>JAMXSV010000017.1:0-1200000 GCA_027559495.1 Aurifilum marmelostoma | reverse complement strand
ACGGAATGGGCCGTGTTGAGGAGCCTCGTCTGCGCTCCGTGCCACCAAATGGGCCAGAGATATTGGCACCGCGTCCTGTTCCTCCGCCGAGCCAGCCCCCGTCCGCTCGGCCTGATCAGATGTTGCAAGATCTTGTCAACCAGCGCCATAACGCCCAGAGTCAAGGCAGCGGCCGAGCAGAGTACGCCCCTGAACCTCAAGCCGCCTTCCTCATGCAGCTTATGCAGAACCGAATCCCTCAAGACCCACGGCCGATCGAGCAGATTATGCGCCACCCGCAGCCTCAGAGACAGGCTGCAATCCCTCACTTTCAAGAACGCGAACCGGACTTCTTGCGCGATCGCATTCCTCCTCCTCCTCAGCAGCAGCAGCAGCAGCAGCAGCAGCAACAGCAGCAGCGGTTGATGCGTCCACCACAACCTCCAGCTGGCTTTCCTGAAGAGCAGTTCCGCCGCGCCGAAGACCCCGGCCGGCTTATGCAGCCCCCTCAGATCTTGCAACGCCAACCCATGGCACCACCAGGTCTGGAAGGTATGCCAGGACAGCAGCAGTTATGGCCTGGGCAGCAGGGGCCTCCGGGTGGACAGCGTCAACCTCCAATGATATTGCCCCCAGGATTCCAAGGCAACCGACCTCCCAACGGTCCTATGCCACCTGGCATGTTCAACCCGGCCGCCATGCCCCCAGCGATGTTCTCGCCCCCTGAGAACATGCCAGGCGGGCAACGGGTGCAGCCTCCTCCAGGCTTCTTCCCCGGTGGCCCCCCTCCTGGACCAGGTTTCATGCCTGGCCCCCCAGGTATGGGAGGTGCCTTTCCCGGTCCGGACGGTATGATGTTTCCCAGCGGGCCCTTCGACGGCCGTGGGGGCATGCCACCACCTGGTGCAGCGCCTTTCCGCAGATAGGAATAGATTGAAGACGGAATATTGTGGTCAGCTGACCAATGGCTCAGCCAGCTGGGTGACACGGGCCCTAGGGGAAAGCCGGAGAAGGGGACGGAGGTGGTTATTCTGTTATGATCTGGCCGTTGTTCTTTTTTTTTTTTTTTTAAATTCCCCTGGGCCCTGATTTACTTCACAAGGCGATATTGAGCAAAACGTCCTGTCAAGCACGTGCGGTACAGCAGAGCTTCACCCTCCCCCCGGCCCATTTGGAGCTGCTGCAACAGGGTAAGTAACGCAGTTCTTTGGTGTTATCTTCTCATGACATGGCCCTGGATGCGACGACCGACTTGGTGATGGTGATAGCGTGGCTGGCGCCGGGAGCCTTGGGCCTGGATTAGGATTGGTTGGCCCCGGGATCTTCGTCCTTCGTCTCAAAACCTTGAAGGAGGCGAAGGGCAATTAACACTCAAAGAACTGGACTTCTACCCATATTCTAGATTATGTGTCTACAAGAGATAGTAATGAGTGTACGAATGAACACACATTTTGCTACATGACTGCAAAGAAAACAAGTCCCCTGACAAATCCGTCGTGAGACGATCAAAGATTAACATCAAGTGGTCCGTACAAAAGCTATCTATCTACCTTTGAACCCCCTAGACAACCTGTTCTAGGTGATTCCTCTCCTTTTTCTACTCAATGCACGACCTGTTGAGAAGAAATGTTTTTACGTGACAGGACATTATCTACAGTAGAGCATCTTCCTGCCCCTCTCTTTTCTTCTCCCTCGAGAAAACGCCATGCTGATGATGCTTGATCGATGCTGTTGTTGCTTTGGAAGAGGAGAATATGATCCAAAGACAAAAGATGACCTACCTAGCCACCATCAATCATCCAACCCACATCCACATTCCATCCAATGCCCAGACGAGCTGTTCAAAACTTTCCCATCTATATCCAACTTCCCTTCTGCCATTATCTCCCAAAGCCTCGATCCAACGTAACAACAATTTGAACAGGGGGCGGAGCGACATAGGGAGGTTTCTAAAGCTGACCCAACAGGCATCAACGCATTCTCAGAATCTCTATTTCTTGATGCCGAAGATGTTGCGCTTCTTCTTCTTCTCCAATTTGTTGCTCTCTGAGCTCGCCGACGGCGAGTGATAGCTGGCACTGCTGGCCCCGCCGTTGGCCGAAGGTGGCGGGACGGGTGAGGGGCGAGGTGGTGCGCTTCCTATCGACATGGCCGACATTTGTTGCGTCGGCGGCATCATAGGACCTGGCCGTCCCGGAAGACCTCCTCCTCCCCGTGGGCCGGGGGGCAGACCGCCGGCATGCCCTGCCTTAGGGGGCGGTGCCGGCCCGCCGCCTTGGGAGTACATGGCGGGAGGTGGCGGGGGCCTCTCGGGTTCCGTCACCCACTTCGGAAGCCCTGGCCTGCGCAGCATCGGTAGGTCTAGCCTGTTCCTGTCGACGTCGAGATCTTGCACCTGGCGGAGGAACATCTTGGGGGAAACCATGTGGCTGGTGACCAGGAACACCTCGCGGTTGTGTTTCTCTGCGACCTCATAACATGCCCTGGACTCCGAAAAGGTCGCACCGCCAGCCATGAAGACGATGACCCTTTGGCGGTTGTCCTGTCGGCGCGCGGCGCCGGCGCCGGTGCGGCTCGCCCAGCTCGGCTTAGCGGCCCGCAGCGAGCTCTGAACCTGCCCGACCTCCATGTTCTCCTGGTCCTCCTGCTTTGTGTATGGGAACACATCGTTCTGCAGCCTGCCTTCGCAGAAGTACTCTAGCATGTGCTTCACGTTGGGGTGGTACCGTACCAGACCATACTCTTCATTCAGTTCTTGTTTGGTGTCGACAGGGAACAGCGGCTCTGGCGCTTTTCTCTCGTCCTTGAGGGGAGCGACTATCCGAGCTCCGAGCAGCTGGAGGTTGTAGATTGTGTCCAACTTGTCGCTCTTCGGCTCGCCTCCGTAAAGTTGCGCGTGGGCCAAGAGTCTCTTGATGTCCTCTTCGACCACGCCGTACCGGTATATCAGCCATGCAATAATCAGCCTCTCCCTATCTATGGGCAGGACAGATTCGTCGTCGAGCAGCCTCACGACTGTCGGTAGGAGGTTCTTTGCCTTGCGGAGATCCTCATCCAGACCGGTTGCCAACGACTGCTCGACGGACTGGATCTCTGGAAGCTTGCGTGCCTGGAATGCATTCATGCAGTCCTCTGCCATGGCCAGGTGCAGGGTGTAAGCGTCCTTCAGCTGCTGGTATTTCGGCATGTTGGCCAACATGTCCTTGATCATGTTCAGGTTGGCCGGATTGCCATCGTCTGTGGCGCCAGGGTTTTCGGCCACGAATTTTTGGAATTTTGACATCAGCGTGTCGATTGTGTCTTTCATGTGCCGATGCCTGTTCTCTACCCATGTCTCATCCTTCTCCTGCAGCTCCATATCCTGCTCTTCTTCCCCGTCGTTGATCTTGATGTGGTACGTCACCTTCTCCCCCTCTTTGATGGGCAGCAGGTCGTGCGCCATGGCCTGGTAGGTGAACTCGTGCAGCAGAGGTGCCATCAAGTCCATGGACCTGTCCGTTATGAAGAGGACGCTCTGTGGTCTCGACGACGGTGGCGGGTATTCCTGGTGTCTCCGCGCATAATTGTCAAGCTCTTGCTGGAGGAGGTTGGCAAAGTGGTAGCAGAGGACCTGTGCGTCGTGCAGGGCTGCGTTCGGCCTGTAGTACCGGATCTTGGGATATTCGCCTAAGGATACGCAGACATCCGTGATCTGGGCAGTGAGTGGCGAGAGTCAGCTTTGCAACCTTGACGATGACTGATGGGCCATGGGACGCTCATCACCTTGCGGGCCAATGTTTCCATGTGTTCCTTGACCAGATCGTTGCATTTGGGGTTGTACAGCGTAGGAAAGCTGTATGGGTCGCGAAACGTGATCAGGTGCGACTCTCGGGGGAAGAAGTCGATGTTGAGCTCGTGTTCGCCGGCAATCGCCCTGCTCGCGCGGCTGGAGGCGATGCGATCTCGCAGTCGTCGGGTCAGGGTGTTGATCCATAGCAAGTGCGCACGCTGGTACCGTTGTTTCTCGAGGTCCGCCACAAGTGTCTCGACAATGTGTTGTTGTGGAGAGAGGAAGTATATGGCCGACATGCCGGGATTTGCGTCCCTCTTCTCCTCAAGCCGCTCGATATCTGTTCCATGTAAGTGTCGGGCGTAGGTATGAGACAGGTTAGGCGGTCCGGCGAAGCTACCGGCACATACTGGCGATGTTGATGTTGAGGATATCATCTTCCTTGACAGCATTGTCCAGAATCCTCTTGGATTCTGTGTCGGTCACAAGGATCATCCACTGAGGGGCAACAAGAGAAAGGTCAGCCACCTGAAGCCTTGGCCCCTTTCCTGTAGGGCTGGGAGGGGAAAGTGGTTTGTCTGTCCATCCTTACCTCGCCATTTGTTACCTCCTTGATCTTGGAAATGATGACTAGCAACGTGGGATTAGCAGCTATTCCTATAGAGAGAGCCTGTTATCTACGGTGCTGCCTACTGTCTTCTTGTATCTGGAAAGCGGAGACCCCCATCTTGGCGACGAAGATGTCACAGGACAAGAAGAGGGGGGCACTCGATATTTCTGGAGATCTGGACCAAGATCGACACCGCAGTGCTCATTCGTCTGCAGAAGAGGGGCGAGGGAGAGTCGATTGATGTCTTTCTGCGAACCACCTGGTCGGGTAGTATGGCCCTGGAGGTAGGTATTATCACAGCAAGAGAGATTGTCGCACTTCGACTCAGGTTCCTCCTGTGAGGCGAGGAGCGGTGTTATTGGTAGGTATAATGGAATCTAGGTTGAGGTTCGGATCGGTATCGGTATCGGAGCGGTAAGAGGTCAGGCAAGACCAGGTCAAGAGCGTCTGAGAAAGGGTGAAGATGTCGTCAGATTGAATGGCCCCTGAGATAGGACAGGGAGGGGGCTGTAGTGTCTGGAGTAATGCCAATGCAAACGAGTCCAGCGCTCAGATCCACGAGCCTTGCTGCACCACAGACAAAAAGAAGGTACGTATAGTTTGCACAGGGCAGGTGTGGGTGAGGGTGCTCAGGGAAAGCTGCTGAGGCCAGGTGGGAGAGATAGAGTGTGGCAGATGGCAGATGCGACAAGGACACTGGGGAACTGCATGACGATGCCCCACCAGGGATGGATTGAAGGGGGGAAAGGTTGGTGCCCAGTGCCCACCCTCGCTCAGCATGTCCAAGCTACAGGGGTCTCAGGCATGTCAGGCCGCCCCCCCTCAGGGCCCCCCCAAGTCCCGAGACCCGGCGGCGGCTGGCGGTGGGGACTCGACTCCCAGCAGTGCGGGAGCTGCACTTCTACCCGGGCCGCAGGAACTTTAAACAATACAAGGCCATGGGCTCCCTGCTCAAAAATGACAGCCCAGCACCTTATATAAGCACCAGCCCTTGAATGACTTCATCTCCTCTGCTGTGCTTCATCTCGACTTAGATCCTGATACAGACCTGCTTTGGACTATTATGCCTCGAGGCACCAGAGACCCAAACGACCAGGGCTATGAGAGGCAGGCCGAGGAGGCCAGCAGACTTTGCTGTGGGTTGCGTGCCAATAGCATCTATTCAGTCTTCGAGGTCTGAGGATCGCAGGAAACCAGGTTTTCAGTACAGATGCAGCCCCTTAGTGGGCATGTATCCACTGTTGACCAGCATCGAAATATACGAGAAAGTCTAGATCTTAGCAAGTTTGGAAATGTTTCATCAGTTACCACCCTATTAGGCAGTGCTGTATAATATCATCAAAGACTAGCTGTATTCCTGCTGCGAAGTGAAGAAAATTGCCATATCCAGCTTTGCAGGAATACACTACTAAATCTAGTGTCTTGAGTAGGTACTTCGTATAATAGGAGGGTTTGTAAGAGTTCTGGATTATCTAACCACCTCAGCAACAGTTTACCCCTTCTCCCCCCACCCTCTCCTGCCCCCACTACAGCACCCCCAGTAGCTACTATAAGCTCAACCTGACATTTTGTAAGCCTAATATATAAGCAGCGTTACATACTCCGAGTATAAAATAATCTTGGCTTTTGTCTCCGACCCATGTGTTACCCATCGAACAGCCTCAAGCTGGAACCATATTTATCCGCTCGGTTATATTATCATGCATCTAATAGGACACTGGGCTTCGAATAGCAAGGCACCCTGATGTCTTGGGGAATTTGTTAGCGCCACATTGTAAACTACAGGCACTAGACTACAGACTGCAGTGGCAGTCTCACGGAACAACCCATCTCGGCATACATCTGGGATATGTCATGACTGTTTATGTGTATGGATGAGTAACCACGCAAGGTGATATCTACCCGTGTCCTGCATGTGACCTCAGCTACGCCATCCACCAAGCAGACAAGTATACTTACAGTACAAGCCATGCTCTTCTTGGCATCACTAGTGGCCATGATCATCTGAAACAAGGTTTTCCTCTTTCCTATTTATTTTTTTTTTCCCCCTTCGCCTGCACACACACACGCCTTTGAGCTGACCTCGAGTCACCTTGTGGTTTATAAATCACCACCAGCACAGCCTCAATGGAAAGAGGCGTTTAGACTTCTGCCTTCGGATGGGGCGGGTGGTGGTGTCCTTCACATCGTCGAGGATCCTTCTCGACGTGCTTGTAGTGGTGGCGAAGCCTGCACTGCAACCACATGCGTAGGACAGAAGGTCAGACGTACGTACTGGCGGACTACATGACGCATGCGCACACGCCTCCCCTGTGAGACGTTTTGACTCTATATTCACAACTTTTCACGCACGCTTCTACATAGTTGTGGTCCCCTTGGGTCGTATCGAGAGCTGAGAACCAGAATAGCATGGATTGGTCTATAGTGATCCAAGAAAGATACATAGATGGGTACATACGTGGTACATTGATGAGGGTTGTTGCGCTACTATGGCCAGCATAGTATAAGGGTTTGCTTCTTTTTCTTCTTCTATTTCCCCCGTTTTTTTTCCGCCTCCGTAAGATGACTTCGTAGACACCGTCTATTGTTCAGCGAAGCCGACTTGCCATCAAAGTATCCACAATCCGTACCAGCGCCTCAAACAACGAGCCAGGCGTGGCCCATTTGCTGATCTTGGGTACCAGCACCGAGGCTAGCGTGTCAAGGTCGGGAGCAAACGGTCGTAGGTGAGGGGATCGGGAAGCCATCAGGAGAACCACGAAACAGGCCACGCTGGCCTGGGCCACGGACCAGAGGTAGGGGTTTCGCTTGTCCAGGAGGTCGACCGCGTTGCGGATGTACGTCTCGCTCGACTGAATGCAGACAGTACACTTCTCCATAATGACTCGTGGCATCGCGTAGGGCGAGTGCTGAGGTGTCGGCGACCTGGACGACGAGGCCTGGGGGTTGGGTGATGCCTGGGCGGCTGGCTGTAGGGCCACGTAGAGGATAAACGGCCTGTGTATGAGGTGGCGGGCAAAGAGGGCCCGCAGGTTTAGTCTCCGCCTCTTGTCATTGGATATAGGGTCCACAGTCAATGGTGGCTGCACGGGGATGGTACTATAGTATTGCTCGAGCTGCCTGTTCAGCTCCGAGCTCAGGGTGATCAGCTGGTTGAGGCTGGTGTTGTTCGGCACTGGGCCGAGCTCCGCGAGAAGGCTGATGTCCACATTATCGGGGGAGTAGAGGGATCCAATGATCCTGTTGACCAGCCGCAAGATGGCCATCTCTGCTGTCCAGTATATGAGGTTCTCGGATTCGCTGATGTCGGTGCTTCGAGGGAGCCGCATCTTGTCACCAAACGGCTCGAGCCCAGTTCTGGTCACGTCAAACTCGGCTGCAGAGTCACTATACACAAAGTGTTAATAGAACAAGGATTGAAGGTATACTCAAATTTTGACGGTGTGTATTGCTAGGTATCTGAGGGCGAGAGAAAGGGACTTTCTTCCTGTTTGTGAGTGTGTGTGTTGCCAAAATAGTGAAGAACGAGACGATTATATGCCAACGCCGAAGGGCTAGAGAGATGAAGGATGGGGTGGGTGCTCAAGGGCCCTCTCTGCTTACCAGTCCTTGATGAAACAACACCAAAACAATCGGATATGGTCTTCGTCAAACTGCACAATGTCGCCGGAGATTGATGGGCTTAACGGCCGGATCAATGTCAGCACGGTGTGAGGCGGATGGAAACGATGGACAAGAACCGCCTACCTGTTGATCCTTTCGAGCAGTTTCTGCCCAGCATTGTGGGTCATCTTCCAGGCATGTAAAGGCCTCCCGAGATAACAAAAATATACGCCTGCCAGAACCAGGGCCTGACAGGTGTGCAGGCTCGCAGTAAATCCCCATACCGACTTTGACAAGATGATCCTCAGGGCTATAGCAAAATAGCTAAGACCCAGGTCCTGGCCCGGATCGGTGGAGGGTTCTGGGATGGTGGCCACGCCAGAGCTGGACGCGATACAACCAAGAGCCCATATAGACAGGCATATGGCCGTATCAATATCCTGCGAGGGCCCGTTGCGGAGCACGTCGTCCTGCAGCTTCTCGAAATTATCTCGGCCTAGAAGGGTAAGATGGGCCGCGACATGCTCGAAGTAGGCGTCAGCAAATCCTCGGAGTCGGTCCGGCTCGAGAGCAGGCCAGTCGATCTGACCGGGCTGGGTGATGTCCAGGGGCTGGGGGAGAGCGGTGTCCTGCTCGAGCTCATAAAAGTACGATCTAGGTAGGTCCCCGAGGACGGATCGGATAGGTGGGATTGACAGGAGCCAGGTAAGGGTCGCTGAGTGACCAGTGGGGATGAGGAACTGTGTTTCAAGACCAGACTCGCCCCCCTCTGTTGATCGATTGGACGCAGAGGCTGGTGAGGCCGCAGACACTCGTGGGGAAGAGCGGAAAGACGGCCATGACATAGCTGAGGGGCTCGTCAAGGCCTCGCTCAGCTTGTGTCCCTGCTCCTCCAAAAGGCTGTCCTTGTAGTGTCAGCTCGATCCCACCATTCTTAAGCGGGAAAGTCAGAAACGAAAACAAAGAGTCGGTGTAGAACGATGAGATTGAGACGGGACCAGTGGGCCCAACAGATACGACGCTGAGTCCATCTCGTGTGTCCGTGAATGAGAGCGACAAGGACTCACGCTTCGATTCGGCTTAGGCGCTCAGCCACTGCACTCTGAGAAGAGGTCGAAGGCTCAATGCTGTGAATGGATGCCACGGTCAGCAAGCGGTGGCGAAGGTTGGTGGCGAGCTGTGGGGAACAGAAGCCTGTGGTAGAGTGTAGAAGGCAGGCACAGGAGGAGGAGCAGCAGACCGATCAGTAGGCAGCTCCTTGTACACGCAGTCGGCCTGAGCATCTCGACATGTCGAACACGGTTGTCTTCCATCACAGCGCCGTTTCCTATGCCTGCAGAAGTCGCAGGCCAGCAAGGCACCTGGGACGCGGTGGTGTCAGTAGTAGGCAAGGCCCGGGTGTGAAAGGGGAAGAAGGGGGAGGGTATCGATATTCCTCACGTTTCCTTGTGTAGTTCATATCGTAAGATGAGATAGAGCACTATGTCGATTCTAGAAAGGACCAAGATGAGGTGACAGGTGACAATATCGTCGCATGACCGCCGAGAAGGAGAGCGTGCCAGGCGCTGAGCTTATATAAGGCAAGATGGTAGTATATGCGAGTAGGTTCTCGATCCCTCTCCGTGACTCTCACTCACACATATATACTCAGATGGTGTCGAGGGTACTTTGCGCTGTCCTACCGCCTGCTCTTCCACCTTCTTCCTCTCTCCCTCGTCCTCGTCCCCGGTGGTCCTGAGGTAGGGGTGGTATCTGTCGGTACCTCCATGACGTGCATAATATGGTGTCGTTGTTTGTAGGATGTTCTGCAGCGTTGATGTATGTTTGAGGTATTTGTCAAGTCCCTAGGGTCCTCAAACCATACCTTGTGTAGACCATATGTGAAGTAAGTATATCGTATCGGCTGAGTCACACTGGTCCGGCTGACCATGTCGCTACCACAACGGAGGCAGGTCGCGGTCTTGTCGTTGAGGCGAGCCGGCCTCGGGAATGACCGAGCTACGTGCTGTAAGTTAGGGTCCATGGCGTCCCTGTAGTGGCTATCGCCCCCCTGGGATCTTGGCGTATCGTCCAGGTCCAGGCACCCCTGTTACGACACCTCCAGGGCCTTGCTACCCTGTGACTCGTGCCGGCAAAGCCTGCTTCGACGACGCTTCTTTGAGTTTCTAATCAGTTTCTAAGCCCTATGCATGCCCTACAATATCTTGCCTCGCCTCCCATCGTCCACGTAACATCATGCCCCCATGCTTAGTACTCTCTGCAGTGTATTGTTTTCCGTTTTCTTTTTTTTTTTTTTTTTTCCCCCGCAGCACCTCAACACACACCTCCACGGATCGAAATGCAGTGTGTGGAGTAGTTCCCAGTCCACGGATCATCCGGCGTCTGTTCCTGGACCCTGACCCAATCAGCCTGCACATCGTTGGACCCGGCTGACTGGCAACCTGGCCAACTGACGCATTTGATTATAGCGATGGCGACGCTGACGATAACCACACCCGCAGTGTCCACATGTTCATTGATCCTTCGGCTGCTATATCCGAATTCTTTCACACGAGGCATGCATATGCATTTGGCAATAAAGCAACAACTACCTGAGAGAAGGTTTCGGTATCCATACACTGAGAGCATGTCCCCGTATGCTTTGCTGGACATGTGAGGTCAAGAGGAGACAGACATAGACAGAGCGAGTATAGATACCCATGCACAATGAAAACCAGGGAGTCCTGTGCGCCATCGGCAGTCACAAGAGGAAGAAAAACTTATGGGCATAGCCACCTGCTATACGTGTACTACAGTCGCATCATGACCAGTGAGGGACGGCCAGCTGCTCGATAATTACTCGGACGCCGAAACACAAGACGACGACTAATACTGTCTGTGTTCTTCACTTACATATTGCAGAAATGGACTGCACCTTGTCAGCATGAGGTAGTGGATTACTTCGGACAGCCGCAATACCATCCGATCGGCTTCGCGCCATGTACGCATCTAGTACTTTAAAGGTGTTTATACCTACTCAGACACCAATTTTGTCCTTCTTCCTCCTTTGACACAAGGCAGCAGCGTATACAGGATCCACTAAACATATGCAATGCAAGTAAGTATAGGGCCAGCACCGCGGAGCGTCGTCCCTCCGCGGTCCGTGGAAACTTGACGATATATGCCCACAGGGCTGGGTCCATCTGACTAGGCTCCGCACCCAGGAACCAAGAGAAAACAAGTTTTCCTTGTCTTAAATAGAAGAAATTAATAAAGCGCATATCACGTAACTGCTGTGGCTACAGGTTGGACATTCTTTTTCTGGCCAAGATCGAAATGTTTCTATCGAGATCGACCAACGTCAACTCGCATACATAGTGTGGGTGTGTGTGTCCCGGCGCTCCGGAAGCTTGCGCAGTGCCACACCACACCTTTTCATTTTGGGGGGGGGGGCTTCTCCAGGGACGGGAGCCAGGGGAGCGTATTACCGTAACAGCGCGAGACCGAAGGAGGAAAAATGAATTGGAAAGGAAAAAAAACAAAAAAAATAAATGAATAAAAAAAAAAAAAGATAAGGGTGCACGTCATGATTAGAATGCTGTTCGTAAGCAACTAGAACCTGGCCCCCCACCTCGTGTGATTTTCTTCTTCCTTTTCTTTTTTAATTTCCAACATCGTGAGTATGCCTGTAAGCATACGCAGCTTTTGTACACATCAACATCGCAATGTCTTTCCTTTCCAAGGGACGACCGACCACCTTTGTCTCACTTTATGAACCTTTGTTTCTTCATGTTCATATCTTCGCGGATTCTCTGTTTCTTCTCCATATGCGTTTGCGGTCCCATCTTGAATCCGTATAATGAGGAATCGGAATTGATAAGCATATTCGTCTATCCGATATCGAAATGCAAACTGTAGTACAGTGTAGCTGCCTGAATTTGGGTGCTCGTTTACGAATACCAAGACCACGCCATGCTAGAATATGCACACCCCCCCCCCCCACCCCCCCCGCCTTCTCCAATGCAATGCAACACAACATTTCTTGTCCTACCGTAGCCACGGCGGAGCCACTATAATACATGTCCAAGTGCGTTTCATGAATCAATCTACATCATCTGGCTGAGTAATTGCGGCGTCCGGAGTGCCCGACTCATGATCGGAAGATGGCGATGGCTTGGAAACCGACGCTGCCGTTGCTGCCGGTGTTGCTGTCGCCGTGGTCTGATGTTCCTCCTGCTTGGTGCTTGGTGACTTGCTCCGCCTCTTTATCGCCCCCTTCCCCACAATCTTCTCTGTCCAGTACGCACCGCTCAGGGGACTCGAGCTGCGCTCGGGAACCTTTTTCGCGTCGTCGACACCAGTCGCGGCCGGCACCTCGGTATCGCTCTCGTCTGCACTGTCCGCCCAGTCACGATCGCTCCAGCACATGCTGTCAGGCCTGTCAAAGGCTCGGCCAAGCGGTGGAGATAACATGTCCGCCAAGCTGTGTGTATTGGAAGGCAGGTCAGGGACACTATCCGTGGCCTCGCGATCCTCACTCTCCGTACGTCGATGCTCATGCAGTTGAGCCGCCTGCGTATGTGACTTGAGCTCGCCTCGTATCCGGTTTGCAGCCGCAGGGGTGGCAGCCTCGCTCTGGTCCTTCGTTTCACCGCCGTGCTTGTCTGGTGCTTCATCGGTCGCCCTGGCTCTCTCGGTACTCTGCTCGTTCGAGTCACGTATCCGAGCCACTGCTGAGTCGCTAAAGTGTGCATCGACAAGGTGCTTTACCACCGGCCAGCCAAAGGCATTTGCAAACATGCGGCGGCAGATCATGTTGTTGTGCGCGTCGGGCTCGAGCTTGACCAGGACCTTGCGCCAGGACATGTCACGATGGTAGGCACGGGCGATCTTCTCTTCCACCTTCATGTTCGAGCCGTCAATGACCTCGTCAGGTTCCTTATCTGGGTTTGTGTTGGCCGTGTCGTCGTAGTCCTTGGTTGAAGCCACGGAATCTTGGTGAGCGGGGGGAACAGGATGCGGCGAGGAGCCGCTGCTCTCCGCACGGATGCTAGACGAGGACCCCAGTCTCTTAAACGTCGTCCTACGCGTAGCTAAGGAACCCGTGGGTCGCTTCTTCAGAGGTGGCGGTGGGATGTCTTGCGGGTGGTAGACCCGGTCGTGGAAGATCGTCCTTGGCCGCGATTCTGGGTCAATCAGATACTCGACCGACGGCAACTTTGGGTTGAGTAGATCTCCTGCGGACTCAAAGAAGCTTGTCGTCGGAGGCGCTGAGACACCACTGTCTGAGTCCTCGCCTAGTTCGTGCCCAGAGGTTACTTTCGACTTCTGTGATGGTTGTGATGTGTCCGACCCATTGGCGTCCAGAGGCAAGGTTTGGCTGCGCTGATAGATCTTCTGCTGCTTGGCAGAAGGTGCCGGAGCAGGTTTGGAGGGATCAGCAGCTGGCTTGAAGAATGAGAATAAGCCGGAGAAGGGGTTGTTGTTGTTAGTGGTGGCTGTATTTTGAGGATGAGATGGGTTGTCGTCTCCAATGTGGCTCGTTACGGGTCTCAGGCTGGCTCTGTCATCTTCCATCACCGCGTCCGTGGGCGGCTGGGGAACATCATGAATATCGGCCCCATCTACTGGGGTGGATGTGCCGGAAGAGGCATTCTTGGCCTCGCTGTCGGTTTTTGGGGTCCAGGGCCCGGTCCGTGGAGAGGTCACGTTCGTGCCAGTGAGCTCAGCCCATCCGAAACCGACCACGGTCTCGACAAGGCCAGCCTCTCGACGCGCCTTTTCGACGCGGCCCAGACCCTGCCAGTCGAGGAACAGCAGACAGCTAGTTCGCAGCGGTACAATCCCGTCGTTCACGACGTTAGAGTACACCGTCCTGTTCCGGAACTTTTTGAGGGCCACGTGAGCTGGACCAGTGGGGAGTATGCGGAGCAGTGGCTTCGACTCTGGTTGTGGCTCACCCATGACTTTCTTGTGTGCATTTTCGCCGAGGTTGCTGACGATCGCGCCCCAGCCGTTCCTAGCGATTGTCGGTGCTCTCCAGGTCAAGCCAAGGTCCTGTCCTGTCCTGCCGACGAGGCCAAAATCGAGGGCGAACTTGACATACATTGGATTCTCATGATTCAGGCCCAAGAACGGGGAGGCGAGTGCGATGAAGTTGATGGGTTTGATCAGGTCGAAGAAGTGTGGTGAGTGTTTCTGGATGTAGGCAACGGCGTAGGTCTGCACGAGACCACCCAGCGAGTGTCCAATAAAGCTGATGCTGGCGATTCGGTATGCTCGCGACTCGCCTAGCGTGGCCTTATGGATCGTGCTGTGCTTGTGAGATGGGGTTCCGCCTGAATCTCTTTGAACAGGTGTCTCGCCCTTGAAAGCATGGGACAGTACTTCTTGGGCTGCCTTCCCGGCTGGCAGGAAGGGCTGGTCCGGATACGTAAGAGACAAGACGTATCTAGCGAGCCTCTTGCCGAGATATTTGATGCCCCGTTCTGTGCGTGTAGCATTTCCAGAAAAGCCTCGGACGATGACTTCACCGTCGTCATCATCCTCTATATCATCCTCGTCCTCCTCCTCATTCGTATAATGATGAGTTGACCCATCTGACCCACGAGGACCCCCACTGCGGCTTCCTCTCTCCTTCTTCCGCCTTGCTCGGGCGTCGATCTTGGCCTGCTTCGCGGCGGCGTCGATGCTCTCCTTCATGTAGAGCATGTCCGACCCTAGATTGCTATGCAAACCATGGGTGAGGATGACCAAATGTATCTTCTTCTTTTCCTTCTTGTTCGTCTTCTTCTCTTTGTCTATATCCTGCTCCTCTGCCCCGGAATCCTTCGGCTTCTGGGTGGACTGCACAGCCTCCGCGTCCGGGCCCGTCATAGCGTCACTGTTCTCTGCCGACTGTTCCATTCCGGGCAGCTCAGGTGTATTCCACATGCTAGCAGTGTCTTCCACCTTCAGGTGTATGGCCCGAGAGAAGACGCCCTTGCTGGGCGCAGCATGCTTGCCTTCCTTGGCCCCTTTGCTCTGCTGGAAGTCGCTGACCCGGCCAGGCTGGGGGACCTGGGCCTGGTTACCGACGACCGGTATGCTCGAGGACAGGGTCAGCGACTTCTCATCTCTCGCCAACAGCAGGTCATAGTGTACGGCGGCCGAGGTCGAGAATATGACCTGAGACGCAACCTCTATGACCCACGATACGCTCTCGTCGTCGTGGTCCGGCCCCTTCCCAAAGTATGCGCCGGAGCGCCCGGTGCCGGCGCTCTGTCTGATATGCTCGGGAACGACCAGGCGACATGTCCAGGAGCCGCCCGCCTTGAGCATGGGCTCGAACTCAGGCACACCGTAGACGTGGGCATCTTCGACGAAACTCTCGTTGGGGTTGAAGCTCGCGGGCCAGGCGGCCACTGAGAGGTTGTAGGGACCGTGGACGAAGGCGGCTCGGAGGGCTATGCCAGAGCTGTTCTTGATGCGCAGGAACAAACACTCGGGAGAGGGCAGGATGCGGTCTTGTGATGGAGTATACGTCACGGTGTAGCGCACAACCTCGCCTATCTTGAGACTGCTGCCGGTCTGGTGGAGGAGCAACATGCTGGCTGGGGCGTGGCAGGAAGATCAAGGCCTGCCGCGGATTCCGGTTGTTGTCTGGCTGCGCCCAGCTATCCACATTGTCGAGGGCACCCTCTCTTCTTGAGACCAGATCGGAACAGGCGGATGACACGAGGCGAGAACGTTGGTGGGCCCGAGTTTCTTGGGATGGTTAGGTAGGTCGAAGGGTCGCGTGCACAGCGCAGAGACATGTATCGACACAGTCAGATCATCTTGTGCTACGGCTGGTCGGACATTCTGAGGGTTCCGAGAAGAACAGAAACTAAAACAGGGTATTGGAAAAGATTGTTGAGGGTTGGGAAAGTTAAGTTACTTGAAAAAGGGTGGACGGGGGGCTCGGCGGAGAGATCTGGTGGCAGATCCAGAACGTGGTGTCGACAAAATGACATAGATTTCCCCAAAAAAGATTCCCATCTGTTCACCCTAGTTGTGGTATGAGCTCATTGTCCGCTAAATTTGGCCCCACGGCTGAGCTGTCCAGGGCCATGCATGCTCTATAACCACTCCGACCCCGGGCACCCGGCCCCCTATTCTAGAACAGCCCCAGTACTCACAACGGTGTCCTAGTCGCCAGAGATAAACGCCGCCGACTTCCTATTCTTGGTCTCAGCTGCGACATCACGCACGTTGAGCGACGGAGGTTTATCATTCATTCATATACTTATATGTGTATGTATTGAGCATCAGGTACACCCTGCGGTGATTCTATCCCTGTACACTTGTTGTACAGGCAAGCAAGACTCCAAAGTATCTATTTCTTTTGGAAATGATGATTTGCATAGTGCCGCGCCTGGTTAAGGGTGATGGGGAGTGGGTGGATCGGGCCAGCGAGCGCTTGCAGCATGGGATATCTCAGTCAAGGTTATTGCATATTTCCTGGCTCCTCCTTCTCCTTGTGTTCTATAGCAGGGTAATGTGATATTACAGGCTCGATTCGCTTATTCTAACGGTACGAACATGGGCGACTGGCTGAGGTGTCTCTCCTCTCCTTCTCATCATGATGTGCTCTCAGCAGAAGCAATCCTCAGCCTTGCCGCCCCACGCATAGCCCTCCAGGAGTTGCTCTGCTCGATGATGGCCCTGTCAAAGATGAACCACCACCTCTCAAACAGCAGCTGGCCGACCTCCCAGCTCAGCGGATCGTATGGGTCCTCACCCCAGATCCGGATGCCCTCGTGGCCGTCCTCGAGATCGTAGGAAAACTGCACCAGCGCCGTGGGCGACTTGGCAGACGCAGGACGCATCTCCTCGGGTAGGTTGAAGACGGTGATGATCTTCTCGCGTACCGCCGGCCAAGGCAGGAAGTCGAGCAGAGGGTGGTGGGGGACCAGCATCTGTGATGCGGTTGGCTGCCACGTCTGTGGCAGGTGTTGCGTGGGCGACGAGGGGTCCAGGAAGGGGGAGCTCGCGTTGATGTCCCAGATGCTGGACTTGCAACCCAGGCGGCTCGCTATGCGCATGAAGGCCCGGAGAAGTGTGAGTTCGGTGACGGGCAAGAGATAGGAGTCTGGGAAGGAGACATCACTCTCGGATGTAGATGATGGAGTTCCTACCAGTGATCCGAAGAGTGCCGCCGGATCAATGGTGCCCATAGACTGGATGCTGGAGAGGCTCGGTGACGACATGTCATCCAGAAATAATGGCTGTAATGCTCCGCAGTCGGTTACACTGCCGATCAGATCGCTGAACTCGCCAAGTGCTGCAGTCTCTGGCGTGTCGTGAAAGGCGGCTAGATCCCAACTGGCAGTTGCTTCTGGCTCATCCCCAGTCGTGACCTCAGGGGCATTTGATTCTGCAGTGGCCACAGAGAACCCACCGGCCTGGTCACCTACCACGGCCTGGACACTGCTCCCGTTCACGGCATGGCGAGGAGCCTCCTTGTCTGCAGGTACGTCTGCTCCATGTGATGTTGTATCTCTGCTGCGCAGCGAGATGGCGTTTCGACCTCCCCGTTTCCGCTCTCCTTGAGGCTTGTGTCAGTGTACCCACACCACAATAAGTCACGCATGATCTTTGTTCTGACTTACTGTATCGCCGCTGGGCCAATACGTTCAGAACCCGCTTCCTCTCAGCCGCATTCTCGTTGATATCCGGAACGTCTAACGGAGGAGGTGTCTTGTGTCTACGTTGCCTCGACCTGGGCTTGTTGGTCGTCTGTACATTGAGGTCCATTGTACGTATGCAAGGGGTGGACAAATTTTGCTGTATCTGGACGAGGAACGTGTTCGAGACTCCGCTCAACTGCAGAGTAACTATTAAGAATAACAACCTAGGCAAAGAGAGAAGGCAAGCATAACGCTGAGCAGGTTCGCAGAGGCCGATGTCCTTCTTAAACGTCGGGGAGCATAACGCGTAGTGTGGGCTCTAGGAAATGGCACTGTGTACGCATAACGGATAAGCTTGGTCAATTGAAATAGAGACTTAATAGGCAAGGAAGTCGACAGCTGCTATCAATTTTGTGGGAGATCAGCGTACCGACGCTAGCTGTGGTGAGACGGCCTCACTGTGCACCGTCTCAACCTACTGTGGTACTACTTAGAGCGCTTCGAATGAATTCCCGTCACCCGTCACCCGTCACTTATCTATGAGCTTTAACATGATTCTCCTACTACAAAGTCTCATTTCGTGAAATAATTCATGGGATCACTATAAAGTGATTTATTCTATCTTTGGTCAGAATTGGTTGTGAGGCCATTGGCTTGCTTGCCTTTTTGATCTCTAAACCACCCACTCTTAGAGCACTGGCGTGTTCAAGACTGGGGCTCAACCTGCGCCGCCCTCTCGTCCATCTGCCTCATCATAGCCGCCTCCTCATCTTCGATCTCAGTAGAACCATTACCATTATGCACACCTCTCCTCTTCAGCTCCTCCTGTATCATCTGTCGTGTTATCATTCCCTCGACCATCCATGGAAACTCCTCCCTCTGCTTCCTCAGCCACCCCTCCAGACTCCTCATGGCGACCACCAGGAAGCCCAGCTCCTCCCTCTCCACATCAAAGACCTCCCACCATTCACACTCAGGCATCTTGGCACCGACGTCCTTGGCAGCATTGTAGATAGCCGCGACAGCCAGCATGTTGGGTTGGTGTGTCAGGTACAACAACTGCGGCGACAGCAGCGCCGTGTTCAGATACTCGACTACCCTCTTCGATATCGCCTCCTTGGGCCGATGGTTGCAGAACTCCAGGGTCTGCAGGTAGGTGATGGCCAAGGGATGTGGAAGGGCGACATGTGTGTCAAAGGAGAGGGTATACAAGATGCGAGCTTCCAGCGCGAGGACACGCTTGTGAAAGGCAAAGTAGTCCGACTCGCTGAGGTAATAAGACGCAGGGTCATTTGCTGCGGGAGGCTGCGCGCCTCTATCGCGCATAAAGGACGAATTGGCGGAGAGAAGATAGGCGTAGACGTTGGCAATGTCCCGTGCTGAGCGTGGCCGAGGACCAAGTTTCGCGATGAGGAAGATGCAGGCCGCCGAGACATCCTGTTTGGGTGAGATGTTAATGCAAATTCCTGCGAGCCCACGGGTGTCAAATCCTGATCCGGGGCTCACTTACGCTAAATTCGCTCGTCAGAAGAGGTCGAGACTCTGCAAGCCAGTACCTCACAAGTATCACGTTGGCCTCCGCGGTGACGGACTGTGGCAGCTGGAGGAGGATTCCAGCAGCCTGGGTTAGGCATTGCGTTGCGTAGAAGACGACGTCTTGGAGGTCATTGGGCAGGGAGCTAAGATTGTTCCTCATGTACAGCTGCTCGACGCTCGCCAAGGGGTTCGTCATGTGCGCCATGCCTGCTCGTATCCTCCGCGACAACTTTGACCTTTTCGCGATATACAGCTGAAGCTTGAAAGTCCTCCTCTGCCGTGACAACAAAAGGGTTCGCTGTCGCCTGCAGGTTCATCAGTCACAGTGACTCGGGCTTTCAGTGCTTCGGAAACAATCACGATGAGCCTACCTTGAAGGTGATGGAAGAATCTTTGAGTTCGTGTTGTCGCATTCCAAGTCTCGTCATGTGTTATTATCGTTGGTTGGGTGGACGGGTTGGAGAAACTCGCGCGAATGGCCCTCAGTGCCTAAGTGTGGGAGAGTTGGCCAGTGAGAGAGTGGCCCCACATTTTACAGTACAGGGTTCAACATAGTGAGAGCAACCCAGTAAGTAAGCTGCGACTTGACTTCCAACCTACAATGCTACCTACAGTATAAATCACAATATCTCATGTCGAGAATTCGATAGTGTGATCCCTCAATTTAGTTGGCCAAAGCCGCCACTGTCTGGATCCTCAACAGCGCAGGACGCTACTGTAGTCACTCACTGTCAGGTGATACCCAGTACGACCATCGAAATCCCTTTTTGGGCAACAATTCAGCGCGACACAAAAATGGTGGCCTCGTACTATCCGTATCCCCATGCCACCACGACGCCCCTCTCAGCCGCATGCAAAAGCCTGCCAAAACAGTGTGTTGCGGATTACATCTCTGGTGTTCCACGGAGTGGGAAGTCAAGGAGAAGAATGCAAACAAAAGACCAAAAGTCCTCACCGCTTGCACGGCATGCAGACCCTGCAAGCAGCTTAAGAAACATCACCTCCTCAAGCATCATCATGTCGATGTTACCAAGACTGATATCATGAAAGATGGAATGAAACAATGAGCTAATTCGTCCCTGTTCTATCAGCAGTGCTGCTGACTGGTGTGTGATGCTGCTCGGCCGCGGAGCTGATAAATATTACTGCAGCACACCGAAAGGGCTTATTACTATCGAGGCCGGAATTTCACCGCCAGTAATGCACAAGGAATAGGAATTGGGGTTGCTCTCATGCACTATCCATCTGCATTATCAGATCAAGTGTACTGACCCGAAAGAAAGAGACTGCTTATTGCCTCAGTCTGAGTGGCTTCGCTCAAAGACCATCCGGGGGGGGGGGGGGGGGGAAGGGGGGGATGATTTACTGTGTAAATGCTCATAGCAACCACTTCGCTTCCTTGAATCCTGTTCCTCTTTATTGAGTTTCTTCAATCCTCATTCCGCAGGAGAAGAGGAGGCCCTGCTATCACTCTGGGCCTTGCTTTTGATACCTAAATAACCTTAATCCCATCCTGCGGCTTCCGTTACCCCTTTCCCCTCCTTGTCGCTTTGCTTTATGGAGCATCTGGATGTCGAGAAAGGAGAATATGTCCACGAGGGTGGATTCTCGAGGCTGTTCCTTTGTGATGGCCGTAACCCGATGGACTCACGGCGGCAGCACTCCATCAGCCGCGCGGATCACCGCTTGTATAGCCGAACGCGCTCAGTTTCCGTTACTCGATCTCTTTCTCAAGAGCGCAATCCTCGCGCGGGGCGCAATAGCAAATGGTGGAAGCTCAAAGGTCATCGGATCCCAGTCAACGACTTTGTCGAGCGCATGAAGACAGCCTACAAACAAAAAGCGAATATGATCAAGACGAGGAGGGACCATGTAACCGTCCATTTGACAAATTTTACCTGGGTTTGCCTTGAGAATATGCAAAGGCTCTTGCTCATGTCCATCTTTGATTTCGCGTACGGAAACTTCGACAATCTTGAGGCATTTCAAGATCACTTGAACAAGGCACAAGAAACCATGCCTGCGTACGGTGCGGTGACCAATACAGTTTCCCTTACTGTCGAGGGTGCCTTACTGTCTATGGTGAATTCGCTGTTCTTAAATAATTGTCCCCGTTAATTCAGTCAATACTTGGAAAGGCTTAGAGTTCATGCCGGACTTCCGCAAGGGACGAGGATATGATCCTTTCATCGTCACAACCAGCTTTGGTATGCAGCGCGCCATGCTACAAGATGTCGCAAAAGAATGGAAGGCTCGCCACGAGGGTGACCTCGAGGAGATAAACCGTCACCGATACAATAGGGAAATGAGACCACTCCTTGTAGAACACAGATTATCGGATGCGCTTGACGAGAACAATGTTAGGAGATTTGGGGGGGCGACCAGGTCAGAAATGGTCCGGAAGCAGCTCGTTCAGGATTACACGGAGAATGTAATCATGGCAGTGATCGGTGGGTCGCTTCTCATCGCACCAATGCTCATAATGGTCCTGCACCCTTCTTTGGCTACATCTCTGGCTACGACCTAGGTCTTCGTCTTCGTCTTTGGCCTGGTCATGGCTTACTTCCTGAAGGCGCCCTTCGATGTTCTCTTAATAACAGCAGCCTATGCTGCTGTTTTAGTTGTTTTCGTCGGCGCGGGCGGAGGTTCATGATTCTCGTCTTTTCAATAGAGTAGCTCTAATATGCTCCCCAGCGCGGAGTAGTTATCTCAAAATCCCTCGAAGAGTAATTATTGTCGAAAAGCCCTAGTGCATCCTCCACATGACGAGAACAATCGTCAAAACAATTATGTGACTTGAGCTGCCTCAAAACGAAGGTGGTGGGTCCCGACATGAGCTGAACGAAGACGGTACGGCGCGAAATAACAGTGTAGTTTGAGAATGAGATAGTAAACTGGGATGGATATTTTCCATGCAAGACTTTTCCCCCTTTTCATTTGATACCCGATCGTTGTCAGAGTAGCTTCTCTCTATGTCCTGTGACCCTATCGAAGGTGTCCAGTTCCATTTGGATGGAGTGCCTTCCTTCCGTTAAGCTTCTCAAGTGTTGATCATAATCCAGCATGTCCTTCAGCGGCACCTTCGCCTTGAGCTTGAGCATCCGCGTTGCGCCCTTTCTATCCTCGCGCAGTGTTGAGATGGTCTCGTACGGGTCCGGTGGCGCATACACCTCCTCGAGGTTGATCTCGCCTTCACTAGATGCACCTTCATTCAGGTCTTCTGTCTCGAGAACATGCCCACCATGCCTCGAGGCGAGATCATGCCTGACCTGCGCAGCCACAGACTCGGGACACACAATGTCAACCTTCATCACTGGTTCAAGAAGCCCGATCATCTGCCTGTCATGGGCGTTGTTCAGCGCGTTTCGGACAACATGGTACCCTGCTTGTTGGTAGTGCGCTGGCGACGCGAGACCAAAGTAATCCTTTTGACAATCCAAGACGATCTCGATATTGCAGCCGTGAAGTGGGTATCCCTTTCTCGGTCCTCTATACAGGGCTGAAACAGCGCCGTTCTGGAGATTGTGACAGATGGTGTCAATGTCAAACTGTTTCGGGTCGTTGAGTGGGTGGATGATATTGACATGGATTGAGTTGCCGTCCTTCTCGAGACTAGAGAGATGAAAGTCGCTGCTGCTCTCCAGGTCTGTGTAGCCGAGACGAGCGGCTCTGTCCCTCCACGACTCATGGACCGGCTGGTGCTCCGCGTCTAGGGGCTCAATCGCGGCCGTGCACGATGTCTTTCCTTGCTTGCCAGCCACGGGACGATCAAGCGTATAGTGTTCAGGTGGCGTCTGTGATGAAATGCACTCCTTGTAGTCCACCTGGATGGTGCCAAACAGTGCATCGATCTTATGCTTCTTCAGGCTATCAATGGCAACCTCGAGATGCAGGAGACCCATCCCGGACAGGATGTAGTGGCCAGCCTTCTCGTCCTTCGACCACCGAAGACTGGGATCTTCTCTTGACGCATCGGTGAGCACCTTCTCCAGCTTCTCCTCTTGCGTCTGCGAGAAAGGCTCAATAGAGATGAATGTGACAGCAGGCGGGATCACGGCTGGGCGAATCTGCATGCTCTTTATGAGAGTGTCTGTTGCTTTCTCGGGAGATATGACGAGCGTGTCTCCGGTTCGTGCATGTTTCAGACCGGCCAGGGCGCCGATGCCGCCAACCTTGAGGTGAGGGATGTCAATGTGCTTGTTGGCCAGGATCTGCATCATGACGAGTGGCTTCTCCTCGAGGCGCTGTGTCGAGTTCCACATGTGGGCGTTCCGTTGCAAGGTGCCGTGGTACACGCGAACGAAGCTCAGCATGCCTCGATGTGGGTCACTTATGACCTTGAAGACGGATGCAACCGCGATGTTTGCCCCCTTCTGCTTCAGCTTCATGGCTTCGGAGGCGATGAGCTCCTCCATCTTTCGAGTCCCCCGTGAGCTCCTGACCTCGATAGCGGGACGCTCGTGAGGATTGGGTAGATATTCGACAACGCCATCCAAAAGAGGCTCCACGCCAATGTTCCTCAAGCTGGCGCCTGCGAAGACTGGTGCGACCGCGCCATTGCCATCGCTGATCGCTCGGCGGATGCTCAACTTGATGGTCTCATCGGAAAGGCTCGCCCCTTGGTCCGCGAACTCGTTGGCAATCTCGTCGTCGACCTCGCACAGTCTTTCGATGAGCTGTTCCCGCGCAAGCTCGACTTCTCCAATGAGCGAAGGATTCTCCGACTCGAGGGCACTTCTCAGGGCGTCCTTGTTATACGACTTCCTTGCGCCACCGGTTGACCACTTGTACCCTACCCGCTTGATGACATCGATGACCCCAACAAAATTATCACCAGCCCACCAGGGAATCTGGCAGACCAGGGGCCATGCCTTCAACCTCGATGCAATGTCGAGAACGGACTTTCTGAAGGATGCACCCTCGCGGTCGAGCTTGTTCACGAAGATGATGCGCGGGATCTTGAACTGCTGAGCGGCAGCCCAGACCCGTTCAGTGTGTGCCTCCACACCCTTCACCGAGTCCATGACGCAGACCGCACCATCGAGCACGGGCATACACCGTAGCACTTCATACTGGAAATCTTGATGTCCTGGGGTGTCGATCAAGTTGATGGTTTTGGCCTCCTCGCCCGGCCTGCAGTCCTCAGCCCGAGGCCAGTTGAATGACGCTGCGGCTGACTGGATAGTGATGCCCCTCTCCCTTTCCATAGGAAGAAAGTCAGTGACCGTATCACCATGGTCGACGTCTGAAGTGAACGCAAGTCAGTCAACCTAGGGCATCACTGCCGCAGGGGCACAAGAGCGTCGTTCCATACTTCCTAGATGTCTTGTTGACCCGCTGTAGTACAGCATTCGCTCTGTCGTGGTAGTTTTACCCTGAACGGGTGTCAATAATCTCGGCAGCCAGTGTGTCACTGAAGACGAGGTCGAGAACGGCCACGTACAGCATCAACGTGGGCAATAATGCCAATGTTGCGGATATTCTCGACTTGAGCTTCATAGTGCGCTCGTGGCGCCGTTGTCGTCTGCGTCCAGCGCCGGGTAGCAGCACATCTCGAGGGGATAGCGTTCTGTCCACAGCGGTAGCGGTGCAGGGCGGCTTCATTGCACAGACGGACGAGCTTGGTGGGCTGATGGTGTCTGTGGCCTCGAAGGAGGCACACTGACAGGGTCATTTCGACTCATCTGGCAGAACACAGCACAGAAAAATGCAACCAATTGATCTTTCACAGCATGAGGTTGAATTCTCCAGCTGTTTTCTGTTTTCCTGTGAAGAATTGTGTTCGCGAGGTGCTGCTGCCAGAATGATGTCAAAGTGGGCGTACAAATCCCCAGTCTAACGGCACACCCTCCCTGAACCTTGGGCTCACACCCCCCCCCCCTGTGCCTTACTCGCGCCGCAGCTGCCCTGGCCCCACTTCCAACCCGTCCGCACTCTGGACTCCATCAGCTTCTCACCATCGTCATCCCCCTCTCCGGATTACAGGCAGCCCAAGGGGTGCTTCTGCAGTTCTAGTTCTCTTGTCTGCCCATCCAGGCTTGACAACGTCTAGAGAAGCTGGCTCTGGTCCTCAGGAGCGCCAACACTACCGAACGATCACATCCTGCCCCGACACGCGCGCGGCGCTGACGAAGCTACGAGAGCTATAAACGACGTTGCCCATCACACCCTGCAGCCCCGTACCTGACGACCTCTCTGCTCCACCCCTGAGCGCCTTCTCTTACAATGGACTACAGCGCCTCCATCAACGAGACCGACCACCCGGCAGGCGCATCGCCCTGGGGCAACTCGCCTGTATCCTCGCCACAGGCCAGCCGAACCACGTTCGGCACAATAGGAGGTGATACTCCCGCGTCTCCTGCGTTCGGGTCGCAGATCTCTGGCAACGGCTTTGGAGCTGAACCTGAGGACGAGGGCTTTGGATCGCCCGGTGGTGGTTTCAGGCGGCCTGGAACCGCCAGTACGGTGTCTGAGGATGGTAGTCAGACACTCGCACAAGAATCCGCTGGAGAGCCTGAGGCGTATCACGACGAGAACGTGTCCCCAGCGCAGGCCCCTGATCCCAACCGGCTTTCTGGAGACACGGCGCGCGCCAGTCGCGAACAGGCACAAACCCAGGCTCGGAGGCCCACGGGGCCAGTTTACAAGCTTCAGGCGAAAATCACCGGTCTGGAGCGCGCTGCTCGCAAAGACCCCATCTTAAGATTCGACGTACACGTGAGTTGTTGGCCGCAGTTGGAAGAGCATCTTCTTTTGTTCCACCCGTTCGCGCGCTGACTGTGACAGACCAATCTTCCCAAGTTTCGAACGACCCAGTTCCGAGATGTCCGGCGTCTGCATTCCGAATTCGTCAAGCTAGCCGAGCATCTGATCTCGGCGAATCCCGAAGCGATGGTACCTGCTGTTCCACCACCACTGACATCTGCCGGAGCCGGAACCGATGAGGATGAGATCAGGGTCAAGGCACTGATGCAGCGCTGGTTCAACTATGTCTGCAGCAACGAGGTCCTAATGAGAGACGACGAGATGGTCCTGTTTGTGGAGAGCGATTTTGGCTACAGCCCCATGATGAAGAAGAAACAACCCGCCACGGGCGTCAGGCGCAAACTTCTGAAACAGTTTGCTCCTCCCCCAGATGACACCCCGGAGCTGTCAGAGGCGCGACCCATCGTGAAGCTATTCTACCTGGGGTCAATGGACGCAGGTCACAAAGTTGACAAGCTGGTCAAGGCCCGTCGAGGCAAGTCCTTTCTGACGCGTGTGCCACTAGAAGAGACACATCTCGTTTTGCCCCACTGCTAACATTGATTCCAGGACTGGGACTTTCTCAATCCGACTTCGGCGTGAGACTCGGTGGCATGCATGTTCAAGAACCTCATCAAGGGCTAGCAAACGCCTACCGCAAGCTGGGCAAGATCATCCAGACGGTCGGAGACTCTCAACAAGCGCAGGCGACCGCCGAGGCCTTCTCCATTGGAGATCCATTCCAGTATCATTCCAACGATGCTTTCATCGTCAAGGAGACCCTGACGAACCGGCAACTTCTCATTCGCGAGTTCATACAGGCCCAGGAAAATACTCGTAGCAAGCTGAATGCGGCAGACCGTCTGAGGGGCAGCTCCAATGTGCGCCGAGAGAAGGTCGACGAGGCTATAACTGCACTGGACGACGCGAAACAGAACCAGGAGTATCTGTATCAAAAGACTACGAGAGTTACGCAGAACCTGGTACAAGACCGTCGCAGATGGTTTGCAAGAACGACAGCAGACCTCAGGGCGAGCATTCGTGAGTTTGTGTGCAAGGAGATCGAGGCTGAGAGGCGGACCCTAGCGCTGCTGGAGAACGTACGGCCCGACGTACGGGCGATCGATGCTTCTGGTGGCCTCAGCCGGCTGGGTCGTGAGGCGCATCCCGCAGTCCGACGGACGAGCATGGCTTCAAGCCAAGGACCCAAGGGAGACGCGTGGAGTGGTGTTCCCAGGCGATCTACAGACCCCATGGGAAGAAGCATGTCTGGCAGCTTCATGCCCAACGTCGGCGAGGAGGCGGAAGCCGAAGAGGAGAGCGTTCGACCTCCGACCGGACTGCCTGGGCTCAACGAGGAGGATGACGAGGACAGAGTGGACGCCAGGAATGCGGCGAGTCGGTTAGCCACCAGCACATTCTGAGCTTGAGATGTGTATATTTCTTGATCAGTGAGGTCACTCCTAAGATCGACCTTCCGAGATCAACTCCATTAAATTATGAATTATTGTATCATTGTACCATTGTATGTGCTCCTAATGCTCTGTTACTTTATTGACTGGTCGAAGTTCCATATAGGAAACGCGGTGAGCAGTCTCCCCTTCGCTAATGCAAACGCTCTTCCCCCCCTCCCCCTCCCGGGCCCCCTCGTCTCCCATCTCGCCTCCGAATATGGTGATATCAACACGAACGAATCCTTCCCTGAATGTTATGCCGCCAGTCCATTACGCTTTAAGCTTGTTATTCAAGTTATGTCGAATGTATCACCTCCACTTATGTATAAAATGGTTCGGAGTCACATATTGCCGGACCTATGGTACAGCAGCTAGCATGGGGGAATCATACCATGGGAGACTGCGACTGCATGCGTGGTATGCGGCTTGATCAAGGCGCGCCAATCCAATGAATGCCCTGTGAGATTCTGTCTTATCTGAAAGTCGATACTCTACTTCACCGCCTGAATTAGAGGGACCCCAAGATACGGTACGGCCCAGCTTGCAGGCTTGGCCCGAACCAAAGGCAGACTGACTACTGTTGTGAACGTTTCATCTACTTATACTCTAGCCTCGCATGCGCAAAAACGCTAACCTGAGAGAGCCCTGGGTTGCTGCTCTGTTTGGGACGTTCCGGATGGCGGCCTGCCTCGTTGGAGAAATCCCCTCCCCCACGGATCTTCTATCTTTCCTTGTTCTCCCATCTAAAATACAAACCGATGGTGAGCACACCACCCTGGTCTCCAAGTCCATCGCTTGCGGTAAACTGCTCGTCAGCTCCGTGTATCTTGAGATGCGGCACCGAGTACTAGCAGAAACATCATCACACCATTTCGGAACCTGAGCCGAAGCTAAAGGTGCATTCCGCTAGACGATGATGACCTGACTACTGCTCGAGGGGTGGGTGGTGGCGGTGGCTGGCCGGCTGGTTCGAGGGGATTCGGCTCGAACAGTTGAACTTTGATGTTTGTGACTGTTTTTCGAGGAGCCGAGGAGCACCGTACACGGGAATTCTAAACCAGGGCGGAGGGTATTTGTTGAGCCGATCTTGTCCTCAATCATACTGACCAGGGCGGCAGAGGCGCTTCTGCAGCTACTACCCTGCCGAAGCGATCGGCCAGCCTGTGGTGGACAAATCGCACCAGTCATCTACGACTTTGAAGGGATGAGCTTGCTGGACATCATTTCTGGTTTCATGCTGCTGAACACCTGAACGCTAGCCCTAAGCGATGGCAGACCTGGGCGTGTGTTTGTTCCTCGCGCGGGAGCTCATGATTGGGCAACATACCGGTCAGGCTTGCATATCAGACCCCAGCAGCGACTGGGTTGCAGCAAGGCATCGCCCTCCTCCTCCTCCTCCTCCAACAATTTCCCAGGCGCGGATTGTGTCGTGAGGGAGGGCCAGACCATGGCAAGCGCACACACTCACACACCCACCCCCCATCCAGGCGATTTACATCCCCCATCGGCATGTCGCGCCGCTTTCCTGTGACTGCGAAGTGCACGACGCGCGTCTTGTGATGGATTTATTGGAGGACGGGTGTCAACGTGGTTAATCCACGGTGTGCTTCCTTGTTCGCCAACCCCCCCCCCCCCCTTCTCTCTCCCGGGGGCTTTTTTTTTTTTTTTTTTTTCTCTCTTTCTCTTTTGTTTGTGTGTGTGTGTGTGTGTGATGTCCTTATTTTCTCGCGGATTCAAGTATCGTCTCCCTCGAAAAGGAGGAAGCAACTGACGTCCTCCCTACCATGTGCAGGTCGCATCGAGCCTTTCGACAGAGATATGCCTCAGCTTCTTGACTGGAGCAATGCAGGCTGCAGCACACCCCCAATTTACAGCCGCTGCCGCACCCTCATTGGAATGGAGTGTAGCACAGAACCGTGGTCGTCGTTGCGGTGGCGGCTCGTTCCTATATGGCCAATTTCGCGGTAGGGCCCCATCATTTCCGACAAACGATCTCTCACTTCTGAGGAATACGGTGCCTCTTCCGACAGGAATCAAGATTCTAGTAAGCATGAGCTTTGCTCGGAACAGGAAGCCGAATCTGACTTGCAGAGTCCCTATTTTGGATTCACAGTAGACATTCCTTGTACCATGTTGTGTGTGCGTATGTGAACATGTCCCAAGACAGCAGAGAACGGTATACAAAGCTTCTGTCTCCTGAATGGATACTTTTATAGTAGACAGACCGATGCCTTGCTCACCGACCGTTGAAGCTACCATAGACACGTAAATCTCGGCTACAACAGCGACAGGGCTCCCCAACCCATGCACGACCATGTGTGAGGGTGAATCCTTCGTCCCGTCGCCCGGGAAAGGGCCCGCTTCGGGCAAAGATGGGGAACGTGTCTTACAAGTGGCACTGGCTACTGCTACGACTTCAATGTTATGTTTGTGTCCCGGGATCAACAGTGACCTTCAAGCTCCTCGCAACACTACACTCTATTAAGTCGGTTTTGCCGTCGCCGAACATCGATCAGCACAACGGGCGTCAGAGTTCAAGCCTGTTTGGACGAAGATCTCTCGGTCCGTCTCTGCTGTTGATCCTCCCCTCTCCCCCCTCCCCCTCTCTTCCTGTTCACACCAGCCACCACACACGAGAGACAGAAAAAGAGATGGGAAAGCCCCCGGCTAACAACTCTGGGGACTTTTTTTCGATTGATCACTCGCGCCTGAATAGCGCCGGAGCAGACCCGCGACACTCACTCGAGCAGGCGGGCGAGGCGATGTGCAGGATGTGTGTCGATTCTCGAGTCCAGACTAACTTTTTCCTTCCATATATCCGAAAAACCCGCGCGCAGTGCAGTCGGTCCTTCCTGGTGTCAAACCTGTCAAGTACATTTGGCAGGCACGTCGTCATCGAGAGAACTCTCGGATCTGCACTTTCCCGCCACATTAGCTGCACACACACAGCAAAAGCAGCACTGTCCAGAAGAAAGAGATCATAAGGAAGGAATTATGCTGTGATCAATATTTTGCCACATTCCAAGCCGCAAGCTTATGTTCTAATCTTGGACGACTCCGTCGCTTCACAATAACAAACTTGTTCCTGCAGTGGCCAACTCTCGAACCGCTCTCCTCTTTCTTTGGTTCAAAAGATACCGAAAAGTCTTGGGGGAGAGCACTGAATTTTTTTTTTCTTTTTCTCCTCCCCCCCCACCCCTTCTTCTCCTGTTTTCCTCGGTCCCCCCTCCCTCCTTGGTCGACTGCACAGCGTTACAGCAAGATAAGGGCCATCCAACAGCCACACAGCCTGCGTAGGCGAGGTAGCAGCGAGACCACGTTTGCATGTGCTGCATACATCAAGCTTCATCACCATGCATCACGCGTTTCTTCTTTCTGGGCCTAGCCTCTTGTCCCTGTGGCCCAAGAACGAACTACACTCCCGCCCCTCCATCACATTCTATTTTCTAACGTTTTGCAATGCAGCGAATCACATCGCCACCTGTTACGCACCAAGACGTCCTGATGGGACCCTTATGTTCTGTCCGACCAGATATCTGGAGCTAAAGGATTGACCGGCCACGCCGGCTAATACGACGGGGCCACTCCTTGACGACGACACGAACCATTGGTGTCCTTCTTTCCTTTCAGGTTCGCCTTGAGAAAGGGGCCTCCTCTTCTTAGTAGCCATTGCATCCGATGCGGAGTATATTCATCCTCTGCAGACAAAGGTCTGCCGTGGGAGAAATTTTGGACTCTACCCCTCTTGGCGTTGAACACATCATGATGGAGGAGGGGCAGAAGCTTTCTTGTCTGCAGGCTCTGTCAGCGTGTTGCCCCTTCCATTCACCGCTCAACCCAACCTGTACAGCAGCTCCCTCTTCTATAAGCGGTGGGAATTTGAAACCTCTGGGTTGCTTGATCGGAGAGGGCTGTGAAGCCACAGCATGACTATACGTCCTTCCTCAGTCCCGAGATCGCAGCAAAGGCCGCGACGGGTTGCACGCAAGTTACATGTGGTCTTGCAGCCTTTTCCTGAATGAGGACATCGTGTGTGGACAAGGGCAAGGTTGCCTCATGTTACCCAATCCCATGGATACCATTCCTTGGTTGACTTCAGGCTAATGCACGTCGGCTGGAGCTGCTGTGGTGCCACTGCAAGACCTTTTGCACCTGATATCTAGAAACACAACCTCTGCCTCCCCTCTACTTCTCTGTGCTGGCAAGCAAGTGCTCTCTCCACCTTTCTCAGAGCTGCACCTCGTCGAGGAGGGTACCAGATAACTCGTCGCAAGGTGACTGGCAGGAACGGTGAGGAGGGGAAAAGAAGGGTGCGATCTCAAGGGGGTCCTGCTTTCAGGCGTCTCTCCTGCAATGTCCAATCCCTGCCTCAGTCACACACAATCTCTCATGTGCCGTTCGCGAAACCAGATGGCGTCTTCTCTCTACGCTTTGTGAGGAGCCTTATACTGGCACTCCGCTTTCTGGCATGAGTGTTCTTCCTGCTCTTCCTCCTTCGTTCATGCGGCCCTCTATCTCGTCATACCCACAAGCATGCTTGGGTCCCCTGGTCGACTTGCTATCGTCCTCTTGCATTGATCATCTCTAGGTTAGCCACCCTTGAGTAACACACCCCGAATCACGATCCTCCCAGGCCAGAACAGGGTGGGCGTCTTGACGGAACGGAGCTTCCTGGTCTTGGAAATGGTATCGATAGGCAGGGGCACCCTTTGATTTTAGAGTCTTTGTCGATGTGTCTTGTCATACATGGAGGGGAAGGAAGAGGAGAGATAAATGGCCTTCCTCCTTCGTCTATCCATCCCGCTGCGCCCCCGTCCGCCCTCTCCTACCACTTGTCACAATATCCGTGCACCTGCTTTTGTCCACACATCCCACGCCGTTATCAACTTAGGCTCTGTCAACCTTCCTGAAGCAGACCTCTGTCCCCTCCGTCCAGTCCCGTAATTCTTAGTAGAGGAGAGGAGACCCTTTTGATACAGGGCCTTAGCACTTCTCCCCCACCAAACGGGCCACCCTCGTCCAGGGACACAACGTTGCGTCCAGTTTCGCCCTGCCCTGCCCTACCCTGTTCCTGACAACTCTGCTGTGTGTGCACGGCTCTCAGCCCTAACAGGACCACCACGGCATATCCCCTGGGCTTTGTCCCACGCTCACCCCACGCCCACGACAATTACCTGAATAATGGCGCCTTCTGCCATGATGGAGGACAAGATGGAGCCTATGCATGTGGGCTCGTCGAATACGAAGTCTACAGTCGTGGCATCAGTCTTGCATGGAGCTCGAGACCTGCGATTGGTGAGTTTGTTTCAAAACAAGAAAGCGGAAAGCAAACACAACAGAAGACGAGTCTCCAAATGCCCGTCATCACTGCCGTTTGAGATCTCACTGTAACACAAGATCTTATGTCCCCTTTCCTTCCCGGCCGGGACCCAGCTATTCGGTAACTCGCCTGCTGTTTCCGGCAAAAGGGTGCCACCTGTTCGTGGGGGAGACTGAGAAAGATGACTTGCATAACAAAAATCCATGAAAGCTCTTATCTACAGCAAAATTGTTTTCGTCAAATATTCTTGTGCTGACCAGGCCCTTTCTCAAAAACACAGGAGAAAAGGTCGATCGACCCTCCGGCGGCAGGCGAGCTCCAGATCGTCATCCGCTCCACGGGTATCTGTGGTTCTGATGTCTCCTACTTCAAGAAGTTTGCCAACGGCGACCTGTGTGCCTGCCAGCCCTTGTCCCTAGGCCATGAGTCCTCTGGAGTGGTGGTTGCCATCGGCGCCCAGGTGGGCGGCTTCTCTGTCGGCGACCGCGTGGCCCTCGAGGTCGGCGTGCCGTGTGGGCAGTGCGGTATCTGCAGAAAGGGCAGATACAATCTCTGCAAGAAGATGAGGTTCAGGAGCAGTGCCAAGAGCTTCCCACACTTCCAGGGGACGCTGCAGGAGAGGATCAACCATCCGGCTATGTGGTGCCACAAGTGAGTTCTCTGTGGGATCCAGAAGAAGAAACAGGTCTTTTACTCATCATGTTCTCACAGACTACCTGATCACATTTCCTTCGATGCCGCGGCTCTCCTTGAGCCACTCTCGGTAGCCATCCACGCCCTCAACCGTGCAAAGCCCGAGGCTGGTTCCACAGCACTGGTCATGGGCGCTGGCACCGTCGGCCTCCTCACAGCCGCCATGGCTCAGCAATCTGGTTGCTCGTCCGTCATAATCTGCGACGTCGATCAGGGTCGTGTTGAATACGCTCTCGAGCATGGCTTCGCAACACACGGCTACGTCGTACCTCGTCCTCTCCACACCTCGTCCTCCAGCTCTTCCGTCTCCTCGGGGATCTTGACGCCGGGTGTTGATGGCGGGTGTGGCGGTGGTGCAGTGACTCCTGCGAGCAGCATCTTCTCGACACTCGACTCCAGGCTCGAGGGTGCCCAGTCGCTGGCGCAGGACCTCCTCGCCGTACTGAGGGGCTCTTGTCCCCCTATCAGCCCGGACGAGGAAGATCATGACGGTGTCGACGTCACTTTTGAGTGCACAGGTAAAGAGGTGTGCATGCACACCGCCCTGTATGCGACCAAACCCGGCGGCAAGGTCATCATGGTCGGAATGGGCACGCCCATTCAGACGCTTCCTATGTCCGTCGCGCACCTCCGCGAGGTCGACATTCTGGGCATCTTCCGCTACGCAAACACATACGCCACGGGGATCCGGCTGCTATGCGCGTCAAAAAATGGTGGCGGCGGCGGCAAGGCTTGCGGCCTGCCGAGCCTGGACAATATGGTCACGCATCGGTTCAAGGGACTACACCGTTCGCGGGAGGCGTTCGAGCTGGCTAGCCAAACGGCTGATGACGAAGGCAGGCTCGTGTTGAAGGTTGTGATTGAGGCGTGACACTCTTGACAGAGGAAGGAAAAGGCTGTTCCTCATTGATTTTTTTCTTTCTCTCTTTTCCCCCTTTTTGGTTGGCGTTCTTTGTTGCGTATTTCGGATGAGAGGGTGTGGCTCTGGATCTGGAACATGTCCTTTTCCTCGCTTTTGCGAAACTTCAATTTGACGGCCTTTTCAACAAGGCCATGGTGTAGATAAGTAATATCTCCTTCAGACATTTTACATGATTAATGACAAAGTATAAGAATGCCCAAACTACTGACCTGAAACGTGAGGCCAGACAGCTGACCAAGGCAGCGAGAGGTACCATTTGCACATTTTCTTTTCCTCTATTTCCTTTCTTCCTTTCCCCCCTTCCCAGATATGTAGCTGAGGGTCATTATAATTGTCATTCATTCATCTACTTGTTTAGCCTGGTCTACATGACCTCCCAATTCCCAGGACCAGATGAAACGCCATGCCATGCCATGCCCCTTTTGACGCATGCCAATGCCTGATTGCTCCAAGACTCCCAAGGACAACACCAAGAAGAATCCAGGGAGTTTCTCAATGAATGGAGAGACGAAACGTGATAGATATGTGGAGGGAAGATGAGCCACCTAGAACAGATCACCAGCTGCAGACTTGGTGGCGGTCGACCGCTGAGCAGTGATAGCATTCTGTTTCTGGGAAGTCTTGCCAGTCTCGACAGCCGAGAACTTCTTACCAACATCACGTGTTTCGGACACCCGCCCCATCAGCTCGTCGAGAAGTCGGATGGTGGCGACATCGTTCTCCTCACGTAGGATCTCGGTCTTGAACTCCTCGGCGTCGGCGGGGACGACGAGGCTTAGGCGGTGGACGAGAGCTTGGATGAGCCGCAAGAGCGCCTGTGAGGGCTCAATGTGGCCGCCTGCACTGGCTTCGGCCTCAACCTCGGCCATATAAGGAGGTGGTAGCTTCTGCAAGTACTTGATGATGAGGTCGATGCGGGACTTGAGCATCTTGATGGCGTTGGCCTTGGTCATCAAAGCGGCGATCATATCGTCGTCTTCCTTTGACAAGGCCACGCTGCTGGGGTCAACCTTCTCAGTCTCTGCAGAAACCAGCTTGCCCTTGCCCTTGACATCGGGCTCCTTCTTCTGCTCGCGGGTCTGACCAGACGCGGCGTTTGTAGCACCCGCAGCAACCGAGCTCATACTGATCATCTCGTCCTCGCCAGTCTCAACCACGAAAGGGAGTTCTCGGAATTTCAGCCTGAACTGTGCATCACCGTCCTTCATCTCCTTGTCCTCGCCGTCATCTTTAGCTTCCTTGTTGCTGCCCTCAACCTCGTAATTCGTCTCATACAGGGTGACGGGAAGCGTCCCACCGGCTGACTCCTCGCTGAGCTCTTGGGTATGGAAACCAAGCAGGATAGCAGACTCGTTCCTCTCGAGGATCTGGTTGTGGATGGGTAACACATTTGGGCCGGGACCGCTTCGAGGCAGCAGAGTGTACCACCCCACCAAGTCGAGCTCACGATCCTTGTGAACAGCTCTCACTACAGACGGTGGTTAGGGTACAGATAGCCAGGAGATGACGCGTGGTGCTCACTCTGTTCCGAACGGGTGTCAAACCAGTCCAAGTCTAGCCTGAACTCGTCATCACGGTCTCCAGACAGCGTCTTGACCTCGTATGCGAACTCGATGCTAATCTCACGGCCATTCTGCTGGCCGAACAGGGCGCCAACGACAGGACCTGGTTGTGCCCGCAAGGTGTGTCTCACCACATAATCGGAGATTGCGATCAAGGGCAGGGGGTGGAGGATGACGTGCTCCATGTTGAATCGGTCGGTCGCTCAAGCAAACAAAGGGGAGGGTTGCTGGCGTCGGGTTCGGATGCGTCGCCAGGAGGAAGAAGAGGGCGCGGTGGGGGCGTGGCCAAAGACAGCGAGGCAAGGCAGGATGGGATTCGACCGTGGCGGGACAGTCCTTTGCCGCAGGTGATGGAGGCGTCGAATAGACCCCCTCACGGGGTGTCTGGAGGCTATAGAGCGGCACCGACTCGTGTATCGTTGTATCGTTGTAGTTCTGCTCTAAAGTCTCGGGTGCCGTCGTTCTCCCGTTGCTCGTTCGCGGCCTCGATTGCTGTGAAGGACTGGATTGTCGCTTCCGCCGCTTCTCTACCAGCGACGCCGGCAGCGGGTGAGGGGACGGAAGGGTCGTGCTAATGGTCAGTCGAAGGCTGGGCAGTCTGTTGAGATGACTGCACCTCAAAAAATCAAACACTGATGGTATCCTGGGGGAGGGCAGTAAGGGTTGAAGTTGTATATGGCGGATCTCTTGAGGGTTCTTTGTGAGCTCGTGAGAAAGAGCTATGAGGTCGTCTCTTGGTGGGCTGTGGCAGGGAAGGCACAGCAGCCTTGGGGAGCACATAGTAGGTAAGCTATAACACGTGCCAGCGCAAGGTCTGTGCGTCTTTGAGCTGCCAGGCTGCCCAGGCACTACCGGGATGAGAAGGTGGGTGGTGGTGGGGTTATGGCGGGGGAGGGGTCTGGAGCTCAGCACGGTCAGCTCAAGGGTCCCCCGGCAATAAACACTATGGCTTGTAGCGTTCACCCTCTATACGCTGCAGAGGTCTCAGGCCTCTGTACATAGCTCAAATAATCCCACCACCAAACATATGGCCATCAGCCCAGTACTAGATGTTAAGGAACTATGTATAATAAGGAAGGATGACTGATACAGTTGCAGAAAAAAACAGCTGCACTGTGCAGCATTCCTGGACATTGTGCTTATTATTTACTCTAGTCGATAAGAGGCATGCATCCCAATGCTAGTATTCTACACTTCCTCTATCACGTTCAAAAGTTGGGAGAGTTTCCAGGAGTGAGGAACAGCCTAATAAATTAACCAAGACTGATCAAATTTATTTTAGAGGAAGATGGACTATGAGCTCGAGAGAAAACAAGGGAAGATTTAAGGCTTTCAGTGTATGCCCTCCATGGCCTACAGTTATTAAGGTGGTTGGGGGGGTAGCGTTGCCCTCGCCTCTCTTTGTCTTCCGTTTAGACAGACTTCTTCTGTAGCTCACATTGTATACTGACATTAAGTGACATTGGTACTGGGATCTTTTCTTTGGGAAGGGAAGGGGGAGGGGGGGCAGCCCTTGAGCTAATAACTGCTCTTCATCTGGACCATGTAATTATTGATGGATCTCTGCACGAAATAACCCTTGTGCATCAGTCACAAATAGCCTCCTGATCTTTGCAGTGCAGCTCTTTTTCCGAACAGTAATTATGTTGCTTCTTCAGTAGAATGTCTAAAAGATTTATAGCAGGATTCACGAGTGCAAATATCTAAGGGCTTCTTTGCCAGACTTCGGGATGTAATCAAGGAACAGCCCCGCCCAGGTCGTCGTCAGTAACATGGGATTTCATGTAGCATGGGTCTATTTGTGTCAATACCTATGTCTACCCAAATTATATGATTGTATTCATTTCCTTGATAGCAACAACAGAAAAGCTCCCCTACTCAGATCTGTTTTTTATTTTGTTTATAGAAAAACAAGAAAGTGCAGATCTTTGGACTGCCCTCCTTTAAAAAAGAACATTGCATAATCATATTTATGCAGAATACAGAAATTTTTGATCCAATATGGGCTTTCGAAACAGATCGTTTCACAATCAATTGCCTTTTGTAGGAGTTTGGTAGCTGTCAAGAAAGGATTCTTGACTGTATTGCAGCATATGCCTCTTCTCCGCGAGGGCGGTTCTTTGTTGACCAGGCAAAGACGAGTTTGTGGGTACGGCTGCTTTGAAAGAGACCTTCAAGCTGTAGAGGGCAGAACGCATTTTCCAGAGAGAAGAGAACACCAGTAAGATGGCAGCATGGGGGCTTTTCTTCTTCATTGAAACATCACCTCTCAGTTCCAAGGTTGCCTTCCTAACAGTATAAGAATGGGCCCAGGTGCAGCCCCATTCCTGAGAGATCAAATCCCAGCGCATAATAATCACCATCCCTCTCTATGGACTGAGATATGACTGTAAATTTCCAACACTCCTTGTGTCAACATGGCTTCCCCTTCTCTGCCTCCTACACAACATGGTGGACAGCCCAGTCTCCCACTTCAGCCTTCCACCCCTGATCACCACCACCATCTGATGACACTGAACTCCACCATGGAACTACCAAGCGCCCTTCCAACCAAGAGAGGGCCAGAGGAAGAGGTTCAGTTCGTCTCTGCTCATAGTGTGAAGAAGTGCCGTGGCAGCAAGGAGTCAGGCCCTGCCAAAGAGCCACAAGCGGGCGAAGGCCAGAGCACCAACAGCAGCACACACCACCACCTCCAAGGCCCGACGAGCGACACTCAGGACAATAGTAATCCCCAAGGCAGCCCAGCAGCCGGAGAACCTTCAGCAGGCCAACTCCAGCCTTCGATACATCGTGGTGGGTCAGTGCCGCCCAGCATGGGAGAGTACGTCTTTCCTTCTCCTCCACACAACACAACCCTCACTCGGACCACGCGCAGTTCTCCCGTGCTCTCGCCGAAGCAGCTGCCTCAGGCTTCATTCCCAAGGCCGATTGCTGCTGACCATGTTCCGGCCCCGTTGGACATCTCAGCTATGACTGCTGGACACCCACTTCCAGGCGTGCGTCATCATCGTGGGTTGCATGTTCCCTGGGGCATGGCAGGTCTGTATCCTCAAGCTGCGCCTGCGAATCTGAGCATGAACTGGAACTCTCAGGTAACACATGCACTGCCTCCTGTTGAGTCGCCTCAACGTGCTGAGAACCCTGCTTCTGGATCCCGAGGCCTTGGGCCTTCACCAAGAAGATCTCTCGCTCCCAACAAGAATTCCTTGCCGACTTCACTACCTGTCTCTCACCCTCGCCGTCCAGAGAGTGTTGCCATCAGTCAGCAAACCTGCAGACCCGGCTCGAATAATAGTCAGAAGACACCAGAACCGCGGTGTTCTGCCGTTACGACTTCCAACGACCAGGCTGGTGACGGATCAGCTCCACCAGTATTGTCGTCTGCTACCTCTCCTCCACAGCCAGAGACTGGTGCCCAGACTCAGCCTTTGGTTCAGCAGCCTCAGGAGTCCACCAGCCCAGCAACAACAACCAGGTCTCATCAGGAAGGGCCCATGACTACTACTTCCCATAACAACAACATGCCGACGAGTACACAGCCCCAAACTCCAAGGGCGCCATGCCTGATATGTGAGCAGATACGCCAGCAGCAGCAGCAGCAGCAGCAGGCCCTTTTTAGCCAGGCCAGCAACCTTCCCGTCGGACATACTGTTCCTCCTCATCTGCAACAGCACGGCTGGCACAGTCTGAATGCGTTTCAACAGCAGCTGCACCTGGCACACCAGCCTGCGATGAGTCCTAGTGTAGGAAATATGCAAAACTTCCAGGTCAGGTTTCAACCTTACCCACCTGGTCAAATCCCCATGGGGTATTCCCTGCCGCAGGTGCCGATCCAGGTTCCGGTGTCAGTGCAGAGGGTAGCTACAGTCTCCAGCAGCGCGAGTGCAGGTGGTGAGCAACTGCAAGCTGGCACCTTTCCTCCTCAGAGCACTCAGAACCAGGTGCAGCAAGGTTCCCCCATCAGTCAAGCACTGCCTCAAACCCACACGGGGATCACTCAGTTTTTACGTCCTGAACACTACTACCAGAGCCAGATCCCACTTCATCAGCAGACAAACCATGCGCTGAAACCCGTCACGGATTCCTCCTCACATGCGCCCGCTACAATGCCACCCTCGCCTTCTCCTCCAGCAACTGCTCATTCTTCAGGGCCCTCTCCTACCTCCCAGGTTCCTCAAGCACCACAAGCAGCGCCAGCACCACGGTCCGCCGAGCCGCGCAAGCCCTCTCCCAACCTCATCGTCGACATTGCCGAGACGTGCGAAGAGATGTTCCCCTGGGACGAGGTGGCCAAGAGACATGGGGTGGCTCGGGTCAAGGTAGTCGACACCTTCGCAGCCATCATCCAGCTACCCCTGCTGCGCTGCACCACCGACAAGAAGCGACACGGCAAGCTCGCCACCAGCAGGCTCCGTGAGTACACCAAGGCGAAGAAGGACGCCGAGGCTGCGAACGGTGCCTCAGCAGCCAAGACAAGGACCGCAAAGTCTGCACACAAGTCGACAACGGCGACAACGACGACGACAAGCCAGGATAACGTGTCGCGGCCTCCACAGAGCTGTGAGAGGGCTCAAACTCAGGCAGACCAGGTGCCTTGCTCAGCAGCGCAGGATCGACCCCTTCTGCCAGGTATCCTCGAGATGGCCAACACGATGGCACCCCTCGGGCTTCCGTCCACGCTTACGAGTGGTCTAGCCGCGCCCTGGCAGCGACAATGATTCTTTCTCGAGCCTCTTGTTTTTCCTTTTGCTTTTCCCTCCTTTTCATTGATTCAGCAACAAATCCCAGTCCACCGGTCTTCCCAGGTTCTCCTCAACCCACTGCTCATAACAACCCGGCCAGCGACATCCGATGGCCGGATCTAGCCCTGAGAACCTCGTCCGGCCCAGGTCTTCCATCTGCAGGCATGAGATGATCCGAAGCTGCCTCTCGAGGACCCGGACGTCGCGGAGACGACCCTCGACCGTCGCCTGGAGGATCCTTGCCGACAGGACCTCGCGCTGCGCAGCATACCTGACGAGGATCAGCCTGCGGTTGTGGTCTGGGTCGCAGTCGGCGCAGGTGCAGTTCAGCCAGGCCCTGTGGGCCGGAAGGACGCATCTCTTGGGACAACGAGGGCCGGACCAGTGGATGAGGTAGTGAGAGCAGAGAAGCTGGGTCGCTGTGCCGCTGCACATTTTGTCTTTCTTTTTCTCCTCGTGGATTTTGTTCCTTTTCTTCCCCTCTTTCTTTCTTTCTTTCTTTTGAGCAGTGGGTTCTATGCTTCCTTGCTTGAAGGACGGGGCCTTTAGACTTCCAGGCCGTTGATGAGGAACGGGCACAACGTTATCGTGTTTGCAAGGGGCTCGTTGTTGGCACACGAAGCTTTCAGAGAACCTTTTGGGAACGAGGGACGCTGGAAGGCATGTCGTTTGTTTGTAGTGTTGCACAGAAGGTTTGGCGTTTGGCAGCTTGGGTATTTCCTCTTGCTTTCTCAAATTGATGGAGTGATCAAATAATGAGGAACAGAATAATGAGCAGTAAACAGTAATTATTGAAACTTTGGGTCTTCCTTCTGAAAATAAGAAGAAATGACATGAAAAGAGCATCAAGGGTTTGCCCAAGGACGAAAGGAGGTCAGTGATTTGTGTCTCAGATGATGCGAGAAGTACCCGTCTTGTTCTGTTCTGTCACTTGTCACCCTTTCTAGTGTGACAAATGATGTCTCTTTTGCTTCTTTTGCCTGGTTGGTGACCAGTACCGCGAAAGGAAGAAAGTAGGTGATGCGTGCGAGAGAGAGCAGGTGTGTGTGTGTGTGTGTCAAAACAAAACATAAACAAACCGGTTCCTTCTGGATCATCCGCTTGTCTCTTGTCCCCCCCCCCCCCCGCCTCCTTCTTTCCATCCACACTGTATCCCGGCCCGCTTGACGTTGGTCTCATGATCAATACTATTGTCTTACTATTCACTCCTATAATACAGCGTTACTATAGTCCTTTTGGGTGAGATGGATCAGCCTTTCGCAACACATGAAATCCAAGAGAAGAAAGCAGTGAAAAGAAAATAAGAAGTCCTACCGAACAGTTCCAGCCCAACAGCAACACAGCCCAAACACACAAGTCGAGCCTGTCGAGAAAGCAAAAGCACCAATTTTTTCCCTCTTTTTTCCCGTCACACCATGAAAACCACCGTCACCAGAAACCAGAGGCAGCATCATCCCTGATGGACTAGATCACTCCACGTCCACCCGTGCTCCTCCCCGATTACCCACGCGAGCGCCATGAGGACTTGAGATAACCCTGTACCCACATCAATGGATGTCCGGGATGGTGGTTTGAGGGGGGGAGACGAAGAAAGGATATTCCCTCGAGGCCCATTAGCTCTGTAAGGTGGGCGAGAGACAAGCATGACAAAAACACCTCCCAGAATCCCCTAGGAACTCAATCTGCCCCAGGTTTGTCTCAGCCCATAGAATGTCTCGGGAGCTGACCATCTTTCCGTCATCAGCCTTTTTTCTTTTTTCTTTTTTTTTGCTCTCCCCGAGCCTGGCCGCATCCGGTCAGGTGGTGTGATCAAATCGAAAAGTTAGACCTTACTCGATTCAGGACGTCAAGTGCCTCGAAGGGATTTTGAACAGAGGACGATGGTTGAAGAGAGAAGCAGAAGCCATTGGAGGTTCATGTTCGTTGCCACTTGGCTGGATTCATTGAGTTCACTGCCAAGTTTCACTGCACGCCAATGGTCTTGAAGCCAATATGAATTTTGGATATTTCTGATGTATAGATTCCAAGTAAAAAAAAAAAAAAAAAGAAGTACTTATAAAAAAAATGTTGGGTATCAAAAGCGTATCGTCAGTCATTGCAATGTTCTCCTTTCCCAAGTCTTTTTTTGAGTGCCGTTCTCATCTTGGCGACTTGATGGTCAATATAGGCCACTCGTCATCCTCCACGGCGCCATGATCGACCTTTTGCTGTTCAGACGTGCTGGACGTCGGTGTCGGCAGCGCCAGATCATGGAAGCTACCGTGGCCAACAGGCCTCAGGCCCAAATGATCCACTGCCACTTCCCGTCCGTCCAATTCAAAGCACTCCACGCCCGGCGTCGAGAGCGCCGAGCCTATGGGGGACATATCGGATGCGCGAGACACCTGGCGTGGCTGTAGGTCCTCCGACTGTGTCGGGCTCGCGGCGGGAGGAGGCATGTCCCTGGTGGTACGCCGGCGCAGCTTGCGGCGGATGGCTCGCGGGACCAGCTTGCGGTAGTAGAAATCGCGGAAGGTCTTGGTCGTGCCAAAGACAAGAAAGGCCAAGATACTCGCGGTCACACCTGGAAGGAACGACTTGCAGTCCGTGATGGCATTTGCAGGACTCAAATCGGCATTCGCGTCCTCGGCGATCTGATCCGTCCCGACCGCGAAAGACACCTCGGCCAGGATGATGACCAGCTCGTAGGCACTGGAATCGGGGAGACAAAAGGCTCAGGTTAGTCCCTTCTTGGGAAGATCCAAGGAATGACCTCGTTCAGCAGCACACAAGGAGGGAGGGCTTACGCTAGACCGGCAAAGGCGATGGCGAAGCGCACCACGAGCCAGCTGTCGTAGATGTTTCTCTGGCTGAGTGGCGGCTCACCACTGACACTACTGGAGGTTGCGAGCCCGTTTCCGATCTCGGCCTCTTGGTCGACAGAAGATCGTCTTGCATAGTTGACCTGCCACGATGCTTCCGACCGCGTGGTGATGTATCTCACGAGTATTGCAATGAGAAGGAACGAGCCAAGCGCCAGAGAGGTACACACTGGAGAAGGGTAGATGGATAGTCAGCACTTGATCATGGGGAAAAGCAACCCCGCTTAGCTGGTCAATACTCACTGAGGACGTTGGCAACAAAGTAGAAGCCGATGATTGAATGCTGAAGAGCGCTGGTGCGCAGCACGGCGACCTGTACAATCGGCAATAGAACTGCCGCGGCTTTGGCGATGATGCCTCCATGACGACTGGCCGACGGAGACGTCTTCATCTGGAATACAGAGTGTGCTAATTGGAAGCTCCTGTAAATTTGTTAGTGACTTGGAACTAGATGCATGCTATATATATATGTATATCTACTCTTGAAAATAAATTTGTGATAGCAATGTGAAATGACTCACCACGCCAGCACAAGGAGGGCCTCGACATTATAGCAGTAGTATTCTGTTTTGTTCGAAGGTCAGTCACGTGCAAGATGGAGAAGGAATGCCAGTCAGGAACGCCCTGATCAGAAGAACCTACGGATATAGAACAGGATGATATCGACACCAACAGAGGGCCCGGCGATGGACAGCTCAGGGTTGCCAGCGTTGGCCTTGACGTATTCGGACTGGGCGACCTTGATGCTCGCCCAGGAGAGGTAGGTATGGAGCTGCTGGGCCATGCTGACCAGGGCGCTGAGCGATGGAAAGAAAGCGAGGAGAGCCACATCTGGAGACAATGGTCGGTCAGTCACAATGCTTCATCATACACAGATATACGCCAGGAAAAGAAGAATATAGGAGGGATCAGACTCACAACTCTTCCATTCCCCATGGGCTACTGCTGCCCACAGCAGGGCACAGCTTAGCGAGAAGCATATGAAGGTGTAAGTAAAGACACCAGCCGCTGCACCTATGGCTTCAGGTGGGAACTGCTGTCCGGTATCACCGAACATGACGGGAAGCTGAAAATTCTCGAATGATGATACATTTGCCTCGATGAACTTAGGAAACTGGCTTCTGGCGAAAAGAAGCCGTGCTAGTAGGTTGAGAAATTGTGAGTTAGGACAACAGGGAACAGAGCCATGGGCTTAGTAGATTAAAATAATTGTCTTGAGAAGGAGGACCGGGCAAGAGAGAAAGAAAAGAAGAAGAGAGACGAAAAAAAAAAAGAGTGACTTTCTGTCGCCAGATGGGGTTTGACCACGGCTGGGGACATGTGATTTGGAATGGAGATGGAAATAAGTCAAACGAGGGTCGGGAAGGAAAATAATAGATTCTGGCCGGACACTAAAAGAGAAGAGCCCAACATGCGAGGTCTCAGAAGAGAGTCCAGAACATTTGGGATGGAAACAGAAGCACCCAGGGGTGAGGAATGCACTATGTATAATGGTTTGGGCTGCCTGCAGGAGGAATGTCAGGGATGAACCAAGCACTGCCGAGATGGTTTCAAGACTCGACTCGTCGGTGTCTGGTGACAAGTGGGCATCGTGGTTTCACCTGTATTAGCACACAACACCACAGAGAGGGACCGCAAGAAAAAAAAGAGGACAACACCTCAGGGACGGTAGCGCGTAGCAGGCGAGGATCAACCTTGGTGTCTGCGTTGGGAATTAGAAATCTTCGTCCTGTCGACGGTCCCCTCGCCCATCAACCATATCCCCAGCTGGAGGCGTTGTTGACTCGCCGTCGTGCGCTTGGACCGCCAGCGCCCACGAGTATTCTGTTGAATACGAATTTCAGCGGGTGCTTCCGAGGCTAGACAGCTTGACGCTTGCCAGACCTGAGGGCCTCGTTGGGCTAGAAGCAATCGATCGTCTGCGCTATCCTTTTGGAAAGGGAGGGGGGGGGGGGTCGATGTAGCCCTTCGATCTGAGATGATCTCGCTGACGGAAACATCTTGACGCCCGCCTCTTCTCCTTCTCCTCGTCCTCCTCCTCCCCTCCTCCTCCTCCTAGCCACTCGTTTCCATTTTCGATTTCCTCCTCCCTCCTTGTCAAAAGAAGATGTCAATGTAACTATTCGATCGGGGACCTGGTCGGGATAAACAACCGAGCTGCCGAGATCTGCCTCAAGTCCCGCGTAGATATTCTTGGGAAGAGGCGAGCCCACAAGGTCCACCCTCGAGATCTGATAGGTAAAGTCGAAGCAAGATCTGAGACGACGTTCTTAATCGGGTACCGCTCCGCCATGCCGGGCATGGTAATCTAACCCGAGGGCCGGGAGACGAGGTTGCAATTTAGATGCGGCGCGCTCTGCCAGTTTGCGTAGTCCCGTTTGGAAGAGATCCGAGTCCCGATCTGGCGGGAGCATGCTTGATCCTGCCAGAACGGCCCTCGTTCGCTCATAGGACGCCGTAAGTATGTACGAATGGAAATTGCACGAAGAGCGCCGCCCACTTGGGCAGTAAACCTCCACTTGTCGTCGGGGAGGTGGGACGCGAGACGAAAGAGGTAGAGAGAAAGAGACCGTCTGATGTCTGCTGCGCATGTCAAGATCGAGTGGTACCTAAATTGCCGTGCTATCTTGCCTGATCGTCCCAACTCCTGGGGTTACATCGATGAATCATCTTGTTGATGTGACGATGAATTTGCATCGTGAGAGGCAAGGCAATTTCAGATTCTCCGCCGACAGGACATGGCATTCGAGCTTTGCTGTGAGGGTCGAAACAGAGCCTGATCGCCGACCGTATCCACCAGGGCCGGCATGAAAGTCAACACAAAGCCCGACAAAAAGAATCGCCACGCGTCGTGGCTTTTGCAGGTGAATGAGAAGAAAAAGGAAGCTTTTGTGGCCCGGCTCTGTGGAGGCCCCCCTGCAGGATGTCGCACTTGCAGTACCGATACCGGTAGCGGGCACAGCGGGGCTCTTGCATCGAGCTATTTTGCTGCTGGTCGCGGGAAGGCATAAACTACAGGCGGGGCATAGGACCTGTTCAATGTCAGTGCGCTGCTGTAGCGCCCTGCTGTAGCGCCCTGCTGTAGCGCCCTGCTGCAGGGGGGGCCCTGACCTTGGCCCTGTGCTGTGAGCCTTGCGTACCGTACAGTGTACAGTATGCAACAGCGGTGCGCCTCGCCTATTTTGGGTGCTGAGGGGTCCCCTGTTGTTGCTGCCCTCTGTACGGAGGTACAGTACTTGCCATCCCAACCCTGTGCACGCCCAGACGCGGTCATGAAAATCGAACGCGTCTTCCTTCGATCGTCCGAGCAAAGTCCAGACGCATACCTCCCCACCCCCCTTTCTCCTCCACAAAACAGCATGCCCTCTCTCCCCGCTCAAGATGCGTCAGGGGGAGAGTCTATGGTCTTCCAGCGCTCTGTGCCTGCTGGATGGGATAACAGCAACCGGGCCTTCCTGCAGGCGCTGATGGGCCGCGGGGAGCTGACCTTGGCGGAGGCTCAGGAAATCGTGGCCGCCATCCTCTCTGCAGGCAGCGCGGCCAAGGAGGTCACCAACCCGAGCGACGTCAGCGAGGATCTCGTCCGGCACTACTTCAGCAAGGCCCGCGAGGCCGTCGCCCCTCTCGACTACGACATCCGCAGCACCCTGCACCAGACCACCCGCGAGCGGATATGGGCCTTTGTCAACGCCCACAGCGACCCTGCCACCCAGCTGGCGACGTCACGCACCGCTGACGAGCTCGCCTTCATCAAGAGGGTGCTCGATGCCATGTTCGACACCTACAACACCCCGAGGCAGGAGGTCATGGCCGTCACACCCGCGCAGGCAAGAAAAGTCGCTAGGCCGCCACCGCCGCCTGCCAGGGAAGGCCAGGCTGGTGGTGGTGGTGACGTAGAGGGGGGAGGCTGCCTCGCAGCCGCAGCGGGCGGTTGCCAGAGGCCTGAAGCACAGCGAGATCGAGAAGCTTCTGCCGAGCATGGTGGAGGAAGGCTGGTTCGAGAAGAGCCCCGCGGGTTTCTACAGCTTGAGCGCGAGGTCGCTGCTAGAGCTCAGGACGTGGCTGATCGAGACGTACAACGACCCAGAGGCCGCGCCCGGGGACTGGCAGCGCATCAAGTTCTGTGAGGCTTGCAAGGAGATTGTCACGACGGGCTGGAGATGCCCGGAACGTGACTGTAACGTGCGACTTCACGACATTTGTACTGATGCTTTCTGGCGCACCAGAAGAGGTGGACACAAGACCTGTCCAAGATGCGAGACAGCCTGGACAGGCAGAGATTATTTTGTGGGCGAGAGGTCGGTCACGGAGACGCCTGCAGCTCATCGTGCGGCAGGCATTGCCAGTGGCTCTAAGAGGAGAGACGAAGATGTATCGATGGAACCCGGACAGGCCGAGGAGGAAGGCCAACTGGAAGGAAGCGTTGACGAGGAGTAAAGACGGATCTGCTAGCATATGAGAGACCCTGCAGCTGAGGGTTTCCCTGGGTCAAGAGCATGGAGACGTCTGTCTCTATGGCTGCTACTTCTGATGTCGGATTGTGACGACCTACGGAGATACGCGGCATTCGAAACTGCCTGACCATGTCATGCCTTTGTGTATTCACAGACTTCCAGAGTCGAGGATGCGTTATGATGGCAAGAATAATGTAAAGATACCCCTTCAATTGCCAGAATTAATTGGCACATTCTCACATGAAATTCATCTCGTGCCCAATCCTCCTCTATCTAATCTACTAACCTGTGCTAAGACTTCTTTATCGAGAGTGACGTCATCCCACTACATAATACCTCCAAGGGAAAGCAGCCTTCCACGACAGGCGAGCACACAAGCAACATGCCTCCCTTGTCTGTCTGTACAACTGTTCAGCGGGGTAGACTTGCCCATGAACAAGCTACACAGCCAATTATTGTCTTATTGAATAGGCCGAAAAGAAAAAAAAAAAGAAGCGCTTGTATGGATTTGTTTGGCCAGATGATTCCGGTGGCTGTGTCGTGCTGCACCTGAAACTCCGTGCTCGAAGCGCGTAGCCCCGGCGGCCTCCTTGCAGTACAAAGCCGTTACTTGCCACGCGCCACCCAATTACAGTACATCCTTGAGCCGCAAAACAGGCTCACTCATGTATAATTACGTATTCTAACTTGGTCGAGTTGGCATACAGTGACAGACCCCTTCCATCTCACTGCTCTCCAAGGCTCTATCGATCTTCTTCCTCGACCACTTACTGGATCTTCACCACAACTCGAAGACACAAGGCTGCTGGGTCTCAATAACAATAACAACAACCACCACCACCAGCCGGATAAATACCATGTTGGAGTTCATAGCCATCAGGAAATTCAAAAAGAACCGTGACCAAAAGGTCAAAGCCAGGGAAGCAGAGACCAAGGAGGAAGCCTCACGGGCAGCCTCACGATCGCCTGTGCCCGGCCAGCAGGGCCCCGTCCTCACAGACGATGACGAGCTCTTCTTTGAGCGCCTGACTGGCGAGGCCGCCTCCTTCTCCGATGAGGACGGCAAGCGGCCTCCCCCTCCCGCCGCGCAGCAACACGCCCGAGTACACCTGGGAGAGCGACTGGGACAGCGACTCGGAGAGCCCAGCTGCTGCTGCTGCTGCTGCTGGCAGGGGAAAGACAGTCACGGGCCGCAAGGAGGAGAGCGGTGAGGCGGACAAGAAGAAGACCCTGCCTGGCGGCGGCGACGAAAAGCAGAACAAGAAGGGCGACACCTCTACCACAGAACCCACCCCCACCAACAACAACAACAAGAGCCGCTTCTCCTTCTGGGTGCGGCGGCCCACGGCAAAGAACGAGGGCGCTCTCGAGCCGGCCACAAAGGTCATCACGCCCGACGAGGAGGAGCGCGAGAAGAAGGACATCAGCCGCGTCCTCGAGGACCTGAACCTCTCGGCCCGCAACAACAAGACCTTCTCCCTGTCCAAGGACAGCCAGGAGCTCGTGTCCAAGTTCACCCTGGTGCTCAAGGACCTCGTCAACGGCGTGCCCACCGCGGGCCGCGACCTGCAGCACCTGTTCGAGGACCACGACGGCACCCTGGCCAGGAACTTCGACAAGCTGCCCGGCAGCATGAAGAAGCTGGTCACGAGCCTCCCCAGCAAGCTGACGGGCAGCCTCGCCCCCGAGCTGCTGGCCGTCGCCGCCGAGAGCCAGGGGCTCAAGACACAGGGCACGCCTACGGGTGGGATCAAGGACCAGGCCATGAAGCTGTTGACCCCCAAGAACATCAGCGAGCTGGTGACCAAGCCGAGCGCCATCGTGGGCATGCTCAAGGCCATCATGAATGCGCTCAAGGTGAGGTGGCCCGCCTTCATCGGGACAAATGTAATCTGGAGCGTTGCGCTGTTCTGTAAGTCGAGCACACTCCTTTGTTCTGGTTTGCGGGCATCCTGAATGCTTCCTTCCCTTCCCAAAGGATGTAGCAGGGTTACTGACAAAAGGGTGACAGTGTTGATGTTTGTGCTCTGGTATTGTCACAAGAGAGGCCGCGAGATCCGTCTCGAGAAGGAGAAGTCCGCCGCTGCTGAGATGCAGGGCCGTGTCGAGGAGCTCTCGGATGCCGACTCTGGGTTTGGCACCGAAGCGGCGCCCATCGCCATCGAGGCACGCGGGTCGCCTGCGCGCGTCGAGAGCCCTGTTGCCACGTCGAGCAGGAAGTGAAATTTGTTACCTGGATATACCCTGACGTTACCTTGCTGCGAACCTATCGAGGTTGGGAATGGATTCTCCTGTGAGGTGAAATTTTTGCATGAGCTATGACTTTTGCGATTTGGGGATCAAGAATGCCTTGTTGTGTTTTACGGCCGCTCGCGTTGATTGGACCGTATATAAATGGCATGGAGTTTTGGGGCGGTTACTCTGCACCTGAGATCAGATCCAAGATATACAATCAAATATACCCTCTTCGTTGGATTATCAGCCTTTTGTGTCCCAGGCTGCTACTTCTACCTAGACAAGACACCCGTCATCATCACCATCGCCGCCGCTCTCTGCATCCCTCAGTGATGTCCGTTTGTGGCCTCGGTCGTGATCGCATCAAGCTCTTCCTTGTTCTGCCTGTAGAGCTCCTGCGCCTCTCTCTCCCTCTTGCTGATGAAGGCGACCTCCTCGCGCAGGCTGGTCAGTCTGTTCCTGACGGCGATCTCCTCCGAATTGGCCAGGATCTTGAAGGCGTTCAGCGCATTGGTGGCCTTCTCCAGCTCGCCGGCAGAGTCGCCAATCTTCTTGCGCAACATCTCTGCGCGCTGCTTGTAACCACCCAGATGCAGGTTCAGCTTCTTCTCCAGTTTCGCACCCTTGTCAGCGGAGCTGATCATGGCGTCCTGCACTTCGTCGAAGGCTGCCTTCATGGTGTTGAGCCGGTCTTCCTCGTCATCGTCGTCGTAGCAGCCCAGACCCAGTAACAGTGAGTTGTTGTTCGACTTGGCCCACGCAGCTTCAACTTCCTCCGGCGCCAGCTTGCCCTTAGCCTCTACCAGGATCTGCCTTCGTGCCTCTGCTAGTGCATCATCGTCGATCTGATCCAACGCCGGCTGCTGGGCAGACAGCTGTTTGGTGGCCAGCAGAGGATATTTCAACGAATCATAGACCATGAGCAATGCCGCCTCCTGCGCAATAGCTCTCTCGGCTGGGTCTTCCAAGCTTTCTGCAGCTTTTTGCAGTATCGTAATATCAACAGACACCGGTCGAGGAAGACCACGTTGCATGACTTGAGTCCGCCGCTTCTTTTCGAGCAGCTCCTGGGCTGCCCGAAGCTCCCGTTCCCTGCGGTCCCGCTCCGAAGCATCCTCGGGTAGCCGGCTCGACGTGACTGCCATGTCTTCCTGCTCCTCTGGTAGCTCGAGCTCCCAAGACTGTTGTTTGGGCTTGGGCAAGGATGCCAGGCCACGCTTGAGCTGCTGTCTCATGACCAGCTCGCTGCCCTGCGCGTTCAGCGCAAAATTGTCACGTGGCGTCCGCATGGGAGTCTGCCCCGGCCGTAGAGGGGTCGCGCCCACGCCGCTTACGCCTTGTCGCAACGGTGTGGCCATGGGGTTCGGAGTAAAGATGTCCTGCTTTCTCGGAGCGGCAGATTCAAATCCTGTCGAGCCGGCCCCTTCATGAAGTGGTGTGTTCTCTCCGCCAAGCAACGAAGATTGTGTCTCGGTCAAGGCTCGGATGTTCTTGATCTCGTTTGCGATATGATCCTCAGAAGCAGGTGCTCTTGGCGTTCGGATAGGTGCACCGCTGTTCAAGTTCGTGTAGGAGTTGACAAGGCCGCGAGTCGCATCGTTGTCGCCGTTTTGTGCCATCGTGTTCGCCCTCTCCCCGATCATACCCATCTTGACAATCTCCTCGAGCTCGCCCTCGCCGACCTGGGGTGCTGGGAGGACCAGCGCTCGTCGCTTACTGCTCTGCTCGGCTTCCCTGATCCGCTGCATCTGGCCGGCTTTGAGAGCCTCTCGATACGATGCCGACGGTGCATCCTTGTCAGCCTTGCGTCTCTTTCGCCCTGCCTCGTCCTCCTCGTCCTGTTTCCGCTTTGCCTGCGCCAGTTGCTGTTTTCTGGGGTCGAAATTGGCGCGCTGCCTCTCGTTCAGCGCGAGCTCCTCAGTCGTGTCGTAGAAACCCGACGCAGCTTTCTTCTCGAAGGGAATATCTGCATTGTAATCCATCTGGCCCTTCTTCCGCGTTGTGACCGTGATGTTGATACCTGCAGTCTTCAGCTCGCGCCGCTTCTGCAGGGCCGCCAGCCGCCTCGACTCCTCCTGCTGTCGCTCGCGTGCCTTGCGTTTGGCCTTCTTTCCCTGTGTGTTGGCGAGACGGGCACGGGCCTCGCTGAGCATCTCTTTCTCGTCTTCATCGAGGTCGATGGTATCCGGCCGAGCGGGCTTCGTCTCGGGATCAGGGTCCACCTCGCCGGGTCGCAGTCTTCGCACATCGTCAGCTGTTGGTGCAGATGCCTCGTCGCCTCCGGTCATTCCAAGCTCGGAAGCCTCCCGCTGCTCTGCCTCGTCCAGAAGCTTCTGGTACCGCTCGATGCACTGGTTCGCGGTTCGGCCGACGATCGGGGCGATGGTCCGCCATTGTGTGGGCATCAACTTGGCCAGGTGCAACAGCTTCTCGTCCTCCTCTTTCGTGAACTCGACCTTCTTGATGCTGGGGTCGAGCCATTCTTGCCATCTTGCCTTGCACTGCTTCGGCGTCTTCCTAGCAAGCAACGACGAGACGCGTGCCCACTGGTTCAGCCCATACTTGGACACGGCCGCCTTGAGGACTTCATCCTCAATGTTCGTCCAGACACCACCCTTGACGACAGGCATGATGACGGTTATCCCGGCTGGGATAGCGCAGGTCAAGTGCCGATCTGGTGTATGAGGCTCGCGTTGGGATCCGAGGATGCAAGTCGAAGAGTGCAGAAAGAAGAGAGACCAACACAGCACAAGGTCACAGACTTTCGGGGCCACAAAAAACAAATTTGAAGGGCATCAAAAAAAGAGAGAGCGCTCTTTCCAACTCGGCTTATGTGGGCGTTGGCTGACGATATGTCGCGTGCGACCCGAAAGCTCTCCTATGTAAAGATGGAAGAAGTTCAAGCAGTAAAGCGAATGAGAAGGAGGCAGTAGGTACTACCAAAGTTGTAGGGTGGGTCCCGTCTCTCGTGGAGCCACCAATGGATAAGGCCTTCCTTATCCTGCGGTGCTGTAGCTTGCCTAGGCCACGGCTGGCTGGCAGCAGGCGCGTCTTCTTGCACCTGTAGTCGTTAGCGTCGCGCTTCACCTGCTGCTGCTGCAGCTCTTTGCGCACCAGCAATGACGACGCACCACGGGCGTCTTTCGGCTTCCAGGTCTTGGACAAAGTTCATTGACACGTTCTTTATTACAATTTTGATTTGATACAGCCTGGGCCGTCACCATGTCTGGTGACAACCCAGCGGAATCCCTCCCAAATGGGGAGGCGACAGCTGCCAATTCATCTCCCTTACCGCCGCCCGCCAGCTCGCCAGCACCAGCGCCACCAGCCGTCACCTCTCTACCACAGAAACGAGCCCTGGAAGACCATCATTCGCCCGCTGTCTCGTCGCCTCTCAATCCAGAGCCCAGTTCAAAAAAGTCACAAGCAGCAGAAGATGGTGTGGTTATGGCCCGGGAGAAGCGCACCAAGAAGGAGTCTCTCAAGAAACGCGAGTCCAAGGCTGCTGCCACTCCAGGCGGCGGCGAAGCTTCCTCTCGTGCGACGCCAGATCCGAGGCAGTCCAAGAAGAGTATTAAAGATGTCCCCTCTGCAGAGATGGGCCCTGCGCGCTACATACTTCCTCTCCCAAAGACTGCCGACTTCGAGCCCGCTCGAGGTCCGCAGCTGGCAAGTCACCACACAGTGACGGGTCCTAGTGGTGAGCAGATCGAATTCTTCGAAACTCAAGAGCAGTGAGTGTCGCGCAGATTAAGTCTCCATGTCTCAGTATCTTCTGACGGTCTGCTGCTAGTGTCTACAACAAGAAACAGTACTACTACACCCACTGCATCGCGGATCCGAAGTTCCCCTCCTCTTTCTACTACCGCCAGACAGAACCTGAGCCGTTCGGCCCGCATATGAGCTTTGAGGACGCCGCAACACATTTGCTCTTCGACAGATCGGGGAAACACATCACGACGGATAAGGGATGGAGGATGTCGCGGGCCAACGTTGCTATAAGGGAGGGCAGGTGGTATTGGGAGTGCAAGATTACAAGAGGCATATTGAAAGATACGCCAGCGCCGGGCTCGGAGCAGCCTGACTCTCACGGCCACGTGCGAGTCGGATTCGCACGAAGAGAGGCTGCTATCGATGCGCCCGCTGGCTTCGATGCCTATAGCTACGGGATACGTGACAAAGAAGGACAGAAAGTATACATGTCACGGCCCAAGGATTTTTTCCCTCCTGGCGAGGACATCCGGGAGGGGGATGTCATTGGCCTGGAGATTGCTTTGCCTTCTGAGCGGCTGCATCGAAAAGTCGTATCGGGCCATTACAACCCAGCCGTCGACCTGCTTGAAGATGCGGACCATGGAACCACAGAAGTACCTAACATCGTGAGAGATCGTCTTCCTATCCGGTTCAAGGCGCATATCTACTTCGAAACCCCCGACTATCACACCACGCCAGAGCTTGACGACCTGATGAACCCGTCCCCCATGTCCGCATCTGGCTCAGGGGCAGGCTCGTCCGAAGGACCGAATCCGAACCACCCAATTCCATGCATGCGAACACTACCGAATTCCTGGATCAAGGTTTACAAGAACGGAGTGGATATGGGCACGGCCTTCAACAATCTTCTTGCATTCCTGCCGCTCGCCTCGAAGCCAGCCACGGCTAAGCAGCCTGACGCGCGGGAGGGTCTTGATGACGGCATGTTGGGATACTATCCCGCGGTGAGCGTGTTCCGAGGTGGCGCCGCGGAGGTGAACTTTGGGCCCGAGTTCTGGTATCCACCCCCGGGATACGAGCAAGAGAGGACAGGAGAAGTCGACGACCCCGATGTCGCAATGACCGGGACCGAGGAGCCATCCACGGTGACGGTCCAGCAGGAAGCACCACGGCCCATGGTCGAGCGCTACGACGAACAGATTGTGGAGGATATTGTGTACGATATCGTGGATGAGGTCGACTTCTGGATGCAGGACGGCGCAAAGGTTATTGATCGGACGCATCGCGGTGCTAATGAAGAGGTCAAGGAGTTCAAAGAGGTCGTTCAGGATGTCTAAAATGCAGTCGGCAAGAGTCTTCTTGCAAATTCTGGCGCTATAGGGAGCACACACAGGAGGATTTGGGGAAAACAATCATAAGAGATACCCACAAGCTGCTGCTTGGCGACTGTTCGATTAGCAATTCTGAAAAAAGCAACACGGCGGTCATGAGGACGCATGCCACCTGCCGTCCCAGGAGACTACTGACTTACCACAGTGTGTTACGTGAGGACCGGAAGCCAAGATCTTCTTTTGCATGCTTTTTTCTTTTTCTTTCTCTCAATCTTGCATTAAATCTACACCAACTCTTCTAAGGGTGCTTACCGCCCAGTCTGGGTAATCACTTTTATCTGGGTATAATCTGCCAAAGAACTCCTTCAGAAACGCCGGGTACCTGTCCGCAATAACCGCCTCCCTGACCTCTCGCATGAGGTTCAGTTGATACCACACATTGTGCATGGTGAGCAGATGCGCGGCGACCGTCTCCTTGGCCACGTTGTGATGGATCATGGCCCTCGAGATGCCTAGACCTTCGCTCTCCCTGCCGTCCACTTTGGGCCGACAGCAGACGCACCCGCAGCCTTCCTCGATCACCCCGAAGTCGTTTGCGAACTCCGAGTTCTTGAGCTTCAGCATGCCGTGCTTGGTGATGGCGTTCCCGAACCTCGCGGTCCGTGTGGGCCACACGCAGTCGAACATGTCCGCGCCGAGCGCCACGCTGACCACCAGATCCTCCGGGTAGCCGATGCCCATGACATACCTAGGCTTCAGGTCAGGCAGCAGAGCGGTGCAAGTGCCGACGACGGCGCAGTAGTCGGCCTTGGCCTCGCCGCCGCTCAGGCCGCCGATGGCGATGCCAGGGGTGTCGCGCTTGACCATAGCCTGGGTACACTCGCGGCGCATATCGAGGTCGAGGCCGCCCTGGATGATGCAGAAGAGGTTCTGGGTGTCGGTCTTGCGGTGGGCGGCGATGCAGCGGTCGAGCCAGCGCACGGAGCGCTCCATGGCCTCGCGCATGCGGGCCTTGTCGGGCGAGGTGGTGACGAGCACGTCGTCGAGCTGCATCATGATGTCGGAACCGATCGAGTTCTGGAGGGACATGGAGTGCTCTGGGGTCAGGAGCATGGGCGTCCCGTCGTGTGGGGAGAGGAAGCGAACACCCTCCTCGGTTATGGTGGCCAGCTTGAGGAGGGATACCATCTGGAAGCTAGAGTTGCCATGGTGAGCATGTGTGTCTTGTTCTCTCCTCGCGTGTGTAGCACTCATGGGACATGCAATGGCCGGAGAAGGGGTTCTGTTCTTTTGTACCCTCCGCTATCTGTCAAGATGTTGTGTTTCCAGCCCTGGAGCTTGTGTGCACCGCCAATGGCATCGAGGACCTCCTGACCTGGCTTGAGGCCCAGGTGGTAGGTATTATTCAAACATAACCGGCAACCCGTCTGCTCTAGCTGCTCCGGAGTGATGCCCTTGAGGGAAGCCTGGGTCGCCACAGGCATGAACATGGGAAGGTTGACTGGTCCATGAGGAAGGGTGAGCAAGGAGGCGCGGGCCCGAGTGGTCTATCCCTGGTGAGGGTGCACTTGTCAGCCGAGGTGAGCTCGTTGTTGAGGGCGCAGAACCAGTCGAAAGGAGGAGAGCCTTACGGAGCACTTAGCCAGGAGCTCAAAGGTCAGGGCGCCATGGGTTGCAGACTTTGACGTCGTGGATGCCATCCTCTTGGCAATCCACATAATCCCCTAGGAGACTATGAGGGGGCCAAGAGAACAGGTAATCAGTTGTCGTTGCGAACAGAGCATTCACAGGCCGGATTTCCGGCGCTGGACATCGCGTCGAGAAAAAAAGATGGCGCGCGCTGAGAGGCCCTGCCTAAGTATTTAGCAAATGTTTAAGTGCTTCCCCATTCTGGAATAGCGTCTAATACACCGCACTGTACCCGAGCACGTCAGGGCAACATCACTCCTCCTTCCACAACTTTCAACACCACACGGTCAACTCTGAACAGATATGATAAGGGCCTTCTGTCTTCGCCTTCTTGAATTACCTTGGATGTCTCTACAGATGGCTCTTGTTCGGGGCTGCCTTCGATCCCTCATGGAACCGACATTGAATGGATTGGCAAGGCCGATAAGATCAATTCTTGTACGAGAATGCCGATGCCTTTCTCGATATAAACTCTCAGCCATGCCGTCGGATCTCTACCCATGAGCTCGCCTATTTAGCTGATCATAGGCTCGTTCCTCAGTTCCACAACCGCATTAAGGACCTAGGAATTGTCCGGCTCTTGTCGGTTTGGATGTCTATGTGGGATCGTAGAGACTTTCGCAAGCAGAGGACCTGACTGCTTGGCGAGTGGGTGACAGTAGACATCGTACACGTCCGTCCGTAAGAAATGGGAGAGCAACGCCAGAGCTCCCCACGGACCCTTTGCCACACTCCGCAGGAACAGAACCATTATGCTGTGACAGCTTTTAATCGCGCCCCCCCCCCTTTTTTTTTCTTTCTTTCCTTTCTTATGTGGTGGTTATAGCGGCGGTGAATTGGATGCGGATGAAAGTGCAGGCAGAAGAACAGAAAAAAACATGCACAACTGCGAAGGGTTTCATGACTGGCTACTACTCTGACCGCAGTAGTCCACGATCCGGACTTGTCTCTCCGTGTAGTTGATGACTATCCAATTCTGCTGATCTGACAGAGACGGCCCCTTTACCCTTGTTTTTCCTACTCTTTTTTTTTTTGGGGGGGGGGTGGGGGTTGTGGTCTTCCCTCCCTTTCTCCTCCACCCGTAAGACGGTGACCGAGACTACGCGTATAGCTAAGAACCTTTCGAGACCGCTGAGGAACCTGCAGGCTAAGAAAGGAGAAGGGAAAGGAGGGCGACAAGAAGAAGAAAAAGAAAAAAAGAAACGAGGGAAGAAAAGTAAGACTGCGGCGTGCAGAAGGCCGAATGTCAGTAATAACCTTCGGCTAGCGAGGCTCGTCCTGCCTGGCTTCTCAGCCAATAAATCTATACGCCAGGAAGATAGTCGATATTTGATGCTTGGTATGTTCATAAATCGTAAGTCTGACTGGTTATAGAATAATCATACACGTGAGTCACCGATAGACGAATGGGTGGAAAATCCTGAGATGCCGGATGAGAACGTTGAACCGCCCGACCCCAACGCCAGTCGATACTCCCATAAGGAAAGGGATGTCATAAACTCTGTCCAAGATAGACAGACATCACAAGTCTTCTGTAGAATGGATCGTGCACATGACGAACCGTCTGCTGACTGCTCCGCGAGTACCAATGCCTCTCTACCATGCATCTGTGTTGTGTGCGCGCGTATGTGCGCTTCTGTGTGTTCTGTCGAGTCCCATGACGTGATAGTAGTACTTACTGCATCGTGAATGAGGAGCACAATTCAGCCCAAATGCTGACCCTTTGGCGCCGTTTAATGTCATGATTTAATCCGTAGCGTCATCATCGCATCTGACCACTCAGATACCCTCCCCATGATCACTCAACCAATCGCGCCTGTGTGACCACCTGCAGATGCAGTCATCCTGCCGTGCAACTGGCGCTAGGTGGTCAACTCTGCAGCGGGCTCTCCAGGACCCTGTCCCACGTACGTCCGCCACTCGTCCACTCTGTTCTTGTACCGCCCCTCACCCGTCAGCCCCGCCAAGGCTGACTCCTTGACGTCTCTAGTCAAATCGCGGGCAGGTTGCTTCCTGACCGCCACGCCACCACCCTTTGGCTTGCTTAGTTCTTCGGGTTCCTCGTAGACAGGCGCGGCCGCCCTGAGGACCCTCCCGGCGCTGGGGACCTCAACCGTGCCCCTCCTGATTGGCGGCTCTGGCGCGAGGGCAGGGGCCATCATTGTCGGCAGAGGCATCGTGGCAGCAGTCGGCAACGGCGGAGGCGGACGCTGGGTCGGACGGTCGGCGCTGAATCTCTCTGCGAGCCGCGTGAGCGAGTTGGCCCGGGGTCGGCGGGCGCGGCTCACGTCCTGGACGTAGCCACCAGTCGGGGGCCTCTCAAACATGGGCGCTGGCTCGAGAGGTACTGTGTTGTGGGGAGGAGGCGGGGCCGGTGGCACGACTATATTGCGCGGCCTAGGACGGAAGTCCTCATTCATGAAATGGCCTGCTGCATTGCCCAGCCCCGTGACGTCGCCAAATCCGACCAAGAAATCCTCCTCATGTTCATCATCATAGTCTCGATAGTTATGTAGACGTCTGGCAAGTACCTCGTCTCGCTCCTCCTGCTGACGTCGCAGCAACAATTCCTCCTCATAGGTCTGGGGCGGCCGCCGAAGCCTGGACCGACTGTCTCGCTGAGGGGATGGCGGGAGATCGACCGCGGGACGCGGGGCAAATCGGTCCCTGAGAGGCAGGGGGACCTGCATGTGCTGCAGCCGATCGTTCTCGACGGCGTCGTAGTTAAACCAGGGACATGCGCATACCTTCCACTTGGCACCGCATATGTAGCAAAATTCAGCCCCGCAAAGACTTAGATGGGAGGGGGAAAAGAAGAAGGCGCGCGAAAGTCAGCGAGAGAGAATCGAGTGGATCGGAAGAGGCCCGTCCAGAGATATAAACAACGACATACCAGGTGATGTGATTGCAGCCCTCCTTGAGCTCGACCAGAGCTTTACACCTGATGCACCGCTGCCAGCCTTCTTCTTTGGCCTGGGCCAAGAGTCTCGTCGTCTCCTCGTCCTTGGGGCATTCCCTATCGCGATGCCATTTGCCGCTACACTGCACACAGGCCTTGGTCCCACACTTTGGACACTTGCCATACTTCTTGCCGTCGCTCGTGTGGCGGAGGTCTTCTGGGCGGATGAACTCGCCGCAGTTGCGCTTGGGGCAGTAGATACGGTTACGGGCCGAGTATTCGACAAACTTCTTGTTCCATGTCTTTTTGAATTGGATGTCAAAAAGGCGGTCAACGTGTTTGAGGGGGATGTGGTCTGTGGTGCAGCATTTGGGCGGCATGTGCTGGGGGTCTGTGATGGACAGTTTGAAGCTTCGCTTGAGGCATGAGTTGCACATCCGATGGCCGCACTTAAGCTTGGTCGCCTTGTGGGGAGGGAGGTCATCCATACAGACGACACATTCAACCCTAGAATCTCTCATGATAAGTTCACGCGCCTAAAAGAATGGATCCATTCTCTTTCCTCTCTTTTTTTCTTGGGGGGGGGGGGAGACTTGTAGGCACTTACGTCTTGATGGGCTTTCCTGGGGTATGATGATGATGGGAATGGCCGTAGCGTGGTGAACCAAAGAAACTCCCAAGAAAGGATGAGCGTTTGGTAGAGGAGCTTACACTTTGATGTTGCGATGCAGCAGCCACAGATCCAGAACCACTGACGGTGCTCGGCCTCCGGAATGAGGTGGACGGCGGGTGGTATCGATCACGCTTCTCCACCAGCGTAGCCTCGCTCTCGTAATACCGCTTGGATGATGATCTGACCCGACGTGATGAGCCAGAGCCAGGATCGACCCCAGGAGAGGCAGCTGAGAGTACGTACCGGGCAGAAGGTGGTGAGCGTCTGGGCTGGCTCTCGCTGCGGTGGCGCCTGTGCTCTCGCGACGCGGTGGGGAGGATCATGCCTGTGGTGCCTGCGGCTCTCGCGGCGTTCAAAGCGGTCTCGAAGGTCGCGGGTGGGCGGCTCGTCCGAGTCTGCATCGTTCACAACGTCATTCTCCGGCCGCTGGACATGCCTGAAAGAGGCAGCTCGTGAAGGTGACCGTGGTCGCTGTCGAGAGGGGGTACGGTCTCGTGATCTCTGGCTAGCTGGGGGTTGGTGGTGGTGGTGGTGGTGATCGTCATCGTGGCGGCGGTGGTGGTAGTGGTGGTACCCGAGGTCTGTCTCGTCAAGGTCTTCATCCTCGTCGGGGCTGACCGACTCTCCACGTCGAACCTGCCGACGGTGCGTGCTCCGTCTTTCGGTATCTGCCCGACTGCGGCTTCTCAACCGACGATCCAACCTCATTTCATCATCATCGTAATCATCATTATCATTATCATCATCATCATCATCCTCGTCACGATTCACACGCACAAGCCTGGTTTCCCTATAGCCCAGACCCCGCCGGCCATTGTTATCATGGCTGTAATACTGCATATCTTCGTCGTCCTGCTCCTCTTCTGCATCCTCCTCGCCCTGCTGGGAGGATCCCATAGAGGAGACAGAATTAGATCTGACAGTCCTCGAGGACCTTCGGGAAAGCTGGGCGGAGGGGGCGATGGAACGAGGCTGGGAGCGGGGCTGCATGCGGCTCTCACGCGGATAGTCGTCCTCGTAGCCGGCTGATGAGGCTGGCCGTACAGAGGCAGAGGGTTGGCGGTAGAGACCATTGGACTGGCGGGTGACGGAGGATCGAGGGGGATGCGGAGTTCGCACGCTGGTCATGGAGGAGGCGACCGAGTGAGAGGGGGTCGTAGAGCGATCTCGTCGGTACTCGGAATCATGGTAGCGGCGGTGGGAGGGATGATACGAAGACGAGGATGCCCGTGACTCGGGGGTTCTCAGCAGCCTCTCCTCATCCTGTCGGCGGTCCCAGTCGCTATCGCGGTACCTGGTCTCTTCGTCTCTGTCCCGATCTCTCCTCCGGCGAGGCGGCGAGGTCGGCAGCCCCTGACCTGGCAGCGACCGAGGTACGTCGGGCACGGCTGGGGGGTACGGCTGGCGGTATGGCGCGTGAGTTCTTCCTCCTCCTCTGTATGGAGCTGCGCGGGCTCTCATCGTAGTCTGACCCGGCCATCGGTCTTCTGGAGGAGGAAATATCCGGCCCTCATACAGAGCGAGGAGCCAGAGGGTTATCTTGCAGAGGGAGGGTTGTTGTTGGTGGTGGGTGGTGGGTGGGGCCACAGAGAGAGGACCAGGGGGAAGGGGGTTTCTCGTGAACGAGGCCCGTCGTGGTCCCACGGGGAAGACGATGGGGTGGAGGAGGAGAGGAGGGAGAGGAGGAGGAACCCTCCAGTATTGTAGGTATGCACGTATGTAGTGTAGGTGTATGTATGTATGTATGTATGTACTGTATGGTGGTATGTATTGGTGCTAAGTCGACGACGACGATGCTGCAGGACTGCAGGTCGTACGCAGCAAGCACGAGGAGGCAGCCAGCTGGTGGCACCGGACTGGCTAACTGCAACGCTGGTGGTGCAGTAGTCAAGGTGGAGAGCGGACCTGGCGGCGTGATTGGTGATGCTGGCGATTCAGGTTCTGCAGTGACGAGGAACCTTGCAGGCCTAGTCCGCCCTGCGCGCAAACCATTGAGAGACAAGAGCTCGGAGCTGCAGGACAGGGCAACACACGACCAGGGGCCGCCGGGCCTCAGTAATGGGAATCAGAACGGGGGCACCCTCCCCTCCCTGTGGTCGCCGAGGCGGGTGATGTGTTTGGCTCGTCTCGCTCGCCCGCTCGTTTTGATCGAGCCAGCAGCAGATGACTCCACGGCGAAGACCAGACCAAGGTGGGTGCGATTTGTGGTTTGTGGATAAGTCTTGCTGATGTGGATGTGACAGTAACCTTGGGTGTGACTTGTGACTGGTGACTTTTTGGCCTAGGAACTTTGGCCTAGTTAACGTGAGGGGGGAATAAAAGGAGATAATACAAATTAGACCAAAGTTGCCAAGCTAGGTACTATGTATGGTAATCGCCAGGTAGATCACCGGCCCCCATCTGGAACGAGATGAAGTATTTGTTGCTGCTGCTGCTGCTGCTGCTGGAGTTGGTGGTGTTGGACAACAACAATCAACTCCTCAATGATGAAGGGCAAAGCTTCAGAGATCTTGTAAGGCGGGCCCGATGGCCCTCCTCGCATTTGTGGGGGCGGCGGTGATGGATTGGTTTGGTCTCGAAACTTGCCTCAGTCTCTCTGCCTTGTCGACGGCCGCCACCAAGGATCGCGACGGAGAGGCGGGGAGGGAGAGGATTGGTCGAGGCAGGTAAGAATCGTAGTCAGCTTGCTCGAGATCTGTGACAGAGGCGATAGACACGCGAGGGTAACACAGTGACTCCATGTACGTACGGAGTACAGTACCACGCCACTAGTGCTCTGCTCCTTCCCAGTCGAAAGTTTTCAGCTGAGAATACTTAAAGGCCGCCGCCCGCCATCTGGGGAAGGCACCAACACGACGGCCGCCAATGCTGGGCTGGCAGGCATGCAATTCCCGCCTTCTCGAGAAGAGGTATCCTCTTCCCAGGGGGCCAGTGTTCGTATGCATGCATCCCTTGCCGCACGCTGTGCTGTGGTACAACCATAGTACAATCAACTATACTTCTTAGGGTCAATGTGCGGTGGCTGGGGTCTTTGTGCTGAGAAGGATTTCTGAGCGCCGTTGGAAGGATCTCCATAACAGAGAGAAGTCCAGGGAGGCGGTGAGAGTGTTGGGGCCAAGTAAGATTCTTGTGTCCCTTTGAAGCTTCTGGCTTTTTCTCAGAGAAAGCTGACAACGTTGGCAATATCGCATTTTCCTCAATGGTTCGATGTTCGCTGTACATACGTGAAAATGCACTTTCAATATCTAGGGGCATCGGCCCCTGGCAGCTCAGCACCCGCCGTAGTGCTTAGTACACTACCACAACACTAAGCTTCAGGGGTCCGTTTCCCCTCACGTACCCTGCCAAGTCCTGCCATCCAGGTTGTGCCAGTCCCGCCAGTCCCCGTCCCCTCTCCCTCCCCCGCCTTTGCTGAAAAGACGGCTTCCTCATACTGCTATTATTACAGCACACACTTTACTCTGTATAAGTATGCACGATACGGGTGGGGTCTTGTTCGGTGACGGGCCGAGCCTATACTTAACATCTATGCCCCGGTGGTGATGGGTTTTGATATTATGCATACAGTCGTACTACTATGTAGCAATCAGCTGTCCTGGTCACAAGATGAGCAGAATTCCAAAGTACTTTGGCTTGGGTGAACTTACACAATGGCTCCTCTCGGAACAAGGCTACATGCATGGTACTACAGAAATACTGTGCTTTGACACCATGATAAGAACTCCTCGCTCTGGCCTCTCGTTGGCTCATCATCTGCACGCCTCGAGGTTCCAGACCAGGGCTGCTGTTGCCCATCATTCCACCAGGCTGGCTGCTTGGTTGGGCAGAAATGAAGGTCTGCTGCTGTGCAACGCAGGAAACAACGTTGCCGAGACATGATGGAGCCGGGGAAATTTCTTTCAGAAAGCCACCCGTGACGACGACTTGCTCTGTCGACTTGGGAGAGGAAAGCATGCTACAACACGAGGTACTTTTCTTTTTGCTTTTTCTTGTTCCCGGTACGCCGATACGCGTATGTTACCCAGTACCAAGCATCCCACAGGAGTCGCCATGGTCAGAAAATCTTGTCGATCTCATCTCGAGCTCGCAATGATCCATGCAGGTTGACTGTGTGACCCGATCCGACCTGGGCTGGGAACTTATGTCGAGGAAAGGAGGGAGGGGGAGGGCCTGCCTTTTGTTTTTGTGTGTGAGGAGCTGGAATGCGCCATCCTCTCTTCCCTGGCCCCAGCTGGTTCAACGCCAGCCCGGCGCCAGCGCCAGCGCCCAAACGAGGCTGCGCCCGTTTGCGAACCTGCAGTGACTATTTATTTTAGCCTTGGGCCAGGAACAATGCCACTGCAACCTACCCCACTGCACCACAACCACATCAGCTCGTCTTTGTTGAATCCAACAACCAGACATCAACTGGATCCCATTCGTGCGCACGCAGCTCGTAACGACGTCCGCCCTCGTCATCTCGTTTATAAGACCGTCCTCAACCCCCCCCTCTCCCCCTTCCTCTTCCTTTCTTTCATCCTGTGTATGTGTGCGCGCCCGTATTCCACTACCATCATCATCTCCAGATCACGCGGCAGTCCGGTCTATGTATATCATGACATGAATTTGTCAGGTCTGCTGGCAGAGCTAGCCTAACATCTCTCCTGCCATGCCGACCTATCTCTGTCACGGCTTCCGCTGGAAGAGGCGCAGCATCAGGGTCTACGTGGTTGTTCAGAACCTTGACGATGCCGCCCCAGAGTGGATTATCAAGTGTGGCTCGCCCCGCAACCTCGTCGAGTCTTTCTACGACCTCTTCGACTTCCTCCCAGAGTGTACAATACCCCCAACTCGCTCCAGCAGTGCGTGTCCTCCGTCCAATTCGGCGCCTCAGTCTTCAGCCCAGCCGAGCATCTCGGAAGGCCGGAACGAAGATGACGAGGATGCCGCCGGCCATCATACCGGCCCTTCCAGTGGGATGAGTAGGAGGAGGACCAAAAGGAGAGGGAGCAGCAGCAGCAGTAGCAGCAGCAGCAGCACGAGCACGAGCAATAACAGCAGCAGGAGTCGCAGTCAGAACCGAGCCGCGGTGACGCCCCGAGGCACTCAGCAGCAGCAGCCTCTACATCCTGGCCTCCGCGACAAGGACCTCCCCAATCACCGCAGACAGGCCAGCAGCACCAGCCACAGGCGTCAAGGCAGCGGCACCCTGAGCAGCAGTGGTGCTGAAACCAACCACTCGGTCACTCATCATACCCCAAAACCGTCCACTGCCTATCATCATCATCACCATCACCACCACCACCAACAGGCGCCGCCATCCCCTCCCAGCTCCCAGCCGTGTCGTCCCTCCTTCTCCCAGGTCTCCGATGCCAGTACTGGGTCATCCGATCCCCTCCTCGCTCAGAGCTGGTCTCCCATCAAGTTGCTGGAGGAGCACGACCCTGCCAATCTGGATGAGGTGTCCCGGCCCTATGCCTACGTTGCTGACTATGTCACGCGTATCGACGCCTCGTGCAGTATAGTAGAAGAGATCCAACGGTACGAGGCGCGTGTTCGGGCTAGCAGCGGCTCCCCTGCCATCACGGGCCCGAGCTCCGACGAGATGCTGAATCCAAAGCGCGACACGGCCAAGCTCGGCAAGGCGGCGGGCTGGTTCGAGCAGCTGAGGGACCAGCTGCAGCGAGGTGAGGACATCAGGTGGTACGTCGTTGTCAATGGGGATGAGGACAGGCCCTGGCCTGCCAGTGAGGGCCCCGGCCCCTCACCAGCGGCGCAGTCTGAACTCCGGACGCCGACCGCCAATAATGCGCATGCTGCGCACCAGCAGTCGACCCTCGAGGACGAAGACCGGGATCTAGAGATCAGAAGGGAGCAGCTGAGGCGTGAGCTAGGATACGAGGAGGGCGGTGTGGACAGGTTACTGGACAGGAGACTGGAGAGGCGACCGAAGCCTCCCGCCGTGAAGCCGACGTCTCAAAAGGCGACCAAGCCCTCGTCAGGACGAACGGGGTCTGTGCCTCCCAGGACTCTGAAATCGCCAAGCAGGGGGGCACTCAGGAGACTCTTTTCTAGGAGCAAGTCAAGCGAGGAGATGCCTTCCCAAGGAGGAGGAGGAGGATGAGGAGGATAATGATGATGACGGCAAACAATAGCTTCAAGATTTGAAGGATGAGGATGCTCTGCTAGCAGCGTTCAAGAAGTTGAAGTAGCGGAAAATGGAGTATGGCTGGCCAGGGACCAGACCAAGTCCATTTGTGTATAGGCCGCATGGGAGCAAGTGATGCACTCGCAAAAGGCTGACTAGACCTTGACATCGAGTACCAGCATGTGATTCCAATTATTGAGCTCCCAATCCTTTGAAGAGCATAGGTGATTGCGATGAACACAACATCCGACGTGTCGTTCTTCCCCCAATCCCCTTACTAGGTGCTCAAGAATTGACGTGGTGTTCCAGACCTATACGACAAATTCCTCTTAGTAGCAGACGAAGTCGAATAGGACAATACAACCATATTCTTTTTCTCCCTCAATATCTTCTCGCTCTGTCTTGGCAAAGACCAAGCGCACATGTGTCACAATTCTCACCAGCTACCTAAGCTGCACGTTTCTCGAGCGATTATCACCGTGCGAGGAGGAATTCACCGACGTGACGACTACAATATTCAAAATAAAGCCTCACCTCAACGAACCTTCGAAAGCCTGTGGTGACCTCTATTCAACATTGAAGAGGAAGGCGAGAAAGCGAAAGGCTGAGGGTTCGAGACATGCAGCATATTTGCCCTGTCAGCTATCGTATCCAAACAAGACATGGACAATCAACGCGTCTCTGTGGTAGATGGGTCAATCAATGCATTGATCTAATCCTGACAGGAGTGTGTTTACATGGTCTGATCAGGATTAGAATTCTGCGCTTTCCGAGGCCAGTTGCATGCTCATTTTCTATTATCACTCTGGCCGAAGACCGGGGAAGCAATACCAGACGCAGGACAAGAAGCGAGAAACGAGCAGCGGAAACCAGCCAGCGTATCTCCCCTCCCTACCTAGCCACAGCCTTCCTTCCACCCCTGCCTCCCAAGAAAACCCAACAAAGACGACCAACGTTCAGCCGAATGAACAAAGTACCCAACCTCGAACCTAGGAAAGTTCTTTCAAACTTTCTTCCCTCTCCCCCCCCCCCCCTTCCCCAAGAAACTCCTCCCCCCTCCGAATTGTGCAGTAGCAAGTGGTAAGCACCACCATCCGGCCCTTCTCGTGCTTACCCCGCGCTGTGATCAGCTAGTGAGCGGCGGCGGCTCACCAAAGTACCCCCCGGCTTACGCGAAGCAAAGGCCCCCAGGGGCGGCGGGGAAGGGAGGAGTGGGTTTGGTTGCTGCAAGGGGCAAGTTCGAGTGAGAGTGGGGCGGCGGCGGCGGCAGCGGCAGCAGCAGCAGCAGCAGCAGCAGCAGCCATGACCTGACATGCAAAGGTAAAAAAGGACACACAGGCTGGGTTGATTGATCCCCATACCTTTCCAAGCACCATGATCCCTAGCGTTCCTTATTGGCTCCAGTGGGGGATGGGACTTTGTCACAAGACAAGGCGAGCCAAGCCAGAGATCCTCCATCCCTCTCCTCTTTTCACCCAACCACACTTTAGAAGGCGCCGGGGGGGGGGGGGGGATCGTTTGGGTTGGAGAGAGGATAGCTGTGGTAGTATGGTACAGGCACGCTACACAGTAGGTGGAAAGAGAGACACAGACAGAGAAGAGGATCCGAGGACTTTGGGACGCTAAAGAGATAAAGGTGCATCCTTTTTTAGGACCCTTTTTTTTTAAAAAAAAAAAAGCTGGCTGCCCGGATCTAACATTCCTATTGAATGCCGACACGGGGCGGGGAATCTGTACCGAGTGGTGCGGTAACTGAAGGGACAGGGGAGGGGAGGGGCACGCTTGAAGGGAAATAAGGGTGTGCAACCTAGAACAGGTGATTGTTTTGTGTGGGTGTGTACAGTGTGGCATCGGAGAACGAGTTACTGTCGTCATGTACATATTACAAAAGGCTTACTACATCAATTTCTATAAACGCGTCACTGTATTCGGGGGTCGCTGAGAATCGTCAGAAATAAGGCAGCGGGTAGGCTGGTACAGCCGTAAACAGTTTTTCATATCAGATCTCAGCGTTGATCATTCTCCATATCTCATAGCTAGACTGCTTAGATAGGAAGGTACATAGTCCAGAGGATGACAGAGTTCCGGGTCGACTGGGCATGGAACCAGCCAGCCCCAATTGACGACCCAGAATGAGACCAATCTTGGCGCCAGCATGTTCTTTCTGCATACCCCAAAATACAGATGGGGGAAACAAGAGATGAATAAGAAAGAGAAAGAAGAAGAAAAGGCAAAACCCAGGGACAGGCCTCTTCTTGATGCAGTCATATCGTCATCATATGTCCACCAGTCTTTCGCCGTCCCCGCCCTCGGAGAATTTACGCTGAACACCATATCTACGCAGAAGGTTGCCTCCCTGTGAGTACGCAGTGAATCAGGACCCTCCGCGGAGAATGCGTCCTGTGCTGCCATGTTTTTTTTTGTCGGGTCGTACAGGTGCTTTGTGGGGGAAAGGAGGGGGGAGGGGGGTCCGTGCAAGATCAGAGTACCACCATCCTGAGCGTTCAGTATTCGCCTCCGTCCACAGACAAATTCGTACACACGTGCTCCTTCTGGACCTGAGTTGCAGCCCGAAGCATATATGCTTATGCTCGCGACTCGAAGCCTTTGCCTCTTCGATTCGGATGTGTTGTCCCATTGCAGTAGGTGGATAGGAAGGTGAACAGGAGATCGTCCCCCCCCCCCCCTTTTTTTTTTCTTCTTCTCCCCTTCATTGCCTCGAGATCATCAAACAGCCAGAGTGGCTGGTCTCTCCTGGTCGCATCTGACGTCGACGGCGTGATTAGGTTATGTCGACGGAGCACTCAGGCTCCGGGCTCCCTTCCAGAACATGCGAATGAGGCTCTGTGTAGCGAACAATCTTACCAGAGACCACTCAGCGTGCTGGTAATGACGACAACGTGTACATAAAGCATCCGTCACAACAGGCGCAAAAGCTGGAGGTTCTTCGTGTTTGGTGGACTGGAAATGGTTGGGTTACCTGAAGAGGCTTTGGTGGCGGCATGTCGGCCCGCCATCCGAAATTGCCCGCCAACCATCAAGCTTCACCCATACAGTGCTGCAGCCCCAAGTGAAAGACCCAGACCACTGCTTCTTCTCGGAATCTGGTCCCGCACGCGATCTTCTCGAGGGTCTGCTTTAGCTCAATCGCCAAGTGGCGAGAGGGCAATTTCGAAGTTGGCTCAAACCTGCAACGATCGCGTGGCAATGCAGCAAGCCCCTACCAGCTTGTCAGGCGGTTCTAAGAGGTATCCGAGATCTGGTTGCAGAGGACTGCAAAGTAAAATAGTAGTCGTCCAGAAAATAGGCGTTGCCGCTGTTGCTAGGTCTTTCCCGTTGCCCAGGCTGCCGGTGACGACATGTATCCCCAACACGCCGCATGGTCGAGATGAATCAAGGCCTAGTCCGAGATTTTGCCAGATTGGAGGTAGAGTGCGCTGACATCTTCGTGGTCCTCATCTCCGAAGGAAGAAAATTGTAGCCAATCTTGTCTTGGTCTGATGCGTAGTACCGTCCTCGACGCCATCCGAGCTTGCAGAACTCTTTGATGCAAATGGAGATAGACACGTCTCTTGTAGATCGCAGATCCGAACTCATTGCATCATCGTGGATGAAGAAGAGAAGGTTGTTCCTCCTTCATCCGTTCAGAAAAGCCCTCCTCCGGACCTCGGCCTCTTTGATGATCTCGGCAGCCAAGCTGAGGCTTGGCGCGAGAACGGCATAACGCTCGATCTCCATGACCACGTCGTTAATGATCTGGTCGATGGTGTCCCTGTGCGGAACTAGCGTCAGGAGGATATTCGCGAGAGATGGTGACATGGTAGCGCCCATCACTAATAATGTCTGCGACACAATGGAGAGCGCCCCTTGCCACAGATAAGGCATATGGCCGGCATGGCTGTAATTTCATTGTTAGCCTTGGATACGTCTTCCTTTGAAATGGTCTGCAGGGAGGGGGCCAAGGCAGCTTACTGCGCAGCGATGTGCTCTAACTGCCGGATAGAGGCCTCCAGACATTTGTGACAACTCTCACGCACAGCAGGATCCAGGGCTGCTTGTTCGTTATCGAGGACAACCAAGATGTATGGTCTGTAGATGATGGTCCGACAAGCAAAGAATCTTAGGCGTAAGACGGTCTGGATCGGATCCGGTAGCATCGTCCTCGAGAAGGGAAATTGTAGCGGCAGTGGTAGACTCTCATACCATTGCGTCAGTTGGAAGTCGAGCTCGGCGACAACAGGTTCCAGACTTGTCGTGGTTGCCATGGAATCTCTCGAGTATAGAAGTTGGCTGACTCTGTTCAGCAACCGCCGCAGTGCAATCTCGGCGAGAAAATACCAGAGGTCGTCCCGCCCGACTGCCTCGTTTTCATCTCCTTCGAATCCGCCTGGCAGGCCGACGTTCTCCTCGAACTGGACGACCCCAGAGTGCGGCAGGTCGAGCTCTGCCAACAGATCACTCTCACACAGCAGGGCATTCCAGTATATGCGCTCCGTCAGCTCTCTCTGCTCGGAAGGGATCCGATTGGGTGACATCAGGAGCAGCTGAAGCTTGGTACTAGTCGTACACAGCAGGTTCCACGCCTCGAGGGGTCGCACGAGATAGAAAAGATAGGCGGATGCGAGGAGGTGACACTGAGCCGCAAGTACATTGTTCGATGTCATCATGCCAGGAAGTAGCGCCCAGGCCGCTGTAAAGTATTGAAGCCCAGGCGGGTCCTCTTGCGGCACCACCCTAGATATACTGCCACGCAGGCTGGCCTGGCCGAGGGCGAGCACGAGGAGGACGATGCAACTTTCGGCGCCCTCACGGAATCCATTCGACAGCGCACTCCGGTAATGGCTCCTCCATGTGTATGGATTCACGCAGGCGTACCAGATATTGACTCGCTCGAAGTAGGCCTCGATATAGGCTGTCGTGTTGGACAGATCAACACACGGAGTTTTGGTCAGAGAATGTAGAGGCTCCCTGGCCATTTCGAGTTGCAGCAGTATCTGAGGGTCGTAGGGGCGCGAGACGAGGTCGCGGATCAATGGCCATTGCAGAAGATGAAGAGCAGCATTCGTGTGAATCTTGGGCATCGTAGAGATGTTGGTCCCGTTGGGGGCCCAGGTCCCTATGCCGCTGCTGGGGATGACAGATAGGAAGCTGCCATTCGCGTGTGGCACCAAAAGACTCTCTCCGTTGAGCGCTGTGCCGTTGCTCAGACTGGGTGAATCCTGGGTGATGTTGATGGCGCTTGACTGATTCACCATATTCAGTTGAAGGAGGCTTTCAATGCGGTTCAGCCGTTCCAGGATTAGCTTGTCCCCGGCATCAAGTTTGATGCCCGGCTCCCGGTAGATGCACTCGGCGCCAAGTTCCTAGACAAATAGTGAGCAAAGGCTGTCTTTCTCGGTTATCACATCGGGACGAGTATACGTACGGTGCAGAGCTTGCATTTCGGTTTGGTGCCATCACAGCGGCTCTTGCGAGACCTGCAGACCTCACACTGTTCGAGAGAGTTAGTAAGAAAGAAGAAAGAAAAAAAGAGGGGTTCCCAGAAAGATAGGGCAACACGTTGATGTTCTTGACGTACTGCAATAGTAGCCCGTCTTCGCGGATAATCAACACCTGCGTCGGTATTCCTCCGCTTCAGAGGATTGGTTCCCTCCTCGCTGCCTTCTTTCTGCATACTGATAGCCTCCTGGCGGTTGTCTGATGACTGCGACATGTTTCTAGCTTTCTGTGCAGACCCGAGAATGCCGTCTCGGCTGAAGCTGGCCTGGCGCTGGGTCTTCAGGGCCGTCGGCGACTTGAGGGGGGACTTCAAGGAGCCATGGCCATTGGTGGTGGGTAGAGAGGGGACCGCGATGTCGAGCGAGAAATCGTCCCTGGTTGGCACAGGGAATGGTCTTACCGTGCCTGCCACCGTGGTCGTCGTGACGGAAAGCGGAGAGTCTGCGGTGGAAGAAGGCGCCATCGTAGCGTGGGAGACGGGGCCGGTGGAGGCCTGAACGGAGCAGGAGGGGAAAGAAATGATGTACGTGTGAGGCCTGGCCTCCACACCCCAGGAAAAGCTCCAGTCGGCTTGGCCTCGTCTGGACGAACCACAGCTAGTGCCAGTCCAGGCTCGCCTTTAGTATGTGTTCAGACACACAGAGGTCGTCCTGGTTGTCCGCAGCCAGACTGAAGCAGACGCCTGACTGGCGGAGCAGGAGGGATGAGTGAGTGAGTGAGCGAGTTGTCGAATGAGTGTGGCGTTTGCACGGAGTAGGTAGGTAAAGACAAGGCCAGCCCAGCCGGACGAGACAGCGCTGAATGGGGCTCTCCCGGGTCTTATGTTGGAGTCAAAAATCCGGGGTTACTCCGCCATTCCAGATTTGTGAAGGGGCTTGCAGGGCTAGCAGTTGGGTCAGTCGAATGCTACCCACTTCGTCCCAAGTTCGGGTGGTGTGGAGATCCGGGACCGGGGAGAAATGAATCTGGGGTGATGGAATAAGGAAGTCTGTCGCGGACTAAAGAGGGACAAGGGGTGACGCCTTTTGGGATTCAAAGAGGACGGGAATGGGAAATGAGGTTTGATATGAGGGAGAGAAACACCCGGCCTGGAGCAGTATACGTCGGCTACTGACGCCATCCCAGGGGAGAGGGTGGGGAGGGGGTGTCAGACGGGTGTGTGGTAGTTGTAGGCGGACGGGCGAGGTTTCTGGGGGGTATTGTAGTGGGTGGTGCCTATGCTTTTGTCCATTGACTGCTGCGTCGCTTCTGTGACGTTGAGTTTCCGTTCGAGTGCCCCGGAAGAAAAGCTCATGCCCTGTTCATGAGCATTGAAAATGGGAAATTGGCTCTCGAGGTATGAAACCCGGGAAAGGATATTCTGCGGTTGCCGGCAGGTGCGAGGAGAGGGACAGGGACAAACGACAGAGAAAGAGAGGCTGGTGTTTCGCTCTTTCCATTTTTCTTCTCCTTTACCACGTCCAGGCTGAAGTATCTGTGTCATGTTCAGTAGGGCATTTAAGCACCGCCTCGTCATCATGAATATATCTGGAAACATTGCCTGACTTGCGTGGGGAATTCTCCATGTTCACTCACATTTGACACCTCCAGGATCAGTGCGCATGGGAAATCACAACAGAGGGTTTTATGAGGGTACCTGACGCGAGACAGAGGGAACCGACTATCTATGTCGACTAACAGCCTCGCACCTGCTTCCCGGGCGCTCTACTATTAGCGTCCAGCGTAGCTCTGATGCCTATTTGTGCCTTCCTTTCCCGTGCGTGGTGGGTACCTACCAGGTACTGTCAGCACCTCTACGTGTTCAAGCTACAGCTGAAACTGGACCTTGAGTCTACCTACTGCTATTTTCTTGGACTACTTCACGATGTCTCATACGACTTGTCATTCTGGTGGGCCTCATATTTTACCTCCGGCAAACGATATTTATGCTTTGTTCCGGAGTCGTGCCGACATCACTTATTCGCTTTTGCCTGTACTGGGCCATAGGACCAATCATGGGTACTTGTTTCAGATATTACACACACACACACACGCACACACACACACACGCACACACACGCAGAGTACACATGAGGAGAGGTGTCGCCTTCTCGAGAATCATTCCAGCCAAGGAAAAATCACCAGCAATGGGCTCGAGCCCCCAAGGCAGCGTCGATTGGTGTGGATAACCACCAACCTGATGTAACGCCTACTGCGAGGTACATTCCCTCGTGAAACCCTTGTTTGTTTCTTCTTTTCAGCATGCATTCCAGGCCTATAGATCTCAACGGTACCTATAAAGTGCGGGACATGATATACTATATGGTATATGATACACCATACGATACATACAAAAGCTCCTGAGAGACAGCCCGTATTATGGTACAGTGTACACTGCTCTTACCCCAATTTTAGCGGGGTAATCAGGGTCTAACCTACACAACTGTACACAGTACTGCAGCGCACGCGCCAGAAATGAGACACTGCGACAGGCTGGCGCGCAGCAAGGGCATCCCTGGCTGCCAAGATAATTCCGGCTCATCAGACGAGCTGCAACCTTCTTCTTGCCTTCCACCAGTCAGCTTCAGCCTGGACTGCAGATTTCAGGACCTCTGCACGCAACCACTGCCGACCACTTACACATACACACACCCACCCTCCTCGGCCGCCCTTCGTCTTCTTGTTTGCCAATGACGGTTGCAGCTGTTCTTCTTGGGCACGCGCATCGTTTCTTCTTCTCTGCAGCCACCCATCTACTATCGAATGTCCTACTGCACACCCGAAACCGGACGGAAGAGCACCGCGGAGATGATGTCTTGCACAGCTCCACCTCAACGGTCTGGATGCAGAATCTATTCTATGAGGCTCTTCTTTATGCCTTTACTTTGATTTAACCGCATTTCCTTTTATTTCCTTTCATCTTCTTCTCTCCTAAATTTCTGCCGTTTTGCCACTGCTGATTCAAGCTATGCCTTGCAGGATCTCCGCTTTCCACGCAGCTTCCACTCAGAATACTCTCTGCTGGACCTGTCCCTCGACCAGTCTCAGGTGGTCCACTGACTGCAGGAATGTTCTTGCTCCTATACTGCGTATATATTCGCTGAGGATAATGACTCGCAATATCGTACCCTTTTCGGCTACAGGCTTTCTTCCCTCGACCCGATCTGGGAGGCTTTGCGTGATGCATGGTCTACAGCATGTGCTGATTCTCCATGCTGGTGGTGACTAGCCGCCCCCGGGATGGTGTATATGGCTATGTCCTATAGGTCTTTCGCTTTTGCGATCCGGAGCATAGTCCTATCCCCGATATAATGGCCACGACAGCTTCTCCTGCCCCCTCGCATGACGTTGTTGATATCGGCAGGGCCTTGAAGATATCTGCAGGCATAGGTTTCTGAGCATCCCCGTGAACGGTCATGCAGCTTCTTCAGTCTGCTGAAACGCTCATGACCTAACACCAGGACTGCCTGATTTGAACCCCCCAGTACCGTCAGTCGCTTACCGGCGCAGTCCAAAACAGCGTCCCACTCATCCTTGTCTGGAAAACACATGGGCGCCGGCAGTGGGGAGGGTTTGTCACCTGTCCCGTGTTTCTCCAACACAAATTTTCACCCACTCACCGGATGAGATGGGAACAGCCCTTGAACCCCTCGAGTTACCACCCCCAGCTAGGTGTGGTCCCAATGCCTCGGGGCTTCCCTGTTTGACGCCCTGCACCCCCCTTCCCCCCCCCCCCCCCCCGGTCCCGGGCCAACAGGGCCAAACCCACTGTATATTGTGGCAGTGTTCTAACATAGTATACGTCAGACCGTTGAATTGCGGCTGATGAGACCTGTCCTGCGGGCCTCCATCTCGCGTCCAGATTTCAATATGTGGCGTCGAGTTCATCTCGATACCAAGAATTTCGTTGCGCCTGGCATTACCGAATGCACCCTCGTCTAACTTCTTCCTGTCCACGTGGACCAACAGAACCATTCAAAAATTGCTGATATCGGCGCAGCAATTTCCTGGTCCCGTCCCACCGTGTGCTACTATACTGGGGGCTGCAGAGGACAACACGAAGCTGGATGGGTCGTCGCCACCACATGAACTTGGTTACTGGACGTGAGGTCCTCCACTGGGGTGACATCTGCATCTTGGGCGCAAGCCGGACGAGGCGTCGTGTCAGTGCTCTCTACAGTACACCTCAGGATCGGAGGAAGCTTGTCTGTTCGGCTGCAGACTATCCTGAATCTGCGGTATATATGCAGCAGGAAGTTTTGCACAGCTCATCACGATCTCCTCTTGTATGGCCTTGAGGCCGCCCGCCCGCCAATGGCTTGTGTTTTCATGTATATGGTGATATACGATTCGCAACCACGTCCACATGCCGACTCGACTTGACATTCACTTCGTCACCAAATTTGGTAACCCACGCAGGGCGAGAAACAACATGTTTTGCATCACAGAATAGGCTAGCGGCCAACCAACGAGCCAAAAAATCCGTTGGCGACAGGCGACCCGATACGCAGGCGACCTCGGTGACCGGCGGAGATCTTCAATGATCGTTCCTGAGCAGGAAAGGGCGGTAACGATATTCCTGGCTCGGCACTGGCCTCGCGTCTGCCCTAAGCTGTCGATTGCTGCCATTCATCAGCCTGGTTGGCCTACACCATTCCGATTCCCTGTCACAGCTGGATGTCAGGATGAGGATTTTTACGAAATTTTTATTCCTCTTGATTTCTTGCACTCCTCCTCGCTGATCCAGATCTTGTGTGGGAATCCTTGCGCGATCCTCTCAAAAGGCCTTTCCAAGCGGACGACTTTCCCAGTTATTTTTGGGCCGGTGCACCGACTACAGATTACCATGGTTCAAAGGCTCAATAATGGACCCCTCCTGTCATATTGATAGACATCCACCGGTGCCACCTTAGCCTGCACTCCCTGCAAACTAGCTGAAATAGGAGCACAAGTGACTTCCTGTCTCCCAAGCTGGTCCTTCACAAGCTCCGTAAGTCTGTCAGGTTCCCCGCACTCTACCGTTGAATCGATCGTCAAGCTTGGGGATAACCTTGAAAATCACGAGCCCCTTCTACCAACGGCCCATGCAAGTACGTGGGTCATACTTGTGCACCTTCTTCCTGGAAATTGGCCAGCTGAGCGAGTCTGGCCTCTGAGTAGTAGCCTTGATACGCAGCGTGGTCAAGTGCCACCATCCCTCCCGGAATAGTCGGCATACCAACGTCCACACACGATGCCAGCGGGGGACCTCGCCTCCTCCCACTGGGAAACCACCGTTGCCGGTCTATCAGGCAAGGAAAGGGCCTGCCCGGGTAAATACAAGGGCCTCCTCCTCCTTCAGCCCGATATGGATCTGATCCATGCTTGGTGTTCGCTACGAATAGCCCTCCTCGGTTGCCTCCTCTCCCCTCTCGACTGGAAAACGAGGCTGGATGGAGATATTCAGCCCTTTCTCTCACCGCGACTGAGCGGTTCTAGTGGACCTTTCGTCTGCGCACTCAAGCAGCAGGTCAGGTATCTGGTGAATAACCCTTGCTCGCAGGATTTTTTAATTTCCAAGCGAGAGGAACAGACAGACACAAAATCTCGCGAGCTGCCAACAAGGCTGAATGAGCCCAAGTGGCTATTTGGTGGCTGCCGCCTCCTCCTCCCCCCCCCCCCCTCCTCTCTTCTTCTTTTCTGTGTTTGTGCTCAAATTGACTTTTCCATAAATGACTTCCTCTTTTGGATATGTCTTACACTAAACGCCTCGATATATATTAATTGATTTGGTGAGCCTCGATAACATGCGGCTGGCAAGCAGGGTCTTTGGGCGAGAAGCAAGTCTTTATCTGCCTTCTGAGGCTTTCCTCTATTGAATTTCTGGTATTTTGGTGTACTTGACTCGTCGATCATCCGCTCTTCAACGTCTTGCCTTTCTCAGCTAGATACCTGGAAATACCCAGTGCCCACCCGTACCAAGAACACCACATCACAGTAGACAAATCAAGGAACATGCTGAGAGATAGGCTCTGACGGCCCGCAGCGGGTATTCTCCTGCTCCCCACAGATCCATCCAGGCCACCAACGTCCTGGGGGGCATCATCTCCTCGGAACTCCTTGGCTCTGTTGTGTAAAGGTCAAGACCATCACGCCGGGCTACAACAAGTTTTGTGGTCTCGGGCTCATGCTAGGCTCTACCACAAACGGACTGTTCTGCATGTTCGAAACGAGACTGGCGTCTTCCTCGCTCGAGACGCATAGGTGAGGATGGCTCGGCTCTCGGCTCCCCCGGCTAAACAGAGAGCGGCCACGGTTCGCAGAACGGTAGCGAGGACACTCGCCTGTGGACAAGGGCAGAAAATGACCTGGATAATTTACACATTACCAAGTTACACTCGCATGTAGTTGCACACAAGCAGATCTTGTTGTGTGCCCACACACTAACGCCACATGTAATCACTGCAGGCTCCTGGCGCGTTGGCAGGGTGTTCAGCCCAGCCACGATCTGCAACGAGCTGACAGCGGCCGTAAATCACATGTTCTGGATCCGGTACGATGTGACACCACCTGGCGACTAACGACGGCTCAACCTCGCTCTTGTAGGTCAAACTAGAGTGTTGGCGTGACCTCCTTGGACGTTCTCCAAGACAGGCCCCAAACACCCTGGAGCCTGTGCAGGCCGAGAAGAGACCATTTACAGCCACCTGTCCTTGCCAGGCCTCGATGACCTGCGGCAGGATCACCCGCCGCCTTCCCTGCTATCTCTTCCCCTCTCCAGTTGCGCGACCATCAACCCCACGGGGCAGGTTCCTGGTCATCCCCGAGGCCTAAGGTGCTGATGGCACCCGGCTGTACCTGCTCAACGATAACGGCCGCCTGCGGTTCAGGGCCCTGGCGCCGCTCGGCCGGGAGCGGGCCTCACCATGGCATCTCTTTGATGACTCATGGGGGACATTTTCTTCCCTTTTACCCACCCCCCTCCCTTTTTTTTTTCTCTTTTCTTTAAGATGTTTTTTTTTGTTCTTCCCTGACGAGTGAGATCGCGACTCGTTTTGATCGGTCATAAGGTCTCCTAGAGAGGTAGGCCCGGGGTATGAGTTCTAGACGCTAGCGGGTCAGGAGGTCTGAGTATATCCATACATAGAATTCTGTCGATATGACGGTCCTAATTGCTCCCTTTGACTAGTAATACAAGAATTATTGAAAATTTTCTCTCGATCCTCTATTCGTGAACAGTTCGACGTCAAAGTGTCTTTCCCGTTTACTCTCTTGCAACGAGGGGATATGTGCAATATATCCCCCCCCCCCCGCCCCTACAGACGAGGAAGATGCAAGCAGATCCATTTAGATCCCATCATAAACCTCCCGCTCCGACCGAGATCACGGGCAACGTGACATTAAGTTTCGAAAGGATATTCTCAATGTGGCAGCAGGCGGTCTCAGTCCTCGATCAGTAATCAACTACATAATCAATCAACACGGTGATGGCTCGTCGGCCTGCAGCAGGCAAGCACATGTCGATTTGTGATCATCGATACCACGCCGCTGTCCCTCCCTCCCCCCCCCCCCCCGCCCCGCGATCATGCTCGTGCATCCATCCCCAGGGGTTCTGCCGGGACGCGGCAGGGCGCCGAGCCTCGAGACCTGGCTTGTTTGTGCGTCGCGGACGGTCCGGGCTGGCCACGATCTGCTGCACGGCAGCCCACGGCGCGGAACGGGATCCAGAGGGCGAGAAGGACCTGGGAGCGGACCGAGGGGTGGAAAAAATCAAGTACCGAGACAAGCGGCGCAGATCTCAAGGCAGAAATATGATGCTGCTGCTGGAGCTGGAGCTGGAGCGAAGAGCAAGAACATCTTGCATATTTTGGACGACGATTATCTCAGTTCTGCGCCCTTCCTTCCTCTTCCTCCTTTCTAGGCACCGGGCTCCATTCCCTAAGCGGCTGTGGCCCGGTCTGATGCTAACGATCGTTTCGTCGAAAAGAACCGCATCAAGCGCTCATGGCCTCTCCTCCCAAAAACGCAGCTTGCGTGTCTCTGGTTACTGGCGTACACCTGGCAACCCTGCCGTACCAATCAGTTTCTGATTCACACCCATGCATTGATAAGTGCTCATGGAACGAGAGTGGCAACACACAGGCTGCCGGACGGTGCCCCATTCTCTCTAGGCTACCAAAGTACCAACTCACAGCGTATAGTGGTTTGGTTGGTGGGGTTTTTGCGTTGGGCAAGGGAGGGGGAGGGGGAGGGGGGGAAATGGAGATCTCCCTTTATTTACGATTATACGTGATGCCAGATAAGTAATCACAGATATTTACAGCGATCTATTTATCTTAGACCGAGGTCAAGTTGCCGTTCCCCTTCATCTCTTTCAGTGAAAGCGTACCTTGCTCAGCAGCTGCAGCAATAAAGCGTACGAGTCTCCTTGTTACTCTCAGTGAGGCGTAAGAGGGAATACAAGAGATTTTTCACTCTTCCTCTCGTCACCAGACGCCACATCTATCATGGACGACAAGCCCCATCTGGGCTTCACCACCTTCGGGGCAGCCGCCCTCCTCCTGCTAGGCCTCTGTTATCTGATCTCTCCCCGTTTCTTCTCGGCCCGCTCGAGACAACTTCTTCCTCTGCCTCCAGGTCCTAAACCATTGCCCCTCCTCGGCAACATAAACGACTTCCCTCCCGAGGGCCAAGTCCACTGGCGCCACTGGATCAGACACAAGGCACTCTACGGGCCTATCAGCTCCGTCACGGCCCTGGGCCAGACCATCATCATCCTTCACGACAGGGAGGCCGCCTCGGAGCTCATGGATAAGAGGGCGGCCAAGTACTCTGCACGGCCGACTGCGACGTTCGCGAATGAGATGTACGTAGTGATGTCCTTTTATCGCTTTGAGAACAAGAGAGCTTAGAAAGAAAGTTGGGCTGACACCTTGTTAATGGGCTGTTGAAACTTAGGTGTGGCTTCGGGAGGTATCTGATATCCCAAAATCCTGGTCCCAGGTACCAGGCGCTTCGGAAGCTGTCGCACTCGTACATCGGCACGCAGACGGCCATGGACAGGTTCAGCGGCTTGATGGACGTGGAGGTGGGCAGGCTCTTGGTGAATTTGCTAGACGCGAAGGTGCTGCGGGAACCCAACGGGCTGGAGCATGCACTTCATATGTGAGTTTTATGTCGGAGGGAGTATTTTCGTCTTCTTTGCCTTTTCCTTCTTCTGGTTCGACCTCAATGAGACATGGGAGACAGAGACCGTTGGTAAGAAGCTTGGCTGATTCTAAACACAAATACGTTAAAAAGGTCAACAAGCGCAATCCTGTTGAAGATCATGTTCGGGTACACCATCGACTACCAATACCACCAGGAAAACAAGAAGGGAGACCCCCTCACCAGAATCAACGACCAGCTCATGGAGAATTTCAGGATATCTGGTGCCCCAGGACGCTGGCTCGTCGACATGATCCCCTCGTTGAAGCACGTCCCTGACTGGTTCCCAGGGACCGGCTTCAAGGACTTTGCCCGTGCAGCCGACCTGAACAACTATGCCTGCGCCGAGGTCCCTCTTCGCTTCGTAAAGCAGCAGCAAGCGGCGGGCTCTCTTGGGCCCTCGATGGTAGGGGACCTTCTGCGCTCCCGAGACGCGGGTGCCGACATCAGCGAGTACGACATCAAGTACATCGCTGCGTCGCTGCACGGGGGAGGCGTGGAGACCACGACGCAGATGCTGCAGATCTTCTTTCTGGCCATGTCCATGTTTCCCGAGGTCCAGCGGCGGGCCCAGCAAGAGGTTGACGACCTGCTGAGATCGGACGCGGACGGTGGCGGCGAGAGGAGACTGCCAGGGCTCAAAGACCGCAGAAGGCTCCCCTACGTCTACAGCCTGTCCAGAGAGGTCCTGCGCTGGTTTCCCGCCGCGCCGATGGGCGTGCCACACCTGGCCCAGGTCGAGGACGAGTATGGCGGCTACCGGATACCCAAGAACGCCATCCTGCTCCCCTCCGTGTGGTGGTTCAGCCGCGACCCGGCCGTCTACCACGATCCCGACGCCTTCAAGCCCGAGAGGTACTTGGCCCCCATTAATGAGCCGGATCCCTCGAGCTTCGTTTTCGGGTATGGCAGGCGCATCTGTCCTGGTAAGAGGCTGGCCGAAGAGAGCCTTTTCCTGGTTGCGGCAAAGGCACTGGCGGTGTTCGATATTTCCAAGGCTCTGGACGAGAAAGGAGAGGAGATTGAGCCTGTGTTCGGGTATGAGGCCACGTCTATTGTTGGTCGCTCGCTGCCCTTTTCGGTGAGTATTGCATCGAGGAGTCAGAGGCATGCCGAGCTGGTGAGGGAGCTTGTGGTCGAGCATCCGCTGGGAACGGGTGATTCAAAGTCTGTAGAGGTATTCCTCGACGAGTTTCTGCAGGGCGCATAGGTCTTTCCATTCAAAGACTCCCTCTCCCATTCATTCCCACGCCTCTCTGTTCGGGAGGTCTTTGGAACATGTCCCTAGAGAGCTCCACGGCGCGTCGAGAATAGTCGAGATGAGAGCTCAGACTCATATGGGTTCATTTCTATGAAAGCCTTTGCGTCTATGTTTCCACACCGTTGCAGTCATATGTTTCAATGGTATCGTCTTCTTCGCGCTCACATTAAGGTGGCCGCCTTCCCGCTGCTTGGTGAGTTTCTGAAATCTTCGACGAGCTCATCTCTCTCTAGGATCGCCGTGCGAATTGAGCCTTCGTGCTCGACCCCGTCGTGTGTTGATAACTCCGTGCGCTCATATCTCTGCCTCGATCTCCTTGATTATTTGGTCCAGTTTCTCCTCTGATATCGCGACCTGCACATCAGCAGGCAAGGGCGATGACCCGCTCCTCTTCAAATCTTTGCCGGGCTCCAGAGCGGGTAGCAAGCCCGGATCTATCGCGTCTAGTCCTCGCTCCGGCGTGTGTGTTGCCGGAGCCATCGTGTTTGGGTGATGCGCATTGTGACTGCTGCTTGACACTTCGTCGTGCCCACCTAGGACCGCCTTCACCTTATTTACTACCAGCTGTTTGAATTTGGCCAGCAGAACGGGGTCGTCCGCGGGAGTAGTCTGCGCCTGCCAGACTTCCATACCCAAGATCTCCTTGGCCCGCGCCTGGATTGCCTCATCGGGCGGCATGCGACCTGAGCTGGCCACCTCTGCCACGGCAAACTGCACAAGCTTGTTTTCGAACTCGCGACTCGCAAACACAATTCCTGGGTCCGGTATCAGCGGCAGGTCTATCACACCGACTGAGCTCATATTAAGACCATAGAGGCCTCCATCATTCATATGCGTATCCTGTATTGGCGGCAGAGAAGGAAGTGCCCCGGAAACGGTGTTCTGGAAGGAGGGTGTGGCATTTTGCTGCCACTGCTTTGGAACGGACATATCTCCCGCATCGCCGTCCCATGGCAGCGACAAGTCGCTGCCGTCTGCGTCCACAGGGATCCCCACCGAGCGTTTGAACTGCTGGAGCCACTCTGCGTTGTCGGCTGCGGTATGGTTGAAAGGGTCATCACTGAAAACAAACGTCAATATCGTGACAGCAGCATAGTCTCTCGCAGGGACGCCGGCTAGAGATACTTACTCGTCATACATGACCCACCGAGCCTGATGTTGTAACTCCTGGTCTGTGGGTACATGCTGGTTCGGGTTATTCGCCGACATCGACGCGGCTACGAACCTGGCTAGCTCTCTCGCCAGGCGGCGGTAGCAGCCGGACCCGTTGAGGAAGAGGTGGCTCTGCCTGAGGATGCTCGTATCCTGTGTCGCTGGGCTTGCTGGATTTATTGACCCAAGATTATTAAAAGCAGCCGCTGCATTCGTAATGTCGGCAATGTTACTCATGCTTGAGTTGTTGAACTGAACGGCGCCAGCCGCTGGCGAGTTATTGCTGCTTGAGGCCGTGTTGGGTCCCTGGTCCCGAGAGCATCGTTGCTTGAAAGCAGTCAGCCATGCGGGGTTGTCGGCAGCCGTTTGCTGCCAGCTATTTTGACACTTGTATACGATGCAGCGAGCCTGCTTCTGGAGCTCATCCTCTGACGGATCCTTGGTATCCATTGCCCGTCGATTCCTAACAAATTCAGCAAGTTCCCTCTCAAGCTGTGAGTAGTTTTGCACCGTGGGGTTGACGAGACTCTGTGTGCTGAATCCAGGAGTCTCATCTGCACGAAGCAGGCCCGCCCTTTGGCGGAAGCTTGATAGCCAACTTGGGCTCCTGAGAATTAGGCGGAGGAGAAAGTTCGCAAAATCCTCCGACGGCGCGACGGTGGCATCTTCCATCCCCCCGATGATATTGCAGGCTTCAGCCTGCAGTTCCTCATTCGTCACACTCAGCCCGAGGAGTGTTCTTGCGCGGACAAAATCGCTGAGGTGTTTCTCCAGAGGGCACCCCTCGAAGATGTTGTCCTTGCCGTTGACTCTCAGCTGATCCAGATAATTTTCGGCTTGACCGCGCAGAAGGCCCAACTGAGCCCGTACCCTCAACTCATCTCGGGACATCAGCAGATCGTGAAGCCAGCTGGCCTGCGAGTTGGCCTCGCCCTTGGTGAGGGTGTCTGAGGCATAAATGATCCGACACGCTTCGTGCTGCAACTCATCGTCTAGAAAGGCTGCTCCGTTGGCATCTCGACGATCCTGGAGCATAGAAACTAGCTCAAACTTGATCAACTCGTATGCATTTCGCGGGGACTCGGAAGAATTTTGGCCTGCCTGAAATGGTAACGGAGTCGTTCGTTCGTTGTGAATCATGACTATCGAAGCACTGTGCGTTAGTAGGGTAGGGTGCGAGTATCGCGAGAGCGATCGGCGAAAACAGAGAGAGTGAGAGAGGGGGGGGGGGGGACGGAGAAAGTTACATGGTGGGATCGCGTTCTCGACCATTGCGAGGACAGCTGGTTCGAAGCCCCAATCCCCTTTCCAGCTCTTCATATCAGAGCCCGTCTTAAAGTGTTCAGCTAGGTGGTCGACCCGAGCCGGCCAGGTGCCCAGAGCTGAACCACAGAGCCCGCAGCGGCTACGTATATCGGGGGTCGGGGCCTTCCAGGAGTCCATGCTCCAATTGAGGTATTTTGCGTTGTGGACTAGTTTCAGGTGCTGGCGCAGATGATCTTTGCGGTAGAACGTGCGCTCGCCGAGTGGCTTCTCCTGGCAGGCGGTATGATTATGAGTCTCAATGTGTGCCTTGTCAGGCTCAACCGAGGCGCAGAAGACGCAGCACATTCTGTTGGCCTCGGGGTTGAGTGCCTTAGGACCGCTCGGGCTGCACACCCATCTCTCCAGCGACAGGTGCAGAGATTTCTCGTGTCTCTGCCAGTCATGTTTGGTGCGGAACGACTCCTGTAATGTAGGTCAGTATCATTTGGCTTCATAGGCCGGAGCAGGGTCATCAAGGTGAGCAAACAAAATCACAACATACAGTACAAAATGTACACTGAAATGTCTTTGGAGGAGCGCTCAGGCCAGAGCTCTCATTCGACTGCTTCGGAACAGTCCGCCTCCGCCGCCTCCTTCGTCCCCTCTGTTCAAGAGACTGGAAGGAGCCGCGAGAACCGCGTGAGTATGCAGAAGCAAAAGAGGCAGACGAGGGTGAGGTGCCGAAGCTGCTGGCTGACGAGTCCTTACAAGACCGCCCGGCATCGTCGTCGGTGAGATTGAAGGGACTATTGATGCCCGAGTCGTAGGGATTGGAATGCAAGATGGCAGAAGCAATGGCGGTGACGCTGGCGGGTTCGTTCTCTACAGCCATGTCAGTACTACTAGAGGCCAAGGAGAAGGGGTAGACAGTACCGGGAGGGGAGTTCTCCCATCTCTGGAGAGGACTCAGGTACTCGGACTCGAGACCAGGCGTGCCGCGCCTTCGGGGGATCTCGACGGCGCCGGTCCAGCCGCGCACGCTGGGCGAGGTGGAGCGAGTCTGCTGGAACTTGCCCTTGGAGCGCCGGCGGGCGTTGGCTAGCCAGTTTGAGATCTGGGTCTTGTTGAGGCCGGTCTGCCTCTGGAGGCGCTCTCTTTCCTCATCGTTGGGGTATGGACGGTGGGAGTGGGTGGACAGCCAGGCCTTTAGGATCCGCACCGAGTCTCTCGAGAACCTGGCACCTATCTTTGGCACAGCCGGGGGCTTCGGGCTGTTGTCGTTTCCGGAGTCGTTGCCAGTGGCAGCATTCGCAAAGTCCGGCGACGAACTGCTGCGGAGGTCGCCCTGTTGCACATCTTCAAGGAGGCTGTGGTGGATATGGTCGCCGGTCACGGATTTACGAGGGGAAAAGCCCGACCCGGTACTGTCTCGGCCGGGAGAGTGAGAAAAGCTGCAGGTGATGTCCAGGGCGGCGCAGCTCGTGCAGCAGGTCATGGACCTGCCCTCGTCAACCCTCCTGCACTCAAGACCACTAGCCCGGCACGCATCGCACGACAGCCGTGGGCTCTGTAGACCAGATGCCGCAGGTGCTGCGGCTGCGTCCATCGGACCAAGCCCTGGATTGAGATGGCTGGTCTCGAAGTGTTCCAGGGCCCAAAAGGAAAAGTCATCGCCATCGATATTCGCCAAGGCCAGGTCGAAATTGTGGTCGGCCGGCACTGGCTCGAAGTCGAGATTGGTTAAAGAGCCGGGAGGCTTGTTGGCTGGTCCGGATGGACCCTGCTCGGCATGGTCCCAGTTGACAAATTCGGCCATGGTTATGCAGGGCGTGCTGTATCCCCTAGAAAGGGCGCCGTGTCAGACAGTATGAAACGTGTGATCGAAGACGGTCTCGATCTGCCTCTGGGAGAGCCGCCGCTGGCAGGCAGGGCGTGTGAGCGCGCAGCGGTAGAGTGCCCCGCTGTGGGAGTTGGCTGGCTCACTAATCGGGACGCCCTATCGGCACAGGCGCGCCCTTCAGTTGATTCGGGGCGTGTCCTGTGTATATATTGCGGGTGAGGAGAGGCACCTCCCAGCCAGAGGCCATACACCTGATGCGAAGACGTGTGTGTCCCGGGATAGAAATCAGATCTCAGAGGAGAGCCAAGACTCTCAAAATTCAAATCCTCCAATGTCTGGTGGTCTTCGACCGCTGATGAGAACGACAAAGACGACGGTTGGATTGAGAGGAGGATCAGACTGGGGCCCCTCCTGAGCCGACTCCCTTCCTTCGGCTTAATTGTGCCGTGTTACTCTCGCCCTTCCTCGCCTGGAAGGATAGAGACCTGAATTATGCGGGAGTGAGAAGGGAGATGGCCTGACAGCTCTGAGCAATAGTGTGTACAGGGCGAGAAAAGAGAAGGGGACAGAGAAAACAAGAGAGAGCGAATTTGGTGTAGTTGGCAATGAGCGACGAGACGTGCTCTGCTTACGCAACGCCGATATCGAGTTGGGATCTGGGCACAAGACGTCAAGGATGACAGGACCAATCAATTCATCTGGTGGTGTTGGTGTTGCAGCGGCAGTAGTGGCCAGAACGTCCGACGTCGTTGTCGAGATGACCCCGGCTGACATGGGAGGAAGAGTCATCTTCAGCAAGCCGGCGCTGCAGTAGCCCCTGTTGCCGCTGCTGCTGTTGTTGCGGCAGCAGAGGGGGAAGCAGCGGAGGGGGGTACGAGGCGGGCACGAGGCGGGCACGAGGGGTAATGGTAGGTAGGCATGCATGGTATGGGGTATCGGTAGGGCCTGTGGCCGGCATGGTCTGCGAAGCGACGAGCCCGTTTCGTCGCTTCCCTGTGGTGTAGAGACACGCCTTTCCGTTGACACTTGTTTCCTCTTCGGGATTAGTGGGGTGCTGGTCTCCGGCGCCGGTCTCCGCCGCGAACCCACACCGTCTCCTTCCTCTCTGCACGCCTTGCTGAGGCGGCACGACTCTTGACTAATTCATCTCTAGACCTGCCAAGCCTACTGCCCATTGAGTTAGTATCTACATCATACCGGTCTGGTTCCCAGCCCTCCGGGTCGCGCAGAGTGGATAAGATATATATATATATATATATACATATATGTAAGTACCGAGTAGAGAATGACCATCCATCTTATGGTCTGGCCACAATTCACTGCAGTAGTGTAGGCTTGTGCATGCATTGATTTATTCATGCGTGGGCATCAAAAGAAAAGAAAGAAAAAAAAAAAGAGTCGTCATCACCAATAGAATCGTACCGAGTCGCGAGCCAATCAATTTCGTTCTCATCTGTTATTTCTATGGAAGAAAAAAAAAAGGGATAAATGATTCCATAGGTATGACTATATAAGGCCCAGGTCATTGGTCAGGCTATTTAGTGTGTGCATAAGAAAATATGCATGTGGCTGGTCTACTGAGCACTTAGGCATGCTCTGCGGGGGCAGTGATCATCATCCCCATCGTATCTATTCCATCTGGGTCGTCCTCCATGGACATCAATCTCTGAATACTCCCTCTCGCCTCGATGCTATGCTAAGCTGCTGCGAATCTCGTCCAGGGAGACACTGACCTCCTTCAGCACCGCCTTCTTCTGCTGCTGATTCTCCTCCCTCCGAAGCGTCCACACCTCCCTCACGCCCAGGGACTCGAGGTAGTCCAGCGCCCTCCCGTAGTTGGTAGCAACCTGCGCAATGCCGTGACTATCGTCCGACAGCGTGAACCTGCCGCCCATCCTGAGCCACGCTTCGGCGATGGGCCGCGCAGGATATGGCTCGGCCAATCCTTTCCGCAGCGCGCTGCTGTTACACTCCAGCCAGCCGCCCCACTCCCCGGACGGCCTCTAGGTTTCGCACGATCTTGTCCCAGACACGTCCGTCCCAGGCCGTCCTGATGTCTCGGCCCGGATTCTCGCTCAGCAGTCGGATCAAGTCGAAGTGCCCCACCACCCGGGGCCGCAGCGCCGTCAGCATGGCGTACTGCTCGTCGTAGTATCGCGCATAGAGCATCTCCTCGCTGCCGCCCGCTGCATCCCTCGCCCTGGCATAGAAGGCCTTGTCAAAGTCGATGGGCACGCCGCAGGTGTGGTGCAGGGAGCCGATGAAGTAGTCGATGGAAGGGTGGGCGGCGAGCTGGCGGACCAGCGGGGCGTAGACCTCCGGGCGGATGAACTCGCCCTCGAAGCCGATGAGGATGTGGAGCTGGTCTGCATACTTGGCCTGCAGCCTCTGGGCCTCAACCAGGTACTCGTCGTGGCGGGGCATGAGCACGGCCAGGGAAGCCGCTGGGTCGTCCATCTCCTCGGGGTACAGGTCCTGCAGGCCGGTGCGCGGCATGTGCTCTGTCAGGCCGATGGTCTTGTAGCCTATGCTGACGGCGTGCTTGATGACATCCTCGAGCTGGTCTTTGGCGTGGCCAGGGCAGAACTGGCCCGAGTGCGAATGCATCGTAAAGGCCATCTCGATGATGATGATGTTGACGATGGGTGGCTGGTGGTGGCAGCGGTGGTGATGGTGAGCAGCAAGGGACGGGTGTCTATCTGGCCCAGGGTTTGGCAGCTCAGAAGAAGAGTGTTACACTACCACAGGATCAGCACTTCAACACGGTGAGAAAATCAACACAAAAGAGCATAGAATTTTGCTTGTCAGAACTACCTGAGACAGGAATGTCTCGGTGTGATGGACATCAGGTCTGCTGAGAGAATGACTGCATCATGCTCGTTTTTTTTTTCTTCTTTTTTTTTCCCTCCCTATATGAAAGCTGGAACCACTTGATAGCGCATTCGGCTCCCTGATTGGATAGCCCTGAGTGCCCTGGATGAGTCCTTTCTTAGGCCCCCTATCAGCAGCCACTAACAATTTAGGCACTGAAATGCCCACCCCAGCGCTGTAAAGTCCCTGAAAGGCTCTTGGTAGGCCCTGTAAATTTGGGAGCTACAGCACAGCAAGGGCCACATAGAATAATCCAGAGGTCGTCACCGGCGTCCGCGGATTGCCTTTCAGACTCATTCATCCTCGTCCTCCAGTCTCCCTATCTCTCGCGCTCTCTCTTCCAAGATAATGATTACCACTCTGGTAGGTAGATAGGCAAGTCATCTCTGAAGCTAAAAGATGGCTGTGACTGATCCGATGCTATGCTCTTACTGAGCCACCAGACAGACGCAGTAAAGCGTCATAACCGGGCCTCAAGTCAGGCGTCGATCTCGACCGTCGACTACGATGGCCTGCTCCTCTCGCCTCCAACTCCCCTCTTCGCACGACCAGTTCGTCTGAGCAACACCAAAAATGGCCCACTCTTTCCATGTGTCTCGTTCCAAAGGACATTTCAAATGGAGCAACGCTATCCCACCAGTTCTTACCGTCCCCTCGGGCTCCGAGATCACCTTCGACCTCCACGACGGCGGCAACAACCAGGTCCGCCCCGATAATGAGCCCACCGCCCTCGCCACCTTCGACTTTACCCAGGCCGATCCGGCGTTTGGTCCTGTGTTTGTCGAGGGCGCTGAGCCAGGCGACGTCCTCAAGGTCGAGATCAACGACCTGACTACCGCCGACTACGGCTGGACCGCCATCTTCTCCGGCTTTGGTCTCCTGGCCGATGAGTTCCCCGAGCAGCATGTGAAGCTCTGGGACCTGCGCGAGGACTCACTGCGGCCTTCGACCACCGGTGCTAGCGCTGGCGGTGCCAACAGTAGTGGTCCACGCAGGGCCGTGTTCAGGCCTGGCATCTCCGTGCCCGTCAGGCCCTTCCTGGGCGTCATCGGCATCGCCCCAGCGGGGCCCGATGAGCTCAGCACCATCCCGCCGTATGCACTGTCGGGCGGAAACGTGGATACGCGGTACCTGGGCGTGGGCGCCACAGTCTACTTCCCCGTGCAGGTGCCCGGCGCCCTGTTCAGCTGCGGCGACGGGCACGCCGCCCAGGGAGACGGCGAGGTGTGCGGCACAGCCATCGAGACGCCCATGAAGGCGCGCCTGCGGCTGAGCGTTGTCAAGAAAGAAGAGGGCACTGGAGGGAGGGGGTGGATGGATCTCAAGTGTCCGCACTACACCACACCGCCGCGTTCGGGCGAGGTTGCCGAGGATGACCTCAAGGGAACTTATGCCGCCCTGGGCATTCACTCGGACCCCAGGGAGGCCGCGAGGATGGCGCTGCAGGGATTGATCGACTGGCTGGACAAGGAGAAGGGCCTGGCCAGGGAAGAGGGGTACATGCTGGCCAGTGTGGCCGCGAGCTTGCGCATGACCGAAGTCGTGGACATGCCGAACTTTGCCGTCTCGTGCTCGATTCCACTGAGCACCTTCGATGACGAGTAGTCATGCAGAGGCTGCTCTACTCTGTTGAGCAAGCCTTATGAGAGAGTCGCTCTTGTGAAGTACTTGACAGATCTTGAGGGCCATGTGGAGCCCTGATTCAGGAATCACACCCGAGAGTCAATCATCTTATATGTACTTGTGAAGACGCAGGTCAAGTCAAGTCACATGAACGATCTCACCAAGGACATATTCACGGCTTGGTCTGAGCAGCAGATCAAATCGACGCGTCCCCCAACCTTTGGGATGACACAGACGCACAGTTCCGATTTGTCAGTCAAACATGCAGTCAAAATTGCTCAGCTCTACAAGAATGCGAGCTGCCGGATTGAGTCTCACGATGTAAGCGGGCGTCCAGCTCCATCGGTCTCGACCTATCACACCGCTGCGTGCTGTAATCCGAAACATAGACCAACGCTCCTGCAGATATCATCCCATCTCCCCCTCGCGGACCGACCCCACGGGATGTGAGCTCCCTGCAGCGGCTTGTCTCGAGTACTCGTAGACACGAGTTTGGCCTCTTTGAGTTATTGCGTGTGCGGTTAGTTCATGTGGCGTCAAGACCTGCAGCCGGTATGTAGACAGGTACCTTTCCAATCTCGCTTCTTTTCCGATTGGGGGCCATTTCTTCTTCTTTCCTTTTCTTTTCTTTTCCCCCCCCCCTCGCTGAAGACAGTCAGCCGAGGTTGCTATCCTGAAGCGAGGCAGTAGCTAGTACATATAAACCCAGGAACATCATGGACGGCTCACTTAATACATATTCGTCACGAAGTGAAACATTGCGGCCTCAAACATCAATCGATTCATTCTTACCACAAGAGCTCGTCCCTTGGAAAGTAGTGGGACAGCCTGGAAGGATGCTTATAATGTGCCACCAAACAAGAGAGATCCGGCAGGGTGCCCTCGCAGGGTGGACTTCATGTAGATAAGGTCGTCGTCAGGGGAAAAGACGCCTCGAGGCTACGCATAAACAAGGCGCACGAGAAACCGAGAACCAATCTCCTAAAACGCCCTTTTCTCAAAGGATGGAGAGGCGCATGATGCTGACCTGCATGCAGTCAGTCACATTAAGGGGAGGGAAATTTCCAAGAGCAGATTGCCCCGGAAAATATACTTGGGGGCCAGCTGAACTTGATATACTGTACCACCTCGCCAAGGGCCTCTCTTTCCGCATGTCTCGGGGGAGGAGGGGGGGGGGGTAAATCTTCCCCGAAGCACACTCAGTGCCGTCCTTTTTCCTTCCCTCTTTCTCTGTTCTTTCTTTCTTGTCTCACTTTTCCCTCTCCACGGGTCGCCGTCTTCCAGGGAATTTCGTTCGTTATAGAGAATTTTGCCTACGCCTTCTCCTGTGCCAACAGCAGTCATGAGCCACCAAAGACCATTCATCCATTCCTTTCCTTGATTTCACCCCATTCGCCCCTTTAACCCCCCCCCCCTCCCCGGTTCATCAGGAAAAGAATAGGAGATCAGAAAAAAGGACAAAAGAAGAAGACTATGGGATCTCTCAACTTGAACCGGAACGCCTGGTACCAGATCAACGTGACGAGGCAAGGAGGCCAGTCCCTGCTGGGAACCCCCCTCTACCAAAACGACGACACCAAGGGCGCCGTCTTCTTTCAGATCACAAACTCCACGGTACCGGGCCAGGCATGGCAGTTCTGGCCATACAACGCCACCACCTATCTCCTGCGGTGCCAGAACAGCGGCCCCAAGACATACCTGGCGGCGGCATCGGCGGGGGCGAGAGCAGCGAGGTCAAGACGGGTGCCACAAATGGTAATACCATCCCAATCATGGCCAAATACACCGTCGCGGACGCGTCCATATTCTGGCAGGTCGAGCCTTGGGGCGACGGGACGTATTACTTCTACAACCTGGCCAACGGGTCCAACTGGCGGCTGAATGTCAAGTCTACGTCTCTTATGGATATCGATTCGAATATCACCGCGCCACAGGTCGGGGAGCAGTTTACCTTCCGGGAGCTGAGGGCTATTGATGATGATGATTATTCGACGTATAACGTAAGTGGGATACATGGATGGTAAAGGGATGGGAAAGGAGGAAGAGAGAACTTAAAAAAGCGAAGTTTTCCATCTGACTGGATGCCAGATAAACCCAACCAGCACGACCGCCACCGTAGTCAGCTCATCATTGTCCGCCGTCACCACCGCCACCCCCATCACCACAATGACAACAGCAACAGGATTCTCTTCAGCGGCCACCCACCAAGTGGAATCTAGTCTACCCTCAACAGCTCCGTCCTCAGTATCCCCCTCAGCCGCCGCTACCTCTTCTAGCAGCTTGTCCCCTGCTGCTGCTGCCGGAATCAGCGTCGCCGCCGCGGTGCTCGCCATCATTGTCCTGAGCCTTCTGGGCTGGTGGTTCTTCCTCAGGAGGCGTAGGCGACGAGGAGTCTCGGAGCTTGCAGCCAGTGGTGGAAATGAAAGCAGTAAGGTGGAATTTGATAGTAAATGGGTGGCTGCAGGGCATCGTTACCAAAACGCCTCGGAGATGCCAGGCAACTTTGGGAGGAGAATAGAGCTGATGAATCCTCGGGGCGAACCAGTGGAGCTGGCAGGTGACGATACAGCCCAGGACCGGCCCCAGGCCTGGTCGGAGATGGTTGGCCGCGAGAGACCGTATCATAGCATTCTTGTCTAGATTGGATGAGAATCACCTGCTGAGTGACTGGATAAGTGTTCATTCACATCTTTCAGGCTATGTCTGGTTGCTGAAACATAGCCGAGCCACAGAGAGTCTGACGAGGGCTTGTAATTGCATGGGCAGGCACATGGCAGCTTTGTAGATGATTCCTAGTTGTCGGGCGTCCCATCAAACTCACCACGCCCTTGTAATAATAGTATCAGATATGTGTAGAGAAAGAAAGCATAATTGGGATTTTGTACTGAAATGGTATGTCCGGGATCAGAAAAGAAAAAAAAAAAGAAAAACAACAACAAAAAGATAAAAGAAGGAAAATAATAGAAGGTATTGCGCCAATGGTATATCTCGCAGCCCAACAACCGCTGGCCAGGTTCCCCCCATCACTCCATGGAAAGAGGCAAAACACAAGAACTAATAGAAAGGAAGAGGAAGAAGAAGAAGAAAAAGAAGGGGGGGGAGGGGCGTAGTGAACAAGATCAACGGGAATCAAGTAACGCATGTGCTGCTGTACTCTTGGTCAATCACCATTGACAAAACCAGCGACGACAACAGATCACTGCCCGAACGACCTCCTACGTAGTTCAAAAAAACCAACTCTTGTTGTTTCTTCTTCTGCATCCCTGTCATCGGTCCAGATGTACACAGACGAACAAGAAAAATCTGGAACCTTTTCTCTTAGCTTTTCAATCGCCAGAACGCGCCAGGGTTGAAGTAGACAACAAAAAACGTAGATGTCGTAGAACTGGATGCCATATAGTCAAAGGCCACAATCAACATGTCTAGAGAGCCAGGCCAGTGCCGTCGCCGGTCCAGCGGTATAGTGCAAGCAGCTCGCGACGGCGCTGGTGTTGTTCGCCCAGATCTTCTGGTACGCGACCGCGGACCTGAGCAAGGGCACTTCGCATGACCCTGCTGAAGTTTCGCTGTTGAGCCAAAAAGCCAGAAAGTCAGTATACATGAACTTTTGAAAACCCACAATTGCACCACAGAAGAAAAGAAAGAGAAGAACAAGGACAAGGGCCCCGGGAAAGTGGGGCTGGGGTTGCTGGCTGACCTGGTACTCAGTATTGAGCGTCACCACACAAGCCTCGTGAGCTCTGATGATGGTCTCGCAAGCCTTCACAACACTCGGTGAGGCCTCGCTCTGCAGCTTGTCGGCAATCAACAACAGCAAGAAGGATCCCTGGAGCAGGTAGATGCCGAAGAAAAAGGGCATGAACTCTAAGCCAGGATCATACTCGAGGATGTGACCGATGGCCTCTGCGGCAGAGACGGCATGGCCCGTGGCGGTGATAAAGCCCTGCGAGCTGATCCATAGGTCGATGTCGTCGAGGAGGTTGATGGGATCCCATTTTCCCGTGAGGAGGATGTGCAGCACGTGCATGACGTGCGTGCCGTAGGCCATAACAATGCGTGTTTGAATCTCCGACTCGCTCAGCCGGCTGACGCTCGTGAGCACGCTGTGGACCGACTGCACTGAAGGCGTGCCCATGTCAGTCGGGCCGTGGCTCTCGTTGTTGAGGCTGCCCTCATCCTGGTCGTCCGATGTCTGTTTGTTGTTATTGTTGTTTGTGGTCAGGTTGCGCTGGGCGAACCTCTTCAGACTCTGTTCATAGATCTCGAGATGTCGTCGGATCTCCATCGCTTGCTCATCGAACTCACGCGCGGATCTGAACCCCACCCCGAATCGTGGATGGTTGCGTGCATGGTTGAGATCGACAATTTCACCCAGAATCGCCATCAGCGGCAGGAAGTAGCCATAAATACTGTGGCCGCTGCACTCAAAGGTAGGACCTCTAGCCCGCGTATGCGCCTGGGCAGAAGGGTCCGAAGCCATCACGTTTGGATCCGTCAACTGCACCTGCGGGTCAAATTCTGCGTTCTGGTATGCCGTGTCGTCCAGCGGCTGCAGGAGCCCATCGCACTCAATATCGAGCAGAAACAGCGGGCGGTTGTAGCACAGCGCCAGGTGGCGGTCGACAATGTAGACGAGCCACCAGACCCTTCGCCTCTCTTCGCGCTCTTCCTCGGTCACCAGACCCGGGATATCAGGCTGGCCATCGGCACCCTCGCTCTCCGGATCGGGTGCGCTCATGGACCGTGGCAGCTCTCTGCCCAGCCTGAGCTCACGCGCCAGAGACCAGGCAGCATTCCACCAGCGGAGGCTGGCCCCCTTGTATTCACTTGCCGACACCACTGTCGCCAGATGTATGTAGGTGACCACGTCGTCTACGGTACCAGCTGCACCGAACGGACCCGTCTCGCTGGTCAGCGTCTCCAGGGTGATCGTGCCGGGCAGAGCGACGCCCAGGCCGCCTAGCGCAACACCGTCGATGGCTGCTGGGCTGGAGATGGCTGACGCATCTTCTGCAGGTGTGTGAATTAGCGGCCTGAGAAGATTGACGGTCAACTCCAGCAACTTCTGGCAGATCTTGCCTCGTGCAGACGGAATGCTGGTCAGCAGGGAGGCATCGCTCGTCTGGGCCGCTACCCAGAGCATGCTTGCCAGTAGGGCAGGTTGACACCTCCGCGGTCTGGACGGGTGTAGAAAGGATCGCTTGCGAAAGACGCAGCCCAGAACATATGGCGACATGGGGTGCATCTGCGCGGAGGAGGAGCTCGAGAAGTAGACATCGATCAGGTCGCAAGCCAGCGGCAGCGGCAGTATATTTCCCAGATGGGGAACCAAAGGCTCCAAGACGGGGTACCGAAGCTGTGGATTATGGAAGCTTGGCGCTGGGATATGCGTGGAGTATTGTCGAGGTGGAGAGGACATACTCATCCAGCCAGGAGACGCCCCATCCCCTGCCATTGGATAGGCGCTCAACGGACTCGTTGTCATTCGGAAAGTATTTGGGCTTGGTGTAAAGCCTGATGCCGGCTGTGGCTGTATGCCATAGGACAGATCGGGATAAGTCGGCATCGCATTCTGGCTCGGACCATAGACATGGTGGCCTCCTGGGTTCATCATGTGTGCTTCCATCGCTTGGCCGTCGTATGCGTTATGGACACCGGCATAGTTATGAGGGTCGAATGTCGCTTGCTCGTCGAGCTCCTCGCCCTCCAGAATCCCATGATGGCCGGCTATTTGTGGTGCGTGCGTTGCCAGTTCTGGTGCGCTGTCCAAGCTCGACGAGCGCTCTCCATCCTGCAGGCCGTCCTCGCCTCTTGCCTCGCTCGCTCGTCTCTCGATGCCGGCAGAGGATGAGGCCGTCTTTCTGTCTGGACGATGATTGGGCTTGCTGGTCTCGGGCCTAGGACTCAAGGACTTGCGATCCCCTTGTGCAGCAGCAGCTCGAGCAGCAGCCTGCTGGGCAAGATCCTTTCGCGATGCTTTGCCTCTCTTCTTCCTCTCTCTCTGGTATTCGCATCCGAGGCCAAATTCTGCTGCTGCTCAGCCTTCAAGCCCGGCCTCGCATAGAGGGGAGCAAGGAATAGGAGCCAAGGCAGAACTTACCTATGCAGTGAGCACAAGGATGCTGTCCGTCGCACTTTGTCCGAAGCTGGTTGCACTGATCGCAGGCTCGAGATATTCTCCTCCGCACGGGACCGCTGACGCTTGCTGCTCTCCCACCGCCTGGTCTGTACGGGTGTTGTCTGTGCTTGCCCTGTGAGCCAGAGCGCTGGAGGTGCGAACTGTGAGCTCCGACATGCTGCTGCAGGTGCTGCAGGGCGTAATGAGGCCCTTGCTGGAGACTCTCGAGGCTGGCGTGTTGCATATGATTCTGAGGCAAATGACTGTTGGACAACAGACCCGACGACGGGAGGGAGTGGTATGGCGAAAACCGGTGGAGAGGATTGGACAACATGATGAAGAAGAAACAGATGATGATGGTGGTGGTAGTGGCGGTGACGGCGACGATGACCTTGGTGGTTGGGTGAACAAATGAGAGAGTGTTCCTCTGCTCAGGATAACAGGAGCCAGCTAAGTAGGAGCTTAAGTTAAATTGAGAACCAGCGTTGGTGCTTGTGCATGACTGTGAGTGGATCTTTAAGTTGGTTTGGGTGTGCTTGGTTGATGTCGTCGCAACTCAGGCCGCCCGGTGTCTGTCTCGTCTCTTCTGGCAATGGAGAACCAGTCTTTCGATGCTGAGACCAGATAGATCGACCTCATATATACTACCAGCCCCACAGATCTGGCTAGGTTCCCCGTAAGATGTTATGTTAGCAATCTCTCTCTGCAGTATCTGGTAGTTTAAAAGCCGGTACCGTGAGCCAGGCTGTCTGAGACTAAGGGCAGGTGTGGAGGCACGCAAAGCTGACCGACCCGACTTAGAGACAACCAAAGCATCCACAATACGAAACAGATTTTTATTCTTTTTGCCTCGCTTTGCTCTTCTCGGCACATCGAATGATCCCAGATGATCATCAGGATCGGACGAAGCCTACCGGCATGAATAGAGATGTGAATCCGGGGAGGAGATATGGGGTGGTGTGCGCCCCGTACTACAGGGCCTTGCATGATCCAGAACAGCATACGACATGCCTGTGTGAGAGGCGAGACTCTTCTTTCGGGGTCTATTTACCTTGAAAAACAGGGCAGCTGTGGACACGAGCCTAGAGGAAGGAATTTGCCGTACCGTACTTCGAGGAGTGGACTTTTGCTTCGATCGTGCGTTGTCGTCCAGATGGCTGGTTAGTAAGTACTGCTTCTCCCTTCTTATTTCGCTACTCCTCGTCCCTCCGAGCCTCTCGAAACGATTGCCTAGTGGCTCAATTGAGCTCTGGCTTCAGGAGAAATCGCAATGCAACGTGTAATACAGAACCGGTCGAGAGAAGGTTTTGCGTTTCCCTTATTAGTGGTACAGACAGCTCGTTCTGGTGGGATGGAAAGGCCAGCGGACGAGCGAGTGAGCGCGTGAGTGAACAGGTGAGCGACCTCGACGACAGCCACAGTTAGCGGTGGAGTGTGCCAGTAGTCGCGGCGGTTTCCCTTTTAGCACTCCTCCTCTCTGTGACAGGCACGGGGAATGAACGTCATGCAGCGTATTCCGTCGTGGTAGGGGAGGTGGATGTCAGCAGCGGAAGCGATGGCTCAGAGGCCCAAAGACGGGGTGACATGGGGATCGACCCCACAACACGGGAACGGGGGTGTGTGTGTGTGTGTGTGTGTGTGTGTGTGTGTCTGAGTGATCGTGTGTGGGAGCGAGAGTGTGTGTATCGAGACGATGAGATATATTGGCAGGGGGGCAATATAAACCTGCCGGGCGACGGGAAGGACAGGCCTCTGTGGCGGGCAGGCGGGTGATGGCGAGAGTGAGGGCGAGGAACAGGCGTCACGCCAGAAAGAAGAGGGGGGGGGGGGTGTGGTTTGAATTGGGTGAGTGAGCAGTGAGGGAGTGAGATCGAGGTATCTCGTAGTAGATCCAGAGAGTGATGATGTGTGGACAGGGGATGCAAATAAGCTATGGCAGTGGAAAGATGGTGGGATGGAATTATAAAACGACCTAATAGCAGGACGACTGGGTGTGTGGGGGAGGGTTTCTGGAGCAGGCCTGAGGGCGACAAAAGTATGGTTCGTCGCCGTCGAGGGGCCGAGGGACTAGCCAGGATAGTCGATGCCACGGATGGAGGAGGGATCCAGAAGGGCATTGGAGACCACCTCTCCTCCTTCCTTGAAGCTCCGGCCTGAGCCAGAGCCAAGACCCAAGCAGGGTTCGTCTAGATTAAGAGGCCTAGAGGCAGATCATGCTGGGAGTACCTAGCCACGGCATCGTGTGCCTTCCCCCCCCTCCTTCCCCTTCTTTGGTCTTACTCCTGCTCTGTCGTCCCTGCCTCTGTCGCGCTCACGATGTGGGGAGGGAGGAAAGAGCGCCCCTGCCCCGCCATCTTGTACGTGCCCAATGCACACTGCAGGCAGGTTCTGCATCCTGCAGGTGGCTACTGCTGCAAGGTTGGGAAAATCCATGCCCACAGTAGCCTGAGTAGTTAAAGTGAGTCTGCACAATCATGCCCGAATCCTGAAAAGGGAAACAAATAAAAACGGTCCCCCCATCACTGCAGTAAACTGGGGGATTGTGACGAGACGAATTTGAGAATCGGGGTGGAGAAAGACTTGCTGCGTGTGGGCGCTGTCTGGACCAACAAGCAAAGCTGTGTGCGTCTTGTGTGCTCCGTCCTCGGGACCTAATAACACGCGTACCACGCAGAACACAGCAGAGTTGGAATGGATTGGCCTCCACAAAAACGGTTCTTCCCCCCCCCCCCCCCAACCCTCCACCCCGCGTTTGTTACCAACGGCTCGGCAGATCAGTCAAGGACGAGCCGGGGCAGGATCGATGTAATGCATTACAATGTATGGCGCTGGGAATGGGATCCATCTGCTTCTGTCAAGACCGCCTCCTGCTTCAGGGACAAGATGAGGAGGGCGGGGCGGAAGTGCCTGACGGTCACGACACGCGAACGATCGGTGGTTTGAGTTGGTCCAGCCACGAAAGGTGGAGATGGCGGTCAAGAGGGGTGCTTTGGACTTGATTCGACCCCAGGAGGGCGACCAGTCCATGTTCGGAGTCGTCCCCGCGGGGTTGGGGGAAGAAAAAGGGCGAGCAAGTGGCCAGGTAATGCCAGGCTTGGTGAGGAGATGAGGTTGCAACACTGGTGGGCGCGGCACGGATTGCAGGCCAGGGCTCCCCGCAGCTGCTTTCTGTGGGCCCGCGACAAAAAACTGCTGCAGCGCGTGGTTGTCCATCTACGGAGCACTATGGACAGTCCCACAGTGCAGTCCTACTAGTACGCAGTGGGCAAGATGGTCTGCGTTCATAGCCATGGTGGCCTCACTGGCTTGGAGGAATTATTGACGAGGAAACCTCGACGTCACGTCGCATGTTGAGACCAGGACTGTGAAACCACAGTGCATTTAATGAATGCATGTAAGATTTTGTTATGGTGGCAAGGCGGCAAGTGCAAAAGCAATACCAGACTGGGGCGGCTCATCGTGTCCCAGCTAATAGCTAAAGGAGGAAATAACCAAGTCTAATGTCACCAGCCTGCCGTCATTAGTGTGTACTGCAAGTAAGAGCTTCTACATGACAGTACATACCCTGTCTCGTTAATTTCGTACCTCTGTACCTGTGTTCCGCCCCTTCCCTCTGTGGTCTTGCCACTTGCTGCTCGCGCCTGCCTGCCAGCCTTAGATCGACCGCCACCTTTATGCCTTCAGCCTCAGCCTCCATCAGCCTCGGCTCGTCAACTCCCCTTCCCCATCCATACCACGGCGCCTCTCCCCCACCTCCACCCCACACCAATACCTCTTCCACCACCAGCTACGAATTCGCAAAGCCAGGACCTACCATATTTCAAGCAGATCGGGTGTTGCATTGATGTTGTTTCTGAATTGACCAATAGTTTAGAGAACAGAACCATGGATTCAGCCCAAACGTCTTGTCTCGTCACAGCTTCAAAAGGGCAAGAAAACAAAGCCCAGCCATGGCTCGGATGTGGTCTTCGCGCGGGGCCCCACATGATTTATTTTTTTCCCTCTTTTTTTCTTTTTCGTACGGCTAGGTATCAAGCCGCTTCTCTCTCGTTCGAGCTGCCCGCCTCCCCCCCCCCCCCGGGTCGTGGTGAGACAGACGGTGATGGGACCCGATTGCGCCACGGCATGCGGGTGTCTTCCAGGTACTCGGTTCGAATCCGGTCTTGGCCTTTTGTCTCGCTGTAGGCAATGCGTTTGATGCATTGACAATGCACACAAACATGACAGCCCTTAATATTTTTTAACAGGAGCCTCTCGTAACACGGAAGGTTCATGAGACTCACTACACGCCTAGACGTCGAGGCCCACCTTGGAACAGCATATCCACCCCCAAACTGGTCACGGCGGGCTTAACTTTGCCGAGCATAGTAGCGCCTATGCCTCTGCCAAGCATGGCGCCAAGCGGGGTGTCAGCACGTCTGTCCAGGGCCCTTTTCTAGGGCCTTGCTAGACCGCTAAAACTCCGGCTGACGACTCGCGAGCGACGTCCTGAGTCGAAGCCGTCATGGTCTCCAGCTAGAGGGCTATCAGAAGCAACTTCCCCATGACCCGGGGGGCATCCTGGAGCCAATCCCCGCTCTTCCTGGCCTCTGGACCTAGAGCTGCAGGCACACGCAGTAGACGACCACCTTGGCCACTCAACGTCCCCGGAACGAGAACCGGCCGCCGTGTTCCTTGAAAGGGATTCTCGCGACACTTGATGCGGTAGCATTGTGCTAGCAGGCTTGCTAAGCCCAACGTCTTGGGGACAATCAACACGGCAAACCTAAATTTTCTCTCCCTACGGCTTCTACCAAGGGGACTGCAGCATCTCACCGAGTGTTCCGAGATCTTCTTCGTTACTGTGCCATGGAGCAAAAGAAGAGGAGAGAGAAGGGGAAGAAGAGGAAAAAAGAAAGAAAATTTCGTTTAACAAAAAGCCCGCCCAGGCTCGTCGTCTCTTTCGTCCGATAGTAGCCACAATGATCTGTCCTGGAGATCTGGAACAAGTGCTCGGATGAAATGGGACGAACGCGCCGCGCATCCCTTTCGTGATCAGCCCTGGGTTTCCAATTCATACTCGAAGCTCCGCATAGGGCTTGCGTCGGGTACTGCTGACCCGCTGCAGGTTGTTTTCTTGTTATTTGGCTACGCAGTGGGCATTCCTTATTCAGGCTGTGTGTCATGGTGTATCAGTGTCTCGAGGCGGCCAACGAGCAATGCGAGACCTCCAAGTAACGGGTCCAGCTGCAAGCACTCCTCGTCCCCAGACTCAGAGAAATGTAAGCTAAATCGTACCCTGATCTGAACTGCTGTGGTACGCCATCAGATGGCAGATCGTGCCTCCTGCAGCCTGCCTGGCCCCATTCAAAATCAGCCCTCAGCAGACTATACGAGTGTCAACTGACATCCTTAAGGGCGATCACAGATAGTATTGTTTGTACTCTCGGAGTACTACAGGAAGGATGATCCTGACCTGTTGGTCTAGGCAGCGTGTAGGATATCGTCTCTGCAAGTCCTTATGCGTGGCAACGTATACTTCGACCTGAACTCTGCGGACGAAGCAGGAAAAAGGTGACAGATGAACAGGCCTGACAGGCGCCACGTGGGCATTTGGGGACAGGTACCTGAGCTAGTTCATGCCTCATGCCTGGCTGCTCATCAATCTTGCAGGTCAATCTACTTCGAGAGGGTCTGGCCTGTTGTTCAACCTGGCTACCGCGGCCAAATGCACAGGCTGACAGGCCAACCGGTGAGAATGGGGCCACTACGCGGTTGTCTATTGCTCGCTTCCGGGTGCTCCCATCCTAAGCCCCATGACCCCTTCAAGCAGCTGTCTATCTCAATCATAGGAACCAGAGACGCATCCACCGAACTGCTGTGGATCTCTACGCTTGCCATAGACCGGACGGGCACGAGACACCCAGGGGAAGCCATCCCAATCTCGTACTGGAGTACCAGACGACGGCATTTCCTCGGTCTACGGTCGGTTATGGAGGAGGAGATGATCAAGTGCTTGGGTGAGCGGCAGTGGCGCTGTGCCGCCCTGCTTTTCATTGCCTCGTCTGCTCGCCACAAACCCTGCCCATCGGCTGGCATGTCCTGCCGTGCTGCCGTGCATGGTGCAGCCTTGTTTGGCATCGCTCTCGTGTGATGGATGGACGCTCGTGCAGGTGCATGTAAATTGAGCGGTGCTGATTGGGCTCCAGCTCTCATCTGCACTCCCAGAACCAATGTTCGGCAAGATACATATCTCACAACATCTTTTGGTAGCTGCGCAAGGGCGGGTGGCGCGCCATCGGCTCCCTCCTCCCCGCTTTCCTGCCTATGGATGACGATGAAGTTTGGTTCCTATGTACAGTACCGAACCAGGCGAAAGTCCTCGAAATCTGCGGGATAGGCCAACCAGCGACGCCCTCAGGTTCCCCAGAAGTATAGGCGAGTGGCTGATCATCGGCCTCGACCTGAAACGCTGAGGGCAAAACGAGTGAGCGGAAGTCCCGGGCATGCTCAGGCTCTCACTCAAAGTAAACTTTTCAAGAGTTCGGGTTGAAACCTGCAAAAGTCTGCTCTTGCTATCAGAAGAAATGCACAAAGCCTGAGACCCTCCCAGCCCCCCTCCCCACCCCCCACCCAACAACCTTTCTCTCAAACACAAGAGAGAACGCCACTCAACTGAGACAATCCGCCACAAAAGCTCATCCCCCCCATTGACAACCATGACGTTCCCTTCTTGCAGGCTCTTGAACAGTCCAGGCATTTGCCAGGGTATAGCCACAGCGGGAAATCCGAGGAAGTGAAGCGTCGGCGGTGTGATGCGCCCACGGCTTATGCTGGATCCTGCGTTGCCCTGGCTCATGACATGTTCTACATACTGTGTAAAGAGCAATTCACCACGGTGGGCGGGCCGAAACTCCCAATTCTCTTATGGCATAGTTGTGCCTCTTCCCTTATCATCCGATCCAAAATACCATCTCATCTTCTTGATCATCGCCTTACCGGTCGATCCGGTGAGCATAAATGGCCTCCGACAAGTCAGGCACCAAGATCCAATGTCGTATAGGGAAGATGGGTCCAAAGAGCGACATTTGACCTACAAATGGATCTAAACATTCTCGAGGGGAAGTGGCTAGTACAACTGCCCTGACCGACCAGCTTTGCGTCTTGCGACTTAGGCGAGGCCCCTCCTTCAAGGGCATTTGACAGCCCTCGCACCCTCTTGTATTGACCTTTCTGTTGAAACCTAGCCGCAACCTTGACAGCCCGCTGTCATGGTCCCCTAACTTCCAGTAAACTTTCCCCCTTAGATATTACTGTTGTATATGCTCACTGCGGTTGTCTTCTTCCCCACCACGTGGCACTGGGCAAGGGTCGGCCGATCCTGGCCGAAAACAGGCATCATTTCCACAAGCTGTGATATTGTGCCAGGTATCTACCCACGCGACTGACATGCACACCGCTTGCTTGTCACGGAGCCGCCTGCCTGAAGAGAGACCTTGGCAAGCTGCTCTAAGTCCTGATGAGGCACTGCTGGTAGGGTGCCAAAGAAGTGAACTAGAGGAGCAAAGAACCCCTGCGGATCGCTTCGCGATTATGCCTGGCGGGGAGGAAGCGTGGCGCGCGGATCGACTCGCGATGATTCCACTTCCGTGTACGGTGCCAGCTGGTGTCAAAGTCTGGTTCTCATTTATTAAATACGGTCATCCGTGCATGTTCCAAGGCCAGGCTCGCCTCGGAATGTTACCCACAGGTACCAGGTCTTCTAATTGCGATGCAGCCTGATTCTCTGTTGCTCGGCGCTCACTGACGTGAAAGGGGGCTCGGGAGATGGGCCGCCTTTCCAGCTCATGTCGAATTGTTTTCTCTTGTCCCTGGATCTCACATCCCCACCAAGAGTTACCCCGCAACAACGGCCGACAGGTTATTCCCAAATGCGAATTTTGAAGGGTCTCTGCTGGGCTGGTGGCTGCTCCTGCATGAACAGTTGTTGGCCCCAGAAGGGGTCCTGTGGACAGTCCTGGATTACTGCCGGATCGGAAGCGTCCGCAGTCTTTGGAGTGAAGGTTGAATCTGATCTGATGTCGGGCGTTTCTCTTTCTCAGATTCTCCTCTCTCGATTGCCTTGATCTGATCGACTGCGAGCGCGGGCCGATGTCCCCATTGGGGACCCTTCCCACCCCTGTCACGGCTGTCAGGTTTGACGAGGGACGGAATTCGGATAGCCAGGGCTGAAACCTGGACTTGCTTGATGACGATGATGATGAATGATGATGCCTCGTCTCAATTTCTTTCGAGGTGGGTGGGACCGTCCGAACGGCGGCGGCTAAGGAAGTTCGCCTGATGTTGGTTGCGAGTCGGTTACACAGCACATCACACCACCACACACGCACACACACACACCCACACCCACCTCTCGTCTTCTTTTCTCCTACAGAGCCATGCTCAGACGAAGATCATTCACATGAGATGATTTGCAAGCGGAAGCATCCTGCATGCACCCCAGACCAGATCTATCTCTCCGGCTGCACATGCCGCGGCAACATCGTCTCCCCCCCTCCCTCTGCCTTCCCATGAGTACTGTACCAGCCCGAGTCACAGGGCTCAGTCTGCGGGTTCTAGACCCGGGCTTGATGCGGGTATGCAAGTAAAAAAAAAAGAAAAACACCATCGACGTTTGCTTGCCAGTTCAGTCCAGTCCGCTCAACCTTGCCTTGCCGCCCACTGCACAGGGCGGCTGGGTTCTTGGGTATCCATCAGATGGAGAGACGGTGGGGGGTGGAGGAGAAGCTTGCTTGCATGCATATCCAGCCGTCCTCACTTGCCATTGTACGTGCATGAGGTGCGACCAGGGACAGGATCCCCTCAGCTGATCACCCGGCCGGGTGACGATCCCGTCTGAACTCTACAAGATCTGAAACTTGACTCCTCTATGCATTGAACATGCTTTGCTGCTGCTGTGAGCGCGTGCCACCTGGGAGCACTTGGGTGGTTGGGTGTTCGCGACGGGATTGCGTGTCCAGACCTGCATGGTAGGTAGGGCGCTCCACTTGCTCGCTTGGTCGAGCCGAAAGTTTATGCGCACTTGGCCGTTAGGTATGTGTGTGTGTATGTGTGTGTACATAGTATGTTCTGCCAAGGCGCGGAACACCTCGAGTTATCATATGCCAGCTGCGCATAAATGAGAAGAGCGAGAGCGAGAAAGAAGACATCAATACATGAATAAAATGAACCAAAAACTTTAAGTCAGGCAGTAGACCCGTCGTCGACAGATTATATAATGATTATTCATTATCGCTGTCAGTTTCAGGCGGGGAAGGAGATGGCGGTCTGTCTGATAAGAGACTTGCTGTCAATACTCCATAGATGCCCAACAGTTACAAATGGTTCCTGCATGCCTCTATCTTACTTTGAACTGCTTGGGGGTGGTTGTGTGTGTGTGGGGGGGGGGGGGGCGCGGTGGACTGCCTCGTAAAGCTTCGGGCAAGCAGACTTGTATGGTACAAGTAGTTAATCATGGCGCAAGCGAGGTTACATGTCGTGGGTGCGAGGTCTCTTTGCTTGATTATCGTCCTTGGCTGGTGGCAGTGAGTACCAGGTAGCCGTACGCACCACGCAGCACCGCGCAGCACCGCGCAAAACCACATGTGTACGAAGAAGAGTCACGTCACGCGGGCTTGTATGATTAGCACACATGGTAGTCGTCAGAGTGCGCCCGAACGTGAGTCAGGAACAAGTATAGAGCTCCTTCGTCTGAGGCGGAAGAACAAGTTCAGCCTTTTCAGTACTTATTATTAATTCACGATGCCGTCTGGTCAAACATAAACATACGGATTACTGAGATGTAATCAATGTGACACACCAGAAAGTGAGTCAGGTTCAAATATAGAGCTCGGTCTGAGGCAGAAATCACAAGTGAAGCTTTGTGAGTTTTTGTCGCGATGCCACCTGCTCGGAGATACGGATTAACGGGATATAACTGATATGACGGAAGCGCCAGCTAAGATCTCACAATTCGGTGTGGAAACCAAGTCGTTCGGGAATGAAAGGAATATAATGACTCCAAGAATGAATCATCGGATTTACAGAATTGTAGTCGGAGTGATGGCCTTGTAATTGTTGTCAGAGTAAAGAACAAGTTTTTTAATCCGTTTTTCCGTTCTTGCTTTTCTTTCTATTGTTCTAAAAGAAGAAAAAAAAGAATCCCGAGAGAAGACAGCACGGCGGCGCCGCGCTGAGGACCTTGGAGACACCGCCGCGGCGGAGCACGGAATTAATCTTCAGAGAGGGAACGGCCCACCGATGATCCATCTTCGACTGCGTGCATCCTCGCCTCTCCCACATCCCGCGATAAAATGCTGAAAGGTGGACACTCAGATCTCGCTCGACGCCATGGCTTCCCCTGACTTCTCTTATCCTGTGTGCATATGTAAATACTGTAACGTAGAAATTCCATCTCCTCGTTCAGTCACTTCAAAAACATCATCACCATCATGGCCGACGTGAACCGGGGAAAGAACAGCACCAATGACGACTCTGGAGGCGACGAGGGCACCGTCACGCCACCGTCCCAGTACACCTACAATCCGAAGGACGAGACCGACGCGAGTGTACATGGCATGACTACCGACACCGACGAGGACGATAACAACAACAACAGCAGCAGCAGCAGCAGCAACGTGGTCATGCCCGTCTCCTCCACTTCTCAACCTCATCACCACCACCAGCAACATGACAACGACTACACCAGCGACCTCCATCGCCAACACAGCCACCTCAGCCACACACTCTCTCGCGTGCAGTCTCTGGTCCAGGACATCGGTCGTCGCCCAGCATGCTTCAAGAACACCGTCCAGGAGGTCTCATTTGTGGCGCAGGCCACCATCGCCATGTCCACGACGACCTTTCTCGTCGGTGCCTCGTCCATCGTGACCGCCTCCATCGGCGCCGACCTGCACATGACCCAGTCACAGATCGTCTGGATCGCCGCCGCCCCCACCCTGACCGCCGGCGCCTTCCAGCTCGCCGTCGGCCAGCTGTCTGACCTGCTGGGCCGGAAGCTGGTGTTCCTGGCGGGCATGGGCTCGTTTGCCGTCTTCGTGCTGCTGCTGGGCTTCGCACAGAACCCCTTCTGGATGGACATTGTTCTGGGCGTGCTGGGCATCAGCTGTGCCATGGTGGTCCCGCCTGCTGGTGGCATCCTGGGCCAGGCATACGGGAGGCCCAGCAAGCGCAAGAACATGGCCTTTGCGGCGTTCTCGGCTGGTAACCCGCTCGGCTTTGTGCTAGGAAGTATTACCTGTGGCATTGCCACGAGGATCTTCAACGTACGTCTGTGATTCCGAGTGATCAATCCTGTTGTTGTTGTTGGTGTTGCTGCTGCTGCGAGCTCTGTGTTGACGGATGGGCTGACCAACTTCTGGGGAAACAACAGTGGAGGGCCTCGTTCTATTTCATTGCTATGCTCTGGGCGGTATTCTTCGTCTTTGCTCTGTGGGCAGTGCCCAAGGTCGAAGCATACACTCCCGGACAGCCCTTCAAGGAGCGCCTTGGTACGTTTGTCAAGACATTTGACTGGCTCGGCGCTGTTCTCACCTTGTTCGGAACGGGGATGCTCTCGGCTGGTATCACGTACGTCTCTCCCATTTTTTTCTTCTTTTTTTCCTTTTTTTTTTTTTTTATATCATGCCGCCGGAGGAAAATGCAGTTTTGTCTGACCTTGAGTAATACGATTACAGTCTCGGTCCAACAGATGGCTGGAAATCCCCAGTGACTCTCTGCTTGCTGATCCTGGGCATCGTTCTTATTGCCGTCTTCATGTACTGGGAGACAAAGTATTCCAACCCCATGATGCCGCCGTTCATCTGGCAGGATAGGAACTTCAACCTCGTACGTCAGCTATTTGCACATGCCCTCCTTCTACGAGGTCCTGCTACGTGTTGCCAAAGTCAATGACTCACCAAACTATCTCGTCAGATCATGATCGTCGCAGTGGTCGGCTTCATGGGCTTCCAGTCTACCTCCTTTTATCTGGCCTATTTCATGCAGGAGATCAAACAGTGGGACGCTCTAAGCATCGCCGTCCACCTCCTGCCACAGGTCATCGCCGGCCTGGCCTGGAATGTCCTCATCGGCAGCGTCCTCCATAAGGTCAACAACACACTGATCATGGCCGCCGGAGCGCTTTCGTACCTGGCCGCCAACCTGCTCCTGTCCTTTATGAAGGCCGACAGCTCATACTGGGCATTCATCTTTCCGGCCTTGATCCTGAATGTCGTCGGAGCGGATTTTCAATTCAATGTGGCTAATGTACGTTTTCAATTTCGATTTCTTTTTTCTTCAATTTTAATGAAGAGAACAAGAGTGTCATTTTCTTCGACTCTCCAGCCTCAGGCATCTATCTGTACTCTCTCAGACTGACTTGGTTCCTCCACCCTCCACAGATGTACGTTATGCAATCATTACCGCCCCAACAACAAGGTCTCGCAAGCGGAATAATGAACACCCTGATCCGCCTCTTCTGCACGGTCGCTCTGGGCATCGCCACGGCCGTCTACAGCTCCGTAGAGGACTCCTCCGCAGGCCAGAAACAGCCCATGCTCAAGTTCACGCGCACATTCCAGGTGTCTGTCGCGCTGGCCGCCCTCAGCTGCCTGTTTGTCCCATTCTTGCGCGTGGGGACGCAGGGCAATCACAAGCCTGGCGATTCCACGCCTGCTGGGGCTGGCCGGGGCGACCTCGAGAAGCAGACGACGGGGGAGGAGAGGGGGGCGGAAATGACTGACGAGCAAATGGCCGGTCCGAAGCAGGAGGTAGTATAGATACGATACCCATCACCAGCAAGAACCAGGTAGGTGATACTATTTTGGTATAGAATTTGTATATATATATATAGAGAGAGAGAGAGAGATGCATAGATGGATAGGACCAAGAGATACCCGATAGAGAATCATGATCTGGACTGCAGTCTTTGGACGGTTCGGGAGAGGAGACGACGCAAACGTTGATGATGCAACATCCCATGTCTGTTATTTTTTATTGAATGATTATATGCCTGCCAGCTCTCTACGTTCTCGGACTCCTCAGGAAACCTACCACACCGCCACAGTATCCTACCAGATTATCCAGGCGATCCTTCTCCCTCCCCTGGTGTGCCTTCCACTTCTTCAGCTCGCCGAGCAGCACCTCGCTCTCCATGATGAGGTCGAAATGCAGCCGCAGGAACACCGTCATCCAGGCCTGGGTCAGCTCGTAGTCTCGTCTCGCCACCAGCCTCGCCGTCAGGGCCCGGATGAAATGCAGTAGCTCGTTTGAGTCGCTGTCGCCGCCGTCGCCGGTCGACATGGAGCGGAGCTCGAGGTCGGCACTCGATGGGGATAGCGACTTGAGATGCTCAATGAAGTCATTGTCTGGATTAGAACAAAAAAAGAAGGCGACAATATGTGGTCAGCTTACTCGTGGTCTCTTCACACAGCTGACCGTTCCCGTTCGCCCTTGCGGCTGGCTTGGAAGAAAGAGTACTTACAGTCTCCGCTCATGGCACCCCCGCGAAGTTTCGCAGTGAATGCCTCCTGTGACCGGCTCCAGTCTAGCTTCGTGATCCTCGACTGAGACTCGCTGTCGTCCTTGGGCGGCGGCACGAGAGCGCTCAGATCTGGAGCTCTGTTGCCATCAGTAGACGGCAGGAAGAATGGTGCCTTTTCTGGCGCCTTGGGTGCTTCTGTCGGCTTGTTGCGCTTCTTGATCAGGTCGAGATGCAGCAGCGTCTGCCATCTGCTTCTGGGCACCAGACTCAGGGTCATCATGTCCGTGCTCAACTGATCTAGATCAGGCGCTGCCACTCCGTCTGCTTCCTCGCCGAGCTGGCTGTCGTCCTCCTCAAAGGCCGCCTCCACTAGGCCCTGGCCACCCTCCCCTGAAGTGGTTGGTCCGGAGATCTGGCCAACGTCCTTTTCTGAGATCTGTCTTGTAGGTACGTGCTTGAACACGGCCCTGTTGGTCCATATGTTGACTCCCAGCTGGCCCTTGCTTGAAGCTGCCAGGTATTCGCCCGTTGCCGAGAATGCCAGGGCTGTGCAAGGCGACTCTAGCCTGAAGGCGTCGATGAGGTGGCTGGTAGGAAGATCCCATACGCGTATTAAGCTGTCCTGGGAGGCAGCAATGATCCAGCGGCCGTCATTGGAAAAGCAGAAGTCGTTGATCGGGCTCTGGCTGCATGAGAACTCTCGAATCGTCTTCTTGGTCTCGATATCCACCACCCGGATGATATTGTCGTCGCAGGAAAACGCAATGAGATCATTGGCGGCGTGGTATTGACAGCCTAGAACCTTGGTTTCAGGGCCCCAGACAATATGCTCCAGCAGGTTTCCGGTCAGGAATTCCCAGAACTTGACATTTCCGTCCAGAGAGCAAGATATAACCAACTTGTTCATAGAATCGACAACCAGCCCGGTGATGGACTTGGTATGTTTGCCAGAACCAGGCGGAAAGGTGACTTTTGACCGGGATTGCAGCTGGTTTACCGCATCTGCCTGTTTTAATTGGTGCAGCTTCAGCTGTCTTGCTTGTGCCGGGGTCAGCCTCGAGGGGAACTTCTGCCTGTGCATGCCTGATTGTAGATTGAACATATCGATACTGCCACCTTCGGAGCCGACAAGAGCAAAGGTGCCGCACGGGCTGATGGTCACAGTCGACACGTTCATCCCATCACCAGTCTGGAATGCCCAGCGGCCTGCCCTTTTCCGACCCCAGAACCATGTCCGCGCATACGGATCGTCCTTGTGGCCAGTGACGACGCTCTCCCAGCCGGTCATGGCGCTAACTTCGGCATCTGTTCTCTTCTGGATATTTCCCTTCTGCCAGATCGCTTGTTTGCCGGGCAGCGCGCCGATGCCACCATCACGGTTGAGTGAGGAGGCGATGCAGGTGATTTCGGGAGCCTTGAGGTCATCCAGGGTGGTCGTCGGTCCGTGGCTGAGCGCCGATGTGGAGAGTGCACCAATCTTCTTGGCCTTCTTGCGGATGTTGCCCTGGCTCAGCTCAGTGCTCTGCCCATCACGGCGCAGACTCCATCCCCAGAGACTTCGATCTTTCCCACCACTCATGAGCCACTTGTTGCCTGCTTCAGCACCGTCAAAATCAGACGGCAGGAACTCGAGGCAGGTCACGGGTGCTGCATGCCCGCTTCTAGAGTGTAATATACGAGGGATGGGAGAGAATGGCGTCTCGTCGAAAATCCACGACTTTAAAGAATTGTCCAGACCACTAGTGACGATGACGGGCTGCCCAGGCAGAAACTCGATCTTGCTGATGCCTCCACCGATGGCATGGCCCTCGTGTGCGGGTGGATTATGGGCGCTTCGGAGGACCCCCATCATCCTGCCGCCCTTGTTGAGATCCCAGAAAGTGACGTCTCCATTTTTCGTTGTGGACGTTGCCATCACGCCGTCTTTTCGACCATCCTGGCCTGCACCTTGGCCATCGGTCCTGAACGAGATGTTTGTGACTGGTGCCTCCTCCGTGCCGGCCATAAGCGACAGCACTCGGTTGTCGGTCAATATGTCATGTATGACCAGAGGACCATTGGCATAGGATATGGCCAGCATGGACAGAGCTGGCGTAGGCTCCAGGCTGCACACAGCACCGCATTTTGGCGAGGGCGGCAGAATTGTGTAGATCAGCTTGCCCGTGCTGACATTCCAAATCTCTACCCAGCCGTCGTGTCGTCCCACAAAGATCTTGTTCAAATAGGTGGGCATATTGCAGATGCCCCCGGTAACCTCATTATCTCCTGGCTTGGAGGCGACTGTGTGCAGGGTGGTATAATGCTCCAGTGTTGTCGTCTTCCACACTTCGAGCCTGGTGAGACAACATGCGACTATCCAGGAGCCGAATATGAGGATCTGTTGTATAGGCTGGTCGAGGTCGCCGGGCAGCGCAAGCTCTGCAGTCTTCTTGCCCCTCTGAAATACCCATAGACCCTGGCTTTCTCCATGGTGAGGATTGCCCCAAGCCGCGAAGACCTTCTCTTTCCAAGCATATGTGGCTGTGATGTCTGCAGGAGCCTGTGGTCGAGTGACGAAGACAAGATTTAAGCCGCGCTTCAAGTCGTAGGTCTGTAGGGAGCGGCCGACCGAGGTGGTGATCTGGAAGGTTGTCTTGCCCTGAGGTATCGAGGTGAAAGGCACATTGGTGGGCGAGACCAAGCCCACAGTCTTCCCCGTACAGACATCAGCTTCTCGATTATGTCCGAGCCACGATCCAATTCAGAGACAGAAAGAAAAAGATTTGGCTCCCAACTTACCCTGAACGGCGCAAAGATTCTTGAGCCTCTCGAGGTCGAATTCGCAGATTTTGACGGTGCACCAACTCTCTGCCGTTTGACCAATGGCCCGTCCTCTTGGTGCTGGTGAGGCATCCTGCGAAGCACTCCTTCTTGCCGTAAGGAGTTACGACCTGACAAAGGAGGAAGATTTTGTGACTGCGGCAGCCTCTTCATCAATTCCGGAATGATGCCGTTGAACTTGCAGAAGCCTAAGGCCTAGGAAACTTTTACTTTTGTCTCCCGCCTCAGCAAAAATTATTGCCGGCCGCGACAAAGCTGGTCTTATCTTATCGCAGCTCGGTGCTGTGCCGCCGTAGTACGGACAGTACGGAGTACCTAGTGACTTTCTCTGCCCCACTATATGTGGGGCTGCCCCGCTGAAGTTTTTCACATGCGTGCTGCTTGCTAGTCCACACACGCTACGTACTGTACTTTTACAGTACAATGACAGCGCATTCAGCGGCTTGCACACCGGCTTGCAGACGGAGACGGGTACTCCTTAGCACATGTATCCCTCTGACGCCTTCTCGACGTCAAGCATTTCGTAGCTGTATTCTGAGCTTCCTCATTCGCTGAAAATTGACCTGTACATCATGCCTTTCCAACCTCTACAGCAGTACCACTACTTACTACTATTACTACTACTACTACAACAACAACAACAACAACAATACCAACAATCTTCTTGAAAAAACACGAGTTGTTGCCAGGTGTTGTTGCTCCTTTAGGGCAAGTTGGGCAGCTGCTGTGGCTACTTCCAACTTTCCGCTCCCTGGCTAAGGGCGTCTAGGACATACCCTGCCTCAGTGACGACGTACCTTCTCTGCTTGTTGTCAACCTTAGTCATGCCAGGTCTCTGAGGCTTGAGAACAGACCTGACCTCTTCATTCTTCTTCTCGACACAATTGATCTTCAATCGTCCGTCAATTCACCACGACCATCCCACGAGACGGGTTGTTCACCATGCTGATATCTGCTTCTCTCCACTCACAGCTTCCTTCACACCGCTCAGATACCGAGACTGTCACTACCGTACAGATCAAGGCACAACTCGACTTGGCGTTGCGGCTACAACAACAAACCCACCCGCTACAGAGAGACCTCATCGAAGATAGCCTGCTCTGAGGACTTGATTAGAAGATCTCGGGGTTTCCTGGCTGGCGAGATCGCATAGTGGTGCCACTTCTGCCACGAGATCCGGTAGGGACCAACAAGATCACGCGACGCAGGTCTTGAGGCCAGCAATCTAGACGCTCTATTTGGAACCTATCGTCAGCTACGCCAAGCTGCTACATTGTTACCAGCCCACCATGTCCGACATTCCCCCATCAGAGTCTGCTCGTCCGCCTTCCCCCCTCGAAGGATCCAGCCTCTTGTCCGATGAGCTGTCTGGTGCTCAGGCCTCCAAGCCTCAAGGTGCTTCTGACACCTCACGGACACCATCTCTCTCCTCCGACGTCAACACAGACCAGAATAGCCCGTCTATGCCCGCTCCCTCATCGCGGGATCCGAATTCCTCCGACTCTTGCAAGGACGACGCGACTCCGGTCGAGTCTAGTGCGCTCGGGTCTGGCAGCCTGGGCGGTTCAAGCTCTCTAAAGGGCACTGCAGCTCCCAACGACGGTACAGAAGACTTCGACACCCCCCGCTTGGTCCCAGGTGCCTTCCCTGAATGTTTTGACGAACGGGTCCTTCCCGAGCCCGCCATGCCCTCCTCACGCTCATCCTTCTCTGAGAACGACAACAAGCGCATGAGCATATCATCCATCTACTCATTGGCATCTGCGAGGGGCGTTCAGAGCTCAGCAGCATCAGCCAACGGCTCCGACACTGGTTCAGCAGGCACCCCCCGCTCTGTTTCAGGGCTCATGGCGTCTCCTGCAGGCAAGCCAGGCGATGCGGGGGTGTCTAACGTCACGGTGACCACCGCCAGTCAAGGCTCAAACGGAGGAAATCTCGCGCCTCGGGAACAAACCCACCATCACCACCTGTCCGACATTCTTAAGCGGAATCACGGACATGGCCAGATTCCCCGCTCGGATCCTTCGGCCGGTGCCTCAAGGCCGCAGCCCGGTAGGGAGAGGAGCCGCGCCAAGCGGAGATTGAGCGGGAGCACGGCGGCTAGCAGCCACAGCCCGAGCAGTGATCGGACTCTCCACTACAAGGACAAGGAGGAAGGTTTGTCTGTCTTGTCTAGTCAGACTGTCAGGTCTCTAACCGATTCTGTAGCAAAGCCTGCTCCCTTGGGTCTTATCGGCGTCTGTGCCTTGGACGTCAAGGCGAGGAGCAAACCTAGCCGGAACATCTTGAACCGACTCTTAGCAAATCGAGATTTCGATGTCAAGATTTTTGGTGACAAGGTTATACTGGACGAAGGTAAATAACACCAGGCTCCATGTGCTACCACTGCCGCTGACGTCAAACCTAGACATCGAGAACTGGCCCGTATGGTAAGTTGGCAGTTCTGCTGCTCTTGGACGCTCCTTTCGTTCTCCAGGCGGTTCATTTCTTCCTCGATCCGGTAGGATCTGCTAACGACATGGGGTTCTCTTCCCAGTGATTATCTGATATCGTTTTATTCCGACGGATTCCCACTAGACAAGGCTATTGCCTATACCAAGGCGCGCAAGCCGTTTTGCGTCAACGACGTGCCCATGCAAAAGATCCTGTGGGACAGGAGGCTGTGTCTATATCTACTAGACAAAGTCGGCGTTCCAACCCCGCAGCGCCTAGAGGTGAGTCGCGATGGTGGTTCTCGTCTTCTCACCGCCGAGATTGCGAAGCATATCAAGGATGTCACGGGCATAGCCCTGGATCCCACCCCTACGGACCCAGACAAGATGGTCCTGCCTCGAAAGGTGGAGCTTGTGGACAATGGAGACGTTCTCAGTGTCGACGGTGCCCTGCTCAAGAAGCCCTTCGTTGAGAAACCGACGAGCGGCGAGGATCATAACATCATAATCTACTTTCACAGCAGCACAGGTGGCGGAGCGAGAAAACTGTTCAGAAAGATCGGCAACAAGAGCTCCGAGTATGTTGAGGACCTCAACGTTCCCCGGTGCATCACCCAACCAGGAGAGAGCTTCCTCTACGAGAAGTTCATGGAAGTCGACAATGCAGAAGATGTCAAGGCATACACGGTTGGACCCGATTATTGCCACGCTGAAACCAGGAAATCGCCAGTCGTGGACGGTCTTGTTCGGCGGAACACACACGGCAAAGAGATCCGCTACGTCACCAGCCTGACTGACGAGGAGAAGGCCATGGCAAGCAAGATTGCCACCGCGTTTGGCCAACGTGTGTGTGGCTTTGACCTCCTGCGTGCTGGGGGAAAGAGTTATGTCATTGACGTCAACGGCTGGAGTTTCGTCAAGGACAATGATGACTACTACGACCACTGTGCCAACATTCTGAAGGAGATCTTTGTCAAGGAGAAGATGCGGCGAGCTGGTATGACACCGCCGATGCCGTCTCCGGCCATCACAGACTCCGATCCCATGGGCCGAGCTGCTTCTGGCGGGAAAGACAAGGGCCCTAAGGAAACCCCCCTCGTTGGGATGTTGCCCAACCAGAGGACAGCTCTGCCAGCCTCAAAGACACCCCAGGACACCCGAACCATGAGCGCACCTCTCCCAGAGCCTCCCAAACTGGAAAGTGGCAACGTCTCCAAGTCTGGGAGTGGTGCCGCGAGCCCCCTGCTGTCTCAGCCTGCAGAGCAGCCTCCAGCCAGGAGCAGCTTGCCAATCTCAGCACCAAGCACCCTGCCTGCAACGCCGGATCTGCATGAACATGCTGTGGTCGAATCCGAGGTCCAAACTCCACCTCCACCTCCTCCAAAGCACTCATGGAAGTTGAAGGGCATGGTCTCGGTGATCCGACACGCTGATCGTACGCCGAAACAGAAATTCAAGTTCACATTTCACACCGAGCCGTTTATTGAACTCCTCAAGGGGCACCAGGAGGAGGTGCTGCTTATTGGCGAACCAGCGCTTGCTAGTGTCTTGGAAGCTGTGGACAAGGCAATGAAGGCAGGTGGCGAGGACCGGGAGAAGCTGCGAACATTACGAAATGTCTTGATCAAGAAGAGCAGCTGGCCAGGTACCAAGGTTCAGATCAAGCCCATGTTCCGGAAGAAAAAGACGGACGAGATGGAAATACTAGACGAAAAGCAAGCTCTGCCGGAAGGGCAAGCTCGCCAGCCCAGCGCCGAGGATGACCACCAGGGCAATGGACAGCCAGACAGCGAGAGCTCTGGGAAGGACCGGCTACCTCGTTTTCCTCCGAAGCGCCACGATTCTCTGTCGGGTGTGACCATGTCCAAGATCACGGCTGCCGAGAACGGGCTGGTGCTGGACAAGCTACAGCTCATTGTGAAGTGGGGAGGTGAGCCGACACACTCTGCTCGGTATCAATCTCAGGAACTCGGCGAGAATATGCGGAACGACCTGGCCATCCTCAACCGAGAGATACTTGACGAGGTGCATGTCTTCAGCAGCTCAGAGAGACGGGTCACCACAAGTGCACAGATATGGTCGTCTGCCTTCCTGAACCGGACAGACCTTCCCGAGAATTTCATTCAGATTCGGAAGGACCTTTTGGATGATTCTAATGCAGCGAAGGATGAGATGGATAAGGTCAAGAAGAAGCTCAAGGGTCTCCTCCGGAAAGGGAACGAGCGGCCGTCTCAGTTCGCCTGGCCAGAAAATATGCCAGAGCCTTCAGAAGTCCAGACTCGGGTCGTGATGCTCATGAATTTCCATCGCCGCGTCATGCAGCACAACTACAATAAGCTGCACAGCGGCGCCGTCACCTCCCTCTCGGCGATCTCCAACCCGAACAGCTCCGATAAGCCCAAGCATGGCGAGACCTCGTCTACTTCCATCCATTCGCATGCGTCTGCGCTGTCGCAGGCCAGTACTGTAGCGGATATCCAGGCCCGCTGGTGCTGTGGGGAGGATGCAGAGCTGTTCAGGGAGCGATGGGAGAAGCTCTTTACAGAATTTTGCGATGGTGAGAAGGTCGACCCGTCCAAGATCTCCGAATTATACGATACGATGAAATTCGACGCACTCCACAACCGTCAATTCCTAGAATGGGTCTTCACTCCCTCCAAGGCAATGTTGGAGGAGGAATTTGGAATCATTATCGGCAACAAGGACGGCAAGTCAACTTCTAGCCCCAAGGACTCCGAGGACCAGCAGCCATCTGGCAAGGCATCCGAGGACGGCAAGAGCGGAGACAAGGCCACTGTGAAAGAAGGTGACAGGGAGGAGCGCAGGATGAAGAAGATCTTCAGGAGACCATCCTGGAAGACGGGGCTGCGCGGTGCCGGCAAGATCGCCCCAGCAGAGGAGTACTTCAACCTCTGCAAGGGAGACAGCCAGACCAAGGCCAAGACCGATGCTCGTTTTGAGCCGCTACGGGAGCTCTACCAGCTGGCCAAGGTCCTGTTCGATTTCATCTGTCCGCAAGAATACGGCATCAGTGACAGCGAGAAGCTCGAGATTGGTCTTCTTACGTCTCTGCCTCTGCTGAGAGAGATCGTCACCGACCTCGAGGACATGCAGGCGTCCGACGATGCAAAGTGCTTCCTCTACTTCACCAAAGAATCTCATATCTACACACTTCTCAACAGTATCCTTGAGGGAGGCATTGAAACCAAAATCAAACGGAGCACCATTCCGGAGCTCGACTACCTCTCGCAGATCTGCTTTGAGCTGTACGAGTCCGAGACAAACCCACCTGAGGCAGCTGGTGGAAACGGCTACCCTACCTTTGAGTACAGCATCCGAATTACCATTAGTCCTGGCTGTCATGTGTATGATCCACTGGACGTGCAGCTCGACAGCAAGCACTGCATCAGCTGTGCACCGAGGCGGAGCCTGACGCCTCACTGTGACTGGAAGACCGTGATTGACACCTTACGAGCCAAGTTCCACACGTAAGTCAAGAATCCTCGCGGCGCAGCACAATGATGGCCCAAAGCTGATAATTCCTTAAACTCACAGGGTCAAGCTCCCAAAGAGCTTCGTGGCCGTGAACCTTTCTGATGCGTTCTCCTGGCAAAAACAGCACGGCGAAGAGGAGGTGGAGGACGACGAAGAAGGGCTGGAGATGAGGCTGGACCGCGCGAAGGCGAAAGAAGACAAGGTCACGGCAGCTCAGGACCTTGTTTCCGCAATAACCGAGGCGGCAGTGGCTGCAGAGGACGATGTGCCGCGGTTGTAATAGGTACTTGCAGGATCAGACCCCGAGAGCCAGTCATAATCACAGGACAAAGACGTAGTCTGAATTCTTCTAGACTTAGAGGGTGGAGTCCCTTTCTCTCACACAAACATACCCCCCTTGCCCCACCCACCCACACATACTTGTATACACATTCATACACGCCACGCACACTACGCACACATGACCTTCGACGATCACCTCGAATGAACTCGCGTGCAAGGGATGATCATCTCAGAATCGTGCTTATCAGAGCGATTAAACGAAATAGATATCATCGGTCTACAGAGTGTACCAATAGTCCAAAACAGTAGAGAGCACAAAAAGCCACAATTATCAAGATAATTCCCAAACGAGGTCAAGCGAACCAAGATTATCGGGCCGTTGGCTCAGGCGGGACGTGCACAATCTTTGCCGACATGCTTGGTCAAGGTTTGGAAATGGTGACGAGGCAAATGTGACAAGATCTTCGCCCTGGTGCATACGCACCGTCTCTACTGGTTGGGCAGGCAGGACCTCCCTTTCTTCTCTCTCCTTCTCTCTTTTCATCCTGTTTTAATTATCTTCTTCTCGTTGTTCCTTTTCCCTCAAACGCCAGGGTGAGGGAAGCCGAAGAAGACAAAAGGTCACATTAACTTGTATCTCTCGCCACTCTGGTGGGTAATGAAGAAGAAAAAGCTATTTCTGAATCAGGAAACTATTTCACACCGGCCGTCTGGTTGCAGATGTCGCCCCTCTCGCTTGGGAGTACCTCGGGATAAACCCATTACCCACACGGCATGAACGAGTCCTCGAGGAAGGAGGGGAGGGGAGGAGACGTGGGCGGGTGACAGTCGTCTTGTCAGTTTTCTATCGAGGAAATGGAAGAAAATCTGAGATGTCACATCTCAGGAGTGGGGGAGAGGAGAGGGGGGGGGGGAGGGACATTGTCTGCTCATGTTTGTGGGCAGACAAGGAGGGGTGGCCCTCGACCGGCTCAAAGGGGGGGCATGGCCCAAGGCTCACACGTGAATTGCCCGCTGGCTCGTGTCAGTAATGATCCAGTTGCCATGAGAGAAGTTTTGTGGGACTTGATTGTGATGAGCGTTGGGTATGCACGCAGCCAAGCAGGCCTTGGGGGGGGGGGTTGTTCTAGGTCTACAGATCATCATCCCTCTTTTTCCATCGCCCTCCCCCCCCTCCCCCTCTCTCTCCTCTTCCAAGCGAGGTGGGTGGCAGTGGAGACAGAGATGATGACGCCTCTTCTGACATGGACAGTCTATGCATCTGAGATGTCATACCGAGGCCCAATCGGGCATGAATGTCTCCTCGAACACCATCCTGAAGGATGGCTATTCGTCGTTACGTTGACGATTATGACCAGGTAAATGTGGGTGGGGGGAGGGGGGGCCCTCCATTGTTGGGGCTCACTACTGGCTGTCGATATTGTACTGCCCATATACAAGTATGTATTCCTGCCGCACGTGCGGGCAAGACTGGCGTACTGACATAGTACGGTATTATTGGTACCCCGTACATGACCAGTCAGGCGCCAGCTTGTCCTGAGTACAACGGCTCGCTTCGCTTACCCTTTGCAGGAGGGTAGGCAATCCTGGGGTGACGAATCAAGTGATGTACGCCATCGTTCCAAGTTTGACGAAGAGATCGAGCTTGCGCGGAACCACATGAGGGCTGTAGGATGATCGGGCCCGGGGAATTAGTCTCCATGCTGAGACGTCTGGGATTGATCAAATTTTCCATGCCAGCATCAACTTATTATGGAGAGCATACTCAGTTGAAGCAGAATTCGGATCGAAATAAGGGCTTGCGCGCGCACACACACACACACGAGGGGGGATCAAAAAGATTAGGAATCGATCTCGTAATGGCGAGAAGGAGGTGAGACAACAACAGGACGGTTAGACATAGGTCGGTATGAACGCCCGTGCTGGGTTGTGTGCTTTGACTTGGCACTGCAGCATCTACATGAGTATGAATTCCAGGAATTGGCGAGAGTTATAACCCTCAGCTAAGCTAAAATCTGACAGTTCACAGTGTTGATGTGAGGGCCGTGCCGCCAGTGTCATGAGAAATGATCCGGCGTTCTCGAGGGGCTAATCAACTGCTGACCTGTGTAGCCTGTTTGCCTCCTTCATTGATCAGATGTTTGTCGTCAGTGATGCCTGATAAATATACTCGCGTCGCAAATATAAAGTTTTCTATGAGAAACCGGCTCATTCTATAGAACTTCTGTTCGGTCTGCCCCATAGTAAGCAGACGCTGAACCTGAAGGCGTGGTCCAAGAGGGCCTTCATTCGGCTTGCCAACAGCGAGCTAGTTCCAGATGAGGACACGGCTGCAGGAGGGACCCATGGTCATGGTGTGCTCGAAGCCGACCGGTGAGCTGCAGCCATCCTCTCAGGTCTCAGAAACGGCCTCGAGGATGATCTGTTGGGGCCAGCGCCCCAGCGAAGATCGTCGTCCAGGCTCAGCCGTCAACCCTTTGTACTTCTTCTTCTTTCTTTGTCACAAATCACATAGATTGTGCGGGACATGGTGTTTTGATAGCTACCAGTCTGTAGGCTCGCGGTAACGCTGTTCCAGATTGAACAGAGCGTCCTGCATGGCCAGAACTTTGGTCCCTCAGACCACAGGGTTGTAGTGGAGGGTGGAGGGAGACGCGCATCCGTCAACCTCGGGAAAGGGTGGTCACCAGTCCCCATGTCCATTCATCCCAGACTTGGGTCACCTCGCCGTCAATGTGATTCGTGCGCCTATTCGCATCTTCAAACTGACTTCGCAAGTCACTGTCCCCTTGTGCGTGACGAATCTGATTTTCGTGGCACCAGCATGCCTTGCGATAAGCCTCGGGGTGCTGTACCCGAGAATAGCTGCATAAAAGAAACAAAACTATTGCGTGTCTACCTGGTCAGTCTGATTTATTAAGGACCGGTCAAGATAAACCATGCTGATCGATTAATGGTGTCTCTCACATCCAGCGACAAGCACGAGCCGGCTTGCATGGATGCCCAGTGCACTGGGCCTGTGCGAGACGGGCCAGGATACGGCGTGAAGATGCAGCATGGTCAGTGTCTCCAAGTGGTTACAGAGCTGAGATCCATGTCGACACTTGTTCCGGCAGCCCATACGTGAACATGATTTCTGAACGACAACCTGCTAAGGAGCTTTCCTGGCGCTGTGTATTGGTCCGTGGCGCATAGCTAGTTGTGAAAGGATTAGATCGTGCTCGGAGGCAGCCGAGAGCCTCAAGTCTAAACGGCCTAGAATCCTTGAAGGATAGGTGTAACATTTGAACGACGTGCAGGGTAACGACCGTAGGGCGGCTTTAGGATCGTGAGGCGCTGCAGACGGCCTCGCTTAGACGCACGTTGCAGACAGGGTGCGTTGGCCCGCCGGAAGTGGTCTCCTTGAATTTTAACTTGTGAGCTGTTCCCCTCGTGATCGTCGCGCGATGCGCCTTCGCAGCATGGCTCTCGCTGTGCGGCTGTGATCGCTCCCCAGGATTGTTGTTCCAGCTCCTGCCTGAGGTGTTTGTTCCCCGCGCGCAGGACCAACAAGGAGCCGCCGGCTTTATGCTGCTGCGGCTTGGTCTTGGTGTACGGCTTTCGCGCAGCCACGACTGGAGAACCCCGTAGAGTCTTGTCTAGGCGAGGGAGTGTGACGCCACCGCCGCAGCAGTGCAGGATGGAGTGCATAAAAAGACGGAGGCAGCAGATACCGCATCTCTTTTCCCTTTCAATTTCGGGCCCCTGCTCACAACAGCCGCGCAATACACCCTTCCCTCCTAGTCTACGCCCGTCACAACCTGTGCCCGCAGCGTAAGCTAATCGGGATTTGCGGTTGCTATCCCCGCTTCCATGCTTGGATCGACACCACAGGACGGGGTGGCAAGGAGTCGAGGTCGAGCGCTGTGGCGATACGCTGACCAGCCAGCAGCAAACCTTATGTATCCTGTACGAGGGGGTCTCGACCGTCCGTACCATGGTACTCGTCTCGAAGCCTTGTCGGATATATTCCGAAAGATCGCATGGTGTTCGCCAAGCCACGGATGAGAATCTGGCCCCTGTCAGATACCGTGGCCGCGTATATCAGACCTGATATCAGGCGCCGGATGTCAGACAGCAGATAGCGGGCGCAAAACATCCCCATCGGGACGGAAAAAGCAGAATTGCCACGGCGAGGCCTCGAAGCTCGGGGCCGAGGCACTACAGGGGTATGAAACAAATGACAGGAAGGGCTGATGGCGCGCTCGGGGTCAGCCATTTCTAGACCAGTGAGAGCCCATCGAGGTGAGTAGAACTCGAGGGCAGCACAAGGATTGTCGGAAAGAAAAAAACAGAACAGTGAGGCGTCTCATTCATGCAGCCCTGGCTGTGACTAGATCAAAAAGCTGTATGCGGTCTCCATCTGTGCACCCTGTGAACTATGCAGTCAGTAGGTAATGCGTTTTACTAGGTACCGCTATTCATGTCAAGTGCCAAAGTAAGTGTCTCGGCTGTAGGATGGGGGTTTTGGTGATGCAGGCCACAGATGATGACGCGATGAGGCTGAGCTGTTGATTGGCTCTTCTTGTCTGGGAAGATGTGCTGACAGTGGCCACTATTCGTCCTGGCATCTGTTGACCCAGGGTTTATTGGCATCAGAGCAGAACTGAGCCGAAATATGATTGTGGCCAGGGTAAATGGGATCTGATGTGTGAGAATTGTTGTTGTGTTGAAGAGGAGAGTAAGGGGAAAGAACCATCTCAGCAAAAGCAAAGCAGGCCAGGAACAAAAGAACCTTGGGAAGGAACATACAACAGAAAAAGATCGAAAGTCAGAATGAGGAAGGCTTGCTTCGGGAATAACAATGTACATAGCCACCTGCAGTACTTAAGTACCTTGCACCCCACCAAAGTGTGCCGACCCCTGTTTAGTGGGGGGTTGACAAGTGACACAGACAAGCCAGTGCCGGAACAGCACCAGTGAACCTCGGTAGCCCCGGTGCCTGCCTGCCTGCCTGCCTGCCTGCCACTGTGTCCAGACCTGCCAGAGGACACCTTGACCCCAGCATCCCAGCAGGAAGGAGCCCCAGGAACCCACACAGCACACCCAACCGGGATGTACCGCTGCGCAGGGGTTGCAAGCAGCTCACCCAATACGGACAACACTGCATGGCACAACGTACCTTGGGATAGCTCTTGCCCAGGGCAGGTACAGTACAGATGAGGAGTCCCCCTTCCTTTTTGTCTCTTTGTACGCCGGTAGCTGTATTTATATCTTGATTTCCAAACCATTAGTCATCTTTCTTTCTTCATTGATTCATCTATTTTTGTGGGATTTCTTTTTTATTTTATTTTTTAGTTAAGCAAACTATACATTATACAATGTCGCACCACCCAAAGCTCCTCTTCCTGCTCGGGGCAACTCAGTAAGCCCTTGGGAAGAAAAGTCCCACCTCGACCCACCTTCCTCTTTGCCTCCTCTGCAGCATGCGTCTCCAGTTTGTCTGAATCCTTGCCACACCACCTGGCCCCTCGATACACATGTAGAAACACCACGCGCGCGTACGGCAGTTCTGTAAGCGGTCAGGGGGGGAAGCGATGCTGAGGATGGCCGGTTCGAAGCCGTGTCCAATCTTTCCCTCCAGATGCTCGTCAGCGAGGCCCCATGCCTTGTCTTGACCCTCAACTTGGCGTGTGCAGCCTGCATTCGCCGGGAAGGCTGCTTCAGGTTTCCTGCGGCACGCGCGCGGTTTGATCATAGATGATTCTATGCTGAGCTCACAGGAATAAAATTGTTCCAGTTGGGAACCCTCAGGAACAATGCTCGGCAAGGTCATGCCGTCCAGAGACTGGATGAGCAAAGACTCCGCGTCGACACCACGAGACGGGCCTGATCAACCATCTGCAAAGCATGAAGCACCCCTGCTGGTTTGGAGGTGCGACGACAGCACCGTTCAACGATCAAAGCTTCTCGGTGTGATAATAGAGTTTCGCTAGGTTCGCACCTCGGTATGGGAGAACGGCGAGTGAGGGCAGGAGCCTTGATCTGACTAGCTGGCTTTTCCCAATGAACTGCATTTACTTAGCATGCTGAATAGATTGCTCGATTCGTTTGACAGCATTAATCATGTGGAATCCAAACACCACATGCATCTTGGCTTGCACGGTTGTCCGTTCTCACGACCTGCCAGGTCCTTAGTTTTCAAGGTGCTTACTGAACGGCAGCCCACATTTTGGCAGCGGAATGTCAAACACGTCAGGGATAGTATAGCCAAGATTGAATCCGACTGGGCCATCAGATGTTTCCTTCTCTCTAATCGCCAAAACATCAGCCTTGCCCTTGCACAGTATGTGCCTTCTCCCCTCCATTACAGGGTGACTGATCCCGATGAGGAGATCAAGGTCGCAGAGGCTTGTTCTAAAGAGGGGTTACGCGTATAGGTACCCTTATATATGTACCTCAGCAAGGGCGCCATGCCCCCATATGTGACAAGGGACGGCGTGGAACCTCTTGGTTTCTGCTTCCCATTCGACCAAGGGCTACATTGAATGCATGTAATACATATGCAGCGGCTCATCACGGCCCAGAATCCTCAACAAAATCATCGCGTGCTGTGTGCTTTGTATCTTCTACATCTTGCATGTCTTCAGGCCTGGTACTGTACCTCTTGTGCCTCCCCTGCTTTCACGCTCACCCTATCAATCATCTCAACCTCGTCTCGCATCAGCTAAGCATTGTGCCACCCAGTGCTATGTTGAACTCAATGTGTGCCATCGCAACAGTTGCCAACCAGTCTCACACCCCACCCCCCCCCCCTCCCGGCCGGTGCACTTTCTCCGAGGTTGCCTCTTATTTTTCGTGTATCACAAAGGCCTATTCCAGCCTGTCCATCATGGAATCAGGTTACCCTGTCCTGTTTCTATCGGCAAATGACATGGCTGTCATGGGTTTGTGGCTAGCAATTCGTGCATGAGGATGTACACATATTGCCATTGGTAGACCCACCACCGGGGCGGATCGCTTGTGGTCCATCCGGTTTTGTTTCCAGCCCACATACGGACGTCTAAGCAAGAAGACAAGTGAATAAGAACCTTGAGCCCTCCCTCGTTGAGCTTCCTCCCGTCACTAGTACTCCTTCTCTTCCATCCCAGAACAATAAGCCAAAAACTTTCGGAACATCACACCTGCCACCTGGAGGATTCCACGTACAGCAGGAGCAGACCACAGAGAGCCTTCTGCGTCAAACAAATTGACTTTACCCAAGCATTTTGCCAACAATACATGTCTCGCCTCGCTGTCTCTAACTAGACTTCCCCTTTCTGTGGCCCTCCAGGCTCCCTCGACTGGACAGCTTCCTGAGGTGTGTAGACCTTGAGAACAAACAGATCGGCAAGTCGCCAACACCAAAACGTAAGTCTCTCGCCGCTGTCCGTTGGTTTTTTGAGCCCATGACAAGCCCAAGTGCCTTTACCTTGTGTGCAACCTCGAAGGGCCGCTGTGCTGTGGTATGCTCCCACATCGCCAGTTGTTACTACCAAAGTAACATCAATCCTTTGAAGGCACCTCAAGTGGCTCTTTCCAAGGCACACGCCTTCCTCCCTCCCACAGAACACTCACGCATACCGTTTGAGCCAGCGAGTTTATTATATTCGCAATCTCCATTACGAGTACTCAACGGTCACCTCCAGCCCTTTCCTGTGTTCATTTCTGTGCCCTCATGGGTCATAGGTTTTATCTCGTTTCCTCTCCCGAGAGGCGACGTTAAGCCGTCGCTGATTAGATCTCAGTGTATTTTGAGTTCGCCCCGAGAGTGCCGATTTTAGAACAAGCTCAGGCAAGTCAGGCTTCCCCTGTCGAAGTATATCAAGAACCATCTACGCCCTTCGGCATCGACCGCGATCTCCGCTGACCCCAGAAATGTCACTACCTAGGGTTTCCACTATTTGACCGCCCCGCCGCCTTGTTTTTCCTTCCTTTCCGACATCAGGAACTGCCGCTTGCTTGTCGTTTCATTGTGCCTTGCCTCGTGACGATATTGCCCCGTCAATTACCAGCTCGATCGTTCAGCGCATCTTTTGCCTCGGAAAAGAAGGAAAAAGAAAACAGAAAGAAAAAAAAATAGCTAAAAAGACCTACTGCAATGGCTGCCAAGAACACTTGTGCCCACTCCTTCCAGGTCCTCAAATCAGACAACACCTTGATGGTGTGGAACTGCAACGTCTGTCACAACGGCCCACTGTACATGATCTTCGAGTGTCGCTACTGCCAGCTACGCACCTGCCGTGCCTGCACACTGGCTGTGGAAAGGAGAAAATAGTCGTACCTGTCGATTGGAGTGGCTGCTTCAGGCCTTCTACACGCCTTGTTTGGTCTGCAAAGTCTGTCCGCAGCTGCTCCTTTGGGGGCCCCCCAGGGGAATAGGGTGTCATCTCCAGAGCAGGATCCTTAGAGGTTCCCTTTGCGAGGACGTTTTGCCAAGCGAAATGTCCGGCTGTTCGGTTCTGTGAGTCATTGCTTTCTCTTGTGGTCCCTCTCTGAAGGCTAGACATAATATTTCCAGTCGTTCCGGAGGGCTCTTCTTGCTACTGCAGCACAGCCACTCTGAACATGCGACTCGATCCTTGGCAGAGAAAAGAAAGAGAAAGGAATCCACCTTCCCTTCACCCGTCTCGGTTATCCAAGATTCATGTAATACCTCGATCCTCCGTAGTACTACTGGCTGACATGATCATCTTCAGATCAACAATCTTTGAATATGAGGACGATCACGACGGGCTTGGCACGAGTAGGTCAGGTACCACTTCTTCTCATTGGGCTGCGGCAGCTGCGGCAAGGTTCCAAGAGGGCTAAGTTTGGCGCGTTGAATGGCGAGATGATCCGACGATCCCTACTCTCCCTCTCCTGATAAACCACACTCTACTGGATGCGGGAGTATCGAGCCGTTGCGATGCCAATTTGAAGCACACATTTCTTTCTTTCTCCTTTTCTTTTCATTTATTTTTCTCGAGATGCGGTTGTCAGTTACGACAGGTTTTCCTTGGATCCCCCTCCTTCGGCACCATCCATGCGAATCATCGACTAGTCTAAACATTTTCAACCACAACAGCATCTTCTGTCACCCTTCAAGGTGCATTAGCGGGCCTGCACGAGGTGCACACCATCTTCTCTGTTGCTTTGCCTGCCACAGATCATCACCCTGGCCGTCATTTTCGCGCTTGTCTCAACTCAGCAGTTACAGGCTCACCTCGGTTTGCACCAACGATCCGGCTTCGACGGCAAAACAAATCCACGACACACATTCCTCTACAGTAACAATGGATCAATCAGGTGCGTCACGGGCACATGCGGCAGAGAAATGTCTTTGGGTCCCCCTTTCTGCAACAGGTCTCGGTCATCCAAGGTCCGCTGTCTCTTTTTCAGGACTTTCTAGTCACTGATAGGGTCAGGATGGAGAGCTGATCACACCATGTCGTCCTCCCAAGCTCAAAGTCAGACTGAGCGGGGGATCAGATTGGGTTAAGATCCTTTTATTACGCTTCACGATGAATGGACAGTGTTGGAGTCTTTCCTTACCTGCTCTCTCTCCTTTGCTTCTGGTTGTGTGTGTTCATTTCGTCTCTGCTTTGATTTTTTTCCTTTCCTTGGTGTGTCCTTTCCTACCTTACTATTCTTCTTTTTCCGTGATTTGAAGAGAATCAACATTGGTGATGAGATATAGTCTTTTACTCTCCACAATCTCATCGCATATCCGTCTCTCTACCTAGCTCGATTTTCCATATAGGTGTCATGGCACAAGCGAGGAAGGGTTCGCCTGCCCAATGTCGTCATATTCTGAGCCAGATGAGGTGACGAATCACGTCCGAGATCGAGGTCTCTTCTCTGAGCCGTGACACCTCTCACAAGGCGGAACGGCTATATCCGTCGTCACCACATGATATCTTGACCGACGACTTTTGCGAACATGACTGTGTCTCGCAGCCTGGAAAGCCCTTGGGAAGGCCTCCCGAGTTAGACAACGAGGCTTCAGCAGCGGGCCTACCTGCTGCTCCCGTGGGACTCTGGCTGATGCTCGAAGTTGAATCCTGCTCTCCTCCTTCGAGATTCTCTCATGCTTCTGTATTGCTTGTCATCTGTTGCACTACATCAATCTCCAATATGTTGGGGGGCCAGACCGCTCTTCTCCGACGCCATGCTGTACTTGGTCTCCTCGATCCCTACATCTCTCGAGACAAGCGAGTCTCGAGACGCCGTGTTACGTGACACCCCTTTTTTCGGCTACAAACTAACCTCTTAATTATAGATACAAATGATCGCATGTGTGTTTCTATACCTTGGGTTCTTTACGGCCCATTTCCATTTCTGGTGACAAGAGGAGTGAATGAGTGATTAAACGCTGTGCCAGGTGGAGGCAACTATATCGACCAGGCGTCGTTTCGAAGACATACTTATCATTCTTCTAGGCGCCAATACTACCTCTTGGGTGTCACAAGGTCATTCTATCTAGCTGCACCACTTCTTGGCGCCTTAATATCAAGTACCCTATTACTATAAGTCCCTACTCCCTGCTCATCTAGAGCGTGTCTCACCTCGCACTACCGATTACGAGTAAGAGATGTGACTGTGAAAAATTTACAAAGGGGCTGCCTTACTAAAACTCCGTCGTTTTCGGAACTGGAGGGAGTTCAATGGCACGCTACGTAACGTATATGGGGTACTTAAGTACCAAAGGTCCCTCACAACATGTCGTTTTATGCTAATAAAATCCCGTCTATATACAACCCATCTACAGTACTGAACACCTACCTCATCCTATAATAAGCTCGCCTACCTAGGTATAAAACAGTCAGATGAGATTGCAAGGTCGGGACAACTGAGCAACTCTTGTCTCGTATCCTAGTCCAACCTTTCAGGACCATACGATCCGAGTCGCAGGGGCGCGCCGAGAAGGTTTGAGCCAAGACTACCAAAGTACTTCCTTTAATGGGTTCGTCTGCAGTCGCACAGCTTCTACACACGCCATGTAACTTCAATGTTGCCAAACATGTCCACTCAACGACAGGGACAAGGTCGATAGGGTCGAATACTTAAGTTGTGCTTTACATCCTATAGGTCTGATCAGAAGCCCCCCCCGGGGGGGAGGGCGGGGGAAGGTAATCAAGCCTTTAGTTTAGCAGGGACAGTGACGCCTTGAGCTAATTAATCCTTGACTTCTGGGACGTGAGGAGAACAGGAGAAAGTGAATACCTAGAGGGTAGGGAAGGATTGGGGAAGAGCCGACCCCCCCCCCCCCCCCTCCTTTCAGTTTTGTTCCTTCCATGTCAAGATTAGTTGCTCAAGGGGCATGCCAGAGTTTTGTCCATTATTCCTATTTTTAAGATATCCAAGTAAGAACGCGTTGTCTTTGCGATAATTACCTTCGCCGTCATCAATATGTGGTCATCGTAATTAAAGGTCGAAACCCTTAGATATAGTGTAAGCGTGTTGCAACTCCCACCCTTATCTTTCCCAGTTGTGAGGTCTGGAGATATTCCACACATCAGTAGCCGATAGATGGACGCCCTCACCCTTAAAATAGGGGATCAAGAAACTCCGAGCATGAAGACATGAGTATTTTACGAGGTAGCTGGTGGTAGCGGGTCGAAGGGGCAGCAGGATGGGACCTCGAAACGCTAGTGATGAGGACCCTATTCTTGTTCATTTTCCAGGCGTACCCTTTGGGCCGGCGAACAATTAAAGAATGAAATAGAGAAGAAGAAGGAAAATCTACGCTGCGGCTCTGCTATCACTATTAGACTATTATTACGCACATACTGATGTTTTAGCAGGAGGACCCGGCCTCACGCCGGCCTGAATCACCCCCAACCAGGGGAGTGCTGCCGTTTCTTGGGGACCACGGCACGGAAATCACTTCGCTAGGGGCATGCAAATGGGATTCTTCGGGGGTACAGTGGTACTGGACAAGTACGTTGAGAGGATGAGTCGACATTGTGAGGCTAGGCTCAGAAGGAGATGTGTGTCTTGAAAATAGCAGACCAATAGTGCAGGTGGTCAGGTGTGGTGGTTCTGTAGGTTGAGGCTAGAGACGATGGTAGCAACTTGGCGAGTGAGTGTCTTCATAAGGCTCGGACCTATGGATGACCGGCTCTAGTTTTTCTATGAAACCTGAGAAAACATAGGTGATGTTCTCTTGCCAATAACTGCCACAGCCCAGGCGATCTATTTTTCATACTTGAATTGGTTGCAGGGTGTGTTGCATGCATAGAGACTGTGTGTCTCTTTGGGTCTCCTCTGACCTCTGGGGATGACGCTATGGGATGGTGAACACCTTAGACATGCCCCATATTGCGTCCTACCAGCCTCTTCAAGTATCAGTGTGAGTGTTACAATTCATTCAATTACAATAAGCACGCAGTGGATGGGAGCACATCCAAAGACAGATCTGAGACTTGATAATGTGCTCTTCTTCTGTTGTATAAGACACATCTCAAGAACCCTTATACTTCTGTTTTGGATATTGTTGCGTGAATAGTTCCAGTAGCTTGAGTTAATTGCTTATAAGAGTGTTGAGGTCTTTGCACGTGTGTTATACGGAACTAAGAGGCGTATTGTGTACAGTCATTAGGAAGTCCTTAATTCTTGGACACATTAGTACTTGAATTGTAGTAAGATCTAGAGAGATGAAATGGACATGTATTGATTAGCTCAAGTTATTTGGAAGAGAGAAGTCGAAGGTGGAAATCAATCGGAACAAGAAGAAAATTGTATGAACAAGAAATCATTACTTACTACCTAATCCAGTGGTAAAATCGTCCCCTGCTTCCCAAAGCAGATTATGGATACACATCAAGTCTCTGTGCCTATCAGAAAATCAAGTCCCAGGGGCATTGTATAGAAGACAGGAGCTAGCGAATAAGTGTGGGAGTCGAGCTTCTGCTAAGGAACAAATAACATTATTTCGAATAATTATCTAAGCACTTAAGGAATATTGCTTAAATATTAGGACTTACTGGATTGTCTAAAACATGTGAGTGTCTAATGCTATGCTACCGAACTATGCTAATAAATACTGCTAATTAATTACTAAACGTTTTCACAGCAAGTAATTACTTATATCTTTTGGTGTCGAACCATATCTATGCAACTTAGGGATTAGCAGACAACAAATAATGCATACAAAAACATATAACATTAAAAATTTAGGAAACATTAATTAGCTATAAACTTTCTGGAATAATATACAGGATTTAATAAGCATATGTTTAAAAGAGGCTATTGGCCGATTTTCCAAATTGTTAAGCTTGCAAGTTGTTCTTGCAGAAATGGGATGTTATTTGAGCTCTTTCTAGCACATGAATTCGCCTCAAACAAAAACTCTTACACTACCTGGAGCGTGGATTACTATAGCCTAATTCCCCATTATCTCTAGATGGGCCTGGGCGTAAAGGCTAACCTTTCTCGTGACTGCTCTCAGCAGGTGTTGTCCATGCCCCAACACCGGATTCCTCCTCTTTTCTTGAACCAAAATAAGAGAATTAGTTGGCTACTACATGACGAAACTCTCAATGGAACGATGTGTCGACCAGATGAAACAAATTAGTACCAATTAGTCTCATCGTCCGACCTACAGCCTATTGTGCTCCTCCTGCGATCCAGTGGCAGGTGAGTCTTGAGGGGAAGGTCTGCTCATGTCTTTTTCCAGACTCAACACGACCTGCAGTGTAGCCTCGGCTGGTACTTGAGAGAAACATTGTAGTTATTGTGATATAATATATGAAGTTGAATGCTCTTTTGGGATAAAACGGGTGTGGGACCTGTCGCATATGAGGGATGGGAGACACGAGTGGGTCTCTAATGGACGAGACGAAACCCTGCGGCCCGTACCTTGAGGATCATTCCCGCTTTTTAGGCTTCGACACTTCCAACCACAATTCTTCTATCTCGCTCAAGGGGCCGGTCCTGACTTCCCTTGGGGTCATAGAGCTTTGTGGTATACTTGACCAGGGGCAAGATTCTCCAGAGACGGCGGAGCCAAGCAAGACGAATAACCAACTTCCAAAGAGGTTGGGGCACTCAGATGTAAGCACCACGCCTCTTCTGGATTCTACGAACATTACAGTCTAGCCAATGTTTCTTGTCTTCTTGTTGCATGGGAGTTTGTTACGTAAGAGGCATCACGAAGCTGCCTGCTATGCAAAGAACTGAATGGCTTGGCAGCTTGCAGCCTGGGCTCTGAAGGATTCAGCTGTCAGAGATGTCAGCCACCCGCATACCAATCTGACCACAGGATTGGGGATGTCCGGGCAGGTCTCCACAAGAAGGTTCGAAACACGCCGGAGCGCGATTTCTACAACGGAGACGTCACGGTGGCCTGTATCTTGTATTAAAACCCCAATCTCATTATGCAGGACATCCCATCTTATAATCTTGGAGTTATGGATACTTTCGGCTTATACGGTGCTGTCCCAGATGTAATGTAGGACGGGACGCACCAGCGTGGCGGATCTGAGGTCGAGGAAGTGGTCGTCTGCTTATGGACGATTGAGAGAGATCTGCACAGCTGAGGTCTCCACGGTGGAGAGCTGCTCTCCACATATCCGCCCCAGGCGACTACTTTACATATTGCGACCTTTTGGTGCAGGCTGACGCTCCCCATGAATCCTCAAGTCGAGAATGTGTTGTCGCACAGGCTTATCCTTCGACTCATCAAAACAGATTGGCGAACGGACTATGTGTTCGGACTCATGAGATCAACCGACCACACATGGCTTTTGTGCAGGTTACGTCCACAAATATTACTGGGGAATAAGATCCTTAGATCGATAAGATCGGTGATCTTGCAATAGTTTTCAGGATGGGCTTCCACCCGTCAGCCCCCTATCCGGATAGTAGGCAGCAGCCTACTCGCCCTTGCCAGGATGTTCAACTACAATACTGCGGCCTTCCTCAAATGTGCTTCACTCGCAGGTTCTTATTGTTTGGAACCTGCTGTGTGCTTCTTGTCATTCTTTTTATCGGAGTCTCTTACAGACTTGATCAAACAAACGACTGCCTCGCCAGTGGGATATTGCAGCCAGGACAGCGGTCTTGGTCTTTTTTTCCAGATATGTTCAGCTCTTCAGATCTCCGTTCATGGGTGTTCCTGGCCCCTTCACTCATCAGCTCAGTGGCTGCGAGTATACCAGAAGAGGCCTCATCGCTCTTGGCTCAACCCACAGCAACTCTGAGCACCGTGGCAAGAGCAGCATCGGCGAGAAGCTCTGCCGAATCAACCTCCACCGCCAAACCATCCTATGCTGAGTGTACTGTCCGCGCTATCAAGGCTCTGCAGACCTGGTATGACCATTCAGAGGGATTATGGCTGTCTACCGGCTGGTGGAACTCGGCCAATTGCCTGACGGTTCTGGGCGACTTTTATTCTGTCGACTCGGACGAGGCAGAAAAACTCGACCTCGGCAATGTCTTCTCCAACACCTTCTCCCAGGCCCAACTTAGCACGTCTTCCAAAGTACGGAAGGTGGTCAAGGCCAGAGGTCGTGGTCTGCACATCGTCGAGTCCCGTTCCGAGATGCAGCGAGCCGCTGCCGGCGCATCATCATCATCATCATCATCAGGACTGGCAGATCGCGGATATAGCGGATTCATCAACGACTATTACGACGACGAGGGCTGGTGGGCCCTGGCATGGATCAAGGCGTACGACGTCACCAGCACGGCCGAGTATCTGTCCATGGCCGAGAGCATCTTCGCGGACATGAAGGGCGGCGTCAACGCCACATGCGGCGGCGGCATCTGGTGGAGCAAGGACAGGACGTACAAGAACGCCATCGCGAACGAGCTCTATCTCGCCGTGGCGGCCTCTCTTGCCAACCGTGCATCCAACTCAGACACGTATCTTGCCATTGCAGAGGAGCAGTGGCAGTGGTTTCAGAATAGCGGCATGATCAACAGCGACCATCTCATCAATGATGGCCTGACCATCAACTCAGATGGAACCTGTGTCAACAACGAGAAGTCTGTCTGGAGCTATAACCAGGGCGTCATACTTGGCGGCCTATTGGAGCTATACAAGGCCAATGGCAACGCCACTTTTATCACAGAGGCGGTCACTATTGCAGACGCCGCAATTAGTGCCTTGTCTGTGGATGGAATACTGCACGAGGGCTGCGAGGATGACTGTGGAGGTGATGGATCGCAGTTCAAAGGTATTTTTCTCTCCTTGTCTTTTCATTGTGCTGGTGATCTTTCCAATTACGGAAATGATCATTACTATCTCCTTATCTCGAGCTTGGCTGATCCATTCTCGCGAGCAGGTGTCTTCATGCGCAACCTTCAGTATCTGCAGGCTCAAGTAGACAAGGACGAGTTCCGCACCTTTATCCTGGACAATGCCAACTCGATTTGGGACAATGACCGGAATAGCTCAGACTATTTGGGTGTTAACTGGTCCGGTCCTCCGACTGCAGGCGGTTTTGCCAACGCAAGCACGCAGAGTTCTGCTCTGGACGCGCTCGTTGCTGCCGTGGCGGTCTCTTAGGCGCTTTTCTTGGTTTGTATATTTTGGGATACAATTCCATGTGTCCATTTTGTAGTAGGTTAGTAAGGCCATGCTGTCTCTCTTAAAATCTAAATATATAAAATAGGAAAATACACAAAATCCCATTTCATGACGATAGAAGAAATTATGCTGCTGTAATTAATTATTCATAATTAATTGGTCTTGAGATGATGCGGTGATATTCATGGACGGGAGGATTTGATTTTAGACGCTCGTTCCCAGGTAAGAAAAAATGTCTCATTTCTCTCTTCTTGGGCAGTTTTGATACTGGAACGAATCTGAAAATGTGTTGTCCTAACTCGCGTGGGTAAACGCCCTCAATTTCTCTTTTTGCAGTGATGAGGAAGATGCTGGTCAAGAAGAGTGATACTTACAGGGTTAGGGTTCGACCAAATCGTTGACCTCCCCTGCTCATCTGCAGGCTCATCAAGTGTTCTCTCAAGTTCAGTCGACTGCTTGCACTCGACTCATGCGCTTTACAGTGTCGATGTCGCAAACAGTCTATATCTCCTCTTACATCAATTCAATCACAAGATAGAGAGATCCGCCCAACAACAAGACGCAGCGGGATCTCGTCACCTCAAAGCTTCACTGCGCCCCGGCCAGTGCAGCGCCAGGCAGACATCCGAGACAGACCAGCCCAGTTTGAAGGATGGATGCTGCGGAGGAGGACCAGGACATCAAGCTGCAGAGGGTTTCTGGTGAGCTGATAACTGCCTTTGACCAGCGCCTGGGCCCATTTCTGCGAAAGCCTGATCGGACAGGCGGCTCCCATGTTCGCTCGCGTGTGCGGTCGAGGGAAGCATTCCACCTGATATCCCATGTGAGTGGCGATGAGATGGAAGCAGGCAGATTTTCTATCAGCTTGCCTATGTACTCCACATCTCTTGAGCTTGCTGACGAGATGACTATCAGCTCCTCGACCCGTTCCAAGAGCTACCGCAGCTCCTCGACCCTCACCTGCCAAAATGGCTGCCCGTGCTTGCTGAGGCATTCCTGGAGCACCTCCAGACAAGACGGAGGAGGCGGGCCAGGGAGGAGGCCTCTACTGAGTCCTCACTGCTCATGCCCCTGCCAACGGCGGTCTGCAAACTCATCTACACCTTTTGCAAGATCCGCGGCGAGAAGGTCATCGTGCGCTTCCTCAACGTCGAGACCAAGTATCTCGAACTCCTGCTCTCTGCGCTCGAGGACTCGGAGCGACACTCTCAAGGTTCAGACGGCGATGGAGGCAATACTACTTCCACCAAGTATTGGGCTTGGGAGGAGCGCTATGTCGTGCTGCTCTGGCTCTCCCACCTCATGCTCGCGCCCTTCGACCTGTCGACCATCTCCTCCGTCTACATGGAGGATGTCGATCTGGCCGGCATCCCCGGCTTCTTTTGGCCCTCTAACACACCCGGCATCACGGTGCGGATCTTGCCACTGGTGGTCAAATACCTGGCCTGTCCTGGGAAGGAGCGAGAGGCGGCCAAGGCCCTTCTTGTGAGGATGGCGATGCGCAGGGACATGCAGCAGCTCGGCGTGCTGCACGCGCTCGTCCAGTGGGCCCTCTTTTGGCTACGGCCGAGGGGGGGCTGATGAGCCGGCCCAGTCACCGTACAAATACATCGGAGTGCTCTCCTTTCTGGCCGGAATACTGGCATCGTCGGCTGAGACTTCGGATATGGAGAAATACTCGTCTACCATCTTCTACACCGTCAACGCCATCCCGTCCAACGACGACGAGATGTCGAGGATTGTCAAGTCATCTGCTCTGGCGAAAAAGACCATCATCAAGGTCACGCGCGCCATCGCTGTGTCGAAACTGAAGCGGGAGAAACAGGACAGTGCTGGTGTCGAGCTGGTTGAGACCACAATCGGACATTTTCTCGAGAGTCTCGCCGACAATGACACGCCTGTCCGATTCGCAGCCAGCAAGGCCTTGAGCATCGTGACCTTGAATCTGCCAGACTACATGGCCTCAGAAGTCGTGGATGCCGTGCTGCAGTCGCTGGACAGGAATGTTCTCCTGGTAAGTGACGATGCTGCTGCGGATCCTGCCCTGCCGCCAAGGAGAGACCTCACTTCCGTCGACCCTCTCGAGTGGCACGGGCTGATGTTAACTCTGTCTCACCTCTTATATCGACGCTCGCCACCGGCGGAGAAGCTGGGCAGCATCATGCGAGCGTTGCTTCTCGGGTTGTCGTTTGAGAGACGTGGTCCCTCGGGTGGCTCCATCGGTACCAATGTCCGCGATGCAGCTTGCTTTGGCATCTGGGCCCTCGCAAGGCGGTACTCGACCAAGGACCTGCTTGCAGTGCCGTCTGCGACGGTACGCACCGAGCTTGCCGGAGGTAAAGACGTCAAAACGTCTGTCTTGCAGATCCTTGCCACGGACCTAGTCGTCGCCGCATCTTTAGATCCCGCAGGCAACATCCGGCGTGGGTCGTCCGCCGCCCTGCAGGAACTGATCGGCAGGCATCCAGACACTGTGCAGAATGGCATCGCACTGGTGCAGGCTGTGGATTACCACGCAGTGGCCCGGAGATCAAGAGCCATCCACAATGTGGCTGTCCGTGCCACGAAGCTTCACGCGCAGTATGGAGAGGCTATCCTGGATGCGCTCTTGGGGTGGAGAGGAGCCGGAGATGCAGATGCTGCTGCTCGCAGGGTCGCAGGGCGTGCATACGGTACCGTCATGGCTGAGATGAGAAACGTGACCACCACGTCAAACAGCAGCTTCGACCAGGTGATCTTGACATCAATTGGCCGGGTTCTCCGGCTCATCAAGGCGCTGCAGACTCGTCAGGTGGAGGAGAGACACGGGCTGTTCGTCACTCTTGCTTCCATCCTAGACCAGGTTCCTCTGCTGGTTGCTAGGGATAATGTGGCCGGAATTGCGACGCCAATGACGGCCCTGAGAAGCGTTGTCGAGCAAGGGCAGAACATCCTGCGTGATATGCTCCAGTCTATCGCTTCTACGGTATTTCGAAGACCAGAACTAATTGCAGAGGGAACATGCCGTCTTCTCATCTCTATGTTCCCCATTCTACAAGCCGAGGCCGTTGGATCATCCGCTACTATTGATGAGGACTTGTTGTTGTCTGGACCGGACTTGATGTCTACATTAAACGTTACCAGCTTGACCAAAGCCGTCTCAAGGATCGACACATCGCACGTCCAGAACCAAGAGCGCCTCTCAGGGATCGTATCCACCTCCTGGGACCTCATCAACACGTGGCTAGCCAGAGCTGAACCAGAGGTTATCGACGCAGCATCCGAGGCCTGCATCGTCCTCTTGCTCTTCTCTTCTCCACGGCAACGAGAACAGGTGCTCCGAGGATGGGCAGAGGCGATCCGTAAACGGTCTCGCTCCGGAAATGGTGCAGGACATTTCTGTGCCCTGACGAGGGCCTATCCAGTCGTGGCAATGCATAAGGAGCCCGAAGAAGTATCGGCTACTGTATGTGATCCTCTGCTGGACCGATGGGCACAAGATACAGACATCGACGTGCGTGCGGCCATACTGCAGAGTCTGGCTCAGAGCGAAATGCTGAATCGGAACGCGGACCAGCTCCTCAGCCTGGTTTCCGAGGGTCTAGAGGATTACACTACCAACGCGAGAGGCGATGTTGGATCTCATGTACGTCTCCAGGCTGTCAGGGCTACTCGGCATCTCTGGCTCTCTGTGCAACAACAATCACGGCAAGAAACGGAGAGCAGCTGCCACGCAGAGACAGTGTCTGGCTTGTTTCTGCCGATCCTGCGTTTGGCAGCCGAGAAGCTCGACAGGGTGAGAGTTGAGGCACAGGCCACTCTTGCAGTATTATTGCAGCCAGAGTACGTGATCTCAGCACTCCAAGTATTTTTTTTTTTCCCTTCACTTTCTATTTTCTTTTTTCGGGATGACTAACTCTCCTTTAGATCATCGGCAATGCTTCTCAAGCTCACCTTCTCTTCTAAAGCGCACTTTCGATTCCTCCTGGACTTACTCGACAGCACCTGGCTTCCGCCCCCATTCAACACCAGAGCCAAGCACAACCCAGATCGCTGGATGGATGAGCTGCTCGCCGGATACGTCACCTCAGCCGACACAGGCAACGAAGACCTCGTGATAGCCAGCCGTGCCGCGCTGACAGAATTCTGCGCCGCAGACCAGGACAACCTCAACCGCGTGTGCACAGCTCTCCTGCGGAACCTAAAGGCCCGTCAAGGCCAGGATCGCGTCCTGGTGCCCACGCTCGAGATCACCGCATTCCTCTTCTCCGTCGGCATCTTCCAGCAGAGCACGATGGTCGACATGAGGAGCCTCTGCCTGCAGGTCCAGAAGGCTGGGTACAAGAGCGGCAACGTGCGCAAGCTCGAGGCCTGCGCCAAGGTCTACGGCGGGGTGGCGTCTATGGGGGTGGACGACAGCAGTGAGGCGACGCTCAGCATGTTTGCGAGCATGAGTGTGGAGCTGCAGCAGAAGCGGAGCGAGGGCATCTTGGAGGCGAGGAAGAGGCTGGGTGCTCTGATGTTACATCCATGGCCGCGCGTCAGGACCTCGACAGTGGATGAGATATGGGGTTTTTTGTCGACTGGAGATGAGGATGCGGACCAGGAAGGGAGGTTGAAGGGGGTCGACTGGGGGACTGCTGAGAGGGGAGCTGTCAAGGCCCTCGTTTCCGAGCTTGGTTTGTCATGAGATTTATCTAGCCGAGGAAGAGGAAAAACCGCACAGAGAGCACGTGGCCGGTCTCAATTCTCTCTCCCTAGCCTATGTCGCTCTCTTGCGGTTCGCGGACTATGCAATGCTGCAGTGAGTATTCAGCGGAGTAGCATATCCGGGCCTTCTCTCCACCAAAACCATTCGCCCGAGCTGCTCGACAAGCACACCAAACAGGCGATTCGCCTCTGGTCAAGTACCTTGATGCCCCTAGAAGGTGATTCCCCTTCATTCTAACAGCCTAACTGGATTTGAACCATGCATAAATTTGCCGTGCGCGGCTCAATGGGAGATGGCACCGCCATCTTGAACTCGACATCACAGTAAGTATTGTAAGACCCAGAATTGGCCGGAAGACGCACAATCAGGACACCCCCCCCCCCATCTTTGTCCTCCCAAGTTCCTATCTGCCAAAATGCCTGCATCCGGTAAGTTCGCGCCATCGAGGCTTGAGCAACTTTTAACCTTCTTGCCCTCTGGTTCGCTGCTGAGCTGTTCGTCCGTCTCCTTGATGGCAGACTGGGAGTCATACGCCGTCTATGGATCTGCGGATTGGGGGGGGGACTGGAATAGTTGCCACCACCTTTCCTATCGAACGCAGTAATGAAACAAACTCTAGTCAAGCTACAACTTAAGCGTCGACACCTAGACCCTTGCTGTGCGATTCGCTTGCGAAAGCATGTATTCCAAAAAGGGAACCATGCGGCGCTTAAAGGAGATATACTGCTTAAGGACAGAGGCTTATGCAGGGTTGCACGCCTGAGAGTCAAACCTTGATAGGCACAAATTGGAAGCCCCTCATTTTCCATCGGATGGTCAGGTGCATGAATTTGAGTTTGGTATTTACGCCAGCTTTTTATCCCTTGTTAGAGTTCTGTCATGACAGATTGGTTTTGATCATATCTTGAGTTTATATATGCATGCCAAGCGTTGATTCTATGTAATTAATTGCCAGGTATGCAACACAGCTATCGTGATTGTTGTCTCCTGTTTAATTGCAGTGCTCACTCACCAAGTAGACTGGGATGGTGATATGTAACTGATTGCTTCTGCAAGCAGAATAAGCTCGCGCCCCATGGGCGCCACAGAATCATGTGTCTAGGTGTGCTCACAAGGGTATGAATACCAAGACTGTCTTCACCACACCTCAAGAGGTATGGGATACATAGAAGTATAATCAGACCTCATCGTGTTGTCGTGATCTTACTTCCCTGGAAGAGGGAGAGGCTGGCTGGTCAGATACATTCTCAATGACCTCGAGGATGATCCAGTGGCTCCATGATGGACTTGTGTTGCTTGTCTTGGGGGGACATGCGAGCGAATTTCCTTTCCTGCAGCCACTGGCTCTCGCAGTACCATCCTGATCCAGTGCCTTATATCCAGCCCAATTCCGTGTAAGGGAAGATTATGAGTGACTTGACGAGTTTACAACGAGCGACTTTTGTCATTATATCCATCAAGAATACAAGCAGTCAGTCAATTTCATGCAAATGCATTCCCAGACTTACAGAATACCTCCAGAAAAACACAAGCTGTTGTATTAACCTGGCTTTTCTTTTCACCATCGTCATGATGATTATTATTACTACCACCGGATACTGTCGGCTAAGCAAAATTTGCCGTCATTGCTATTTTTATGAACATTTGCACAAGTCATCAATCCACCCAGTCGGAAGGATCAACAAAGATAACACACACACATGGGATATTGATACCTAGGCAATCCAGTCAGAACCTCATCTCTGATCCATTTGACCGACAAATGCGCCGGGATGTTAGAACCTCGGACAGGACACACGGGGCACCGGGTAGCCTGAAAGGGGGCGGTCCTCATACCATTGCTCTGAATGGCGCGAGAAACCCAACGGCAGCGACATGTTGGCAAGACGAACCATATGAAGAAATGATCATCAAGCATGACGAAGAAAAGAAAAAAGGATCGATTTGGTTATATACTGTGGCATTGTGATCTGTCAAGAGTCTGTATGTGTGGATGGGTTGCCCAAGTAGCAGTGCGTGTTGTTGGGTTCAGCTCATAACCCACCCACCCATAACGTCCATGGGCTGGGGCCTGGACCCAGGACGCGGAAAATGTCCCGCGCAGGCCCAACGTGCATAATATTATGAATTCACATGGGACGATTTTGATGGTTCTGAAGTGGAGGTGTCATCCCCTCCACCACCACCTCCTGCTCCTCCTCCTCCGCGAGTAAAGTGGGAAATATATTCGTGATACATTACAAAACCAATTGTCAGCTCTCCCCCCCCCCCCTCTTTCGTCTCTGTGATCCAAAAAGGACCTCCTGTAGCCATCGGAATCTATGTGTCTGGACAAAATGACGTGCATCCTGTGCCGAATCAAGCACATAACCGTAACAGGGCGGGGGTTAGGGCCCCCTCTCTCCCCCCCCCCCCAACACCTAGCGTTTTCCCCTCCATTGCTCCCTGGTCCGACCCTCGTCTTCATTGTTTGGTTGTTGGCCATGCGAATGAATGGTGGGTGCCAGTTGGGCTGCTGCGCTGTGGCCACATGCGAGCACATACGCACTTGACACCCCGACATCAGATCGACACCTCCAACGTTCAGGCAGGGTTATGTTTTTTTTTTCTTCCTCCAATACCTCATCCCTTTTCCTTGTTCGTTTCGTCTCTTCTCTGTTCCTGTGTTCCTGTGCGCGTGTGAACCATGTAGCAAGCTAGCGAGATCCGGGGCGAACCTCCGCCTCTTTGCTGCTGGTCCATAGTACGGTTTGGTCTTTTTTGTTACTACGGCCACCTTGTCGTTGATCAGCCAACGTACATGAGTAGTACAGTACTAGCACCGCTGGCATGCATAAAGCAGATGGATCCCCCCTCTCAGAGGCCGCGCAGGCCACGGACGGACTCGCCTGTGCATCCCGTATGGAGGAGGCAGGATGTGTCTCGATGCCCGACAGGGCCGAAGTACATCTCAGGTATGTTTTTTTCTCATGTCGTATGTGAGAAGAGGCCATGCATGGCCTGTATCCATAAATTACCCCCCTCCATGTACGCCCTCTCTTTTTGAAGGTGTAGTTGGTTCTTGAAGGTACGACAACGCATCACCACCACTACTCACCTCGGCTCTCGCGGGCGGGGGAGGAGCTTGCATGGCGGGTCTGCTTCGTATCGTCTGTGCGAGACCGAGCTCCCACATCAGCATGTAACATTTTAGGTAGTATGCTGTACTACAGTACTGTGCTGCAGTACTACTTTGTTGTTGTGGTGGTATTGGTGGTGGTGGTGGTGGTGGTGGTGATAAGTTGATTTAATCAGACTATGTTGTGGCTGCCGTTTGGTGTCGGCAGGGTTGCATCTTTGACGTGAACCGCCCTCGGCCTGCAGGTCTGGGATTGCAAAGGGACCGAGATACTGTACCAGACCCCTCCAGGGCGGCGTGCAACAGGCCGGTCTGGGTGCGCGCGGTGTGTGTGTGGTTTAAGGAGGGGCTGGCCTACTCGGGTATTCGGAAGCTGGGCAAGAAATGGGAGGGAATCAAGAAATGAGAAGGTTTTTACATTAAAAAAAAAAACCAAAAAAAACGGAAACACTACTGTAGGCTCTTTTTGTCCAAGACGATTCCCATCAACAAACTATCAAATCAAAGAACATCTACTACAATATCCCTACCTGCCTACCTCGGAAGAAAAAGACGTGTCAGCGTTTGGTCAGCCTATGTCCATCTACACACACACACACACTACACCGTGACGCCGAGGCTTGCATCGTGGTCCTGCCGTGGTTGGCTGGAATGCAAGTGAGAAACCTGCATGGTATGGTCAAAGTGTGGTGTGTGGGCAAGGGTGGCTGGGCGGATGCCAACTACAGGCGAAGAGGTTATTTGAGATAATTTGGTTTCATCGCATCGTTGCTCGACAGAAACCTCCTCTCTCTCTCTCTCTCCCCCCCCCAACCCCCCACACACACGAACAAAACATGTCCAATCCCGATGCAGATTGGATGTCGAGACAGGATAGGCACCGGTGAACAACAGGTGGCTTCAACGGGGTCAAACATCAACCTTTTGTTTCTGCCCCCTCTGTTTCGCCGACCGAGACGATTGTGGTTCGTTGTATCGTCGTCGTGAACGTCTCCCCCTCTGCTTCCCATGCCGCCTTTCCGCAGAGAAGGGTGGAGGCGGGGGATGCATGATGGTGGTGTGGATTGGTTGTCTTTTTAGGAGTGTGAAGACGAGGTGAGGTAGAGCACTTTCGAGCAGTGTACGTACGTTACGGGGCTGGGCGGTTCTCTGGGCGTCCGAGGCCTGGAGGCCCCGCAGAGCAGCGAACGGGCCAATATCGAGATGACAACCAAGCAGGACACCCGCTGCCGGGACCGATACGTGATCGCCAATGCATGTCCAGGTCTCACAAGGAGGAGCGGACAATGCATGAAGTCTGGCCAAGCAGGTCGGTTCCTTGGATCCCACCGCTTCTCTTCTTCTCTCCCCCCCCCCCCTCTCCCTCCTCCCCTTGCCTCCTCACCCTCCCTCTTTCCATGGACCCCCGGCGGCTCATGTGTGCTCCAGCATTAGTACCCGCATAAAGAGTGGGGTCTCCCCCGAGAGTAACGCTGGCATCGCCGACCATTCCAGAGTCCACACGGCCGTACCTATGGGCTGCAGGGTGTAAGTAGCAGGCGCGGTAGGGTTCGTATCTGAACCTGACCTTGTGGTTGTGGTCTGATTAGTTGGTTTGAATGTGAAGGAGGGCAATCGAGATCTCATCCGCCATCTGCTCTGACCTGGGCTGCCATTTGAGCCCAATGATTACAGAACCTTATTTTTAGGGGACCCGGTACTTCGCGCTCTCTCTGTCTCTTAGAGTCTCTCGTGTGAGATACTACTGCAGTAACAGTGATTGGACCGCTGCCCCATCGGCCTGTACGGGATGAGGGATAGCTGCCGGAGGATGGGGCGTCCCGAATGGTGGTACTCCATAGCAGCAATGCTAAGACGGGTCTAGGGCCTTTCAAATTAATTCGGCTGCCTGATGTCACGTCAGGTCTGTTGGTCTTTTGGGTGCCAATAGAGAGAGAGGATCGCGAGGGGAAGAAGGACAGGAAAAAAGTTAAAAAAAAAATAAAAAAAAAAAAAAAAAAAAAAAAGAGGGAGGGAAGTGGTTGGTTGGTGTTGGATTCATAATATTGCCAGTAGATACACTCCCCAGACCAGAAATGTGTGTAGGACCAATATAGAAGAAAATGGAGAGATAAAGAGAGACAGGAACAGAGAGAGAGCAACTCTCGACCACCAACAATATAAAGTACTGTGCAGGACGGAATGAGGAGAGGGGAAAGAGGAATTCATGAAAGATGGAAAGCAAAAAGGGACGACGCTGCGCCAGCTACGGGCCGAACCTGCTTACCACCAGCCACCGCGAGCCCAGTACCCTACCCGAGTAGACCAGCTAGGGGCTGCTGTGTACCACTGCGCTGCCCCTGCCCCGGGCGGGTGACCTGCTACAGTACAGTGGGCTCACCCAAGGCCATAGCGATTACTGTGTACTGTACTACGGTAGCAGTTGCGATCTGGGCTTCGGCTGTCGCTCCCTCAGTCACTATATTTGTGCAGCAGCAGTAAGTTACATACCATAGTTGTGTATATACAGTACCATAGCCCTCCCGGGAATTCAGAACCCCCCCATCCCCTCCCCAGATGGAACTCGGCAGCTCTCCCTGCCCGTGATCGAACCGCTGTCAGCACTCAACCCTCAGTAACCCTCAAGATCCAGCGCGCAAGCGACCCCCAGGCCCGCCAAGAGTTGCCAGGCCCATCGATAATACCTGTGCTTGTGTGTCTACGTATACAGGTATAGTGTTAGCACCTCGCTCACTCCACCCTTCCCGCTGCTCCCCTGACCTTGCAAAGCCGCCTTTCAAAAAGTGCGTCTTCCTCCTTCGTCTCCTCTTTCCCATGGCCTCTTGATTCTGGCCTGCAGACTCGGCACAACCACACGCTGCTGCCGTCTCATCAGAGCACGCTTCGGGCCCGGAATGTAACCTCGACGGTCAATGCCTCGAGCTGAGCTTTGCTTCTCCTCCGACCCTCCACATGCTGCAGCCGCTCATTCGAAACCCATGTGCTCTTCCTCCCTGACCACGACGAACTCGATCATGATGCCCTGTGCGACCCGACCTCGATCGAGATAAAGCAGATCGGCCACGACCATAGAACGACTCGATCGGATCACTGCCTCTCCTCTTCCTCCTCCTCCTGCTGACCCTCCCAAGTCCGAATCACCTCAATCACGGTCTACTCCTCGAGAGGGCTCCCTTGACCACTGACCACGACTGACCACGAGCAACGACCACCAACGACGACAAGGACGAAGATAAAAGACCATTACAACGACGCCGCCGACGACGAGCCGCCTTGGGAGAGCCTCCAAACCCTGCCTTGGACCAACCGGCTCTCTGTACACACGACCCTCCCTCTATCTATCTCTCTCTCACACCCAGTTCTCACGGCATCCGACACCCACCCTGGAGCTCCTACACCTCCAGACCGGGACACATCCCCTCCCTAGGCCGCCGCGCCGCCTCCGTCGCCCTCTCAACAGCCGACGATCGTGTCCAAGAACAAGACCACTCAGGCGGCAGGTTAGGTCACCGCAACCTAACGGCCGCGACGCGCCGCCGCCCAGCATTCCGTCCACCACGAGCCCCGGGGCGCGGGGCGCGTCCTCGTCTTCAACACCACCACCCCCTGCCTCCTCCGTTCCCGAGGACGCCCAGTTCGCCCTCGAGGCCCTGTACAACCTGACCACCTACTGCCCGGACTGGGCCAAGCGCCTCGACGAGCTCAGCGGCCAGATCGACCAGCGCCAGGTCGACCTCGCCGAGTTTGCTGAGCAGCAGTCACCAGCCTCGTGCAGGAGGTCCCTGAGGAACCGCGGGTCGACAGAGAGCCTGAAGCCGAGGGACGATGGCGAGGCCCACCCCGACATCGACGACAACAGGCTCGCCAGCCCCGGTGGAAACGGTGCAGGTGCCATGCAGACGGACGGCGGGCCAGCAGCAGAAGCAGCACCGCCACAGCAGTCACGAGAGCCGTTGAGCCCCAACGAGGCCAGCTCCCCCTCGTCCTCGGCTGTCGAGCGCCAGGCACCCCAGGTCATGGCCATGGCATCTGCCAACGCGCGCGCCACGCTGCGCCGGACACAGCTAAATAGGAAGCCTGCCGCCCCTCCCGAGTCCATGCTGACAGGGGATGGGGCCGCGGCGCCCAAGTACCGCAGCAGGAACCTGGTCATTGTCTACTACGATAGCTACGTGCAGTCCTTCTTCGAGGAGGTCGTCAAGTTTGTCAGCGCCAGCCGCAACCTGATGCGCAAGGCCAAGATGGCCGCCAAGGTTGCCCAGATCAGGAGGATGGCCGAGCTCGAGACACCCGACGACGAGTCGTCGGACTCGGACGATGGCCCGGGCTTTGGCTTCGGTACGGCCAGGCTGGTCCCACCGCAGCTGTCGCCGTCGTCGGCAGTGCAGGTTGGCGGGGTAGATCAGATGACGAACGGGACCAGGACTAACGGCCACGGAACCAAGGAGGACACACCAAAGCACCCACCTACCACCGAACCCAAGACAGTGAATGGCGACTGTAACGGGGTGTCGCCGCCGGCCACGAGTCCCATACAATTAGCGTACAAGCAACCCGTCAGCAACGGCCACGGTCTGCCCGGCCAGAGGCTATCAAGTCCTTTCCGGCCCTATCTGGCTGTCGGTTCCCCTGCACTGCTCGCTCGTGGCAAGAATGGCCACAGCGAACAGAAACAACAACCAGGCGATATCTTCGACGACCTTGACAAGGGCCTCGAGGTCGTGCAGTCCATGTGTGAGCGCGCAGCGCACCAGTTCCTGCGCGACGGGGACTGCGCGGAAGAGATTGTCAAGATCAAGGAGCGGCTGACGGAGACCAAGGCCCTGGCCGACAAGGAGATGCAGCGCATGCTGGATGGCGACACAGACGGTAGTCTGAAGAAGCTGCTGACCGAGGGGCCCGTGGGCAACAGGACATTCCGCTCGCACGGCGTGAGACGGGACGCCATGAGGTTGAGACCCAGCTTCGCCGGCAGGAGTACGGCCGCCGCCAACGGCATGAATGGTGGCAGCGCTGGGCCGAGCTTGATCTCGAGCAGTACGGGCGCGGTGACGCTCGAGGTCGATGACGCGATCCGTGGCGGCAATACAAGCGAGGGGCCATTAAAGCTCCAGCCGCCTGCGCCGATACCGACGATGATTGGGCCACCAGTCACGACGGGCCCTTGAAGTGAACCAAGTGGAAGAGCATGTGCCGACTACCTCATAGAGTCGTCGAGGAATCATAGCATCTTCCCACCGAGCCAGGACGATGACAGAGCTCCCGTCCCTCCGCGAAAGCTTGGACGCAGGATCACAGCGACAGAGCGAAGCATGCTGCTATGTCTCGAAGCCAACACGTCCAGGTTCGGCTCGACCAGGCTTGCTTCTTCGTGAGCGACCCTTATTGAGGAATGCTCTCGTAGGTCTGTTCAAGCAGGGAAAGGTGCCATCGAGGCACCACAAAAGCTGCAGGAACTGGTGTCTCGTGCAGGAAGAGATGCAAACGTGGCTGTAGGGACTGTCAGCCCACCCGACGACGGTTTTAACCTTGTTCAAAGGCACCTGCTAGCGTTTTCGGATGTCGACCGCTAGGAAGCTGCCCATGGTTACCGACGTGCTAGAGCGTCTCCTTGTCGCCCCCAGCTGTGTCTTTCCCATCTGAAAGACATGCTCTAGAAAGGTTTAAATTGACTTCAGGTCGTAACTGGGCATCACGATTGAGCAGCACTGTTGTTTTTTGCTTTTGATTAGCTTTTAGTCCCTTCTCCTTTTTATTCCCCTTTCTCTGTCTTTCGTTTGGGCATAGCCTTGGAGTCTCATCACACCGTGCCTTATCGTACAAGGAAGGACGCCTGGTCATTTCACGGAGCGCAAAATGGTGCTTTTTTTTTTTTTTTTTTTTTTTTTTTTTTTTTTTTTTCCCCCACGACCAAGTACTTATCTACAAGAAAGCGGGTCTATCCCAATTTCCTCCATAGGGGATACAAAAGAATTTCGAAAAAGGAGGAGGAGGAGGAGGAGGAGGGGCACAGAAGAGTCCCACAATAGCAATTGGATGTTTTCAAAGACACATCAAAACCTCACCCTGGGACTTGTGCATGGGATTGTTGCTTATCCTTTGCGGAATAGGGATCTGGGACGTAGCATCTGTGGCTTCCCTACAACCGTTTGTGTCAATGAAGATGGGACTGCTCCGTCTCATTTTTCTTCCTGCAAGGACTGCTCAGCGTGGTACACGTAGCGGGAGAGTGGTTTTGTGATGAAACGGACGAGGGTATTAGTGTTCAGAACGCGACCTGGCCAACAAGAATGAAACGGTTTCAAGAGGAAGACAGAGAGGGGGGAAGAAAAAGGTAGAAAGTGGTGGGCTCTGCCCAGGTGGTGGTGGTCCAGGTAGACCATGAGCCCGTTCCATCTTCTACCCAGTCACGAACTCCAGAATGGCAATCCTTTGGGGAGTCATAAACGTCCATTATAAGCGGATTCTCATGAATTAAAGTTCCTGTATAATAGTATCTGCCTCTAATCAAAAGGTGCATAATGTCCCACTTGCCCGATCAAACTCCTTGTCCATATCCATCATCTCCCCCCCCCCCTCCTTTCGCCTGCTGCTCCTAGACGTGCCACCATATCCTCGTACGTTTTCTCCACGAAACAAAATTGAACGAGGCTCTTGCGAGCATGGAAATTATCTGACGAAAGAAAGGAAAATTCGGGTATCGCATGCTCTGTTTCCGAGCAAGATTACATAGAGTAGCACAGTACCGTAACGACAGCTCCCCCCGCCCCCCCCCCCCCTTCCCTTTTTTTTTTCCTTTTCTTTTCTTCTTTTTGATCCTCGAGAACATGCCAGCGGCGGCATGGAGAAATACATCAAGCAGATGCACAACACAATCCTGCTTCATCACTTTGAAGTCTCAGGGAGCTTCCGAGATAGCCTGATCAGCCCTGCGCTCAGTTTCGGCCTTGGCCTTGGGTGACGCGGGGATAGAGGCCGAGGATGGCTCTGCCGTGGAGCGAGGCGCAAACCGCAGCTGAGAGCTCGAGGTGAAGACAGGCAAGTCGCCCCGCTTCATTGGGCTGGGCGTAGCCGTGGAGCGCTCGGTCTGTTTCATCAGGCTGGGCGACAAAACGTCCGGCTCTTCCTGCTTTACTGGACTGGCCATGCTGGTATGAATAGCAGGCGGCGCGGCTGGTTTGACGGGACTCGGCGTCGCGGCGGTGTTGACGGGTAGCCACTGCAGGGGAGCGTCCGAAGTATGATGAGCTTCAGGCGCTGGTCCATCGTACTGGTATTGGATGAATGTATCGGGAGTCGATGCCTGGCCCGAGACCGGGGAACCCGCTGCTGGAGTCTGTGTCTTGATCCTGGGTTCTTCGGCCGCGTGAACCACGGGAGCTGCAGCATGAGTGATCTCTGGCTGAGGCGCCTGCTGCGGGATGTGGGGGCTGGCCGCAGCAGCAGCAGGAGGCCCACCACCGCCGTTGGCAGGAGAAATAGGCTCTTGCTGTGAGCACTGTGGTTGGTCTGCCGGTGTGACAGGAAGACTGGCATCCTGAGATGCGTCCGTCGGCGTAGCCTCTACGGCGCCGTCATCACCCCCACCAACGGCACCAGCAGCAGGCTTCTGGTTCTCGCGCGCACGAGCCTCCTTCTGTTGTTTGGTGACGAGTGTGATCTTTTTGATGCCAGAAGTTATCTTGTCCAAATCATCTCCCGCCTTCTCTTTAGTCGGGGCACGTCGACTCGCCGTAGGACTTCGCGGGTTCGATGCTTTCGGTCCGTTCTTGTTGTGCACCGTGACCACGGCCTTCTTGGCCCGTGGGGGTTTGGGCAGCGGCGCATCCTTCTTGGCCGTGCTTGTGGCTCTGGTCTTCTTCACCGCAAGAGGTGGATTGTTGCTTGCGCCTGTTGCATTTGTAGTTGTAGTCGCGGTCGTGGCGGTGGTTCTGACGCTCATGGAAGAATCAGGCCGTCCAGTCATCGCACTCGAGGGCGGACGGTCAGCATCGAATGGACCCGAAGAGGTACCATCAAAAGTCTCGGGAATGAAAGGTGCCGCGCTAAGACGCCGTCCCGCTTGCTTCTCAGGGTCACGGCCGGTGGGCTGCGACGCGCTGCTGCTTTGTGATGCGCCCTTCTCGGAGGCAAGAACCGCTGCGCCGGCCACAGTCCTGCGTCTGCTGCTCTTCTTGCGATCCTCGTCATCGCTGCCTTCAAAGTACGACTTGACAACCTTGCGCTCCCGCAAGCTCATCCTCGACGGCGGAGGATGAGCTTGTTCCGCCGCAGGGGCAGCAGCAGCCTGGTCTTCTGTGATGCCCATCAAGGCCAGATGCCGCTCGCGTCGGGCCCGCGTAGCCTCGGCTGTGAGCTCTTGAGGGCTGCAGCTGGTTGTGGTCCGCTCGGTAGGTGTCAACAAGGTACACAGTCCGTGTGCCGCGACATTCCAAGGCACCTCAGGCGGCGGCGGAGTGGGCATCCTGGGGGGCGGCACGCCATTGAAAGAAGCCTGACGGCGAAGTTTTGCAATGTCGACCATCTTTGCCGTGGACGACTGTGTTGGTGTTGAGTAGTTACCTGGCGTGAAGCTCCGCTGCACTCTGGGTGCCGGCGGAGACACGACAACACCCGACTCGAGCGTGTCAAGGCTCTCTGGGCTCCACCACGAGGCACTGTAGGCGTGGGGGCGCAGCTTGACCTCGAGGGAGTTCCTCCGGCCGCCCATACCATCACTCATAATTCCCCCCCATCATCACGTCACCGGCGGCTCCGCTGTGGTCTCCTACCGGAGCAACAGGATCGCTGCCAGCCAGGCCGCTGATGTGGCTCATGACTCCAGATGTCAGAGCACGATCGCTATACCCGCCCTCGAGAACACTGATGAGTCTGCCCTGAACACTGGTCCCCTCTTCCTCGGCAATCTTTGCGACGTCGCGGGCGATGCGGGCATAGAAGCTGGTGGGCACGTTCACGCTATGACGCTGCATGCCAGCCCCCTCCCACTCGCTGGCGTCGAAGCCTGCAGACAGGAAGATGGCCGCCTTGGAGGTCTGGCCTGCCGTGCGCAGGCGGTTCGTGTGTGCCTTGAGGTACTTTCGGGCCTTGTGCAGCAGGACGGCGTACTTGTCCTCGTACAGCTCCCAGAACTCGGCCTCCGTCTGCCAGGGCTCCAGGTGGACGTTCCAGACGTGCTGCCCGTGGGCGTTGTCGATACACAGGCTGGCATTCTTGACCTTCTCCTCGTCTCCCAGCTCGCAGGGGTACGAGTTGATGTCGTGGATCGAGAAGTACCCGATCGAGGCCTTTTTCCAATATGCCGCGTTCTTGCTCAGACCCACGCCCCTCGAATTGTGCTGCCAGGCGATAGCCTGTGAGCCGTCGCCGTGGTGCAGGTCAAAGTCGATGATTGCAGCATGCGTGAGGCCGTGGGCCAGGATGGCATGCATGATGCCGACGTGTACATTGTTGACCCAGCAGAAACCCGACGGAAAGCCTGCCGAGCAGTGGTGTCCAGGAGGGCGGACGGCAACAAACGCGCGGCTGGGCCCGCCCTGTCTGAAGACAGCATCCACAGCGTCGCAGACAGCGCCCAGCGAGCCCTCCAGAGCCTCGAGCGACTCTGAGCACAGATACAGGTCGCCCTCGTGCAGCTTCTTAGGCTGCTCGCCGTCTGAACCGCGGTTCATCTCTGGGCGCTGTAGCTCCTTTCCACCCATCGCAAGCTTGCCCTCGGCGGCGTCGCACATGACCTTGAGCTCCTCCATCCACTTGACGCCGTGTACGTTCGTGACCGCAGGTGACGCAAGGGGCAGGCGACGGGTGGACTTGTGAATGCGAAACGGGATCGAGGGTATGTTCGACGCGTTCAGGTCCGGGTGGGGCGGGTATTCTCCGTCGACATGACGCTCTCCCAGCAGCACGTAGGCGGCTGCAACACCCAACACGCAAGCCTTGACCCTCTCGGGACGTTCGACGACGGTGCTCAGCGCGGCGCGAGACGTCTTGGGGCGAGAAAAGCGGTGCCCGTAGCACGAATCATGGAGGACCACGATCGTCTCAGCGGCGCGTCCCGCCCCGTCGCCACCGTGCAGCTGCTCGAGCTCGCCGCGGAAATGTGCTCTAGCTATGGCGTTGGCGGTGGGGGAGGGGGCCGCGAGGTATCCGGCGACATGTGCGGGCGCGAGGGAGAGGTTGGCATGTTGCCAGAGGCAGATCGACGCGGCGGCGCAACTCCGTTGGCGGAGTGCAGTGAGTTCATGGATGCCTTTCGTATTAAGCTCGGAGTTGCTGAGCGCGAATCACGACCTGCTCCGTTGCCGCCGTTGTTTCCATAAGACACACGCGAGACGGATCGGACGCTGAGTGACGAAGGAGATCGGTCGACGGCCGGCCTGTGGGTGGCGTTGGTGCTAATGGGCGAACGCGCAGGAGGAGTAGCTGCAGAGGATGGCGAGGTTGAGATGGCAAGCCCCTTGAGAGAATGCAGCAGATCCCCATCTGAGCCTCCTCCCGACTGGTTCGAGGGAACCCTCTGCTTGGCTGGTGTCGCCATGGGGTTGGGCGATGGCAGCATTGGCGACGAAGACATAGTGAGTCTGGGTGAGGAGGAGGGGTCACACGGGTCGTCACAAGTCGATGCGCCCAGACCCCAGGACTCAAAGACTCTCTCACTTGGGGGTTGGGGAGAAAAGAAAAAAAAAATCAGATGTTTCAGTAGTGAGGAGGGACTCTGTTTCTGAGGCTTCAGAGGGTGCCTACTGCCGGAGTCATTGTGAGGAAAGGGGGCAAGCTCTGTGGAAAGTTGCACAGTTCATCCCTTGGTCAAGTTTATGACGGGTGTGAAGCCCAAAAACAATAATAAACTAATTCGGTTGTGACTGCGCGTAATGAGCTGCTAGAACCCCTGCACCAGTGCACTGACGTAGTGATATGCAGGCAACACAGGACAGGAGCCACCCGAGAACCCCACCTAGAGAGCCCCTTGCTTGCCCTGACAGAAGCAACATGGAGCACCTCTGTCTTCTGTGGCCCACTCGCTCTCTCTCTCTCTCTTTCTCTCCCCCTCTCTCCTTCTCACATGAAAGACCCTACTGAGTCTACTGCAAGGCTGGTCGATGATCAGTGAGTCTCTTGCACAATATCATGAATAAAGAAAGTATTTCATATTTATGCTTGGTTTTTCATACATATATTAAATGTACTGGTAAACTGACCTTGCTTCTCTGCAGATGGCTTATTCACCTGTTAACACCGTGTACCATCATGGACCACGCCCTCATACAGGACTCGAGAAGGAAGACACCCGCCTGATGATCATAAGATGCAGATAGCTTCAGCAGGATAAAGGCAGAAAGAACCTTGTGAGACACTGGCCTTCTGCATTCAAATGTTTTCATGACCTGGCAGGTGACTCACTTGCTCAGAAAACAAAAGAGGGCTGTTGGAACAACAAACAAATGAGTGACAAGGGAAACTCTTCAGATGTGAGAAATACCAAAAGGCTCAGATGTTCTGCATAAAGAAGATCATGATGATTGTGTCGAGAGTAATTGATTACCTTGTTCATCCCCTTCTCTATGAAATATCCCGGAACAGACCCTGTGCCCAACAGTACAGTACAGTACAGTATCGTATAGTACGTACCCCATAGGCGGCGTAGGTACTTTATAAGTAGGTACCCCTCTCCTGGGTGTCAGTCAGCCACGTGGGAAGTCGGGCGGGCAGCCTGTAAGTCAGGGGCACAGCACCGCAGGCGCCCCCCCCCCGCGCCTCCCTTGCCCTTTCCCTCCCTCTCAGCCGCGACAGACCTCGGCATTCTACTGACTTATCTCGCAGCATACCAGAACAATGACACACGATGCACGGGACGGGGAACCATCGTTACTAAGCTCTGTGGTACCGTCTTCTCCAGCAGCCATCACAACCACGGCCAGCGGCAGATGAAGCCAGGTCCTTGTTCTTTTATCCCGCGTGAACATTCTCGTGGCAGGGTGCGGGTTCCCGCCGGCAAGCTCTCTCGCCGGCCGGCTCATGAAACGTTGCATTAGGCCGGGCAAAGAGGGACCCCCCCCCCCCCTCTTCTCCCGGCCAAGCCAATCTCCAGCGCAGCTTTTGGTGTGTGTGTGTGTGTGTGTGTGTTTGTGTGTTGCGCGAGCGCGCATGTATATATGTTGGTGGCGGGTGGTGGGTGTGATCGTCTCACATGGGCAGTGCCAAGTATCAAGAGAAGGACGAGCATGCGGCAGCAGCGGCAGCAACCAACCTCGTTGGAGGAAAACAAGGAGAGAAAAAAATAAAAAATGAAAAATACAAAAAAATCATTTTGTGTAAATTTGTCTTGCCATACGATGATATTGCTTCGCTATGAACCGGGTCATGCCTCCCTCCATCCGTCTGTCACGCCACTCAAGCGCCTGTTTGCTGCTGCTGCTGTTGTATGTACGTATGCATGTCTGTATAGCTGTATCAAAGGCCACCACCACTCTATATCCCTAGGTTACCAACCATGCTGCGCTCCAAAAGATAAGGTAAAAAAATAAAAAAGGAAAAAAGAAGAAAAGACAAGAAGCAAGATTAAAAACGGAAAACATGGCACCCAATCTACTATGCCCTTATCGGGCGATCTCGCTGTGAAGTGACGCCGGAACCAAAATGCCAGCCCCAATGATCCCACCATCATGACAAGGAGAGAGCAGCACCCGGCGCTCCGTGTCCCTGCCATACTCCAGCGCGATGACCTTGTCCAGAAAGGCCTGGCAATCCTTGAGGTAGTCCTGAAACCCTGTTATGCAGCCTCCCGTGTACCCCACGACCAGCTCGGAGGCGTTTTCGGAATCCGTCGTTGTCGTGGGTGGTGGTGGTGTTGGTGATGATGATGGTGGTGATGATGATAATGATGATGGAGTGCCCGCTGTCGTGTCTGTAGGTGGTGATGGAAGCTCTCCTGCGCACATCAGCAGCCCGATGGTGCTGGCCGCCACAATCCCGGCTGCCCTGACCTCGATGGCCACGGCGATCTGATGAAGGACATTGGCCATCTCGTCTGTCCAGCGTGACGGAGACCGTAGATTCTCCTTGTCCTTTTCCAAAGGGAACTCCCTCTCCAGCTGCTCTAGTAATGTCTCTTGACCCCCTGGGCTAAAATGGCTGAGAAATGTCGTGCTGAGGCCAAACCTCGTCTTAAGTCTGGTGGGCAGCCCTCCTGACTCGAACCCCAGCACAGAGGTCAGGTAGTCGACGAATATGAGGCGTCCCAGCTCGCCAAGGTAGCGGCCTGATGTCATGTACTCCAGAGGCTGAAACCCAGGCGCCTCACCCGCCATGTCGAGCTCTGTATCCCACCGGCTGACGAGGCCAAACTTTCGCAGCGGTGGTGCTGTCCCGTTGATCCCCCACTCGGTGTTCACCGCCAGCCTGACGTCCTCGCCCGCCTGGCCCGGCACCACGCTCACCGTCTTGGGCCTCTTGCTCGGGTGAAGGCTGCTCAGCCTGAGGGGTACTGTCGCGTTGCTCCCGGTCCCACAGATGAGGCCCATCGCGGCCTTCTGGTGCGGCTGGGCCTGGAATTGGTAGATAAACGAGACCAGCGTCGCGATGGCGTCGTTGGCGATGGCGGCGATGGCGATGCGCGGCAGGTCCTGGCGATGTTGCTCATAGCCGGTGAGGAGGTACGAGCCCAGGTCCAGCTTTGAGGTGATGGCAAACCCCTTCCCCATGGACATGATCTTTGCCTGCGACACAGAGGTCTGCACCACAGGAAAGCTGAAGGTGACCCCCATGGGCAGTTCGCTGTCTGGGTCGAAGCCCCATTCCTCGTGCGCCCGCCTGACTACCGTGGCGATGGACTGGCCGATCCACGAGAAGAGGCTCTCGGGGTTCTCCATTTTGAGGTGCTCGCCTATGGGCCAGGACTGCTCGAGGAGCCGCCGCAGCCTGGACCCGTGGCGCCCTGCTGCCGAAGAACTCCCATTCGTCACGCCTCCTCCCTCGCTACTGTCCTCCTCTGGGAGCAGCTCGATAAACCCGACCCTCAGGTTTGTGCCGCCTATGTCGATAGCAAGGTAACGGCCACGGTCAGCACCGTTGACTCGTCTGAGCAGGGACTCGCTGATGGGCGTGGGCAGGCACTGGGCCTCCGATTTGGCTGACAGCTCTGTAAAAGTCCTGGCCATCTCGAGGGAGAGGCTGTGTACTGTGGTATCATCGATGCGGAGAGGGGCGAGGAACTCCTCTGCCGAAACCGAAGGGCGCTGTCGCTGCTGTTCGAGAGACATTTCGAGAGAGCGAGTGGGTGTGAGTGTTTGTGGTACACAGTCAAGTTGTAAGTACGGGGCGCGTAGACCTGCTTCTCATAGCTACTGATGATGATGGTCCTTGGCTTTCTAGGGGTGATGGCCTGGTCCTCCTTTCAACGTCGCAAGGAATGAGACGACATTGGCACACCTCGTCTGCTGAGAATGAAGGAGAAGAAGAAAATAAGAAAAAGGAAAAAAAAAAATTAAATCTTGGTCTCCTGCTCGAGAAGAACAAGGGGTGAGGCCCTTTGTGTATGAAGTTGAGAGGAGTACCTCTTCCTCTCGCCTTCGTCTGGGTGGACTTGTAGGACCAATCCAAAGAGAGGAGTGACTTTGAAAAAGGTCACCCTCCTTTTAGTGCTGTTGTGCTGGGTGGTGGTGGTGGTTCAGGGGTTAGAGTGACTCTGAGCCCGCCCAATCGATAAGCCCCAAGCCACAGGCACTGCAGAGAGTCGTGGTACAGTACGGTGCCGGTACCACAGACAGTGACTAGTGGAGTTGGGTATTAGACCCTGAACGACGCCCGTGAGCAGGCGGGCAGCAGCCTGCACAACACCCAGACTGACTCCACCCCCCAACCGGCTCTCTCTCCCCCCCAACTGTAACGTAGGCAGGAAAACACGGGATCGTCAGACCGACGTAACCTTGTGAGAGGACGGCAATGCATGGTATCATATAGCATCTATCACAAGAAGGTAACTCAACCTGGAGGGTGCAATGCATAATACGTTACTACAAAACCCAAAGGGCGAACGGAACACCATGGAACATTGTAGGAAAACTAGAGAGTACTGTACCCAGGGCGTGTTTCTACGTACTTGCGGACTGCACTGTACTATAGTATGCCTATGGTAATTCTAGTGGTTCTACATGTACTGATCAGATCAATGGACAGCAATAGGCGCTGCAAACGGGCCTGCAAGACACAGCCTTTCCTTTTGCTTTCATCCTGTTTATATATATATATATATTTTTTTTTTTTTTTTTTTTTTTTCCCTTTGTTGGTCATAGGTGAGGGGCAGAGCTGGGAGAGACAGGGGGGTGGCGCCACCCCCTCATGCTGTACCTGTGCCGTTCAAGAAACATCTGTAGTGGCTGGGAGATGAAGTGGCTGCCGTGCACGCCCCGGAGCCGCATTACACGTCAGGATAAGCTACGACCCGCAGGCGCCATTCTCTCCAGGATAGTGTCATCCTTCCTTCCTCTAACGACTCGGTCCTCCTCCAACCCCCAACACACCACATCCCCCCTATTTTCTGTCGTGTTTTACTCATTCGCCCCGACGCCAACCGCCTACTGTTGGACTCTGATCCGATCGAAAAAGGACGGATACTGTCTGGTACACTATGGACGAGAAATCCGCTTACAAGTACGACAAGCTCGGAAGGCCCGCGCAAGCCACGATGAAGCCCTACGCACGGCCAGCACGCAGGCTGAGGCCTCTCCTGATCACGACCCTCGTGGTCTTGTGTTTTTACTACTACGTGAGACCAGCTACGCCTTTCGGCATCCTCCCACAGGTCGCCAGGCTCGCTCCGACGCACAACGCAGAGGCGCAGGCGGCCATGGCGACGAGCACCAAGGCCCTCGTCCCCCTCGAGGCCCACATCATGTCCAAATGCCCGGATGCAAAGGACTGCCTCAGAATGATGATTCTGCCTACCATGCAGCGCGTCTTCGATAAGGTCAACTTCACCCTGTCGTACATCGGCACGCCCACGGCCAATGATGGAGTGGACTGCAAGCATGGCCCCGAAGAGTGTATGTCGTCAGGACTGTCCTTGGGATGAGAAAGAAGGTCCGGGGGTAAACTCTGCGTATCTGGTGTGGCTAACAAGACCGGCTCTGCCCTTTCCTCTGAGATAGGTCTCGGAAACATCATGCTGCTCTGCGCTGCCTCCCTGTACCCCGATCCCAAGATATATCTGGGCTTCGCGATGTGCATGATCAAGGATTATGAAGATATACCCCAGAGAAGTCTGATCGAGGACTGCGCCCTCGAGCATGCCATCGATTTCGAAAAGCTGAGCGACTGTGCAGACCAGGACGACGGAGCATTTGGTGTGGACATGCTGAGGAGCAGTGTTCGGAGAAGTGCAGAGGTAAGGCTGTTTAATCCCACACGGGCTATCACGGCCACACGCTGAAGCACTCCTTCTGACGAGATACAATTTAATTTTTAGGCCGGCGTTACCAAGAGCTGCACGGTACGAGTGAACGAAGAAATCTACTGCATTAGGGATGGCGGAGAGTGGTCGGATTGTCCTCATGGGCCCGAAGTCAACGACCTGGTTCTTGAGATTGAGAAGCAGTACCGCTCTTCTTGAGTGGCTCGAATACTTCTGCCCACAACTCGCTAGCCTCACCGAGCGTGTAACTTAATGATACCGAGTCCATACCCTTGTCCTGCTCGTCGGCGCCCATGCTCCTCAGGTGCTCGATGATGCTGTCCAGCCCGACTGCCTTGCCTGTGGCCTGCGTTTGCCCCGCCTCGAGGGCCACGTGGACGATGTGGATATGGAAGTGATAGTACGTGGGCTGGTAGTGCACATACAACTTGAGCTGGTCAGACTCGACGTCTGGGTACACCTTGACGGTGGCCTCGATGAATTTGGTCTTCATGTGTTGGAGCCACGCGAGGTGCTTGACCTTGAGGTCCCGCAGACTCCAGATGTCGCGACGCTCCACGATCCCCAGCAGGTGAAGAGCCTCGATGGTCTTGCGGTCCCAGTTGAGATCCGGCAACAGGAGGAAACCCTCCTCGCCCGCCTGGCCGAGAGGCGTCCTGTATATCACATCTTCCACCTCCTTGCGGCCCTCGATGATGTTGAACACCCAGTTCAGCCTGCCCTGGTCACGCTTGGCCTGCATGTGCGGGCGGATCTTGTCGCGGTAAATTTCTGGGGTCTCGGTCACGAAGCGCACACCTTGCTTGCTGTACTTTTTGATGTGTTGCTCTGTGCACGGGTAGATCAGGTTGATCTTGAGGTCGGCGAACTCGGCACCGTCCGGACCGCCGTCGATCGCACCGCTGCTGGCCATGTACCAGTGGTAGATGTCATTCGCGCCGAGGTTCTTGAGCGTTCGAAGGCTGCCCGCTATCGAGCCCAGGTAGTCACTGGAGCTGGGGAAGGGGGCGCGCTCGAAGATCAGCAGCGCAGGCTGCTCGTCGATGGTGCCGCATAACGACGTCCTCCGTCCTGCCTGGTCTGTTCATCGTGGTTCAAGATGTGCGTGTGGATGGTCAGCTGCTTGACGCGTTCGGGATAACAAGGTGGGCAGAACGTGGCTCAAGGAAGCGGGCGCGCACCCTGGTTGAGCAGGCGTCCGAGCTTGAACCTCGGCACCAAGTCCTCTGGTCTCGACATATTGGGAGGTCTCTCGATGAGGAGTCGAAGGACGAGGACAAAGAAAGCACGACGTGTAGTTGATGAGGCGGGCCAGTCCTCGAGGCGGCCCTCCAGAATTGTTGCTTGGCGCGTTGGTTTGGAAATGGTCGATTTTCAGGGATCATCAGAACTACGGTACCACAACGTTGGGACTACATACAAGCCGCTCCAGTTAGAAGCTTGGACCAGCTCTCGGCACTGGACCGGCCTAATCCTGGTGCAGCAGGAAGCTACATGGTATGCTATAATGCAGTTGGTTCTCGCCAGTCTCTACAACTCTTGTTGACCAGATCTCAGCTCATAAAGTCATTTGCTTGTCTACATCTTCTAGAGGCCATGGTCAACAGCAATCCAGTCCCTTTGTCCTTCTCACTTCAGCACCTTTTACCAATGGGCGCTGAGGTGCTCAAGGCTGGCTGGCTGAAGGGCTGTTCATGGCTAGTGTATTCAATGCAGGCGGCGGCGGCTATTCTCAACCTGAGGTTTGCACTCGCTGCCCTGGAAGCCACAATCAGGCATCCACAAAATGCCCTTGTCCACTGCTTCCTCTTACTTTAAGACGAGGAGGTCCTGGAGCCCTCGCAGGGACAAGGGTAACTTCCGGCGGTCGGGGGGAGGTGAGCATGGGGGCTGGGCTGGGCCTGGGTCGAGTCCAGAAGTTTATTTACTGGTTTTAGCTGTACTATTACTATATGTAGATCGACCAAAGAGCTTGTTCTGACTTCATACCAGTCCCCTTGGGGGTTGTCGTGTGGTTTTGATCTCCTTTCCCGCGCCGTCTTAGTTGAGGACCCTTCGTGAGGGCTTGGAAGATGCTCCCATTCTCCCTGGCCCCAATGTGCTGGGCGGTGATACGTTTTCTTTTCAGCCCTGTTTACTTTCTCTACCTTGGCCCTGCAAGGGCGGAAGAGCGTTGTATTTAGGATGGTGCGCTAGGCCCTCGGTCTCCACGAGCTGGGGCTTCATGTAGCGCTGAACAAGGTCAGGCCGTAGTCCGGTCATGTCCCTAATTGGACACCCGATTCTCAACATCGGAAGAGGAAGAAAAAGAAAGAGCAAAAAAAAAAAAATATTATTATAGGTCACGCACGTTCTTTCATAGTATCGGCACAGGTGCTTGTAGGTGTGTGTGTTTCACACGCCCATCCCTGAACGGGCTCCTTCTCCATGGGCCTGGAACTGTCCTGTGGGCCACACAAACAATGCTGTATAGGATATTCCCAGGCGCCCAGGGTCCTCCCGGCTCATACACTCCCACTTCCCCCCACTGTCCCAGCATTTGCAGCCTCAGCTCAGCAACCCTCGCGGTGTGTGGTAGTAATCAGGATGTCTAGGAGAGGCTAAGTGCTTACGGGGATCAACATCCACCTGCAGAAGCCAAGACAGCTAATCAAACTAGCCTGTGATCCAGATGAAAGGAGGAGGGAGGCACTGGCAAGCGGGGGACAACGGGGAGGGGGGATGGGATTGGAAACGAAAAGAAGGAAAGAAAAAGAAAGAAAAAAAAAAAATACATAGACACTACTGAGGGCATTGGGGTCCATCGTAAATGGAGACGAGGTACATAGCATGTCTGGCTGATATTATCAGAAAAGCCACAGCTGAACAGAGAGAGAGAGAGAGAGAGAAGAATGGGGGTGGAGCCTCTTCAGGTTTCCATAAGAACTGGATAGGCACGCACACACGCGCGCGCACACACACACACACCGACCAAAGCAGGCTGCTTCCTGAGCTTGCACTTGGTCTAGTTCTCTCTCTTCTTCTTTCCGCTTTCCCTCTCGCCTACCTTGATTTGTTTCCATCCTTCTCCGTAACAGGCACTCGTCATTTCGCCCCGAAGGATCAGTAGGGCTCCCTGAGGCGCTGTCCAAATTTCCCACCGGCCTCATGTCGGTGTCGACAAGTCTGTAAATAAACTCGAAGTAGTGGTGCCCGCTTACATGATGTCGAACCAGGTGAGCAGCTTATAATTCATCTCTATTGATACTCGGGTGGAGCAGCATCACTTGGCATCTGCCCTGCTTCCGTCTTCCTTCTCTCCATTTCCCCCCCCCTCTCTCTCTCTCTCTATCCGCCTTTCTCTTCTCTGTCCCTCTCTCTCTACCCCTCGTTGTTGCAGTGGACAACAGCCCAAAAGGACAATTAAAGAAGAGCAAGATAAAAGTAATGTCATATTTGGTACTAATGTGAGAGATATGGATCCCAAGGCAGATCACCACGCCCAGCAGGCTCCTGAGCTGGTTCAACAGAGCTACCCAGAGGCATATCACAACGGCCAGCAGCAATACAGCCAGTATAGTCACTACCCTCAAAACCCACCTGCACCGCCGCCCAAACCAGAGGGTTCATACATCTCATACATCTCTCAACAAAGTGCACCAAATTCCGCCTACCCCACGAGCCAACACACCACCCCGCAGGCATACCACTCCCAGCTCGCCGGCGGCGCTGGCGCAGCACCAACACTGAGCGATGCTGGCGGTCCCGAGAAGAGGAGAGGATCAGAACGCATCATATGCGGATGTACGGCCGTCGTCTTCATCCTCAGCCTCCTCTGCGCGGTCCTTGCGGCAGCAGTCATCGGACTCGCGGCCGGGACGGGCGTTGAAGCCTCGAGGGCAACTTCGGCCCAGAACAGAGCGGATCAGCTGAACGCCTCGCTTGTGGCGGCTCTTGGGGGTGCGACGGCCACTTCCAAGTCATCCACCTCAACCTCGACTTCTTCGTCGCCTTCGACCTCGGACACGTCATTTGCATCTCTCGACGACAACTGCACGGACGATCCCGACGGTGTTACAGGAACCACATACAGCGCCTTCTCATGTGAGCAGCAGCCAAAGCTCTTTTACCTACACCATCTTCTGCTGTCTATCACTCTTCTATGAGACCATGACTAACACCTGCATCGTACTCCCAGTACTCGGCGACTACTCCTTCAAGATACAGTGCAACAAGGACACCGACGGCAGTCCACTGATGAGCCTCTTCACCGCCGACCTGAACGCCTGCATGGACGCCTGCGCCGCCTACTCGCACTACACGCCCTCCATGTTTGGAAACAACACCAACACCACCTGCGCCGCCGTCAGCTTCATCCCCCTGTGGACCAACGAGACCGCCGCCCTCGTCGGTGGTGCACCGGGCAACTGCTACCTGAAGCCCCAGCAGACCGCCGCCCCGACCACGCCCAATATCGGCACCGAGTGCCACGCTGGTATCCTCTCCTCCAGCTAATTTTATGGTTTTTCCCACGGGATGGTGTGTTATCTTGTGCCGTTTAATTGGTCTTTTTTTTTTTTTTTTTTTTTTTTTTTTTTGAGGGCCGATCGTTTCTGTAACATTCAGGTGCGTGTGTGTGTATAAGGGCCATTTCTTATCTGGGGCATGGGGCTACAAAATCAAAATGATTGTAAATGGATGAGACGGGATGGGAATATAGTCAGGAAAATTTCGCCTGATATCTACCGGCGCACCACAGCCATTTTTTATTCCACTTTTCATGGTTTGAAATCTTGCTTACTTTCAGAAGGCTTTTTGTTTTCTGGCCCTTAGGCCAAAGCATTTTCTCGTCGTTCAGTCGGAGAAGGAAAAAAAAAAAATTAAAGAAATTATCCTTCACAACATACACATTTCGTTCTCCATTCTGCTTATTCTCCAGACCATACCCGAAAAGGGAACTAACACATTGGATGCACCGAAATTGATCGGTATGGTGTGCAAGGACGATGATGACCAGCCAGGCAAAGGGCGCCCACTGGGCTCAGCGATCGAGAGCTGGCTAGTTCACTGAGACCCGCGTACGATGTTTGATATGACGTGAGCAGAAACAAGATGAACATTCTGGGTCCACCGGATCGATCTGGACCTGCCGGAGGGGTACGCGTTAACATGCTACCATCGAATGAATGGTCAGGAATATTGGACACGGACACGACGACCAGGTGGCCTCTCGATTGCTCCAAGCTCTGGGGCGGGGCGGGGCAGGCTCCCAGGGATCAATCAATAAGCATCCTTCGGCTGTGGGGAATGGCTGAGCAAGGAGCAGATTCTGGGTTTTCTCGAGTGGCACCGCGATGACTGGTAGGGGGTTTATGCTGGTGCACATGTTGTCGAAAGCAGGGAAAATATCCGTCCGGAACCCTTTATTGGGAGGGGGGGGGGGGGGTTGGTTATAAAGAGAAATATCTTTTTTTCTTCTTCTACGGGTGGTGATCACGGTCGAAGGGCGGGATCAGGGCCTTCATATGTCCGCTGGACGTTCGACCACATGATAGAAAGCCCTCCTGGTCTCCTGTATGTCCGAAGGCGTAGAGAAGAACACATGGAGGACAAGAGGGCGCTGCTGTATGACATCTCCATAGCCCAATAATGTCATCTAGGGATTCTCCTAGCTGTTGCGGAAGCCTACATGGGGTTTGGTGCACTAATCTATCCGCTTCTGTTCCCCAACATCTGGATTATGTATCAAAATTGTACCCATAGACTTTACAACTTCCAGAGACCAAAGGATCCTTCCACCTCTCGCCGCTATGGAAATCAAGTCTTACACAATGCGCCTATAAGCCTGGCGAGACCATGATCTAGTAGTGTAAGCAGAAGAATTAACAGTATTTAGACCTCGAACTGCGAATAATACCTCCACAGAGTATGCAGCCGGTGCTCATTCCACATGCGCCACTCGCCGCATCAGCCTCTGCAGAGTCTCGACGAATTCCGCCTTCGAAGGTGCCTTCTCATCCTCCCACAATGCCTTATACTTCTGCAGGGCACGAAGCTCAAGCTGACTTAACTCGTGAGCTGCATCCGTGCCAGACTGCAGCCAGAAGCTCCGTGCAATCGTGTCCAGTTCCTCGTTCAGGTTGCGGAACGCTTTGGTAGTCTTGACATCCAGTCCGAGAATCTGCCAGCGGAGGGCGTGCAGAGCCTTTTGAAGAGCGGTTTTGCGGTTGTAGTCATCCAGCGCGTCACAGAGGGTGATGCACCGATCGAAGACGAGTCGAAGAGATACAGCGTCTGTGGTAGCGAAAGACGCAGAAAGGGTGGCGATGCAGTTGGCCATGAGCTGGTGGGGGTGACGTGAGCCGCCCTTCAAATCGAGAACACCATTTGGAATGGGAATGGAAGTGACCGCCTCAGCCGAAGTGTTACCATCCCTTTCCAGGATGCCGTCCCAAACCCTCTGCCTCTCGGCTGGTGGGATGCACTTATGTAGGAAGTGACACGTAGCCTCGAGGGCAATCTGCTTGGCTGCCCGGCCTGCCAACTTCAGCACACCCTCCTCAATCCCAGACAACTTCTCCTCCGGATGCTTGGCATAGAGGTCCAGCAGGCTTTTGGAGGGCTGGGCCGAGTTGAACCCGCTCGTAGACGACGGTCGGTATCGTTTGTCACGCTTGGAGACCGCAAGAAAGATATCAAGTCCATGAGCCGAGACGTCACCCTCGACTAGAGTGGCCCTTGCCTTAGTGCCGTCGTTCTGTGTGACCGATGGTTGCACCATGAAGGACAGGTCTTCGTCTTCAAGCTCGCGATTGTTGACGGTCGACGGATTGAAGGTAGTGGTTCCAGTCTCGTGATCACTACCATAGTCTAAGTGTTGGGGAATCTGGTCTTGATTTGGGACCGCATTAAAATCACGTCGTCTGGTCCGATCTCTCCCTTTCTTAGAAACCGGAGCGTGCTGGCCCTCGCTTTGATTTTTCACCTGCTGGCGCTGCTCATGCGCCGTGTGCTGCTGTTTCTGTTTCTGCTGCTTTTGCGCCTGCTGTAACAGTCGCTTCTGCGCCTCCTGCGCCTGCGCCTGCGCCTGCTGTAGGAGCCGTTTCTGCGCCTCCTGCAGCTGCTTCTGTGCCTGCTGCTGCTGCTTCTTCACCTGCCGGTGCTGCTTCCTCACCTGTCGCTGCTTCTTCTGCAGAGCTTGTTGCTGTTTCTGCAGAGCCTGTTGCTGGTTCTGTACCGCTTGTTGCTGTTTCGGCGCGGCCCGCTGCTGCCTCTCCGCCGCTTGCTGTTTGGCCCGGCTCTTCTTGGACTTCTTCTTTCCCATCTTGCTGAGTTTTCCCTCCTCGTCTTCGGAGGGCGAGCTTTTCCCGGTAGAAAGACTGTTGACCCCTTACAGCTCTTCGTGGATTGTGCCGAGTGCGAGATGGTATCGCAACAGCCGTATGCCCCTCAGGCTGAGGGCAGTCGTTGAAACCCTTCAAGGGAGGAAATCCAGATCTCGTGTGGTTCCGGATTGGTAGCCAAACCGCATGTTGAGAGCTTGTGGAAGGATCATGTGTGGCACGACGTTGAAGATCAGCCTCAGAATAGTTGCACTCGAGCTGAGCCTGTTGTTGTTCTGTCCTTTTTCTTCTGTCCCAAGCTCTGGTCTTGCTGACAAGGTTTAGCGGACAGGGCTATGGTTCTAGTTTTCAGTGAGGAAGTCACAATGGAGATATCGAGGAGTGAGGCGCGATGAACAGCTCCTGCAGCCCGCTTCGCTGATGTGGGCGGTTCGATTCGCCCGACCACTTCAAAGATTGCTTCGTTCCGTGAAGGGGACTGTAAAAAATGATATTGGAATGTTGGCTTTTACAGCATTGCGTCCGTCTGCGGACGACCGAGAAATGAACTCTCCAGGAGGGCGAAGCAAACGAGGTCGGCCTCTCAGGTGGAGGATACTTTGGCAGTCCTCAAAGACCTTGCAAGAAAGTATTTGAGAGAGTAGCAGCAGTGGAAACAGAATGTTGACAAATGAAGACGCCAAATTAACACTGGGCTGAGCTACAGATCACCCCTGACAACTCTCGCCCACTGTTGGGGAAGATAAGTGGACGATACATCTTGCTTTACTCGCATTACCTTTCAAAGGTCGTCACATGAGGCTCTTGAGTGAAAGGTGGCATAGTTTGATGGACTATGGAAGCAAAGCAGCAATGACTTACGCCTGCAGTCAATGTGAACATAAACTAAGTGTCAGCCGAGTGGGAAGCTTCCCTTCGAGCTTTGGCACCGGCCTTGAGGGCCTCCCACTTCTCCCGATATTTCTCAACTGTCCGCTTGAGATGTTTGTTGTCTCTTTCGAGGGTCTCGAACTGCTTGCTTGCCGCGGCCAACTCCTCTTCTAGCTGACGGTTTTTCCTCCTCAGGGCCTCGTCTGCAGCCTGCGCGCCTCCACTCTGCGATACTGGAGACCCCGGCCGGGCAAGGCGCATGCTGTCCACCATGGCAAGCCGAGAATGCTGGGCACTCGCCTCAAAGGCGTGCAGGCGCTTGGTGACTTTGTCCAGCATCCCCTTCAGGCTCTGGTTCTCGGTGTTGAGCTCCTCAATGACGTTCAAGAGCTCCCTCTCTGTCTGGCTCTTTCCGACACGCCGTTTCGTACTTGGAGACAAGGCCATCTGTGACTCCTTGGCATCGACAAAGTCTTCCTCGTCCGGGTCATCGTGCGCGTCGGCAGCTCCACCGTGCACAGAGGCGGCCATGGCACGCCTCTTCTCCTTCTGGTCAAAATTCAGTATGTTGGCATATGAGACAGTGTGGCCGCTCGTGGGGACGACGTAGAACGAGTCGTTGCCAGAGTGGCCATCTCGATACACGGCTCGCAGTGCGGCCTTGGAATAAATCCTGGACAGATCCGGATCTTCAGTGGGATCCCGGACAGACTTGGCCTTGCCTCTCGTCTGCGAGGTCGGTTCTGGAGCGGCGCTCTCAGGGGTGCTCGGTTCCTCGGTGATGAGGGGCAGGCCAGCGAAAGCAAGGGGCGCTGAGAGGCGGTTGATGATATTGCCAAACGTGCTGTAGAAGCGCGAGAAGCCCTCCTCAGTGATGCCTGAGGTGGTCATGGGTTCATCTTCGGCTGCCTCGTCGATGGAAGCGGGGCGCGAGCCCTGCGTCGTGGGGGGCTGTGGCGGAGGCACCCAGCTCGGTTTTGGCTTCCCGCTCTTGGTGTCAAGCATGTGCTGCATCCTTGTTTTTGAGCCATCCTTCCTGGCCGTGACATCTAGATTGCCGGGCGCTTGGTCATTCGAGACGCTCGGTGCGGCGGGCTGTGCGCGATGTCTCGAGCCGCGGATGCCCCTGGCAGAGGCGAGGTTGCTGGCGATCGACGAAGATAGCTCCCGGGACGGGGGGTAGCGACGCTGTGCTGCCAGGCTCGGTACTGCTACAGGCGGCTTTGACGTCGCCCCAGAGACTGCATCCGATTGTGTGCCGGAGTAGCCTGGCTGCGCACCATCACCACCACCACCATCACCACCTGCCTTCTCCTCGGCCTCGGCCACATCCTTCTCTGTGACGGTGTGTGCTGAGGGGTGATCGACCGAGAACTTGATCAGTTCGGAGAGCTTCTGGTGGTGCTGCTCGAGAAGCCTCAGGGTCCTCAGGGCCTCGATACTGGATGTGACCTTGGCGGCATTGGAGAACTCGCCGGCCGCAAGAGTATGCTCGTTAATGGCTACGGTGGAGTTGGCTGTCTGGGTGGCGTCCGAGGCGGCTTTCGCATGGTCATGCGCCTGGGCAGATACTGTCAGCACCCTGCGTTTAGAGGAAGCCGTCTCGTGCTATGCAGCATACCTTGATCAGCGAAGCAGTATTCATGATGACTCTCAGCCGGTACAGATAGTAATAGGCGGCCAGGGAAGGGGTGGTCTGCACATCGCATATACAACCCTGGAGTCTGGGATGGAGACTCGTGTTTGTCTGAGACGGGCCGGTCAGCCTCCTGGACCGGCAGAGAGCCCTGTATGCGCAGGAATTCTTGGTGCACAGGGTAAGGCCTTGTTGCGGGTGATGTTGTCCTGACCCGACCGCTCCGCAGGGGAGGTATGAGATGTTGAAGCTCGGCGCCGCGGCCGGGGTATTTGCTAAAGTTGCGTTGAGGGTGTGAGGCTCCAAAGTCTCCAAAGAAACCCACAACCTAGTATGTGGGCTTTCCCTGTGCTCTAGTAACAGACGGAGGAAGAAGCGCTAAGCCACAGCGGTAACGCTGGCCGCTGCGTATTGCCAAGGTTTCTGAATGGTGCTAGCATAGTGTATCACAGGGGCAGCTCAAGTACCCCGTTCGTGCCCGTGCAGGCCTATCAGAGGGTGCCCACTAGCCAGGTCTCAGTGCCTCCAAGCTCAAGATGACGCGAAACAGCGTCATTAGAGAGGAAAAAGCCGAGCAACTCCTTGTCACAGCAAAACCTGAGGGTGAGCATGTCTGTATTCAAGAGCGCAGCCGTGGTTACATAGTGCCTGCAAAGTACATGTAAGTAGTAGAAGGTTGATGCAAGCAGGTCTGCAGCGAGGAAAGCTGCAAGGGGCAACGACAATAAACTTGGTCGTGGATGGTTCTAGTTCCAGGTGCCTGGGCTCATCGGGCGCAGACAATACGCTATACACAACGTAGTCGTCGATCCGGGGTAAAGCCTCCGTACTTTTTGGAAGTTGCAATCACAACGCGTTACCGCCTACGGCACATTCCTAAAAAAGCCACATGCACCTGCTCTTACAATTAGGCTTGTACTCGCACTTGCAACTTACAGCCCTCGACCCTCCTAACCAAGTGTTTTTGTTGGCTTTTCCTTCCTCCCCTTAATGCTGGTGGCGTCTTTCCAAGGAAAAGGACAAGCGAATGCCATCATGACTTTGCCGCCCCACGATCTGATCTGATCGATCTTCTTCCGAACTGTTCCTGATCCTTGCAGTCAACATTCATTAGGACCCCACCAAGCCCTTCCCGACCAGGCCGAGGTTGTCTTATTGTCAGCATCACCGTCATCTCTCTCAGTGTGTGTCCATCAGCATCTTCTTGCTGGCCATACGCTCCCGTCGCCCGCTGAAACAAGTACGAAGCCTCTTTACCGGTCGATTCATGCTTATAGCTGCAGTGCGAGTTGAGAAGAAACAGCCTCAGTGGGAGGTCCTGTCACAACCTGGAACATCCAACCGCCGCGTCTGGTCCAGATCGTGCGAGCACCATGGCGGATAAGGCGCTGGGAAAGCTTCTGGCCAAGTCCAAGTCGATCCGGCGTTCCAGAAAGGGGTCTATCGACGGCAACAGCAGCATCGCCAGCGACGACATCACCAACCTCTCGAGGGACACGTCCAGCCTCGATCCGTTCTCACACGCATCCCAGTCGTCATCTTATCCATCCCAGCCTTTGACCCAGCTCGAGAGTGACGACAACAACCACCACCATGACCAAAACCTCAACGACAAGCCCATTCTCGTCCACCCTCCTGCAGTCCAAGCGAGCCATGACGGAGAGTCGACGAGCCTAGTCTCCTACGACTCGGAAGACACTATTGGATCGTAAGTCGGCCCTGCTCTCAGCGCTCAGACATGCGCCTGTTGTTTTATAATATATATATATATATATATATATGCACTTTTGTTTGATTATATCAGATCGTCCCTTGGCCCCATACACGACTCGCAAGTCTGGGTCTGGCCAGCACGTTGGCGTCTTGCATGCGGAGCCTTTTCCCGCGTCGATCCCAATCCCTTCCGAGGCCACCCAGCTATCTTCCCTTATACGGACTGTCCATCTCGGTTGGCACATGCTCGCTGAGGACAACCCTCCAGATTCAATCTCTCCAGTCCACATCCTCCCCACACAGCGAGACTAAAGGGACTCGATCTGTCAGGGACCTGCGGCACTGCGAGGTTGCTCCCTAGCGTCTTATCACACACTCCCCCGTCTCTTCATTAACCCCCCCCTGACGAGCCTGGCACAATGGCTGCCGTGCACTCCATGGTACCTTATTAGTAGTTTGGAAACGAGGTCCCCTCAAACCCCCTCCACACAAGATTACTACGCCCGATCCTTACCTTACGCCCTCCCCCCTCCCCTCCATATCCACCCACCCACCCACCAACGCACTATTACATACACACGGCCAACCTCAGCCATCGTCCACGTCTTACTTCAGCTCGCATCAAGGTTGTCAATCCTCCTCGCATATGCTTTCTCACTCGTTTCTCTCCTCACACCTCCAAAGCCTTTTGCACACCACATCAATTTCTCACCTGTTGTGTCCCTTTTTCTTGTACTCCTTCTGAATTTCTTTTTCGGTCTACTGGTGGCCGTTGCTGGTCAGAAGCCCCCCTGCCAGCTCGCAAGGCCTTGCTTGCTCCGTCCGACAGCCGCCACCGCCAGCGTACCTCAACTCTCTGTGACGAGCTTACCTGGGTATTCTCGTGTACTAACCCTCCCGTGGTTACAGTCACCTCGAGCGGCCCCCTCCGGTCTCTCTTCACCCCTCTCAGATCGGCTATCTTACTACCAACTCTCCTCTGATCCAGGCCGAGTACTATCAAGGTTCCCGTCCCTCGCAGGACACACCCACCACGGAGCAACCAACAGAATCCGACCCTTCTGGGTCGCACAACCCGGCCGGCCTTGCGCCACCGGCCCCTCGTAGTAGTGGGAGGTCGCCATCGCCTGTGGGACGCATCAAGGGTGTCTTCAGGTCCAAAAAAAGCTTCTCGAAGCTCTCAGGGGGAAGCGACACCTCCAGCCCGGAGAGGCGTCCCGCAACCGCGAGCTCGAAACCCTCGGCCGAGTCATTCGACGCACTCAAGATCACCGTTCCCGAACCTTCCGCCGCGAGCAATTCCTCGACCGAGCCAGAATCTTCCACACCGCAACACAAGGCCACCGAGAAGACGGCAGAGCAGAAACAGGGGCTTGCAGAGCGCTTTACTCGTCTGTCGCGAGCCCAGTCTGTTGAAATTGGCACCCCGCCAGGAACGCCTCCCTCTGCCTCGGACAAGGGCACTCCGGTGATTGTCAACACCCCTCCAACGCCGACTCACGCTTCCTCACCAAGGTTCGATACTATACGCCGAGGGACCGACTCGTCCAGTGGTGGTTCGTTCTCTGAGAAGCGCGCCAGGTCTGGCTCGTCGAGCTTAGTGCCCAGCAAGCTGTCCACCATCTCGTCGACACCACTGACGCCCATCGAGAGCGTCGCTGCTACTCCTACCAACCAGCCAACCAGCGGCTTCTTCACGTCTGTCATCTCTGCCGCCCAGAGTGCCGCCCAGAACCTCAGCAGCACCATTGTCAGCACAGGGCCCAGCAATTCCAAGAGCAAAGGGCAATTCTCTGCCGCTCAGCTACAACAGGACAACACAGCCGAAGAGGATAAGGTCGAGGTCGAGCCGTCTGCGGCAGCAAGACCAAACCTGTTGATGGAATCACAAGAACCTGCGGTCAAGACGATAGGCATGGGTGACCTCAGCCTGAGCCAGCTGGGCATCAGTGACCCTATATCTCGTACCCCGACCCCGACGACTGCCAAGTTTCCAGATCATAATGATCACCGGAGGTCAAGATCTGAGTCCGCCCCCGTCGAGGTCAGTCCTGTGAAGACCACCCTCGATGCGCCCTGGGACGATGCGCAACGACCCATGTCCTCGTACGAGCCACCGCTTTATCACGGAGACAAGACACCCCCCACAGGCAGCGTCTATGATGAGCCTTCTGGTGTTCACAGGAGCGGCAGTGTTAGGAGCGCGATCGGCCGTCGCAACAACAGGAAACGTGGGAGTACCAATGGGACAGGAGGCACGGGGAATACCATCGGTGCTGCGCTGTCGGCTGTGAACTCATCGCTGGCCCAGCCCGGTGCGTCACTTGCACCGAAACTTACGGGGTTTGCGGTGGCCAGCAAGAAGCGGAACCGAGATTTCCACGCCCTCTTCAAAAGTGTTCCGGACGATGACTACCTGATTGAGGATTACAGCTGTGCTCTGCAGCGTGAGATCCTGGCTCATGGGCGGCTGTACGTCTCCGAGGGCCACCTGTGTTTCAGCAGCAATATTCTGGGCTGGGTGACCACCCTGGTCATGAGCTTCGATGAGATCGTGTCGGTCGAAAAGCGGAGCACTGCGCTGCTCTTCAAGAACGGTCTCATGATCTCCACCCTGCACGCGAAGCACATTTTTGCGAGCTTTGCGAGCCGTGATTCCACATACGACCTGATCGTCAAGATCTGGAAGCTGGGCCACCCTGGACTCCAAAGCTCCCTCAACGGGGTGCGACTGGACGACACGGGTGGTGACAAGACCGAGAAGATCGATGCTGAGTCCGCCGTTGGGGACAGCCGAAGCGCTTCGGTATCGGACGAAGAAGAAGACGAGACCGATGATGGCGAGGACGTGTATGATGAGGATGAAGAGGAGCACGAGAGCCACGAGGCCGCTCAGGCTGCAGAAATACCCCTGCTGGAGTCGGCCATCGAGAAACCACTCACTCGCAAGTCATCAGGGGTGATGGCAAACACCAGTGCCCCGTCCGAGAAGCCAAAGGATGCACCGGCGGCTCCGGCTCTCGGAGAGTTCCCAGGCCCAGCCACGCATGCACCCACGGACTGCGGTGATGCTGACACACATTACCAGAGGGTCGCAGGCGACGACACTATCCCGCTGCCGATGGGCAAGGTCTACGACACGTTGTTTGGGCCTGGGTCCGTGGCGTGGATGACGAAGTTCCTCACGGTCGACCAAAAGTGCAAGGATCTGCAGCTTGACGACAAGAAGGGCCTGACACAGGACAGCAAGACTCGCACATACACGTACATCAAGCCTCTGAACGCCTCTATCGGCCCCAAGCAGACCAAGTGTATCATAACGGAGAACCTGGAGAATCTGGACCTGGAAAAAGCCGTCAACGTCTTGATCACGACACAGAACCCAGACGTCCCAAGCGGCAACGTCTTCAGCGTCAAGACTAAGTACTGCCTCTCGTGGGCTGAGAACAACGCCACCCGGGTTCAGATCAGCTGTGTGGTAGAATGGACAGGCAAGAGCTGGCTGAAAGGTATCGTCGTCACCATCTCCTCTGTCCGTGATCTCCTGAGTACGAAATATCTAATCTTTTGTTTTCTTCGCGATAGGACCCATTGAGAACGGTGCGTATGACGGACAAGGGCAGTACTGCAAGGATCTCTTTGTGGCTCTGAAGGCTGCCGTGTCAAAGCGCTCCCCAGCAGCCGCGAACGGGGCTGGAGGCAAGATCAGGAAGAGAGGCAAGAAAGGAAAGGCCACTGCAGCCGCAAACGTCACGAGCGACAATGAAGATGCAGCAAAGCATTCTTCCAAGCAAGATTGGGGCATGCTGGAACCACTGCATGGCATTCTCGGTCCGGTCATCGATATCGGCAAGCCTCTGCTCACGGGAAACGTTGTTTACGGCCTGCTCGTTGGCCTCCTGGTGGCGGCTTGGTTCGGGTTCGGGTTCACCAACAAACCTGTGCCTGGGCCTTACGGTGCTCCCTTGGGTCTCTACGGATACCCTGACCGGCTGGCTGCGTACGAGGAGATGTGGCGGCGCGAGGAGAGCGAGCTGTGGGAATGGCTAGAGGAGCGTGTGGGCATGGACCGCCTGCACAGCGGCGAGCCGCAGCCTCGGAAGAGGGTGATGGAGGCGCGCACCGTGGAGGAGAAGGTGCGCGAGGACCGCATGGACGAGCGGGAGATCAAGGATGCGATCAGGATCACGGAGGAGAAGCTGAAGGTGCTGAAGTCGGTGGTGGAGAAGAACGAACAGACGACAGCTTCGGTCAACTGAGGGCGAAGCTGGCTGGTGAAAACAACAACAACAGTACGGGATCGGAAAATCTCCCCTACGCACTAGACCGGGTTTAGTTTCCTTTGTGTGTTTTTGGTGGTACATGTTGGTTTTATCTCTGTGGTTTTTTTTCCCTTTATATTTTCTATTTTGTCTTGACTTTGAGCGAGCATTAGCAAGGAGTGTAAAGTGTGGTTTGGTCGGGACCGGCAAGCTGTATCACATCTGAAGCAAGAAGAAAGAAGGGGTGGGTAGGCTGTGTTATACAGAGTTTTTAGACTGTAGTATCATCTTGAATTGGATAAGGTTCACCCTTCTTGTTGAATTTGTGAAGCTTTTTTTTTTTTTTTTGTACTGTCTTTTTATTTGATTATGTTTTTGTGTCATACACACACACACACACACACACACACACCTCTAAATATGTATATAACAATTCACCATCACTTTGTTTGCATCAAGCCTCCCACGTCTTGTAAGTGAATATTCTCAGGAGTCACACCACGGTCTATGCGCCCCCATCCTGCATGCCATTGCGGCGCCGCATTACCACCACCGCCACCACCACCACCACCACCAACACGATCGTCCATGTCGTCGTCATTCTCGTCAAATCCTCTCCCACATGACGAACTACTTGAGCCCGCCATGCCGTTCCTATGGTGCTGCCGTTTCCTCCACCACTGGCCTTTCCTCCTCGCCGGAGGTGGTGACCTGCCCGTGTCTATATCCGCACCCGTCCTCGCGCTGGTGACCCACGTCATGCCGCCGCCGCCACCACCACCACCACTCCCTCTCGAGCTTGTAGCAGTCCGCGGATAGGCGAAGCCAGCTGGCTTGCCACCCACCAGAGCGTTGAAGGGTTTCCTCTTCAGTCGTTGTCGCCGTCCACCTCCCCCAGCTCCCCTGCCTCCCCGCCCGCTGCTGTGGGGCAGCTCGACGTGGGACATGCTCCCGTTGACGCCTGCATTGTAGCTGGTGGGTGCTTCGCCCGCGAGCTCCTCGAGCGAGAGGCCCCTGGTCTCGGGGATGAGCAAGGAAGCCAGGGTGCCGCAGAGCATGAACAGGGCGAACAGGCGCATCAGGTTCCCCAGCCAGGGGCTGCATTCACCTGGGCCGGAGCAGTCCTGGGCCGCCGTGGCGTCTCCTCGGGTGAGCATGGGGATGGAGATGACCTGGGCGACGATGGCGCCCGCCTTGCCCGCCGCGGCGGACAGGCCGTGGGCGGTGGCGCGGTAGCGGGTGGGGGAAGCACTCCCCGGGAACGATAAAGGTGGTGGTGTTGGGCCCGAGGTTGAAGAAGAACTGGGCCAGGATGTAGAGGGCCAGCAGGGCGGCCGAGGAGAGGCGGTGGTAGGCGAAGCCGATGACGCTGAAGAGGACGGTCAGGACGAGGAAGCCGAGGACCTGGAGCGTCCTGCGGCCCAGCGAGTCGATGGAGAAGATGGCGGCCCAGTAGCCCGGCAGGGAGCCCGCGACGGCGAGGATGATGGAGCCCATGGCGGTGTTGAAGAGCTTGGCGTAGAGGGTGGCGCCGCTGGAGTAGCCTATGGCGGCCAGGACGAGGGAGTTGTTGAGCCCGAGGCCGTAGAAGGCGAGGTCCTAGAAGTAAGTTTGTCAGTTTCCAGTACATTAGGTTTCCATCCTGTGGGAGAAGGTATACTTGGACCACAACAGGAAAGAACATCTATAACTTGACTTACGAGGAAGAACCAGGACAGGGTGGTGCCCATGAGCACACGAAGATTCCTCCACTGACCAAAATACGAGGCCAGATCCCGCCACGACGCAGCAGGGGCAGAGAGCGAAGGGCCAGACAGCTTCTTGAGCCGGGCCTGTCTGACAATGTCCACCTCTCCCTTGCCCTTGCTTGCCATGAAGGCCTGGATATCCGCGTCGGCCATCTCGACGTCGTGGACCACATCGAAGGTATATCTAGGTCTGTACCGTCGTAGGAAATATGAAGGATGATTAGTCTTGAGGGGCAACATCAAAACGGGTACAGAATCCCCTGGGACGCAGCAGATGAACATACGTTTCTGGAATCGTGAGCCTGTAGTACAAGGCAAAGCACGCCGGCAGTGCGCCCACGCCCACAATGATGCGCCAGCACCTGTCCGCCGCGACCTGGCAGCCGTAGTCGCACTCTGACAAGCTCGAGATGCCCGCGAAGGAGCCCTTGAAGGCCTCGGTCACGACCAGGGCCACCACCGCCGCGACCAGCTGGCCGACACCCTGCATGGAGAAGACGCCTGCCATCATGGCGCCCCGCCATCTCGTGGGTGCGAACCTGCGCACAGCTTGTCAGCACCTTGACATAGAGAACGAGGGTAGACTAGAGACGATTCTCATGCTGGAGGGACTCACTCGCTCATGATGACGGACGACAGAGGATAGTCGCCACCAATTCCAACACCCTGAGAAGTTCATACGTTAAAAAAAAAAAGAAAGGAAAGAAAAAAAATACATTCAGAACCTTCCAATATTTCATCGAGAAAACTCACCATCATGACCCTCCAGAAGGTCAACAGGGCCGTCGAGCTCATCGACTGGCTCGGTCCAGCCATGGCGCACAGCAGCGTCGACACCACAATGATGATCAGCTCGATGCCATACATCCTCCGCCTCCCCAGGGCATCAGCCATGCGGCCAAACACAACCTGCCCGAGGATGATGCCGGCGCTGGTGGATGCCTTGAGCGCCTGCGACACGGGCGTCGGCAGCGCGCCGTTGTTGCCGCCAAACCCGTAGCGGGCATCCTGTGGCGGGCCGGACCAGAACGCGAGCCCCAGGAAGGTGGTGATGAGGTTGATGGCGAAGATGTCGTAGCTGTCGAGGAAGAAGCCCACGCCCGCGACGAGGACGGCCCGGATGTGGTACGGTCTGAAGGGGACCTTGTCGATCTCTGACAGTGCCAGCCGCCGTCTCAGGTTCGGATCGGCAATGTGAGAATAGTCGTTGGCTGTGATGGTGGTTGCGTCATTAGGTATGGTCGGCTTTTCTCACACGACAGTGGCCACGGCCACCTCGAGGGTGTTTTTAGAGGTCCGCCTGGGAGAGAGGGGGTGGCAGTCCAGCATACCGAAATTGTGAAAGGCATGGTCACCGCCATATGCCATCCTGTATACCCCACCTCCTCCTCCTCCTCCTTCTGGCAGCGAGCTCATGCTGATGTCTCTGGAGGGATGGGCCTGATGATGAACATGTAGGAGTCCGCCGCTACTCAGCACGCCGCATGCTTTCCGTCCATGGATCTCGAGTGGCTTCGAGGGCCACCCTGTCTGTCTGATCCGCTGGCCAGCCCCGTCGTCGTCGTCGTCGTCGTCGTCGTCGTAGAAGGAGAAGTCTCAAAGAAAGACAGTCGGATGATATCCCGAAGCAATAATCCAGGGCTCGAGGTGGTCAAAATTATGTCTGCAATGATAAGTATCGACAGGACACAGGCACGCGCACGTCAAACAAAGCTTCTTGAGGCTGAAAAGGATGGTCGCCGTCACCCTTGGAACCCACCAGGTTCGAGGATCTAGAAGAGCACACCAAGAGAGAGACGAGTGGGAAATAAGAATAAATACTAGTACCTCGGCCCGTCCGGATTATATCACTTATGTCCACCACCACCACCACCACCACCACCACCATCAGCAGTAGCAGCAGCAGCAGCAGCAGCAGCAAGCAAGGCTAGACATGGCTCCAATAAAACAAGGCTCCTGGATAAGCGGCGTTGCAGCGACACGGGGAGCCTCCTTGATGCGCATAAGACTGACCGACCAGGGACGGGGGGAAGGGGGGGGGGGGTGAAAGAGGAGGGTGTCTTGCTGATTAGTGGCTTGTTGGCGGGGAACGCTGAGAAGGGCTGCCTTCTTGTCAGCCTGGATAAATGAGACAGTGAGCGTGAGGTATTTCTACTATGTAATTGTCCTTTACTGGAGCATGGCACATATTTTCTTGGCTGCCTGCCGTGCTACTGACAGGTACAGTACAGTATTACAGTACCACTCTCATTTCTTCTTTCTCCCTGTGCCATCTTCCATGCCAGGTTTGGGGGCGTGAAATGAGTACCATAATGCAGCCCGGTCCGAGTGACATCCCACCTTGTCCACTACGTAGCACAGCCAACGAGCATTCACAAATGCATTGTGCCCCTCGCCGTCGCACGGCGCTTCCGCAGCCAGCTAGATCCATGGCTCTGTCGCAATAGCACATCCGCAATCTTAAAACAAGCCTGGCAGGATGCGCCGCTATTGGGCTCGGTGGCCCGGTTGGTTTTTTTTATTTCTTCTTCTTTTTTCCTCCTCCGTCTTCTTTCCCCTATAGACCGTTTAATGTTTAGGAGGACGCCCTTAATTCGGCTGGTCTTGGGTTCTCCCTTGTCTCCGGGTGTCGTCCGCCGCCGCGACATGCAGGTAAGCAGACACCTCTCTGGTAATACTTCATCCGGTTGGTTGCTCGCACTTATGACCGGCTTAAGCTCCTCATCGTCTCGATCCTTCTCAGCTCTTCCTGTTGGGGTGGGACCTATCCTGGCGCCATAACGACCGCTCTCAGCCGCCTCGAGCCGAGATACCTGCCTCTTTGAGCGTGGACACTCCGTCGCTGGCGTACCCTGTCCCTCCCTCAGGAACCCCCTTTTCGGTATCAGCCAATGCGCGCTTGTGCTGCTGTAACATGGCCATGGTGACAGACGCACTAATTGATGAAGCACGTACTATGTACGTAATTACTACATGTGTGGTAGTTCATCCTGATCATGGCCCATGGAAATGAAGCAGTAAGTTATTAGTGGGCTCTTCTGGAGACTCTCCAGGTAAAGTTTGCAACTGGTTGCAGCTTGGAAAATGAAGAGAGAGCATGGGGTGGTTCTTCTGCTTGTAAGTGGTTGGAATCCTACGAGTCTTCCCACGTGGGCACCCTGGTGTCCCAGGAACCCCATGCTTTGCCGTCATGTGCTGATCTGGCCTTCTTGTAAAAATATCACCCGCATTGTAGACCTGACTGACGAGATAATAAAGATAATAACTGAAACATTTCGCCCCGCTGACTCTTACCTTTCTCGATGAGAGGGAGAGGCAGAGAGTTGACGATGTTGCACATTTTGAGTTTGTTTTTTGGGCCGCATTCCTGGCGTTGGTCGCAAGTATATCATGATGGATGATACTTAACTTCGGAATTCAGAAGATACCTCCAATTCACGTCTGACCATCTGCCCTTTTCCAAGTATGATCAACCTACACCCAAACCGGCGGGTTGAACGCCGTAAGCACCGATCTCCCTTGTTAAGGAAGATGAAGAGGAAAGAAGGAAGAGAAAGAAAAAAAAAAAAACGCCAACCCCTATGCCAGAAACGCTGAATCACGAGTTGAACATAATCCATTATGGCTTCGCCCTTGCGCAGTGTCTTGGGAATTCCTTTTTCCGAGCATCAAGATGTTGCTGTGCTGCGAGGACCATTTCTCTACCAGGCCGTGATATCCTCTACCTCGGCCTCGCCAAACGTGCTGCTCTTGGTCAGCTGGCCGATGGAACTCTCGACAGCCGCTGCCTCGCCGCCCTTCTGCATGATGTCGGGCAGCACCTCGTGCAGGAACTCGAGAATGTACTTGTTGACCTGCTCAAACTGGAGCAGGAACGCATCATGGCCCTCGGGGCTCTCGATCTTGCTGAGCTTGGCGTTTTTGATGTGCTCAGCCAGCTCCTGCTGCTCGGCAAATGTGAACAGGCCGTCGCTCTCGATGCCAAGGACCAGAGCCGGCTGCTCGATCAGGGCTAGGGCTTCCGCAACGGTCGGCGCACGGTCACGGGACACGTCGTGGGTGTCCAGTTTCCTCGTTATGGCGATGTAGCAATTGCTGTCGAAGCGCTTGACAAACTTCCCTCCTTGGTACCTCAGGTAGGACTGGGCCGAGAAGTACGTCGAGCTGGGCACGCTGTCACCTCCTGTGAGGCTCTCCTGCTTCGGGCCGTGGAACTGGGGGTCTGGTGCTTGCTCGGCGGCCGCACCTTCAGCTCCTGGTGCTGGCGGGGTGCTGCCGCTGCCCTCACCAGCTCGTGGGGTCTGGCTTGTCCTTCTCGAGTTGGCAGGTCGATTGATCTTGTGCCCGTCATTGTGGATGTTGAAGTGAGCCTCGGAAGGGGTGCTGGGCCGAGACCTCTCGCGGATTGTCTGGCGCCTCGAAGGATCAGGTATGTTCCGGCCGAAGCGAGACTCAAATGAGTTACGGCTACGATAGGTCAGGAGCGCCGACATCCTCGCTGCCCCAAGGCCCGTGGAAGGCGGGTCATCGAACGAGTAGTAGCCGTCGTCGTACTTGGGGTCAGCGTAGATACTCTGCCTCTGTGCCTCGCCCCAGCTGATGCACCATGCGCTGTGCCTGCTCGAGGTTGCGATGGGCACGATACAGCGAACATAGTCTTTACCAAAGTAAGCCCACTCGAGTACCAACATTCCTCCCATGGAGCCACCAATGACAGCAGCGACCTGTTTGACGCCCAGATCATCCAGAAGCAGCCTGTGGAGCCTGTGGGAATGTGAGGGTCAGAGGCTACAAACGGCCACCGCATAATATGTCCATGGTGAGGAGGCGTGTAGGTGGTGACTCACCTGACATCGTCACGTATCGTGGTCAGAGGAAATTCGGGACCATATCTCTCATTGCTGCTGTCCCCATCCTTGGCCGTCACTGGACTGGCAGTGCCATAGGGACTGCCCAAGCTGTTCATACAGACCACGAAGAAGCGGGACACATCAAATGCCCGCCCGTTTCCGCCCAACAACGGCCCCCACCAGTCACCCACATCAGCGCTGCCAGTCAGAGCATGACATATCACCATGGCATTATCTCCAGACGGAGATAGCTGTCCCTTGGTGGTATATGCGACAGGGACATTCTGTAATGTCACACCAGACTCGAGGGTGAAGGAAGGTATCACCGCAATCTCCTGGTCCGGGATCAAGCCTGAGAATGGATTCTCGGCTTGCGATTGTATTCTTTCTTGCATGTATTCAGCCACTGGTCTTTTCCTCTTCAGCCCTCACAACGGAAACTTTTCCTCTCTTTCATCTGGGTTGTCTTCTTTCAGGGCCAACTTACCGTATCTGTAGCCGGCATGGCCGTTTGTGTCTGCCATTGTCTAATCTGGACTTTTGATCGGAGGAAAATAGAGAGAAAGCAAGTGGATTTCTTATCCAGATTAAAGAAATTGAATGGACTGGGAGACAGGCTGACGAGCCTCTGAGATCAGGACTGGGAGGCTCGTGAGGCTATTTCAGCAGGAGATAGAAAGTGCACTGATGCCAAGTGAAGAGTCATCTCGAATGACTGATCGCTCAAGTAAATAGCGGCGGCATCTTATTTTTTCTCCTAGTTGGAAGGCGATGCCGGAGACGTCATTTACTAGTCCGAATACCCCTGCTGAAGGGACAATGCTATGGTAGCAGGCAGGGCAGGGTAGGTGCCACAGCGGCACTCCTTGTCAGTGCCTGTGCTTACTAAGTCAAAAGGAAGGAGCCGGCTGCGATCCGGCCGGCAAAGGCGCGACGGACCCCAACGTCGTTTCTCTTTGGTACCACGGAAATAGCAGCAGCAGCAGCAGCAACCCGCGAAGCTCTTGCAATTGACAGCCTCAAAGTTCTTTTGTCTTGCCAACGACCTGGCTCAGTCATTGCCTCCGCCCACACTCGACCTTCTTGACGGAGTGGTGCGCCATATCTCGCCCCTTGGAATCCTGACCCGTTTCTTCCTCGTAACCTTTTTCCTCTTCGTTTTCTTTTTGCTTCGCTCAAGGGTCCCTTTCAACCCTGCTCACGCCGCTTCGAGCGGCAGGCGAGACGTCCTTTTCGCACTTCTTTTTGTTCGCGGTCGCGCCAGGAACAAAGAGGACCTCATCCACACCTCACATTCACAACTTCTTGTCCTCTTCAGGCTTCCTTACTCTATCAACCTCGTCTTCTCTGGATAGCTTCGATCTCCCTCCTAGCACTGATGACATTGCCGTCGTAGATACCGATCTGAGAACATGGCTCCGAAGCGCAAGAGGACGACCGATTCGGGAACCACCCGTCCTGCGCCTCACCGGCCAGGCGACACCAACTTGGCCCAGCATGACAGAGGCCGTGCTGGCGGTGGCTCCAGGTCCTCAAGACGCAACGACCGCCGCGATTCGGGCGCTCTCTCGACTGCCTCTGGCGCACCACCAGCAGCAGCAGCGCCACCACCTCCTCCCCCCCCCAATCCACAAACGTCTCTTCCTCGACCATCCAGCGCATCATCTCAACATGCTGTCGCGCCTGTGGTTACGAACGTCCCCGCTACGCAGCCTCTCGCGCCCCCCTCGCCAATACACTCCGGCTACCGTTACGAAATAGTGACCGATGGTCGTCTGGGCAGCTGGGCGCAGGGCGGTCGCCAGGAGCTGGTTCAACATGGCATCCAGTCGCGTGACGACGAGGATCTGCAGGAGCTGTCTACCATCTTTCAGGAGCTTCTGCAGTCCTGTCTCGACTACCGCCTGAGGGCTTCCGAGGCGGGCGAGGTCACCAAGGAGATCATCGGCCCCCACGATGCAGACAGCAGCGACGCGCTCTCCTTCGATCCCCACATCTTGTTCCTCGACACCGTCTCTGTCTACCTCGATGTTGAGCCGAGCAAGGACAGCTCGAATCTGCGTGACTTTATGATCGCAACCAATATAGACCCTGCACTGATGCGCCGGGTCCTTGAGCCAGCCGTGCTGCAGCAGCTGGGGCTCATTCGCGACACGTTCACCAGAGTTGGGATCCGTCAGGCTACCAATATTCTGTACAAACAAGCAAATTACAACTTGTTGCGTGAGGAGACAGAAGGATATGCCAAGCTGGCGACGGAGCTCTTCACGACGTGCAACCACCAGGCCCCGAGCTCCGAGGCGGTTCAGGCAGCCTTTGAGAGGGTCAAGGGTCTCATTGGTACCTTTGACCTGGATGTCGGTCGAGTCCTCGATGTCCTCCTTGACGTGTTTGCCTCCGTCGTCATCAAGCAGAATCGCTTCTTCGTCAAGTTCCTGCGCATCAGTTCGTGGTGGCCACGCAGCCATGTCAAATCTTCGACTTTCTGTGGTGGCCTACCGAAATGGGCACTCCCGGAGTCGAGCCACTGGCAGATCAGCGAGGAGGACGAGCAGATACTGAGTGCCCAATGCCTACAACGGGACCTTGACTTCTGGGGCAGGGCCCGGGAGGGGCGGCTCAGGGCATACTTTGAGCTCGGTGGCCGACAGCTTCAGGGATCTGAGCTCCAGCGCATCAAGGCTGTTCTTGAATCAAGCGGCGATATGCCGCCCGACGACGTGTCTCATCTCGACCCGGAGTCGCAGTGGATCTTGGCCACCAAGACCCTGCCGCCCCAAGGGAACAGGGTTGCCGCCCAGCTGCTAGGCTTCAAGCTACGCTTCTACGAATCGGATGTTCGGGATCGAGACAATGATGTTATTCCCGCCAACCTTTTCTACATGACTGCACTGCTTATCAAGATCGGCTTCATCTCACTTGCAGACTTATGGCCACACCTTTCGCCCGACGACGCCAAGATGGAGGAGCACCGGAGAGAGAGAGAGAAGGTGCTCGAGGAGGAAGAGCGGAAGAAGACTGGCAGGGGCAACAATGCTCTGACCATGTCCGTACTGACTGACGATTCTGTTGGTCAAGCACCAGCAAAGCCAGCTATCCAGACGAAAGCCACTGGTGCATCTGAGGACAAGGATAAGGACAAGGACCAGAAGAATGAATATCCTCCCCAAAAGGTGCAGCTGCTGACCGAGCTCCTCACCATGGGTTCCATACCCGAATCTCTCTACATCCTCACGCAATATCCGTGGCTGCCAGAGGCGTACCCCAACCTCTACAAGCTCATCAATCGCCTTCTTTTACACTCCATACAAAAGGTCTCGGACGAATGCAGGGCCGTTCCTCGAGATTCCGGTGTACAGCCCGAGATCCCTCCCAAACGGCTTCCAGATATCGAGCAGACGGGTGTCGCCAAGGGATCTGTGAGACTCGGCCAGACACAGCAAAAGCGACCCTTCCGCTGGCCACATCCTGACGGTGAGAGCAACAATACACCTTACAGATATTACTGGGATGAGTGGGCCGACAACGTGCCCATCTGCCAGACCGTCGATGATGTTTTCACCCTCTGTGATACACTTATGAACCTGTCAGGAGTCAACATCGGCAGGAACCCGACGCTACTTGCGAAGCTTGCCGGAATTGGGGCCATGAGCCTGTCCCAGGACCACTCGCCCCAGAACGTGAACCGCTGGCAAGAGCTGCTCACCCGTTTATTGGTTCCCTCCCTCAGCTTGACCGAAAACAATTCTTTTGCTGTCCATGCTGTCTGGGATCTGCTGAAGCAGTTTCCTATCACCACGCGGTACGCCATCTACTCGGAATGGTTCCTCGGCCGAACTTCGCGCAATGCGGCCATCAAGTCGGCCTTCGCCCGTACCAAGGCAGAGACGAATAGTGTGCTCAAGCGGCTCTCACTCACGAACCTGGCCTCCATGGCCAAGAAACTCGCAAAGACTGCCTATTCATCTCCTGGTATCGTCTTCAAGACCGCTTTCGACCAGATCGAGGCCTATCCCAACCTCATTCAGGCCTTTGTCGAGTGCGCGAGATACTTTACCGATCTGGGCTATGACGTCCTGACGTGGTCTTTGATGAGTGCTCTGGGCGGCAAATCTCGAAGCCGAACACAGGAGGCATCCGTCTTGCTCACCAGCAAATGGCTGCAAGCCCTGTCCAAGTTCTCGGGCCGTGTTTTCAAGCGATATCAGAACATGACGCCATCCCCGGTTCTTCAATACGTCAATAGCCAGCTGTCTAGAGGCAACTCCACAGATCTGGTCATACTTCGAGAGCTTATTCTGAGCATGGCTGGCGTGGTGTCCGATGTGGACTTCACGGATGCTCAGTTGCGGGCAATGACTGGCGGCGAGGTCTTGCGTCGGCAGACTTTGATCAAGCTTGGCGATCGGCGTTTCGAATCCGTCAGCGGTGCAAAACGCCTTATGCAATCACTGGTGGACACGAGGTTGGCTGGAAGGCTCCTCATCAACCTGGCTCAGTATCGCCAATCAGCGCTATATCAGGACGACGCCCACGTCAAGTACCTCGCAACCATCATGGACGAGGTCCAACAGGCCCTGGCGCAATATCTCGACCTGCTCCGAAGCAACCTGACCCCGGATGACTTCGACAAGCTCATTCCAGGTGTCGTGGAGCTGATGACAACCTACGGCCTAGACGTTAATCTGGCTTTCATGATTGGAAGGGCTAGTCTCGCTTATCGCATGACCCATACCAAAGCACCGGCAGTCGCTTCTGCCAAGGATGGCTTTCTGAATCCCCAGACGACCCGGGATGCTGCTACTACTGATGTGGATGGCGACTTGGCGATGATCGAGACCAGCGGTGACAGCTCGGCGGACAAAGAGGCTACCGGCAAGACTGAGGTGGACGAGGAGGAGGACAAGATGGTCGTGGACGAAAAGAAGCCTGCCCCGGAACATTCTGGAGACGTCAGCGCGCCCGCAGCACCCGAGACACGAAAGCTTGACCCGATCGCCGATGTGCTACAGCCTATCGTTGACAGCATCCAAGACTCATTCCCTCCGTCGACGTGGAAGAACCTCAGCCCAGAATTCTACGTCACCTTCTGGTCTCTTTCTCTCGGTGACTTGCACGTGCCGCAGATGAGCTACGAGGCCGAGAATGACCGGCTCAACAAGGAATCGAACGACGTAATGAGAGACCGCACCGACATGACACGACATGGAATGAACAAGAAAGAAGAGAAGAAGAAGGCGCTTCAAGCACTTGCGCAGTCTATCAGGGAAGAGCTGGGAAGCCACATCGAACGCTACCAGAAGACCAAGTTCAGACTGGCCAGACAAGCCAAATATTGGTTTTCTGGATCAATTGCAGAGTCGTCAGTGGTTGCTGATGCTTTATTGGAGCATTGCATATTGCCCAGACTCCTCACGTCTGCCGCAGACACGGAATATTGTTTCAGGTTGCTGAAGTGCCTGCACGAGAACCAGACGCCAAACTTCAAGCTCTTTACGCTTTACGAGCAGCTTTTCAACGCAAACCGGCTCCGTGCCATCATCTTCTCTGCAACAGTCCGCGAAGCGGAGTTTCTGGGGCGTTTCCTCAAGTGCGTCCTCGAGGATCTGGCAAGGTGGCATGCTGATAAGACGGTCTACGAGAAGGAGGCTTTTGGCCCTAAGCGCAAGTATCTGAGTTTCGCCACCACCTTCGATGACGAAGGTAACCCAACGGCTTTCGTTGAGCATCCATTCTTCCGAGATTCTCACTATGAGTGGCACAAGAACCTCAATATCGCTCTCAAGGCCTGTCTGCAGGGTACCAAGGAGTGGATGCATATCAGGAATGCTCTGACGGTTCTCAAATGGGTCGCCGAGTTCTTCCCTGCTGTCAATTTCATGGGCTCTCAATTACTGAAAGTCCTCGACGAGATCAAGACCCGTGAAGACGGTTCCAAGGGTGGATCGGAAGAAGATCACCGTGTCGACCTCTCAGTTGCTGCTCAGACGGTCTACGCCATGCTGAAGAGGCGAGATTCCAAATGGGTTGCTGTACAAGCATTCCGTCCCAACATGGTGAGCAACACAAGAGTTCTCAAGAAGGGGACCAGCAGTGCTGATACACACATACAGTCCCTCGCGCCACAGGATGGGCCCAAGGATGTTGAGATGACCAACCCAGGGGGCGAGCTCTGCCCTGCGCCCGACTGCAGCAGAATTCAAGCCTCAACAGGGCACCACGTCAGTACCCTCAACAGAAAATCCCAAAGTTCTTCACCACTTACACAGACTTACTGACACTACGGTCAGAACTGCTGCGTCTGCCCATCCCACGGAAGAGGAAGACGGCGAGGTCAAGGATGGCAAGGACTCCAAAACTTCGGCGAAATCTGCTCAGAACGAAGAGGCAAAAGCCGGATCTGCAGTCAACAGAACCCCAGCTCCAGACAGCGATACGCGAAAGGATTCCTCAAACAACAGAGACAAACCTGTGGCGCAGGGCAGCAGGCCTGCGACGCCCAAGCCTGTTCTTCCGGCGCCACCCCCTCCCACGTCAAATGGGCGCAGTGACAGTTCGCGGCCGTCGTCTACGTCGAGGCCAGAGAGGTTGCCCCATGGCCTGCCAAATCGGCCTAATGTGCCGATTCCTGGTCGTTATCACCCACAGCACGCTACTCCTGAGCGCCGTGATTTACCCACCAGAGAGACTCGGGAGTTGAAACAGCCTCGCGAGACCAGGGAGCCACGGGACTCGAGGGAACGCCACCGTGACCCTAGGGACCTCCCCCGTGATCTTCCTCGCGATCTTCCTCGTGATCCAAGGGATTTACGAGATCATCGTCAGCAGGACAACGGGCGTGCAGACAGACGGGATCACCACGACTCGGAACGTAGAGGAGGAAACGAAGGCATCGCTCGCGAGCCTGGACGACTATCGGAACGTGACTGGTCAAGCAGGCCTGAGGCTGCTGCACCGCGTCGAGGTGAGCCTCGAGGTGATTCTGCCAATGATCCAGATGCTCGACCATCCCGAGATCGCAACCAGAGCCGTGATGGCCGTGGCCCACGAGAGCTGCCTATTCCGTCGCAGTCTCAAACAGCAGCCCCTAAGGAGGGACCGGAAGAACCGCCAATGAATCCTCAGAGAGCAGCCCTCTTCCAGGCGGACGAACGACCTGAGATGATCAATCCCCAACGTGCTGCGCTGATGCAGAACCCACAGGGCAGTCCATCGACACGGTCTCCAAGAGAGACGGGGCGAGATCGCGTATCGTCGCGTGCATCTTCGCCGAGGAGAGACGACAGGCCAAGTCGTGAGGATCGGCATAGCCGCAGAAGCGGAACTGCGGCTGAGCCACCTCAACAGCCTTCTGCGAGGGACAGTGAAATGCCTCCTCGTGACCAGAACTTTGCACCGTCGAGCGACCGCGGCCGCGATGCATCTCATACAGGCTCAGGCCAGCGCGCCCACGAGTCAGACCGGGGCAGAGCGAACCAGCAGGACCCCAACTATGGACGATTGAACCCAATGCCTCCAGCATCTTCTGTCGCAGACACCGTGCCGCAAGGTCCTCGTGGCCGTGGGGCCAGGGGCTCGTCTAGAGCATCCTCGACGCTCCCCGCACCCAGATCAGAAGGACGCATGCTACCTCCTGACCCTCCTCCCAGAGCGCCTTCACCAGACCGCCAGCCCCCAACTGGGCCCGCCTCATCAAGACCTCGCAGGTCCCAGCCAAGCCAGGCCGAACTGGCTCAGGGAGCCGGAAATCCCGCTGGGCATGGGCCTAGCACTGGGATGCACCCCGATCGTGTGAAGCACTTCGACTCGAATCCTAATCAGGTGCCAGTACACCCCGATCGAATGAACCACATCGCCTCAACGCCTCCGCCGCCCCCACCACCGCCAGGACCTCCCCCATCCCGTGGCCGACCGAATATACCGGCTATCCACACCAACGACCGGATGCCCGTACCGACTGGCCCATCGGGCTCACGTCATGGCCAGGGCAGCCTGCCAAACACGCCAGTCGCGGAGTACAGTTCTCCTTATCCTGCCCCGCCTGGTCCTGCAGCAAGCCACGAGCGCCAGAGGGGCAGCGCCAGAAGACAGCTCCAGGACCTCCAGAACAGCATCACACCTAATAGACGGGATGGCGACTACCGGAGACAGCGAACGAACCTGCCGGACTCCGACGCGCAGGTACTGACGGGCGCGTCGCCGGTCTCGACCCCGGTTCAAGAACGACCAGATCCCATGCGGCGGAGTAATATCCCAGAACGCCCTCAGGGTGGAAATGACAGCGGCAATGGACCACCACCGCCGCCACCTCCACCACCTCGGGAGCCGTCAAGATCTGGGTTGCATCATCAAGACGACGTCTCGGGCAACAGAGGTGAATACGACCGCGGTGGACGGAGGGATCATCGGGACCGGTCAGAACGGTCCAGTCGACATGGTGGTCGAGAGCGAAGTCCTCGTGGAGAGCGCGAGCCGAGGGAGCCGCGTGGCAATGACAGCCACGACCGACACGACCGGCGGGCAGCTGCGCCGCCCTCGGGGATCGACATGAGCCGTGATCGAGATCCCAACCACGAACCTGTTCAGCCGAGACGACCCATGCGGGATGTAGTCGCCAATAGCAGCAACCGAGAGCCACTGCCTGCTGCCGATGGCAGGAGGGAGCAGCCGAGCTCTGGTCGCGAATCACGGCACCGAGAGAGGGGTGACAACAGCAGCAGGGGCGAGATGGGCAGAGGTGATGGAGGAAACAGCGGCGGTAGACCTGGAGATGAGTGGGCGGGCAACAGTCGAGGATCGATACGTGGAGGGCCGAGGGATCCTGGCCCGAGGGACGGCCCTCGAGACAGCGGATCTGGACGACTCGGCGATGACCGACGAGATGCTCGCGGCGACGAACGATCGTCTGGAAGGAAGCGAAGGAGTGACGTTTCAGATATGCCGCTTCACGACCGGGATAAGAGGCCGAGACGTTAGCAGCCTTGAGGCCATCTAATCCGCTATATCTTACTGGCAAGAGTGTATGATGTGGAGGGGGCCGAGCTGTTGAGGACACAAGAAAAAAGACGACAGAACACTCGAAGGAAAAGTTACGGCTCAGAAGCTGTTTCCGGAAGTCACAGATTGGACATCATCAAATCAAGTCATGGGTTCTTAGCAGCGACGAAAGAAAAAGAAGATTACGTGCGAGACTCGCAAGATATAACCTTTGTTTCCTGTGTGCAATGGATTATGGGAGGGAGGTTTCTTCCTGTGGCAGAAAAGAATGGCTTGGCTTCTCCTCCGTGGACGAAACCCGAGGTGCCACGTTGACATGGCACACGACGATTTCAACACAATTACTCCTCATACGCCAGAGGATAGAATAAGAAGGCTCGCAGCCCGTGGCCGTGGTTCGCCTTTAACCTCTTGGACCTCTCCGATATCCCGACCCTGCCACTTCAACTTGTGTTTGGCGTTGCGGTGACCAGTCGGCAGCATCTACAACTTGTCTATCTCCTTTGGACTTTACAGGCGTCACCAGCTCGAGTCCTTTTACGTCAAGGACCTTTTTTCTTCTTCTTGTAAATCATCTACTTTCCCATCTCTTCGTGACTTCTGGATTGGGGAGCGGGCGAAAAGATACCCATATCAAGCGCGAAAACGACTTCACGGTCGCGATCCGGGACAAGGAAAGGGGCCAGGGGGAGTTTGCATCATGAGCATGATGGATGTGTGTCTGGCGTTTTTGGATGGACAACGGGTTTCTCCGGGAACATTTCCATTCTGCTTCAGCACGGTGTTTTGCGCGTAAGGAGGGTTTGGCATTCCAGGTATGGTGCTATAGGACAGGAAATACTTTCATAAGCCAATGAACATGGGAAGTAGGCGGGGCCTCCTGTTGTAGTTCTCTCGAACTCTGACTGGAGAGGATCTCTCTCTCTCTCTCTTCAAAGTGCACCACACCACTCCTCCCTGTATATATTATTACACCTACCAATTTTGCCAGCTAACATTGTCCCAGTCGACCGTCGAAACACCCTTTCCCTTGCCCTCCATGATGGCTTCTAGTTTATCTTCGACGGTAACCCACCCATTCCTCCTCGTGCCAATCGCATACCGGATCGACTGCGCCCACTCCCTCCACCACTGCTCCTCGCTCTGCACCACACACACCCTCTGCTGCTGCTGCGACTCGTCATCCTTCCTGCACGAAGCAAAAGGCCACACGGCCTTGACGACCCCATACGTCCTCTTGCCCGAGAACAAGGTCGTCAGGCCCGTGAAGAACTTGTTCACCTTGTCCGGGTTCTGCACGACCACCTTGGCGTGCGTCACTGGAAACGTCACGCTTACCACCCCCCTTATACCCCATCGCGGCCACCAGGCTCCGCACCTGGCCCTCGAGCCAGGTCGTGTCGAGGTTGACCACGGTGCGCTCCAGCACAAAGGCCTTGACGGGGCTCGTGTCCTCGACGAACCGGCGCGCCCAGGCATCGAGGCCGGCGTGGTCGCCTAGGTCTGGCTCGAGGGAAGGGCGCGTCCCGCCGCGCAGGGCAGGCTCGCCTGGTGCGATGACCCGGATGTAGTCCATGCGCTGCTGCTGCTGCTTGTTGGTGGCGCTCTCGTCCGGGACGAGCAGGTGCATCAGGTTGAGCTTGATGGCAAAGTCGGGCTTCCCGGAGGAGGAGCTGCTGGCCCGGGTGCCCGTGATGTGGAGCTGTGGTTTCGGCGGAACGCCGGCCTGGGCGCGCACGAGGTTGACGAGGGCAGATGCCGAGGAGGAGAGGTAGGGGGCGGTGGATTTCAGGGTGGTGCAGTCGGAGGAGAGCTCGAACAGGGGCGGGGCGTAGAGCTGGTAGTTGAGGGGAGGGAGGCCTGGGTGCTTCCGGGCAAGGGAAGACGAGGCGGGCTGCCGTGTGGTTGAGGTGCCGCCTGCGGGTCCGGAGTAAGGTGGTGGTTCGGCTGGGTGCTGGTGTTCATCCGCGGCGGCGGCGGCAGTGGTGGTGGTGGTGCTGTTGCCGTCGTCATTTGGCGGGGCGGCAGAAGATGGGCTGCTGAGCGCGGACAGGCTCACGGCAGCAACGGGGCTGCCGGAACCAAGCGGCGAGATGGGGCTCCCGAGAGTGATGGAATTTGGTGTCGGAGGTAGGTCCCGTTCGGCTTGTTTACTGTAGTGGATTCGCAGCCGGTCCTTTTCGGACTGCGGCTCATTGCCAGCCATTGCTGTGCGCCAGGGATTCACTACTTGCGTCGTCCGATAGAGGCTCTTTTTCTTGCACGATGCCAGCAGCAAGAGCTGGCGGCGAAAGGAATATCTGCTCTGAAGAGATAGACTGGCCCGCGTTGGCGTTATGCTTCGGTATCCAGTTCGGTGCCCAGTTGGTTGTTTCAAGACTTCTGCAGTGGCAGAAGAAGTGAACGTCCAGGTCAACGGGAATCCAATAATATCGAAACGAGTCGGAGGAGGTGTCTCTCACAACGCTGGCATGGTTGTGGGGCAGAGTGTGCTCTCTGGGTGCTCGTAAGTAAGATTATGTATGCGAACGAACATGTTCCAAGTGAGACCCGGCAACCAAGAAATAAGCAGTGCCAGCCTCCATGAGAGAGGAAATACAGTGTCGGATGCCTCCCACCCGCACATGTAAGAACGAACGCATGTTCAGGGTGGCGCAGCTCATGAGACTACTTGGTAGGGAATCCTTCGCCCATGAATGGCAGTGCAGGACCAAAGTACCAAGTAGGCTGTCTCTTTTAGCTCCCAGCCGTTCTCTCTAGCCACACGTGGTTAGAGAGGACTACGCGCGCAGAGTGGTCGTAAGATTCGCTGTCAAACGGAACAAACCTTGAGCGTGGAAAACTTAAAGCACTGGCCTGCTGTCGTCATATTACTATAAGGTATTTGATAGAGTCCCGAGCACAATTATATTGCATTTCGGCTCTCTGACTATGCTATCGGTAAAAGTGCAGTTCTGTGGTAATAGCCCCTCCAGCTGAAGGAAATCTGAACAGAAACAGTAATTATTGATGAACAAAACTCTATTCGGAAGTGCCAGATATCATCCCATGGCAGATATTATACATGGACGTATCCCATTCAGTCTACAAGATGGATCACTTGCTGGATACTCGCGCGGTTCTTGTGCCTTGCTCGCTCATTGCCCAACCATTCAGCAAACGGGTCTTGGATTTGAAGATAAATATGAGCTTAGCTAGAGAGAAGCCATCCCATGACTAAAGATGGAGCACGAATGCGTAGGTTTGACAACAGGTTCCCATGTACTTATGCTTCGCCCTCCTCACGTATTCCCGGCCTACTTTTATTCATTCGTATGAGGCTGTAGATGTTGGCGATCTCGCCGGTTCGGGATCGCGGCGTTGGGGATCCCCTGCATCCAATGATTCTGTCGCCTTCGACTTCAGAACCTAGTTATATCGTGAAGGCGCGGTTAGCTCTCCTCGATACACTCTGGCTGCTGGCCTAGGGTAGGTCTATCGCCCCAAAGAGGGGGGCTGGGGAGAAGACAAGGCGGACAGAGCGAGCTGTCGAACAAGGGCATAGAGAGATAAGTACGTACTTGGAAGGTACACAACAGAGACTCGTCTGCCGACATCACAGCCGCTGCGTTGTCATATAATCCCCTGTAGTTCGGCGCTCCGAATATCGTCACGAGCTGCCTGCCGGCGAAGAACTCGTATCCATCCTTGACCGGCTGATTGCCTCGCGCGATGAGTTCCATATCGTGCTTCTGTAAGAACCTTGACACGACATCAGGGCCAAACGAGAAACCTCTTGTGTCGTCTGCTTCATCATTATGTACTTGGTCGTTTACGTCCCATCCTGGGATCTCATTGGACGGATTGCTGAAGAGGAGATCTGCAACGAGCCCGCTGTCAGGAATCTAGAATTTGACGCCTCCAGTCAGTGATGAAGCCCATTCGGTCTCAGATCAATAAGGGCGGGGGGGGGGGGGGGGGGGAGGGGGCTGGAGACTGTTTCGTTTGCAGCAGATGTTTACCTCCGTTGGCATTTTCACTTGTCGTATCTGCTCCATCGAGTGTAGCTCAGGGCTCAAGCCGCCATGTGTACAGAATATCTTTTCATCTACTATGGCAGCAATCGGCATGCAGTTGAATGTACTGAGAAACTGCTCCCATATCTCGACATTATAGCGGCTTTTGCATTCATCGTAGAAGCCCCAGCGCCTGCTCATTGACGCACACTCGTGGTTGCCACGGAGAAGGAAGAAGATTTCAGGATATTGTATCTTGTAGGCGAGGGTCAGGCATAGGACCTCGATAGACTGCTTTCCAAAATCCACGTAGTTGCCTAGTAACAAGTAATTTGCCTCGGGCGGTATGCCTGCGAATTCGAGTATCGTGAGCAGGTCGTGATACTGGCCGTGGATGTCGCCCATGATCTGGCATAAATCAGTCAGCGTACAGATACGGCCTCATCATTCTGCGCCCGACAAGCTTCACCTACCTTGATCGGTGCTTCCAGCTCCAGGAGACTTGGCTGCGACAAGAAGACCTCCCGAGATCTTCGACAAAGCCACTCGATCTCGCTTTGCAGCAGCTCAACCCGTGTTCCAGGTCTGGAACCCCGGACCCATAACAGTCGATCTATTATCGAGTCTATATCAACCTCGTCGGTGTTTTCTGGGCCTATCACGATGGGCTTGGAGGTGGATGGTGTCGTGTCTTGTGCGGAGGCTTGTGTCTCGGAAGCAGGAGGTCCCCCCTGCCCACCTATCTCGTTCTGCTGTTGACCGTCATCAATCGCGGGCTGGAGTGGGGAACTTCTGATCGATTCTGCCCTGATTTCGGGAACATCATGTAGCATCGTGGGATCCGGACCTGCGTCGATATTCTCATTGCCATCTTCCGAGATTCCTTCTTCCCCCTCCTGGTCGCTCGGCTCGGTTTCGAGGTCGTCTTCGTCGGCAGCCTGGGGCAGAACTGATAACGAGATTTCTCGCAGATGCCCAGACACATGTCTGTAGTATGGGGCCGCCTTCTGGTAGCTGGCTGAGCAGAAAGAGCAGGCCAGACGGTCCGAGCCTGTGGAAGATGCAGGATGTGAAGCCTCATGAGAAGCCCACGAGGCACTGTGGACATATAACACCGAAGCGCGCCGACAATCCTCAATGGTGCAGATATAGGGCTTGAGATCCTCAAAAACGTGTTTCCTAGTTCTTTGTCAGCCCGCCACGGTTACCCCAGCCAATGTCCTCACTTATTTGCGCATGTGTGCATGGAAACATACTTCCAGTCTCTCCGGTTTGCGATGTGGCTGACAGGAATATATTGCATACAGACGGGGCAGTCGAATCCCGCCTCATCATCCCTGGCTTGGGGCATGGGCGGCACGCGAGGTCGTCCCAGGTTGATGCTAGAGACACCGGTGCTGTATGATGCGAACGTAGCTTCAGAGGCGTTGTCGTTGAAGTCGTTCGTAGGTGCCCTCTTCAAGCCAGGCGCCCGTGTCGAGAATATCGAGGACAGTGGCACACTTGAGCCAGTTGTCTCGGTGATCCGAGCGTCACTTGTGGTGAAGAGGGCCTCACTGATACCGTCATTCGTCGGCGCTTCATCCTCTTTGTCGACCACCCGGTCTCTGGCCTTTCGCAAAGTCTCAGCCCGGACCACATTTGCTTCCGCAAGACGCTCCACTAGATATTTCGGCAGGACTTCGAAGCGGTCCCGGAGTTTGTGGCAGTATATCAACGCCTCGCTGGACGACACATCGAAAGACTCGTTGGTTGTCGTGCCATGTATTACTTCATCCTGCTCTATGCCGACGTCCACGGCGGGGTTATCGAGCGACGGAGCCAGGTCAAGCAGGCAGTCAACATAGACCGAGATCTCCTCGACTATTTCTATGGTACCTGCTTCAGAGATGTCGGACTCGGCCGGCGAAGATGGTCTGCTCAACCCCGTATCGTCTCCATCCGGGCTCTTGAGCATGTTCTCCGCGGCTTCTGTCCGGCGCCGCAGCTCCTCGCACTGCTCAGCCACGTGTGTGAGCTCCGAGCTACCGCCCAGATCCCGCCGACTGAGTTCCTGAAGCGTGGCTCGCCCGAGTCGAGCCAGGAGAGACAGGACTTCGAAATAGAGGTCCCTGGAGCGCAAGAGGGCCTCGTCAAGGTCGCCATCGATGACAGAGAGCCCCTGTCCCCAGAGGAAGAATCTCTCTGCTTCATTGCGACACGGCTGAGAAGCCTGACTCTTGGCTACGGAAAGTGCTCTCGTCAGGCTTTTCAGGGTTTGATGGATCTGGACAAACAGTTTCGCGATAAGGCCCGCGCCGCCTTTCGATGTGGTGGGCTCGGGCACCCAAGCCTCGACATCGTGACGGCTCAAGAAGGAGAGGGACATATGTGCTATTAAAATAAGTGCACCCTCACCTCTTGCGGCATTCCAATCCAGTCTCGCATGGAAGAGACTTATGTCCACGGTATTTAACGCGAATGAGGCTCAATGCAGCCTCTCACGTGCGCTTGCTATCGAGTTACCAAAGCGGGCCCAGCTCAAATCAGATGTCAGCTGAGAAGCGGGGTACAGTACAGTAGTACCCCCTTCATTTTTACCTTGCCCTTTCAGTTTTCATGTCGTGGCTTATTCTCATACCGTATGCGTGAGACCATATCAAAGCGAGGGGTCCATCTCATCTTGCGCTGATGACTGACCGGGTACATTCTCAGGCTCGATCAATAATGGAGTCACTGGCAAGATCGCAAGCGGTCTAATCTCTGTGGAGGCTATCTCCCCGCCGGCGACGGCCTCGTCGTTGAAGCTTTATCGGCAACCGCTGCTCTCGTGCATGTTGTAGGTTCAGACCAGATGACCGGCGTGGAGTTCATCGTGGGCACTGTCCTCGCGGCAGTGCCTCTCGCATTAGAAGCCTACGACCGGTCGGGCCGCGTCTTCGAGTTGTTCTCCGACTTCAAGCACTATCCACGAGAGGTCCTGGTGCTCGAGACGAAGCTTGGGGCCCAGCGCACAATATTCCGCAACAACGCTATCAACATACTTGCGGCTATCACCAGAAACCGCTCCGGGGTGCTGGAGGTGATAAATCAACCATCAATCCCACCGACGGGCCTCATCATGGCCCCGGTATATAAGCACAGGGTAGACGCACTCGACGAGTCGTTCACCTCCTGCCGCCAGACTGCACAGCAGATACAGAACACGCTCCGGAAGCTGTGCTCGCAATCCGATGCATTCCGGGCCGAAGTTGGTGTCAAAGAGGCAAGCGCAGGTTTCTATTCATGGACACTTTTGCCGTATTCCCTTGCTTGGATCCCAGGGAGTAGCTGTCTAATTATATTATGTGATGAGCTGACGATCAGATCGCAGAACATGAGCTCGTCTGAATGGTTGAGACATATCAAGTCCCGCTTCAAACTCTGGCTCAGCAAGCCCGAGCTGAAGAAGGCCATTGAAGAGCTGCGAGAACTGAACAGAGACTTTCAGTCCATCACGGAGCAGATATCAAAGGCCCTCCGAGAGGTTCTGGACGATAACCACGACGACGCTCAGTACAGTCGCAGATCCGCATGGAGCCTCAACATACTCCAGAGATACCACCGGGCTCGGTATGCGTCCAGAGCACTCCACTCCACACTGCAGATTCACTGGCTATGCTCGTCCCACAGTGCTCACGCTTTCGACCTCCGCATATTGGACCAGAACAACATGGGCAGGGAAAAGGCACCGATGAACATACAGAGATATGTGACCTGCGAGCTCGCTGTCAGGCACGATGGGTCTTCCAGCACTCCCGGGGAACCACTTGTCCTTGAAGTCGAACAAGCCTGCGAGTCAGACGAAGAAGATGTCTGTGAAGAACCTCGGGACGACTCAAACATACAGGATCTGGCAGATGTGCTCGAGAAGAGCTCGGCGAAGCTCCAGCCAGCGGCAGTTTGCCATGTCCCATCAGCAAAGCCAAAACATTCTCAGCAAAGAAAGTCGATCTTTTCCATGTCCCTAGGCAAGCAAGCAAAGCCCGGAAAGCCTCAGCACCAACAGAGAGATCAGAACGAGCCACAACAACAGCAAGCCATTCCATTAGCGACAGTGCCCAATCTTTCATCGACCATCCATCTTTCCAAGCTTTCGCAGTCTCTGTCCTCATTGCAGATACAAGGTGGCATTCCAGCGGTGGAAACGGCGTCTCCTAGATCCGCAAGCCTGTCGCCACCCGAAGGCGATGGTGACTCCTGCAAGGACTTTCTGACCGCCATGGCCAACCACACTGGCCGGTCCCTGGTAGGGTCCTGGCGCGGGCCCGACATGGCTCCGTCACAGTGGTTCTCCGTTCCGCCCACCGAAACGGCCGTGGCAGCAGCACAGTCTCAGTCTCTGACCGAGTTGATACACTGGATCGCCGAGGAACCCATTCTCCGCTCCTTGCCGCGTCCGGTGTTGGTCGAGCTAGCAGGAGGCGTAGCAGAGGGCATCATGCAGTTCTACACGACGCCCTGGCTCCCGCAAAGGGGTCACCTGGGGCACAACGTAAGGTGCTTCCTCCTTCCCGGATCAACAGCCACGCCTTCCCTCCAGTGCAAGGGGCCCTATTTCATGACACGGCTGGAGAACGCAAGGAGCCGTGCATTCAAGGGCAAGGGAAAAATGCCTGCGGGAAGCCAGTCAGCGTTAGCCGGCGAGTGCGAGTCCGCCGTAGCATTAGGACCCGTTGAGGCACGGAATAGGCTTCTATACGACTTTGGCATCCTATTACTCGAGATCGGGTACGGTCGGCCATGGCACCAGCTCATACGAGTGATCAATAACAAGACCGGCCCGGCTCCACCAATGTCCGAGTATCGAGCTGCAGAGAAGCTGGCGCAGCACCTCTTGAACAAAATGGGCCCTACGTACACCAAGGTGATCAAGAAGTGCTTGGGCTGCGATTTTGGGCTCGGAGAGACGGACCTCGATAACGAGGAGCTTCAGCGGAGGTTCCTGGATGAGGTCGTCGCAGTGTTGCAGAAGTTAAGAGTTCAGATGCGGGACATGTAGAGCAAAGGGGAAGAGGTTTCGTTTATTGGTTCACAAAGAGAGAAGCTTGTGATCACATGCTTTAAGGAATACTGCGGTGATCCTTGTTATATCAACTTTATTTGATAAACTAAACTGAACTCAGATATTGAGTTAAATTGCAATAAGCCTCCATATGTCTGCTCTGACCTTGTTAGATGCTTATTTGTCTGGGTGTGATGAGCAGTGGATACGTATGCCTACAGTCCTAAATCAATTAGTTTCATTTATATCTTCTTCTGTATGCTGATGAGTATCTGGTCTTAGTAATTAACGTGAGGTTAATTATTAATTACTTAATAGACTGGATATGTTGAATAGCAATAATTACGTCTAGGATATCGGGTCAGCCTCCACCTTGAACGGCATCAAGTCCAAACTGTCTATCCTGACTGGGTGTGCCCATAATCCTGCCGTCGGATTATGTAAAATCCACTTTGTCTGGCGTTGGTTCCTGGCATCTGCCGTCCTGATCCACTGTATTATGTGGCCCGTCCCGAGACTTGCTTGCATGCTGGATGGATCATAAGTGTAAAAGCTTTAGCTACTATTTATGGCTATTTCACTTTGGGACAGGGGCATAATCATAAATTGCCTCTGCCTAGAGAAATTCCCGAACCACGCCATACAAACAGTCCCACTGCTCCCTATCCTATTCTATAGCAAGAAAACAGCTTGCGTCCGCACACAGACTCCTCTCACAATGCCTCTGAAATGGTTGTTCCTGCAAGGTTCACAAAACAAGAACCTATATACATATATGTATGGCATTGTGAACCTCAAGAAAGATGAAATGGTCGTCAAACCTCTCTGAGCCGGTTCTTCTTCCTGTCCCCACATCCGGCGTGCGCAACCCTATACTGGAGGCATGGGCAAGATAGTCTTTATGCCGTCTCAGACATGGACGACAGCTCTCTTCTCTGCTGCTCCCACGTCTTCCTGCACGCCTCTTTCATGAGTCGCTTGGGCGCCAGTCGCCCAGTCATGAGCTCAAATGCCTCGATGGCCATCTCGCTCACATTCTCGAGCCCGTCCACTACGACCCAGGATGGATTCCTCGTGTCCCTATATACTTGCATCTGGGCAACCAGGGGTGTGATGAGAGGCTCATAAGCCAGCTGTAATCGAGATCAGTATTGTTGACAAGATTACTCTTTCCTTTCGGAAGGAAGAACCAAGTAAAAGAAGAGAAGACTGAGAAGAGATAGTGACTCACCTCAAGCACCACCCCTCCAGTTGGGCTACCGAGCCACTGCATAGGCATCTCGAAATCCGCTGGTGGCCTCCCCTCTGCACTTGTGGCCGGCACACACGAAATGATCATGGTCGGTTGTTCATAGCCCTGTGGCCAGGGATCGGAGATGGACGTCAGGACATGGCAAATTTGCTTGAGCCCGCCCTTGCCAGGCGTCATTCCTTGCTTGTGTGCCCAGTCGTTGAAATGGTCGGCTACGACCTGGGCATTGGAGATTGTGCGGTTGAAGATGAAGATGTGGCGGCAGCCGAGCTGGATCAGTGCATATATGGCGGCTCTGGCCTGCCCTCCAGCGCCAATGACAAGTCCCGTCGTCTTGGACGCCCGCACGAAGTTCCTTGGGCTCATGCTCCTCTGCAGACAGGTGAAAATGGAAGACCAGTCGGTGTTATCGCCGTAGAACTCGCTCGTGAGACCAGCTTTATTGCGCGAGACGGCGTGGTCAAGAATGTAGTTTGTCTTGCCTCGCAGGGGCAGCAGGACGTTTACGGCTCCGATGACCGTGGCGTGGTAGCTCTTTAGCTTCAGGTATGGCACAATGGCTACCTTGAAAGGCGCTGTCAACGACGCTCCTCCAAACGAGGCGTTGCTGCAGATCGAGTTCAGGTCCTCCAACGTGGAGCATGGCTCGGCCGCAAAGCTGTGTGGCATGCCTGTATATTCGTAGGCGGTGTGGTGCATACAGGGAGAGAGCGAGTACGAGACGTCCGCGCCCAGCGTGTAGAACTGCAGTGGCTGCAGCTCGAACTTGCGGAAGAGCGCATCAAAGCAGCTTGCTGCGGTGCAGACGGTTGCCAGATGATCTCGCTCATTCTCCATGTCTGGATGCTTGACAGGGCTGAAGATGCGGGACTGGACGGGATTCCTGACCCCCAGGACAGAAAAGTCGTACGCTACAAGAGGAGGCCTCGGATTGGGCACCGTGGCGGCTATCTTGTCTCGAAAGTCCGTGAGCATCTCCAGGGTGCTGTCGCCAGAGCAGAAGCGGACCATGCGGACGAGGTCGCAGCCGAGCGCCTTCGCATGCTGGTAGTCCCGGAGGTGACTGTCGTCTGACCACGGAGTGGTCATCAGGCCGACATTCCAGTAGTTGCCCATGATCTTAGATCGGCCCTTGTGGCCGAGGATCCTTTCTATGGGAAGGTCTTTGCGCTGAAGGTCCAAGCTCAGGTAGTCCACGCCGAGCCGGAGACCAAGCTCGAGGAGCTCTGTGTCCATCCTGATCTTCTCGTCCGAGGCACGGCGCCGCTCTTCTCTGGGGTTCTCCTCGACGTGGTAGATGATGGGAACAGCCATCTTTCTCCGGATCAGCGCCACAAACCTGGCAATCTGGTCTATCATGTTCTCCGGCCAGTGGTCGATGATGAGCTCCACGCAGTCTCCCCTCGCCTCGAAGTCCTCCCATTCCAGATCCATGTGGACAAGATATGACAGCCGTAACCGCAGTGCATACGAATACTGCCTGAACTCGGGCGGAATAGCCCTCACCGCAAAAGGGCTCTCGAGGAATAGTTTCGCCAGCCCCTGGCCCGTAACGAAATCGATGAACCGGGTAAAGTCCTGCTTGGCGTCTAGCAGACTGGACGGAGCTGCCATCTGCGCGTCCCACTCGCCCGTAGTAGATCCTTCATGGGACAGCGCAGCTTTCGATTTGGACGAGTCGAAAAGATTGTAATACTCGAGATTGGAGCACATCCTGTGCTTCTGATCTGCGCGGAGGATACGCTCTCCGTCTGCAGACTCGAGGAGGCGTAAGACTTCGTCCCTCTCCCGGTGGATGTAGATGACGGGGTTGGTCTCCGAGAACTGACGTAAGGCCTCCTGGGCCTCCTGGGAGAAGCTGCTCATGCCGCACTCGATGATGCACTTGTGACGATGCTCGTCAAGCATGCGCTTAAAGACCTCGTCATTGCGACGGTTGAACTCATGCTTGCCATGCTTGCTCAGAAAACCCAGGCGGGTGTAGCCGGTAGCTTGCTGAAAATAGTAGTCCTCGGTGATGAGACGACGGCGCAGGTGGAGGGCGCCTATGAAACCCAGAGAGCGCTTCCCAGCACCACGGCAGCCGACGAGGACGATGGAGGCATCTGGGTTGAAAAGGCGCTCATTCAGCGGAGTGGTGATCTTGGCATCTTCGACGGCCATGTCGTCGTGCCATGGACATTCCGCGGGTTCAGTGAGGCTGTCGGCTGTGGTGTGAGACGCGGATGGGTTCTTTCTGGATTCTCGTTTAATTTTTTTCTTTCTTTTCTTTTCTCCTATATTAGGCGAAGAGGGTTCTTGGGGTAAGGCAGACCGAGGTCCGTTCTGTCGTCACAAGAAAGTTATTGCTGATACAACGGCAAACCCGAGGAGGAGAGGGAGCCGAAGAGAGAAAGCTTTCTTAGGCTCGGAGTTCCGTCCACCGGTAGACACACAGACGGCCAGAGAAAAATGATGGGGTGGTAGCTGTATTGTAGTGCGCTGTTGTCGGTACTTGAGGGTCACTAATACGCAATGCGACTTGGCGGCGGAAAAGATATCTTCCCTCTCAAGTACTGGGGGCAGCTCCAGGTCCGACTCTGGCCGACCGAGGGTGTGGAGGCGTGAGTAAGATCAGATTGACTGGAACTGGATCATGAGGTCTCAAGCTGGACCTGCTCAGACGAAGAGTGCTCATAACACCCTGGAGAGGAAGCAGATGAGTCAGTCTGGGTGGTCAAGGTTGTGATGTTGAGTTAGGTTGACATTGCCAAGAATGAATTGACGATGAGGTGAGGGCAGGAAGACAGGCTCCGGGTGCTTAATTCTTCTCCGGAACCTTTCGATAAGCACAGCAGCAGCACTAACATAGATGCATGCATGGTCACAGCATGCTTTGTTAGTGCACCCGTAAGGTCCCCTTCCGTAGGTGACTTGATTCTATCTAGCTCTACAGTTCAGTGCTATACAAGTGCAGGGTAGCCACAGCCTCGGTAGTATCATCAGCGCCTGCCCCAAACCGCAATCCAAATACTGATCTGATCTTGAAGCCAGGAAGGCGCAAGCAACAGAGCTGACTTAAACCAGCGCATGCGAGGGAGTATTGCCAGGGCCAGCTCGATGAGAGGGTGTTTCATCCTCAACAACAATTCTCACCCGTCTCCTTTTTGTTTTTGCTGGGAGGTTGGTGATCCCGCCCTGCCACTCTGCCTTGATCCCAACAGGCTTGTGGGTGGAAATCCCGGGAATAAATTTGGCACCCTCTTGCTCTGGGCTTGTCTCTGGCAGGTACTATTGTGCTGGGGTATGCCTACCCCACCAGGCCGCCTAGCTGCTCTTTCTCGGAATTGAGTTCACTCACTCCCCAGCCCTGAGGACTCGCCAGAGCAGCGCCCCAGCTCCTGGGGCCCCAGCATGTTCTCCCTGGGCCAAGCTTCCCCGAAAGGGTATACTGTAGAGCCTATTCTGAAGCACAAGGTCAACCCCCTCCATGGCTTCAGAGCTCACTAATCTGGCTAAGCTGTCAGGGGTAGTCAGCCACCGCCTTGCTGGTCCAGTACTGTATCTCCGCATATTCAAAGTGGGCTTTCTCCAACGTGTCCCCCCCCCCCAGGTCTCCATCAACATCAGCACCCGACGTGAACTCTCTCTGTGTAATGACCTGGGAGCCCTCGCGGCTAAGATGAAGGTTTCGGATACTCACCCTCACAACACACACACTCGACACAACATTTCTCGCTACACATAGACAAACCAGAGCTGGCATTATGCTAATGTCGATGCTGAGCCTGATACCCACACCTCAACATAAAGACGAAGACACAAGGCTGTAGCGCCCGGTTAGCTGCGTTATCATGTCGGACCTGGACGACCTCAAGGACGCCGGCGGCAACGTCGACTCCTCTATCCACGCACAACCCCTCGACCGGGAACCAGATCTGGATACGGCCGCCTCGGTCGCCGGAGACTCAGTCACTGGAGCCGTTTCCGCCCCCGCCAACCCTCGCAAGAGGAAGAAGAGCTCTCGAGCGTCAGTCATAGTCCCCAACCCGTCTCGTTATTGTTATTGTTACATCGAGGGCCACAGCATCCTGCATAAGCTGCTGCGTCCTGTGATGAGCGGTTGCATGCACCACGGGGCGCAGCCCTCACGGGTGTCACCCCTTGCTCATCATATCACCACTCATCCTCATCCTCCCAGCTCTCATACACATACACTCACGCCCCTCTTTATAAGCGCGCCCGGAAAATGAGAGGGAGGTTGCCCATAGCTGATTTCTATTCTTATTATTCTCAGCTGCGATTTCTGCCATGTGAACCATCAGCCCTGCGATAACGCTAAGCCACGCTGTGGCTATTGTGAGAGGCACAATAAGTCTTGTCTCTACTTGAGACCCCAGAAGAAGAGAGGTCCGGCCCAGGGCTACCGCAGTGCCCTGCACACCCTTCGTGAGAGTGCAGCAGCCTGGGGGGCCGCCCTCAACCTCATTCCCAGCCTGGGCCCCGTGGTCGAGGGCTATCTGCGGCAGCCAGAGGGGAGGAGGCTCGTCAAGGCCATCAAGGATCCGGCCCAGCAGGAGTTTTTCATACAGGCCTGGCAGCAGAGCGGCGTCTTCAAGACCTTCTTTCCCGACGAGACACAAGCAGCCGACAAGTCGAGTGTAACTCCGGATGGGCCGGCTCCTGCATCCATTCCTCAGGCCTCCCCCTCCATGTCGATGCCACCGCAGTCCTTCGGCCCCGATCCAGAGCCTCTCGCCCCCGCACAGAACACTATCATATCGCCTCCTCGACCGCCCGTGCTGTCACAGGTGCCCCAACCGCCGCTTTCCGATAGCCTGTCTATGCCCAAGCCTGACAGTACTACATTTGGCTATGCGCCGACCCCGTCGCCCTCATCGCAAGATGGTGGTAGTAGGCCCAGACAGTCCAGCATGTCTACCCGGACCAAGCCCAGACAGGAGTCTATATCCTTCTCTGATATTTTAGCCAAAGACGCAGCCAGATCGTATGTGCATTGCTCGCTACCTCCTCCCGATCTCGTTTTTCTTTCCTGTGCTCTTTTTCCACCCGATTTCTCCTGTCAGAACAAGATGATCCCCGCCTCTCCTATGTTCAGAAGACTGACGAGGTCCAAAGGTCTCTTGGTATCTCTCAAACTCTCGGCTCTTTAGGTTTCGCACCGAATGAAACACTAGAAGACTTCCTCGACATGAGTTTCAACCCAGAACCAATAGAACAGCCTCCCGTTCAACAAGATCCCATGCTGGGCAGCGACCAGGACCAACAGGCTTACTATGAGCTACTTATGGGAAGGCGCTTCGGCTGAGTCTCTCAAACAGGCGGGGCTCACGAGACCTGGGAGCACATGCCGTCACATCTAAGCCATGGCCTTTGTGAGCCCCCAGAGCTCGGCTACGGTCTAGGCTCACCCACTCTCGCCGATCGACGATCTACGACGGGGTCGTCTTCCTCTCACAGAAGCTCTCCGAGGGGTTAGCGGTCAGCTCGGGGTAGAGCATGAGTTCAGCACGCAATCGCATCAGCTCGACGATCCGTGCTTGCAGCCCTCCGTATATATCTAGAGCCATATGGTATTCCCTGCACCAGTGCACAGTCCGACAAGACTGCGATGACGACAACATGTCTTGAAATCTGCCCGTACAGACGATCTCGGCATCGCACGGCAACGTGCACGCCCCAAGCTGGATGTCAATATCACTAGTGTCGTGCTATACAACACAGGGACGAGCTGCAAAGTCAAGAAGCCTCGCATTAGTGACGCCGTGGCGATGTGGATGGGCCGTCGACGTGACGTCAGGTCTCCCGATGCATGGTATTTGTTGGGCGCCTAAGAAGATGCAGTTTCATACAAACGCGAGTATAAAAGTGCGATCTGATGTTCTGACCTGCCCGCCAATTCGGTGACCAGCCAGGGGGAGGGGGGCGGGGGGCCGGATGATGGTAATATCGGTCACACTGCGCGCGCAGCCACATACGTCAATCGCAACTTTGTATTTTTTTTTTTTTCCCTTCCTTCAACGTCGTTTGTTCTTGTAATATCAGCGCAGAACATATCAGCTCAATCCATGTTCCGGGCGAGGAAGAAGAAGAAAAGACCCCAGGGAGTAACATTGGACGGCGCCAGCTCTGATGATGACATGGCGGCAACATGTGACCAGGTCGAAAGGATTCATGGATGCGCTGTTCAGGATCGGTAGTAGGAATGTGCTGTGATGGCCATATGCAGTTGGCAGGCGGAGTAAGCAGCTCCTCTGCCTGTCTGCATTGAATTGGGACAGGTGCATGGGAGCAGGATGTTTGCGCGGCGAAGTCTCTGCGTGCGTGTCTGGCTGTGATTTACACTGTTCCCACACCCACACGCGTACGCAGACGTTCAAGAGCGACGAGATATGTATTTTAATGCCCGAGAAATTCGACATCGAGCACAACCGTAACAGCCAGTTACGCACATACAAGTCATTGAAATTGGCAAGGGTCAATCACACCATCCCCACTCGGAATTAAAGGGAAGCCGTTGTTGGCAACCCTGCAGGCTGTCGTATGTACATACTCTCTGGTGGTAGCAGCCTAGCAGGGAGGGGGAAACGGAGAACAGAGAGAGCATGCTAAGATTTCTCTCATCTCTCAAGACGAGACGAAGCGTGCCGCTCAGCCTCAAACGCTATGGGCTGTGAGTGGTCCTAGCCTTGGGAAGCGTCTGTATGCTAAACGGGGGGGGAACGCTTGATGCTTGAATGGACCCTGAAAAAGAAACTAGAAAAAGAAAAGAGTAAAAAAAGAGACACGGAAAAAAGAGAAAGAACCGAAGCTCTACGTACGACCTGAAGACAGCAGCGGGCCAGAGACAGGGGGGATCATTGTCTTGGCGTAAGAGCATGGCGCCAACCGAGAACGCTTGACACTGCCCTGACTGCCAGTCCTCACCCAACCTTGCCAACGTCCCCTGCTTCAAGATCTGCACAGACAGCGGGAAGAGACACTGGCGAACCACAACAAGCACCCTCGGAAGCTCAGAGAGGGGCCCTGCTGGGCGGGTTTCTTTTGTTGGAGCCCTCCTCTCGTCGCAGATCTCCAGTCAGTGCACCCGGCCACCAAGTCTGCCCGAACCTATTGTGTCCTTGCACAACCACACACACACACACACACACACACACACACACACACAAGCACGACCCCTTACCAAGTCAGCAACCTGACAGACTACGTACCTGCCGCAGGGTAACCTGTCACCCCTACTCAGCTACCGGACCCCCTGTACGCTAGCACGTACCACCACTAACCACCACGGTACGGGGTGTGCAATGTGCGGTACACTTTTTCCTTTCCTCGTCCACTGCCCCAAAACCTGCCCAACTTGCCAATCTGCCCAATCCGCCCACAACAGCAAATAACAACGGCAACAACAGCACCTGACCTGCTCACTGCACTCTCTTTTCTGTTTATACCCTCCCCTGTCCAACCTGCGAGCGGGTTTTGTGTCGGGCGCCAGATGACATAGTGCTGACACTACCGGCCGCTGCGGTCGAAACAAGGCCAACCGTAATACGTCTCGCATCACGGCTCCGCTTACTAGAGCCAACAACTCAGATCACCACGACCGACCGACCGAGCTTGATCGACTGGGCACAAGAAAACCTAGCGAGCACCCGCCCCCCCTCGAAAACCCCAAACCAGATTCTGGTCCTCTCCGCCTGTCCCATCCTCCTACCTCGCGGACACTCACACGGCTCGTCGCCTGCATACGACGACAACACTCCACAGCCACTCTCACCACTCTCGCTCGTCCGCCTCCGTGGCTCAACACGGACCAACTCGACTCGACGTTCGCCGTGACACGATTTTGTCCATCTCTCTCTCTCTCCTTCTCGCCCAATGGGCTGGAGTCGCTCATTTGCTCTGCAAGAAAGCTGGGAAGAAGCATCTCGACAGACATTTGCTGGTCAAATAGTGAAACCAGACGACGATACCCAGGGGTGAATACGACCGAACTTCGAAAGAGCTTTGGGTTCTATTTTTGGAAACAAGGAGGCACTCGAGGAGAAGGGAAACCAAGACGCTGGAGACAAGGCGCACACACACACGAGAGTCACAGTCAACCGATTGACTCGCTTGCGCGCACGCCAGACCTTGCGCCACGAGTTTCTGGCCAGAGCCGCGCACGCGATCGAGAGGAAAACCCACGTGGAGACGACTGCTTGCGCAGTCACGAGTGCCCAAGATGCAGTGGAGCGTCTGCAATACGACGGCGGAGACGCAGAATAGTAAGTCAGCGGAGGATCTCTGTCTTCACATTTGCATCGTTCACACAACTGATTTGCGTCGCCGGCAGTCTCGGAACAACCGTTGTTTGAGAACAACACCCTGACATTCCATCAACTGGCCATACTCATCTCCGCAGCCGCGGGGCTGGGGTCTTTTATGCTCAGCTTCTTCTTGATTTATATGCATGCTGCTCATTTCACCAAGCCAGCAGAGCAAAGAAAGTGAGTCTTAGCTGACTCGCCCGGGAGGGGGGGGGGGATGGCTGGCTGCCTTGTATGTGTGTTTCTTGTGCATGTACTGACCCAGCTTGACAATTTAGCATCATTCGCATCATCTTTATGATACCCATATACGCAGCCTCTAACTTTCTTCAGCTCTTTTTCTATCACCATTCCGTCTACTATTCGGTCATTTCAGATTGCTATGAGGCGTTCGCCATTGCCGCCTTCTTCAGCCTCATGTGCCAATATGTGGCACCAAACCTGCACGAGCAGAAGCAATTCTTCAGACAACTCTCGCCGATACAGCCCTGGGTCCTACCGCTGAACTGGTTCAAGGCCATGTGCGGAGGGGACAGGGGACCATGGCGCACGCCCAAGAGCGGCTTGACGTGGTTCAACATCATCTACATTGGCGTCTACCACTACTGCTTCATCCGGGTCATCATGACTATCGTTGCTGTTGTGACCCAGCATTTCGGGAAATATTGTGAAAGCTCTCTCAGTCCCTTGTTCTCTCACATCTGGGTAAGGCAAAATAATGAACCAACGAACTGACCCCATGTTTACGCCCAAAAAGAGTCTCCTCTGCGAAAGCGATACTGATTAGCAATGCCCTAAACAGGTTCTCGCTGTCGAGTGTGTTGCAGTCGCCATCGCCATGTACTGCATCATCCAGTACTACATCCAGTTCAAGCAGCAGCTTTCATACCACAAGCCCTTCCTCAAGGTGCTCTCCATCAAGCTGGTCATCTTCCTCAGCTTCTGGCAGTCCGTGGCCATCTCCATCGCCTCGTCGTCGTGGCTCACCATCCTGCACTCGACGTCCAAGCTCCAGTATCCCGACATTTCCACCGGGATACCCGCACTCTTGCTTTCTGTCGAGATGTTCATCTTCTCCATCCTGCACATCTATGCTTATCCCTGGCAGCCTTACCGCAAGGGTGCGCCGATCGTGTTCTACCCCAAGCCGAACCCCGACGCACCGGAACCACAGGAGAATGCGCCGCAGCCGCCTCTTGGTGTTGGGAGGGCGCTGGTGGACTCGTTCAACTTCTGGGACGTCGCCAAGGCGTTCGGTCGTGGGATGCGCTGGCTCTTCGTGGGGGTTAAGCGCCGCCACGAGGACGTCAGCTACCAAAAGAACATGGCTATGGACATCGACATGGATGGTAAGGAAGACGATCAATCTCATGCTTTATACCCTTACCAGCCGCGCATCGGCAAGAGCACCGACCACCTGCCCATCGCGACTCAGTTCCGTAAGCATCACCGCCCTGGCGCCGGCGATATTGACCAGCTTCTTCGCACTGTTGGGAGGCAGCCCTGACAAGGTGGTCGTGGCGGCCTGCCGGCCTGTTTGCGGCAGCTCGCGATACCCGCCATCAGCATTTTGCCTTCTTCTCTCCCCCCCCCCCCATTCCGGCCTCTAGCCAGGGCAAGCAAAGACTGACTGTTCATTAGGGCAAAGCACATACGCGATGAATCACCACAGCGGCCGAGCGAATGGGGGCAATGAAGAGGGAGCCGGCTTGATCGCCCACGCCCAGGCAAATCCGTCCAGTAGGGGGCACTCTCCATCCCACGAGTACGATCAGGATGGTCAACCTTACGAGTCCGATCTAGGATACCCAGGAGCGGCGGCCCGACAGATTCACCAACCACCACCCATGTCTTACGAGCCTCAGTCTATGAGCAGCAGCAGCAGAAGCAGCGACGACGGTGGTGAGCAGCGAGGCCGGGCCCAGCAGAGACAGTATACAGGGCAGAGTCACGCTATGTCGACGAATGATTACTATGAAAGCCCCAGCCCACCAAGACAAGGGTCCAACCTAGGCAGTGGCTCTCAGCAGAATAGTTCACAGGGTCGCAACACGGCACAGGCGACGATAGGCGCAGCGTTGTGGGGTCCGAACCCGCACCAACACCCAGACGGGCCCATGATTTAAACGAGGGTGTTTTCTTCTTGGTCACCTCCTCATGGCTATTACCTTATTGCATTCCAACATATAGGCGTTGTGGGCTCGAGATTATATGGCATCGTATCGGCACGGCACGGTACGACACAGTACTACAGTGCACAAAAAGAGAAGCCAGAGATGACTTCATCTTACTTGAGCGGCGCTTTTCTTTTTGCTTTTCCCTTGGTTTTTATTTTCATTTTCCTTGTTCATGAAATGTGTTGATGAGGATGAGCTACTTTCCCACCATCTAGGGCTGGCTATTTCTTTTGGGAGGGCTGTGATTTGTTCTTTTTGGGAACGAGTTCCTATAGGCGTTTCCCTCACACTTGCGAGGTTCTTCTTTTTTGAAAAAAAGGATACCATCTTATGTATTGTTTTTTTTGTCCTTTTTTTTTTTTTTGACTAGTGTAGTATTAGATTGTCATGGGGCAGCCGCATCTATGGTAGGGAATTGGTCTTCGACCGAGAGCTGGCTTGGGTTTAGGAGGCAGAGGCACAGAGAGAGCTAAAGACAGATAGAGAGAGACAGAGCAGCAGAATACGAGGAGGTAGGACTTGGAATAGCGCAAAGCTATTATTTCTCGCAACATGCATAATGTGTGAACATGATGCAGTCTTGTGTGTGGTGATTTGTCGCCCAAAGCTTGTGGGTTATTTTCCCACAAAATATCCCGTGTTCAGTCCAGAGTGTGAAAGCGTGTCGGTACATGAGGCAGACCTCGGCGGCCACGTACGATCAGCATGCGTAGCTGAGTAAGGTCAAGACGTCGGAACGAGCGAGCAAGCTATGAAACGGCTGTGCTGAAGAGCAAAGAAGGGACAGGTTCCATGACAAAATTCACAACTGATCTATAAGAGGTGTTAAACCCCCCCCCCCAAAGGCCCAGGTACCAACACTAAATTATCCATAATCAACACAAGACAACAGTCTCCCACCTCGGTGTACAGAGCCTCCACATCTCAGCATAGACATATCCCACCTCGACCCTGCGCACGGCAAGCGGCTCTCCGGGGACGGGTTCGACTAGCATGACGTAAAGCAGCCGTACCGACTGCGACCTCGACGACTTGCCCGACAACGGGCGGCCATTAGACACCCCGGCGCTCAGTACCACGAACTTGAACGCCGTACGCTGTGCTGCCAAGTTGTGGTTGTGCTGCGTGGCGATCCATCCGGCGCTGGCACCGCTCAGGCATCCCACCATCTCTCCCGTGGCCGGTGCGACGATCCTGCCCATCTTGGGTGTGCCGTTTCCTTTCATTTCCTGTTCGACCCACAGATCGGCCGTCGTGGTGTTAAAAAGCAGTGCGGTGCCGGGAAGGAACCGCATCGCCGTGGCGCACGCAGCCGGGTCCAGCGCGCGGTGGGCGAGCTTCTGAGCTGGGTTGTGAGGGCAGTCGCTCCAGGTGTCTGTCGAGGCCCAGTCGTCCCCTTCGTTCCAAAAGCCCTCGTCCTGGTCAAGCATGCGCAGGCCGCCACCGCCGGAATCGGATGGGTCGTGAACGTACAGGAAGACCAGGGGCACGACGGAGGATAGCTTAAAGAAATAGTGTCTGTCGCCGGACCAGTTGAAGTCTGCTGGGTGACCTGCTGAGGCCCAGCTCCAGCTTGGGATGTAGGACGGTATGTCCACCGCTGCCATCCCCTTGTTGTTATCGCTGTCTGCTGCCTGTGTCCTATTGCTGATGCGGGCACGACTCCACATCAGGGAATGAACCAGGTGCCGCTCCGGTAGGCCAAAGAGCATGCGAGTGCAGAGATCCCGCCCAAAGGCGTTGGCCACCCCCGTGAACGCGTTGAGGATGTCAGAAGAGAACGTCAGCTGCCGTGCCGTGTAGTCGCCAACGCTCTCAAAGTAGCTCCGAAGGTCAGTAGGCCGGCCGATCTCATACCGGTTGATGGACCAGCCGTCGACCACGGCACGGCTGTCGTGGCTGTAGAGATCCTCGAACCCAGGCATCTGAAGGCGGTGCTGGCGGCGTTTTTCCATGTTCTCCCGGACGTCGGCCGTCTGCTTCTCCACCGGGTACGCACCCTGGACGTCACCGAGGATGATGGCGTCGCGGTTGCGGGGCAGGTATGAGAGCTCCTCGTACGCCGTACCGGACGAACACTGGAAGATGACCTGAGACTCGGTGATGAACAGCCTCCGTCGCGAGAGGAGTCGCTCCTGGAATGTCCAGCCTCGCTTGTTCCACTCGCACACGTCAACGCCCTTGCGCAAGCCCACAGGTAAGATCCCACGCCGGCTGCCCTCACAGGCGCGCGGCGGCAGCAGTACTGACGACACCCTCGGCCGGCCAGGGCAGCCAGGAAGCCCTGCACTTTCATCGCGTGAGTCCAGCGCCGCCATGATGGTGAAATTGGCGGTGCTGTAGATGGTGTCCATGGCGCCGATCTGGCCGTGCTTGGACTCAGCATCGTCCTGGACGATGCAGAGGCGGTCGACCCATAGGTACCGCTCCCCAAGGCTACGGCAGAGGGCGATGGCGTCTGCGATGACTGGCGGCAGGTGGACGCTGCCCAGCCCGCCTTCAGTCTCCAGACGCGTCCGGTTGACCCTTGTCATCTGGTCGTGGACGTCAATGCCACTTCCGTAATCTGGAGGTTGCCACATGTAGCTGAGGGCGACGAAGCCACGGGGCTCGACGGGCCTCGTCACCTTCATACGCTCTACGTCGATGACCTTGAAGTCCGGAGGTAGTGGTCCTGTATTGTTTTGTTGATGTCATGTTTAGTAAAGGCTGACTCCGTTTTGTTGTGAGAACGAGGCATCTCTCATCTCACCTGTACTAGCATCTTGCATAATCTTTTCATGACCATGGATACCATCGCAGGTATGAATCCAGGTTCGCAGCAGAGAGGTGTCGAAATATGGCACCTCCCAAGGGTCAACGCCCATCAGCATCGTAGGCTTGGACCTTGCATGTCTCAGACAAAACTGCGGCGTCATATAAAAGGGCGTGAGCATGTCGTCCCCCCTCGAGCAAAAGACGTCGAGCTTGATGATGAGACGCAGCCTTGTGCAGGTCGGGTCGGACCAGTCGACCATCCAGCTGCCACCGGAGCCATTGTCGGGCGAGGCCTGCTCGTGACAGCCAGAGTGCAGGAAATAGGGACCATAGTTGAGGACGAGGACGTCCTGCACGTTGAGGCTCGGGTCTGTGCGCTGCTCGTGAGCGAGTCTGGTCTGGATGGCCTTGCTCAGCGCCTGGCAGACGAGGCAGTGGGTATTGCTCAGCATCGACTGCAGCGTCGAGTCCACTGAGCCGGCGATTGGATAACCCAGCCTCAGTGGGTTACTCCCGGCCGAGATGGAGACCAGGTCGTCCCAGGGCCGACATCGCTCGCAGAGCTGCTGGTTCGGTCCCGTCCTCTGGTTGCCGCTGCCTGATTTGTCGACTGGATGGCGAGCCATGGCTGGCTCTTGCTGCTTTTGCTTGCTTTTGCTCCTGCCGTGTGTGCGTGTGGCGCACTATAACTCAACTTTTGAGGGAAGGTACGCGAATAACGTTGTTTCTTTTTTTGCCCTGGGCAGACATTGTCGTTGGGGGTTTCCAAAAGAGAGAGTACACTTCACAGGAAGGAACGAGAGAGAGATAGGGAGGGAGAAAAACAGGATCCCCCATAGGCTACGCACCGCCACATGATTGGGTTTGCCTCAACGATTTGCAACCACTGATGCAAGGCCACGTCGTGTGGGTTTTGGTTGACCAGCAGCGTGTGCATTTCTTCTAATTTTTTTATTTTTTTCCCTTCTTGTCCCAAAAAGACACTTAATACTACCTACTTACTCCCCTGGCTAGGCTGCTCCAATTCCCACTCACACACGCTACTGATTATCCACTCCCAAACAGTAGATCCTTTCTCGTTCTCCTCTCCCACACCACAACCCCGTCGCTCTTCCGTTTGAAGTACAGGATCCGATGCTGTGGGATAAACTCCTCATGCGTCTGCTCTAGCTTCCACGCATCGAGTGCCTTTTCCATAGCGCCCAGGAACCTGTCCTCGTAGCCAACAACATGGTCTGCGCTGTCCAGCGACGGGTCCCAGCGCAACCGGTTCAGCACGTCGGCTGCAGTGCGGAACCTACCCGCCCCTTCAGGCTTAGGCACCACTGCAGCGCGAGGTTGGTTGGTGAGGGGCTTGGCGGGCTTCTTCTTCTTTAGGGAGTAGTCTTGGTCATCGTACCCGTCCCCGAGGCTTTGAATCTGCGCTGCTGCTGCTGCTGCTGCTGCATCCTCTGCATCCTCGTCGTCAGACTGGTCGTCATCCCCGGTGGCATATTCGCCCCACTCGCGGCCATCGACCAGTAGCGACTGGATCTCGGTAGCCTTAACGACGCTGGCGTTCATCCATGAGGATTGGGCATCAAAGTGTCTCGTATCACCACGGATCTGCTCTGCGAAACGACCGAGGACAGAGAGCAGTGTGCTGTACAGTAACTTCTCATCCTCAGTCGACAAGTCATCTTCTCTCAGCCTGTCCAGGCCAATCAGGTAACAGCCCTGGTAGTCTCCTCCAGAAGAGGAGTCGTCCTCGTCACCAGCAGCACTATGGAGGGCAGACGTGTCGTCGCTCTTCTCCGTCCAGCGAGCTGGCCAGAACCTTGCATGCAGCGCTGGCGCGCGCTTGTTCAGGTCCACAAGGAGCGAGACACATCGAGACTCCACCCAGCCAACAAACCCCCGGCCTTTGGTGAGGGCTCCTCCCCAGAACTGCACGTCAATTTTGACATAGCTCTTGAACCCCCGCAAGAAGTCAGAGGTCCCGTCCGAGTCGACAAATTCGGACCAGGCCATACCGTCGACTTCCTGCTCGGAAAGAAGTCTGGCAGCCCGCTCAAACTCGGCTGCGATGGTATGGACTGATGGAGTCGATGCAGCAAGGCTTGTGTTGAGAGCAGGCGGGAAGTACCCCAGAATGGCCAAAGGCTCACGGTCGGTTCTCTTGTAGCCTAAAATCTTGTGGAAAAACGGGTCGAAGACCAGATGCCGCTTCCAGTCGAAGTGGGCATAGTGATGAAAAAATGTTGCCAGCACATCAGCAACAGACAACAAAGGTGCATCGCGCGCCAGGATTTTGTACACCCTCGCCAGGAGAACCGTGATCTGGATACCGCCCAGGTATCCAAACTTTGCAGTGTATATGCCGCGGCTCGTGGCCCACATCTTGATCAGCCGATGTGCAAGAGCGAACTTGGTCATGTCTGGAACGGAATGCCGAACATAATCAAGATCGCGGATGGCCTTCAGCTTCGACAGCGTGCTGCTCGAGAGACGCCAGACAGTGTGCGAGGCCGGGAACTTGAGTACGGCAGGCCAATTTTCTGCAACCGCGTGGGCAGACGCGTACTGGAGGTCAAATCTGACACCCTGCAGATCCAGCTCCAGCATCGTGCCCGTGTTTGCCTTGACGCGGCGTATGATCCTAACACCTCGGCCGGCAGCCATTCGCAGTCTCTCCGTCGCGAGGGAAAAAAGGTAGGGGCGCTGAAGGGCCCGATGCATAGGCAGTCGATGTCCGAGGACAGCGTCCAGACGCCCAAACCATATGATCCCACAGGCACAACTATGAGAGGCGTGCCTGACTGCACCGATTCCGAAGGCGTGCTGTCGAGAATGACGTCCTTCAGCAGTTGGAATGCAGCGGCCCGACCTCCGATGTCCTCATCGGAGGGAATAGCGCCACCATCTCGCAAGACCTTTTCCAGAGCTGCTGAGTCTGTCAGGGCACCCTTAGCCGTTCTTGGTTGGACAGGCACAAGCTGAGGGCCTGTTGACAGTGTGCTTTCCGCCTCCAAGCCAAGCTTCAGCACAATCCGGATGCCCCAGTGATCACTGGCGTACAAGGTGTTGGAGACGTCTCCTCCGTCAGTCTCCGCGGTAATATCGCCAAACTTGTTGAAATGCAGAACATGTAAGAAGTCGTCTCCCTTGACCAGCACCCTGTCAATTCGCTGAGGACGCATGCCAAACCCACTGCCCACAATCTCTGCTGCCAATGCATTGACAGTCGGATCATAAGTGGCACCCTGCTCACCTTCAAAAGCCGACTCGACGACTTCCTCGCCCAGTCCCATTCCCTTCTCTAGCTGGAACACTGTCCAAGCATCGATGAAGCCGTTCTGCACAAAGGTCGCGTCGAGATTGCGAAGATGTGTGACGGCCTGTGCGGAGACGGCATTCTTCTCAAGGGCTTGGTTGATCGTGTAGGCCGATGAGGTGATGTTGAAGTCGCCTGCCAGAATGGTCGGGTGATTGGGGTAGTTTTGGGCCAAGTGCTTCAGGATCTTGTCGACTTCTGACTTCTTGGCGGCAATGGATCCATCTTTCAGGCCGTGCGTAAGATGGACAACGGCTAGTATCAGAGGTGTGAAATCTGTATCATCCCACTGTCCAAGGCTCCGGAACTTGACGACAAGAGCGTTCTTGTGCTCTCTGTTGAATGGTACGTTCTCCCATTCGAAAGAGTACCTGCTGAGGACTAGAATGTTGTTATGACTCGAGAGCGGCTCAACTTCTTCTTGGTATGGAGGACCGTGGCTGCAGAAGGGAAAGGCTTCTCTAACGTCTTGGTTTGCCAGCAGGTAGGACAGGAAATCGTCGGTTACTTCCTGCAGGGCCAGAACATCGGTCTTAGCCTTCTTTGAGAGAATATTGTCGATGAGCAGCGGATAACGCGTCTGCCGAGGCGGCCACTGGAACTCAGCCAGCACGTTGTATGTTGCCACAGCCAAGGTACAAGAAACGTCGGCATTCTCTGCCTTTGGGAAGGGTCTGTCTGAGCAAATCCTCTTCCACTCTTGTCCTCCATCATAAATATACGGAGTCTCCAGCGTTGGGGACGGTGATGTCTCATCTTTAAACGCTTGCGGCGAGGCGGGCTGGTGGATGCTGCCATCTCTCAGAGAAATCGTTGCCCATGTCTTCATCTGTGCCGAAAACGAACCTCCAACCTGCACCCGTTCTCTCACGAGGAGGTGAAGCTCGTCAATCTCCCATTCGACCCCAGGAAGGAGTCTTGCCTTTTCAAGGAGGAAGTGGTGCCACGACTGGTTGACATCCTCGCTCTGTCCAATACTCATGTGCATCCGGTAGCCACCAGCATCTCTCTTCTGCTGCCCCAGCGCTGAGAGGACAGCCTGACGCAGGTCACTTAGTTGCCTCATCCTCCCCTCGTTGTCATCAAATAGAAAGATTGTGTTGTCGTGCCGGTGCCGGAACACATCCGCCGCACCGAGCTGTATTCGGAATGGTGCCAGGCTGTGCGCAGCAGATCGAACCAGCTCTGCCGCCCGGGGAAGGGCATCTTCCTGGACAAAGGGATAGATTATATTGACATGTGGTGGCCACTTGCCGTAGGCCTTGTCGTAACGTGACCTCAGGCGCCCGATCCTGGGCCACAAATATCTTGGGGGTATGATACAAAGGGCGGTCTCGTGAGACACAGTAGCCACTGTTGCTGTTGTCTGTTCGAGGCCCGCCATGATAGTTTCTCTTCTCTCTTGCTTCTCAATTGTGATATGATGTGGTGATTGAAGTGTGAGGACTGGTTCTGTAGGAGGGGGCGAGATTCGTTATAGAAAATGTATTTCCTTCGAGGTCTCTTCGAACGAGTATGTAGCGATGATGGCGACGATGGCGATGATGTTGAAGCTGTTTAGCCCAATGGTGCTGCAAAGACGACACAATGACAAGGATACGAAGAATGTAGCCTGTTACAATAAAACAAAGTGGTGAAATGTTTATTTCAGAGAAAACGCAATCGTCACAAGACGGAATGAGAGGCACCTTGATACTCCCTCCCTCTGTCTCTCTGAATGAACTGAAAATGTAACAGGAAATGAATGAGAGCTCGATCAGAACGACCATTCTCAGAAGACCTTACCTCACTTACTTATATATGGGATTCATTTTACCCCAAGAAGAGTCCCTTCTTAATCAGTTTCAATGTATATTTCCTCTCAAAGGAGAAAAAAGAAAAGAAAAGAAGAAGAAAAATCCTAAATGGTACAATTCGTCCCTAGAAGCAAGTAGTCTCACTATCATGAGTGGGGCACATTCTAGTTGGTACAGGGGACGTGTATGCCGATTGAGTCAACTTGTATACATCGTGAGATCAGAATGACAGGACAGGGGGGGGGGAGGTTAGGCGGGCGCCGTCTGGGGACAAGGGACCCAATACTGTAGGACCCGCCGGGGTTTACACTGCACTGCCCTTTCTGTCAGGGCACCCCAGTTATGCAGTGCCACCCTCCGGCTACAATAGTAATTTGGATACGGAGAAAGTGAGTGCATAGTAGATGACAATCGGGCTGAGACGAGGCATATAGTACAACCAACTTTCGCAATTACGTGTAGTTGAGATTGGCAGTGTGTCTTGTGTTCAAGCAGGGAGGCAAGGCTTCTTTCAGGGTGAAACAAAAGGACAGGGGATTGGCACGTGCAAGCCACAAAGCAGCGAATGCAACTCGATGTGGAGCTGATCCTCCCACAGAACCACGAACTTTGTCTCCTGACTACCTCACAATCAATCGAGCAAGACGAAACGAACAAGGGACACACGCTTTGACAACCAGCGACAATGCGCTTTGATTGTACTGTGCCGCTGACTATATGTGCTATCTGATCATGTTTCGATCCAATCCAAATCTACACCAGTGCTCAAAAAAGGTTGGCCACGCGACAACTGAGAGTGCTGTCTCAGTAGCAAGAAGGTAATCAATCGTGCATGCCTCCATGCTGATCAAGAACGCCGGCCCAGATAGCTCAAAAGCTCCTCACTAGGGTGAGTGGATCATGCATGCAAGTCAAGATCATCAAAGGCTGAGCAGGATCTCTCGACCGTCTCCTCAACATGCAATCGTCTCCCATCACCCGAAACACCAGCGTCTTTCGACTTCTGCGACAGGACAAATAAATGCTTCTGACCACGACCCTGTCTTCCAAACTCCTACCGACCAAATAGACGATTATGCAGAAACGCGAACTTCAAAGCGTATTAAGAATGTCGACGAGGCGATATACAAAAAGAGGCGGATGAGAGCGAAGGTTGAGATAATAAGAAGGAGCAGAAGGTCTGAAGACGAACGATCGAACCGGACGAATCAGCCATCCAACAGCACACGCGCGCATCGTATGGAAATAGCACTTGTTTCTCGATCGCGTCGGTCTTTGTGATCGTCTGCGGCTCGGTGGCCCCTCAGACCAGCTCGAAACCGTCCTCATCGATCTCGACCTCGTCGCCCGCCGACTTCGCATCTGCCGCCGTACCCTGACGCAGGTTGCGGCGTGCCTTGCGGCCTCGGAGAGCGTCACCATTGGTGTCGATGACTTCGTACTCCTTCTCCACAAACTTCTCCGTCTCACGGCCCGTCGTCTTGACGAATATCTCCAGCGTCAGTGGCCGGCCAGGCGAGTCGGTACGGTCGAAGCTGTACAGGACCTGGTCCATGGGGTTTGGCCTCTGCTGGTGCGGACTGGCCGGAAGATAGTCAAGGACAGAGCGGGACGCGCTGGCCGCCTCCTCGATCTCCTCCTGAGCAGACACTTTGGAGCGGATGTGCTTGTTCCCGTACTCCCTTATCCGACCGGTTGTACGAGCGTACTTGTTTATATTCCCCTTGGCCTTGTTCATCGGAGCCGAGCTGTAGTGGTTCGGGTCAGAAAGCCCTTCGTTTCAAGCACGGGGGAGCTGGAAGGATTCTGGGCCACAAGCAGAGACTTACTTGTCGCTGGGCTTCCCCAGGGGCCGAGTCTTGTGCTTTGGATCCTCCTTCGCGTCAAGTGACGGTAGTGACACCCACAGCAGATCCCTCGTTGTGCCGTACGACCACTTGACGCTGGCGTCCTTCTCGCGCTTCCACTCCTGGTTGGCGCTGCGGAGGTCGCGGTCGAACTGGGCAGGGGACTCGATGATGGGAGCAGCGGCAGCCATGTTTGGAAAGTGGTGAAGAGACTTCTTGGAAGATGCAAAAAGAGAACGATGCCTGGATGAATCAAGACGTTGGAGATGTTGACAGAACACGATATGTCGATACGTGCAGGTGGGCCAGGTGTTTTGCCTGTAGGAGTACAGAAGAAGGATAGTGGTTCCTTAGGTGGGTTGCTATGGAGAGGAAATGATAAAAGAGTCGAAAGATGGAAGAAGGGTCTGGAGTGTTCTGGAGAAAGACCAGAAAAGGGGGACTTCTCTCTGCTGGTGGAGAGCGCAGGTGATGATGACACGAGCAGGTAGTCAGTCAACTGGATTGCTGATCCCGAGGAGAGGGAAAGAGGGATGAAGTGAGGCAAGGACCGCTCAGTGGCTCTTGCAGATGCTCGGCGTGATCTCTAATCCCGGAAAGAAGGCAGGCGTGGGCGCGGGGACGCTCTGGAATTTGTAAAAGTGGAAAAGAGGCAGGTTCGGAGGGCAACACGGCCTGAGGCAAGCGAGGCTGTGAGGATTTAAGTTGCCGAGTGACTCAGACAAAGGAGTCACGGACAAAGGGTACAAAGGTCACAACTTAGTGAGGATGACAAGTGGTGGAGAAGGTGTCTAGGCGATACCGAGACAGGGCCAGAAGTGCGAGATAGAAAGGCCCAACAAAAGTATTGATGATGAAGAGGTTGTTTTCTGAGAGTTTGCAGTTATCTGTCTGTATGGGAGAATCGCAGAGACCATGGGATGAGCAGGCAAGCGCGTAAGCTCTTTGTATATAGACTGCGGCATTCTCTCTCTCTCTCTAGGTGATCTTATCAGGGTCATCGTCGGGATGACGGTGTTGAGCTTATCAGTTTGGGGATGTGATCAAGGCTGAGCAGGGGTCATCTCTGTGGTGTGCCTGTCCTCCTGTCTGGGCGGAGCGGCCGCGTGAGACAGGATGGATGACCTCGTTCTCTTCTTGCCGGGGGTATCTGAGTCACTAGGCGCTGGAAACTCGCCGGGCTGGTGACATGCGTGTCTGCCGAAATGGTGAAGCGGTTGACACTGTATACTACAGAGTACCACTACTTACTGTCTCGTCATTTGCTGGGTCCCAACCTTGGAAGAGAGAGCCTGAGCCCGGTCCAGCCTCTCATTCCCCTTGGTTCAGCCCACGCGCACCCCCCCCCCCTCCTCATCGGTGACCCTCGGGCCCTTGAAGGAAGGGGGCCGTGTTGTTGCTGTGGCCAGCTGTGAGCCTGTCACTGCATCACGGTGCCACACGTAAGGGGAGATCCTGTTTGTCAGACATACTGCCAAGTACTTGCTATTTCTGGCTGGATCTGGTTCCGAGGGCCTGAAGGGCCCTCTCTTCTCTCTGTGTGCCAGTGGTTGTGGCGCTGGCACTCTAGTTAGTACAGGGCGCTGGCAATGACGAATCCACCCCCTAACCCCCCCTTCTGGGACGTGCTGGGATGATGGGCCAACAGCCACATGAGTACCTGTCACGGGGCCCCCCAGATCCCCTGGACTGGATCTATCTACTAGCAAATAGTACGTAGTCACTAGCCGGTACCCCTCGGCCCTGGCGGAGAGGCGTGAGACGACTGATTGTGCTCATTACACTGTAATGCGATTCCTTAGTTTCCCGGTTCCTTTTCGATGCCAATTTCCGATTACGCTGCACTGTAATCGATGTCCGTCCTCTTCTCGCTCGTCTGCGAGGCGGGACGGGTAAGGAAGTTGCACCACTCCATACGCCATTCATGCAATCGATGATGATAATGAAAGTCCGGGGCTTGCAGCCGAGACATTTCAGCCCTGCCACTTGCACTGCAGGCTCAGCAGAGCCTTTCTGCAAATCAGGAAAGACAGATATGGCCTATGTCGTGGTGCTTGGCCATCCCTGGACAAGAGAGTTTATGCAGCTGGTGAGCCAGTGCATGTGAAACAGGCTCATCGGTGTGCCATAGCAGATTGTTTGCCTCCCCCCCCCCCCCCGGGCTACTTCGTACACATATTTCGAGGGGCAGTCCCACTTGTGCTGTGCATTGCTGAGCCGCTGTGACTGCGGGGTCTTGTTACTCCCCGGCTTGATCTACTTATGTACTTATCTTGTGGAGCATCCAATGGCTAACATGCACTCACTCACTGGCCTCATCGTCCTCTGTAGATTACGAATAAGAACTCGCGAGTTCGATCCGTCACAGGGAGTCGCGGCAAATGGCTCATCCGCCAGACTGCAGCCGGTGAGCCGAGAGTGATACATGACCTCTGGTTGGGTGTAGCCAGGCCGTGTTGGCAGGCCTTAAGACAGGCCATCAAACCCTCCTAAGAATAGGAACACTACCAATACTATGCACAGCACACAACACAGTGCCAGCACGTCATCGCCTTTGTTACGGGCGCGCTTCGTTATCACGCCCGCCTGGATGGCTGTTGCTACCCTGAACAGCTCAAGACACACAAAGCAAAGGCTTGTGTGATTCCTTGTTGGACAAAGAAAAGACGTAAAATGCAGCAGACATCCTTGGCTTCGAGAATGGCCTTCTAGATGTTTGATCGATGCGCCAAAACAGAAGCAGCCGCCTCGCCCCCCTTTCACTAAAACGGGGCGCATGACCCCTCTGAACCTCTGAGACGGGAAGTGCTTTGGGACCAGCCAAAAGACAAGACGTCACTCGATGATGAGGTTGGCTAGACAGTGGATTGAGAAAACCAAATGGACAATGTGCCGTAACATGGGGCCCTCAGCTGACTTTGTCGTCATTATAGGGGTCCTTGTGCTGGCAGTTGTTGCTTTCACCCTGCTCTCCTGGACAGTGGTAGTACTGTACTATGTACCTACCACTCTAGAGTGAGAGTCCGCAGTTTGGCTTATGTAATCAGGCCATTTTAATGCTATCTCTAATTGCTGCGCGTCCCATTGGCGAGGAATCCCTCCGGCCCAAGCACGCACTACTTACTGTACAGGCATTCAATCCACCGAGAAGGGCGGTGCTGCTCTCCCTGACTTTCCCCCGTCCCCCTCCTCCCATCGCCTGCGTTTCAGGGCCCAATGAAATGGAGCAAGCGAGCCTCGCTCTGCGCCATGGGCGAATCGCTTTCTCCTCCACGACAAGATATGCGGCGCCCTCATTTGCGCCGAGGTCCTGCGGCGTGTTGGCGGTCCGGTGGCTTGCTGACTGGCTGGTGGAGGTGACACGATCTTTCTTGCTGAGTTGGCCACTGCGCGTGTAACCATAAATGTAACTGTATCTGGAGGGGCGGGTAAACAAACGAGTGTGCAGTAGTACATAATACAAATACTACTTGGTTGCTGAGGTTTCAGCTAGAACTGAGTACTGTCTCGCTCCTCTTGCCTCTACTTATATCTATCGTTCGCCTTCTACCTTTTAGGGATACAGACCAACACACACAAGACGCAAAGAACGACAAAGACAATCCGTTTGAGAACAACCGATCCGCAGCCAAGCAGTCAACCATGAGTTTCATCGGCGAAATCATCGAGGAGGTCGTCGGCAACAACATCGACGGCCGCAACGAGGCGCCCATGGATCCGCCCTACGTGCAGCCCCCATGGGTGACGCGCTGGGACGACGAGGCAGGCCGCTGGATCTTCATCAACGAGGCCACCGGCGAGCGCAGCTTCGAGAAGCCCGTGTTCGAGGAAGCTGGTAAGTAATAATAATGTAAAAGAAATTAATGAAAAAAAGAAACGCTGAGCCCTTTTCTTGTAACTTTTCGGCTAATCAGCGACACCAAGCCGAGGACTTTGGTCGCGCAGAAGAGCGCGTCGAGCGCAAGTGGGACGACGGCGTCCAGGACGTCGAGGACCTCCCTGAGGACGCAGCCCGCTGGACTGGCGAGGCCGTTGGCGCAGTGGAGTCTGTGCCCGATCGCGTCGAGGACGACTTCGACCGCGCCGAGGACAAGGTTGAGCACGGGTGGGATGAGACCGTCGACGCCGTGGAGGACGCCCCTGAGGACGTGGCTGGCTGGGTAGGCGAGGGGGTGGGCAAGGTGGAGCGGTTCGGGGACGACGTCGCGGAGTTTGGCGACAGTATGGAGGCGAGCTATGATCAGGGTCGTGACGAGGAGCGGTATGACTAGCCAAGGTTCCCTCCTCTGCTTCATTGGACCACCAACTGTAGGGCATACAATGATCCCACACAAAGACAGCAGACAGAGGACAGACATTGTCATTGTTCTCCAAGAATAGCACGTGAATGCCATTGAAATCACCTCTGATATGTGCTGGAGACAATAAGTTCCGATCACAAAGGCCTCAACAAAGCATGCTCAACGAGGCACAGCTTCTGTTTGCATATCTACAGACACTGGCCCTCCACAAGTGATAATTGATGGCTCTCTGTTCTGTAAAGTAATTTTGACGTGTTCCTTTTCTTCTGCGCTCGAAAGCCACTCCAAAGCTGCTGGTAACGCCCACTCGATAGTAAGCACATGATGACGAGGTTGCGCAAAAAGGTAAATTGTAGGCCTCGGCAAGCAAGTCAGGAAGCTGTTGTTTGCCAGAGCACTGTTCAGGTTGGTCTTCCGGATCCCGATACACTCCCAACATTCAAGTATAACTCCGGCCCAGAGGACGGTAACAGATTGGTGGACATTATTTACACTGATTCTCGTCCGATTCCGAGACTCAGCAACTACGTGGTTGACCCAGCAGACTGTGAGTAAAGACACACTACTGACTTTGACCTCCCTTTTCTCTCCCAAACCCCCTCTTCGATTCCCTTAAGAGCCAGTTGGGCTCACTAACGCAAACATATAGGGACCGCGAGAAATCGTGGCCGCCACGTAAAGGACCCCGGTGCTCCCCTAGGTAGCACCACCGTCGCCGAGATCCTAGGCGCCGGCATGGACGGTATGCAGTGCAAGGTCTGTGACGAGATAGGTGACAAGTGCCACGGAGAGCCCTGCATCGCTCGATTCCACGCAGACCTGGCCCGGAAAGAGGCTCGTTACATGGAGATCCGCAAGGCCGAGGTCGGCTTCGGCGTGTTTGCGAGGCGTGCCATCCCCAAGAAGACGATGCTCTGTGAGTACGCTGGGCGGCTGGTGCCGCCGGACGCGAAGGTATCTCAGACGGAGATCAGCTACGTGTTTATATTCAGCGGCGCCGCGCGTGTTGATGCGATCGAGTACGGGAATATCTCGAGGTTTGTGAACCACCACTGCACGAGATATAACCTGAGGGTGGTCGAGGTCATGTACGGCCGCCGCAAGGTGATATGCTACGAGACCAAGCGTGACATCGCAGAGGGCGAGGAACTATTTGTCACGTATGGGTGCACGTACTGGCATGATACGAAGCCGTGTCTCTGTGATGCGGCTGAGGATCCTCATATCCTGAATCGCTATCACAAGGTCGAGAGGGTCTTGGGAACGCAGCCGGCACGGCTGAAGAACAACTTGAAGAGAAAGAGGTCGACCAGAGCCGCTGTTGCTTCCTCCCGTAAGCGAGCAAAGGCAGATAGCTCGAGGCTTTGAGGTTCCTAACCATGTCATAAACCTCTTTGATGAGTGCTTACCTAGATATTGTTTACCATAGACGGCAGTGTAGTGAGGAGGAGTCATGCATTCAGTAGTTCCATTAAGCTATAAATTGTAGTTGCATGCTGTATCTTCGTCCTGAGCATCTAGCTGTGACGTCATATTTAAGCTCGAGTGTTGATAGCCAGGGGTCTCCCTGCACAGACCATGATCAGCAACTAAACTAAGCCTCTGAACTGGGGAAGGAACTGTCAGGCAGAGGTCGTTTGTGTACTACGGTAAGGCTGAAGCAACAACGACCCTTGGGCCAAAATTCGTAGGAAAGAGCAAGAGCCAAACACACCCACGATCACACACTCACGCACCTTCTACTAGGAGATTCAGACACGCTACACCCGCCCATCCACCCATTCTCTCTCTCTCTCTCTCTCACGCGCGCGCGCCAGCCTTCACCACCACCATGCCCTCCGATCTCTCCTCGTACCTCGCAACACACTACCTCACCGCCGACACAAAACCCACCAAGAAACGCAAGCGCAAGCACGACAAGTCCTCCACCAGCGGCGGCGGTCTTCTCATTCAGGACGACGACGAATGGGGCAGCGGCAGCAGCTCTAACCGCAGGTCTAGAGCCCGAGCTGGCGATGGCGACGAGGACGACAACGGCCCAGTGACGGTCGGCAAGGTCAAGGAGTTCCGCAAGACCACGAAGGCGAATTGGAAGACCGTAGGGGCCAAGCCGGCCGACGACGAGGCAGCCGCAGCGGACGCGATCCTCGCCTCGGCGGCGGCGGAGAACGAGGCCGCGCGCAAGGCGGAGGACGATGACCCGACCGTGGTAGAGGCGTCGTCGTCAGCGAGGATGGCGGACGGCACACACGCGGGCCTGCAGTCTGCCGCCGCGGTCACGGCTCAGCTGGAGCAGCGCCAAAGGGAGGAGCGCGAGCAGTTTGAGGCGGAGAGGCGCTCAGGCCTGGCCAAACACGGCGAAGAGGAAACATACTATCGTGATGCCACCGGGCGGAGGGTCGACGTGAGCATGAAGCGTGCAGAGGCGCGGCGGGCCGCCCTAGAGGCTGAGGAAAAGGAGCGTCTGAAGGAAGAGAGGCTCAAGGGAGAGGTGCAGCTCGAGGAGGCGAGGAAGAGAAAGGAGGTCCTGGACGATGCAAGGGGGATGGCCGTTGCCAGGACGGCAGACGATGAGGAGATGAACAGGGAACTGAAGGAGCAGAGACGGTGGAATGATCCTATGGCGCGTTTCCTAGATGCAGAAGAGGAGGCGAGGTCCGGCCCGAACAAGGCTGGTGCAGGGGGTGGTGTTGTTGGTGAGAAGGGGTCCAAAAAGGCAAGCAGGAGGCCTGTATACAAGGGTCCCGCACCGCCGAATCGATACGGCATACGTCCAGGATATCGATGGGATGGCGTTGATAGGAGCAATGGCTTCGAGGCGGAACGATTCAAAGCTATCAACCGGCGAGAGAGAAACAAAGACCTGGACTACGCCTGGCAGATGGACGAGTGATGAGCCAAAAAGAGGGGGACGATACCACCATACCATATTACTGCATTGGCATATCACATACAACACTTTATAGAAAACCTCCCCGAGGCCATTCTGCTATGAATCCTTTGCATTCTCCGTGACTATCCAGCCCTACTAATTCTCATAGAGGGCGCCTGCCTATTGCTTGGCTACGAATAGAATTTATGAACATACTCGGACGGCCACCGGCTTGACCGTCTTCAGGGCGGCACAATCATGCACCAGGAAAGACTTATCTTCCCATCCTCCGTGACCAGCTGCATGTCACAGCTCTTGGCCTGACGTGGCCTGCTGCAAACAACCCGGATGAAATGCCTCGTCCGAGTCTGAAAACTTTCCAAACGAACCATCATCTGTCACTCTGGGATACTGACCCCTGATTGACCTCTGCGAGGAGGCTTGAGTGGTGTTTCATGGGCCCTTAGGGCGCAAGAGCTTATCCGGGCCCCATTTGGCATTGTTCTTCACAAGCGTAATGAAGAGCTTCCTATCGCTCATGCGCGGTCCCTTGAAGTATTGCGCCATCTGGCTAATGTTCATGCCCTCTGGGTGAGCGTTCAGGCACGCGATGATATCCTCCGCCGTCAGCGTCGAGGATGAGTTGGGAGCCGAGGGGCTAGCAGCACGGCTGGGAGATTGAGAGCCTGTGATTGTTGTGAGGGTGAGTGAGTATACATGAGCCATTCGGCATGGTGAGGATAATCTTGATAAGGCAACCATATCTGGGAGGGAAGATTTACCTGGAGGGAGCTGCGACGAACCAGGGACAGGGCTGCCAGCTCTCGAACCTGTCGGGGTCCCCTTGCCGTGGGATCCGACGACCAGCTTGGATTTCTTCTTGAGAGCCTTGGGCCGGCCGCTGTCCGACATCTCAGTCGCAGTGGCCTCGCCATCGCTGGCTGCACCAGCTACCTTCTTGGGCCGTTGCGGCACGGGGGTAGAGGCACGGCTGTCTCGGACAGAGCCCGCGGCAGTCTTCTTGGCCCTCTTACGCGATGACTCGTTTCCGCTAGACTCCATCTCGGAGAGGTTGGGAGAGCCGGGTCGCTTCAGGTTGTTAACTTTCTTGGAGTCGGGGCCACTAGATTTCGGCTTGCTGCTGGAGGAAGTGCCTCCACTGGAGCTCTTGGTGGCTGTTCCTGCTTTCTGGTCTGGTGCATTCTTCTGCTCGTCTTCCTGCTTGACATCTTGCTTCTCGGCATCGGACTCTTCGTCGGACTGAGACTTGGTCAGCACCAGGAAAAAGAAGGAGAAGAAGGGACTGAAAAATAATGATCAAGAGAGGGATATCAAGACGAAACAAGAGGCTGTACTTACGGAAGAATCCAGGCCCAGGTCCGAAGAGTCATCGGGATCCTCCTTATACTCGAGATGCTTCTCGTACTTAACGAGATGCTTCGCGAGGCCCCTGCCGAGGCGCTTCCTTGCTTCTTCCTCGGCCTCCTCGCGGGCCAGCTCTTCCTCGATCTCCTTCTCGTCAGCCTCCCCAAACAGATTAGCACCCAGCTGCTCGCGACGGACCCGGTCCTTGGAGTCCTTGACCTCCTCATCGTTGTCGCGCTCAAAGGTGGGATTCTCGTCATCGTCCTGGAACTCGTCTCCAGAGAAGTCAATGTCGTCGTGCTCCTGCTTCTCCGACCGCGCAGCTTTCTTGAAAGTGTTGCTCTCCGTCTTGACCATGGACCTCCCATACAGGGCTTGTCTGGTGGCGTTCATCTCCTCCCTGTCCTTGTCCTTCTCGTCCTGCCTCATGTGCCAGCGGCTCGGCACAGTCTGCTTCTTCATCAGTGCCTCAGCCTCCTCGATGCTGTAAGCCCGGAATGGTGGCTTGTGGGTGAACTTGTAGAACTTCTCAAGGGGGGACGGCGCGAACTGAGTCGTTCTCAAATTGCAGTGCGACCGTAGACTCGGACAGAGGACCCATGTACTGGCTCACAAAAGCACTCTTGCCGTCGGCATCTTCAACGACCCAGGGAAGGGACTCCTCGTAGCGGAGATTGTTCTCCTTCTTGCGCTCGACAGTCCGCTTGGCGTAGAATGCCTTTGTCTCGAGCCTCTCCGGCTTCTGGGCGGGCTTCTTGGCCGCCGCAGCCTCTCTGGAGACGGGGGCGATCTGGGCCTGGTCCAAGGCGCGCTGGGCTTCCTTGTCAGCCTTGATCTTTGCGAGACGCTCGGCCTCGACCGGGTCGACAGGTGCAGGGCTCGCGCTCGGCTCCTTCTCCTCGACGGGCGCGTTGTTCACGTCTCGCGCATCCTTCCGGTGGAGGGTGACGGGGCGCGGGAACTGCGTGTCGTCCATGATATCGATAATACCGCTGGTACGCGTCTTGGCGAACCGCATGACGTGAGCTCGCAGGCCCTCCTTGATATCGGCCTTGGTCATGAAGACCGACACCTCACGAAAGTCCTCGGCGGCAGGTGGGGGGTCCCACCATCCACCGTTCTGTCGTCGGCGCTGCTTCCACTCCTCCTGTGTCTTCAGGTCCACCTTGGGGGCGGTCACGCCATAGAAGTTGTTGGTGGGAGTGGTGTTTGTGCCCTTGGAGGCGGCTGCCTTGGGCTTGCTGGAGCTGCTGGGTGCCTTGGACTGTTGGGCTGGGGCGGGAGCAGCCTTCTTACGCGCGACGAGCGGGTTGGACGAAGGAGGTCTTCTACGGCGCAGAGGTGGTGCGCCTGGAGGACGATTGCCGCCGTTAGGCAGGCCATTGGGAACGGGGGCGCTCATGGTGATGACGAGGGCAGGTCGAGTTCGGAGCGGTCGGCTGCCGACGCCACAGCGGGCAAGAGACGGTTGTGTTGAGCCGTCAGTCGGGGCGATATCAAGGACGAGTTCTCGAGCGCGGATGACGCGACATGTGGGAGGGCAGCGTGGCTGACAAAGATGTTTTGTCTGAAGAGAAGGAGGGGAGACAGAGGGTGGTGGTCGGCGCGAGGAAGCTGATGGCAGCGGTCGAAGAGGGGTCTCGATAGTACGAGTGGCCTGTCGAGTATGACACTTTTGTTGTCACCAGAAAGAAGATACTTGGATGTTGAGGTCTGCTAAACAAGACGGGCAATAATTCAGCTTTGTTTAAATGCTGGCGTGTGAAGAAAGGAAATGGAGGCAGCAAGGCACAAAGAAAGACCTGGCGCTGGACGGTGAGGTAGGTAGGCAGGCAGGCAGACCAGTGCACTGCTGCTGCGGGTGTGGGTGGATGGATGAATGAGTGGGTCCAGGCCTGTAGCCAAGGATCAAGCAGCACAGGCCACAGTAAGAACAGTAGCTAGCACCTAAGCCCAGTCACTATGCCACTGTATTGTACACTGGGGGAGGGACAATCTAGAAAAGGCAACCAGAAAAAGAACACTGATAGTGAGCAATGGGGCCGCGCTTTTCGAGGCATGTACCCCAGTTCCTGCAGAGGTATACCTCACATACATATATATGGATACATATGGATATATATATAGGACACAAAAGGTCTGAATTGCATCAATATTTACAATGCGAATGGAGACATTTGTGGTCAGTAGAGTGCCGGCCAAGTTCATAGTGCTATGCCTGCTAAGAATGTGCTGCTAACCTACTTGGTACAGTAGGTAGTCCAGCTGCCGGCCCACTGACCCCACCAACATGTACTCTGTACTCTGGCACTTGGTCCTTTCCAGCTTCAACCCTTCCCAGATCCACAAGATCGCATGTCAACTTGACCTCAGACAGCATCAGAACGCCCGCAACCCTCTCCCTCACCACAATCTCTGTCTCTCACACTCTCACACGCCACCTCGCCTGGATCACGCCTTTGGCAAGGTTTGGAGCAGACTCTGCAGCCCAGCTATGATAGAGGAAGCTGGCAGGCTGGGAAGATCATCACCACAGGACATCCTCTGCAGACTGTGTCACCTGTCTGAACAGTGATGATGGTGGAGCCATTCGATATTGCTGCGAATATCCACCGGTAGGAAGTTCATGAAAGAGGTCACTGAAGGCTATCAGTCACACAACAGGATAGGGGTTTATAAGCTACACGTTACAGATTGGGAATCCGCAGCATACATACACGCAGCCAGCCAGCCAATTGTCGTCCTCCCAACAGAAAAGGTTGTCTTCTCAGCTCAGCACCTGTTTGCAGCCAATCTCTTTGGAAACACTAGGTGTCTTCAGTCTTCATCAGAACCACCACAAGCTCAGTCTCTATTCATTGACATGGCCACAAGGACGACTGCATCTCGGTAGCCAGTTCTGCCACTGCACCTTTCTATGGAGCCCACCCCTCTGCCTTCCAAACCGGCACAGATCAAGCCTTGCCAGTCAGTGCCTTGTTGCACAAAAGTTTCTAGAGGAGGGAACCCTTCCACCTCTCCAATACAGGCACAGCCCATCAGATACAGCAGCCAACAAGTGTGGGCCCAAGAGGTCAACACCATGGACGACAGCAGCCAACAAGACGATGTGCCACTGGACGTGCGGATGCGAAACCTCATCCTGAAGAATGCTGAGAAGTCTCGAAGGGATGAGGAAGGTCCTCCCCCCTCTCAGCAGCTGCCTGTAGAGGGTGCCCCTTCCACTCAGAACGTGGATCCGTCCTCGCAACAGAATCACCCGTCCCCGAGATCGCGACAGAAGCGACCAAACCAGGCGCAGCGCCGCCAAATGTCTTCTCAGCTGAACATCCCCATCGACCACCGCTCAGCCCAGCCGCAGGACAACCGACATCATGGCAATCTCCCCGCCGACCACTACCGCCAGAACCACCAGCACCGGGGTCAACGCTCGCAGCCGAACGCCGTCCCACCAGCCAACATGAACGACGGTTTCGCGAGAGGCGGACCTCAATCTCAGAACCGTCACTACCCATCCCCATCCTACCCGGGTTTTTCGTCATCGTCTGCTCTCTCTGACTGGAGAAGATTAGGCGGTGGTCAGGCTGGATATCAGGGCTACCAGACTGGTCCAGCACGCTCGAATCACTTTGGGAGGAATTCGATGGGCCAGAGCCGCTCGCTGTACAATCCACAGACTGAGCACCCTGCACGACCCAATACTACCCAGCTGGACAATCTCGAGACTCAGGTCGCCCTGCTGGAGCAACTCACTACAGCAATTCTCGCCAACGCCGAGATTGAGCTTGGTCAGATCCAGGAGAAGGAGAACTTCCGGCTGCTCATAGAGGATGCATGCCGAGCCGCGATCACCGAACACCACAATATAAACACCAGCCGGTCCGACTTCCCACCCATGTCAGTCCAGCTGCGGTGCTTTGGTAGCTTGGCGTCCGGGTTTGCCACCAAGTCTGCCGACATGGACCTTGGGCTTCTCTCTCCGCTCTCGGATCCACAGCCTGATGCTCCCGGCTCCGATATTCCTCGAATCGTGGAGAAGACCTTTTTGAATATGGGCTTTGGTGCCCGTCTCCTCACCAAGACCAGAGTGCCAATCATCAAGGTCTGTCAGAAGCCTCCGCGAAAGCTGTACGCAGACCTCTTGGAAGAGCGGGAGAAGTGGGAGAGGGGAGATGACGGAGACCAGGACCTCGAGGAGGATGATCCTGCGAGCGGGAATGCCGCCAGTGCAAGAGATCCCGACGTTGCAGCCTCGACGGCTGAGGTGCACGATCGAACCGCGACCACCAGTGACGACACGCTCGCTGCTGAGCCTGCAGTTACTAGCAACGGTGACGGCCAGCACGGCGATCTCTACCGACTTCAGCTCAATAAATTGAAGCAAGGTGCAAAGGCTCTACCAACTTACTACGGATCGGCAAAGAAGTTGCTTCGAGAATTGGGGGGTCGCGATATCACAAATTCGACGGCCGCAGGCTTCAGCAACAATGACTTCCGCATCCTGAATGACGTCTGCTCTGCCTTCGTCCGCGGCCTGGCTGATGGCGACCTGAGGACGCGTCTGCAGGGATATCTGTCCCTTTCTTTTGATCCAACAGCACCTATGCCTATCAATCGCTCGATATATGGAGTCATGTCACAGGTCGAGGGCGAAAAGATGGTCATGGCTTGGGAGTCACGCTCAATTCGCGAGAAGGACCAGCAATGTGAGGCCATGGGCAGGTTCCGCATCGATCAGTGGGTTGACCTCCAGAACAGGCCAAATTTTGGCCTGGACCCTCTCGCCTACAACAAAGAGCTCCAGCTTGCGGTCGAGGCGCTGAGAAATATCCCCTCGATTGGCCTGATGCTCCTGGAGCAGGGTCAGTTCGAGTCAGCCTCATGCTATCACAGTCGAGCTATCAAGCTGATGCTCGAGCTGGGAGGGCACGACTCCTCGACCACCCAAACCCCGCTGTCGACTGCCATTGTCCACAGATACGCACTTGGTATACACGACTCCGGAATTCGGTCTCAGGTCACAAAAGCTATGCACTCTTTGGAAGCGCCCAGTCTTCGAGCAGTAGCGAGACGACACAAATCCTTGCAGCTTGCCCGAGAGCTCGAGAAAGCCCTAGAGAAGGAGCTGTATTCGCCGGACGAGATAGCTGACATTCAACGTTATATCGGTCTGTTGCGCGAGCCGATGGAACCTGCCGAGAGCCGTGACGCACATTTCGATTATGTGCTGCCCATGACCCAAGAACACTGGAGGCTGGTGGTCAAGATGCGCAGCCTTCGAGACCCATCACAGATGTCCCCTAATCAGCCTCGGGATCGCTATCATGATCGACTCGAGTATCCCAAAAGCGGCATTGGCGTCCAGTGCGATATCAACTTCTCGGCGCAGCTCGCATTGCAAAACACGTACCTGCTGCGATGTTACTCGCTTACAGACCCGCGTGTCAGGCCAATCGTCCTATTCGTCAAGCACTGGGCCAAAGTTCGAGGCATCAACACTGCATACCGTGGGACGCTGTCTAGTTACGGCTATGTGCTCATGGTGTTGCATTACCTGATCAACGTTGCGCGCCCGCCCGTCTGCCCCAACCTGCAGCTCCTGGCGCCGCCCGTGCCTCCAAACCTGACGCCAGAGCAGATCGAGAACTCTGTTCAGTGCAAGGGCAGAGACATTCGATTCTGGAGGGATGCAGACCAGATTTCCGACGCTGCCCAGCGCGGTCTCCTGACCCAGAATACCGACAGCATCGGGTTCCTCCTGCACGGCTTCTTCGAGTACTACGCTCAGAACAGAATCATGAGTGCTGGTCACATGCGAGGCTTCGACTGGGGTAGGGATGTCATCAGCATCCGCTCCCCTGGCGGTCTCTTGACCAAGCGCCAGAAGGGCTGGACAGGCGCCAAGACGGTGCTCGAGGTCCAGCAGCCTGACAAGCCTCCTGTCACGGAGCCAGCAGCGCAGACACCACCACCGCCTCCTCCGCCTGGCATTCCCGCCGTGCCAGCGCCAGTCCAGGACCGCGGTAAGCCCGAGATCAAGGAGGTGCGCCACCGTTTCCTGGTTGCGATTGAGGACCCCTTCGAGCTGGATCACAATGTCGCCCGAACGGTCACCCACAACGGCATCGTCTCCATCCGCGATGAGTTCCGCCGCGCCTGGAGGATTATCCAGAGTGCTGGCAAGGGGCAACAGCCAGATGAAGACCTGTTGCGGGATGTTTCTCTGGATGAGAAGAAGACTGACCAGGCGTCCTTCGGGGAGCTTCTGGATGAGATTCATGGGCAGCCGCCTCCGACTAGGACGGTCTGACACCTCTTCTTCTTTTTTTCTTCCTTCTTTTCCTTTTTTCGATGTGTTCAATTTGTATGTGTTATGGGAAATTGATGACCCTGCTGGTATGTAGGACGGGGCCTTTAAGGAGACCACAGATTGGTTCAAGGGTATGCTGGCGTCGAATGACTAGCTCACATAACGCGATATTGGCGCCTCAACTCTCTCAGTTTGCAGTTCTACCTCAATTATTAATGGAAAGAAAATGTGACTGTGGCCTCCGGTCTGGTCCTCACCGAATCGCCTGACCGTGTATCCTTGAGAGCTGTAAGGCTAATCTGTGATGTACCTCATTCTACAGCTCCTTCGGCACCTCCCGCCGTCATGTCAGACGCACGACAAGAAACCTCCGACCGTCTTTGTTGCACTCTGCTGCCACCATTATACTCTTCCCTAGACTCTTTATCCTCTCGCGATATTCCCATGACCGCAGAACTTGGAGCAGCCCAATAATATCCTCATATTGTTCAGTCCCTCCCGCCGCACGTCTTTGTTCGCCCACAACAATTTGTGTGTGGGATGGCCGTATTCCGGATCCGTCGACAAATACAATGAGCAATCGGCACTTTGGTTTATTTGTGTCCGGTAAAGTCCAGCCAACATTCGCTAATTGAGAATAAAGAGAAAAAATGGAGGAAATAGAAGACAAATATGAACAAAGAGAGAAAGGAAAAGAAAAAAAGAAGGAGGGGGGGGGGGGGGGACAAGAGAAAAGAAAATGAGCTCCCACAGAGGTCTTCTACTCAAGTATGCATGCATTGTAACACGGAGCTCAAAACACCAAGCTCAAGAACAAGAAGATTGTCGAAGCATACCCAAGCAGTACGAGGACTCTCGCAAGTCCGTGCAGAGAGTGCCGGAGCTTTAGGAGCAAGAGACGGACGGATATGGCTTCAGAACCAAGAAGGTCCGTCCGAATTCTCGCCCCGCTCGCATAACATTTGTCTCGAGATCTGTCGAGAAACGGACGCCTTTCCCACTGACACCTAGCCACAGCAACGAGCCCGAGGTTATAGCCAGCAGCGCGAGCGAGAATGACAAGGGTGAACCGAGAGAGGACAGAGACGCCGGGAACGAAATTGTATCTATCGGCTCAATTGACAACGACGACAGCGTGCTGGGATGGTACAGAGAACCCCAAGACGAATTTTTAGCAATGAGCTCAAGCGAGGAGGGCATCAATAATGAGCCGGGACGGTACATGGACTCCCAGAACGAGATGATCGCCGTCGGCTCAAGCGAGAACGACAGGAGTCAGCCAGGAGCGGGTACGGACGCCCGGACAGAGATGATAACTGTTAGCTCGAGTGAAAACGTTGAGAACAAGCCGGGATGGGACAAGGACGCCGGGGCCGAGGTGATAACCATCAGCTCAGGCGAGAACGACGAGAGTCAGCCGGGACGGGACAGAGACGCCGAGAGGAGGGTCGAGGCTCGCGACAAGGAACGGGTCAAATGGCTGTGCGGCCTCGAGGCTATTAGACGGCCGGTACCACTGTACGGCGACGAAGTTGTCCTGCAGCTTACGGCGGGCGCGCCTCCGAAGAAGCAGACCTTCGTGGAACTTCTTAGCGATAACGACGATGATGATGGTGGTGGTGGTGGTGGTGGTGATGATTCCAACCAAACCCATAACGCCGCCGCCGCCGCCGGCCTGTCACAGCCCGTACTACAAGACACCGCGCCGCACCACGCAGTAGAGCCTCAGAGCTTCTATGGCATCCCCGCCCAGACCACAGGTCAGATCATTAGCAACCAGCTGCGCTACCAGATCCGTGTGTCCAACATCGGACAACACCCGTCGCCAGCAGTCGGAACCCGGTTCGATATATCGCTACTGCGTGAAGAACTAGGGGGCCGCGAGGCAAACGCCAACGAGGACGCGGTGCAGGACTACCTGGCCTTTATCGACACTGCCACGCCGCTGACCTTTGATCAGGCGCTGCAGCTGTACTGGCTGCGCGACGCGGCGAGCACGGGCGCCCTGGTCAAAGGCTTCCCCATGATGGAGGAGGTAGTGTTCTTCCGAACGGACAACTACCGCGGGGCACAGTCCAACTGCTTCTGGAAGGCCGTGGCGTACGTGGTATACGGGCACCACTCGTACGGCAGCAGGGTCAAGGCCGAGCATCTGCGTTATTTCAGCGAGGTCCTCGAGCGGCCTGACCATCCGCGGCATGATTTTTACACGGACCTGAACCGCAGCTTCGTGGCGAGCTGGGTGACGAACCAGGACAAAACAACTAAGACCAGGGCGAACCTGTATCAGCAGTTGGCCGTTCCCGCAGTGTGGACGTCAGACTCCATGTTCACCATCACCGCCGACCTGTACAACCTGTTCATCGTGACGTACCGGGTGGACAAGCTCCGAGGTCGTGATGCGGAAGATGGAGCAGCAGCCGTCACCGTCGCTGATGGGTACGTTAGAGCTCCCATCCTCTACGGCTCTTACAATGCCCGACACGTCTTCTTCCTGAACCTCAATGGCAAGCATTACCAGCCCATGGTCCCAAACGAACATTATGCGAGCGAATTTCAGCTGCCGAGGCCCACATTCGACTCGACGTACGGATACGAAACCACCGAGCGGCGAGCAGACAAGGCAACATCGCTCTCGACAAAGCACCCTTGGAGGCGCAACAATAACGTGCCCAATATGCCGAGGGAGGAGGGACCGGCGCCGATGCATTTGTTCTATGACATAGAATCGCTAAGGGCCGTGGTCACAGGAGATCCACTGGAGGCTAGGCACCAGAGATAATTCTTGTCTATTGAAGCCGGAAGGCAAGACTGAGTATAATGTCGAAACCAGTATCGGAAAGGATAAGTAAGGCCTGTCAAACTGAATGGCGACAACCAGCCTGGGTGATGATAATATGCGCATATGTCTCAAGGTGTTATCTTGCCCGCTGCCCACCATTCCGAAGAAGTGACGAGGTCATGACAGCAGGCCTTCTTGTCTCGAGTTGATCTGCCAACGGTCCGTTAAGGACTCATCCATGGAGAAGCGGATTGAGTCCCTGCTACCAGAGGGTAGCAACGCTGGCGGGGGTTTATTTGGAGGGTGAAAAGAAAGGGGGGTTGGGAAGGGGGTAGGGCAATGTTAGTTGTTTGTAGTCATCGCTACTAGAGCATAGGTGCCACGCTCTGAATTGTGATAAGCTTTTATTTGATGCCTTGAGCTGGTCAACTGAGAAGTCAATGAAAAAACGATGTGCATGAGCCTGCCGTCGGCGCCTGTAACCCAGTCACAAATATAAAATCAATACCTTGACGCCGCGCTTGGACTGTCCGAAGAGTCTCATGGTTCAGCCACCCAAGTAAAAAGAAAAATTAACAATAAAAAAGCGCATAGTCATAACCGAACTTGCCGCATAACAGACCGGCCGCTCTCCTAGTTGTTGAGGTGGTTGTGCTAATCCTGGATGTGCTGAAACAGTGGGCTGATTGACTCGCCATAGTGATTGCGCCGGATGGCCTCTGAGAGGAGGTAGGACAGGTCGAGAACGGTGAGCTTGGAGGCGTTCCTGGCCCGCTCCTCGCTGATAGGGTAGCTGTTGGTGACCACAATGGAGTCAATGCACTCGCAATTCTGCATCTGCTCGAGGGCATCACCACCAAAGACCCCGTGGGTGGCAATGCAGTAGACCTTCTTCGCGAAGCCCCTCTTCACCACAGTCTCTGCAGCTGCGACCCAGGAACCGGCCTTATCGATCATGTCGTCAATGATCAAGACTGTGCGATTCTTCACATCACCCACGAGGGTGATCATGTGCTCGATCTTGGGATCCCTCAGCTTGTCCTCTTCCTCGTCAGAGCTGGGTTCCGCGTCGCCGGACCCGCCCAGTGCATGGCCGTCTTGTGCGAAGAAGGATGATTCCTGAGACTGGAGCATTTGCGACTGAAGCATAGGATCGTCGTCGACGGTTGTGTCCGCAGCTGACATGGCCGGGGAGGGGAAGTCATCGGGCACGATGTGGCCCTGGACGAGGCGGCCGTGTGTTACTTCTGAAGCCCTCTGGTCGTTGTAGTCAGGCACGTCGCCATCTATATGGCCGCCGCTACCACTGCCTACCCTATCCTGTGATGAAGAAGCTGGCCGCGGGGAGCCGCCGTTCACGCCCGGGCGGCTGGACCGCAATCGCAGACCATTAGGCTGCGCAGAGTGATTCCGCTTCTCTTCGTCGGCGAGGCTAGACTGCACGATAAGAGTCCGCGGGATCGGGGTCGACGACTCGACAAAGCTGTTTCTCGCGATGCGGTTCGCAGCCGGCTCAAGCGGCTCGAGGCCCTCGAGCTGGTTCAAGAGCATGCTGTGTGTCATGCCGCCCCCTCTCTTCCGATCGGTGGTGACCATGCCAAAGTTGAGCTTGAGGGCGTCCGCCAAAGAGGTGACACGCTTCGTGCCACCGGCATTTTTGGACACCACGACCGCTTCTCGCCAGTTGGGCACGTTGTGACGGATCCAGCGGGCGATCAGTGGCTCGGCGTGGAGGTTGTCGACTGGACACTTGAAGAAGCCCTGCATCTGGGAGGCGTGCAGGTCAACCGTGATAACGTGCTTAACGCCAGCAATGCCTAGCAGGTTCGATAGCAGTCTCGCAGTGATGGCACCCCTATGTGACTTCTTCTTGGACTGTCGGCTGTATGGAAAGTACGGGAGGACAGCTAGCGTGGATTGTCAGCCGAAAGGGTCAACAGAGCGAGGAGCTGCAGAGAGAGAGTTGCACGACGGACCAGTGATCTTGGTGGCAGAGCCTCCTTTGCAGGCAGAGATCATGATCAGCAGTTCCATGATGGTATCGTTGATCTTGGGGCTGCCGGACTGGACGATGAAGACATCCTTCTCCCGAACGCTATTGGAGATCTTGACACTTGTCTCGCCCTAGAGAGAGGAAGAAACCAGCATTGTGAGCACAACCAGGTCCTATCGACACACACGACATTTTTGGATGGAGGGGCAAGGCAAAGCAGACACAGGGCCAAACGAGGCATCACCAACATTTGAAAATTGGGATAGCTCTGCCTCAGCAGGCGGCATGCCGAGGTTCTCACATATCTTGCTTGTGAGAGCTGGGCAGGATGAGCCCCCGAAGATCAGAGTGTTTCGCATCGTGTCGAGGTTGGGTTGTGAAGAGGAAGAAGATAAAACAGAAGCAGATGTTTTTTTAAGCTAGAAATTTTGGGTGGATCTTGGGTGACAGCTGCTGTGGGAGGAAGGTTGCTAGCACTATGGACTTAGTGGTGAGGTGGGCGGGGAGGGGGAGAGCACAGGGCAGGCAGGCAGGAATCACCCACTGGTCCCCTAGGTTGCACTGGCCCACCCTTCTTCGAGCAAGAGTGCAGGCACATCCTTGCCACAGACAACAACCTAGCTCCTGCGACAAGCTACAGTACATACTGTAATAGCGGGGCTATCTTGCAGCTTCAACTCAGGAGGGGGGTGTCGAGGTTTCCTCCACTGTTGTTTAGGAAGCCACATGAATTCATCATTACACGCTCTAGATCTTTCATTATTCAATTTACTATGCAATATTCAAGGTTGAGTCTCTTGGCTGCAATGGCATCTCAACATGAACCATCTTGATGGGGCCTCAAATTTCTGAGCATGTAGGCAAGCGACGAATGAGAGGGAAGTCTTCTGACATTAACAAACAAAAAGATTATGGTACCAGTCCAGCCAGCATTAGAACTTCAGTGTACCATCATCATCAACCAGGGCACTGTGTATGCCTTCTCCGGGGTTGGTTCCAGGCCAATGATCAAGCACGCCGTCAAGGTTATAAAGGCATGTGCAAACAGACGAATGCCTTGGCTGGTGTAATGGTAACATGCGGCACTGACACACATGGAAGCCTGAAAATTGCTGAAGTGTGCCCTTAGGGGCTGTCGAGATTCTGGGTTCGAGTCCTGGGGCTGGGCTTTTTTTTTTTTTCTCTTTTTCTTTCTTTCCCCCGAGCGCCACCATGCCCTTTTGTCATACATACTTTCAAAATGGAACGATTGATGATGGTGGTTGGTGGATGGGGAAGAGGGGGGGGGGGGGGGACGGTGGTTCGTTCGTTGTCTTTAGTCCCGGTCCGGTGGTGGTCGGCACCGAGTCTGAACGAATTGAATGAATGGATGATGATGCTAAAGCACAACTTAATGCTAGCTAGGTCAGGTAGGTTTAGTTGGCTGGGTGAGGGAGAATCAATGGTTGTGTCATCCATCGACTGGACCTCTTCTATTCATCTATGCTTAGGGCATCAAAAGGGTTTGCCGTTGGCGAGCGAAAGCGTTTCGACTGCCCCTGAATACCAACAGACTTCTTGTTGTCACTGTCTTTCTTTATCCTTCCCTCTGCAGCCCTCACTGGCCTCTTGTCGAATGCCGGCTCCGGAATGCCCACGACCTCGGCCAGCCTCTTCAGCGCTCCAACCTGATGCAGCTGCTCGAAGAGACTCTCCATGTCCAGGGCACAAGGGAACTTCGCGATGCACGGCACCGATTCTAGACACATCTCCAGCTCGCGCAGCAACTGTTGCACCACCAGATCCGAGTTCCCGAATACTGTCCCTATCCTGCACATCAGAATCTGCCGCAGTATACGCAGCGAGTACATGGAGGCCTGTATAATGGCAGCCAGGTGCAGTGACTCCCAGCCGCCGGGGTCCAGTCTTCCGCCTGACGCCCCGGCTCTCTGCAGGAGCTTCAGGGCTGTGGACTCCTTGCCCTCCGCCCGGGCATGCGAGATCTCCAAGCTCAGGCACGCGGCGATCCACTGGAGCCTCTCATTGTCATCGTTACCACCACCACCACTAGCACGCGCCTTGAGGAACTTGAGCATGTAATTGCGGGTATCGCGCACGGAGCCAGAGAGCTTAGAATATCCAAGAAGCTGCACCTGCTGCCCTGTAGACTTCTCAGATAGCGTCCGCCGGTACTCCGTCACCACCGAGACCAGCTCCCGATCGCCGCGGCAGAGGCTGTACGCCAGCTGTCGTAGGGGCGTGCACACGTTCCACGCGCTACCTCGATCCCACCGGTCCAGTAGCGAGGGTAGATAGACCACAGGATCCCGTGCCGGCGAGACAACAGCCCCGTGTCCTGCGAGGGTGGCCCAGTCCAAGACGAATTCAGACACTCTGGGGTCGAGGAGGCTCATATAAGTGGGGATGGAAGCGAGTGACTCTGTAGGTGTGAGGTACTGAGATGTGAAGTCGGCATACAGGGAAGCGTCAGAGGCCGCTTGATAAGCCCATTGTGATTGAGGTTTCGAGACCACCGCCTGCACAGTCCGATCTTGAGACAGACTCATCTCATATGCCAGAGCCAGCATACCCTGCTGTGCAGTAGATCCTTCCATCATCGACAGTCTCCGACAGATCTCCACCGGGTTGTACGTCAGGGCTGAGATGCACGGATTCTTCTCCGCTCTTCCCCCTCCCCCCTCCTACCATGCCGGTGAGCTCGCCCTGGACATCCTGAAAGAAGACCACGCTGCCCGTCAGGCCGAGATCGTAGAGCAAAAAATCCGAGTCTCCTGTCAACAGCGTGCCGCCGTGCTGGCGAACATCGCTGGCGCAGTACGGGTCTGCCTCCCCCGGGACGAGATGGGTGACGGACCGATACTTCTCCAGCGAGCGCAAGCACTCGAGCACGGCCGGCACCACGAAGGGTGGTAGTGGTAGAGACGACGATCTCGCCGCTGCTGGTGCTGGTCTCGCCTGGCTTGTCCTGCTGATCACCCCTGAGCTCGTGGCCAGGAAGTACTGGTTCGCCCTGCTCGAGTTGCCGCATGTCCTCCGCATACGCTCTTGGGCCTTGGAAGACGGCAGGTAGCCGTCAAAGTAAATGGCCGCGCTACCAAAAAATCCCTGATTGTCAGCGTAGAGAACAAGACACTCATGCTAAAAGAGCAGTAAGGTTGACTGCTTCCTACATTGTCACCCCGCAAGACTGCAGCTCGTCCAGCCACTGCGCGGCAGCCTGACCCAGCACGGCATAGGTGGGCTCGTCCAGCACCGTCGAGGTGCCCGCCCTGGCTCGCGCGACTGTGAGAATGTGGTACGCCAGCCCAGGTCCGTCGATGACAACTCGGCCGCGCAGCTCAGAACGTGAGGCATATGGTTTCAGCGCGGCTGTAAGGCCTCGGATGCCCATCGCGCTGAGTTGTGTTGTACCTATGTGGAGGCGAAGGCAGGTGGTGCTTTGTTTGGATTGCTTCCACGGCAGACTTTTTAACGACGGCTCGGTATTTGATGTGACAATTCATGGCTTGTTCCATTGACGAAAAGAAGAAAACAAAGTAGGAAAGACATGGAAAAGAGAAGTCCTATAGACCAAGCCAGGTTTGAAGATCTGAATGCCGGTCGCTAGGATGTCTAGAAGAAAACTGATTCAAACATGACCGCTCACTTAGTGAATATTTGCAGTGCAAGCGCTGGTGTACAAGTTATTCATGCCATTGACCAATCACAGCCCGTCCGCCGTCAGGCACAGCAAGTTTTAGGTGATACCGGTGTCAACCCGTGACGCAGAACCACGGAAGACGGGCCTGATACTGTCAACTTCGACTCGAAAGCATGTGAATTCGTGTTTCTGAAGATTTGGTGGTTTTTTTTTTTGGTTGTTTTTTCATACACATATCAAGATGTGGTAACGACTTCTTAAAAGGCACACAGCACTAAGGTAAGTTTCTACTTTCTATTCTTCGTATCGATCTCTCTAATAGCTCCCTTTGACACCGCTCTCTTCGTAGAGCTCAGTGGGGTACTTGTACTTGAGTAGCAATAAGGGTCTTCAAAGAACACAGCAGTATGCCTCAATATCTCTTTTTTACATATCACACACCTTTTATCCCCTTTTCAAGCCGACTTCTTGTATACCTGTCCAGGTGAAGCCTACCGAGAGGAAAGAATAAAGACAGTTAGACACATACACACACACATACAGAGACAGAGAGACGCCCAAGATAGAGCGCATGCTGTGTAAAGGAGAAAACTTACCTGATGCTGTGGGAAGATCAGAGTATCAGCGACCACGACATTCTCTCTCCGAGTCGCTGTGAAGACCACAACCTCGGCGATATCATCAGGAGTCAAAGGCTCGACACCCCTTTTCGATATACATTGTCAGCCCATCAAAGTCCTTGTCTTCACAATAATCGTCATCACCAAAGGGATACTCAATGAGAACTCACTCGTAGACCTTGTCTGCCTTGGACTTGTCTCCGTAGAACCGGACGATTGAGAACTCCTGCACATCGGTCAGCACGCCCACATATTCTCTCTCCATCTCTGTCTCTGAATCAGAGAACATACCGTCTCGACCTGACCAGGATCAATCTCAATGACCCTGATCCGCGTAGAGATCAGCTCCTTGCGCAGCGCATCCGTAAAGCTGCGGACCGCCGCCTTGGTCGCGCAGTAGATGCTGCCACCGGCATACGGCTCTCGGCCGGCGATGGAACCGATCATGATGATGTCGCCCGCGCCGCCGTCGGGCCGCGTCTTGAAGATGGGCAGAACCGCCTGAGTCATGTTGATGAGCCCCGTCACGTTCGTGTCGAACATGATCTTGATGTCCTCCTCCGCAATTTCGGGGGCCTTGGCGACGCCCTTGACCAGGCCTCTTGGAAAATGAAACAAGTCAGAAGCTTACGTCTTGTTTTCCCGGGTCTTGTGGGTTCTCGTTTGAGAAAGGGGACCTTACGCGTTGTTCACGAGCACATCAATCCCCTTCCACTCCTCCGGCAATCCCGGCACAAACTCCTTCACCTGCGCCGGGTCGCTCACGTCCAGCTTGACCGGCAGCACCTTGACACCACCCTCGGTCTCCTTCTCGATGTCCGCCGCGATCTGCTGCAGCGTCTCCACCCGGCGAGCCGTCAGGATGATCTTGAGCCCGTTCTTGGGCGCCGTCCGCGCGAACTCAAAGGCGCAGCTCTTGCCGATGCCCGACGACGCGCCAGTGATGAGGACCGTCTTGTCCTGGAGACGCCTGGCAGCAGCTGAGGAAGCCATCGTTCTTCTGAGGATGGTGGCGGACTTGGTAGCAATAGCAGTGCTGGCTATGTGATCAAGTGAGGAGGGACGACAAGGTGAGAGAAGACGTTGGACAGTGCGGATCGCTGTTTTCGACTTGAAAAACATGTGATTTTCAACAATCATAAACCTTGTATCCGAAGGGAATGGGTCGTAACAGTCAACAAGAAGGTAGAGAAAAAGAATTCTCAAAGAGGGTACTTGGAGATATTGGTCATACTACGAGTAGCACGCAATCCGACGTACGCCCCGCCATACGCCATGTTGCCCAATACCCGATAAGAGAGCGGCATTGGAGCTCTGGCAGGGCATGAGCTACCCCTCACTGCAGTGGAGCCGGCACTGGAGATGTCCGATCTAGGGGCCACCTTTTACATACAGAACTTGCCTGAAACCCTGGATTTCTCCAAGCTTAGGGGTCCAGGCAGTACAATACTCGTGTCAGTGAAATCGATGACTGCGGCAACAAACACACCGTTTCCATAATTTCTTCTCAAACGACAGTATACTCAGTGTATTCTGTAGGCTGGGCGGGCATTTGTACATGCTTTTGCACTCCGACAAACTCCTATCTACTATCTATGTCGCCTTGAAACCAGCAACTACCACTGAACTGTAAAAATGTAGATCCAGTGTGCCCGTCATGAGAACGCCGACAACGCCCCGGTTCAACAAATTTTTATCCTTTTAAGCGCGCACCCAAATCTATACAACCGTCATCAATATTTTCCCCCGAACAATCCTTCCTCTGGCTCGGGAAAAGATTGTACAATCTTCGTCTCCTTTGAGAACCCGAGCTTCGGGACAATCGCGATCAGGCTGACCGATCGGATGCATTGGAGCCCACCGATTCCTTCTCAGCGCGGCGGCGCTCGATTTCTTCTTGGACCTGCTGCTGTCTCTGCTCCGCAAGCGACACCCTGCTGCGACGGTACGTCCCCATCGTAATGAGAACGCCGACTCCTGCGACTATCGCACACACCTTCATCGTCTCGACGAAGGAATCATTATACGTCTTGCGGATCACGGCAAGCTGGGCTTCGGTCAGGCCAGCCTCTGCGCCCTTCAGGTTCTCGAGGGCAGAGGTTGAGACGATCCCAGCCAGGTGTGTCCGCTGCTGGGCAGCAAGCACCGCCGAGGACATAGCAATCCCGATGCTTCCTCCAAGCATACGCGACTGAGAGATGATACCCTGTGCGGGAGCTAGCGATGGGGATCCTGTTTAGCTTGATGTGCAGGGGCTTCCAGGTTGTCTTCCATGGCTCGAGGGATTACTTACCATGCTCAGTAATGGACGATTCTACCGCCGTAAACATCGTCGCGGAGGATGTGATCATTCCATAGCCCAAACCAATGAAGACCAGGAAACCTAGGAATTTCGGCTCAATCTCTAGAGAGTCCGATACCGTCGTCTCCAGCGCGAGGCCCAGCGTAACCATGGCTGTTGCGACAGTCATGGTCTCACTCAGCCGGTTTCGCTTCCTGCTGAACATGCCGGTGAGCGCGCTGCCGACACCTGTACCTCCTAGCATGGGGAGCATCATGACGCCGGCCATGATGGGGCTCTTCCCATTAACGACCTGCAGGCGCAAGGGTACCGCGTACAGCGTGGCCAGGTAGGCAAAACCGAGGAGGACGGTGTTCAGGGTCGACGCCGCAAAGACATGGTTCCGAAAAAGACCCAGAGGCACGGCTGCCATCTTTCGGGGCCAGACGCGCTTGAAAACAGCTTCCCACCCGAGCAGACCGACCCAACAAATAAAACCAGCCACGAGCGGACCAATAAAGAGCCCTCTCGCCCAAGGGTTCGTCTTCTCCACCTCCGTTCCGGCATTCTGGAACGCGAAGGTGACGAGAACGGCAGCTGCGACGACCAAGAAGGATCCCAGAAAGTCCATATCCTTCCAAGATCGCCTACGGATGGTAGGGAGGTGCTCTGCTTTTGGCCAGGCGATGTAGAAGAGAATCATGGACACAAAACCAAGCGGTCCACTGAGAGAGCAGTCAGTACAGATTACAGAGCAGCAGTAGGCACAGTCCCAACTAGAGATAAGGGGGGAAAGAGCCCCCGGGGAGGGGGGGGACTGACTTGATCCAGAATATCCATCTCCACGACACGTATTTCGTGAACACGCCGCCTAGGATGGGACCAAGCACGCCACCCGTTGATATGACCATTCCTATCAAGGGTGCAATGCTGTTTGTGCGATTCGGAGGGGTTAACTCGGGAAATATGATCATCGTCACTGAGAAACTAGCACAGAGTCAGTCTCATGTCAGCCTGGTGGCAGACCGTGGTAGTCCTTGGTATACTCACAGGCCCGCGCCGCCGATACCTTGAAAGGTTCGGCACGCAATGATGGAGTTCATATCTTGGGAAAAGCCGCAGCCGAGGGAGAAGGCAAAGAAGAGGATAAAGGCCGCAACGAAGGCGTTACGTCTGCCAACTACATCGGCCATGCTGGCAAAGAGGATGGAGCACCCGAGAAAGGCCAGTGTATATGCCAGGGCGATCCAATTGATGTGCTCGAGATCGTTGAAATCCGTACCGATGGTGTAGAGACTTGTGGCCACTATCGAGGCGTCCATCATGGCCATGAAGAGGCCGAGGCAGAGACTGGAGGAGAGTGCGTCAGCCAGGGTAGAGATCAACACGGTCTGGCGTACTTGGTGGGGACGTCGGCGTGATATTTACTCACCCAACACACAGGAAGGCGAAGCGCCATGGTGGGATGGCAGATTCTCGAAATAGCAATTCTGATTCGAGCCGGGTGATCTGATCTGCAGCATCGTCAGGCTTGGCCTGATCATGTTCCAGCTGTCCACCGGTGGCTAAGGGCACGTCTCGGAGAGCTACCATGCTGGCAGGCCCTTTTACATTCGAAAAGGTGTGATGAGGCGAATGGCGGCCAAGAGCTCTTCTAGAGGTTCCAGGTTATATGGGAGAGTGTTGCACTGTGAAACAAGTCGAGGCGGGTCCGAGGTGCAGTGCTCTGCAATGCTGTATGGTGCAAGTGGACGAGTTGATGTGTCTCAAGACTCCTTTTGTAAACCCTTTTATAACTGAGACCTTCTCAAACAAGCCTCGAAGGAGCTTGCTGTTGTGCCTGTGCTCATCAACGAGTTCAACGCATCACTGGGGCAGCACAGCGTCTTCGAAACTGGTCCAGGTCGGAGTCGGACTGATGAATCTCTCCTTGAGTCAAGTGGGGGTGTTGGTTTCCAAGGATATTATTTGGTGTGAGGTGAAGAAAGTACAATATGGAGAGACTTGGTGGAACAGCTAAGAGGAACCTGTCGTTCTCGCTTTTGGGAAGCTGGCAGAATATGACCGTTCACGAAGAGATGGTTGTTTGCAATGCATGTGCCAGGCTAGGGCCAAGCTTACTTCTGTCGTCAACATCCATGTGAAAGGGAAGGGAAGGACAGCTCCCCATCTTGCCACTTGCCAAACACATCATATCTTCCAGATCAGATCCTATTGTCATTGGTGAGAAGGGTTGGCAAGCACGACGGGGAAAGGAGGTGAGTCTGACACCAGAGGGTACTTAGGAAAGTGGGCACTCTGGTGAAAAGGCGGAAGGAAGTACTGTACACTTGTACCACATCAGCCCCCCCCCCCCCCAGAAAAAAAAATCTGAATGGAAAGTGGCGCCCTTCGACTGGACCCAAGGTCAAACACAGTCTATGGGTACTGTAGTACAGATAATTGGGAACTCGCAGGCGCAAATCCCCCCTCCAAGAAATCTAATGTTCATCCGAGAGTGCCTTCCCAGTGGTCTGAGAATAAGAGAAACTACTATGGCGCTTACTTTTGGTGTTAGTAGCTCGCGATGCTGTGGGCAACTGCACTTGTCGCATAGCTCGCATTCTCGCACTCGCTTCTTGAGAAGCTGAGGCCAGGCTACCCTAGCCCTTTTAGTCCTCAAGATAAGCTAACCGCACCTTCCCAACACACACCCTTTACCCTTGTTTTCCCCCCCCTGCTTCCATTTTCTTTGTGCCATGGGAAAAAAACATGAGGAAAAAATCAACGTCTAGCAGGCCACGCAATTCAGCTTTCCCAGGTCTATATAGTATCATCTTCTTACCCATAGCATAAGAGCCAGTGAGTCTTCCTGCCTGTGCGAAAGACGTGGGAAAATGAAACAAAGAAACCCGTTTGTCACAGTGTAGCCGATACGGTAAGAAAGTCCTTTCTTGATAGGCGAACTGCAAGGACTACCGCCTTGGCCTTTAGTAGATCAGGAGACAAAGTACAGGATCGCCATCTGAAGGAGGTTGGCATGATCTCGTGCTACACGCTGAGCGGCGGTGTCCCGCGTGCCAAATGTGTGCTGGCGACTGCTTTTACCAAAAACGTCGTTGACCGCCCACCCTCACGGCCGTAATTCTGTCAGCCCGCTGCCCAACTCGGTAAATCAAATGTTCAGGGCCCAGCTGAATAGAAGCGTCCAGCTAGAGAAACGTGAGATCTCTATCCCAGCTGAGTCTTTTTTTCCTCGCCCGTGGGGCATTCTGTGGAGATGTGCTGCATTCAGATAACAATCGTGATCGCCTGGGTAGTTACGTTTCAGTTGTGCAGTCATCTCGGCTTACTGCCTGTCTGCTAGACGGGCCCTTCCTTATGAGAGGTACATACATACATATATATGTACACATAATATATCATACATACACGAAAGCACACCACGTGTCCATTGAGATACCGTGACGTGTGGCTGGCGGGCAAAGACGGACTATCAAAACGATAGCATACAATATGATGAAAGCTCGCGAGCCAACTAACATGCATGTGGCAAATATCCAAAGGAATGTCTACGCATTATGAGAAAATCGCGCGCTCACCTGACGCAGTTGCTGCCTTGATGGCACAGGCTAGGGAGCACATTCTGATGTGTTCCCTTCAGTAATATGAGAGAGATATTGTTCGATTCGCAATCCGTACTTTGAGACTGGGCAATGCAGAAGCCTAACTTCCTTCGCTTTGACGAGGAGAGGACCCATTCGGAACTGGGCACAGGCGCCCTGCAGTTTCTCATACGACCCAAACATAGCAAGACTGGGCGCTGTATACATCAGTCTCTCCAGTCATATATTAATGCACATGCCCTAGGAAAAGAGATCAGTCTACTGCATACTGTTGTTGCGTGAAGTACTTGAGTATTTATTCAAAAGCCTAGGAAGAAGATGCAACCATGATCTCTGCAACAGCAACCACATGGCATTCCAAACTTCCCTTTGTTGTTTCTTGGTATTTCTGTGCCCGTGTCATGTAACTTTTCCTTCTGGGAATCAGCATGTGTGAAGTCTCCTTGTCCCAGAGCATTTCGTCGTCGGGTCATCTCACACATGGTCTGGATATGTCAAGGGGGCCTATTCTCAGGACATCTGCCTACAAGCAAGGGCTCATAAAATGAGGTAGAATCTTCTATTTTTCTGAGGTCTTTGCTGCCAAGTTTGTGTATATACATGACTAACATGGTGAGGCTTTGACTCTACCAGGACGCAGTGTTTCCACATTGCTCAAAGCACCAGATCACCTTGTGTATATCACAAGTTATGACGACCTGATGAATATTTTCTTCAAAAGTACACTCAAGCTTGGAATCCCATGATGCTTGCTATTACTTTGAGTTCCCCATTCAATAGAACCGAAAGCCAGTCGCACAATCCCATGGTCTCTGTTTTGGCCTCAGCTGCAGCCGCTCCCGAGCCATACAGATGCACCTCAGGCATTGACATGGAATGATCTATAAATATGTGCGTGGTACTTTAGCTGGGTTTTGGCATATTCCAGCAATATAATCTTGTACATATAAAGCTGGAGATTTGCTAGACTCTTAGGCCTTCATTGAACCTCCATTCCAGTCCCCAGAAGAACGAGTATGAGCACCATCTGCATATGTGCGCTGGAAATTGCTACAGTAGGGATTCAATATCTTCATACATGTTATGTAAAAGACTTCGAGCTTTGCATCACTATATGACCCCAAGTTGTCAAAATGAGCAGCTTAGCTGCGCAGTACAAGATAACTCCACAGCACGTGCTTACCTATTCAACACATGCTCTTGACTATACATTGCTTGAAAACATAGCAGAAGAAAGCTATAGTTGCAGGCGCTGAAGAACATCAAGGAGTGAAGGGAAGGGACCAGACGGCCTGGAGGGTCAAACTAAGTGAGACGGAATATGTGCCTGGGCCAGTGACTTAATGGTCCTCACAAACGGAATCATATGATGAGCTTTGATATGGACTGTTAAGCTGCTTTTCCTCTACCGTATGCCATATGACGGTGCAAATCAAATCTGTTACAGCAATGCTCACTCAAAGATAACTCGAGATGCAGCGCTTGATCACCCGAGTTCACATTCTGATATTGACCTAAGTTCTCCTGACAAATTCAGCTGGAGTCCAAAGTCAAGATCACTTCAGTTCCAAATAACGAATCCACAGCAGGCCCTCCATTACTGCTTAGGGCTCGTGAAACCATGAGATGTTGGGAACGCAAACCGACACTCCTCAAAATACACATCAGCAATCAAATAGATTTATAAGCAATTGAGAGTTCTGAGTATCATAGTCTAGGGAGAAGGAAACAGTAGGCAGTGATCTATCCTCACTACTCTCAAAGATATTCCTTCAAAAATATGAGTGTGTTTGAAGAGTTTTACAAACTGCAAGCCAACAAAGGTCAAGTTTTCTGTGAGCAAGGCCCACTACATTTGCGATCTGCTGTAACTACATAAGCTCAAGAATGAGTATTCATGAAAAGCATTTGAGTCTATAATCACATCCAATTCTGTTATTTGGTTCTTCAGAGCTTGCATACACCCTCTTTGAAAAGCTGCAGCATTGAGCTAAGAAAGACATCACCAGAAAATTGAGTTGCTCATAACCATGATATTACCTGATCAGCGAGCTTGTGAGGTATATTAGAATGGAACAGATGAGAAGCACCAACAGCTCATAATGAGAGCAATATCGAATGACACGTGAGTATTTTGGTGCTCCTTGAAGAGGACCAACAAACATAGAAGGCTATACCCGGCCAGCAGTTCAGCATGCAGAATCTGGCCATTGCCAGTGCTTGCAGGCTCACCGGTCACAGGCATGCTCCTGTACAATAGGACCCCCAGATCCAAGTACCGGCATGATAGGCTTCCTCCTCCCAGGGAAAATCCGGGGCAACTATTCTAGTCTTGCTTTCCCATGCAGAGCAGGACGACCTGGAGACTGTGGCAAAACTCGCGATAGATTAATTACATGAAGCGTTCCAACCGACCCTTCTGCGGACGTATTGCGTAGCATTACTGACATGCTTTGCCACATGGACGGCTATATCAGGGAAAGTCCTCTCCGCATTCTTCTGTCATCAAATCAGTCTCATCACCACCCCATCCCAATCTGCTAGCCTCCAGACACTGTCATATGAAATCACTACATGTGTAAGCTGCACCCCACAAAAGACGACGCTGCCATGTGATGACACCTGCAGCCCTGGACTTCTTTTGTGGAGAGAGGTGTGTGTTGCAACCGCCCTCCTCCCTGATGCCGTTTTAAGTTTTTTCTGTAGACGGAAACAAAAGTCTTGGTTCCGGACAGCATGTCGAGCGCACGGTCGCTATATTTCCCCTTTCCCCCCCCTTACTTCTCCACCCAACAAGCTCGCGACCGCCAGAGAAGCATGTAAAAATAATAATATGATGGGACCTAATCGTTCAGAAATGACTTGTCAAAAAAATTCAAAATAAGAATAAGGCTGTTGAATTAAGGCTTCAGGGCCGAAGGGCCTTGAGCACCTCGACTCCGGATCATGCGCACCTCTCACAGACTCGTCTCCGCCCGTCCGGCTTAAGTACCCCTGCCTGAGTTCGGCAATGAACCAATTCACCCCCCCCTCTCCCCTCCTCCGTCATCCTCACCCCAAGGGTTCCAGATTTCGTCCCACTTGCGGCATTTCACCGCCGTATGGAGCAGAGGAGACGCACCGAAGCACCCTGCGCAATTATGTCGGCGGGCTTGGTCCCTTGAAGCATGATGCAATGTCACGGAGATTTGGCTGGCCCAGCTTCCCGCCCGGCCCAGGCTCTGCTTCTCACATATTCGTTGCTTGCGTTGCAGACAAAGGGAACCCGAAGCAAGACACTTTTCTATCATTTTCATCTGGATCGAAATGTACAGCAGGGCTGCTACTGAATGGGTTGGTTAAAGGGTTATAGAGGTGTCCTTCAGTCTGCGTCCAACCACCAACCTCGGATTTGATGTCGACTACCTTAAGATTGTCCAGGAATTATGACGCGGTTCAGCCTCTGCGAGATGGTTCGTAAAGACTTTGAAAAGCCTCAGGGACGTAGATGAATCTGCTTTGGAGCTATTCATCGAATCTGTAAAGAAGGTTGGAAAGAGCCTGATATCTGGTTGAGCAAGAAAGGGACGGGATCTGTATCTTTCTTGAGAATATCTTGCTACATGTATCTGGTGAGATATATGGTAGATTGTAGCTCATATGTTGGAGCGAAACTCAGTCCTTCAAGGGCGAAGTCTTTTGCTACGGAAATTGCTAGTTCCAGCTCTCCATTTTTCAAAGTTGTTTATTATTTGATCAAACTGACCCGCGGCTGCCCAGGGCGTTGGTCTCGCCAAATTTGTACCCTAAGGTGTTTTGAATCCAGTCTTGAATCGCTCTATGACTACGGCACGTCGATTTCCCGAGGTTATTCTCCTCTTGATGGTGATCCATACTTGTGGGATCACGATGTGTTTTTCTTGCGCCTCGCTGTATCGAGAGGGCACATAGTTAAGTGGATGAATGGTTGAACGAGGATAGCAAAGGATACACTCACTGTTAGACTCACTATGGCTTGCACGTAGTACAGTGCCGGAAAAACTGACTCCGGATATGTTACACTAACGTTGGTCCGGTGACTCAGCAGACGATGTGTAAGTAGTGCTCTCTAGGGACTTGACCAATACTCACCTTCAGCTGCGGTCATCTGGTCGACCAGAGAAGCTTCTGGATCTTCCCCTCTCCTTTTTTCGTCCCCCGTCCCCCTTTCCATTCTCCAACGAGGATCAAATTATGCCAGCAAGTATATCCCACACTCGAATCACGTGACGGTACACAGGCAGCGGTCCCAACAGCCCCCGGGCGACCTAACGGCGGATCGCGCAGCCCGGACCGCCTCACCGGCACTACAAAGACAACATTGCAATGACTGAAGCACGGTTACCCCAGATCCTTATACCCAGGGGGAGGGGAGTCTCCACTGTCTATGGTGGGTGGAGAGGGGGCGCACTCGTAGTGGAGCATCGTGGGGGGGGAGGAATATCCTGTGAACTTTGGACGAGACAGCTGGGGCCTCGTCACATCGTTTCGAGAGGGGTTTCCAAGACCTTGCGCCTGACATATCGCGACGGGCCGTCTCTCCATATTGCTTGCTGTGGAGAAATAACAAGAAAAGGAGGTAGGGGAGAAAGAAAGAAGCCAGAGAGACTCGCACGCAACCCTGGTACGCCGTTTCTTTTCTCTGTTTTTCCAGGCGCCAATCGCATCGCTACCGTGGTCTTCTGCCCTGGTTCCCACCAATCGTTTAGTATGGTAGTGTCCCGCGATCGCCTACTCTTCCCTTCTTTTTTTTTTCTTCTCTAATTTTCTTTCTTTTCCTTCTCGTTCTTATTTTGCCGTACGCGCGAACCCCCTTCCTTCCTCTTGTGCCGGATGCCGTGCCTGATCCTGATTTGATTGTGAGTGCACCAGAGACTGGGAAGGAGGTGGGTGGAGTGTTAGGAAGGAGCGCATGCATGCATATCGGGTTAGTCTGGCCTCCTCATGGCAGGCTGGGCATCAATGCTCTTCTGTCCTCTTTCCCCCTTTCTGTCTTCCCCCACCACATACTTTGCCTCGAACCTTCCTCCTGTCCGCTACCAGTGGAGACCCTGAAGTCAGGAGGACGAGGCCCCTTGGTACTCCCTAGCTTGACTTTCAAAATTTTCATGGTACTTACCGTGCTTACCTCACACCTCATCTCCAACCATGTTCCATTGCCCCACGACCAATACGGCCCGAAGACGCCTTGCGATGGTTGTTCAAAGCCCCGCAATGCCTCGCGAATAATGCCCATTCCTTGTAACACCCCCTCCCCCCTTAATAGTGTCTTTCGCCTCGGTTGTCAGCTTTCCCGGGGGAAAAAGAGAGAGGCAAAGAGAAACATGATGGTTGTCCTGCGAGATGGGATAAGTGGAGAGAAGAGGGAGCTAAAAAAAAAAAAGGTCACCTGGTATCGAGAGATATGCCGCAAGCCTGTCTATGTGTGTGTCATCCATCCTACGCGCTGGATGCCACTGTGATAGGGAGGCGACAACCGCACAGCCAGCCGTGTTCCTTTGACAAGATCGAACAGGAATCCCAGTTTGTGGTTGGTGGGGGGGGGGGGGGCGCCCTGGATATTGATCTGCACATAAAGTCACACCCCTCTTCCTTCTTCTTTCCCGGCGTTTTTTGCAGATTGAGGTCTAGAAGAGTGGCGAGAATCATCTCGAACGCCAGGTTCGAAAGGGACAAACTACGGGGTCCCCTCCCTCCCAACACAAGTGATCATCTCTGTCAAGGGCCGACTGGGGCAACCGACAGGAAGAATTAGAGCAAGAAAGGTCATGCAGAGCAAAACAAGAAGCAGGGGCGAGAGCAGAGAGTGCATGAATGTGTTGTCCTGAAGCCTATCATGTACCTACCCAGCAGATCCCGTCAGGCGCCCGGCATATTCTGGCAGCCCCTCTCATCAAACTTGTGTATGCTTTTATGGACAGCCACCAATCAATGGCCAGAATCGCCGACTGGTTCATGGATTTCCCATGCCGCGCTGGGTGACCAGTCTGGTTGCTGACATATCATATGTCACAGGCGACGAACGACACTGTGGTTCGATATAGCCGGCTTTCTCAACATCCGACAAAGACCTGGAATGCACAGCTCGCGTCCTGACCAATGGAAACATCCCAAGCAAGAGCGTGTATGCTTTCAGTGTAGCCTACATTTGTCTGTCCGAGCCATCAGAAATGAAGAGTCGACAAGAGATATCAGAAAGGATGACTCGACACGGTGTCTAGTCGGCTGCCGGTGTGCCGAAGCAAAACCCTAATTATGTTCGATCTGGTACCAGCCAGCACTTCTACCGGAAGGATGAAGAGATGGGTGCAGCACCCCATGCGCACGCTGCCCTCGTCCTCAGGACAGACCTACCTACCACTGCTTCCTTTCCGTTAGACAGGTGCATGTAACTCTGCCTATGCATCCCCTCCCTCGGGATAGCCCCAAAAGAGGCACCCGTCCCCCGATAGGCAGAACCAGACCCTGTGCTTCCCCATGGGGATCACCCGGTGTGTGTGTGTGTGTGTGTGAGTGAGTGAGTGAGAGGGTGCATGTATGTGTGTTGCTCTCGGACCTGCATCTCCCATGACACTGGGGAAGAGTGGTTGGCTTTCTCGAACTCGTCCTAGCCCAAAGAAAATGTACCTGTGCAGATCGATCGGGCTCTCCTGTGCTGCCATAAACGCAGGGGCTGACTGTAATGCTCGAGAGGCGGAATGGTTGCATGTGACGTGGCTGGACTGTCTCTCAAGGAGGGGGGGTGTGGGTGGGTAGGAGGGAAGGGAGGGGGGATTCACGCAATCACACCCACACCACCCCTCCAGTGCGACTCGTCTCATGTGCCTGCTGTTCAATTCTTGACTCGCGGAAAAAGGCATGGGCGGCTTATTCCGAACCAGAGAACAGTCTGCGTACTGGTTTCTCATCTTGAATTGTGCGCGCGCTCTCTCTCTGTCTCTCTCTCTTTCTTTCATTCGAAACTCGACAAGGACTAGAAACTCATGCGGGTTTGTTTCCTGAAACCACACTGCAGATGACTTTGTAATCCCACCCCATCTCCCACTTCCTGGACTTGTGTCCCGCTTTTGTAAAAGTAAACAATTGAGAAGAACAAAAAGAAGAGAAATAGAGGAAAGGGCAAATGGATCTCCAGCCAAAGGTTATTTTTCTTTCTTTTTTGGTTTGGTGGTTGGGGGGGGGGGTGGGTTAATTCGTCACATCATGAACAGACTGTCCCGCCCAACCATTCTGCTGTCCTTCATGGGATATATACACACCATCACACAGGAAGAACCAGTCCCGAGATTCCCGTCAGTACCAGAAAAAGAACAAGAAAAGCGAATAAGAATCGTAAAGGCCACCAAAGAAAATAGACATGATATGTCAATCTTGGGGTAAAAAGGTGGGTGGGTGAGCGAAAAAAAGAGAGAAAAAAAAGGAAAAAAGAAAAAAAGAAAAAGAAAAAAAAAGAAAAAATTCAAGGCTGCGTTTCGTCGTTTCACGCCCGCACACCATCCCATCGGGACCATCCATGCCAGTCACATTCTTCTCAGTGTACAAATGGGTATCCAGCTTCCAGCGCACCGGGGTGTTGTCCAGTCGTCAGCAGGTTGTAGTCCAGGGAACCCATGCCCGCCCCTCCTCCCATCCCACCATCAGGCCCTGCTCCACCTGTACCAGGCACAGCCGGATACGGGTCCAGGCCCAGCTCCTCCGCGGCCTGCGAGGTCCAGTACATGCCCTCTGGGTCGAGCAGCAGGCCCTGCTGGTCCAGCATACCCATCATGGACACGCCCTCAGGCCCGTCCAGGCCGATGGGGGACATCAGCTGGTCGCCGCAGGAACCGGGTGGTGATGTTGCAAAGAGCCCGCTAATGTCCTGGTGGTGATGAGCATGAGGATGGTGGGCATGATGCTGCTGTGAGATGAAGCTGTGCAGTGACGTCGGGCTGAGGGATGATGTCGTAGCCTCCTCCCCGTCCCCCTCGGCCCGCCCTCCTGCACCACGCGTCTGGGCGATGGTCCGGCTCGCCTCGTACATGCGGGTCACCACCTCACGACTGCGCCGAGCCGCCAGCGACCAGTCCTCCATAGCCTCGAGCAGCTCGATAATGGTATCAATCTGCTTGTGCCAGTCGGGCACGCGCGGGCTGTTCCACTGCCAGAAGATGCTCACGAGCGGAACCATGGCCGCCTGGTAGAGGAACCAGGCGGCATTCCAGCCAGACATCTGGTTGCGGCTCCACTCGCGCGCAATGTCGTCCACCGTGTGCTTGGCCAGCTCGCGGCACATCTCCACGGCGGCGATGTCGGCCTCGGTAGCGGACGTGGCGTTGCTGCTGGCCAGGCTGAGCAGCACAGGGCGGTGGATGAGCATGCGCAGGTTCTGGTAGCGCCACTTGATGATGCACCGCGCAATGTAGAGCGGCTCTGCGCACGGGTCTGTGGTCCTGAGCAGCCAGGGCAGGCTGCTGTACCAGCTGACCAGCTGGCCGTCCAGGTTGTGGCGGTCGTCGGTGGTGAGCAGAGGTGCGACGGCGAGCATATCCTGGATGGAGGTGGCGATCTTGCAGAACTTGATGTTCTCCACCAGCGGCAGGATGCCTGCGTGCTGAGATGAGTCCCGTGAGGTGTTCACCCCGAACTCGGGGGCGCGGATGTTCACAGCGGGGCCCCAGCGGCCAAAGGACGGACGACCCATCGTCGTGGTGGCCCATGTGTCGAGGCAGAACAGACTCCACCATGTGCGTCTCCGGGTTTCGGCAGCAGCCACGTCGTTTGTGCTCTGTGCCAGGCTCTCCCTGTGGAGGCCCAGGGCGCTGGCCATCCTGATGGTCCCGCCCAGCACGGCATTGGCCATATTGGGCCTGTTGATGTAGTGCAGGTAGTAGCCGCCGATGATGGCAAGAGCCTGCACTGTCTCGATGTGGCTGCTCCCAAAGGCATCCAGCGGCAGGTGCTCCATGGCCCGGTTGTAGTAGTTGATGTGGTTGTAGTCGTCGGATTTCATGGCCACAATGCTGCCCATCGCAAACACCATATTGAGCAGTGCAAGCCAGGGTGCGTCGAACCGCTGTCCCTCCAGGTAGTCGGCCCTGAAGGACGTCTCATCCAGCATCGGGATGAACACGTGGATCCTCCTGAAGTATGCGTCGATCAGTGTCTGTCCCTTCCAGGACCACGGTATCCGCTGCGGGTCCTTCTGGGTGTTCGGCTTGGTCCGCGCCGCAGGAAAGCTGTGTGGCACCTCCGAGGTGCTCAGCGGCGCGCTCAGGGCGCTCCTCAGCTGGGGCTGGACCTTGAGCATGACCATCAGGGCGGCCTTGATCGATGACGCCCCCAGGTACGAGGTCTGACGGTCGACAGACAGAGACAGGGCGTTCACGTCATCGGCCTCTGCCGGGATGGGGTCTCTCACTCTCCTCTCCTCGTCCCACTCTGTGTTCCGCGCCGGAAGCTGTTCCAGGCCGCAGAGGCTCTCGGTTGTGGATGGGCAGACGGGTGAGTCCAGGTCGCCGGGGAATGGTGATGTCAGCGGGGGTGACGGCAGTCCTCCTAAGGCCTCGTTGCCTGGTCGGTCCAAAAGGTTGAGGAGGTCGTTCTGAGACAGTGGCAGGAGTGCCTGGACGTCATGGTTGGGGTACAGTCGCTTCAGGATGGATCGGCATTCTTCCAGAGACTGAGACAGGGCTTCCAGTGTCCTTTGTTACGGTTTAGTATCGGCTGGCCCACCACCAGAAAATGATCAGGAGCCGGAAGGTGTCGACTTACTTCCTTGACGGGATCACCCTTTGGCGGTGCTTGTCGTAGAAGCAACGCTTAGGAGCGCGACTGGAAAGACACTGGCCGCAAGGCTGCTGTCCATCGCATCGACTACGAAAGAGTGCACAGAGTCAATCGAAACGCGTCCCATACGCGAGAGAGAGTTAATTGGGCGTACAAAAAGAAACAGGTACTCACATCTTGCGACGCTTGCACTCAGCACATGCATGTGGTGTTGTTATCCTCTTGGCTGTTGTGCTGGTTGTGGTCTTTGGATTCTCCTGCGGTTCCGCGGCCGGCTTTCTGGGAGTGACACCCTGAAATGTATGAAACATGCCGCCCTGCGAGGCGATTGTGATAGTTGGTGCCATGGTGTAGTAGTAGTAGCAGCAGCAGCAGCAGCAGTGTACACGTTTTCAAAAAGATGATGATGAATAGAGGTATGCAAAACAAGGAAGATACAAGGCTAGCCTAAGGAGACGTCGCCTTGGATATAACACAGCACATGTACAGTGATGAAATGATGAAAAGGTATAGTATGTACAAGAACGCTCCCCCGTGTTGATATAGGATATGGTGTATGGACAAAGTTCACATCAAGGGAGGAGTCTTCTCATCAAGAAAGAATTGCCCGAGTTCCAGACCGGGGAGAGGCGACGAGGATGGGGGGGATCAAGGAATGAATATATAATATATACATATATACATATATATTGCCACCCACTCACTGCTTGTATGTATGCAGATGATGGCCCACCACTTGGGGAATTGCAGGTATGGGGCTACTGATGTGGGTAGAAAATGTGACTGCACAGCTTGGTTGATCGTACCGCCGGCTGTTGCTCCAGCCCGCCCAAGAAGATTGACAAAAAGCTGGCTGGCAACGCCTGTGGGAGGGGTATAGTATCAGGGCAGGTGGACCATCTTTTGATGCTTGTATGCAAGGGTAGGGACGCAGAAGTAGATGAAGTGGGTACAACAAGAGAGCCACCCACGCCCATTGGTGGGCTACCAGGCAAAAAGGGTGGGTGTGGTGTAGTGTAGCCTCAGGAGAGGGGGTGATGGGCACAGAGGCACATGCATTACTGGGCCAATGTGGCAGCGAGACCCTTTGACGAGGCAAGGCATTGACAAGGACCAACGGAAAAGTAAGTACTAGTAGAGGGGGGAGGGGAGGGGGCCAGGTCCATACCACGGCTTAGGAGCCGTTCGAAATAAACAGCTCGACCAGAGTTCTGAACCGCATGACAGAACCTAACAAACCGGAAAATGCCCCACCACTTAATAGCAGGACTCAGGGCAAGAATTCTGTCCGTGAGCTGTACAACTCGTCAGCTATATGAATACATGGTCCATCTTCAGCATTTCGGATTTTTGGGGGGTAATTTTGGTTGTTTTGTTCCCATGAATAAGTAAAGGAGGAATCACAGAAAGGGGTGGGGGCCAGAGAGGGAGAGGGAGGGAGGGAGGGAGGGAGAGAGAGACGGCACCGGACGTAAAAAGCCTCGAACGAGCAACAGACCTAGAAGCAGGGGAAAGGAGAGGTATGGAGAAATTGTATAGGGTGTGGGTCAGAAGAAGCGAAAAATGATAGCAATAATGATAAAAAAGCAGTCGCTTAGGAAAAGAAAAAGAAGGTGAGAAAAGAGAGGGAAACATGTGGTATACCTCACTGGTTCCGGCGAGCCGTGGCGATCGTCAGGTACTCCGCCCACAAAAGCCGAGAGAAGAAGGGTGTAGGGGAGGGGACCATGCAGCTAGCGACTGTACTGCATGGTACCTCAAATGTATCGGCTTGAAGGTCCAGAAAGCCTGGAGAGACCGGGGGCTAAGCCAGCAGGCCAGGGCCAGGTGATGATGTGTCGGCCGGCAGGGCAAGAGAACCCTGGTGTTGATCTGTCAAGGGTTGAATGAGGGGGATCAACCAGAGTAGCTCCAAATCTGTGCTGAGGCACAGGGCCGAGGAGGGATGGAAGGGGGGCCGGTCCCTCACTCGAGCTTCAGTCAGGTCAGGAACAGATCAGACTGCATCGGCTGTACCAGAGTTGAGCGGCATGGACCAACCAGACAGGGGCTTGCTCGGCTATTCGCCCAAGTTATGTGACGAGTAACCTTAACCTTATTCCTAAAGGGTGTGGGGTGTGAATATCTGGCGTCCACACTCGTACTTTAGGTCCCCCTGCTAGCCCTCCCGTCGTATGGTGTAAAAGGGGGGGGGGGAGGGGCAGACGAAATTTCGAACAAGCACCTCGCTTGCAGGCTCGGATATTGCTCTCGTGGAGCCGTTAGTACCTAGTCTCGTCGTTCTTGAAACATGCCAACAAGACAGACCTGAAAGGGTGAGGTGAGGTCACGGCCAATACGATCGACTGGTATGAGGATCTCTCGGATCTCTCTCGAGCCTACCCCGCGTTGGCTGAACCCTGCTCTCCTAAGATCTGTGACCTAGGACGACGGCCATCTCCAGCTGAGCCGCTGTTCCTGCCTCCGCCTCTGCTGCTGCCCAGGGCTCAATCAGAAACGCAGGTCGGAGGCGAGACTGGGCTGGCTGGCTGGAAGGGCGTGACACGGCACTTCGTGGGCAGGAGACCAACAATGAGACCAAAAAAAAAACAAAGCAAGATCAGCCAGCAAAAGTCCGCGATGCTGCGCCGATCGGTGGCGCACCTCCATATTCTCTCTAGTCCGCATGAGGCCGTGAAAAATGACAGAATCGACTCGCCTCCCGCCTCCCACCAAGTAACGCCAGGTCTGGAAAGAGAGAGGTTTTGCCGGTTGAAAGCGTCATGATCACTCGACTGATTCGTTGAGAGCTGTGAAAGGCGAACCGTTAATTTCCGGTGACGGCTTGATAGTGGACCATCAGATATTAAGTGGCACACTTCCTGCCCGCCCGAGATGCCTACCATTGTTGCTTTTGCTGGACACTAGATGCGCCTTGGGCAGGTTTTGTCAGGGTCTTTGGGCCATGTGCGGTAGGATAATATCACCAGCACCGGTTTGACTGGTTCGCCTACCAGCCTTTGCACAGCGGCTTGCAGGGAGTACTTATTCCTTTGTAGTGGCATCTCGGCCCTGAGGCTCTGTCTCGTGACCCAATGTTTTGATACGTCGCTTTGCCGCTAGCGTCTCTCAGAAATAACAGGCTCGCTTCCAGCTTCTCACCAGTCGCCCACGCAAGCTTTCGGGCTCTGGCTGCACCTTCGAGACCGAGGCATGGCAGGCTCAGCTCTATGGCCTCTACCTCCTTCAACCAGCTGCTTCTCCATGTCAGCCTGCCCATCCATCGGGAGACCAAGACACAAGGAGAAAGAGAGAAAGAGAGAGATACTTGATTGAAGGAGACTCAACGCCTCCGCCGCCGGCCTTGACACCATCAACCTCGACTTTGGTCGTTGCTCAGCGTGGTGTCAATGATCTCTTTCTCACCCCGCATATTCCGCTGGCGCCAGGAGGTAGTGTCAAGATGGCCATTGATAGGTCGGCAGGGCAGCTGGATCGACATACATCGAGGCGAGGGCCCATGTGGCTGCCTGAGTTCCCCTGCGTTGGTTGTGGAGGGTAGCATTTGGGCCGTTCTGCTACTTACCCTCCGTTCTCTGCCGCCAGTGGCGGCCCGCCACATACTCCACATTCTCTCTGGCGTTACGATATACATAGACGGTATAATGTCGTCTCACGTGTTCGCTTGCAGACGACGGACTGATGACGATAGCGGCTTGGCAGGCTGCTGTCCGTTCGACCAGTACCGGCCATGGATGGGTCTCTGGACCTGCAGGCGTTTGGAGGGAGGGAGAGGGCCAGGGGAAGGTGGGCACATACTGAAGCGATACCACCCACAACTCATATGTGTGCATGCATAGCCAGCTGGCCAGTCACGATTGCAGTTAACTCCCCCACGCGTTGAGCCCGGCCGAAAGCATCTCTCAGAGGGCTTTCTAATCCCATTAGGAAGTCGAGGTCCTGCAATTGAGATGTATCCTGCTCGAGGCCGGATCGAGTTCAGTGGCCATATGATACGTCGCCTCGCGTGTCATCATTCAAAACCAGGGTGTGAACATGGACAGCATGAGTCCACCTCCACGTCCCTGGAGTATTTGCCCATTTAGGGCGCTGGCTGTATCAGATATGCACTGGCCTGCCCAAGCAGGAAAATATGAACGTGACATCTCATGTGGTCGTGCTGCTCGACGCACAAGTAGAGCCGTGGATTAGCACGTCGGAGGAACGCGTAGCCGACTGGGTCAACAGGTTGCTCACCAGTGAGTGCGCAGGTTCGAGCATGCAGAAGTAGAGAATGGGGTGGAACCTGACGGAGCAGGTGGAATTTAGGCGACTTGAATAGTCTACCCATTCAAGTGCCTGATGAGCCACCCTCTGTTGACTTGACAGATATCATTCGAGGAGCTTTGTCACCCGCTTCTTCGAGGGGTCCTTGTAGTCTCCGCCTCTGCGCATGGTTGGGATCCATCCTACCGTGTACTATGCTGCGTGCTACTTGGTACATAGTACATAGTAGAGGCGGGGTTGGCAGCGCGTCTACCCGCAGACATGCAGTCGCCAAGCGAGGGAACCGCCGCTGGCTAATCGACCTCGACGGCTGATAGACGGGAATGGGCCGGACGAGTGGGGACCTTCTGGACTGCCCCAGAGTCCCAGGGCTCGGCAGACGGGCAGAGCTTCCTGATGCAGTCTCACCAGCATAAGATTTTGTGTGTCCACATGTCCACGAGGTGCAGGTGGCCGCATCCGACGACATGACGATCCTCTGCTAGGCGACCTTTGGGGTACTGAGATGGAGGGCACGCAGTTGACCGAAGCATGCCCCCGCTCGATACATGTTACATCTTGTCTAGTTTTCCCTCTGTGTTTGCTGTCGCCCCGTTCGTGGCCCAGAAGGCTTAACGCGTCATCAGTACAACATTTTCTGCAAGCCTTGCAATTTGGAAAGATTGTTTCCGCACCTGCACAATTTTGTTCCACGTCTTGGAAGAACGCGGCACGACATGCGCCACGGCATATTCCTTGGGAAAACCTGCAGGCGCCGGATGCTTGAATGCGGTCCTCCAATGAAGAGCCAGGGGATCCACGCCTTCATTTGCCCACGACAAGGCTTGTAGTTCATGCTCCAGAAGTCTGCATAGTTTGGGGTAACCTAGCAGACATCCACACATACAGTGGGCCTGCGCAGCTAAGCAGGGCCATCCCCGCCTGTCAGCAAAATTACCCCCTTACAGTGTGTACTTGCACGATGAATGAATTCCTGTAACGCTGGTGGCCTGAGGTCCGTTGATGAGAATGTCCAGTCTCGCCCATTTTCAAGCCAACCTGAACGTGACACTTGCCTGTTCGCACCGGCAATACCTGCAGCACTGGTTATGACCTTCGGATAGTAGAACACTACACAACACTTTAGCATTCATTCACTGAGCCTGTTCTTTTCCTACACGGGCTGTAGACAGACCTGGTTTCAGAGAGCCCGATGATGATCCATCGAATGACTCCCGTGTTGCTCTTCCAGTCAATTTTTTGACCATGCAGCTTGAACCAATCACGAGTCGGCTGCTATGTACACAGCATGCCGTACTTTGCGACATCGCAAAAAGGCTCTCAGTCTGAACAGTGGTTTTTGTGAATGCATGTCTGCGCTCGAACTGTTGCAATGTCAGTGATATGTTACCAGGTACACAGCGGACGTGTATGGTGGCACATGGGTAGAGAGCCTTGTGCGACTGTCTATAGCCGCGTATGCAACGCAGCTCAAACAAAGATGGGGAGAATTGGATCTGAACTTGGATTCTGACTTGATTCCCCGACCTTGCGACCCCACTATCTCGGAGTAACCGCCCTACCTGTGCATACAACGATCTCAGGGTTGCAGTATTGCTAGGACCTGCGGTCCGAAGACATGCCCCCTCTTCTTGGTGCGCCCGATTTCGAACTGCCAGCGGCCCGAAGGGGGCGATGAAAGACGTAGTGACTACCGCCCACTGGCCAGAGATCCATGCGTGGGTACAATGAGCATGGTCATGGAGCTGCTCAGCTGTACCCTCCACCAGTCCTTCCTTGTCTCCAGCCCTGATTCAGCCGAAGCCGCGAGGCCGGCAGCAAGCAGCGTGCTGCTCCGGCACTGAAACCTCTGTGCATTGAAGCATGACAAGGCAGGGCGCGCGTTAGACCTTGCCGTGGCTCACAAGCGAAGCACTTGGCACCTGCTGCCGATACCGTCAAAAATACAGGTGTTGTCGACAGGTATATACTGCTTGGTGATGATCTTGATTATCTCCTGGGCCACCATGCCACCAGTCAAGGCGGATGTGTTGTGTAGTTCTCCGCCACCAGCACGGGCTACCTCCTCGGCTATCTTGGCCACTCGTCCATTTTTGGCGGCATCTGGAACAACACATCCGATGCCCTTCAAGATCTCTTCCTTGGAGGCCTGGGGGTTGTGTGACGTCGCGAGAAGCGCAAGATAGATGGGGATGAGCGAGAGGGGCGACATCATGGCCTCCGCATGTGCGTCCTGAGCCAATTGCTCTCCTGCATTTGTGAGTCAACCTCATGCGATCCTTACCTATTAAGCGACCTGCAGAGCCGGGAATGGTGCCCAGCGGGGGTGTTGACACCTACCTGTGACCCTTGCCAGACGATCAGCGTCAGCACCTCCATTGTTGACGAGCTTGACGAAGGCAGCGTTCTTGCAAAAGAGCTCCACCTCATCAGGATCGACATTTTCGCCACCTGGTAATTGCCTGGCCGTTTCGAGCACCTCGGCAACATCCCGCCGAGCTTTGTTCTTGTATATGTTTTGAAGCTGGATGTAGACCTTGGACTGTGCCTTCATGTCTGGTACGTTGCCAGGCAGTGGCAAACTGCCGTGCCTCTCCTGGAACTTCTTGACCGCGTCGGCGATGACCCAGAAGCTCGATTGTTGCTCGATCTAGATAGTCTCACATTAGCACCTCAAGAATAACGACTGGAACACTCGATGACTGACAAATGGGGCAAGGACCTACCGGATCGTCGTGGGTGTAGTCAAACACCTCTCTCAGGCTCGATGGTATGTTGGACGGCACTACAGTCTTGACAACGGCAGCGACCGCCTCGTCAAAGTTCTCTTCGCCACCCTCTGGATTGTTAGTTCTTGCACCAGCTGCAACCATCTTCCTGAATGCCGTCTTCTCGGCATACTTCCTTGGATAGTCTCCATGGGCATCCTTCCACTTTCCAAGGAAGTGTAGCAAGATGACCACGAATGGCAAGTGCCCATGCTCATGGTCGTCCATGGTGTCAATATCCTTTGTCATATCAGTGGCGAAAGTCTGCAACTCGGGCCATGGTGAGAGCAGTCGCAGATCAGTTGTGGCGGTTTCGTCTGGGTGTGTGTCAACTATGGGAAAACTGCCAGGTAGGGCCACTCGAAAGTACGAGTAGAGACCTGCTGAGTGGACGGCAACCAACGGCGTGAGGTTCTTTCTGCCGTAGTCTTGGATGACCTTCAGATCATCTGGGCGGATGGGCAAGGTGTAGACGATCATGGTGAAAGTCGGCACCTCCGAGAGCGCCTTGCCCAGGTCCAACGACTCCTATCCCATATGATTGTCAGCCGGATGAGGTCTTCCGCGGAAATACCTTGCTTGGAAAAGAGATGAGAAACTGACCTGGTTCCTGGGAAACCAGTCACCTTGGACCTCGGGGTTTAACTCCAGGAGGAGCTCTGCGCAGGACTGCGCTCTCGACTTGCCAAGACAAGACTCGTCAAGGAAGAAGTTGACGCCGAGATCGGCTTCGGTGACGACAGCATCATCAATGATCGTGAAGCGACCGATGCCTGCTAAGTCTCAGCAATTCCACGTCTGTCCTGTAGCGTTGAACGGCAACATACCTGGGAGAACCAAATTTTTGAGCGTCTCGATTCCTACCGTGCCGGAGCCTGTGTTGAGAAGGAGGATGTTTGCCGACTCAAGGGCTGCCTGGCCGCTAGCAGCCCACAGACGAAGCTGTCGATCATACTTCTTCTCCTTGTCCGAGGGTCCATGGAGTATGGGCGGCGTTTGAGTCGACACGACCTCCGTCATCTTGAAAGAGGTGGTGACGGTGCCCGAGAGTAGCGTTTTCCCTGAAGTAGTGCGTGGATCGATGACGACCGTTCTGTGTCCCGAACTCTCCCTTCCCTCACCTCTGTCCTCGAAAGTTTGAACAAGAAGCTTCGACCGATGCTCGGGGTAAGATGAAGTCAACAATGGAGATCTGTGAAGGTGCATGAAGCTCTGGGCGGAAGGTGCCCCACACCCTTCCCCTCCACAAGCATAAGCTGATTATGTCATCACATCTACTGACAGCAACGATGCTTCTTTCTGTAGTACTTTCAACTTTCACTTGCGATGCACACTGCTCATCTCCTTTCTCTCTCCTTCTTCTGTTTCTATTTCCTTTTGTGTTTATGACCCATATAGACATGTGAAGTCTTGTGAGTTAATTCTGTTGGTTCCATGATGGATTTCACACCCATGGATTATGCACTCCGGTGTAATAATGGGGCTTGCCGGGTGGTGCTGCGTGAGCAGGCCTTGTTAACATCCTGCAGGTATGTGTAGCACTGTTGCTCTATTGTTTCTCAAAATGCCCAGACATCTTGTGGTCTTCTGACTGTTGTTTGCTGTGTAGTCATGTATTCTGTATTGACTGTGCCGACCGTACTGGTCTCAGGGGTGTCCCTCCTGGCCACCGCAACTGTCCAATCTGTGGGGACCACCTGCCAGAACCCGAGGATGCATGCGTCACCAACCTCAATCCCAGTGAAGCTATCAAGGTCACAATTCTGAGGGGACTTGATCCCCAGGCCATCATGGAGTGTGTAGGGCATGCTTTGAGCTTCTGGTCTTTACAGACGGCGCAAGATCTGTTTGTGACTCTGCTGGCAGCTGGGACCCTCTGACCTGCGGCCGTGCTAACCAGCATGATGTTCCAGGGCCTGGGCAAACCACACACTCAAGAAGATGCAGGCTGAAAAGGATCGCCTGAGGGATGAGTTTGACAGAACCGTTCAAGACGCTAATTCTAAGTTGACAAGCCTGCACAGCACGATTGCCAGTAAGTTTGGTCTGCTCTTGAAAACACCAACAGCTTGTACTGAACCAACTCAGGCATGGCCTTGGACCAGGAGACGCTCCATAAGAAGTATAGTGATCTATCCCGGGCATACAAGGAGAAACACCACAAATTGTCGCAGACCCAGGAGCTCTACGACAAGCTCAAGCGTAAGGCCATCCTTGGCCACATACAACATGCTCCACCTGATGCAGCGGATTCGACTCTGAACGCTACAGACCGGGGACGGCCTCAGGAGCCCCTGGGGCCCTACCAACAGCAGCTCAGAACATCTCATATTGCCAGTCACCTTGGCAACGGGCTGAACTCACAGGTTTCGGTGTCTACCTCGCCTCAAATGGGTCCACCAGATCTCTCAAATTTGGCCTGGGCAAGGTCCGCACCATCACTTGGTATGTCAAGGCACGATTAAAATGAAAAAAAAAAGGAATCGAACTCGCTGAACTTTTGGCTAGTTGATTTACCTGTAACGTCGTCGACCCATCAACAGCACCCCCAAGGTACAAGTGGCATGGGCTTTGCCGCAGCGCCGGGAAGTTTTGTTGGCAATCCAGCGGCACTGCATGGTGTAGGAAGGACTCGACAGCCTATGCGAGAGATGCACCGTAACCAGCGTAGCAGTGCTGACGCCTTCCGCGGAGTCGGCCTGAGTTCTCACGTGAAGACCAGCCAAGGACCTGCGATGGTCGGCGCTATCGTATCGCCTGTACGGCCACGTGGTAAATCTCCGCGCATTCCTTCACCTGTTTGACCGAGATTTGACTAATGCTTCTGGATAGTCCATCGCCCTGTTGTACCGTTTGGCGGCGTGGCGCAAGCTGCCCACGGCATTGGTGGTGACTTCCCCTCCGAAGTTTGAATGGCAGGGAGAAACTTACGCTGAACGGTGCCGGCTTCCTTGTGATGGCCACCCGCGTGTCATTACACTGGCTGGAAGATCAGGACATTTCACAGGACTCATTCTCAGTCCAATAGTGTTATCATATTATAATCAGCGGAGATTTGACTGTGGCCATTGTCATAGTTTTGTGAAACCAAGGCTTCTCAAAGTCTGGGGCTTTCAATAGAAGGAATCCATTCCATGACCACGCCTTCCAGTCAGTCTAGGGTGCAACGCAGATTCGATCGAGACACAACGGCCGCTGTCGTCAAGCCTTCGGAAAGGTCATTCTACCAACCTGTGGCGCAACCTCGAATTTGCTAAGGAGATCGGGACGATGTCTTTGAATTGCTTTCAAGCCCCCCCCCCCCTTTGTTTTCTGCGGACTGTGCGTCTGCCAAGGCCACGAGGGGGGATTCACAGAAGCTGTGGCATCAGGAATTTGATAAGTAAAATCCTTTTTTTTTTTCTTGGGTTCCTCTTCTCCTTTTGAAAGTGGCCCGTCGATCATGGCTTTCAGTGTGACAACAGTGCCTCGGACGTCGTTGAAGCACAGAGGCATGTCCTTTGTTGCTGACCTAGCTCTGATCTTCTCCCGTCTTCGCAACAAAGTAAAGGCACGGGCCGAGTACAATCGTGATTGTGATAGACCACAATGAAAAAAAGACAATGGTAGAGGAGGGGGAGAAAAATATCGCAGTAGCCATGTATTTAGACAGCTGGTATGTAACATAACGAGAGGCGGCCGCATAAGTCTCTTAAATATCCATGCCAGCCCTTTCCCAAGTCACGGACACCCGTGAACCTGGTCGCCACCACCTAGTGCGGCTGTGTGTGAATTGTGCTCGAATAAGGTGTCTCAAAGAGGTTCAATTGCTTACTTTGTCTCCAATCGCTCGAATTCGTACCCAGCATGCTTCCTCTCAAGACCGGGCTCGTTCTCCGTGAACCGATCTATTTCGGGTCAGGCTCACCAGCCGATGCAAGCAGGTGGTCATTCTCTGGCCCGAAGAATGCTCCCAGGCATCTCGCCCAGTCGACCCGGTGGTCGTCCTCCGGTGCCGCCAATGTTGTGGGGTCGAATGCGGAACCCACAGCCATCAGCCGCGGAAGGCTGCCTTTCGCTCTGGCACGTCTGTACAGGAGAGTCGAGAAGACTCCTCCGCAGTTGAGGAGGAGGCGAGCCGTGTCAGGGCTCAGAGACCACATCACCGAACTCATGAATATCAACATGGACGCAGCCCTTGCCCCATCCTTGCAGCTCAAAGAGATAGCTTTCGAGGTGAGCATTAGATACTCGCCTGCCCCCCTTCCTCCTTCCAATCTTTCCCTGTTCCCTGCCGAGAGACATCTCCATGGCTTCCGCCTCCCTCCCGTGCGCCACCCGTTCCCCCATGCCCACCTGTCTTTTCCTGGCCAGTCTGACCCTCGTCTTATGAATCGTCCCCTAGCTGCAGTTCAGAGCATGCCCTCGCGCTCAAAGCGTCACGGAAGGAACGGAAGAAGGAATAGAAGATATGGAGTAAAGAGAATACCCACTCTACCTATCGTCTTCGAAGAGGCACCAGAGGCTCCACATACGCGAAAGTTTCCCTGGGTCGGCCAGAGGCCTGGCCAGCTCCGAGATCGTAAGGTGAGCTCGTCAGCTAACGACCTAGACCTCTCAAGCCAAACCAGCAACCTCTACATTGAGCGAAACAAGCAGCTGGTTGAGGGAAACAGCCAACTGCAGACAGAGATCGGCCAGTTGAACGCGGCTCTCCACGACGCAGTCTCGCAGCGCCTTATTGTAACCGAGGAACTTCAGAATCTGAAAAACGCCCACACGGTTGTGGAGGACACGCTCAAGACCCTGTGGGCGCTGGTCAAGGCGGACATTGCAGAGTTTGAGAACATCACGACCCTGGCAGAGATCGAAGGCCAGGTCCAGAAAATCTCGCGTCTGCACGTCCAGAATGCCGTTGTCACTCAACACCCCGAAGCACGGGAAGATCCAGATACCGACCGCAGGGCCAGGCCCACATCACTTGAGAGGAAGCTTGCACAACGAGATGTATTCCTCGAGCATTACAAGAGGGTTGAGGCCCTTTCGCGCCGCAAGGCGGAGAGGCTGACCGAGGAGAACCAGCGCCTCCGAACGCTGCTCGAGAGGGCCGAAGACGAGCGCATGGGCCTGCAGTCGAGTCTGAGCACGACAGAGAAGAGGCTGACGCTGGTTGAGCAGCGTCTCTCCGTAGGCGGACAAGACCAGACATTCGCGTGACCCGCGCGATCCACAGCAGTAGCAGGTTTGTGCATGAGATTCTGAGAATTTGGATGCCTCAAGCCCACACCATGTACTGTGTATATGATGAACCTGTGGTTTTCGTGTATCAGCTATATCATACTGATGATTAGCAAGGGGTCATCTCTGCACAAGTCCCAAAAAATAAACTCAGTTTGCATTTTCCCAAGTTTTGCCTCAGTCCTTGTATCGCCCATTGGGAGCAGGAGACTCCATCTTCCGAGCCTGTGACATGACCGTTTCTCCTCTGGTATCCGGGAATATCCTCGGGGTGATGATGCTCCATGACGTATCAGTGGTCCTGAAAAGGTGGTCACGATATATCAAATTGAAACAACGCCATATTGCTACACGGTAGATGAATGCCAGGGGGCTGGAATAGGTGGTGCGGAAAGTTCGGGCATACTGTGTACAGCAAGGTTTGGGAGGGGGGGCGGTGGGCTTACGTGGACCTCGTCGCAGATTTGGGGTGAGAAAGTTGGCAGGTTGAGGCGACTTCGTACAGCCAGAACAATAGGTGCCCGAAGTTTCCAAAATGCTGCGACGATGCTGTGGCTGCTGCAAGGGATGGCCTACAGTGTTGTGGTCCTCAATGAAACTGTCGACTTTTAAGTTGCAAGCGTTAAGGAGGGAGGAATCGAGAAGCAGGTACTGTAGATACTCTGCCAAGCTTCTGCCAAAGGTGCTGTACATAGTAGGCACAGTGGCGTCGAGACCAAGAATAGCAGCGAAATACCAAACAAAGCAACGTCTTGGGGAATGCAGACCCATCAAGTCGGGCATGTGACGGTAGATGAAGCCACACAGCTTTGACCTACCAAGTACATTCCAGATGCTGCAAATAGATCACGTTTCCCCCTCCCCCCCCCTAGATAAATACCACTTATCTACGCTTCCCTTCTTCCCTCCCTCCCGTGCGTTCATTAGAGTCTTCGCCGCCGCACGCGCTAGAGGCCCAAGCCACTCATCATCCGTTTTCGTCGTTAGATAACACGAGGCTGGCCTGGCTGGGACCTGAATCAAAGAGCGGCCGCCTGAGATGGGACAAGTGACCCATTCAGAGACCATTGGCTATCAATTGACTCTCGGGAAATCGAGCAAGTAGTTTCACAGAGATCAAATAACCTCTCTTCATCAACAAAAAAGGGGGGGAGGGGTTCAGAGTAGATTGGCTGAGCGAGAAGACGAATCCCTCCTTCTCACGAGATTATCGTGTCTTGGTACTGATTGAGGGTTCGATTTAGCCAGTACATGTATGACTAGCGAAGACGCCAACTATGGCTTTAGCTGGTTGCAACAAGATTCCCGACCCCCTGGCGCATCCCGGCTCTTTGGGCCTGGACTGCGGCGACTTTCAGCTTGGGCCCACTGGACACATTTCCTCCCATGTTGCGAGGGAAAGGAAACAGAGTAGGGAGGAACACCATAGAGAAGAAGAGAAAATCTCTCAACTCCAAGAGCCAACAATGTCATTGTACATCAAGTACGAGGTTCAGGAATGCTTTGTAATTGGAAGCATAACAGCAAGTACATGATCTTCTGGTAGCATAACTACTGGAAACCAATCGATGAATATGCCCCCACAGGGAGGTGGAACATGGCGCGCCCCCAGGGAAAGACGGCACGCGTAATCACTCATCCCTAAGGGGGTCCCACATGAGTATCAGAATGGGCCCCAGCGTCGAGAGCGGAAGAGGATCGAGACCCTTCTTTTTTTTTTTTTTTCGTTGTATGTGTCTACGTCTCGCATTTTTTGTGAAACCCGTAAAGAAACAATGTTCTGACAGTCATCTCCAAGCGTGCTTACCGTATTGCGACCGGATCATCATTCTTTTCCTAGGCCAGTCTCGCCCATATAACAACAGATTTACAATTAAGAGGAAAACATCAAGGAAGAACCAATTCCCGAAGGGGGCCTTCGTCTCTACTCCTGGCTTGCCTCCAGGGCAAGTCCAATTTCCTGACCCTCCCGCCCTTTCTTTCCTTGTCGCGATGGTCAAGCTCGCCGGCTCCGCCCTGGTAAGCTGGAGGACCGCCGCCGCCGCGACGCTGCTGTTCATATGGCTCGCCTGGAGCGTCAGCTTCCTACGCCCACAAGCTGCAGACGGGGTCCTCTCCAATCTGCCCGGGCTCGGCGGCAAGGGCGGCAGCAGCAGCAGCAGCGACAGCGACAGCGACAGCGACAGCGCGAGCGCGAGCGCGAGCGAGCCCCAGAGCAGTGACGATGACAGCATGCGGCCCCTCGTGCTGTACACCTACGCCGAGTCGGAGAATGCACGCGAAAACTTCGCCTTTTTTATCCGCAACGGTCTGCACGGCCGTGCCGACTTCGTCTTCATCTTCAACGGCGACACCGACGCTTACACCATGCTGCCCGACCTGCCCAACATCCGGATCGTGCAGCGCGAAAACAGGTGTTTCGACATCGGGGCGCACGGGGAGGTCCTGCGCCAGGACGACCTGTGGAAGAAATACAAGCGCTTCATCACCATGAACGCGAGCGTGCGGGGGCCTTTTGCCCCGACGTACTTTCCGAGCTGCTGGATGGATGCGTTTCTGGGCAAGATCACTGACACGGTCAAGGTAAGGACCCAGATCATCCCCGTTTGGCGGGCTGCGTCTGAGTTGTATGTGGAGGGCTGACGTAAGAACACAATCGCCTTGGAATCAGCTCGTGGGCACGACCCTCAACTGCCACCCCCGAATCCACCTTCAGTCAATGCTCCTTGCGACCGACGACGTGGGCATGTCCATCCTGCTCGACCCAGAGCTCGCCCTCTCCGCCTCAGTCACCGACTTTTACGGCACCAGCCTGGACCCGGTTGGCTTCACGCCGTGCTTTTCCTCGCTCAAGAAGGCTGTTCATGCCGAGATCGGTATCACGACCCTCATCAAGTCCCAGGGCTATGAGGTGGACGTTGTTATGACGGCGCCCCACTCGCGCCCCTCATTCGAGAGTTTCTGCGAGGTGGCGGGTAAGCCAGACGACTTTCTGTACAAGGACAGGTACCTCGGTACCAATGTGCACCCGTACGAGACGGTGTTCATGAAGGCGAACCGAGACATCGACCCCGTCTTGCTGCAGAGGCTGACGGAGTGGCACCTCGACGCGAATATGACGAGCTGGGATACGTGCGGTCGGTGAGATTGGCTGGACCAGGTGAAGAAGATCATAACCTGAAAGAAAGTCCCTCCCTCTCAGCCACCACCCGCCCCTCTCATGGAAATCCTCGTGGGCTGGGATGTCGTTGGAGGAAACCGAGAGATGCCAAGCAAGAAAGATGGTCAGGGTGACACTGTGGTATTTGATGGCCCAAGCTTGGCACCTTCGATTCGAATCTCCTAGAGGGAACGGGCCGCAACCCCAGCGCTCACTTGCAGTGGTGCAGCGGTCCAGTGCAGGTGGCGCAGCCCGAGGTCTTGCTGCAATCCAGCCTCTTGGCGCAGCAATGCAACGGCCGGCCCAAAGGAGGATCATCACATGCAGACCATTCCAAGCTAACCAAGAACTGGTCCAATCATACAAATGATAGAGCCTTTCCATGAGATACCGATGACGCCTTTCGGAACATCGCCGAGTGTGGTGGAAGCATGGGCACGCTATCGGTCCGTGGGTGCAGAAGGTTCAGCATCTGCCTTCTTGTCGATCATATCTAGGAGGACACGGGCATACTGACGAGACGAATCCTTTGGGACACATATCTTTAGATTTGTCGGAAGAACTCGAGATGGCCGTCGGGGGGACTACGCCCGTCCAAAGTCTCCAGACGGAGACGCTCAAAATTAAACCTACAGTACCAGTTTTAGCACACCCCCAATTAGATAGAATAGTAGTAAGTCTTGTAATGCAACCCGAATAGTCAGTCTCGCCTGCCGGCTGGTGCTGGCTGTTTCCCTCTCACGCTCCTGCCTCGAAGCCGGACCAAGCCCATCTGCGCCTTCCATCACAAGAACGTCCAACAAGACAGAGCCCTGGGGCCCGGTCTAGATAGGAAAGACGTCCAGGGCCACTGCCAATCGAAACAAAGGTCAACTAGCAAGTCCCATATGGTGTAGTGGTCAACATTCACGCCTCTCAAGCGTGAGCCCCGAGTTCAATTCTCGGTATGGGAATCCGATTTTTTGGTCCTTTTTTGAACCCATTCAAGAACAAGCTAGACTTGACTCTCGTCCTCTGCCGCCCCCCCCCTTGCATATGACCCTTCTTGCAAGTAATACATAAGGAGGTCGAAGTCGAGTTGCCCTGGCATTCCAGCAGCTCCTCCATTCTGTTGACTGGTTCCCATACCGCGACTAAGCAAGTACGTGGCTGCTCCCAACCATACCCTCCGCTGCTAGTTGGCGGTGAGAGGACCCAAGAGCGCTTTGAAAAAGTGCTGGCTTGCAATTTTCATCACATCTTCAGGTATTCCATCGCCATTATTCCAGATCTGTTGATAATGTACATGCAGCGAACAAGCTCTAGAACGACTGTGCATTTGAACGCATGATGGCGAGCTTTTGGCTCTTGTAAATGGAAAAGGAGAACGGGGAGGTGATATGGATAAGGTGGAAGAACAGATCGACGCATGCTCAGATTTGGCTGCAGAAGAGTAAAGAAATGCTGAACGATGATTAGTTGTATAGTTGTCGAGACGAGGCATGGGCTTCTCTAGCAGGATAGTCTGCCGCGGTTTTTCACAACACAAGTAAGCGGTCGTTCTGGAGCAAGTGGATTTTAAAAAGACTTTCTCATCTGGTCTTGACGAAACACAAGAAGCTATAAGTGATTGAAGACTGTCGTTTGATCGGATTGCCGATGGAGTGGGGTGTATACATCATGCGGATATCAGAGGTCTTTCCAAAGTTCGAAGGAGGAGAGCCTGTCCCAATGAGTCTCGAGTAAACTATTTGAGGAGCAGGAGCCTGAGGTGCCCGCTTGAGCGAGTATATGTAGAGTATGTCGTTAGTATCGAAGTTGAAATCCAGTGAAGCTCAAGAATACACAATGATGACAAAGAGATGATCCAAAATATTGATATCAAATCTCGAAACGATCCACGGATGATACAACTTTTGGTCGAGGCCCTTCATCTCGAAGGACATGCGTAGTCAACAGTCTGACGGAGTTCCCAACCCACATGCTGCCTCGCAGGCCCACGCCCCTTTGAAAGAGATAGTGGAAGCAAGTGAGGCTTGCTGGACGAACTGACGATAGTAATCTCTGTCTCTTCTGTCCAGCCGCCGAAAGCACAGCCCACTAAGATGCGGGAGGGATTGCATGAACCGCTCTACACCAGCGCCGACCACAACAAGAGCATTGCCATCTAGTCGTGTAGTCCTGCGATTTTGGCGGTGCTTGAAATCTACTAACTCAGAGGCGGCAGTTGTCAACATCATCGAAGAACGCGACCAACCGATTAGACGCTGATCCCAGGAGTTCTTCGAGGCTGGAGCAGGTGTTGTCGCAGTTGCCTTGACATGCTAAAGGGCCATCTGAATGACTGTTTATGACTGGAGGCATCGTTACTCCCTTTTCTTTGGTGCCACTTGTCGTCTGCCTTGCCTCTCGTCCCCGTTCCCTTCTCGATCTTCGGTCCCTACAATCTCCTCACTGTCGGCGCATTCTCCATTCTCGGGAATTGATCCCACTTCGTCGGAGGGCAAGGCCTATGGCAGAACGCACCTGTGACTCAGAACCTAATTGAAATTGCAAATGTATCGATTGCTATATCCAGGTTGCCAGATTGATCATCGTCGATATTTGAAGAAATCAGCACCTGATCACTCTCTCGATTGTATGGGACATATAAGTACCTCTGGTCGTCTTGAATCCACACTCACGGCTAGCTGTGATTACCAGAGGGCGCCGAGAGGGGGGGAGGGGCGTTGATGAAATGATAAGATGAGTTTCACTTCGAGTGCAGATAGAGTATTGGGACAGGTGTGACGCTCTTGCAGATGACTTCCTCTAATAGAACAATGAATCCAAACTAAATCAATTTATTTACCTCGAAGCCGATGAGATCAAGCCACGCTCATCGTGAATCCAGTCATCATCTCCGGATGCAGTAATGCCTTTTGGCGCAGTTTGCTTTGGGGGAATGTCCACCCATTATCCTTCGAAATCTGTCTCGTTGACGGACATCAAGGTTATCATGAGTGCCGCTTCTACTTGAGAAGACACAGATACGTGCACGCTCAAGACCCGAACCACATAGTCCGTGCCAGGGTCAGGCAGTAGGTATGTTGACAAACCTCGCAACAAAACAATTTTTCTCGTGTGGCCAGAACGACGTGATGGTCCCCTCCACCGGTGTCCCCCCCTCCGTTCCCATCATCCTATGATGAGTGTGCATACCTAGTGCGGATGCCTACTACAGCCTGAGCACACTTGTGTTCTTTGTGACAGATCGTGGGACAGTCGGAATCATCCGATGTGTTTTGCCGCCTTGTAAATTCCAGTGACGGAAGGTCGGTTGGTGTACCAAAGTAGGTAGCACTCGAAGATGTTATTCATCGCAGCATTGTGCGGTTACCTTATCTGCACCGTATTGTATTGACTAATGCCCTTATGAGCGAGTCTCCTTTCGATGTCTGAGTGTGATGTCTCGGATCATGCTGCCTTCTGGTGATGTCGCTTGACAATCAGCAGCTATCTGTGGCGGCCTTAGTGATGTATTACAGAGTCAATACCCTGTCAATCACTGGTCACCTGTCGACAGACGCTTCGAGTCGGCACATTCGGAGACGCATAAGGACAGGCCGTTTTCGAATGCAGTCAAGATCGAAGTTGAGGAAGGCATAGAGAAGGAGGCTGTTGGCAGGCCAGGTCGGCGGATAGGAGGGAAGACGAGTGCGGAGGGATAGGAAGTGGGGGATATCGTAGCTAGTTCAACCTAGATGCACGACACCTGCATGTCGGGTACGGCGGTGAAGAGGCACGAGGTCATCGTCGAGATTGGTGTCGTCCCATATTGCTCACCAGGCCGAGGTTGCCCATGCACTTCTTCCTCCTCCCTGCTGTGCCCCGCGCACCAGCAGGCAGCTTCAGGTCATCTGCATCATCGTGGGTGTTCGGTAGCACCTCGGACCTGCCTCAGAAGATGTTCTTGCCTTCTCGTGAGATTCCGGAAACAGGTGGAAGGCCGAGGAAAAAGGGGGCACGAAGATCGCGATGTACACTGCAGGGCGGAGCACAAAGAGTAAGCCGACGATAGTCCCATACCGAGGTCCACCGTCGACTTGCCCGCGCCCCCTTTCAGCAGCAGCACTTAGCCCAGCGTCGCCCAGGCAGGCCTGCCAGCGATTGAGTCTCGTGCCTCTGCTGCGACAAGCCTCATAGGCTGAAGCGCAGTCCGTGGCTGGGCAGATGCGGCTTGTACAAGCACAGGGGGCGTCATAGCGGAGTGATCGGTCCGGACGCCACTTCAGCGTCGATCAGAGAAGTGGCGGCACGATCGAGATCTCGGCTTCCAGGGCGCGAGGACGCATTGATGATTTTATGGGGTCTGGGATACGGCCGTCCTGCAGGAACAATCCAGCAGGGCCCACTCTCACAATTCTGTTACCATAGTACTCAGTAGCGCGAGATGGGGGTTTTGTCCCTTCTGGCGAGACTTTCCCATGTTCTCCTCTCTTTTACTGTTTGGCTGATGATGGGCCAATCCCCCGCCAGCTCGTACACGTCATTGCGGGGTCTTGGCAGCAGCAAATAGCAGCAGCCAATAGGGCGAGGTGCAGTAGTGGGCCCACTTACTCTTTGAGGTAACAGACCTTCTCAAGCACCCACAACGTCATCAAAGTCCTCAACGCTTTCATCTATTTCTCTGTCGGTAGAAGCTGCGAGCAATGCTATGCAGATACAGTCGGAGAGACAGCAGGAGGGAGTTGTACAGTCAGCCGCGGAATGTTGACATTAGGCAGGGCTTGTCAGACCTGAGAGGCTGGGGGTCACACACAGGCCAGCTTGACCAGACCAGGCCAGATGACTTTGTACTGCATTGTGTACGAACCAGTAGTGCATAGTACTAAGCAAAACCATGTCTACCCGATATGATCAGGCTGGTAATGAGCTGATATCCGTTCGATCGAGTATAGGTACTTAGGCATACCATTCTCAGCGTAGTACAATAGGAGAGACCCTGCTACGTCACTTCGCCATCGTGGCCCGCTGTTGCCCCTCCATCCCACTCCTCCTGAGGGCTGACAGGATACCGCGGGGTTGTGAGCTCTCTGTCGGATGGAGAATCAACATTTCCCATGTCTCTGAGGCAGGTCTACGTCAGAGGTCACAAGACCCCACTATCACCGCACAGAGGTGACTCCAGGTCCTTCCTGTTACACATGCGGGACCTCCTCCCAGATGGCAACTCCCAGAATAATCGGAAACGATGGTCTAGTCCGTCCAGCTCCGCCCAATGAAGCTGGCCTTCTGGGGAGGTCTGGCTCTAGTCTAAAGGCGTGCTGGTCCCACCGCATCTCCAAAGTACGCTCTCCATGACGTAGGCCCCTGATTCACATGATAGTTTGTCTGCTTGAGGCAAGAACAAATTGCCATTCAGGCAAACATCACAACTGCGTATGTGTCACTAGGGAAACCAAGACTCCGAAGGCGTTGGACAAGCAAGGCAGGCACTCACCCACTCAGTCAGGTCCCCTGCCGATCCCGTTTACTACTTAAACCTCTCGAGTCTCCCCTTCAACTGCCCAACTTTCTTCTCCCATCAACAACAAGCACCTCAAAGAATCACTTCATCAACATCAAACCAAAGCAACCCAACAACTTTTCATCCAACCCAACCCCAACCACCACAATGGATACCATCAAGAACACCGCCAACTACGTCTCTGGTATGTTATATACCTTCTCGAAAGGCCACCGCGTCGGGCATTGTACTCTCGCATTCACCAATACTGACTTGCACCGTTATAGACAAGGCCTCTGAGCTCACCAACTCTGCCTCCAAGGAGACCAACAAGGAGGTCGCCAAGGACAGCAACGTCGGCATCACTGACCGCGCCAAGGCCGGCAAGGACTACATTGGTGACTCCATTGACGAGGTAAGCTAGCACCAGCAGCTCGAGCATCACAACCCCGCCTACACCTGCATCACGTACTGACGCCTCTGCCCAACCACAGCACAAGGACAAGGCTTCTGCCGAGTCCAACAAGCAGAAGGCCACTCACTAAGTGGTTTCTCACTTCGGATACCCAAGAGATGAATCTGGAATGTTTGGCGTCGTCGGCATGATTTTTTTCTCGGCCATCATGGCCCAATGGAGTGGAACGGCTCTGGCATGATGGCGGGTAGTTCAGTAGCGGGATGGACATGGATTTTCGCAGCATACCCCTAGGACAGTTAACCTAGACTCGAGAATCAACTACTTGAAACAAATATTGGCAATTCTTAGCAGTGATCACGTCTTGATGTACATTGAACTCCTTACTGTATCGTGTCGCGAAGGACTGGCTTAGGACCACCACAATGGTGGAAGAGGTTCGCCCACTTGGAAGACAGTCCGAAGCAAAGCACACAACCTCCCGCTTTCGGTTTCGAAGATCACGACGACTTTGCCAGCTTGAGCTTGCAAGCAGCTGCAGCTGTCAAATTGTTCATAAATTCAAATTCGAAAGCGATCATTTGGGCACTTCCACGAGGTTGTATTGAAACTCTGGGTCGGTGCACGGACCCCTGGTTTCAGAGCTGGATCCTCCCGCTGCTCCAGTGGGCCCTCGACCTTCAGGCCTCCGCGACGGTGAGGTCAAGCTTGAATATGCTGTACAACACTAAAATCATCAGAAATATCATCTCGACAGGCAGCGTCAAGGGATCACGCTCACTAAAACTTTCAACACCGGCTTCAATATTTCAAGAGACGTACTCGGCGCGTCACGATGGCCTCTAACACTGCGACGAGCTCTGGCCTGCCCCCAGATCTGTTCGACACGACAACCTTGGTATCTCTGGCGTCGACGGTCGCTATCCTAGCTGTCGCCTACGGAACGTCTCTCAAGGCCCTGTCTCCGACCACGCCTGGCAGCTACCGATTCCTCTTCATCTGGCATCTATTTGACGCTGGGATCCATTTCTTCCTCGAAGGGAGCTTCCTGTACCACGTCAGCCAGACCTCCTTACAACCCCCCCTTCAATCCTTGGTCTTTGCCCCCTTGACACGGCGGCGACAGACTACTCTTGTAACATGTCGGAGCTGGTGTGCTGACTTCTTCTGTTCCTTCCATTCCTGTAGTGCTTCTTCAGCTGGAAATCCCCCGATCAGATCAGCGCCCGCGAGGCGCTGACCGCCTATCCTACGCCGCGCGGATACCTCGGACACGACGACCGCATCTGGGGCGCGCAGGCTGGTGGTGACAACCCCTTTGCCCAGCTGTGGATGGTCTATGCGAAGGCTGACAAGAGATGGGCTGGTGCGGATACTGTACGTTTTCTTGGCGACGATCATGTGCATACTACAAGGGCTGCTGTGGGAAGAGGGACATAATCGCAACAAGAGAAGGAAGAATCAAACAAAACTGGTTGAGCAAGGTGCTAACAGCTCATGGCATTATACAGGGCGTGATCAGCCTTGAGCTCCTGACGGTGCTCGTCGTCGGGCCGCTAGCATGCCTCGTTTGCTACGACATCGCCAAAAAGAACCCAAGATCCAACATCATCATGACCATTATCGCTACGGCTGAGCTCTATGGAGGTGAGCAAAGCCCTCCTAATAGGAACGAATGAGAAATTGTTCTTGGTTCCCAAGCTGACCTTCAAAACCCCCCTGCCGCTCCTTAGGTTTCATGACGTTCTGCCCCGAGTGGCTGACGGGTAATCAGTGGCTGGATGGGAGCAACTTCGTCTACATGTGGTTGTACCTGGTCTTCTTCAACATGCTGTGGGTGTTCATCCCGATCTACGCCATCTACGTCAGCTGGAACGCCTTCTCGGCGGCCTTCCAGGCGCAGAGTGCCAAGACGGCTGTCAAGAAATCCAAGTAGATCGTCATTGTGTGAGCAGCCATGGACTCGTGCTGCTTGAACAGACAACAGCACCATGTCATTGGGCCTGGGGACCAAGGCCCGATGCCCAGCGGGGTGGGAAGGGGCAGGGAGGTGTTCAATTCATTATGAACGACTGATATGTTCTGGAAATTGGGTTCTTCATGAAAGATATGACGACGGGTCGGTATTTGTGATTCGGCCGCTCTTGATCAAAACTTGTACAGCAGGCATTGCACGTGTGATTTTGAAATCATGCAGACTAGATATTTTTCTCGAGGCGATTTCTTCGCCATGTCGACAACGCATGTCGCTTAACAACGCCCACATCAAAAGGGTAAATATGAAATGAAAATGAGTATCATCCTCTTACGAACAAATTATCTTGTCACGGTACTTACTGCTATGGAGATGACAGACCGAGATGACAAGTGAGAGCTATCGCCACGCCAAGTCGTCATAAATCCGCGCGTCTTCCACACGGGCGATAAGATGCTGGTCTTGTAAGGATGACCGGCCATCGTCTTCCACTCAAGTATCGAGTCCTTCCGAGCCGGGACGAATAAATCATGTCATCTCGTGGCAGATGCAGGAAAGTGTGCGGATGTATACAAATTCTCCGAGCCGTTGGCTTGCCCCTTCCTGCGATTACTAGAAGAATTGTGGCTGTCTCAGGTGGGTTGCACGGAGGTAGGAGAAGGGGGGGGGAGGCCGGGACATCCGCAATCCGCATCCTGAATATGTCAATTCTCCTTCTGCCCTCGATTCGCTTACTGCTGATAGGGAAACAGGAGGATGATGTTCAGCCAATTTGAACATGCTGCTCGGGCTTGCGGCATGATTCATCCTCTCTCGTACTGGCTCACACGGCTCGGATAAGTAGCCGAAGGGACGTTGCATTGCACCGCGACGTGCGGCTGGAATTGTTCTGGTGGAGGCCATCTCTCCTCGACGATGACCTGTCAAGCAGTCTATGGCGCTCGGCATTCCCATCCCGCGCCTATGTCATGCTTCAGAGTTGGAGGTTGTCACATTGTTTCCTCCGTGTTCGTGAGACTGGTCGGGCTCACGAGCTTTGTGCGGTACGTATGCACAGCGTACACGGTAACTCGGGCCTCGATTCTCGCTGTTTAAGTGCCTCTCCTTCCGTGATAAATGCCCATTTCCTTCCTATCACCCTCACTGCTAGATAAGGATGAGGAGGTGGCGCAGGCGTCGCGGATGCGGTACCCCGACCTGCCGGAATTGCTGCTGCCACTTACTATGCTCTGTAATTATCTGCATGCCATCCACCACCCTTCCGTCCGGAGGCTCTCGCGCAAGGCTAACCTCGAGTCACTGATATGCCTTCCCGATTCTCCTTTGCTCCCTCCTCATCCTCGGGCATTGTCGAAACATCTGTGTGTAGTGCAGGAGGGCGCGCGACTCATGGCTCCAGCCCACCCAGCCCGCGCATTGCTCCAGAGGGGGTGGTTGATGTGCCGGACTTGCATGAACGCCTCCACTCCCACGTAGGCCTTTATTCCCTCCTTGCACAACTCGCGCTATGTTTTATACTTCGAGAGAAAAGCCCACCCGGCCTGTTCCTTCCGGTTGCATTATTCTTCAGGGTCTCTTGTTTCTGTTCCGGGTGTCGTATGCCCACGAGGGGGGACCACCCCCGCTACCGGGGCTGGCTCGTGGGTTGAACCTGGCATTTCATAGGCTTAGGCTTTGGGGATTATCCTTCTTCTACTTTATTTTCCTTCTCTTCCCTCTCTAGCTTATGTTGTTGGTTAGTTGATGCATAATGGCCCCAGCACGGGGTAGACAAGTCAGAGCTGTGCCTTTTCCGCCACCCATCCAGCACCTCAGGGGCACTCTATCTCATGCCGAGCACCACGGGGAACCCATGGAGATGGTGGTGATGATCTTAGGAGATACCAAAGCCAAATCAAATCTCTCTCCTTGGCTGGTAGGTTACGCGTTTGAGATGCGTGCGAGCTGATGGGGGCTTGGAAGGCATACCGACACCTCATAGGGTCGCCGGCCGGGCATATGAAACGAAACAGCGACTGCGTTCACATGGCCGGTTCGCTTGCAGGCCCTTTGGTGGGATGCGCTGGCCGCTTGTTGTTCTAGAACCGAGCTTGAGGTGATCCTTGCAAAGACAAACAGAATCTGTGGTTGGAATCTTTTGGACCAGATAGAATGACCTGCGAGATTGACTTGAAATCTCGTGTTCTCGTGTCTATTCGTCGCTGCAGTAATTCATGGGCAGCGGAGCAGGATCCGTCGAGAAAAGCGTCCGCAGATCACACATGTTGTAGCGCATCACAGTGGGGAAAGACAAAAGGCGGGATCTACTCCGTGTCCAGGTGGTGATCTTCTTCTCTGATTGAATAGGACGGTGATGAGATGAAAATCGACTCTGTGTGAGTCACTTCTATGGCGTAAAGGTCCGGTTCTCTGGTGAAACGATTTGCGCCTTGTGTTTATGAGTGGCTGATCATATTGGCGCCTTGTATTGTTCAAAGCGAAGCAACTTCATGTCAAAAAAAAGAGACATGTGAAATTTTCTGGCGAGAAACTGGACTTCGGTCAATGTTTGAAAGCTTTGAGGCGAGAGCACAGCGGCTGCGACTCTCAATGGCACCAGGGCTCCCAAGCTCCGAATATGCTCGCGATACGCCGATATGAAGGGAATCTCGGAGTGATGCAGGTGCAAAGATACCCTGCTTGTTCTCTAGTCCCTGTCTAAAAAAAAAAAGCCGATCTCTGAAAGACCATCACTAAAGATCTGCCTCGAGTTCAGACGAGGACAACTGAAAGAAGCAAATGCGCCTACGCTGATGTCGAGGCCATACTCAAGGCTGTCATGATCGTAGTGCTGCTGCTGCTGCTGCTACTGCTGCCCCCCACGCAGAAGGCCATCTGGGGTCGAAAGCTGGCCATCTGCCGGAGAATTGGTGAGAACGGTTGACAAGCGGATGTTGTCTGAGATAAATGAAAAGTGGCTCCTCGCCTCCAGTCCAACCCCTCACGAGCCCTGAATCTGAGCTCAAGCTTTTCGGAGAAAGCTCTTGGCTCGACAGGTCTGGTGGTATCTCCTCGGAGACACAGAGTCTGGAAAGCCCTACCGAGCAAAATTTCCGGTACGTCGGCCTCCCCCAGGGCCCCAAGAGGGGGGAGCTACTGGCCCAGGAAACCTCCTCTCCAGCATTGTTCAAGGGGGTTTCTCGCATGACGAGTACGCCGTCCCGTGGGTTACGTGCTATTTCGTCAGCATCAGGAAACGGTGGCGAAGAGTCATGCATGCTCTGATCCTGCCATGCCATGGAGGAGGCGGGCTCAGTTACGAGCTAGGGGGCCGCGAGCTTCGGATGACGATGCTTCCACGGCGGGAACCTCGAGGGCTCCCGCTCTCTGTTCGGGTGTTTAGCCATACTTGGGTTGCTTTGACTGTCCCGCATGCATGCATCGTGAGGCAACTTAGCAATGGGTAGGGCTGTAGCGGAGGAGATTTCTAGTCCCGGCTAGGATTAGGGGGAGTGGCAGAGAGGAGGGATGGTTCAGTGGATGATGGCGGCCCATGTCCATATTCACTTCACATCCCTCCTTCCTTGCAAGCGATGGGGGGAGGGGGGGTATAAACATGTCTGAGGTCTGCAGGGGCGGCCCGTGGTAAATGTCCGTAGGGCGTACGGAGAGGCCGATTTCTCGGCCGCCAGACACGTCTAGGCCTTGCTAGCTGAGCGATAATGACCCGACCACATGGACCCTATAGCCAGATTCTGATGAGCAGATCCAAAAGGTTGACGAGAGATTCCCATGCCGAATCCGTTGTCAAGAGGTTCACTTGGGCTGAAGATGGGCTGCAAGTAATGGTTATTACTGCCCAGCAATGCTCTTCAACCCGGCGTCGCTTGATACGCTGGATGACCGGCCTATGATGGCCCAGGCACCCCTTGCTCAAACAAGGGGTGCTTCGATACCAAAGCTTGACGTGGGGTAATCCCTGCAGGCCTGAAGGCGGCATGGCTGCATTTCACATGCTCTCTGGACGGACAAAGGGCCGTGTGTAAGGGCTTTCTCCTTCGCGATATGCTGCTCCTGTTGAATGAACTGTGCACCTTGCGAGCAGGCTCTCAACGAAGCATGGCAGGGGATTGCTGGACAGAATTATGCACAGCCTGTCGTATCAAGAGGTCGACTCTTCGAAAGGTAACCCGTGGGCCGTTAGGTAAGCCTCGAGGAAGAGGGCGTGTTGCGGAGGAGGCAGTGCGCCTGGGCAAGCCTTCGGGCCGGATCCTATCCGCAGAACCCCTCAAAAGCTGTCCAAACCATGACAAATGCGCAGATGCAATGATGCAGTGTGCTGCATGGAAGGATGGGCCAACCTGATCTACCCACAAGGGTACAGCAGATCAGTGCGTAGCTGGTAGGTTGGAGGCAAACTTGGGCTGCCCGCCACCTTGGAACCCACCACAACCAACCAGCATGACTCCCATCTCTGCGGCCGGCTACTCAATCGAATCGCGCCATGTTGTGACTCGGCTCGAGAGCCAAGCAGCCAGAGGGGAGGTTCCAGACCCTCTTCGTCATGTGCAGCTGTCTGTCTGGTCGGAGAATATCGACACGCGAGGAAAACCACGGCGGCGGCGTGCGCTAACACATTTGCGGCCTGTAGGCTCCATCCTGGCGAACAGGAGGGCGCCGTAGTACCTCACCCAAGACGTAACAGACGCGGGGTTTCCTGGCCATGGGGCTTGACAGGTTGACGTCGTGCGTGGGCGTAGCTGTGGAGGTGGGTTTCCCTTCCCTGGGCGGGGTTCCGACACTTGACGTTGCGACAAGCCACCGGCAGCAACTCGATCCGTCCTCAGGGCAGGTGGGGCAAACTAGCCCTGGCGGGACTAGAAGCTGTGAGCCTCATCACTCAAATTCAACGTCCGCACCCGGTGCAGTCAGTACAGGGGCCAGGGGGGCACCCCCATGTCACCCTGCTACATGACTTGCTCAACTGCGAAACCCAGGCGTGTGTCATGACTGCCTCACCTCCCACCACCCTCAATGCTGTTACCACGCCACACGCCAATCACACACACACACACACACACACAGGCGCGCGCAAACTCGACAGTGTATATGCCTGAACGCCTCTCGACTCCCTCTTGCTCTTGTGTGACAAGCCAGCCTCCTGATTTGTGTGTTGGCCGCGTCTGAACGGAAACCTAGAGGTGTACGGCCAGCCTTACCCGCCCCCTCCCCCTCCTTTGGAGTTTGGTAACGAGTTGCGATTCGTCTCTTTCTGAGTGTGTGTGTGTGTCTTTCTAATCTTATCCTCGTCCTCGACGTCTCCGAGGCTAAACACTTACGTGGACCTGTCACGGTGAGCATTGGGCTTCATCCCACCTTGGCTGGGGCGGCCTATCGCATGTGAGTGGTACTGGTTTGGCAGCCATGATTCTTGAAGACAAGCAATAGGTGGAAGTCTCCGGTCGGTTCTTGAACCTTATCGAGTCGGCTGGATGCTTGATACTATGACTATGGTACAGCCCTGTAGGTAGGATTGAGCTCCCTGGCCATGGCTGCATCTCCCAATCAGCGCTCTGCTGCTCACATGCCTATCTCTTCCCCTGCCTGACCCCTGGTCTGGGGTCGGGTTCCCACAGCCTGCGGCCTCGAGGCCAGAGCGGCAGGATCGTGTGCAGCATGAGCAAAAAAGTCAAAAGAGAGTGTGGAGTTCCTCAGAGAGGGTAGGGTTGACATGCACAGGCTAACCGTCCTGAGGAAGGATTTCCGAGTACTCGACTCGAAGCTCTGATGAAAGGGCATCCTGATCGGCTCCAGGCCTGGCCTGTGGCTTGAACAGATGGTGAGGAGCAAGGGCCTGTTGCCAGGTGGTGGTGGTGGTGGTGGTGGCGGCGGCGGCACCACGACTTTATCGAAACCCTGGCCCGGCTCCGCACCTGTCCGCGCCCGGGGGGAAGGGGACCCTCGTCAAGCCTCGTCATGGCTGCAGAGAACCCCTCATGTCTGCCAGTACCAGACTCTGGCTCCTTACATCTACGCCGCCCGGCCTGTGAGCAGCCAGTCTTTTTATGGACCGACCATGCGTTGTCCGTATGGCATAGTCAAGGGCCCAAACCTAGTCTGTCCCGTCGAGAACCCACCCGCGCATGTCGTTTCTCTCCTCGCCTCTCGTGTCCTCCACCCTCCCCTCCCCCCCCCCCACACACACACCTCTCAAGAGCTTTATTTTTTCCTTCTTGTTGCCAGAATAGGTCAGGGTCTGTTTCGACTTATCCATACTAAGGTCCCCTGCAAGTGTGGTAGAGAGACAAACCCCTGGGCGACAATCCATTATCATCGCCCCAGGACCTCTACCACGTTCTCTTTTCTTCCCTTCTCCGACTATGCCTTGACGGCGGTTTCGATCGTTAATCTCTTCTTTCTTTTTCTTGTTTTGTGGTTGTTGTTTGCTTCTTCATCTCCTTACCCCTCTTCCTTGTACACGTATTCTCACGTCTACCAACCTTCACTTCCAATGTCGACACATTAGCGGGTCATCCGGGGAGACTCGCGCGGTTTTTCGCCCATCACCCACCTCTTTCCGAGGTCAAGAGACCAACCTCCACCAGAGTTCGGGCCTCCGAGAGAGCTCGACACCGGAACAATATGGCTTCGACCGAGGGATGGACGATCGCACAGGCGGAGGAGACGTCGGACACGGGGGCGACCTACTCCCAGCTCGCCACGACCTCGAACGCGACCGCCGCCGCCGAGATCTCCAACGCCCTCCAGTTTGCCGCGTCGAAATCCATCCGAACATCGACCGTCATCTTGGCTTCTTTCAATGCGCTGGCTGCGTTTGCTACGGCGATGGGCATAATAATTGGCTGCCGGGCCTACAAGAAGAGGATGCAGAGGAGGATGTCCGGACCGTAAGTTCTCTTGTTGCCGGAGCGAGCAGTAGAAAGCTGTTGGTTTTTTTTTCTTCTTCTTCTTTTCTTTTCCCGCTGCTGACAGTGGTTTACTTTACTCTATAGACCCTCTGGACTCTTCTTCATCCACACTGTTGAGGTCTTCCCTCTCGTCCTGTCGCTGGGCATTACTATACAAAGTACTATTTTTGCTGCCGCACAGTCGGTTGGCTTACAGGCCCTGCTGAGCAGAGGTTGCACTATTACGGCAATTTTTGTGTTGCCCGGTAAGTTGTCTCTTCTCATCAGCAGTGGACGGCGTGGCCGGAGAGACACGAGAGAGAGAGAGAGAGAGAGAGAGTCATTAGCTGACGTACCATCCCCAGCTCTTTTCCTTGTTCCTTCTATACATTTAGTTTTCGGGGTCGAGACAGCTGTTCGGGGCATCCGGTCGCAGTTTGCACCACGCGGAAGATGGAATGTGGCAAAGTGTCTTGGCACCGTGGGCGTCTTGTTCCTCGCGGCGCTCATCGTGGCCGCTGTTGACCAGACCGACGACTTTTGCTTCGCATCTCTCTTCTGGTTCGTTCGCAAGTATGCTGTTGGATGCTTCGGGGTCTTCCTGGGCATCACGGTGCTCCAGCTGGTTGTCATCGTGACCATCTTCCTGCAGTTGCACAGGGGCCACATGGTGGATCCCCTGGAGAGGGTGGCGGCGTCGAGGATGATCTACTACCTGTGTCTTGGATTCCTCTCAAATGTAAGCAACAACGGCCGAGGAACGACTACTGACGACTTTTGGAAAGACCTCGATCAGCTGACTTGGTGCATACAAGGCTTTCGTCATTCCGTTCTTCTTCAGCCTCACCTTCTTGAATCAAAAGAAGGTCATCCTCGATACTCTCAACCTGTCCATGGCTGCGTCTGTGGTCTCCAACGTCAATGGCCTGATGGTGACAGGCCTGCACCTGTTCCTCCGGTCACAGAACAAGAACACAGCCAGTCAGAAGTGGGGTGACTGCGACCAGAAGTCTGTATACGACCGACAAGATCCGCGTGACAGCCATCGCTACTCGGATCACTCGCTGCAGCCGGTCAACAGCACCCAGACCCGAGGCAGAGCCGACAGCGCCACAACGCTGCTTCACGCTGCCGCCCTCGAGGATGGACGAAGCCTGGCTTCGCCTCAGGGCTACGGATCCACTGCCCGCCATGCAATGTCGCCCAGGCTTTCCATCTCAGCAGACCCCAAGTATCCAGAGCCAACCAAGGCGCCCTCCGAGGTATCCCCCTCACAGATCCGGAAGCAGTCATACTCCATCTTCCCCCATCCTGCTCAGGAACCGCCGCCATCTTCCTCGACGGCACCAGCTGCTGCCGCTGCAGTGCTGCCCGCGACCACATACTCGCCCGTGTCATCGAAACCGGCCAGGGACACGTGGAAGCCACCACCAATCGTCAAGCCCTGGATGGGCCGAAGCCACAAGAGAGACTCATCCATCGTCTCCACCGCCACGGTCCAGATCGGCATCCGCCTCTCCAACATGGACGACTACGTGCCCCGCAAGAGCACCGACACCGAGGTGGCTGTCGTGTCTGCCGTTCCCCCGGTGCCAGACGTGCCCCCACTGCACATTGCCCGGTCCTCACCTCTGAACGAGGCCGAGATCCAGACCCCATCGGCCTCGGCCTCCGACAATGTGGACGTTGTCCTCGAGAACCCACCCAAGAGGCGGTCTCTCTGGGAAGCGAGGATGAAGACTCTGCCACCTACACCGAGCTCTTCTGCCGCCGCTACCAGCAACGGGTCTCAGCAGGAGGAGGGCGACGCCAAGTCGGCGGCTGGAAACCCCCAAGGGGCAGGTGGCGACAAGAACAAGGATGAGCAGGATGGGGGGCTGGCAACACTTAGCCCTACCGTCTATAGACCCCAGGAGGACAACCTCTCGCAGGGGAGTCCGTCTGGGACGTCCGTCAAGAAGCTGCCCAGCCCCAAGGGCGTAGGCTTCAACACGCCTACTCCCGTCCACGCACCTCCACGACCGACCGGAACCGCGGCGGCACCAACGACCTTGCCCACCCAGGAGCAGGCTAACTGGATCTAAGTCTCCTAATCTGCCACCAAACGCATCACCTCAAGAATTTCTTCATGACCAAGAAGGACCAGATCCTTCCCACAAACCATTCATTCACTCGTTCCCTGGAGGCCTTGGACTGAGTCCATGTAAGAATCACACTCGAACATGCGATGATGAGAATAAAAAGAAACCACATCATGATGAGGGGGTGAACGACGCGATCTCGCGCTGGAGGGAACCCAGAGGGTACAAAAAAATAAAGAGAAAGAATTGAATGATGATGGAGGGTGCATCCCCAGAGAAACAAAATAAAATAAAGAAGGGGTGTATCAGACTGGCCTGGCCGGCAGGAAAGGGACCACAACGAGTCAATCGGCTTCGGCGTTATTTGGATAATCTTCTTACTACAAAGCGGCACTGTACAATTACTACCCAACAGGACGTCTTCCCCCCTTTTTTGTCCTTTTACTTTCATCTGTTCTTTTTCTTTCATTCTTTTTCTTGCCTCCCTTTGTTACAGGAGAGGGAGAGAGAGAGGGATTAGGAGAAGCGAGTCCAAAGAAGGATTGATTCGAGACTTGTGGCGGCGCGAGCATATATCCCGGAGAGCAAAGAGCTATCATTGCATGTCATGGAGTGTCAACAAACAGCCATTCGTTCGCGAGCACACACCCACCGGTACCTTCTTTGACTCTGGGAATCGGGCCGGTGACAAGCAAGCAGTTTGGAAGCACACAGAATAGCCCATGGTCGCATCTGGCGAGCTGGCGGTCCTCGGATCAACCCTTGGCAGATGCAACCTGGAAATGATTTCAATTCAAACCACATTTTGAATGCCTCGATATTTTGGAAAACGAACCATCGCTGATTTTCCTCTCTGAGCATGTAATAATAACCATCGCAAAGAACCCTGACTACCTAACAGCTTTATGGGAACCTCCAGATCGGTAAAGCTGAGACCGCCCGAGATCAAGACTGAGCACTTGTCCTTCTCACTTCTTCTTTCTTGATGATGACTGGGCAGCAACGAGCTTCCTATCCTCCCACTTCTCCCAGCCCGCCTGAGACAGATCCTCGCTCACCACCAGGTCTCTGATGCGCAGGCCCCTCGCGACAGGCGTCTCCAGCGCCCAGCTCAGCAGCCCCACCTCCCTGACGACATGCGTGACGCCATACCAGGCCATCGCTGACAGGGTACCCGCCAGGGTGCCGACGAGGACCTGCCTGACGGTGTGGTAGCCCAAGTAGACCCTGCTCCACGAGACGGCGGCCGCGACGGCCAGCACAAAGACGCTGGCGACGGCGCGCTCAGCATAGGACCAGGGCCGGTGGGCATATGTCTCGACCATGACCCAGTCTGCACCCCAGGTACTCTTGTGATTATTCTCCTCACCCCCCCCTCTTTGTCCCAGCAGCAGCAGCAGCAGCAGCCGCCGCCGTCGCCCGCGACTCCCCATCATCCTGCTGGTCTCGTGGTGCCCGTGCCCCGCCGCCAGCACCACGAGGCCCATACCCGTGGTCCGTCCAGCTGGGCGTATGCCGCACCAGCAGGAACAGGACCATGGCCACCGCCCAGAAGGCGACAAACTGCGCGTGGCTGCTGGGCATGCCGTACCCCTTGCCCGTGCGGTGGATGCGCTCGGGCCGCTCCTCCTTGATGATGCGCTTCAGGGCAAAGTTGACGGCCTCGCAGGCGAGCTGGCCGGCGAACATGAGGCCGACCTCGGCCTCGCGGGTGGACCAGATCAGGGTCACGTAGACGACGCAGAGGGCCTGGGGGACGAGGGCGAGCCAGGCGCAGAGGTACGAGATGTGGTCGGAGGGGTCCTGTGGTTTCGGGGGCGGAGGGCGCAGCACGGTGGGGTTAGACATTGTTTTCTTTTTTTTTTTTTAAATGAAAGGGAATGAGGGGAAAGGGGAGCTTAGGGCTGCGTCTTGGGTAGCTGCGCTTACATAGTAGACGTGGGTGAGGGAGAGAGACGCTAGAGCAATGTCGTCGGCCATCGTGCAGCTTGGTTCGATTGGGGGTCCTGGGGAAGAAATGGGCGATTTATCAGCGTGAATGCATTGCTTCTTGCCCTGGGACTGGCGAGGAAGCAGTTCTGCCGGTGGAGGGAGGGAGGGAGGGAAGGGGGGAGGGAGAGGATGAGAAAAGGTATATGTGTTAAAGGCTGCACCGTGCTTGGGTTTTCTGCTGGAGCCAAATTCGAAACGTCACAGGAACGACGACATAAGGTTGGTTGATTGTTGCTTGGAGAGAGTGACATCGTTGTGGCGCAACTGTGGCTGGGGAATGTGGCGTCGGGTAATTCCTCCCCTCCCCCCCCCCCCGCGGGGGTTTTTTCCCTGCTTTTCTTGTCAGAAAAACAAACTGCAAAAAAAGAAATTAAAAAGGAGAAGAAAAAGAAGAATAGAGAGTAGTGAATAGTGTAAAGAGTATATTGTCTTCATTGCTCTGAGCCCGAATCGGAGCCAGAGTCTACGGAGGCTGCTGTACCTCCTCCTTGTTGACCCTTGGCAGCCAACTTCTTCTCCCTCTCCTTGGCTCTGCGTTTCAACTTCCTCTCCCTATTGAGCCGCTTCTTCTTCTCCATCAAGTGCTCCTCTTTTGATAACTTGTGCTTCTCCTCGGCCTCACGCTTCTCCTTCTCGGCCTTGGTCTTGATCCTCATGGCTATCCTCCGCTTCTTGCCAGGCCGTTTCCTCTTCTCTGCCTTCTTTTGATCGTCGTCCACACCGGCATCATGATGTGTAGGCTGAGAAGACGATGTGATCTTCACACTTAGTCCTCTCGCTGTCTTGCCCGGGCGCACAATCTTGACGACCCTCCACGGCCGTTCCAGGCCCCACGCCCGTTTTCTCGCGCCCAGCAAGATATCCTCCCCCGATATGGCCGAGCAGTGATACCTCTCCAACTGCTCGGACGTCGGCTCCCCCTGCCACATAGTACTCGATGGGCCGCTGGGCGAGCGTGAACCCACCCTCGCCCTGCTCTGCCTCCCCATCATCCGAGGCGGCCAGGACCACCTTCGAGGGCGCAGCTGTCTTTGCAGTCGTGGCAAAGAGCCGAAACTCAAATTCCTCGTCGTGTCTTTCTTCCGTCTCCCCCGGTACACCCTGTCCCTCGGAGACAGCCGGTTCTGAAGAGTGCCTGAGAGCGGGCTCTGGTGCGGACAGGTCAAGGCCCAGTAGCCTCGAGAGCCGCTCGTTCAGCCTCGCCCGCACCTCGTCGTCCTCCTTGTCCTCCTGCTCCTCTCCAGCGGCGGCGACATCGCCCTCACTGTGACTGTCGGCATCAGATGATGAGCCGTACAGCTCATCTCGCCGCACCCTAGACCACGAAGCCTGTTTCAGCCCACATGTTCCACCCCTTTCCCAATCGCTACCCGCCGGCGAACACGAGAACCTACCTCTTTGCGTTTGGTACCTCGAACAGCCCGGACGACATTTCAAAAGTCCGACGAGCCAGTCCCAGCACTTATCTCTCTCTCTCTCTTTTTCTCTCACAGATGAATATCTCGCACCTCGGAATTCCGGGAGGCTGTATGGCAGGGGGTTCACGGGCCAGTCCTGGTCAGGTAAGGATGCAATGTGCGGATTCCTGGCATGCAGTGCCAACTGGGTCCCTTTGGTGTCGACGAGTCGTTACACCTGGATCGTTCATGTACTGTTGGATAGTGGAGTACTGCCTTTTTGTTTTTTGTTTCTCGTTTTCAATGGTCGATGTACAAAGGTGTATTGAGGGGTGGTTTGGACAACTCCATGAAGACTTGGCTGCCGATGTCCCCAATGAAGGATGGCATGCTGCTGAGTTTCGTTCCGTTCCAGGGTCAAGGATGCTACAATGTCCTCGAAATTTCTTGCAGCTGCCACCAGCTGTCCGCCAGCACCCGGCTGCTGACCTAATCCAGTACAAAAGTACATCGAGCCCCACCAGCGCTACTATTGGGCACGGGACGGCCTTGGCCCCCCAACATGGAAGGTTCAGCTGTGTGCCTCACACCGCCAATAACCGCCCGGATGGACCTGCCCTGTTGCCCCCAACAATCATGATCGATCCAGTTCCTCTTTTATTTTATTTTTTATTTTTTTTTAACGCATCCTGACATTGCTGTCGCTCGAACAAGCTACCGCCCCGCCTGGAATAGAGTTTGATTTTATTCTTTTGTTGACATGGACAAGGTCCAGAAATGGCCTGTTGTCGGTTCTCTAAATTCTCCTCCATGTCAGTGGTGAACACGGGGGGGGGGGGGCAGTGTGATGCCCGCCTCAACCCAGCCGTCATGATAATCCCCTTACACTCTCGCTCACCACGAACAAACCCTCCCCCCTCTTCTCCCCCCCCCCCCACACACACATCAAGCTCCTTAATCGCGCGTCCCCTGCTGAGGAGCCCTAATTTTACTCTTCTCCTCCACCGACCATCACAAAAGGAACTAATAAGGAGACTTGTAGGAAGCAGAACACACGCACGCGCGCACACGGACTGTCCCCATCCCCTGGCTCTCCTTACTCGTGTGTCTTGTGTGTGTATGTGTGTCCCGCTCTGCATGACGAGATGAGACAGAATATGCACTCCTAAGACCATGCATGCATGCATGTATGGGGCATTCCAACAATAGCACACGGGAGACAGATGTGGTTGCCTACCCTGGTCCATAGAAACCGATGCCAATTCCGAAGCTAACTCGGCCTCCACGCCGCGTCCGGGGGGGTCGGGGTAAGAGGGGCCCTGAGAAGACAATCCTCAGCGCCGAGCGGGCACAAGGCGAGGAAAAGAGAACCGGTCATACTCTGGCCTAGGAGGAGATTGTGTGGCTATCTGCAAGGTCTTGTCGTGGCGGTGTGCCCTAGGCGTGAAAGAGGTACGGCTCGCTTGGACTGGGACTTCTGTGCCTTTGCTATGTGTCTAAAGTTGGTGACAAGGTCTCAGAGGTGGCTGTAAGTAAGTAAGCAGAAGATGCAGCAGGCATGATTTAGCACAAAAGAGCGTACAAAGCCAAGAGAGCACAGGTAAGTAATTCTGGTACCAATCCAATTTTTTTTCTTTAATTTGTGCCGTAGTAGTATTGTCCCTGCGGAATACAGGAAGATGGCCAGCCAGTTCCCTTTGATCACTCCTTGCCACCATCTCATTATAGTGTGATTGTGATTGTACGCCTGATACTGACTGCCCTTGGGTACCTCTCACACCTATCAATCATATCCATCCTTCTGAGGCAAGAGGAACACATACATAACAGCAAAAAGAAGCACAAAAAAACAAAAAACAACACACATTGGGGGCCCTTGACTGATGATGATGATGATGATGATGATGATGATGATGATGATGAAGCCGTGACCGGATATCCGAACAATGGAAGACTTGACAAACGACGTATGTATCTCTCTCTCTCTTCAGCGGTAGTGACCCGAATACCTCCCATTATTTCCTTCATCACTTGCCTCTCTTCCCGTCTGCTCCGCCCGCCTCCTCCTCCTACTCCTCTCCACCTCCTGCACCGTCCTGCCGTTCCCTCTCTATCATGGGGTAATCCAAACACCATTGTGCATGACAGCATGCATTTCTACCATGGGTACATTTCCAGCCCAGGTCCCTTTGTTCCCTAATCCCTTCCCTCAAGGATATTTCACAGAAAAAAAAAAACAGCCCAAGTGCTCCCAAGAGGACGAGAGAGTATCCACCCTGAGAACGGGCGTCTTCAAAGTTCCGCCGGGTATGCAGCCTCTCCCTCATGTTTTTCGTACACCTCGTCTCCCACTCCTACCACACCTTCCCCATCCCTTCCGTCCCTCGTGGTCCGTCAAAGTGTGAAAGAAAGGAAATAGGAGTAACATCCGTCGATCAAATTGGTATCGGAAAATATCGAAAGAAAAAAAAAAGAAGTCGCAATATATAGCACTGAAGCAAGCCCAGGGGCAGAAGTTGCAGGATTTCCCAACCCCCGAAGACCTGGTCGCACCAGAGGAAGAAACAAAAAACAAACAAGAATTACAAAAAGAAAGAGAAAAAAAAAAAGGACAGGAGGGCATCAACCAGGAAGAAATTGCCCAACGCCATCCTGAGCGCCGGATGTTTCATATGGGGTTGGTCCAGCGTGCGCGAGAACCAGAAAAAAGAAAAAAAGAAGATGAGTGGGAGGCGATGGAAAATGTCGATGTTCGAGCCGCAGCCGTAAGCGATGGTATTCTGGGACTATTGTGTACAAAGAAAGGCTGGCTGTGTCCTGTTGGAATTGTACATTTAGAAGAGGGTAGGATCGGCTCATTGTGAATATGTTTTTGAGGATGGTGTCTGTAGATCGAGCTCTTCCCCACGTCTGCTCGTTCATGACGACCGTAAGAGAGAGAGAGAGAGAAAGCGAAGATACGAGAGGGGTCTGTGGGTTTGGCCTTATTTGGGTCATCCACCTCCCTTGTCTCTCTGCGCTCTCTCCTTGTTGGCCCTCCATCTTTCCGAGGGGAGTGAGGTTTATCCGCCACACAAGGTATATCGCTACCCGTTTGTTGTAGCCAGATAACCCGCCCCCTTATTCCTGTCGCAGCAGAAAACGGCGGTCAGGCTCCATATGGTCGCTTGAAGCCTTACGACGCGTTCCACGAGTAGTGGCCCACCGCCTGGCCGGGGTACACAGGAGCCGAGGGGGCATGTGTCTCGGCCTTGACGCCTCCTGCCGAGGTCTTGTACTGCTCCGTCGGGTACGGATAAGAGGACCTGTTGTGGTCTCCGTTGGCGTAGGTCGGCGCGTTGGACTCCCCGGCCGTTGTGGTCCACGAGGCTGATGGGGGGTAGTAGTCCCGCGGGGGCTGGCCCGCCGTGCTCGATGCTGTCGCGGCACTGCTGTCCGGCGCCCCGGCTGAGCTCGTGTACGAGTGGTGCTGCGAGGTGCCGGGGCTGATCTCGGCCGAGGTGCTACTTATGCTGCCGTAGGCCGCAGGAGGGCCATACCGGTACTCGTTGGACGACTCGGTGCTCGATATCGACGCGGCGTGGATCGATGGGTGGCTCGGGTGGCGTGGGCTCTTGGACGGCCGTGGGTTGGCGTCGTCCACGTATCGTGGCACGCTGAGGCCGCTGGTCGCCGTCGCGGAGCCCGAGAGAGGTGCAGGCGCGGTGGACGTCTGGACGTACGAGGCATACTGGGTCCGTATCGGGGGTGCTTGTGACGATGCTCCCGGGGTCGAGTGCTGTCCTGGCTGGTCGCTCGAGACCATGGACAGCTGCATGGACGGCATCGAGGTGGGAAGGTGAGACGGCATGTCTTGGCTCTCGGCGGGGTATCCTGGTGTTCCAGACAGCGGCATCTTCTGGTATGGGTCGGATGCGATGGTCGTCGCTGGGTACGTCGACGGGCCAGAGGCGGGTGCCATGGTGGAATTCCACGATGTCGGATATGAACTGTGCCGCTGTCAGCTCGTCTAAAGTTCAACCACGCGATATAAGAGTCGTCACCATCCATCGCTTCTTTTTCCCATCACCTCAAAAGGGAACAAAACTCATGAAAATAGTTTTTCCCTCATCACGCATTTCTTCCTGATTCTTCGTCGCTCGGCTCTCCGCTTCTATGAGCGCGCGCGAGAGAGAGAGAGAGAAAGAGGACGGGAGGAGGATAACAACTCACTTTGATCGCATATTTCCCATCGGGCTTGCTGGCATCTTGGTGGGCGCGGTAAATGTGAAGGCCGTCCGCGGTAGCTCTATGTTCATAGGTCTCCCCTTGGCGTCCTGGGTCTTGACCGACAGAGGTCCTGCCACGATTCCCAGCCCGGTTTCCACGAGCGCCTGGCCTCTCGAACCGGCGCTGGACCCCAGCAGTGGGATCTCCTTTCTCGCCTGGAAGTTTCGAGGGCTGCGGCCTCGCACGACGATCGGTGAGGTCTGGGCCTCTGAGAGCACGGCCTTGGTGCCGTTCGCCAGCGTCGCCACCACCTTGAGGTGCACCACAAAGTGCTGCTGGAGCTCTTTTCTCCTTCCATTGTTTGCCGTCGCACTGGGAAATTCATGTTAGCACGTTGGGACTACTCCCCACGACTGGTCTGGAGCAGCGGTTCCCCAGGGCATCTCCACGTCCTGCTTACATTCGAAACTGGAGACGCCGCCACCCAACCGGGTAGACTGCGTACTCTCCTTCGCTCTCCGTCCCGTCGTCCTGGAACGGGATGAGCGGCAGTGACGCTGGCTCCTGGTCGGGCGCCTGGTTGACCTCTGGCGAGTTGGGCGGGGGCGTCTTCCAGGGGATCACAATCAGGCGGACCGGATGGCCGTCGACGGACTCGATGGCTGAGATGGTGACCTCGGTAGCGCTGACGGGCACGGTCTCTCCCGTCTCCGTGATGACGGACATTGGGCCCCTCGGTGTGATCAGCGAGCCGCTGACCTGGAACAGATTTCGCCGGTAGCACGTCAGCTCCGGCTGCAGCACGCTGCCGTCCGTGTTGGTGGTGGGCATCTCGGACAGGAAGAACATGCCGTGCAGCTGAGCCGTCAGCTCGAGCTGCTGGATGCGCCCGTGGCCGTCGAGGATCGTGAGCTTGTCGGGCACCTTGCGGAAGGCCAGGAGCTTGTGGTCGTGGCCGACGCCCAGCTTGGTGCCGTCATCGCGCAGGTCCTGCACGATCTCCTGGTACGGCGGCTGCTCTGTTGCCGAGTACGGCCTCTTGAGGCTGGGGAAACTCTGGTGGCTCGTCAGGGAATGCTGGGCGGCATGTCGGTCGTAGGGGTCAGCGGCCGAGTCGTCCTGAGAGTATCGGCTGTATGAGGAATACTGCGAGTGGTGGTCCACGCTGCCCCAACCGCCCTGCCTCGGTCGTCCTGACTGCGGCGAGTTCGAGCCCGTACTAGAGATCCCAGTGTCCGCGGCGTGACTGGGCCGGCTTGTCGACATCTGCACCGGACTGCCGTACCAAAGATTGTGCTGCGACGCCGGCTCCTTCAACTCTGCCATGGTGACTGCGTAAGTTGCGGTGCACATGGGAACATGTCTTGCTCAGCAGGAAGATTTGCTGAATCCCTCTTCTTGGTGTTTTGGTCTTCCTGCTTCTTCAGGTCTGGGACTGGAAGGTGGAGTGTGGTTGAAGGGGGGGGGGGGCAGGACGACAGATGGCCGACGCGGTCGTGACAGAAACGAAGGGCCGAGATGGGTTGGTGGTTGAACAGCACGCCGTCGCCACTTGATGATCCCAAGTCCACTAAAAGGTGGGAGAGATATATCGGATCCAGCCACACACGCACACACACTTGAACACACTGTCTCTCATAAAAACGGCCTAAGCGCGGCCGTTGTTCTCTCGCTCTCTCGGGCCGTACTCGAAGCTGGACTCGCCACACGCACACCTACACGCACGCACACAAACACAAGTTCGAACAGGTCTGCGACTGTGTAAAGCCTTGTCGCTTAGGCAGTTGAAACAGGACGAGGTTGAATATGCCCAACAGACGAAATGAAGAGATGAGGTTAGCATGTACTCGAACGAGTGGCCTGCAGGTCTGCAGAAAACAAGTGGTACTTGTATGGAAATGATACGGTAGATATTGGTGGGGGGAGTTTTTATGAAAGCCGCCGGCACTATCCTGGGGGTGGATCAGGGTCGATGGGGGCAGCAGCAGCTCCTCTCTCCTCCTTCACGCTCCCACACGCACACCCACATACACACATATACATATACTACACACGGACGGGCAGCGGGCGGCCATGGTCAGGGGTGCTGGTAGTGGTGGTGGTGGTGCTGCTGCTGGTGGTGGTGGTGGTGGTGGTTGAGGAGCCAGGAAGTGGATAGCAGGGAGTGATGGAGTCTTTTGACGGTGGACCGCCCTTAGGGCCAGAAATGCAAACAATCGAGGGGAGCTCTCTCCTGCGCCTAAGTATACTGTACAGTACGTATCCGCATGTACATGTAACCATACAGGGAAGGAGGAGGGAGGCCGCGGCGATCTGGCAGGTGAGCAGCAGGGGGCTGCTGTGAGTTGAGATACTTACGGCATATGGAATACCACCTGAGCCCACCTTGCTATGGAGGTCGGCCGGACGGGCAATGTACATCGCAAGGTCTGACCCTCGTCTTTTTATTTTTCACACCCACCCCCCCTCTGACAAGGTGATTTCGTCACGACCCAGCTTCTTCCTCCTCCCCAGGGCGCCCGGGCTTCAAGATGCCCCCCCCCCTGGTTCGAAAATGAGATCAAGATATTTGGAGAGGAAAAAAAAGGTCAGCTGGCGGGTACTCATCACAATAATTTCTCCAGAAGAAATCAAGTCTCACTGCTATAGCAGAAGAGAAGGAGGAAAATAAAACCAAAAACAGCGGCCGACTGCCCTGAACCTTTGACCGAGGACGACGGAAAAAGAAGTGGGAACCTGCTGCAGCAGCTGCAGCAGCAGCAGCAGCAGCAGCAGTACATAGTATTGCACCGCCAGGGGGCCTTTGGGGCGCTAGGAGATCCGAGCATAAAGTTTGTGAAGATTCATCGGACTGACCAACACTTGCCGTCTTCCCTGAAATGTTCTGCCGAAGGATCAAGGAACTCCTGGCTAGTGGCCACGACCTTGCGCCCAGGACCTGGCCAGAGTGGATCGGAGATGGATGCAAGACAGAGCTCACACCCGCGCGACCCCTCCAGCAGGCACTTTGTCTGGACCGCGTCGAAATATAAGACCATATTGTAGCTGCACGACGAGGGGTAAGAAGACCTGCCGCGGAGATTGCGAGAACCCCCCCCCTCTTTCTCTCGACGAGGTGACAGAGGGCAACAGAAAGAGGAGGAGGACGACAAGGACGGCCTGCTGCCGTTCTGCCGCCTGCGGGAACTGGGGGAAAGATGGGAGATTGGCCTGATGCTCTCCTCCCTCGTTGATCTCCTCTCTGTGTCTCGACTTTCTCCAGTGGCTCCCCCCCCCCCCCCCTTCTCTCCCTCTCTATCAGAACAAGGTCCGGAAGGCTGGGTCCTTTTTCGCACTCATGGAGCTCGGTGCACTGCCTGGCCCCTGTCTCTCGAGACGAGCGGCAGGGGGATCTGATTCGAGCAAAAAACCCCCGACAAGCTCATCGAGGCTGCAGGCCCGCAAATTCTCTCGACGACCGTTGGGCAAGACGGCCGATAGGTGATCAAAACGGAATGGTGTAGCGGGCATGGGGGCCGGGCAAAGCAAAATTCGGTTCACGAGATTGCTCAAGACCAGGGGCCTCGAGTGGGAGGGTGGGTGATTGATTTCTCGGTGGAGAACTGCAAGAAAAATAAGACCAGGGGTGGCACCCAGGGGTGTCCCAGCAGCCATTTCTGCTTGGGAGTTGTACCTGCTACAAATGCGGTACTATTCGGTATAATAGCTTAGTATGCACCATTAGTAGCAGCGGCAGCAGCCACAGCCGGCTCCTCTTCCTGTTCTCCTCCACCCCTCCCTCCCCGATCCAGTAGCAAAATAGAGACACTGTTCCAGCCTGATGAGGTCAGTGACCACAAGATGGAGCGCAACGTATTGGTCAAGCCTCTCGTGTGTGTGTGTGCGTGCGAGAGAGAGAGAGAGTGAGTACGCGCGCTCGCCCACGTGTATGGATATATAATACACCCCCAGGACATATATAAGTAAGTATATATTCTCCATCTCTAGTCTTAACCTCTTTTAAGACCCAGGAATCATGCTGGCTGCGCTCGGTATGCGTGATGGGTGTTCAGGGCTGCAAAGCAGAGACAGACAGCCTCTAGGCGCAGACAAAAGGCAAACTCCGCATGTAGGGGGGTTGGGACAACATGATCTGACTGACTGACTGCCTGCCTGCCTGACTGACCAGCCGACTGCCATCGTACTGTGGGTGTATGCCACAGGGGGCCCGGCTCAGAGCAGCACTGCTTGGCGGGATCTGGTCCTGTTCTTTTGGTGACACGGGTATACAGCTCTGGTACAGGCTTAACCGACCCTGCCCCAAATTCCATGAGCCGGTGCAGCGTGACCACTATGGCAGTCACAGGCGGCAGAGAAGTCTAGAGGTCGCATACCTCGCGAGGGTCCGCACCCACTTCGGCTTTTGGAGGGGGGTAGGGGGGAGATGAGACGTGAGGCATTCGAGCCAATTGTGCGAGGCCACCAAGTCATGGGCAAATCATGGACCTCCCAAAAGGGGTCACGCACAGCTCGACGCTGCCGACCTCGTCTGCATCTGCAGATCTGGAGATGTGTTTGGTGTGTGCCTTGTCTGCGCAAGGAAATATCGTCTTTTCTTCAACCCCTGTTGTGCTTCCGGCTGCTGGTGTCGGCTTTCAGTTCTCGATCGTGGGCCATTTGCACACAACGACAACAGTCGACGAGTCGATAAGTGTTATCTTGTCGATTGCATCACCCTGTGCGCACTCCCTGTACCGCTCTGACACCCGAGTGTTCGAAGCGTCAAATATCCGAAGTCGCAAGCGAGGTGGGTTTCGACGGCCCCGCATGCCCGCCTCGTACTGAATGACCTACTCCACTGTTAAATGTTTTGAAACTTGGGACTTTTCAACGGTAGCAAGCCGCCCTTCTCGCTTGGCCACGCCGACATTTAGTTTCCCAATCGCCCTTGGAAAGGATGCATGAGTCTAGTAAGGCGGATGGGCTCGACGTTCCGAGCCTAGACGTCCAGGCATGCAGCAGGGCCCCCGGGAGAGAGGGGAGGGGGGGGGTGATTAGACGCGCCTCTGGCCTGATGAACGGCCGCTCCTAGCAGACGACATTCCAAAAGTGGACAAGGGGGTTGGCCGAAGAAACGCCTGCAGCCACGGCCCACTTCCCTAGCCTGCACAGGCCGCATTGAACGGGCCCGCCATGGGGTGTGCCACCCCCTCCTCTCCCCCCCTCCTCCCTGGCAACTGCGCGAAAATGGCACACACAGGCTGCTTGTTGGTTGCCATGAGAAGAAAATAGTGCTCCAGATATTCTTGTATGCAAGAGATTATCGCAAAAGAGGGGACAGTGACTACCTCTGCAGCATGCAGGCATCGCGAGCTGCGCCTACTGGTCTCAAAGTCCTGCCAGACCTCATGGGCATGCAGAAGCTCCTTTTGAAGACACAGTGACGTGCTGTGGTCGGCGTCTGAAGGAGTGCGAGGTGCCGTGAAGTATGCCTCGCCACACAGCCCTGTCCCTTCCCCCCCCCTATTTGTGCGTTGCAATTCTGATATGACGATGGTAGCAGATAGATAAGATGCACTTGGCTACTGATGCGGCAAGCACTGTCAGGCAGCCAGTGCGCCCCTTAGTTGTCACGCTCATCTCCTCGTTGTTGCCCACAAGAATAAACCCCTCAAGGTTCAAGACGGAATCATTTCGCTGCCGTGCACCAAGACAATCAACTGCCAGATCTCTTTGTGATGGTGGTGCTCCTGACATACTGAAATCAGGGGTCAGAACGGCCAAATAGTGGATGCGTGCGTGGATGGTGGTGTTCCATTACCCCTCAGCCCGGCGTAATTCGAACAGGGCGGACGACCCTTCGCATGCATCTCTGCTCCTTGGGATGGTATCAAGATGGAAGCCTGGCCGCGCACACGTCCACAAGCACACACCCACATCCGTTTGAGGTGGCTGAAGGCGAGGTCTTCCTTCCCGGGGAACCTGGCAACCACTACATGCAACGGATACAAGCATCGTAGATCGTCGAAATCCTTCAAGTGTGCCTGACATGGAGCTGAATCCATCGCGAATAAGTTGGGGGCCACGCGGTCCAAGAGAGGACATAGTAACCCCAGCGGCGCTTGGCGGCAAAGCAACCACCCACGCGAGCTCACAGACGCTGGGTTGGTAGGGATCATCAGTCTTTCCCAGATCGTCAGAGCCCCTTTTTAACGCATTGAGTGCTGGAGGGAACAGGATTCTGGTGCCAAGAGACAAGTCGTGAACGTCACCTCCTCGGTCGCGGTGATGTCTCTACAACTGAAGGAGCGAGGCCTTCTCTTCTCTGTAGCGCAAAAATGAAATGTATAGTGTCTAGACATATTCCCCCTTCAACGCAAGTCTTTTCTCCCGCGCAGAACACACAGATAGCTGCTCCTGGACAATGTGGTGCGTGAGGCAGGAGATGAGAGAAACCACTTTTGGACTGAAGCTTAATTCAACAATCTCAACGGCTTCCGCCAAGAAGAAGTCTTGTTGCAAGGATGATGCCAGCTTGAACAGCTTCAGAACCGTTGGCAACCGATGGTCCTTGCAAGTGGGCGACTCCAGGGTTGATCTTTTGTTGGAAGTCAATTTTTGTGCCGCCTAACTGTTGCATATCGCATCTAGACGTGATCTGAATATGACAATCTTGTTGGAGTATGACACAGTGCCAATTCTCGTAGCTACAAGCGAGAGTGTGAGGGGGGGAGGGAGCCTTCTGAGATGTCGTCAAGGCCAGTGCGTCTGTGTGGCATCTGTGGATTATGTAGCATCAATTAGAGAGCGGGGGCCGCGCGCGGCGTAACATTACCTTGATCCAGGGTGGCGCCCCCCACCCCCCCCCCCCGTTACAATCGAGGGCCCTACGCTCTGGTTTCCTAGATTGTCATCAATGTTGGTCTTGCGACTCTGATGTCTGATGACCTTTAGTGTCAGGCTACGTTTATCGAGGTTTGGTGTCTCAAAAACCATGCCCTAGAAGCAAGTTGATGGCTTCTGATGTCCCACTATAAGCACTGTAGTACTTTGCAACCCGTCAAAGCCTCCCTCAGCGGAGGGCGGCGATGGGGATCCTACTTTAGTTGGCAGGCAACCAGGCCCCTCTTTTCTACACTACCACCGTCACTGAGCATGTCAGCAAGACATATCCAATAAATGGGTTGGCAGGGCCAATAAACATCACCTATGCTTCCGAGGCGACGCCAATGCGGGTCGCCGACCGGCGCAAAGTTCGAGATAATAAGAGGAACGCACAGCCTAAAGCTCCTATATGCCTTTGAGTACCAGGCTACACCGTACGCGTCTGTATTTTAGGCCAGCAGCCGGCCTCAGAACACCTTTCTCCTAGGATAATTCCGGCGTGCAAGGACGGAAGTCAGGGCCGGCAGGGTTTTGTGAGGAGCATGCGTTAGCAGAGCAGGCAGGTGTGTGGGTGAACATCTGGAACATCCATCCGGTAGTCATGCAGCAAGGAGACCTGGATGAGTGACCAATGACGAGATGTCCAGCTCCGCTGGAATTTCCAAACGCCGTGTGCGGCACACATGGTTTAATGGCCCACTGCTGCTGACCCTCAGGGATCCACAGTCGTAAGGCCACTGCTACTCAAGCTGAGCGGCAATGCATCGGAGCAGCCCTACACTCGGTACCCGCCATATCGTTGTAGTGGTGAGGTCCATAGTAAGGTCGCATGTGGTTTGGGGCTGGAGAGGGGGCATGCTGAGCCTTCAGAGATCTGCTGCGCCATCCGGTAGAGTCATCGCGAAGATGGGCCTCATCCCTCAATTCAGCATGCTTAGCTAGACACAACTCGAGAGAAAGAAGGAGAGTGAGAGAGGAGGCTGGGATGCAACAGCAAGGGGAGCGGCTGCCTCGTCTCGACCACTCGGGGAACGACCGCTCGGAGAGGAGGGCATGGCCACAGGGCAGTCAGCGCAGTGGGGAATTGTTTTGGTCAAGCTGCAGACCCGCCTCCAAATGAAAAGTCCCCAGATGTACAGGCGCGCGAGATGGATGCGCAATAACTGTTATGACCGCCAAAGATTACCTGCAGAGGCCTGCTCTGCGCTGAGGCGCAGGCTCGGTGCATCACTGACGCGAGTTGAGAGGTCTTTACAGGCGCCTCGCGTGCCTGGTCGCCAGCACAGCGTTGCAAACGGTGCTTGCCGAACCGCGTGGCGTGCATCTAAAAAGGCTCAACCCGTCATCCCCCGGATTCTGGTCTGGCCATCTCATCCCTCCTGGTGCAGCGGCTGACCGTTTCGATTGGGCTCTTGTCGCGAGCATCTCCTTTCTCTGCGGGTCGGCATGGTCGGTCGGTGAGGACTCTAGGCCTGATCCAGCAGTAACCCCGACCGGCAGAATCCATTCTGAATGGGGATCAGCATACCCATATCGGCTCGATCTAGAAAGGCGACGAGTGACCGCTCCGCGGACGAGCTGGGGGTGTCGTTGGTGGACCATGCCGACCGTGTTGAACAATAAATGACCCTGGTCACGTTCTGAAAGTGGCGCGACCTGCTGCTGCAGCACACAGATCGAAAGTCCAGATTTCACACCGGTTGGCTTAGCGAGGACACAATGGGGGAAGGACAGTTATTTCCCGTGGTCAATTGCGCCGAACACCCGCGCATTCGGAAGAGGGAGGGGGGGAGGGCGGAGGGGGTTGTTGGTCCAGAATCAGCTGCAGCCAGGGATCTGAGGTCGTGGTGGGGATGAAATGGTTGCAACCTTGGCGGAAAGGTCTTGGGTCAAGGTACCGTACCGGCCCGTGTGTAGTTTTTGGCCTTCCTCTTTGGTCGACGTGGCAGCCTCTGCAGCTTGTGATTAGCCAGACAACCTCTTGTCCTGAAATTTTCTTCGAATCCTCTGGTCAGGATGCCATCTGCCATCGTAGACCGCCGTCCGCCGTGTTTCGCAGAGGCTGGCAGTTTTGGGGGCCGAAAACGACCGAGTCGGGTCCTTGATGATGAGGATGGAGAGAGAAACGGGTCAATCCGCCTGACAGGTGGGACGGGAGGGCAGTTAAATTATCGCACAGTGCAGACACTGCAAGCCCATGTAGACCGGATGTATGCAGTAGGTAGCGCGGTCACACTCCTTCCGGACCATATTGCTCGTGTAGCCGACAATAAGTGTGTACCAACACTTGCTAGGCCATGCACGGCGACGTACCCTTGATGACCTCTCGTCGACCCGGTCGCATTCATCGCGTACACTACCGAGCGAAGTTGGGAGCCGTAGCGAATGGTCGGATATGCGTAATCTTCTTGCCTTTTTATCATTATTATTCTTCTTCTTTCTTCTTGTTTCCCCCCTCTTTTTTTTATAAAAAAAAGGTGCGCACGAGGCAGCTAAGACCACATCGACGCAGTCTCGGTGGGCCAGCGAGATGGAACGGAAGCCAGAAGTTGCTGCGGGGTCCGTCGAGAGACTTTTCCGTATTTAGACGGGACAGAGTGTGGGAGAGGACATCTGTCGTTGGGTCGACATGTGAATTCCCGTCCCACACCCCGCTGTAGGGTTTATGCGCAGTGACTCTGCAGGCAGGTATGTGCAGGCACAGGCCCAGGTCCAGGTCCAGGTCCAGGTCCAGGCCCCCTGTCCCTCACTCAGGCACCTGGCTCTGTGGGCCTTGGACACAACATGCGGATGAGTTCGAAGCCAGGGCTCGCGGCTTCGAGCTGCACATCCCCGAGGCTCTTGTCGCTGCTTCCCTCACATTGATGCAACGGCATTCTCGTGGTCATCGAGCCGGCTGAGGTTGGATTTTGGCATTTGAGGCTGAGGTGGACCTTGAACTTTGAGTTACATGCCACTGAGTTTGTGTTGCATTCGATCCGTCATGGTGCACAAGGCCTATGGCCGAGTCCAAGTCTTGACATGGGACGGGTAGTTGCAGGTTCGTGAGAACCAGCTGGGTGTGCTCATGCAGCGGGCTTGCAGTCGTTGTGCAGTTCGTCGTGCGGCGGCCAGTAGAGCAGCTTCCTTGCGCTCGAGCTGTTGTCCTTCAGAGCTATCACAACAGCCCGGGGGGGGGGGGGAAACGTAGCTAGGGAGGAAAGGGAAGGGGTCCGATCCGAATGTGAGCAGACAGACCATTACAGATACTTTACTGTACAGCGCAGTGCTATGACCATGGAGGCAGCCAGCCTCCCGGCGCGAGGGTGGCGCTGGCAAGAACGTGCAAGATCTGCCCTCATCTCTCTCCTAGAATGGAAATGGTAGACTCTGCTGCATTGCATGACGCGTGTGTGTTGTGTATGTGTGTGTGTGTTTGTGTGTGCGGCCTGCAGTCATCGCTGCATGTCCATCCCCATACAGGCTCGAGGGGGGGCAGCAGGTCGAAGGCTTCGATGTAACTTGGGTCCAAAACAAGCTCTGCCGAGCTGCTAGTCCGATGCAGAGCTGCTGTGGGCGAAAGGGATGAGCTTCTGCTGGTCGAGCACGTCAGGCCGGTCGAGGTTGGGGGTGGAGTGGGGTGGCGTGGTGTGGCGTGGTGCTGGGCGTGTGGGTGGGATACAAGAAGCTGCAGTGGTGCTTGCTGCAGTGATACGGTGGGAGATGGATGGAAAAGCGCCTCACGTAATCTCGACGTGCAGGTGCTTCAGAAGGGGGTGGTTGCCCTTGCCCTGAGCGGTACGTACCGAGTACTTAGAGTTGGGCAGCGACCGCGGCCCGCTACTGTGCCCATATCTGACCAATCAGATGAGACACTTTCTTCTACTCCTGCCACCAGAGTGGGGTGCCGCAGTGCGCTATATACGTACTGAAGTAGCGGTACTGCCACAGTACTACGCTCGGTGCTGTCGAGGCAGGTACGTACCGCCAAGGCTGACTGACTTCCCGCTCCTGTAGTCCACACTGCTGTACATACTTAGTACTTACCCACACGTCCAAGGACACCAAGCCCGTCCATCTCTGGCTCCTCCAAACGGCTGGCTGCAGATTCGTCTGCTGCAACAGTCTACTGTAACATAGTATCTCGTCAGATTTCTGCTATCTGTACTCTTTTCTTTTCTCTTCCTGCTCATACTCCCTCTAATCCTCTGCCTCCCCCCCCCCAAAAAGGGAAAAACGTCAGCCTTTGAGCCCTCCAATTGCAACGATGCAGCCCTATCTCTCTTCACCCATGCTTTCCTTTTCTGGTCCCGCTTCTCCTCCTCCCTCCCCCCTCTCACACGTACACACTCTCTCGGAGCGTCATACATGACTATTATGGTAGTAAGCTGGACAGTAAGCACGGCGAGACAATGTACTACTTGGGATGATGCGTTCCAGCTCGACTCCTCTCGCCCCAGCCCAGGTTTGAGGTGGGCCCTCACCACCATCATACTAACACCATCTCACTCCCTCTCATGTCCCCTTCCACCCGAAAGAAGGACAAACGAGGAATCAACAATACCGACTGATACATACTGCCGCGCACGCCAACAGCCGAGCCTTTGTGGTCAGCGGATCCAACCTTATTTCAGCGCGCCCTGCTAGACTTGCAGTCTCTCTCCCAAACGTTGGGCGTCTTCGGGTGTGGTCGAAGGCTTCTAGAATACATACTGCTCTCGTGCCATCGACACACATCCTCGACATGGCCTCGGCCGGATCAAGGGAACTCATGGTGTGAGCCAGCTCAGCCTGGCCACTTGATATGATCTCCTACCATTTGTGTTCTGCCGTCACGAGCACCGCCCCCTCGCTGTTGCTGAACCCATGGTCGGCAGAGCTCGCCTCAGCCATGTGATTGGACGCTGAGAGATGGGTACCTGACCTGTGTGCATGGCAAGATTGCTCCAGCATTTCTTAATTTGGAGGAATAGTTGCATCGAGCGTGACACTATCACTTCATCTACCTGAGCACGTTGTGGGGGCCAGGAAAGGGAAACAGTTCTTATTGCTCCTTCATCAGCTATCCTCCAGCAGCAACTCCACGGGCCTCACTGGATGGGTGATGGCGAGTAGTGTGTGATTTCATCTCTGACAGACACAAAAAAAAAAAAAAAAAAATTGAGGTTGCGTACCTCAAAGGTTCCGAATGCCCTTCGGACACCGACCCAATCAGGTCTCTTACAGTGCGTGAATCAGTGATATGCCTCAGCACATCCCTTCCCAAAGCTGAACCCCCCAACCAGACTGCAGTCACACATGGCTGTCTGCATCTGCCTCGCGGCCCTTGCGAGGCGGTTGATCTGCCGTAGCAGCTGCTGAAGATCCTTTGCGCAAAACATGGTGAGTACCCAGACCGGTCAGAGGTACTTTACCTGACCACTCTGCCACCCTCGCGTGGTGAGGTTTGACATTGACATTGCCCCCAGGCTCCTAAACATTTAGCCTGGAGGGCTCAGGATACTCTCGCCCCACCACCCACCCGGCCCACTCAGGCCTATGGAGCCTTTCTGAGCCGTGGAGCTTCTCAACCCGTCTAGCGGCAGGTTGGCAGAGAACTAGCAGCGGTAATCATCGCTACAGCCAAATGTAATCACATATGTACTCCATAGTAAACATGGCTTGCATAGTGCATGGGCAAATTGACCTGCAGCTCGACAACCACCAGAGGGCAGTGAGAGGTACCGTCCAAGTAGCCGAGGTCAAACCCCGAGGTCTGCAAGCCTACACACAACCTGGCCCAGCTGGTCTTGGTATCCCCACCCAATCCTCCCGTCATCCCGCCGCCACTGGCGGTGGGCTATGTATTTTCTTCAGATACTATGTATTCGAGGGCGCGTGTGGGCCGTCTGCCGTCCTGGTTACTTCACACCCCCCGCCCCCAGCGATCTGCGGTGGTATCGAGCAAGCAGCTTCGAGCCGCAAGCTACTGCTAGGCTCGCGACGGGGGGCCTCCTGTCAAATTTTCTGCTTTGCGACGAGCAGACGACATGTGCACGCCCCAACCAAGCCTTATTGTTTCCGTCCCTCTCTGTGTTTCTCCCTCCCTCTTCCCCGTCCCCCAACTCTTCTCCCCCCCCTCCCATCTCCTCTCTCCTCGCACTTTAGCCCTCAAAGCTGAAGCCTAGCATCCGCCATCCCCCGGCCCTCTGCCTCTGCGATATGTGTGACCCCGACTCATCTAAAAGAGTGACAAGAGAGAGGGGGGTTTTGGGGAAACAAGGACAGAGAGAGAGAGACCTGAGTCGGTCCACACACCACTCATCCAAGTAGTCATGTCCGATAGCACCAGCACCTGCACTATGTACAGTCAGTCCATGAGTAGGCGCGCTATGTTGCTCTTGCTAGTTAGTGAATCTCGTTCTTTAGCGCACCGAAGATCGAGCCTGCCCTGCCCTGCTGCACAGGTCTGCAAACTGGGATAATCCCCCTTCGAGGGCTGACCCATGGCAAGTGCCTAGCCTAACGCCAGAGCTGGGCAGGCGCCTGGCCACATGATTTTTCTTAGGGGCCGTTGAGGAGCCTGGACGTGTGAAGCTAGAGACTAGATCTACTTACTACAGCAGTTAGGACTCCCGCATTCTTTTGCGCTGTGAATCTTGCAGATCGTTAGCCCCGGGGGGAGGGTGCAGGGTCATGGCTTCCACGGCGGAAAAAAAAAAAAAAAAAAAAAAAAAGAACAAGTCCTAACCGTGCGCCGTCAATGTCAACCCTGTTTTTGGTATGTTTTCTTAGGGACACGAGACAGCATCAGTCGGGGCTAGAAGGGCGGGAGCTCCCAAAATTAGGTCTCCCCCCCCCTTTTTTTTTTTTTCCCACCCCCGGTGAGAGCTGAACTTGTTTGCTGCTGCTACGTAGTATCAGCAAGTTTATTCTGTTCCTGCTGCCGTGTGCAAACTATTCTGTAAATGTTTGTTTGTATGTTGAGTCTGTCTGTCTGTCTGGGCTATCATCAGGGGTCCCGGGAGGCTCCGCATCGATTTCCTAAGGCGGACGCCCCGAGACAAACAGATGCGCTGATGATATACGGACTCTCCATGGATAATATTACATGCTTGTCCTCCTTCGTGTTTATTCCAGTGCTGTGTGCACAGGTCTATCATGCGGGTCTTCACACGCGGCCGCTCGCATGCCGCGCTGACACTGATCTCCCCCTCCTGGCGGCCGTGGATGCGGTCCTAGCCAGGCAAGTGTCTTGGCTCGAATGACGGCAGCAAAGAGGTCATCGTCATCATCATGGCCTGACGGCATAGCCAGCCGGCCAGTCCCTCGGAATCGAGGTCAGACCCACATGCAAACCCTCTTCGCTATAAGCACATAGTCCGTCCGTGTTCACTACGATACTCCTGCTGTTCGCAAATCACGTGGGAGAATAAAAGCGGGCAGACTGTAGCAGAGCACAATCGCGACTGGCTCGTCCACTTTCCCTGCACTGACTGGGGACCACCCCCGACCTCGACCTGAAAGGGGACGACGGCACTTCTCCCAGGAGGGAGCTTGTTTCTTGCGTCCGCCCTGCCAATACTTAATTACCTACTCAGGGGGTGGGAGGGAATAAAAATCAATGGGAGGGCGGGCAGTGAGCTGCGGTGACGTGCGCCAGGGTTCTTGCTTGTGAGCCCAGGTCTATTTCCCCTCTTATTGTTATGGTTTAAGCGCTATAGTGCACTGCGCTGACGGAGAAAGTCGAACGTCAGGTCTCCACAGCACAGGGACCACGGTATAATACTACTTGATGGTCAATATATTGACCCCATGCTGTAGTAGTACCGTCCGTGCCTGTCCGGTAGCAGTCTTGATGGTCGGTCGGTCCAGACACCTTGACTCGCCCAGAAAGAAAGACTTTACTTATTGGCTACCTGGTAAATACTTGTGGTGAGGGAAATTCAACGACATCTGTTCTTTACAGCTGGAGGTTTCGTACGCTTTCGTCCGTGCGCACTGCACGGTTGGTAGGGTCGACTCACATATCTGGCAACAAGACAGGCCCGACGTGAACCCCAAGAGTGCAACGACAGGGGACGCTGGTTCGCATCGTTCAACAACAGAGTGAGGGTGCAGAAGGCCGGATTCTCTCCCCTTGCCATCGAGGAGCCGCCGGCGCCACTCGGATCGGCGTCGCAATGGTAGCGGACCCGGTGTTGCCAGGCCGTTTACATACCATCCATGCTCCTCAAGGGATGCACGGGCTGTCAAAATAAAGACGAATATCACTAATCTATTACTACTCAGAAGCTTGGACGTCACCTCCTCCTGTGTACACGCACATAGTGGCAGGATGTGCACATTCGCCCACGGGACTGGAACGCCGGACTTCCGAGGCCATGGAACCACGAGGCTATCTCTTTCCAGAGCTGCTGTCTATAAGGAAAAGGGAGGAGGGATAGATAGGGTGATGTGAACAAGAGGGAAGGTGAAGAATGACCAGGTCATCACATATTCCGCCGAAGTGACCGCCGATAGCGCCGCGCGTGCAGACGTCAACTCGTGCGTGGCGCCTCTCTTGTTCTTTTGGTGTGAACGTGGCCGTCTGGAATTTTGGTTCACTAGACTGCGCGACGCGTATTCGGATGGGCTTAGGTATGATGGGCCGGTTCTGTTGGGATTGCGCGGACAAAGCGCAGACGGGATGTTGGGGATGTTTCTTGGTCCACACTTTGCATGTAGGTATGCCTTCTGTATAGGGGTCTCTGTGCCTCTGTCTCTAGGACGCGTGCAGGGAAGACTGGCCAGAGCTTAGAACCAGCCTGGCATTCCCTGAATCTGAAGAGTAGATTGGTCTGCATACATTACAGAGGTATAGCATAACAGTAATTCCAGCCACAGCCTTCTCTATTGATATCGACATGCTTGTTAAAGGGGCGTATCATCATTAACAGGTCAAGATGAACTCGACCCTGCCGCCTTCAATGAGTAGGCTGCCTTGATATTCCTCATCAAGGGCATTCAATTACGATAAGCATGAAGGTATATCAAAGAGATATATGCGTTGCGTTCATGTCGCCAGGGCGAATCAGCTTGACACCACCAAGGGCGGAAAGCATAGCCCGAGGAGATATTCACACAAGACTGCGTTGTTGCAGAGCCATTAAGCAGATATCGAATGTGACAGTATCATGAGCTAGTAAGGCTCCCGAGATAGTTCACTCCGATCACTGGAGAAGAAAAGGGGTGGGGGGAGGGGGTAGAATATAATTCGGTTGGGTCGTGCTATTTTGCAACAACATATCGTTCCCACCCCACCAGGCTGTAGGTAGGTAGGAACCAAATCTCAGGGACACGTTATGGCCTCTAAACTCTGTTTGGGGCCCATGCATCGTTCCGTCCGTGGTAGAATGTGACAGATCATTCGTGGGGTCTGTTGCGCAAATAAGCACACATGAAGCTTCTTCATCTTACAGCCAATAGCCACAACCAGTCTATATTCAGCACTGTCGAGAAGAGAGAAATGCCAACCCCTGCTGGTCTGCACAAGAATACCCTCGTGTTCCACTCCTGGTACTTGGTGAAATTCTAAATACGGACGATCACCAAGAGGTGGAAGGACACACCGTGCAGAACGACCTGAATGGCCCGCGAGAAAGGCTCAGATGCCAAGCATCGATGTTTGTGATAACGAGATGGGGAGGAATGGAAGTAATTTTTTCTTCGCTGCCAGGAGACAAAGTGTCGGTGAACAGACCATTAACTTCTACTTGTGTTCGATTTCATCCTGGGAATAATACCAGAATACGGTGCGCCTGGCCCCCTCCGTCTCCTCCCCAGTACGTGAGCTGCCAATTACATCCTACAAGCAACGTTGCTTCATCGAGGCTTGACATCATACTCGTAGAATGCCCAGCCTTCAGTATCTAGAATCTCGAAAGCGGGAAAAATAAAAATCCCCTCTAAGAAATCGTTTCATCTTCGTCATTCCAGATACCTGACAGGAAACTAGGTTTGACTACGCATTTGTCGATGCCCACCAGACATCGCATGACTAGCACACCCTCTAGACTCCGTAAGGCTCTCTGTCCACGGCTGTTGTGCCCGGATGGAGAAATGGCGCCCCCCCCTTTTTGGCCGTAGGATCAGTATCCTTGCTATCTGATCTCGGGAAAAGCACCATCACGTTCCGGCACTCGAGCCATCCAAGCTTTTCTAACGTCGCAAGAAGGCTGGAAAGCCGCTACCTAAACCCCTGGCACTCACACAGGGCGAGTATAAGCCCCGTGTGATAATGACGGGGTCGAGTGTTGTTGTGCTTGGCTAAGACAGTGCCGAGGAGGTCTGCATCAGTAGTGGCCGTAGAGTGTGATGGGTGGAAGTTCCGTTCTAAAAAAAAAAGGGGGGGTGAGGGAGAGGGAAGGGGGGGGGGGGTGAATATCCTGGTATTATGCGTGAATATACACGGGCGGGTGTTGGTGAACTCGCCTTCCGCGGAGACGCAAGGACGAAAGGGCCCAAGATGAGACGAGTTCCTGAAGATAATGAAAGCGCTTCGGCAGCCTCACATATTTCCAATATACCACCTTGGTCTAGGGTGTGTGATTGCGTCGACTCCTCCCTATTGTGGCAATGATGCTGCTATGGAGCCCTGGTTCGTAAAGCTTGGCGGTGTCTTAATCGTCCTCGTCGAGGAGATGCTCGTTGTCCTCCAGCGCGAGATGCACAAACTGCCTGACCCAGGCAGCATCCATATCCTCAAGCTGGTCTTGCCTGCCAGCGTCGTCTTGCGCCCGCTCATGAAAGTGTCTTTCCCGTCGAGCGATCGCCTGGCCGCCTCTTCGTTCAGGGTTCGGACGGTTCCCCAAGCCCCTCCCTCGGCCATCCCGCCCTCTCTGCCCGGGTTGATGTTGTTGCCGTTGCACCTGTACCCGCGGCTGTTGCTGACGTGCTTCCCTAGCATTGCCTCGAACACGGTCCTGGCCTCTTGCCTGCTGTGGCGGTCCACGTACCAGAGGTTCTGCTGCGGCCCGCCGTTGGTCATTGGGATGTCCCTCTGGTGCGGCCACGTCGAGTCGAAAGACCCGCGGCCCCTCGGGTACGAGGTTTACTGGCCCATTCAGCACTACCCGGTTGACATCAGCTTCGGCGCGCCGTGGACGCGGCATTTGTTGAGCCCCGGCTTGTAATACAGCCTGGACAACTCCCTCAGCCTCCGGTGCCTGAGCTGGAGCCGCTCCCGCATAGTTGCGACGCCCCGCGAAAGCAATTCCGCCGTCCTCGTCTCCCTCTTCCAGCTCCCACAAGCGCATAAAACAGGACGTGATGCTACCATTCGGTGACCGGTTGTAGTGCTGGTATGGGTTGCTCGGGTTCAACCAAGCGGAGCAGAGGTAACAAAAATGTGTTTGACATTTGAAGCAGGTCCTGGCCAGGCGTTAGCAGCGTGTGACATTGATCTGAGAATTCTGGCGGAGAGAATGAGACTTACATGTGGTTGCATCCATGTGTCTTCTGGGCAGGGCAGCCACATGTCGGACAGGCTGTCGTGTGTAGGTCAATAAACTCGAGGGAGGCCTTTTCCTCTTGGCTGAGTTCTTGAGAATCTCGTGGTGGAGCGCACACAACGAACTCGCCGTGCCAACTTTGGCGACACCTAGTACAGAATGCGAAGTGGCAGTCTTCGCACACAGCAAGCCTGTCCTCCGGTTGGTAAGGCTGAAGCCCTTGCGATGGAGTCTCGGTACCGTCCTCGGTCTCATTCTTGTCCTCCTCGTCCGAGTCATTTTCTGTCTCATGAAGCTCAAAACCTTGCGGCTTCCTGCGTTTCTTGGAACGAGCCGCACCTTGACACCATGAACGAGGACAGTACACGGTGTTCTTGTCACTCTCGAGCTCTGTCTTGTACTTCAATGCCACGTAACGCTTCACCATCCCGGGCTCGAGTGGGATCTGAAGGAGCTCGCTTGGGCTGATAGAAGTCTTGGACTTTTTTGGCTTCTTACTGTCTGTTGTCCTCACAGCCTCACGCTCCTTGGCGCAGTTCGGCTGCAGACAGCGAACTGTTGCGATATCACCTTCGGTGATGGCGTTGTTGTAAAAGTCCTGAAGACATTCGACACAGAACACATGGCCGCAGTCGAGCATTCGATGGCATTTTGCGCCTTTCTTGGGGTCTGAAGAAAATGTCAGTCCACATGAAAAGGAAAAAGCAATCACGTTTTTCAATGAAACAAAGAGGATCTTCTGTTGTAAACACTCAGAGGACGCTGAGGTAACACAATTGGCAACGAGCTGTTTGTCAAACCTCACCAGGAATGCGGACACTTCGCCGCTTCTGCACGATTCATCTATCAGGACCAGGAGTCCATCGTTCCGCCGATGGTGGTCTCATTTCCAAGGACAGAAAGGGAGGAACAAGAATCTATCGTGGGACTTGAAACGACATGCCTACACTCCAGCCTCTGCGCAGTCACTCTCCCCCTGTCTGTTGGCACTGCGAGACTATCTCAAGCTTGAAGCATTTGACCACCGTATCTTGAAATTTCCCTCTGTGCATTGTGAAGAGGTGGGTCAGGGGCAGAAAACAAGTTTAGCGATCCACGTACCTAGACAGACGCCGCACTCGAAGGTCTGCTTCTCGAATGCTGCCCGCTTCGCCCCTATATCAAAATCCAGAATGGCGATCTTGTGCTCAGGGCTGATCTCCAGAGTGCCGTCAGCATCAACGAGCCCGAACACGTCCTCTGCCGACTGCTGGACATGGTCGACGTATGTGAAGACGACGAGATCTCGACCAAGCTCCTCCCACAGCCGGGCACAGTCGTCCTCCAGCTTTTTGGCGGTTTCGGGTGGCAGCCATGATGGCGTCGTTGACACATGGACGGCCGGAGGCTGCTCAGCTGGATAATCTGACGGCAGAGAGACCTGGAGATGGACTGCAGGTAAATATGACAGCTCATGAGAATCGATCCGGGGTGGGTCGTCTGCCGGCTCGAGGGTGGCGGCCTGGGAAACGACTGGATTCTGTAGATGCCCAGTCTCTGCCGCGGGAAAATAGACAGTGACTGTCTTTGTTGCATTCACAGGGACGTCGAGTGTGAATGTATACGGATCGTCCTCGGTGAGCCTCTGTATCTCTGGAAAGATGGCGGACAGAGCCGAGAGCTCGACATCCCTCTGGTCCTCAGGATCCATGACAAGACCTGGAGCACTCCGGACCTCAGCGAAAACGACGGTCAAAGAGATCCTGTGTGGCCAAGAATTGGACAGCCGTAAATGTGGCGAGACAGCGAGCGATACTGCGCGACCAAACGAGGACAGGAGGCGTTGAGAGCAAGTTAGACGTAATTGTACTGCTGTAGCTTTAAGGGTAAGGACAGCAAAAGAAAGATGTCATGGAGACGATCCTCCACCTTGGCTGATTTCTATAGGCATACCCATTGATGCAACCTTTGAAAAAAGTCAGGCAGGTCGCTGATGCATGCTCAACATCTTGACTGATAAGTACCTAACTCATCGATGACTGATGCTGGTGATGCAATGCAGGCAGTGGGTCCTGTTCCTTCGTTGTCACAAGAGGCAAGAGTGGTGACTCTTTGGCCGCGGAGGAGACCCTTGTGCTGTGGTACAGTAGCAAAGGCTTTGTCAGCTTTTTTTGGGTGTAGCTTGAACATTCATGGGCCAATTAAGTTTTTTTTCTCTCTCTTGCCATCCCTTCTTCCTTTTCGCGCTCTTTCGAATTTTCATTGGGTAGGCCAAATTTAACAATGTGAATAGAGGTGTAATTTTTCCCTTCTGCACTTATTTTTCTGCTGGAGAGGAAACATTAGAGTATCATGTGGTGCAACTCGCATGTCTTGGTGTTCAGTGTGATTGATGTGCTCTGGGAGTTCAAAGCCGCCTATCACTGGGCGGATTCAGGTACATGCAGCGAGCGCCTAGCGGGTCGCCCACTGTAGACCACCACCGCCTGCCGGTCTAGGCGCTACCCCACGTTGACATAGGCTTAAGCCGCTGGGAAACGCGTCCTGGTTCAACGTCAATTGAGAGCTTTACGCGGTCGTCTTCATTCGCTATCTCCAGTGGGAACGTCTCAACCTCCCATCCCTCTCACCACGCTCCAGTATGGGCCCATGAACTCGATCAGTCGACACCCTGGCATTGCACAACCTCTGGAACGTATGATCTGACCATTTCAAGACAAACCGAGTGACTATGACCGTCCTGTCCGCACAGTGGTCTCTGATCTATTCTTCCTGATCACCACCAGCTCTCCACGTCTTGACCTCCCAGCAGCCACCATGAACTCCCTGTGGCCCCTGAGAAATTCGAACGAGGCGGAACCTTCACCTAACAGGCTTGACGAACAGATGGAGGACGCCACCCCTGTCGCCGCCGCCGCCAGCAGCGGTTCCGAGCAAGCTCAACAAGCCGACCCTCCCCAATCTGTCCGACCCCTCCTCGTGCGCAATGCCTCGAACCCGCCTGCCCCGGCCGTCCCACCTCCGCCGAACCAGCCTCCTCCCCCTCCAGGTGGCGGCAATGTGCCCCCGAATCCAACAGACTCTCTTTCGCTGGCACAACTTCGCCGGATCCTGGTCGAGTTCCCCAAAGCCGAGACCGTAGCATACGATTTCACGTACGAGGACATGGGCCCCATTGACGAGGAGATAGACGAGTGGTTTGTCTACCAGTTCTGGCAGTGGGTGCGACTCAGTGCTGCGCAGAGGGCTTTCGAGGCGCAGTGGGAACAAGACTTTGGCGCAGACGTCGCGTGGGAGGACGTGGACGGAGAGGCTCGGCAGAGGTTCGTCGCTGACGCCCTGGCTGGGCTGTCATTAGGCGAAGCCAAGGACCGTTTGACTTGCCTGGGTAGGCTGGTCTACGTGGTTCTCGGAAGATGGGCGCAGACGGCCGGAGGGGCAGGTGCGGCTGGGCCTCGGGACAGCAAGGCCAGGTCGGCGTCGACGCCTGGGCACCTCTCGGCCATGAAGGCTGGCGCTCAGCTCATCTGCGAAGCTGGTGGTGTCGTGGTGATATGGGATGCCTTGAGGGCCGCATTCGATCCTTATTGGTACGGCCGAAATATCAGCGTTGTGGGAGTCCAAGGACGCTGACTAGAGAACGCAGGACCGATGAAGCCCCTCAGATGCAGGGCGTCAGTGCTCAAGAAGCACAGGATGAGTTGACGAACCTAATGACTGTTATGTATATGATGATACAACATGCGCTTGTTTATCCTCAGGAGCTGGGTGCGCTCTATGCACAGTTAGGTAAGACAATTTTCCAAATACAGCGAATAACCTTGGCAATAATAACAAGTTGTTGGCAGTGGAGCTGGATCCCTGCTTGGTCGAGTTCTTCGTCGACGTGACGGCCAAAATGCGATGGGATGAAGCACAGGTGGTTCCGCAGGCTCAAGTCTTCCTGCTATTTTGGAAATCAGTACTCCTCGTGTTCGGTGGTTCGCAAGAGCTGGCCGAGACGAAGAAGGCCGCGGCCGAGGACCTCGACGATGGCAAGGACAAGGACCTGATCACAGCCTCACCCTTGGACTACCACTTCTTCCGCCAAGAGATCACCTCCAAATATCCGGCATACATACCACCAAAGGAAGTCATCCCTCTGGAGCCCGACAACACATCTTTTCTTCCTCCTCTTCCTAATCAGACCGCACGGAATAATGGTTCCAGCGGCATTCTCCCACCTCAGCCTGGCACACAGGCTGGAGGGGCGTCTATCCTTCACCAGCCCGTGCACATCGCCACACCGGCGCCGTCTCCGCCACCCTCACCTGGCGTTGGTGGAAAGGGTGTCAAGAAGCAGAACTACCAGACAAACCAAAATTTTCCATTCATGTATCCGCCACTCGATGCTACTAGCAACAGTGCTGGCGGCAAAGGCAACGCTGCCCTCCAGGCCATGCTCGTCGGCAGAAAGTGGGAAGGCAGCGATGTGCCGGCATCAATTCTCGAGGCGGGAGAGCTATTCTCGAGGAGAGTCCGAATGACCCGAGCTCTTCGGCAGCTATGGGACGAGCGAGAAAAGTTCATGAAGTTTGAGCGGGGATGGGACGCTGCTGACGACGATCTTTTGGACGAACTCGATCTTTCTTCGCTCACTCTCGAGGAGAAGGAGGAGCTGGGTCTAGTGAAGCCCAAAGCCGAGCGTGAATTTCAGGAAGGAGAGGTCGGTATCGACTACGGTCCTCACCCTGAGAATATGAGCAAGAGAGTCAAGCAACGGCTTGATGCTGTCGAAAAGTTCTACGTAAGTGATGACTTGTTCTCAGCATTTGGGTGCTTGGTCCTGAGCTGACACCATTGTAGGCTGGTTCTATCCCGCAGCTGCAATCTGTTTGCATGTGTTTGATTAAGGGAATATTGGCACATTACACAGTTCTATTATCGCAACAACCACCGGCAGCCCCTTTCAGTGCGATTCCAGGTACCAATGGTAGAGTTAATGGCGCCAATAATAATGGCACTGCGGGAGCGGACCCCCCTGAGCCGTCCGCCGAGGAATTGGATGCTGCGAGGACGCGTGAGATCACTGCCAAGGCGGTCAGTGGAATTATGCTTCTCCTTCTCAAGTGGCTGAAGCTGTCCCGTAAGTCATACCCGACCGTTCCCTGCTGTGCGTGACGCAACTCGGCTGACATTGACATTGCCCCGGCTCAAACTAGATGTTCTCAAATTTGAGTTCCTCACGCAGCTTCTTCTGGACTGTAACTACATGCCGTTGATGCTGAAGCTGTTCCTCCATCAAGATGTCCAACAAGTTGTGGAGAACAAGACGGATCGAATTGAGAACAGGTAAGGCGGTCGTCTGTCACAGCTGAGGTGGCCTGTGGAGGCTGATCTAGATATACAGCTTCTTCTACTTTTGCAACGTGCGAGCCGGTGCACCAGAGAAGCCCGTGGACGAACCTAGGGACGGAGAGGAGAGCGAGGATGAGGCTGCCCCTCCACCGATCAAGCGGCGCCGCTCACCTCCACCGGCACCACAGACAGATGGTACCGCGACGGATGCCTCGCTCGGTAAGGATGAGCACGGCAAACCCCCTCGGCCCGAAGTTGACGAGCTGGGCTATCCTGTGAACCCACTGCCCTCGGAACCCATCACCGACTTTTCGCGGCGGAACTTCTTCACCCTTATCAACTACCTCCGCATCCTGCAGAAGATCTGCAAGAACAAGGGCCACCGCAACCTCCTCATGGTGCAGTACAAGTCCTCCAACGTCCTGCGCAAGAATCTCAAGGTCCCCCAGAACGAGCTGCGCCTGTACACGCTCAAGCTCTTCAAGAACCAGGTGCCCTACTGCTCCCGCAAGTGGCGCCAGTCCAACATGCGCGTCATCACCGCTGTCTACCTGCACTGCAGACCGGAGCTCCGCGACGAGTGGCTGGCGGGCTGTGATGTCGACGCGGAGATGGAGGAGGCGCTGCCTCTGGAGCAGGCGTTGAGGAGCCTTACGCACTGGTTCAACGCGCGCAGGTACCCCAAGAAGATGGCGCCTGAGGTCAGGGATGCACTGAGGGAAGAGCAGGATTTCTTTGTGCGCGAGCTGGAGAGGATGGAGGTGAGCTGGGATGAGGTGGGTGCAAGCGAGGGTGGCGGTGGGGACTGGGAGGAAATGTCGTCCTGGCCATAATGATGGAAGGAGGAAGTGGAGAGGGAAGTGGATTGGTGTTATATGAACAGTTCGCTATAAACTTGATCAATCGATACCCTGTTGAGCGCTCATCATAAATATCATCTCTCTGTAGCCTGGATTCGAATAGTTGATGAGCCCCATCAGCTGAGCCCTACTGCACTTTGGACGGTTGGATTTGCCAACAGTCACAGCACGAGACCGTTTGGCAGATATATGATGATGATCATTGCACATCAATATTATTGATTATGAAAAGGACGATACTGCTCTAAAACAATCCCAGACCAATAACGCAGGATGAATTATCCTGTAATTCAGCGAGCGGACGAGCTCCCAGTCTCGAGATCTCTGTGCGCCTATGATGGGCGATGGTAGGCCCTTCTGTCGAGGAACCATGGGTATATCCGACTCTTTCTTTCCCAATACGCCGACTTGCGTGTCAAATCATCACTACATAGGATGTCATCGACGGTATTGTGTCTTTTTGACACCTCGACACTGGCAGCGTGACAAGTTCTGGCAAACAATTATTTGGGCCCCGACCACCCAAACGCACTGTGTAAGTCGTCGCTAAGGGGGCGGACGAAAGCCCGGCATGCAATTTTGTCTGGAAGACTTTCGAGGCCCACAGCCAGGAGCCGTTAAATTCGACCCGGGACACCAAATCTCCTCTCGCATGTCGCACGGTATCTCTACTAGACATTGTATGTCCCGTCCTCATACCGATGCTGGTTTCCATATCCGCCCATGTTGCCGTACCCATTGGTGGAAACGCCATTGGTAGTAGACACGCCGTGTTCATTGTACCCGGTGCCGGTGACACCCGTCTCGCCGTACTTGGGGTACGTGGAGGTGGCCAGGCCGTTGTTGTTGTCGACGTGGGTGGCGTCCGTGTTGTAGGACTGGCGCAGCTGGTCGGGCTCCGGGTGCGCAGGCAGCTCGTTGTCGTTGCCGGCGTCTTTGGTGGTGCGGCGGCGGAAGAGCGAGCCGAAGACCCCGGTCTTGCCGGCCCGATTGGAGCCGTAGCCCGACGTGTAGTTGTTTGCGGGGCTGGGGGCCAAAGCGCTGCTCCTTCTTGCGGTGACGGCCGAGGCCAAACTCGGTCAGGGCAGAAATGATGAAAAAGAAGCTTCAAGAGGGGAAAAAATATCAGTTGGTTGACCTTCTCTCGAAAACGGGATAAAGAGAGAGCGCTTACATGGCAACTATGGCGACGGCCAGATTGGCGGACTCCATCCTGCAGGCGGACCTGTATGTAGGCAGGGGCACGCCGCCGCCATCAGTCGAGCTGACCTTGGCGTTGGCATTGCCCGAGCCGAAAACGGTGTTGACGTTGTCGCCGTTGCAGGAGCTGGCGCCGTGCTTGTAGACGGTAGCGACATAGATGAAAGCGCCGATGAAGGCGATGTCGAGGACAATGGCGATGAAGGAGGTGAGGATGAAGCCAGCGAGGCAGCAGACCAGTAGGATACCAATGGCGGTGTAGAGGACGCCCGCGCCGGAAATGCCCTCAGCTGCGCGCAGGTTGGTGGGGATGTCGATATTGTGGTCCGACATGGCCGCGAGAAAGTACGAGGTCAGGGCGAGGATCAGGCCGCAGCAGGCAAACTGTATCCCGCGATTGAACCATTGTACGAACTTGAGGGCGATTCCTGAGCCAGCACCCATCTTGCCGTCTTTTCCTCTTCACTTCCGAATAGGTGGGAATTTGTGTTATGGGCTCTCGTGGCTGGCAGGTTTGTCGTGGTGTCGAGGTGAATCTGGTACCTCGAAATGGATGACTGAAAGAGGGGGGGGAAGGGTTGTCAAGAGGGAGTAAAAAAAATGGAAGGGAATTTCTTTCACTTTTTGGAAACTTTGAAGAAGAGACGAAAACAAGGTTTTAAAACGGCCAAATGGACATCGTCATAAATTAATTGTTCCGAGGAACAATAAGGATGAGGAGACCCAGCGATCTGCTTCCGGTCCGCGCTGTCAAGCTGCACGGCCACAATAGGGTTGGGATGCTGCCGGGATGGAGGGCCGTCACTAAAAGACCAGATGACTTCACATCCACCCAGCTTAATCCACTCACTACCCCAAGCACGGGGGTTCTTCTAGACGAAACCCCAAAAGAAAGATACTTACTCAAGAGAATCGGGAGGCCAACCATGCCCGCGTCCAAGTGCAGTATTTTCGTTGTGTGCCACCACCAGTCATGACGATCCACCTTTATTCCCCCCCTCCCTCCCTCTCAAGGTTCTGTAGATAATCTAGGTGCGACTTGGCGTCGATCGCAAACATACGATTGTTGATACCACCAGAAGTGTCATAGCAGAGCAGACCCGAACTGAATCACCAACCTGCGTGACCAACTAGCCCAAGCTTAGATTCGGCATCTCCAAGTTTTGGTCTGGGGGGTGATGACCTGCCCCCCGGCGCCGTTTCAGCTGTTTGCGTTACTATGGCAGGCTTTTCCTACTTAATGACGATGGTCGGGCCGCCGCCAGTTAAGCTTATAGTGATTCGCGGTCTTCGATCCCCTGCAATTTCCAAACCTGCAGGCCGCTATGGACCCCGCGTTGAAGGGCCTTGGACCCCTGGAGGGGATGGTTTTGAGAAGCTCGGGGCGAATTGCGTCATGGCGACAGGGATGTGATTGGCAGTCTTCAGCTGGAGAGGGCGACTGCTGAGCCACCCCACAGCCAGGTGCTACCTCCGAGCTTGCCGACTAAGCAGAAGCTTCCTGTAGCTGTGGTCTGCCAGTCTTGCCTCTGCTGTGCTATCACTCGCCTCCATGCGAGAAAATCTGGACTTGCGATGCAGGACCGCAGCAGGAGACGGGTGGCTGTGCAGAGCCTTCTCTGGAAGTAATGCTGGAGATTAAAACACTCGCCCCCCCCCCCCTCACGGGCATAGGAGGCCTTCGGCGCCTTCATCAGGCTATGGGCATTCTCCTCGCCAGCTGAAGATGACTGACATGGTGGGCCGTCAGGCGACGTTCGACGGCAGTGTTCACAGTGCTTTGGCGTTTCTATACGTATATGCGCCCCGTCAACGGCATGCGATTCCATTTCAAGTCTGGGTTTATTCAAAGAAATGATGATAGTGCTCATCTCAACTGGGCTGTGGGCGCAGCACCTGCACCTCGCCTCGTGCACTCGTCTCGCGGCTGGTGTCTCGTGGCATCCTCCTTGTAGCATGCTGTCATGGCATCAACATCAAGATGGCCTGCACTGCTCTCAGATTGCCAGGACGGAATACGTCCAGCGCCAATCCCATCTTCCGCGGGGAGAGGGGGCTGATCGAGCTCAGGAGCGCAGTTGCTGCTGTGCATGAGTTCGGGCTTAGCATCCGTGTGCATTCTATGCATACCAATCAGGCCTCGAGGTAGGGCACATCATGTAACGCTGTGGCGCTCAGGGCAAAGTAGTCTTTTCTATTTGTGCCTTGAGAGCGGTCACATTGCAGGTAGCGTTTCCACTGGCTGAACGAGATGCTTACGCTGCACCAGCCTGCTTGTCTCGTTCTCTTCCCCTTTCTTTTTCTCCAAGCCTGACCGTCTCGCAACAATATCCAACGTCTCATATTCTCCTACAGTCTCGATTAAAGCAGCAGCAACGATGCCTGGCCGCTCGCAAAAATTCAAAAAGGCTTGGAAGAAAGTCTTTCGAGGCAAGTCACCGGTCCAGGAGGCTGGTGAAACGGAAGCCGCCAGTCATCCTTCAGGCGGCACAAACAGTGGGCTTGATAACCTCAACGAACACAGTCGACAGTCTGTGGCTCTGCAGCCGTCAGATCACAGCGAACGCACGATCCCACATGATGCTATATCCGCCTTGAGTGACAGAGTTGACGATGAAGCCGAATCACCCTCTGTATTGTCACACACCAACATCTCCCGGAACAATGTTTCCGACGACAATTCTGTCCCGGCGGACGCCGAAGGTGAAGTCGATCTTTGGCAAAGAGCCTTTGGCAAGCTCTCCGAAAAGCAGAAGCAGGGCCTTCTGAAAGTGGCCAGCAAAGACAAACCCGCCGAACAGCCACCACCCACGACAACGGCGTCTATCATCCCCGAATTGATAGCTGAGACGCGAGCCAGGCAGGAAGAGTGCGAGAAGGAATCATGGCGTATAAACCTTGGAAGCAAGCTCGGAGACGAAATCATCCTCCGTGACCAGGCGGCTGTCATCATTACGTGGCTGACTAAAGCTGGTAATGTCGGCATGCAGTTCGCGCCGACTCTAGTCCAGCACATCTGGCCCTGTGTGAAAACCGTTATGCAGATACCTGTCAAGGAGGCTGAGCAAATGGCCGCAGTTTTCCAGGTGGCTGAAAAGGTAACGCGCGTAGCTACGCGAGGAGGGGTGTATGAGAAGTGCTTCAATACCAAGAACACTTCTCCGGAAATTCTTGAGCATCTGCACGCATCCCTCGTCGATCTATACAAGGCCTGTCTGGAACTCTTGGTCGAAGCAGCTGGCTTACTCAACAGCAACCTATTGCACCGGATCACTCATTCGATCTTGCACCCAGATCCGGTGAAAGAGAAAGTTGGGAGTAAATTCATCGAGTTGGAAAGGCAATTGTCTCTCAGCGTCCATGCGGCCTCCCAAGCGATCAATTACGACCTACCCGACATAATTCGGCGCCTCGATGCACCAATTGTCCGGATCGACAAAAGAGTCGCGAAGATCTTGGAGAAGGTGGATGAAAAGCAAAATTTGGACATCCTAGATTGGATCAGCAGTGTCTTGTACTCCGATCACCACTCATCCATACAGGACAGACGGATGAATGGCACATGCGACTGGCTGCTCCGTCACACAAAATTTCAAGCATGGCAGGCGTCGAGCGGATGCGCTCTATTGTGGTTGAAAGGCCTATGTAAGCGCAACGTCCTTGATCTATTCACAGGCGGGTGAGGCTGATTGTCAAGCAGCTGGTATGGGAAAGACCTTCCTGACCTCCAAGGTGGTCGATCACCACAAGGATCTTCTGCGCAGCTATCCCAACGACGAGGCTCTTGCATTCTTCTACTTCAGTCGGAACGATCCCTCGAGGAACTCCGCGCTAGCTTGCCTCCGAAGCCTGGTACGACAGTTGTCAACAGCTTGCAGATATTCAGATCAGATGCAGCCTGCCCTGCGGACGCTCTACAGACAATGTAGGCGTGAAGCGCAAAGCCTGACCTGCGAGCTGTGCAAAGGCAGATTGCAGAGTCCTTGTCTCTATTCCCCAGAGTCACAATCATCCTCGACGCCTTCGACGAGTGCAATCAAGAAGACCGCAAGAACCTGATCAAGATCCTCAACGATTTAATGGAGAAGAGTGGGCGACCACTCCTTCTTTTCATCTCTGGCCGCCCGGAAAGTGATATCAGGACTGCTTTCCGTGGTCGAGCCAGCGTGGAGATCGGCGTGGAAGATAACCAGGGCGATATTGCGGCATTCGTTAAGAAGGAGATCTATAAACGAAGTCATAGGTGGGAAACCATCCCAGGTGAATTGAAGGCAAAAGTTGTGGACACTCTACTCGAGAAGAGCCACGGAATGTTAGTGTCTCATTTACCAGTTTTACTTAAAGCAAAGAAAAGTTCGGCTTACACATTTAATGAGCCTCACAGGTTCCGATGGACTGCTCTCCAAATTGATGCACTGCTCAAGCTGTCTTTTCCGGAGGATGTGGAAGATCGTCTGGGAAAGCTACCCAGAGACCTCGAGGAAGCATACGATGAGATTTACTACAGGCCGCATAAAAGCCGTACCGCCTTGGAGCTCAAGATTGTCGATCGAGCAATCATGTGGGTGATGGCCGCCAAATATCCACCTAATTCTGCAGAATTGCTGTCAGCAGTCCGGGTCGATCCCGCTGTCTACGCCAAGAGCATGCTCGCCACCCCGAACAAGAATGGCAAATACGCCAGCAGTGAGGTTACTGCAGATCGGCTCCTTGATCTCTGCGCGAACCTTCTAACATTGGACTCGAGGACCAGGCGGTGGGCTTTCGCCCATGCTTCCGTGGCGGAGTACTTTGAGAACAAGCATTTCAGCCTGCTGCAAGCGAATCTACAAATAAGCCTGGTCAGCCTGGCAGTGGTGGTTGACGTTGCCCGATCGGTCCTAACACGACAGCCACCTGGAGCGGCGAACTTCCTCTGGATGTACCAACACCTCACGCTCTCAAATTGACATAGATGAAGCCGAGTCTGAGCCTGAGTCGGAGACTGAATCAGAGATCGAGTCAGAGAGAGATGCAGCGTCTGAAACACAAGAAACAGACCACCGTTCACACCGGAAAATCAATTACTGGAAGCATGAGTTCGTCGATTACTGCACCAAGACATGGGGAAGACATGTGGCATATGTGGACGAAGAAGTGATTGGCCAGGGGAATATTGGCGAAGTCAGTCTCGGCGTGCAAGAGCCCCTTGATGAATTGGTCGTCCTCTTGAAGAACTTCTTTGGTCTTCCTGATGCCAGCAGCCTGGAATACCGATCCTGGCTTTCTCGACAGAGACTCTTCCAAGGCCATCCGTCCAGTGATCCACTTCAATAGTGTTCTCGCGCTACGGAGGCATGCGCCGCCTTCTCAATGGCTCGTTTTGGAGTCGCCAACTTGATACGAGATTGGTGGCAGGTGCCGGCGACTTCAGGTGATGAACATCCGAGACTGCTGATAGATACGACGACACGTACTACGGACGGTTGGAATGTCCTTCACGTTGCTTGTCATTACGGTCATCATTACACTGTCAGCGCTCTACTCGCCGCCGGCATGGACGCCAAAGAATCATCTGATGGATGCAAGGAAGTGCCGCTGCAGCTGGCTTGTGAAAAAGGTCATGTTGAGACCTGCCGGACACTCATCGAACAGGCTGGGTGCGACCCTGACTTTCCCGCTGATCATCGCAATCCGTTGTATTGTGCCGTGAGCCACCGTCGAATCGACACTGTCCGTTATTTGATTTCAGCCGGGGCGGATGCGAACCACCCGCTCGAGCTGATTTCACGGCATGAGCCCGGCAGTCAGCTCGCAGCAGCAGCAGCTGACAACAATGTTGCCGCGTTGCGTATTATGATCGAGGATGGCAAGGCCGACCCAGATAAGCTCCTTCCGGAAAGGTACGAGCGCCGCACAGCTGCAATCTGTGCGGCTCACAACCACAGCATTGACGCTCTGAGATATCTCATCCTGGATGCGCATGTCGACGCTAACGCGCACATACCAAACTCAATTTACGAAACCATCGCCATTGCCGCCGCCAGTGCCCCCCGTTATTCTTGGAAGAAGGGCATGCTTCGTCTTCTCAAAGAGTGGGGTGTGGATTTCACCAGCCTCCAAGAGATTGGCGGCTTGATGGGCCTGAATGCTAGGAGACTTAATGATGGAGCATTAGAAGGGGCTGCCAGAACAAGAGATCTGGGGGCTCTTGAGTTCCTACTGGAAGAGTGTGGAGAAGACGTGAATTATGTGTCAATGACGTCAGGCTGTGCCCTGGCAGCAGTTCCGAGTGTTGATGACGAGCATCTGCCAGTGTTGGATTATCTATTGAGTAAGGGGGCAGATGTGAATCTTCAGACCCCCGGAGGCTCTCACAGTCCTCTTGCTACTGCTGCTTTTCAGCAGAGAACAGACGTCATGAAGTACCTCATCAGCCATGGAGCAGAAGTGGATCTTCATCTCAAGTATGGGATATATGGCAGCGCCCTTGCAACCGCAGCTTCTTGGCGTCAGATCCATTCGATAAAATGCTTGATCGACCATGGAGCAGATGTCAATCTTCTCTTACAAAGTGGATACTATGGCAGCGCTCTTGCGGCCGCAGCTGGTAACTGGGAAGAAACCCCTGACACGTTGGAATGTTTGATTCGTTACGGAGCAAACGTGAATGCTCTATTACTACATGGGATATACGGCAGCGCACTTGCGTGGGCAGTCGCGACTGCCCGTGAAGATTCAGTACGTTGTCTTCTGGACAATGGCGCAGACATCAATCTGGTCTCGACACAAGGCCGATGTGGGACTGCTCTCATAGTTGCCAGCAGCAGCAGGGAGGACAGCTCGATGATGGAGGTTCTGTGTGACCATGGGGCAGATGTCAATCTCTTTGTGGAGCACGGTGATTATCGCAGCGCTCTGATGGCAGCGGCATGGTCAGGTTCCAGAAGGGGAGTACAGTTTCTGATCGGAAGAGGTGCGGACGTGAGTCGGCCAGAGAATCAAGGATGGGAGGAGGTGCTTGAGGAAATGGGACGTCAAGAACTGATACATCCATCGATATTTGAGGCAGACTACCATTCCCAAGACTGGTGGATAGCTGAACCTCGGGATAGGTACTGGAATGAGTTCTGGGATGAGCACCCATCAAGTGAAGGTTCTACAAGTGGAGAGACATGAAACTAGGTGTGGGATCAGGAGTAGACAGGGACGATAAGCGGATCGAGAGGGGTTGGGGAAAAGTACAATATGGTTGAGCGGCATAGTTAATGTACGATTTTGATTGCAGCTCTTTACCAATGAGCGAGCGGAATTCCATGGGCCTATAATCTACGCCCGCCACCGCAGAATGAGTGGACCAAGGTGAGTGGAACTATAGACCTCCATATTCTCCTAACGTAGTTGGAAAATCTCATAGAGCCATCGACTTTTTAGTTGATCCTGAAATCTTGAACTCGATCACTGCATTCTACACGAAAGACTATGCCGAACAGTCACATGGCCATGAGCACCACCTGCCCACCTCGAATATGACTTCAACCTATCGGAGGACACTTTGTTTACGAGCTCACCCGAACGCACACACAATCTTGTCAACGACAGCCTCAGTCTCGTCGAAAAAGCCGGCCTTGACAGAGCACGCAGCAGGCTGCTGGTTCTCTGCTGTGGTGCTACGCGCCGCCAGTCGGGCGGTCTGCTCCAGAATTGCCATAGAGCTAGCTGATTGCCGACGCAGTCAGCCTATCCCGACAACAAATCGATAGGATGAGTCGTAAGCAAGAGCAGAGACCGCGTGTCTGGTTGTGGTTCAGATTCCAGATCCTGTATTCCGCCCAGCTGTCACTCGGGGTTGACAACGCAGCCGCACGCACGTCATGTATCCTAAGCTTTTCCCGGGCCATGACAAATGCTCTGGAGTAGCCACGCAGGCAAAAAAATGGTCTGTCAGATGAGCCCTTGATGTACGATAACCTAGCATCGAGGCCTCATGGGACCAATGTTGCACCAAGGCAGGCCGGGGCGAGATTTTATATGGATGGGCAGTGGGGGAAGGAGGACGGGATCGGTAACGACAGTAGTGATCTGTACCCGACACTCTGTAACCTCGAGAATGGCAGATGGGCCCCTCCATCGAGCGGCTCTGTGCTGTCGAACCCCTGGCTGCCAGAGACGTGTTGTGCGAATCTCAAGCCTCTCCAGAAATCAGCCAGATCATATTGATTGGTAATGAACTGTCGGAGTATTATGTTATATCGTTTTGGCTGTGATCTCGGGGAAGGACAACATCCCCTCGAGTGTTCTGTAAATTGTCCGAACTTCGATTTGTAGAAATGTTGTTCTGGAAAGAGTTCAATGCTGAGGAGGATTGTCCCAGGAAGGACAGTGAGAATTTGCCCCAGATCTTGAGATGCAGGTTGTAGGCTGCACAGTACCCACACTGTCAAGCATGACAGACTACCTCGAGAATTAATTTGGAGGCTCAAGAAAAGGAAAAGAAAGCTCAGCCAGTCTCGGCATCTGCTCAGTGCCGTAGACTGCTGAGTCCTGCCTTGCAGCAGCTTGAGCGCGTAGTCATGATAGATGGTTGGTCACGAAATATGAAGCTTTCTCTCTCACTTTATTGCTGAGACACATTGGGGCGGCACGTTATAGGGCACTGTGGACCCTGACTAAGTCAGCATCTTACCTGCATTTCGAGATCAGAAGGCTTCTCCCACTGCCGGCAGGACGCTTAGCGGGACCAGTGGGTACTGCCGTCCAGTGCATCCAGTGGCATCGTGCGCACTATAGACCACGGTACTAGTGCTACGTCCTAGACCACTGTACGATACGTGGGCAACATTGGTGGGGTGATTAAACCCTCGCCCCCTGTCCTGCCTACTGCGCCTGAGGAGGAGCTTCCATCAGAAGGCCTCCAGCCCCTCCTTGGTCAATTCGGGCCCCTCTAGCATCCATACCCAACCTCACCGGCAGGGCACCTCGACTTTCAACATGCATGTGTGAGCATCTCTCGAGGGTCTATCCCCGATCTTTGTGAGGCCAGTAATCCACCGACCACTCAGAAGGGTCTCAACTTGAGCTGCGATCGTTCTCGTACGGTGCGCTTTTCAGGAGGTCAAGCTGCCTTCTGGTGACTCTGGTAGACGCTGGTCGCCGCGGACATCACCCCATCCTCTTTGAGGGTTTCGGTCTTTTCATCGAGAGCTCGACTCCCTAGACTCTGAAGACTGGAAGGTCAGGCAGGACCGTCGCATCCGCCCTCGCCCTTGTCAAGTCTTTCCTCCCGACGGCTAGAACAGGACTGTCAAGATGAGGATTGGCTGCCTGCAGTTCGCGCCCCACGTAGCGGACGTGGATAACAACCTCAACCGCGCGGATTCGATCCTCGCGAGAGCAAACCAGGATGATTTGGACAGCTTGGACCTCTTGGTCCTGCCCGAGATGGCCTTTTCAGGTGAGCGAGCGCGCAGTGCTACCCAGGCGGACGCCACGTGTGCCTGAACACCCCTGGGCCAGCATAAAGCTCACAGACAGACCAGGCTACAACTTCAAGTCGCTCCAGCACGTCATGCCTTTTCTCGAGTACGAAGGCAGCGGCGTGAGCTCGCTGTGGGCGCGCACCGTGGCCCTGCGGCACAACTGCCACGTCGTCGTTGGGTATCCTGAGCAGGTGGACGTGTCGCACAAGTGGCCGACCTCGCCCGAGTACTACAACTCCGCCATCGTCATCAACAACGAGGGCGAGACCATCGCCAACTACAGGAAGCACTTCCTGTACATGATCGACGAGACCTGGGCGCTCGAGGGCCGGGGCTTTGGCAAGGAGTTCATCCCCGGCCTGGGACAGACCGCCATGGGCATCTGCATGGATATCAACCCGTACAAGTTTGAGGCCCCCTGGCACGCCTTCGAGTTTGCCTTTCACGTCTTGGAGGTCAGGGCAAACCTGGTCATCATATCGATGGCGTGGCTTACGCGAGAGGGAGCCGCAACGTTCACCAGCAAGCCCGATGAGCCTGACATGTTAGTACAAGGAGGTGGTGGGAACATGACCTCTTGCTTTCCGGTGTACTATATAGCTGACGCTCGCATTCACAGGGAAACCTTGACATACTGGGTACAACGTATGGAGCCCATCATTCGCGCCGAGACTGAGGATGAGATCATCGTGTAAGTATACACCGTCTTCTTTTGGTAAACGTTGTACAAGGGACATGATGAGACCGGTTTTCCTCCAATTATTGACACTCAGTCTTTAAGGGTATTGTGTAATCGGTGTGGCATGGAGGGCGAGACTGTTTACGCAGGGACATCGACTGTGCTTGGGATAAGGCACGGCGAGGTCAGCGTCTATGGCCTTCTCGGCCGCTGCGAGAAGAATCTTCTGGTTGTGGACACCGACGACGCGCCCCTCGGCAAGCTTGTTCTTCGTCCTCAAGACAACGTCGAGCCGCCTGCTGGTGAGCCTGTGCCAGCACCCACTGCCAATAATGTGTCGCCCGAGAATGAGATTGATTTGGACGATGATGAGGATGTGGAAATCTCCTGAGAGAGTCTGCTTGGATAGAGGATGGCAAGGACTTTGATGGGACTGGGATTAGCAACGAATCCGGGCCCTTGGAGGCAAAATCTAGCGCTTCTAGTACGCGATGCGCAGACCATATGGGCTCACATCCGGGGCCAACGGTGAGTTCTGCCCTTTCTACGCAGGACCAGTGCATGGTCCTGCTCGTGCCCAGTAGGTTGAGAAACACAGAGGAAGCATGGTCTGTCGAGCGCGATGCAGCAGCAGCAGTCTACGGCGGCCGGACAGCGGGGACTCTGTCCTTGATGGAAAAAGAATTGGACTCTGCTCGGGCCTTGCTGCGCAAGACCTCATGTTCGGAGGAGCGTACCAACTACACCTATCACTCGAGCGGCGCGTCAGTGTTGCTCGCTGCAATTTCTCAACCACCAGTGAACAAGGTTGTATGGGCCTATCATAACGTTTGGTGAGGCCTTCGCGGCGCTTCCCATTGTACAATAGTCCGCAGGTAACTCCTGGAGCATCATAAAGTCCGCAATGGACGCCACGTCTGCTCTCGTTACCGCGACAGTCTTTGAAGGGAGATTGGGAGAGGGGGGAGGGGGATGGGCGGCTTCCAAAGGCAAACTTCGGTGAACAGAGGCAGGCCATGAAGAGGATCAACTTTAGCATGGTGTCTATCAACACTGGCCTGGGCTTACACAAAGCGAAGCGACAAATGTTTACAACTCGAGTCCGAAATCTCGTCTGCAGTTCTATGCCAGCCGAATACGCGCTCACAGATATCGTGAAAGTTTGAACGACCTTGTGATAGACACGCTAACGTATCGATTTCATGGGACGAGGGTCTAGACTCTGGATGGTTTGAGAAGGAAAAGACATGTATGTACTGGTCGTCACAAGATCCTGTAAGTACTAACTCAATACGACCGAATCGCTCGGCACTCTAGGACGCGCACTCGAATGGGTCCTTTGCACAATAAGCGCCGCGTGAAAAGGGCATCTCATCTCGGCAGACCGGCAGCCGATGATGAAGAGGTCGATTTCAGAATTGCTTGAAAAGAAGAATCGGGCCATATTCGAACGATACTGTCACCTGTCAAGAAATGGAGCTACGACAATCTGCAGCGCGTGGGTGGCTGCAAAACCGATCTTGTACAGGGGCATAGTGAGGGGGGCAAGATGGGTGGATGAATGTGTGTGATGAGCCAACATGGGTGACGGTCCCATTGGGGGCGGGATATGCAGGAATTGTGGGCACATCCTCCGAGCTTGTCCTCTTCAGGGACGGCAAGGTTACGGCGGGCGCTTGCGGGACAGGGCGAGAGGCTGGGCGACGTCCAATCACGGGACAGAACCCATCTTCAAGGTGTGAAGGCTTGCAGGGGCCGCTGCGTGCACTGCTCATCACTGCAGGTGATATCGAAGACGCCCGTCTCTCTGACTGGTCAATCCAGTGTGCCACCCGCATGATCCCAGGACGATAGCCTTTGCTCGAGATGGAAGGGGGTCTTTTACTTGGTATTCTTTCGGAGATGGTGGGTGGCCACCTCGGAGGTCACGAACGGCAGAGGGCCCATGGTCCGTCCTCCTCATGCTTCTCGGACAGGCGAACACTTCTCAGTCTGCTCACCTTCCACAACCCTGCAGTACTTCCGGCCTGCGAGACCTTGGGCCACGCCAAGTTCTGCAAAAGAAAACCAGCCCTACCACTTTTGTAATCCAACGCCGTCTCCGCCCTCGTTCGACTGCGCTCCTGATCACACCCTACAAGAGAGGGCTTTTACTTTCCGGCTCTCTGGGTCAGAGCTTGATACGTGTGGTGCGACTGCAGGCCTCGGCGCTAAAGCGTCCTCTCCTCTTTAACATCACAGAACAAACACATTCTTGTCCATCTCAACAGAGCCCGACAGAGGTTCATATATTGACCGGGTCGGGCGCTGTGCGACCCACTTGTCGGCCAGCAGAAGCAACCTTGAGAAAAGCGTCATGGGTTCGGTCGCACAGCAGTGATCCCGTGCAGCGATAACTAAAACCGCCTGCGCTGACGAACCGGGCTGCCCTCTTGACGACCCCGCATATTCTCGATTTGCTTTTCTGATCTCGTCGGCGTCCCCTGCTTGACAGCCTTGTTGCTCAGCAGCACGGGGCACAGTCTACTCGATCAGACATGAGGAGGCCCTGGAGAGCGAGCCTGGCTGTGGGCGCTGCCCTCACCAGCAGCCCCGCAGCTGCCATTCTCGTCACCTCAGGGTCCACGTGCGACCAGCAGTGTGGCAATGTCCTGACCGCGACATCGCCTTCCGATATCGTGTGCGCCAACAGCGATTTCAGCAGCTCGACGGGGGTCGTTCTCGAGAACTGCATGAACTGTGAACTGACCAGCACCTACTACACCACGGACCCAAACTCGACAGACCAGCAATGGCTACTGTACAATTCCAGATACGCGCTATCCGAGTGTCTGTGGGGTGAGCCAGGGGACGTTGACGTCGGCGACAGTCCCTGTGTCACATCGTGAGTTGGCCCGCCCAATCCTCATCAGAAAATAAGGAGAGGAGCGTTCCAGAGGAAAAGCAGAGAAGTCCGACTGAGCTGACGTGCTTCATTCCCAGAGAGGCCTGCGGACAGCTCCAGACTGCCCTTCAGTATGGCAACTTCAGCACCAGCTCCAGCATCGGTGCATATGATTACTGCACCCACTGGGTCGACAGCACCTCCTCGGACGGGTGCGTGGAGTGCCTGCGGTCTTACCAGCAGCAATACCTCGCCAACATGGTGGTGATGCTCCAGGTCGGCTGTGACCAGAAGCCCTCGCCGGGCTCGGCCATCTCGGTCCAAGGAAGCATCTTCTCCACCACCCGCATGAACGAGACGGCGCCGACGCCCACCAGCACCTGGACCAACATCAACGAGTCCGGCGCCGTCACGCTCGGCGCCAAGGTCGGCATCGCCATAGGCGGCCTCTGCGTCGTCCTCGCGGTCGCCGGCTTCTGCATCGTCTGCAATGGCCGCCGCCGCCGCCGCGCGTTCCTGCGCAAGCTCGAGATGCAGCACAAGGAGTCAGGTTGGCCACACCCCTTCGCAGGCGGCGGCATTGTGCACCGGGGCCCTGACATGAACGAGACGCCGCTGTCGCAGAAACCGCTCCGAGGATGGGATGACTCGCCCCTGTCGGCCACGGCCTCCGAGTCCGCCTACGCGCGCTACTTCTCGCCCTACTCGTCGCAGCACAACAGCCCCGTCAACGGCGCCGAGGCCTCGTCGGCCGCCATGGCCTACCATCAGTGGCCGCAGGCATTCCACGACTACCAGGACCACAGCCACCACTACCAGCAGCAGCAGCAGCCCGCTCCCTTTGGCGCTTCCTTCCCCACTGCGGCGCAGGAGAAGGCCCTGCAGGATCAGCACGATGAGGCCGCGGCCGGCACCTCGACTCCTCCTACGCATATAGGGCTAGCACTCGGCGGCGACGAGCCCAGCTTGCGATCTAAAGTGTCGGACCAGAGCGTGCAGCAGAGCAGGGGCACCACCGGCCTCGCGGAGAAAAACAACAACACCAACGACATTGACAACGTCGAGTCGTACGAGCTACACGAGGTCAGCAGCAGCAGCGCGGGGGGGAGCAGCGCCGGCGGCGGCAACAACGACAGCTTCAGGAACAGGATGGCGAGGGAGAACCGGGCGCCCGTGCTGCAGCACCCGGGGTATGGGCGGTATAGCCCCGATAAGATGTTCCCGCCTCCGCCGCCGCCTACACATGCCACGGGCGGCGGGTTGAGGGATCATGTGGGCGGGGGAGAGGACCAGAACTGATTCCGGTACGGCTTGGAGGGAGTTGGTTTTGTTTTTTCTTTTTTGTTCGTCGTGATACCGGGTCGGGGGTATGAGCTGAGCAGGGAGTTTTTGGCGTCTTGTCATGGCTTTGCTTGGTCTTTTTGTGGATTCTGGTGCAAGATGATGATATCACAGGTTGTACATACACGTCTCGTACTATTTAATGATGACACAAAAATCATGTCGAGCTCTCCCCCCTCGGAACCCTGAATCATCCATCATTGACCGTCCCAGCATCCTGTTTTCTCTCAGACACCTTTGCAAGGTTGTGAGGGCGTCATCGACGACGATGTTTCGGTGCCAAAGGAGGTGATCACATAATGTTTCAAAGGAAGTTGTTAATCAGCACATGTGCGACTTTATTGTTTATGGTGTCAATGGTACTCGTGGCCTGTAGTTGCGTGAGACGGCAATAAGTAGCCCCATTGTTTGCCGCAAATCAAAGCCTCGATGGTCTAGTGGTATGATTCCTGCTTTGGGTTGATGACTGATTGCAGGAGGTCTCCGGTTCAATCCCGGATCGAGGCCTTTTTGGCCCATGTGGAAAGTATTACAATTTTCTATCTGCGCTCTTCTTCTTCTCTTTTTTGAGATCTACTTTTAACATGTTTGAAGTCCACTTTATGTTACTGCTGAATACAAATGTGCGTCGATCCACCCTTTTCAGACATAAGTAGTTAATGACCAGTTAACAATCGAGTAACCGATCAGAATAATGAGCGATCCAATTCGTGTGGGTGCTATTGTGCTAAGGACCTAGATAGTCAATAGCGACGTTTATAGCGATAACTGTACATTGCTTGGTGTGCGATGAGCGTCGGTTCTACAATAGAGAAGTTCTGAGAAGTACACGTATTAGTACCACGCCATAAAGACTTCTCCCCCCATTTCATTTAGCGGAGACACAATCCGGGATCCGCAAATGTTCGAGAGTCTGTGGCTCTTTGACAAATAATCTCTGCACCTTTGATCGTATGGCTGGTCTTGAGATATATACATCACCGGCTGCCTAATGAAAGCAAAGCAAGGTATGATTCTCGACCCCTCGATAGCTCAGAAGGGCCGAGCAATCTTGGCGGCTCAAAGCCTGCGGTACATTCCACCAACTTCGAGTCAATTACTTGATCGCGGAAATGGTACATATCGTGTTGGGTTGGACGACATATTGGCATAGAATTTTTGAACGAAGGACTTGTACAGGGGCCCACTTCCGGGAGTTTGGTGCTGCCCAAGATGTTGGTCCGATGCTACCTACTAGGTAATTAGGTGTTATTGGTCACTGCAGTGCTCATCGTGGTAATTAATATTGATCTTCGAGGCTCGACTCAAACTGATACGGTTTTCTGTCTATACTATCATCAATATAGAACGCATTAGTTTCCCATATTTAATTGCCTCGTGACATGTTTGATTCTCGACGTCCTGGGTCACATGTAACGAACGCCTATACGGAGAATAAAGTACTTCAGTCTCGCGGCTGCTGAGGAGCATTTTATGGCAAAGGGGAACACCAAGAAATCTCTAGAGACAACCTGGTCAGCCTGCTCTTATTGATTCTCCTAACGATGATGTTCTTCTTTGCTCTTTCAATAAGATGCGCCTGACCAGTTCTCTACTAGTAACTTAGTTACAGAAAGACTGCCACACGAGTTTAGGGAACGGAGGCTCAAGAGGTGAGTGCCATAATTGATAAGGTGATACGAGTCGCTTTCTAATTTAGTCAAGCACTACAATCCTATCAAAATCATGTCCTCCTTTGACGAGGCCTGTGCGTAACTTAGGTGGGCGCCATTCAACACTTGGCTCGTATGTTCGAAAGTCTATAGTCTCATTTGACTGTCCCAGCTTCCTTGTGGTGTCTGATAACATCTCTCTGCATAAAAGAGGCCTAGCTTTTTGCTGTCTTGAATGGAGCTTGATTACCTGATGTCCATCGGAGCCTGACAAGGCTAATACAGCACAGTTCCCACTATTTATCTCGCATCAAACCGCAATATATACCACTTTTGAAGTCGTTGCAGTATTATGGTCACCTATTTTCCTGAGTATAATTCAAAGAATGAAATGTGGGAGGACACAGCTGTAGAAGTGCTAATTTTCTCTGGAGTCCTCAGAAGGCTCAAAGCTATAGATCTTAGCCACCCTAACTTTCTACTACAGTGAAAGGAATATGCTTAACAATGCTATCTTCGATTTGATCATGGCCAATTTGAAATAACAGGGAGAACTCAAAGGGGAAAAAATGTAATGTCGAAAAAAGAAAACCGGGGGGGGGGAGGAACACATAAAGACATATTCAAAAAATGGCCTCGATCCGGGATTGAACCGGAGACCTCCTGCAATCAGTCAACAACCCAAAGCAGGAATCATACCACTAGACCATCGAGGCGATAAACTTGACATATCACCAAATATGTTCTATTATATCTCAATTATTTTCTCACTAGATTGCATTCAACTCTACCAAATCCTTTGCCTTATTTATTTACATGAAATGACCTCTGAAGATCCCCGGAGCCTCGATTACAAGGCTTCATAACGTAGGGACTCACCCCAGTGAGTGTGAGTGTTTATCATTAGGCACTTTGTCCCCAGGCCTCACATCTCAAGAGGCGTCTAATCAGCCTCAGATAACGACGCGGCACTTAATCACCAGCGAGCGTTCACTGCCAGAATTTTGTTTCAACTTTTATTAGCATTCCCTCGGATACAATATTCCCATATTCTCCCACAAAACAGCATCCTTTGACAAGGACCGGTTTTTTTTCTTCTGGATATTGCCGGCTCTGGAATGCCCAAGCCCCTCCGTGGCAAGCAACTCGATCCTCCCGCCCTGAACGCCAATTTTGATGATTGCCCCCAACGCCGACCAAGCAGACAATACAATCTAGTCACTGTCATCCTCGCCCTTGGAGGCCTTCTTGGCCTTCTTCTCGGCCTTTCTCCGCTTACGCTCCGCCCTCTCCTCGGGGGTCTCGCCCTCGTGCTTCTTCCGCTTCTTGGCTTCGGCGTCCTTGTTGGGAGTCTCAGGGTCAGCAGCAACGACAGGCGGCGGGACGGCCTTGGGGAGTTCTGAGGACGCAGCCTCGGTGGGCTTCGCAGGGGTGGCCTGGGCGGCCTCGGCAGCGCTGTAGTCCGTGTACGACTCGGTCCACTTGGCGGGTGTGGCATCGTTGGGCCTGCCATACTTGTCAAGCTTGCCGTCTGCCTTCAGCTTCTTCTTCTCTGCAGCTGTTGGGCCGAGACCCCAGCGTCTCGGGTACAGGTCGCGCTCCATGATACACCGCTTGACCTTGGCAACGACGCCGTGGTCGCAGGTGGTCATCTCAACAGCAGACATCATCGCGATGCCAATGGCGATGGCCTCGCCCTTGGTGGTGATCAGAACGCACTCCTCGTGCTGTTCAATGTTGGACTCGTACCGCAGCAGGCCAGGCAGCATCAGCTTCGCACCATAGGTAATGGCGTTCACTGCGCTATCCTTGACGACGAGCCGCTTATAGCCGACGAGGAGGGTCTCGAGAGGCTGGATCACTTGTCGGAGGTAGGTCTCATCACGGTTGTTGTCTGCAGGGCCAGTCAGTCAATTGAGTTGATTTCGATGCCGCTCGGGCCACAGCAAAAGTGGGCCTTACCATATTGCCACTGTGCGTCCAGAACATCATGCAGCGTGACCAGATCCTTGGTCTCGTCCATGGCACCGGAGCGCACACGGCGCAGCTCCTGCATATGCGCTCCCACGCCGAGGAGAAGTCCCATGTGCACGCAGAGCGTTCTGATGTAGGTGCCAGCCTCGCAGCTGACCCAAAAGACACCGAGGTGGCGGTCATTGTCGAACTCGATAAGCTTGGACTCGTAGATGGTACGGATACGCAGCTGTCGCTTGACGGCAGAGATCAGGGGTGGACGCTGGAAGAGCGAGCCGGTGAGCTGCTCGAGGACACGGGCGAACTCTGCCTCGCCGCCGGGAACCTTGTCGTGGAACCGCACGACGGCCACGTACTCCTTTCCGGCACCTTGTTGAGACTTGACGAGGCGGGTGGCACGGTCGATGCAGACAATGAGACAGCCTGTGACCTTAGGATCGAGGGTACCGCTGTGACCAGTCTTCTCGACACGAAGCATGCGCTTCACCCATGCGACGACTTCGTGGGAGGAGGGGTTCGAGGGCTTGTCGAGGTTGATGACGCCGGAAGAGACATAACTCTTGATGTCTCGCATGTGAGGTTTGCAGCCATGGGGAATTGGTGTGAAATGACCCGTTCTCACGAGCACTGTAATGGTGGACTCGTCAGTAAAAAGGGAAGGGCCATTTTGCCGCCGCATCGACACAAAACATTGTTACGTACGCTTGTCATAGTTCTTCAGAAGCAGTGGCCAGTCGCTGGTGTCAGCAGCTGGCGTCGAAGCCTGTGGCACGATGATATGCTTCTCGTCCGCCATCTTGGCTTTTGGAGTTGTGTCTGGGGGAATTGTTACGGTTTTGTAGAAATGATGGTTGGAGTCGCGCGGTCCAGGTTGATGAAGCTTCCCAAATTTTTTGGTGTGGGGAATTGCCAAAGCGATTTAACGCTAGTCCGCTTCCAGTTTGGGTACCGGGGACTGGCAGGCACCCACAGAACATCAACACAATTTTCGATCTGAAGACGTCGCAAGCCTGTGAGTGTTGGTATAAATGTTGGTTGAGCTTGATTGCTGAAAAAAAATATGGTTGAATATTTGGACTACGAGCTTTAGAAAAAAGACTGAGTGATCTGGCCTAGCTTCTCGCTCATGGCTCCAGGCGCTGATACGTAAACACCCCCCCTCCTTTGAACATCGGAGAAAGCATCGATTTTTCTCGGGGTTGGAGGGGGGGTATCACCATGAAAGCAAGTTGGAAAAAGTAAAATTTTACGTATAACTGCACCGATCTTCATCACTGACTGTCGTGGATATGATGAATACGGAATCCTACTGCCAGGCGCCTACCGTTTAACATGCTAGACTAAGCCGTAAATACTTAGTACATGATAGTATCAATCAGTAAACATTGGCAAAATATAAACATCTAGCTAGGTCATAGGCATAAAGCATCATAGTAGTCTAGTTCCGATGTGCCCCGGCCGCTTCAAGAGAGATTCCCAGCTTTGACCATCATTGAATCTCGAGCAGCGCGTAATTATCTTTGGGTCACCGTCTAGAAAGAAGTCAACACTTAATTAATCTACCGTACTCCTGAACATAGCGCGTGACCACGTACCAGAGGTGAGCTTTAGTTTAGTCACTCATTCCCCAAGGAAGGGTATGTCGTTGTCAATGATTACTGCGTGAAAAGGCTGAAGTCCTTTCTAGTTTCTTGCAAATACTTGTACGAACGCACGCATTTCTCAACGTCAACCATCAATACATCAAATCACCTGGATACGGACGAAATTTCAAAGACGATGATTGAGTATTGGTAGACCAGCAACAGAACTTGTTCCGCCCTTCACAATAATCCAATCCACTTCCAAAAGCTCAGGCATAGGCCCGTGCACGCGCACATTAACCAACAGAGAGCTACATCAACCCAACCCTACTACGATGACGAAATGCCCTTGAGTTACGTTCGGTAAGTCTGATTTGATGCATCCGACCTCGTGTATCTCTGTTGTGTGCCGAGGCGTATCACTCTGAAATGACCTCGGGAGTACCAGGTTCAATCTGACAAAGCTGTATTTGATACAAGGGCTACTCGAAGCAGGCAGGACAAGAATCCCCCCCCCCCCCAAAAAAAAAGAACCAAAGCTAATATTATTGTTTCCCCCTCATTAAGCAATATGGATTGTCAGCACAAGCGATATATGCCCTAGTGGTTGGTTTTCTAGGTATTTATCGTGATCATTGAAGCTTACAGACACAAGGATTGGAATTGCATGCTATGAGGCGCACCATATTACCTACACGGTGATATAGAATAATGGACGAATTTACATCTTTTGTTTATTTGTACCAAAAAAGGGGAGAGAATGAGAGGCGTTCTCGTGATACTTCCAAGGTTCTCATTGTATAGTATAGTGTCACTCCGCAGGGTACGACTTTCTGTGCTAACAAATTGACTGTTCTGAAGATGCCATAGGCGGAAAAAGGACCTCGGGAGAATGCACAAGAAAGAGTCTGATTGAAGGACTCGCAGATTCATTATGGTAATTGTCAAGTTTCTGGTACCAGACTTTGAGAATTACTACGGCTGAAGATCGAAGACTCAGACTCTCATCGCTTTTCAAGTGCCAGGCCTGACTTCCCGACTCAGTAATACCGGTTGTCTTCGAAGTTGTCTTGAATATGATTGTATGTGCTCTCTAGCACAGCATTTTGTCATCCACCAGCCCATACATACACATCAAGACGTCTCGCCCTGATACTCTCCGAACCCGTTTCTCCCCGTCGGCTTGACGTTATATTTTCTTTCAGGCGTGAAACAGATGGGGAGTGGATGAGCCAGGGGATAAGGAGCCCAGAAGTCGCGAGATCCTGCTCTACTGCTTTCTCTACATCATAAGCACAGAATAATAACCCTTTTCCTGGCTACTCCTGATAACAGTGCTAAAAAAGGCACCATAAATTTCAAGGCATGAGTTTTTCATTATCATAGCAGAGCACCGCCACAGTGCCTCGATCCGCCGACCTATCCACAGTTGGCAGGGGAGTTGGCGGAAATGAGGTGCTAACAAATGCGATATGCGTCCAAGGTCCAATCCGGTCGAGCCCTAGGCACGCAGGAATTTTCGAGACCATGTTAAGAATTCCGATACACTAGAGGTTCTCGAACTGGGGATCCCGGCGCCCTCTCCAGTCCCCTTGTTCCGTGGGTGGTGTGAAACACCCACCGTGGGTCCCGCAACCACAACGTTCTGGGACGGGATGAACAACAGGACTGAAGTTCGAGAAACACATGCCGCGTAAGACAGTACATGTTATGTCAGGACTGGTAGGCAGTCCGCCAAGGTCACGAAATTAGCTGGATACGGGTCTCGCACCCGCATTGGTTCCTTAGACCTCCTTGAAGATAAGTGTCTGTCTTATATGGGTTTTAAAGCAGCACTATCTCAAAGACAGGGGAGGTGACTGTTGTTGTTGATGTGATGACAGCGCTTACTCAAGGAGTTGTGCTCTCCTTAATAGTATATCCCTTTTTCTGTATTGTATATAAGTTGGGAGGGTAAGCACACCTCATGGACTGCACCAGTTGCTGTTTCTGCGGTCAGGACGTATAGAACAGCATCATCTGTCACTACTTTGGAAGGAGAGACCAAAAGCGTCGATAATTTTTCATCTTGACCGACAAATTGGTCTTCACCCTGCATACCCTACTATCTATTGGTTTCCATTCACGGCAGTCTTATCTTCACAGTCTTGAGAAGTTTTATTCTTTATTTTATATCTGCTTTTGGTCTCTGGACACACACTCTTTATCAACATCTTCCTAGAACATGACAGCACTGTCTCTCATTACTACTTCATAACATCGCTTCTTTTTCCTCACAAATCTCGACCAACATAATTAGCGACCATGAGATACGTCTGTCCAATCCTCATCAGCACCAATTTGGTCAACTTGTTGCTGTTCAGGAGCGCACAGGCTGCACCAGCCGTGAGTGCAGATGAGATCCGAGGAGCCTTCGTCTGGCACGAAGACATCCATCGGCCAAAAGCGCCAGCGCTGTACCTAGACTTCCCGGACCCGTCCATCCTCGAGGGCCCCGATAAGTGGTACGCATTTGCGACCGCCAGCGGGGACAAGCGGGTGCAGTACGCCACAGCACCGGATCCATCTGGGCCCTGGACATACGTGGATGAGGACCTCCTCCCATCGCCTGGGTCCTGGACAGACGGCGTGGATATCTGGGCGCCGGACGTCAGGATGGTGGACGACGGGACCTACGTGATGTACTACACAGCGGCGCTGGCTAACAACACGGCGATCCACTGCCTCGGAGTCGCGACATCAGACGATATTGAGGGTCCTTACACGGTCGACGACGAGTACTGGCACTGCGACGAGGACCAGGGCGGCTCCATCGACTCCTCCGGCTTTGTGGACTCAGACGGGACCCGATACGTGGCGTGGAAGATCGATGGCAACTCGGACGGAAACGGAGGCTCCTGCGATAATACCGTGGCGCCCATCAAGAGCACACCAATCATGCTTCAGCAGGTCGAGGGTGACGGGACGACCAAGGTCGGCGACCCGGTGCAGATCCTGGATCGGGTCGCCAGCGACGGTCCTCTTGTGGAGGCGCCAAATATTGTCCTGTCTAGCAGCGGCAAATATGTCCTCTTTTACAGCAGCCACTGCTTCACCTCGACGCAGTACAATGTCCTGTATGCTACTGCTGATTCCGTCACGGGTCCCTATACCCGGTCCTCACAGGCCTTTCTACAGACGGACATGTTCAACTTGACCTCGCCGGGCGGGGGCACAAGCACTGTTGGCCAGGACGGCACAACCATGTTGTTCCACGCAAACTGTCCGACAGACGTGGGAGGATCAAATCGCTGCATGTTCGTGTCTAATTTCACCGAAGTCGGGATGACTGTTTTGGCCAACCGCCGGTGATATGTGACCTTGCAAACTGCAATCTCACCACAGAGTTTTTGTAATGATTAATGAGAGAAAGGAATCATGAAACGTGTTAAGACAGGAGGAGAAGAGAGGGGTAGTGATTTTCGAGGATATCCCAGGCGTTGTGGCAATGGGTGACGACGGCGTTGTTTGGGAGTATCGGGTTCCGTCCTGTTCGATCGGCCGGTTTTCATCAGGACAATTCAGATAATATGGAGCAACATGTCCGGCCAAAGGCTCTTCCGTGGCAACACTCTCGGTTAAGCGGGCCAGGAGTCGGACGTTTTGCGTCGGAAAGATGCGTCGGACGAAACCCTATAATCTCTTGTTTAATGGTTGGGATGAGGAACAATACACGTCATTGGATTCAGAAGAGGGTTCCGTCATCGTTCAGGACTCGGAACATTCTGCCTACTTAAGTACTTTAAACAGAAGATGGCCGTTAATCGCTTAGGGAACTACCTAGGTACAAATACTTTGTCTCATCGATATGAAGTTTCAAGATTGATTTATAAAATTTGTTCTGAAGAGTGGGACCTTGGGTTCATACACGTGGTGAAAGTGGTTCGTTATAACACAGTTTGATGTATATATATATATATATAGTTGCATATCAAAGCGTGCTCGAAATAATACTCTATGGGATATTCGCTGGTTCTGGGAACATTTCTTCGATTCATAATCAATACCAAGGTCCGCGCTGTTGTAACGAATGTCTGTTGAGGGATCGTGTACTCGATAACTCCGTAGGTTAATTAGTTGATATAATTACCGTCTGAGAGGTCGAACGATGGCTCGATGCAACTATTCACAAGTATGATGCATAAGTGCGTCCATTAATTAATCATCTGCCTACCAGCCTGGTAGGAAGATATAGAACCCTATGCTAGCTACTCAGAGCATCAAGCAATATGCTCCTGACGTCTAAGTATTGACAACTTCTCTGATAGTTCTCGTCTAGGAATAGTGTCCCATCTGGTTGCTAATTACTGAGGCAATATCCCCGGAAGTTTCTGGTTTGTGTTGGAGATCATGAAGCATAACCCAAAACCCAGGTGACTGCCCAGGGGGGTTTTACGGACGACAAATGGATGTTGTATTGAACAATCCGTGGATGTTGGAATGGCTGAGCTTACTCCAGATGGCGACACGTGCCGGCCAACCTGAGCGGTCATCCAGTGTCCCGATGATTCAGCCAATAAGTAAATCAAAAGAATCAAGAATCGACCACACCGATAATCTTATAATTGTTGTAGGAGTAACCTATCTTCGCTCGTATCCACAGCAGATTTGGCGCATAGAAAATCCGCACCTCTTCAAAATCGCCCTAGACGTTTACGAATTGTTGTAATTAATTATCGCCGAGATGATGTGGACATCATGCCACAGCTATGTTTGAGGTCTCCCTATCTGCGGTTCAGCGGCACTCCAGCGCACTGTGCAGAATGGTTGGCAAGAGATCCCAGAACACAGTTTCTGTCAAGATAGTGACTGAGATTTAGAGCTGTACTTTGTGAGAACCGAGGAGGCGCATCGCTTGCCGCCGTGGTTGCACTTAGGTCTCGGAGCAGTATGTAGATCGCAAGTTAGTATAGATGGTGTGGCCGGGTTTTGGTGCAGTGGGTGGAGACTTCTGAATGGGTCTCCTCCCGCTGCATTTACATACTTAAGCGCCCGGCCTGAGGGGCTGACCGACTACTGATGTTGAGACCACCAAGAACATCTGCCCTCGTTGACACTATTTCCTTTGATCGAAGACGCATCGGGGGAGGGTGTGGGTCACCATGAGCGTCTCCTGGTTATACGGCAGTTGCATAGGTGAGAGAAAGGACGGTGAGTTGCACATGGCGGTTCCCCTAGCAGCGTCTCATCGCTACCGGCGGTACCACAGCACACCGCGCGCACATGCCTGTCGCGTGTGAACCAAGGCCCGATATGACATCACACTCGACCCTCATTCTATTCCGAACGACCCAGACTGCTGCAGAAGACCAAACCAATCTAGCAATCAGCTTTCCGAAGAAAGAGAAAACCAAATGATAGAAGTGAGGAAATGACCCACAGGCCGCTCTCGTGTTCCCGGATGCGCTCTCGTCATTGGCCTCGGTGGGCGTCCTGCCAATGCAAATAGGGCACCATTGCCTAAGCGCCGGCGCGAAAATAAAAAGAAGGACAGCCCAATCACGTCGTCTATCAACCACGCACACCTGGGCCCCTCCTGCAAGGTGCCTGCAGGACCGCCCGATGCTACGATGGCACTACCTGACCGAAGGCGCCGACTCGTCCGATCCGGAATGAGACCCGAACTGTCGGTCTGGGTTCCTCGGCGGGGTGGCACTGGCAGAGCATCGGGGAGGGTGTGAGCCTACGATTGACTGGTCTGCACCACACGAGATCTTCACCTCGGTGCGCGGCTGGAGATATCGTGTGATGGTGTGATAGTGATGTCTGCCGACATGAGCGGCACCATTCGAGGAGCGTGGGCCGGCGCCTGTGTTCGGTAATTGTGCGACCTCATATTGCTTTCTCGCCCCCCCTCCCCCACCTCCTTGGACTTTGGCCGTTTCTATTTCCGTTTGTCTTGTCATTGTTCTTGAAAGCTGTTTGAGAAGAGTGGTCAAGTTTGTACCATAATCTTTTTTTGTCTTTTTTTTTCCCCTTTGGGTTTTACTTTCTGCCCTCTAATACTTGTTTAATCGAGACCATCTGAAGAGCCTCCTGGTTGAGGACTTCGGTTGAGAATATTCGCTTCTGCAAAACATTCCGTTCTTTTCGTTTTGCTCTCAGTCGTCCACCGAGCATTTACTCGGTCCATTCGTTTTCGAGCCACAAAAGAAGACCATTTGATATGGCAATCCGTTCCTTATCTTACCTCCTGTGGCTCTCACTTGCACGCCACTTGGTGGCCATCCAGGTGGCTCCAGATTCTCCTTGCTTCTCAAAATGCCTAGGCTCCTCGGACACCGTGTCAGCAGACATCGTATGCGAGGACGCCGACTTCACAAGTACCACCACCGGATCGACATGGAAAGAATGCATGAGCTGCCTGCAAAACAGCACCCATTCCCACGGGGGTGAGAGCGACCAAGCTTGGTTCCTATGTAAGTGGACAACGGACAACGTCGATCATCCGCGCATTCAAGGCATCCACGACCTAACATTGGCCCCTCAGACAACCTTCGATACAGCTTCGACTCCTGCATCTTTTCATATCCCAACGACTCCAGCTCTGGCTCGAATCCATGCGAGACCTCCACTTCATGCGGCGCATTGAAGACGGCGCTGGAGTACGGCCATCTGAACACTACCGACGCTGCATCCGACGAGTTTGGCTATTGCGATGCAGATGGTGGGGCGGTGACCGGAGGGTACTTTCAAGCGTGTATGGACTGTGTCAGCGACAATGGTGATACCAACTACATCGCAAATGGTGCGTTGACACAAGACTACCCTTGCGTCCGATGGAAAGACAGCCCCAGTATACTGACACCTTGTGTGTAGCCCTCGTGGCCCTGAAAGCAGGGTGTACCCAGAGGCCCAACTCAACAGCCCTTCTGGGCCTGAGCGCCTCCGTCTTCTCCAGCAGCATCATCCAGATCGTCGACCCGTCGACCCTGAACAACTCCAGCAGCAGCGGATTCTCGCTGAGCACCGCAGCTATCGGGGGAATAGCAGCCGGTGGCGCCGCAGTCTTGGTCCTGATTGCCGTAGTCATCTTTTTCCGATGCCGAAAGCGTAGGAACATCATTAGCAGTGGGCGGACTCCTCGCTGGGCGCGGGATAAACGACGGTCATCATTTTCCTTCAAGTGTCGTAATATCCTGGCATCGCCTCTGTCGCCGAAGTTCTTCACCGATCTGCCGCCTATGCAGGAGCAGAACCACCACCAGCAGCAGCCGCCGTATGGCTCGCTCAATGCGCAGATGTCCGAAACAGCCGTGGACACAGCTGCCGTTGAGGGACGATACTTCATTGAGACCAAACCAAAACTTGAGCGACATCCGTACGAGACTGCCATAGAGGGATGGAAGGCCCAGGACGTGACGCCAACCCAGATGAACAATACCGTGGACCAGAACTTTCCGATCTCCGATCAATGGAACAATTTCCATCGCGGATTGAAAAGGAGTGCGTCCAAGAAGGGCGCCATGACAATCGACACCAGCGAGGCTAAGCTGGCACCGCCTCCTGCCGCCCATCCTTCGCCCAAGGAGAATACCTTCAACATCTCGCCGGCGTCGACACAGCATAGCACGCGGTACTACTCTCCGGCTGAACACAGTTCATCTCCGTCTCAAGACTCCAGCCGCTGCCTGAAGCCCAAAACCACCACCATGAGCAGCCAGGGCAGCGGCTACCCTGGCATGAGGACTGCGAGCTCGTCATCACCCTTGCTGAAGCATCAGCAGCAGCACGGCTGGCCGAGCGCGAGGGAGATCCAAGAGCCGTGGTTCCCTCCACCGCCACCGCCGGGCCCTCCTCCATCTAATGCAAAGTTTGGGCGCAAAGTAAGCCCGGGAACGATGAGAAAGGGGAAGAGGGAGAGCGGGAGTCCGGTGGAGAGTAAGCAGATCCAGATGTGGTTTCCTGGGCCGCCTCAGAGATAGTACCTTGGTGTCTTAGCTCGTAGGAAGCGTTGTATAGATAATGTATAAAGAATTAGTATTAGAAATTGTGCTCGCAAAGTAGTCCAGCAGTGACTGTCCTTGCCATTGCACTACATCTTCATGTCTCCTGTGAAGGTGGATGGGAAGAAGACAAGAAACTACAGTGACTTGTCCTACTGGACCTCGGATGGGATGCTGTACTAGGTGCCGTAGCGCCTGTACGTGCGGCAGGGATGCGAGTAGCAGACCCCTGACTGACCCCCCACACTAGGCACTATACCGCGCCATGCGCCTATCAGAAAGGCCCTATTGAGAACTTCAGCACTGCGATTCCGGCGCAGAAAAAAAGCAGACGTCACTACCAAAATATTCTTCGCAACTCGACTCGACAAGCTACCACCGTCACTTGAGAGGATTTCCCGAGACCGCGATTCTCTCAGTCTCATAGTACCCACCGCCTAGTGTCCGTTCAAAGCAAAAGCAACACCCTGAAAGTCAGAATATGAGTTCATCAACAGCCCCACGGTGGACGGCGCTCGCCCGTGACACCAACGAGACGAGCATCCAGCTTGCGCTGAACCTCGATGGCGGTGCATTCCCACCCGAGACAGACGCGAGATTGCTTGCTGATGGCGCCGAAGGCCATGCATCACAGTCCAGCAAATCGCAGACGATAAGTGTGCACACGGGAATCGGATTTCTGGACCACATGCTGCACGCCCTCGCCAAGCACGCCGGCTGGAGTCTGGCGATAGCATGCAAAGGCGACCTACACAGTAAGTCGCTAATGCCTCTGCAAAGCCTGCACGGGCTGATTGCCCTCCTTCTCTTACTCCATATAGCTATATGTCTATGAATGCTGATTTTTTCTCCTCTCCACCCTTGTGTAGTCGACGACCATCATACCGCCGAAGACGTCTGTATAGCTCTCGGCAGCGCCTTCGCAAAGGCCCTCAACTCCATGGCCGGGCTCGCCCGCTTCGGCTACGCATACGCCCCGCTGGACGAGGCCCTCAGCCGTGCGGTGGTCGACTTGTCCAACAGGCCGTATAGCGTGATCGACCTGGGCCTGAGGCGCGAGAAGATCGGCGATCTGAGCTGCGAGATGATCCCCCACTGCCTGCAGAGCTTCGCACAGGGCGCGCGCGTGACGCTGCACGTCGACTGCATCCGGGGCGAGAACGACCACCACCGCGCTGAGTCGGCGTTCAAGGCGCTGGCGGTGGCGATACGCATGGCCACGAGCAAGGTGCCGGGCAAGGAAGGAGAGGTGCCGAGCACAAAGGGAACGCTGAGTGCGCTGGGCTAGAGAGCTCTGAATGCACGAGTGTGAAAAGATGACATTGGTGGTGACGCCGCGGGTATATAAGTGTGAGCTGAGGGTGCTGAGCCGGACGAGTCGCCCTGTCCAGGCTGGCGAGATGTAGCATCGGCCGACGGAAGCTTACTGTTACGCTGGATACCGAGGCGTCATCGAAACACTGCATTATACCAATTGGCTGCGTGCAGAAGAGGGACTCGGAAGAGAGTGGGTGAAGAATACCAAAGAGACCCTCCAAGGATGGCTGATGCTCAATGGTGAGCGAGGGCAGCGTCCAGCGCTCGCGTGTCGAATTTATGCATCATGGGGCTACTTGGGCAATTCGCTCCCTTACATCGAGGCTGCACAACGCACTGTGGCTATTTTTGCATAGGCTAGTGCTCAATCTGAAGGAACTGGGTCAAATTTGGCAAGCCGGGATCGTCCACACCGATAGAGATGCGATAGAGTATTATAGTAACAGGACGAAGGTGAATTGTAGGAGCTGGTGAAGCGAGAGATCTGAGAAGTGGGGCTGAGGACTGAGGGTTAGGAGTTGCTGTAGTAGTGCTTAAAATCGAGCTTCCTGACGATTTAGCCGTCTCCGGCCGCATCTCACAGGTCATGTTCGTTTAAAGTCCGGCAATATATAATCAGAGCGCGGTTGTCAGCGCGAAGAGAGAACTCTCAATCGAGAAGAGAAGAAAAGAGAAAGCAGCCTCGGATAGAAGAACAAGAGGCCCGACACATTTTACACTAGTCCCTGCGACGAGCTCAGGCACACTCAGCATTCCGTCATACTTTCATCACCACCAGCAGCGCACGAACCATCCAGTCAGGTCAGGCTCTTCCGACTTCCGAGCCCCCAGCCATGAGCCAGGATGCGATCTCACGGTGCTATGCGGGATGAGGAGGTATCCGGGGCGGCCTGGGAGGCGACAAGGGGCGCCGTCTACGGCGCCGTAAAATGGGGCGCCTTTGCGGGAATCCTCGGTGGGATCGGTTATGTCATGTCGCCTATCTATAGAGGCTTGACTATTCAGTTCAAAGTGTAAGACATTGGCAGGGTGGCCCGACAGCTCGGGCTCGCGGGCACACGAGAGAGACACCCAATTGACTTGCTCATTAGGTACATTCAGATGTCCGGCATGGTCGTCGGCTCCATGATCGAAGCAGATTACAGGATGCGACAATACGAGGCCCGCGTCAGGATGCAGCGACGGCTCGACAGGGACAGAGCAGCATGGCAGCGGTTTGAGGAGGAGTATGGAAAAGACGACGATGACTGAAAAGGTATGGATTGTATGAGTTCCGGGAAGAGAGCCACAATGTCTCATTATAGACGCCCCTGTAAAAATAGAAAAACAAAGAAAAATCTGCCATGTACATTATCAGATGTAATGAAGCCAGCGTCAACCGATTTTGTCCTTCCCCTCCGAACATCCCGAACCTGTATTGAGCCAGAGCCAACGCCAAACCATGCCTTGCCATGCCGTAAATTCGAAACCTCCCACCGTCGTCAAAGATCACCTCGCCTTAGTCTTGACCTGAAACTTCTTCGGGTCCATATTTAGCTTGCACAGCCGGACAACACAGCCGCTGAGTTGCAGTAGTGTCTGGACGCCCTCCAGGATCTTCATGTGCGTGAAGCCAATTTCCTTGATGAATTCCAGCTTGGCATGTTCGCTCAGCGTCGGAATCGTCTTGGTGACTTTGAACATAGTGCTGATGATGTCGTGGCTCGAGTATCCCAAAGTCCACAGCTCCCGCAGCGTGTCGAGCGCAGAGTCTACATTGCCCTCGAAGCAAGCCTTGAGCATGGCCTGGACCTTGATCGGATGAGGCGAGTCCACTACCTTGAACACGTTATCGCCCGTCACCATCCCGAACCCCGCATGTGTCGACTGCAGGTTGTTGATTGCCTGCCGCATGTCGCCCTCCGCGCTGAATACGAGCGCCGCCAGCCCCTCGTCATTGTACTCGACCTTTTCCAGCTCGATGATTTGCAGCAGCCTCTTGACGACCTGTGCATCCGTCAACCTCGCATACCGCAGGATCGCGCACCGGGATTGCAGCGGCTCAATGATTTTATTGGACTGATTGCACGCAAAGGCGAAGCGCGTGGTGTTGGAGTAGATCTCCATCGTCCGTCTCAGTGCCTGCTGCGCGCCGGACGTCATGCTGTCGGCCTCGTCGAGGATGACGATTTTGTGGCGGCCTGCTGGCAGGGTGACCTTCTTCTGCGCGAAACCCTTGATGCGGTTGCGCACGACGTCGATGCCGCGCTCGTCCGAGGCGTTGAGCTCGAGGACTGCCTCCTTGTAAGCATCGCCGAGCAGCTGGCGCGCCAGACACAGCACCGAGGTCGTCTTGCCGATGCCTGGCATCCCGGAGATGATGACGTGGGGCATGTTGCCGTCTTTAGCGATGATCTTGAGCCGCTCGATGGTCTCGACATTGCCAACTATGTCATCGAGGAAGACGGGGCGGTATTTCTCGACCCTGGGGTGGGGGGACATGGTCAGCTTAGATATGGGCAGGCGGGGACGAGCAAGCGACGAGTGGACTCACCATGGTAACTCATATGTTGGGTTCCCGTTCGTGTTTGCAGTCAGGATTTTTTTGGCTGCTGATGTCGAGGATTCACCTGCCTCGTCGACCTTTGCCGCGGGCATCTTTTCTGCTTTTATTTTGCGGGGGGGGGGGGTTGATGTCGAGTTATCGTCAATACTGCCAGAAAGAGGTTCCTGGCGTAAATTGAGGATCGCGCCTGCGTGACGCGACGGGCGTGGAAAGTTTGAGTGGAGCTGTACTGCACTCCGTGCTACTTATGTGCTATGTGCTATGCACTACCCAGCAGCCCAGCTACCCTAGCAGCCTAGCTGCCTAGCACACTGCACGCCAAGCATAGTGCTCTGCAGGGGCGTTTATCGATAAGCCATCGTTTCAGCCCAAAACTCCGTAACCTGCCATTTCCTTCAGACTCTACTGGAGAGGACGCCGCTGGCCACTTTTATTCATACTTTTCGCCTTTTTCTTTGAGTGCATTGATCACTCGGCCATATCATATTTTTCTCGACCGAGCTTCATCCCTTCCTGCCTTCGATTGGATCAGGCCCGCCAGCCACCATCCGAGTCACAATGGGCAAGACACGCCCTGAGCCGATGGAGGTGGACGAGGGGGCCAAGAAAGACAGGAAGGAGAAGAAGAACCTCGAAGGCAAGGTCACCAAGCATGATCGCAGGGACAAGAAGTGCAGGAAGGCCGAAAAGCCGAATCATCAGACCGGGTCTGATGTGAGCGAGGACGAGAGTTCAAAGGTTGGCCTCACAAGCCCTAAACAGGCGCAAGAAATTGCGCTGGCTCTCCGCCCGTGCCCAGTATGTTTTTGGGGATAAAAAAAAATCATGATTTACATTCTAGTGAATGATGGCCATGATCACGGTTTCTGAGTGTCGTATCGTGTCGCTGTGGTGTGGTGTGGACTAACGCCGTTGTCAAGGGTTCTGCTGATGAGGGAGGCGCTGCTCTTGAAGATTCCGCACTGGGCAGGGCCGCCATTGAGGATTTCGAGGCCAATTTGACCAGGTCCAAGAAGCAGCAGAGGAGGGAAGAGCAGCGGGAGGAGCGGCTGCGCGAGGAGGCACTCAAGGTGTTGATGGAGAAGGAGCTCGACCCGTCCCTCACGTCCTCTAACCTTCATATCGAGGCTGAGCAGGCGCGCAAGAAGCAGGCAAAGGTCGAGCGGAAGAGAGAGAAACGAGCCGAGAAGCGTGCAAAGAAGCAGGACGCCACGAATCCGATGGGCACGGCGGCCTCCGGGGCGGATGAAGCGGGCGATATCTTCATGATCGATGTTAACCCTACTGCGGTCGATCCGGACAAGTTGAATCCCCTGTCTGACGACGAAGACGTGGATATGGAAGATGGAGGCGCTCCTCTAAAGCAGAAGATTGCTGGCTACACTGCGCCGCCTTCGGGTATGAACCGCACGGTCCGCCGCCGTCTTCAGCTGATTGAGAAGGAAAAAGCCAAGATTCAGAAAAACCTTGGTGTCCCGGAAGGGTCGGATGAGAAGGCGTCGGAGGTACAGGAGCTGTTGCATCACTGGATCAAGACATTTGACGAGAGGACAGAGATCAGGAACTCAAAGAAGCGAGATCGCCGGACCAAGCAGGTCGCTCGTGTGCAGCACAAGAGGGGGAAAGCACTGTCAGGCGAGAAGCGCAAGGAGAAGGCCAAGAGCCATATACGCCAGACTCAGATCTCGTGAAGCAGCTAGAGCTTGGTTTCTGAGAGAGCCGGGCACCGCAAGAAGAGCATGAAGCTCGCCGGCGTCGCAGGGGAAAGGGTGTAGAGCACTTCTTGGTCGACGCCGCTTTGAGATGCTGGACGCACACGCGTGCCGCCTCGTCAGATCATCCGGCCATCGGCCCAAGGCAACATCAGCCCATGTACCAAAGGCAGCAAAAGGCCTCGAAGACATGACTGCGTCAAGTGACGGGCCATTTCAACATAACCTCGCTAGCCTTGAGCTGCAGTTCAACAGGTGGCTACTCAGCTGGATGGCTGCGCAGGCAGGCCTCTCGCAATGGTAGAGAGGAACAAACAGCTAGGAAATTGCGGCCAAATTTCCCTTGAGATGCGCAGTGTGATAATAGTACAGGACCCAGCATAATCCACCCAACGCCGACCATATGCGGTATGATGACAACAGCGTAAACTTTTGAGAAACATCCTCGTAGCAGCAGCAGCAGCATCTGCTGTGCTCATTGTTTCTTGTCATCCTCAGGCTTCCCGCCCTTCCTGCCGTCGTCACCCGCGTCGTCCTTTTTGTCCATGCCAAACGCCTCCTTGACCTGCTCCATGATCAGATCCCCATAGCCCTTCCCCTCCTCCAGCGCCTCCTTCTCCTTCTTGGCCCTCTCTTCCTTCCAATTATCCTTCTCACTTCCCATCCACAGCCTCTCCAGCGGGCCCCGCTGCGCCATCTCCTTCTTCTCCCTCTCTTCCTGCAGCGCCTTCCTCTGCGCCTCAGAGAGCGCCGCCTCCCTCCGCTCGCGCTCGATCCGCAGCAGCTCCTGTGTCCGCCTCGCCTTCTCGGGGAGGCCGCCGTCTACCATGTTGCTCCACCGCCGCACGAAGCGCTGATAGATGGACTCGCCGGTGTAGTCGTAGGCCAGGATGTTGGTCGCGTATGAGGTGCCCGAGGCGAGGAAGAGCGACTGCAGGCCCACCCGTCGCGGAGGCATGAACAGGGCGATGGGGCCGAGAATCACACCCGCCCAGGCGCTGTAGTGCACCCAATCTGGACTTCGAAACTGGTCGCCGCCGGGAGCTGCAGGCTGTGCGGGGGTTTGTCGTTGTGGGGGTGGGCATGGCTCGCTTGGAGCAGGTTGCGCTTGTGGTGTCGTCATCTTGATGGAGTTGGCGTTCTGTGCTTCTCTTACTTCTGAATGTGTGGTCTCTCGTGGACATGGAGGAGCGGACGCTGGACGGGTGCAGAAGAGAGTTGGTCTTGTCGAGTCAATTGGGCGTGTAGTATCACTTTCTACAGCGAGCGGGTTGGAGCGGTTGAAAGGCAGCTCTATAATTCCACGAGACCATGACGCGAAAAGTTTCCTTATCAAGATCTTGAGTTCTTATCGCTGCATTAAAACCCCCATGTCATTGACTTTAGCGTCCAACAAGGGTTGACCAGCTTCAACCCAATCAAGAGATTCCATTTATGTCTTTTCCACACTGGAAATACGTTTCCTCTTGTTCGTGATTTTATTTACTCGTTAAAAAAAGAAAAAGGTTTTCATGTTTCTATAACGACTGGTCGTCATCATGTAGACCTAAAGTCTACCAAGCTATTAACGAGACGGGATTGCGCAACTGAGTGCTATATTTGTGCTGTAATTACAATATTAACAAACTTAGTGGTACGAAGGTATTAGATGAGCATCAGGATCTGGGTGAGAATCATTGCACCTGTTGTCGAGTTTCTTGAACAGCCCAGGCCAACCTCACGATGATTTCGAGGAACATGAAGGGTCCAGAGAAGCGAGAGGCAGCGGTCGTGTCAATAAACACTAACAGACTGGGTCAGACAGCTCATCAACCAGCTGTGCAGCTGCTCTCAATGAGTCCATTCATACTGTCTACATTATAGACCCATTGTCGGGAAGGCTCCGTCCTCATTCACAGCCATCCATATGGACGAGTCAATCTGGTAGACCAAGGCGTCAAGATCCTGTATCGTATGATCAATGTCTGGAAAGCAACCGCCCTGCGGGACTTGCCCAAAGTCCGGGTCCTGGAGGTGTGGGCGGTGACCGGATGCCATATCGAGAGCCTGCGTCGGTTCGATAGTCATGTTGTCGACAGCGTCCTCGGCAGATGAAACCGTGCCTCGCCCGTCCGCGGCCTGGCTCAGGACTGATGAGCTGGTGGACTCATCGGTCGGGATATTCATCTGGCCGACCAAGCTATGTCGGGAGAGGATGTGAGGTGTGTCTGGCAGCTTCGCCGAATCTGTCAGCCGCGCCTCGTCGGGACTCGTGAGGGTATGGCTCAGGCTAGGTGAAGCGGAAAACCCCCACGCAACAAGATGCTCCATGTCGTTCCGCTGAGTGTAACCAGAATTAGCAGTGATTTTGTCTGTCACAAGGTTTGGGTCACTCAACTATCTTGCGCATCATATCGCACTCTAAGAACATCTCGTTCAGGAACTCGCGACAGCAGGTAATCTTGGCTGCCAGCTCGTCACGCGGAATGCTTGTAGGAATGCTACGGTGCAGATGAAACAGAATCCGAGCACACTGATATGTACAGATGGCCAGGTCCAGGTCGACGACGGAGCTTTCTGCCTTGCAGGCGATCAAGAGCTTGAAGGCGTCAGCCATGAGGGTCGCAGCCTCGAGGCAGCGATTCAGACAGTGCACGGCAACACTCTGGTCCACACGGCGCAAAACATGGCCGGGAAGGGCCTCCTTGATGCCAGGCAAAGGCAAGCGGTAGACAATCATCTGGATTGCAAACCAGATGACATGAATGGTGGCATACGCAGAGAAGCTCGTCCAGTAGGCATGGAAACGTGCATTCTGCTCCGAGAGCTGCAGGCCGGCGGGCAGCTGGGCGCAGAAGGCGTCCAGGTCCTCCTGGAGCGAGCTCACCTCGTCGCGCAGGTTCACCTGTGTGGTCGCTGCGATGCGCTTGGTAGACTGCAAGGCCTTGTGCCTCAACCACTTTACACGCATTACCTGTGCGAGCGGATTGAGGTCATTGTTCGGGGTGGTTTGGACGGTAGATTTGCTGACATGGAGTCGCTCGACAGGGCGAGCGAGGCCTAGGCTGAAATCCTGCTCGGGGCAGGGCAGCTGGATGTAGACGCGGCCGATATTAGACAGGGAAAAATCCTCGTATCCGCTAGCGATCTGCGTATCAATCATGAACAGAGACCACCATGCTCTCCTGCGGACTTCGCGAGTGACCGGGTGCATGCTGCGGTCCTCGTAGTTGAGCCGCAGGGCCATTGCAAACCTCATGGCGATGGCACTTAGGATGAAGACGCTGGAGAAACGTCCCTGGTATTCGCGGAACTTGATGATGAGGATCAGGGCCTGAACGCGAGCAAGACTGGGCTCTTCTCGCCCACTGATGACGATGGACTCGGCGAGGTCAACATGCTTAGACCCTCTTCGTCTTCCACCGTCGGATCCATCGTCTATGAGAGCAGTAGTAATGCCAGTCAGTGCGAGAAGAAGTGCCCTGTCGAGGATGCCAGCACGATAGTCCTCTATGATTGTAGCCTTATGCATAAAGGCAAACACCGGGACGTGATGGAGGTGCTGGAAGAATGAATCCAGGGCCTGTAACGACTGCGTCTCTGACGGAAAGCTGGAGTTGGAGCTGGAGCGACATTGTCATCAGTTAATGAGGTCTTTAGTGGTTGACAAAATGACAATAATTCTTCTTACAACAACGAAATCGACAACAGAACTTTCATCTTCTGGGGAGGAAAGAAATATCAAATAAAAAAATATATAAAGGGGTTGTCTTACATGTCTCCTGCGGGGCTGCTCCCCGAGGTGGTGGACGGACTGCTGGCCTGTGGTGACTGCGAGAGTAGCGCGCTCGAGGACGGCGGGGTGCTAGAAGATGGTGACGAGGTATGGACGCGAGAGGGCGATGCACTGTATCTGGCCGGCACAGCGGCGACAGCAGGAGGCTCGTAGGTGCACTTGAGCCCGAGGTCGATACATCTCTGACAAGTTGGCGTAACACCGCTGCACCGCGCCTTTCTCTTCCGGCATGCCAGACATGCTCGTCTCGTACGGCGCCTGTCTGGACATCTGATAGGGGGCTTCCTGGCCCCGAAAGGAGCATGCGAGGTCTAATCTCTCGCAGTTCCTGCATATGTCTCTGCGGCCGTCGCATCGGACCTTACGGCTCCTGCAGGCCGAGCACGTATGGGGAGACTGTCGGGTGTGCTTGGTGGGGTCCGGTGGATGTTGTCGTCGTTGTTGCTGCTGCTCAATGATTGAAGTCATATCGGCATCCGACCCGCAGCAGTAGCAGCAGCAGTGTGGTCACTGATCGTTGACAGGTGATAATATGCTGCTGCAAGTGTGCCATTATGCAGCAAAAGGATGATTGTCAGGGTTGACTGGGCGGAAGCCGAGGCGAGCCCCCCCCCGTCCCCCCTGCCCTTCCCCAAGTTCTTAAAGGTCGCCAGGGGAAAGAACAAGTGAGGCAAGAACATGGCGCAATTGCCATTCAGAATGATGCATGCGTGGCTTGCAGGGTAGTAATTGTCCACTTTGGGACTTGCTACAGTACCCCAAGTGCTGTTAGTACCCTAATCCCTGGCACTGGAGAAGGGCTAGCATACACTGTCCAGGCCCTGGGCTAGCTAGCCCCGAGGTGGCGGCCCCCCCTACATCGCACCGCTGTGATGTTGCACTATTGACCATAGAACAAGGTGGAGGACATGAGTATTTAGTATTAGATATGGTATATGACTATGCGTGCTCTCTTAAGACCATACCTTGTTGATGTGACCACGCCATAAGCCTTTCAGCCATCGGATTCCGAGCTCCGACAGCCGCCTGGTGCTGCTGCTGCTGCTGCTGCTGCCGCCCCTCCCCCCTGGTGCATACTGGTCATTCAAGATTGCCCAACACTAGAGCACTTGTGACCTTTCAGAACGCAATGTGGTGGTCATAATAATAACACTGGAGAAGTATATCGGGAGAAAAAGTTGATAGAGGTTGATGCGCAGCATCCCTGGTCATAGACCTGTTAGCTACTGGATGTGTATTTAAAGAAAGCTACCTCAGTCATCCACCTAGGGCTTGCTGGAGACTGGGCTTGCAATACATATCTTAATTGATCCATCATTGTATATGATCGCCGCAATGTTGAACGTCCAGCATTTGCTGTTGGGCTCGAGCCTCTTTCCGGCCCTGATTTCGGCTGCTTCTCCAACAGGCACAAATGGATCCTCAACCTCCTCGTCGGCTCCTTCCTCCCAGGGTCCGACTGCTACATACATCAACTTTGCCGCTGTGGATATCCTGGACGGCGACGACGGTCTTCCCACTCATCCCTTTCAACCCCAAAAGTATGGAAAATGGACTTACCCCATCACCGTCGACGGCAACGGACGCGAGCAAGTGGAGGCACATGTAACTTATTTCGAGGACAAGTACTGGATGCATGCGGCAACCTGGGGCTGTGGTGGTGGCATCTTCGTCTACGGCCGTCTCACCGATGTGGACTGGCCTACGAGTCCCGTCTATCCGCCTGGCGACTATGGCGAGGATGGCAATTGCGGCATCAAGACGTACTCATCTTCCGACTTTACCAACTGGCAGCTGGAAACTTTCTACCAGCCGTCCGTCGAGGTTGCCAACGTGACGAAGCCTGTCGTCCGCTATAGCAATGCCACGGGACAATACATCATGTTCATGGGAGGCGGTGCCTTGACAAGCAACTTCTACTACGCCACGTCCGATTCGCCCGCGGGGCCCTGGAGCAATCCGCCCAGTCGCATGAGCGGTACTAACGTCTCGCATGACTTTGACGTGGCCGTGGGCCCGGACGGAACACACTACATGGTCAGCGATGTGTACTCGGGCGTCACGACCGGCCCGTCTTCTTCCGAATGGAGCGCCTACGTCTGGGACATCTACGTCCAACAGCTGGCCCCCAACCTGACCTCGACGGTCGGCACCGCTGCCACCTCGGTCCTGGTGCGCTCGGCCGCGGAGCTCAACGCCACAGGCCTCACGCTCGAGGCCACGGGGTTCTTCTATCACGAGGACTACTGGTACCTCACATTCGGCTATACCTGCCAGAACTGTCCAGGCTACATCTATTACTACTACGCCGCCGACCCCTTGGGTTCTTACACAGATGGTGGCTTCCTGAGCCAAGATGGCTGTGGCGGCCAGAACAAGGGCGCCAACGTGCTCCCCACGCCAGATGGCGGCCAGATCGTCCTGGCAGGCAACCTCGGATACAGAACCAGCCCGAGCAATATCTACCATAACAGTATCATGTGGCATAGTGACAACCATCAGGCTGCGTCCAGCACCTTCTTCTTCCCCCTCGAGTTCAACGACGACCACACCATCAAGAACTTCACCTGTCCAGCCACAGCAACAGTTCCGCTGATGGATGAAACAATATCGCCACCCACCTCACCGGTTCCTTACCAGCTGGACTGTCGCGTCCGCAACGGGCAGGACTTGGTGCAGGTCTATGATTCTGGCAAGAATGCCTCCACCATTGAGTTCCCCGTGTGGCAGCGAACATGGAATCTGGGTCCGACCACCAATGCCGGCCCCGTTCTGGATGGGTACCTGAGTGTTTCCGTTGGCTTTTCCGGAGGCGACAGTCAGGTCTTTTCCTGGCCGTCCAGCAATATCTCGTGGGCTCCAAGCAAGATATCGCTGCCTGTTGATGGCAAAACGGTTTCGAGTATCACACTGAGCACAAATGCGACGAATGGGTGTTATGGAACGTTGGCACAGCCATCGAATGACACTGGGAGTTCTTATGGCACGTTGAGAGGCGGCGATTTCACAGAGTCCACAAAGGCCTCCATGTATGTGTATCAATTCTAGATTACTGTAGTCAGTTTTCACTGACCATTTACCTTTTTACTTTTCCTCTTTTCCTCTTTTTTTTCTTTCTGTTTCTATTCTTCTCACTTCTCCTTCTCTTGAGATGGTTCATCAAATCATGAATTTAATCACCACCTACAAATTACTGGCCTGGCAAGAGATTATAAGCAGCCACAGGCTCCCTGGATTCGGGATTCTCTGCGTCGAAATCAAACCGATCAGGTATGCGCAGTCCCTCGCGAGCATAGCCCAAGGACATGTACTTCATCACTGCCATCCCATCACGCCACAGCCAGAGGTCCTTGGTCTCTACCTGCCACTTCTCGAGCGCCTCATTCATCTCCCTCAGCGTGTCCGCAAACGCAGGATCACCCGCCAGATTGTTGACCTCTGCCGGGTCGTTATCCAGGTCGAACAGCTCCTGCGGCGGCCGATGGATGTAGTCCTTGAGTTTCCTCGGCCCAATCTTGGCCGGTGCAGACGGTGTCCCAGAGTTGCGCATGCCCTCAAAGGACAGGGACGCGTACAGGTCCATGGCGAACGGGAAGTCGAGCTTCCAGCACACGTTGCGGTGGTACTTGAACCGGCGGTTGCGCATGTATCTCGTCGGCCAGTAGTTGGTGATCTCGTGAAACGTGTGCGAGCCAAATACGTGGTCCCAGCCCGGCGCAGCAGTCGTGCTAGCCAGGATCGGCAGCACAGATCGCCCCAGCCGCGGCACCTTGCCCTGGCCGGCCTCGAGCCCCGAGTGGCCGGCCCAGTCGAGAAAGGTGGGCAGGATGTCGACGTACGAGACCATGTTGGGGTTCACAGTGCCTTTGGGAGAAGCACCAGGGGCACGCATCAAGAACGGCAGCCGTACTCCGGCCTCGAACAGCGTCGTCTTGGAATTCACAAAGGGAGGACCGTTGTCGCTGAGAAACAGGACCAAGGTGTCTTCAGAAAGCCGCTCCCGGTCCAGCGCGGCGAGGATCATGCCGACGCCCTGGTCCATGCGGAAGATGGAGCGGTAGTACTCGGCCAGCTCCTGCCGGACCTCGGGCACGTCGCTCAGGAAAGACGGGACCGCGGTCTCGCTGGGGTGGAAAATACGATCCTCGAGGCGAGCATCGTGGTTGCCGTCGACATTACCAAAGCCGCCACGGGTCTGCAGTTTCCGGTGCGGGTCGACAAAGCCAATGGTGAGGAAGAAGGACTTTTGCTCCTCCTTGGAGGCTCTGAAGAACGCCTCTGCCCGGTCTGCTATCCAGGCGACGTTCCTCGACTCGCTTTCCTCTCGCACCTGCCAGGGGTACAGGTTGTCTGGACCAACGTGGACCTTTCCGAGGATGCCAGTCTTGTAGCCAAGTTTGTCCCCAAGGAGAAAGGGCGCGGTCTCGACGCTGGTAAAGGTCTGAAAGCCATTCCGCTCGTGGTTGAGGCCATAGCTGCCTGTCTCGTGGGTGTGCAGGCCTGTGTAGATGACGGTGCGGCTGCCACTGCACGAGGCGGTGCTTGTGAAGGCCTTGTCGAACCTGACCCCGGAAGCCGCCAGTGCGTCGAGGTTCGGCGTCAGGTTGGTCTGGCAGCCATAGCAGCTCAGAAAGTCACGGCCGAGGTCGTCGGCGATGAGAAGCAGGATGTTCTTGGCCGGCATGGCGTCTCGGTTGGTGAGGCAAGTAGCTCGAACGCCAGGCCTAGACAATCTGATCCCAGAACGATAAAATGAGAGTGAGTCAACTGGTACGAAGGCGTAAGCGTGTTTAATAATGACGAAAGATCGTTCTGTGATCATGGATATCTCGGATTTCGAAGCCCTTCAGCACCGAGGGTCGCTGGTGGATTTCCATGGCGGATACCGAGACAATCGTGGACGGATGCCGCGTTAGTCCCAAGGCGCGTATCACTGCAGTTTCTGTCCAATCATTAGACATGTGTTGACTTTATGCTGCATTATTCAGGCAGTTTTATCGCTGAGGTCGCTAGTTGCTGTGTGCGGATACCGAGCGGGAGCCGACACATACAGTATCTTTGCCTCCTAACCTCTGCATATGCGTCAAGTCCACTCTTGGATATAATAAAATGCATGGTAACTGCTGACATACAGAATGTTACCCAGCCAGCGCCTTGCATCTCCAATTTTGTCTATTTTCGGGTCGCATCTGATCAACAGTACGACACAATGCTGGGCCTAGGTCATCTGGCGCTGCGCGAGAGCTTCAACGTGAAGCTCTGGCTCGCAGTGTCGCTCATTGCGTTCTCGCAGTTCAACTTTGGTTTCGACCAGCAGGGTTACTCGTCCACCCAGGCTATGACCTCGTTCAAGAAGCAATTCGGTCAATATGATTCCTCAACGAAATCGTATGCTCTGGACACGAAATGGGTGTCTTACTTCAACGGGTTCATCTTCATCGGACAGGCAGCGGGTAAGTTTGTTGAATTTTGACTCACGACTGCTATTGGGTACAAGGCAGAGAGGCTGCCGAGTTGACAACGGATGGCTGACTATTTTTCCTTTCGTCTCTATTCTCGAAATAGGTGTCGTTCTTGGCAGCATCATCAGCAGACGCTTCGGCAGACGCATGTGCATGTTCACCATGAGCCTGTGGGCAATTGTCTGTGCAACGATCGCGATCACCGCCAAAAGCCCGAGCCAAATCCTGGCAGCTCGCGTTCTGAACTGTGAGCATCTTCGAGCCCCTATAACGTGTGAAGAAAGAGAATGGAGCATCACAAATTGACGGACCTCAGATGTGTACATTGGCATGGAACTTTCGGTCGTCCCCATCTACCAATCCGAGATCGTACCGCCACAGGCCCGCGGCTTCATCGTCGGCACTTACCAGTCTGCGCTCTATGTATGTGACAGAATGTACGACTTCAATGGGTTTTGAAGAAGGTTTGATTTTACTAACTCGGGGTATGATTGCTAATCATTAGCTCGGTGGCCTGATTATCAACCTTGTCTGCCTGGGTACCGCCAAACTGTCCGGAAGCGCAGCCTACAGAATCCCCTATGGCCTATTCTATATTGTCCCAGCGACCGTGGCGGCATTGATCTGGTTCATACCAGAGGTCAGGGTCCCCTTGTCCTGTTGTTCTGCCCCTCTGTTGATCTTCAGATTTCTAATGCCCCCTTGCAGTCTCCACGCTGGTTACTACTAGAGAATCGCCGAGATGATGCCCTTGACAGCCTTCGCAAACTACGTCTGGGCAAGTTCACAGACGAGCAAATCGAGAGAGAGCTTGAAGACATCGTCACTCACCTGAAGGAGGAGAAGCAGCAGGGCACATTCCTCGATATATTCAGAGGCATCAACCGCAGACGGACCCTGATCGTCATTGGCGCCAACTTCTTCTTACAGTCTACGGGTCAGATCTTCTCGAGCCTCTACGGAGCTCTGTTTGTCTCGTCACTTGGTACCGTCAGCCCGTTCGCCGTGACCGTCATTCTCGCCGTCACAAACCTCGGGACGTCTATTCTCGCGAATGTGCTCACGGACCGTGTCGGTCGAAGGTGGGTTGACCTGACTAATCCCGATCAACAAGGCCAAAGAAGTATAAAGGCTGACTTTCGATGAACATAGACCTCCTGTTCTGGCTGGCGCCATCATCCAGTGCACGGCCCAGATTACCATGGGCGGCCTGGGAACAGCTGATCTTCTAGGAAAGGATCTGAAGGCAGGCATTGTGGCCATGATGGTAGTGGCCTCCTTCGGGTACAGTCTAGGGTGGGCACCAGCTGCTCACATCCTCAGCGCCGAGATCCCCGGCAGCCGTTATCGAGATATGACTTATAGGACTGCCTCAGTCCTGAACATTATTACACAGTATGTCAATTATGGTATCCCGTCGTTGGTATCGATGCTTGGTCTGACCTTGTTTCCCGCCAGATTCGTCGTTTCTTTCTCGCTTCCATATCTGCTCAACGCCCCGTATGCAGACCTCGGATCCAGGGTCGGATTTATCTTTGGATCCATAGCAGGTGTCTCGGGCATCTTCGCGTGGTTCTGTGTTCCGGATGTCTCTGGGCGGTCGCTCGAGGAGATTGACAACTTGTTTGAGTGCAAGGCGCCGCTGCGCAAGTTCCAGTCGGTTCAGCTGGACCGGTTCCGTGAGCTTGGGTCTTCCAGGGAGGATGATGTGGAGGCTGTTCAGGCTGTAGACGTACCTGATGGAAAGGAATGATTCAAGAATAGGCTCCATGATCCTAGGAACGAAAAACCGGAATCCTCCTCTGTCCGGTCTCACTGATCAAGAATGTTCAGCAGGGGAAATATACCTAATCATCAGCTAGAGAATGACAGCTGCACTGCCTTTCTGTAATCAATGCAAAACACTCCAAAGATGTCGTGCTTGCAGAATGAAGTCGCCGAAACGCTTGTTCAATGAACGCTACGCCTTTCAGGCTTGCTGGCGCGGCAGGTCAGGGCTTGCAGCGTGCCGGGCGGGTCTGGTGTTTTACCTTCTACCATGTACGGGGCGGTTTTGCTTGGTGGACAGGCTTCGCACCTGGGCAGATGTCAGTCACAGGATCTCCTTGGTAGCCAAAAGTTTATGTCAAAAAGCTATAGCACGTGGATAGTTCAATGAACAGCTAATTCAGAGAGATATTTACTCCGGGAACGGATATCGGGCTTTACTCATTCTCCACTATATCATCAGAGCAAGGGGGTCTCATATTGGATTTACAACAATTAGTCATTCCTCACAGCCTTGTAAGTCAGGAACGGACTTTTCGGAGTTTTGACTAGTCATGATTGGTTGGCTGATTTCCAATAAATCAGTCATCTGATAGCCTTGGCTACATTGCTGAGCAATGCTCAATAAGTGATAATAGCACGTTGTAGTGCCACTATACCACTTACGGGCACTGTCCGTACCTCGAGACGAACGAAACGTATCAATTAAGGTTCTATCGGTGGTTTTGGTTTTTGTTCTTTCTTTCCTTTTTTCTATCCTCGACCTGCTTAAAAATGATTGGTCAGGCATATCACATGTGAAGCAAGAGATGAGATCCTTTACTGTTACGACAAAAAATAATATAAATATGATCATGGTGCTTTTGTCGTCATGAAATGGTGTCAGTGATGATTATCAACGCTCTTCAAAGGCCATTTCCTTCATTACAACCTATTTGTCCTGCTATCCCCATGGACTACGATCCTCATTTCCATTGAGCATTCCGTCTCCGCAGATCTCACTGTAATTACTCCACCACGCAATCATGACAAGAACAGTTGTGATCCTCGGTGCCTCCTTCGCCGGTGTTCCGATAGCCCACCACCTCCTCGCCCACCAGGTGCCGCTCTATCCAGACCTAAGGATCATCCTCGTCTCTCCCAACACACACCTCTACTGGGCCCCGGCCGCGGTGCGCGCCATCGTGCCGGGGACCGGCTTCGACGACAAGCTCTTCTACCCCATCGCCCCAGCGTTCGCAAAGTACCCAGCCGAGAAGTTCGAGTTCATCCTCGGCGCTGCTGAGGCGCTGGACACGACGTCCAAGATCGTGGGGGTCCGCACAAAGGAGGGAGCGGTGAGGGAGATCCCGTACCACACCCTGGTCATCGCGACGGGGACGAGCGCGAAGGAGGACATGCCGTTCAAGACGATCTCGACGACGGAGCACACGAGAGAGGTGCTGCGTGACTGGCAGCAAAGGATCGAGGCCGCCAGTTCCGTAGTTGTGGCCGGGGCGGGCATTACGGGGATTGAGGTCGCCGGGGAGCTGGCGGAGATGTTTGCTGGGAAGACTACAAATGGCAAGAAGCAAAAAAAGATCACGCTTGTCGGGGCGGGCGTGTTGCCGTTGCACGACGAGGTCTCCACCAGCGTCAGGCAGGCCAGCAAGAGAAGCCTCGAGAAGATGGGCGTGCACGTCGTCCTGAACGCAAAGGTCACAAAGGTCGAGGGCAAAATCGTCACATTGTCTCTGCCAGGGGGCAAGAAGGACACCTTGGAGGCCGATGTGGTCATCCCAACGTACGGGCTTGAGCCCAATACGTCCTTCGTCCCGGGATCGATGCGAGACCACCGCGGCTACGTGAAGCAGACCAAGTTTCTCCGCGCAGAAGGCCACGATGACATCTTTGTCGTCGGGGATGTAGGCAACCTCGAGACTCCGCAGGGCATGCACACAGAAGGCCAGATTGCCCATGTTGTCAAGAGCCTCGGGGCCCAGCTGAAAGGAGAGCAGGTGCACGAGTACAAGTTCAGCAAGGAAGTGGGCTTTGGTGCCTCGCTCGGCACGGGAGGAGGTGTTGGTCAGATGTTCGGCTGGAGGATCCCAGGCTTCGTCATAAAGTTTGTCAAGGGAAAAACTCTGGCAACAGATAGGGCGCCTGCTTTCACAGCGGGCACAAGGACTCTGATGCAGAGCAAGTGGGCCTGAACTTTTCCAATCATCACTGTACACATAATTTCGTACACGAAAGGCGAATACTAATTACAAGACTTCTACTAAATGACCTAATTACATGCAAGCCGGAGGAATTTCCCAGTGTCCTTGTACTTTCCACGTGCAGCTTTTACATCCTGGCCTTATGGGTAGCTCCCTTCTATACAAGTGAAAACCATAAGCCGTAATTCCAGTCATTCTAGAGCTTGCCTCCAAAAATAACAAGAGAGCCCCAAAATCTCCGAAGCTCATGGTGTCAAATATCCGACCAAAGGATACTTAATTATGAAGATTCCTCTGACGACTCAAGACCACCAGATCCACTCAACATTATACGTCTTCCTCGAAACAAAGGGGTAGGCCTCCTCGGAGAACATCAGCAACGAGTCCATAGTAGCATCCGAAATACCGACTCTCCCTCTGTCCTTCTTCTTAAACGATGAGTTCAACGAAGACAAAGAACCTGACTATCCTATAACATCAAGCAACATAACAAGTCTAATCTCGGTTGCTGTCAGCCTCAGCCTCAGCCCCGCTGCCTTTTCCATGTCCAGCTATAAAGGGCCTTGCATTCTTGCTGTACCAGTGATAATGATAATTAACTTTTAATCAGTATCTTACTATGAATGTACAAGTAGAGAAGAAAAAAAATCCAATGTTCGAGTGAGTGATGCTTCCTTGCCCCCTCACTCAGGTGAATAAAAGTTACCTTGCATCACTCGTACAATGCCGACACAAGAACAGCCTTTGGTCAATATTGCACAGATAAGCTAGTCATAATATTCACAAAGGAACAAATGCTAACGCCGTGGCAAGATGCCTGGATGCTGGCACTAGAATCACATGAATGTGTCACACAGAAAGCCGCAAGCCAATAAACGCCTCCCTTCTTGAGGTATCTTCCAGTCTATATCCCTTGGTCCGGTCATGGTGATTCGTGACGACATTGCTCAGCAAGCCCTCTTTTGAAAAGAGAAAAATTAACCCCTTCCATGAATTCTAAAAGGATGAACCAGAAACTGCCCTCGTCTTCGAATAGGCTCCTTCTTTATCCCTTGTTTCTTTTCCTATAATCCCGTAGCCTTGACACAAGTCCACAGAACCACCGGTACCACGACATTGTCATTACCGCCGGTGAGGACCGCCTCTGTCAGGCTGGAAAGCGATGCACAGAAACCCGTCTTGCGGAATATGGACGGCCACTCCGACGCCTTGAGACCGGCGAGAATCCCGTCTAAGCCCTGTTGTTGTTGTTGTTCTTGTGGGATAAGGACGACCGTCTCGAGTTGAGCAGGGAGGGGGCGATCAAAGCTGGAGACAGGCCATCCGCCGATTTTGAGCCAGATGTTAGCAGCCACAAGGCCTGCAAACACGGCCGTGGCGAACGCCACGCTGCCCTCCAGACTCTTGCCGCCTTTCCAGAACCACTTGTGCCTGCCCCAGCGGCGCCCGATCAAGGAAGCAGCAGCATCGCCTAGGCCGACACACACAACGCCTGCAACCATGCTCAGCTCGCGGGTCGGCGTCTCCCAGCCCGTCATAAGGCCGGTCCCGGTTCGAGGTAGGGACGCCAGGCTGAGCCAGAGCGGTATGGCGCAGCCAATGAGCAGGAAGATGTGTGAGATGACCACGGGGCCCTGGTGATCTCGGCCATCCGTGTACGGCTGCAGGAAATCCCGTATGGGTTTGGAAAGTGGTGGAAGTTGGCTCGCACGGAGCAGGTCAAGCAGGAGGAATATTGCCAGGACGATGGCAAGAGCCAGGGCACACCACGTCGGATCAATGAACGTCGCAGGGAGGAACATCGACACCATCATGAAATGGAAGATCTTGCGACGGGTGTCGACCTCGTAGTATGGAGAGAGTCGAAATACCACCGCCAAGCCGAGGATGATGACTGCTACCCACCAGGCAGCCAGAAACAGCCTCGTGTTGGCCTCGCCGATCGAGGCATGACGAAGATGCTCAACCCAGCCTAGATGGCAGAACTCGGAGCCCTCGCGGCCCGAAAGGTCCGGAAGCACAAAGGCCCATTCCAGCCATGTCGACATGATCACCTGCATTCTGAACCAGTGTATGTCGCCCAGGACGTAGCCCACAGCCCAGCCGATAGGATAATGACCAGCTGTGGCGTATTGTCGCACGTAAAATCCGATTGGAAGGAGGATGACAGCAACGATGCTCACGTACGCCCATGTAGCGTATAGAAGCTTTCTCGTGTTAGCCTCTCGCGGGGTCAGGCCGTAAAAGAACCGCACAGAGGATGATGCACGCCTCTTTTGCCGTCCCGAAGACGTATGCCCTTTGGATGGCTTCATCGCAAACTCTGCGAAAGGTAACGTACGGCGTCGAGAATGCAGGGTAAAGCTTTCCGGCTCATCTAGATCAGCGTGCAAGTCGCCTGCGGGCTTTTCAAAGACTGTCTGGGATTTCCGCAAAGGATTGCTCTCGTACAGCAAACCATCCATCTGGGAGGAAATAGACCTTCGATGGGGAAAGGTTGCTTCATCTTCCTCGGTAGAAATACCCGAAACGATAGCCGAGTCTTCTGTCTCGGAGTCGATTATTTTTCTTATTCTTTCCCACGGTCTCCACGGGAAAGTTTTGATGCCGGCAAGGAGCCAGTTAAGGGCAGTGTCAAGCATCCACGGCCCCAAGGGAATTAATCTCAGGCCAGCAGAAAGCCAGCCCATGGCAATTCTGAGAGTCGATGGTCGACTTGAAGCCGTATTTCGCCTGAGTCGCCATTTTGGGACTCTTGCCAGGCTGATGCTCCATTCGATAACAGGTGCGCAAAGGATGAGCACCCCAAGTCCGCCTATCCACAGAACGGACTGCAAAATCACAGCTTGTGGTGATCTTGAGAGTATGAGAAGGTTTATAAGGGATATCGATAGTAGTTCGAGTTCAGCCGTGAGGAGGCTGCTGGTGGTCAAATGGTAGAGAACCAAAGAGAGGCTCTGGTGGAGAGGGTAAAGCAAGACAAGGTCCCGAGGAGAGGCTGGCGACATATCCGACCAGTTCTTCTGCCCTCCAGCGCCCGTCGGTGAGTTTTCATGGTGAACTGCCAAAGGCAAACAAGTCAACAGCCAGTGGACAGGGTTGATGTCTTCGAACGTATTGCTGGTGGGAATGAGGCTGCGGGGCACGGATGCGATGCCGAGCATGAGATTCGGTAGGATGACGTCCTTCAGATTTGAGGTGGTGAGGAAGGCTACTAGTATCGGCAGCAGTTGAGGGTATAACGCAGGCGCCGGATCGAAGGATGACGGAATCGAGAGTGGTAACTTGTGCTTCAGAGGCTCGCCCCTTTTGTAAGCCCATGCTGCGACTCGCAGCGGGTAGAGCAGCAGCAGCGCCGCGAAAAGCGTGACCTGGAGTATTAACTCTGGCCGGGTCTTAGCATTTATCCACAAGTTCAATTGTTCCGGACAGAACTCACCCTTCTTCCATATGACCACAAAAGGCTGCACGACGGGATTGCGAAAGACCTTCCAAGCCAAAACCCCCAAGATTGCAACCTCGGTGCCTCTTCGGATCAGCTCTCTGTCCCGTCTCAGTCTCCTGGCCTGTTGTCTCCTTCTGTTGTCCTCTTCTTGCTTTCCTTTGGAACCTGACGACGACAAGATCCCGTCGCGATCACCATCAACAGCCGTCGGGGTCAGCAGTGGGGTTCCAGAGCCAGACAGCGCTTCATGTCGGCCGCGGAGGCCCTTGTGGAGCTTTGCCTTGGGCGCGGGCAGCTTCTTGACAAAGATCTCGTCGTCGGCCTCGGTGCCGCTGTCGGTGGCGGGCGTCGAGTCCTTTGTGAAGCCCGGCGTGGGCAGAAGCTGGTCGCGAATGTCCTCAGGGCCGTGGGTGGGGATGGTGCTCGCCCTGGCTACGACGCGATCCGAGGGTTCTAGCAGTTCCCACTTTTGTCTGTGGTACGGGTGCGGCGACCGCGACAGCTCCCGCAGGTCCTCGTTGTCCTTGTGCTCCTCATCCTGCTGCGTGTCATCGGCCTCGCCTGGGCCAGGAGGTCGGAGGGTGTCGGGCATGGCGTGCTTCAGGAGGAGTGCGAGCCGCGAAGCCCATCAAGACCCGGAGCTGAGAGAAGCTAGGGCAGCGAAGTCGAGGCGACGAGAGCGTGTCGTTCGTAGGGTGGGGGATTTGTCGCTCTCAAGATGGGTACCCGATGATTGCAGGTGTTCCCATGGTTTGATACCGGACCGTCTGAGGGCATAGGACGCTGTGGCGTTGGGTTCTCCTGGATAATTCCGAAGATGTGGAACCCTTTTTCACATGCAATCTGGCACGAAGGGATTCAACAAAATGCCTGTTCGAGTTTACGTTGCGCTCAAAGCCACAAGCTATCCCTGTCTAGCGGGCCTGGCTTAGCGCCCTGTGAGGCGTATCGATAAGGCTTCTCATGGCTGGCCCAAGGGAGACATGCTGCACACTACAGTTGCCCATGAGAGAAGACAAAGAATGTTTTATTTTGAAGAAGTGCTTTATTTGATGATCACTAAGTTAGGATTTGTGCTTCTACACATAGCTTATATATCCTGTCGGGCCCTGTTGTTGCTTGCCTCTTGTAATGTTGTCGGATATTGAACAGATCATGAAGTCTCGCAATTCACGGTCATGTGTTTGTACCATGTATGCTTCCTTCATTGTATGCAGGTACTGACATCCTGAGTCAGTGGCACTGCAGACTCCAAGACCTTGCTGATGTTGGACTTTTCAATTCAGAGGAACACTTGGACAAAGCTGAACTGACATGCTGGCAGAGACATGTGCAACCAACTAAAGGGAGGTCTATGTGTGCACATACATGTTATTCTTTTTGAAACTTGGAGGCTGTACAATACAGTAGTAGATCTTGTTGCCAAAAATAGCTGCCTTTAGAAGACCAGGACTATTCGTCGTCGACACAGATCTACAAAGACAAATCCACGATGCAGCCATGTGGGCTTCAGGGAAATACGAGCCACCAACTGACGACTGCAGCGAGGCTGTGACGTCGACCAGCTGTCCAGCAGGTGATGAATCCACAGCGCTGTGACGAATACTGGCAGGGATGAAACCTCTAGGCAGTGGTCCCAGTGAGAGCTTGAGAGGTGGGATCTGGTCTGACTGAGCCCTGTAAAGAATCCTGTCGATTGGGCTCGGGGTAGTCTGTGGTAATACTGGAGACTCGAGATGCTGTCAAACCATCCACGAATGATGTTTGGTAGAGTTCCATCCGCATGACGTAGCAGTTGTGACCTCAATTGATTTTTCTCTCTCCCATCCCAGCAGCAGACCAGGGGTGCTCCGTTCCTCTCATCAGTGATCTCGACACACAACCTGCCACTTTCCACACACCTTAATAAAGCAGATAATTCTTAACTGCCATCTACTACAAAATACCATTGCATGTGCTACATGCAGAGTTTTGAGTTTGGTGCAGAGAAAAATGCCCGGCACCTGCGGATGCAGATTGATCGGCTCGTTTTAGGTCGTGCAGAAGCGTGAAGTGCCAATTCATCGCCGGCCACCAGGCTGCAATCAGGATAGGCCAAGACCAACAGCGGGGTTTGTGAATACGAGGCACCCTCTTTTGAAACGGCCAACGAGGCTAGTGCAGCTCCATACTGTGATAGATAGCCAAGTTGAGGGCTTGCGTGTGAAGTATTGCCTCTCTGCTCGGCCTCGGCTTCTTCCAGGAAGGTTTGTTCCACAAAGATCGTCGCCAGGCTGAGAGGAGGACATCGGTCGATCGACCCGTCCCTGGTTGTCTCCACACGTCAGGATGTACCATGGTAGGCAAGATACGAGCCACATCAACAGGAAAGCTAGCTGTTGGTGCGCACACAAAAGAGAGGGGGGGGGGGGGGGGGAAAGGTACCAAAAAAAGTCGACTGGACTCTCTACCGCACAAATAACCATTTGCGTTCGCAAGAGAGGGCTTGGGATCGGAAGCCTGTGGCAAAGTTGAAAGGGCTTAGACGTAGAGAGGGGGAGGAGGAGGAGGAGCTGGGATGGGCATCCGTCCAGGGTGGTAACCCCTGCTGTTTTACACCCTATCGCCCTTGTGTGCAGGGCCGCAGGGCAGGGGTGCTATGCAGAGTGCTATTGCATTTGCAGAAACCTGCATGGAAAAGTACAGCACAGCGCATGCGAAAGCGAAGCGATCCCCCTCTTTACCCTCGCCATATTGTGGATTACTGTTGGCCACTTTCGCATGTGTCACAGAGAGCCTGATACTGACTGGCATGTAACACCTTTATTCTTTCCTTCCCTTCCTCCCTACTCTTCCCTTTTGCTTGTCTCTACGGCAGATTGGAAAACCTGCAATCTCGTCTGTGTCCTGCCTACTTAAACTTTATTAGAGTAGCTAGCTAGCTGCGCTTGTCTCGGGGATTTCCCGACCACGGGCCTCGAGCCTGGTGCGAATCTCCTAGAGCTACTACATAGTACTACAGTATTCCATCTGACGAGAGAGTCAAGATCCCAGTTCACAGCTGAATGAAAAGCGGCGAAGGGGAGGAGGACAAGCATTTGGCGAAAGCTTGGCACACGGGTGCTGTGGCGCCAGGGCCTAAGCCCTCCCCCGCCCCTCCTTCCTCGCTTGCTGGCTGTTCCCAACGTACGGCAGGTACGCCTCTTGACCAGATCGTGGTGGCTCGTATTGGCCACGATTGCCCTCGTCTCACCACCGCCGACTGGGTCCATCCTATGTTGGTTCACGCCGCCTTATTTCATGTGCAAGTAGATCCTCTCGAGGGCTCCTTTCTCTGAAAGAAAACCCTCCCCCCCTCCCCCCCCAAAAAAACCGCTGCCTTTCTACCTTTCCTTTTTGTTGCCACTTCTCCGTTGCATTGTATTTTTACACAGAACCTAGAACGCCGCGTGTCTGCTACTCGATCCAGGTCTAGCACCGGCCTTGTTCTTCCGGCCATATTCTTGACAACCCAGCCCTCTCGATACATCCCACCCAGCAGGGTTTTGGATCTCTAGTGTGAGTGAGGGGCATCCCAACTCCATCTGTCTCTATCCTGCCCTTGTTCTTACACATCGCAACCTACTGCGGCCAGAAACAGAAACAGGAACTCCCTCCACCACCTCCTCCTCCTCCTGCGCTACCACCACCTACGTGGACCCATCCTCTCCGACAAGCGCTGCTGCTTGCTGCTTAGCTCGCTCTCTGATCTCACGATTTCGTGTCTCTCTTTTCTTGGGGCTGCCAACTTTTTTTTATTTGTTCCTGACCAACACCCCTGCGCTTTGGAACCGGACCCAGGGCCACCCCCCATCGCTCTCACCAATCCACTGCTGTGCCTCTTGAAAGTCAGTCTCAGCGGTCCAAGGTTTCACCTGTCGTCACACTCTCGCACTGCCGTCGTCCCAACAGAGAAAAGAAGGAAGAAAAAAAAGATCATCCATACACCACCCCAACTCACAGCACGCTACAAGGGGACGGACCCAATATCATGCAGCTCTAAACGCCCAAGTTAAGCGGATTCGCTGATCGTAGACCGGGTCCCCGCCGAAAGCTTGCGAAGCTCGCCCCATCGCTGGTGTGGCAGAGGAGGCTTCCTCCGGTCCCACCTCACGGCACTCACCCTTCCGCGCGTGTGCACACCGGCGCTTGCACTGCTGTCCTGTCGATCCGGACACACGGACTCAGGCTCCCTTGTCTCGTCTTCTCTCGCTCTCTGCTTGCTCTCCCTCTCTCTCTCTTCTCTCTTTTCACATACAAAAACGCCACTTTCCCCCGCCCTTTCCCCACGCCAGCCACCGCGATGGCTCCCTCGACTCTTTTTCCCACCAAGGATGTCGAGGCTCTCGGGGCAGAACTACCGTCAACAGTTGACCAGGAGAAGCAGCACTTGAGGGAGAGGGACCAGGACCAGGACCAGGACCAGGACCAATCTATACACCGCACCGACCGGACAAGACAACGACACAGGCGAACTATGGCTTCCGGACGGAGACTGCTGCTGGCAGTATTGGTGTTCTGCTTCATGACCCTCAGCCTCGCCTCGGCCGGCTTCCACCATGCTCGAGGCTCCTGTCACGGCGAGGCCGGCGATGTTCAGCACGACGTTGTCCACGCTCAGCCCTCGAGGCTGTCGTTGCTTAGCGCCGGCGAGATCCGCGAGCTCTTTGAGAGGTTCACTCCCGGCGCCAAGGGCTATCTCGGTAAGCGTCAGGATGGAAATGTCACCGCCACCACGACCAGCCTCACCACGTCCGCCACTACGGTCCTGTCGTCGTCCCCTGCGGCCACGGTGACTGTAAGCAGCTCCTCTGCGCCGGCTGCTACGTCGAGCACTGCACCCGACACCACAACCTCTGCTGCGGTCGAGACCACGCCGACAAGCACGGCTGCTGAGACGACCCCGCAGACGACCACACAAACCGAGACGGCGCCCCAGGCAACCACCACCCCAGCTGTCCCTACTCCCTCCTCAGAAACAACTGCTGCTTCTTCTGGTACGTCTGCTTCCACTGAACCCGCCCCTGCTACATCCACTACTGCTGCCGATGCCACAACTACTGAGACGTCCTCAGTCGTTGTGCCCGGCAGCACAACTTCCTCTCTTTCTGCTGCCTCCTCTTTTGAAAGTCAGTCTTCACTACCTTTATCTTCTTTGACTGTTACTTCCACTGCTTCCATCACCACCTCCGCCTCCTCCACCGCTTCCTCTACGTCCACTGCCGGGTCGACCCTCACTGTCACAACATCGACTACCACCTGTATGTCGGTGTAATTTCTGCAATATTCATGTTCTCCCTTCCTGTGCACGATTTTCTTCTCCTACCTTGTGCTGGCTTAGTCTGGTTGCCGTCACTGTTCCTTGAACTGTCTCATTTGAGTTCACGTCGGGTGGAAGGCGCCAGATGAGTTTGTTGTGACCCCTCTTGTGTGTTAGCAGTCATGGTTTTGACTGGAGAGATATGTTCTCAACCTCTCTTGGAACCACTGTTTCTCCTTTTCTCCTAGATAATATTGCGAAACATTTCGGGAGAGCGAACAATGCTGACCCTCTCTCACAGCTCTACCAAGCAGCAGCCAAGGAACAACTCTCGCGACGCAGACCTCGGCCCACACCACCGCCAGCGCCAGCGGCGAGACCTCAGCCACAAGCACATCGCTCTCCTCGACCCTGGTCACCGCCACTTTCACGTCAACCCTCCCGAACGGCAGCCTCTCCGTTGTCACTAGGACTTCGTATTCCTACGTCAGCGCTGCGGCGGCCACGGGTACGGCGACAACGCCAGGTGCCAGCCTGCAAACCGATGGAGCCGCTCAGGGCATGATGCTCACGCCAGGCCTAGCTGTGGCAGGCGCCGGCTTTTGGCTGCTGCACTACCTGTGATGGCGGCGGCCGCAGCTTCACGACACACAACATACACGAATCTACTAAACCACTTCAATTACGGCATTTTCTTTTCACGCGTTCCTTTACAACACGAGAATTTCAGCTTTTCCTCAGCACGGCGCATATTGGGCAGGGCGGTTATTATCTCTCATCGTTTAGTATTAATGGTTATCAGCATAGAGGAAAGTTGCATACATTCAGCATTATTTTGCATAGCGATATCGGAACAGCGGGATACGGCGGCAAACAGTATCGGACCACTCCTTATGATACCCCAAGATAGAACACGGACGGATATGGAACAACAAAAAGGGAACACGAGGTAGAGAAACAGGACACATGTCTGGAACCTAGACCGTAATAAAATCAAACATGGCACATTTATAAGCACCTTTCAAATCCAAGCATATTCTGATCTTCTATGTGATCTACTGTCTCTGTGTGTGTGTGTGTGTGTGCGCGCGCGTAAAGGATTGTTTGTCGTTCCGGCCTGAGGAAGAAAACAAAGGCTTCCAAAAAGCAGTCGACTTCCTAATGAACCAGAGAACGTTTGTTCAAATATTCGATATCGGGCCCCGTACTGAAGTCGCATCACACTCTGTTTGACCAGCGATGCAACCCAGTTTTGGCCCTCTTCACCCTGGAAGGGGCTGTAACATCTCTTAAAAGACCATATGCATGGAAGAGAAAAGATGTCAAAAGATAGATTGGGTATATCTGCTAAAAAAAAAAATGCAGGAGAATAATTCATTAAGTTTTGATTGCGTCGATAACTTGTTAACTCCAGTGATGAAACACAAAATCTCCTTCGTACGAGCTGTTCGGGAAACACTTGACCGAAGTTGATGACGGATCAATAGTCAAGATCTTCAGGACCGCCTACTGCTGCATGAGGCGTTGGCACCATGGGCGTGCTGCGAGGAAAGCCGTCCCTTGACTGCGGATTCAGTTTGCGGTCGATACTTTCCTCCTTAAGGACTTAACCAGGACCGATCTTGGGCATGTCATGATGCTCGCTCAGCCTCGCCAGGTACGTGTTCAGCTCGTCGACACGCTCTTTATGGGTCTTGAGCAGCTCAGGTCTCGTTTTCGACTTCTCGGCCAGATCTAGCATCTTCTTCCTCTTGGCCTCCTCAAACCTTCGTTCTGCGTCCGTCTGTTGCCTTCGGAAAGGTTTTTCCTCGATGGTGGCCTCCTCCTCCTCTTCCACATCCTCGCCCTTCCTCTCCTCTTCCTTAGTGTCCCTTGAACGTTCGGGCTCTCTGCGTCTAGAAGAAGAGGGCGAGGAGGCTGAGGGCTCGTCGCCGGTGGATAGGTTCTTCTCGAGATCGCTCTTGCCGGCCTTCTTCTTCTTGTGCTTCTTCACCTTGGCGCCTTTTATGCGGAGAGCACCGCCTGCGGCTGCAGAGGTGTAGTCGTCGGAAGGCATTTTGGTTGAGAGGGCGGTGATTTGTTGACGACTTGAGAGGTGGAGGTGTCGCAGCGGCGGCAGGAGGAGGGCAAGGGGAGATCGCTGACAACCTCTTTACGACGCAGCTGGTAGTAGGAGTAATATGTCGAAGACGGAGGAAGAAATGCAATGTCGAGGTTGGCTCTTAAGGGGAAAGTCGATTGAGAGACGCCCCAGCAGGCCTTGTATCGATAGCAGCCACGCGAGCAGCTGAGCTTATGTAATGAAGACCCCACACAGAATTCCGGGCCCACCCAAGCTGGTACTACAAAACTATCTCGTGCGCCCGAAAATTTTGTTCTTGATTTTCTCCTTCTTCTCTTCTTCAGATCAAAAAGTAATCACGGAGAAGCCACGACCGTCACCTCGATATCTACAGTGCCGTGTTGCCATGTTTCCTTCGGGAAACCCTCCGAAGATGAAGTTTTCAATCCTCGATTAGGAAGTCTCGCACTCTGCACTCTGTGGGTGTGAGATGCCAATGACGGGAGACATAACATACATACTGATACGTACCGTGAAGGGCGCTGGAAGGGGTCCAGCCTGCACGGAAGGGATCTTACAACTTTGTGGCGCCCGAGGGATGAAGGGCGCACTGTTCTGTACCACATGCGCTCATCGTACTCGCTAGGGGCTTTGCTGTTGCGATCTCATCGCTGCGTGGGTACCTTGATTGCATTTTTAGATCTGACACGCTTCCTTGTAGTCTGCCTCCGACCCCGAGTCTTCTGCTCCGCAGCATTCCAATGCTTGCGCCCTTTTGGCCCGAGGGTGTCTCACTGGGCGACCATACGATAGGTGTCAGCTGCAGCAGCATGCGTGCACAGCAGACGATCCACCGCGGGGTCTGAAGCCCAACAAGGCCCCCAAATGAACATCCGATCTGTCTTGGTAATTTGTGCTCCCTTGAGGCATGGCTGGTGACTACGTTCCGTGATAGGGCTCCTTTACCGCCACAACGAGAAAAGAGGGAAAAGAAAGAGAGGCACACAGGGCGCAAAGGGTTCTGGACCCAGTCTCGTGTTGCACTTTTACCTGCTGCCAAGTAGGCAGGGAGAGAAGGCGATGGCGACCTCGTGACCCTGAGCGGGACGCGTATTCATGCCTACCGCATTCCTCGACTAACCTCACATGGGCGATGCTCAAGCGTTGCTGAATATATGTATAAGACAGGCAGGAAGGCGACTCCGTCTGTGCCTTCCGGATTCTGATTCTCATCTTGAACACACTCGTGCTCCTGCGCTGTGTCCACTTCTCTCTCGTCTGCTGCCAGGCTCGATTGTCCAGTCAATACCGTCATGTCCTCAGTCTCCTAAGGGCACTCACTCGTGGCGCTTCGACCCGCCGGTCGTATTTTATTTGCTTATATGCTTTTCATTGGTTGAGCTACCTGTTCTCATACCTCACGCGATGATGAATACAATATTGTGAGTATTCTCCTGTCTGTCGAGCACAAGGTCTGGCAATTCCCCCACCAACATCCTTCTGTCATCAGGAACGAGCCGGCACAACAACTTGGAGACCCCGTCCTCACTACGAGTACACAGCCAACCCCCACGACACTGATGACCACCGTTCTCCCCGTCTTCACGACAGAGTACTGCTTCATCGCCCAGGCCGCCGACGCAACCTCTCAATGGCCGGCGACCTACACGGTGCAGCAAGTCTGCACCGGCGACGAGGCAACCTGGACAACTCCAGCAGCACCACCCCCCAACTTTGTCACCACCCTCGTCACCTGTGACGCCTGCGAGACGCCCACGCAGACCATCACGTGCCCCCTGGACACGGCGGACCGGACCGCCGGCGATGTGTTGAGCATCTGGGGCAACGGCGTCACCGCCACCAACGCCAACCCGGGCACCTTGCTGGTGTCGAACGCCTCCGAGGAGGGGATCGGCCCCACAAGGGCTGAAGCGTGGTGGGCAGGCGCGCTGCTGACGCAGAGCGGGTTACCGACGGATCACTACACCTTGTCCTCGCCGTCGGAATATGTCACTGGTGGTGCTGCTGCGGGGGTCGGCTGGAGAAGTATGCGGATGATTTCCGGGATGCTTGTATTTGCGATGGGGTGGCTGATGTAGGAATGCCTATTGTGGCGGAACGACGGTCCATTGATTTTTGAGCTCATTATTTATGTATGTTTTTTTGCTATCACGAATTTCGCTTTTCTATCCTCTCACAATGAATGCCTTTGCCTAGCGAGTCAACCCCATCAATAGAGAATATTTAGGTGCGTATTGCTGCTCTTGCTGTCAGGTGACCTATTATATGTACCTCTCTGCTATACGCCACTTACAATGATCAGAAAAAGGACGCCGCAAAACCGAATAATTGTTTTTGAGAAAAAAGAAAAAGAAAAAGTTCACCCCTTCGTGATCCCTTCCGTTCACTAATTGACTATTCCACGCTCATCCCATCTCCCTTCTTGCTGCGGTGCTGATCTCTCACGAATTCCTCGATCTGCGTATCGTGATGTGGCCGCTCTGGTGGGCCGGGGGGTTTGGTCTCAGCTTCCGACGTGGCGACATCGCCCTCTTGCTTGCCCAAGAGGTTGGCTGCTGCCGGGACATATTGAGAGACTAATTTCACCAAGATCCGGTGTGAGCCTCTCCTTCAATCAGATCAGGCCTCCCTGGCAAAGCCTGCTTGAGAGGATGAGGTTGTTTGCATTGTAGGCTGCGGAGGCGGCTTACCTTTGTCGACGACCTGTTCCACTATGCCGCCGCCTTCACTGCTGTTGGACTGTTCGGGGAACTTGATCTTGTGGGCGACTTCGTCCAGCTGGTCCTTGTAACTTGGCTTGTTGGCGCTGTCCTCGTTCTGGACCTCGCTAGTCGGCTTGGCTGAAGACATATTGAGAGAGATTGGTCCTAGGCGCTGTCTGAGAAGGACTTTCGTGGGGCAAATCCGACGATCGTCAAGTGTATTATTGTAGGAAGACTTGTAGAGGTGTAACTTGTCAAGAATGTTCAAAGGCTAGTTGGCTTTGGAGTAATGTGCTAGAAGGTGCGATGTACGTCTTATGGCCTACGATGGTCTGAGGATGTGACGTCACTCTGCCAGCCTCTCAGCCAGCCTCGTTCAAGGGCGAGAACGAGCCTGGATGGGCTATGCTCACCGGTTGCTATTGACTGCTCTGCAGAAAGGAGCTTGAGGTATACTGTCGAGGAGGATAAACCCAACTTTTGTTGAGACCCCTGCCCTTCCCCTCAGTCCACCCATGCGTTTCGTCGGAAGAGAGTAAAAGGTCAAGATGTCCCTGCAAAGAGAATAAATTCCGAACCACGGATATACGTACCCATGTACTTCATTTGCAAGGGGAAACCCCTGCCGACAGCGATAAGTGATAACCTTAAAATTCCATAGCCGATCCGGACGCCGAGAATGGATCTCGTCTGAAGTTCCGTCATCGAGGTATTTTCAAAAAGGATGATGAGCTGAGCATCAGACGACATTCATTCTTTGCCAACATCCTCCACTTCTGATTGTCTCTCTCCTCTCCCGCGCAGCTTCCAGGCCGCTCATCCTACTACGCTCCTCCCCTCCTCCCCTCCGCCATCCTCCTCTTCCTAGCCACACCAAACTACTTTTTGTTTCTAAGATGGCGCCCATACCGATCACGATCATCACGGGCTTCCTCGGCTCCGGCAAGACGACGCTCATCCTCAACCTGATCCCGCAGCTGCGCGCCGCCAGCCCGGACTACCGCCTCGCCCTGCTCAAGAACGAGTTCGGCGACCTGGCCGTCGACTCACAGCTCGCCTCGTCCAGCGCCATCTCGGGCGTGCGCGAGATGCTCAACGGGTGCATCTGCTGCAACCTGGTAGGCCAGCTGGGCGACGCCCTCGAGGAGCTGCGCGCCGGCGTGACTCCGGATCGTGTCGTTGTCGAGACCTCGGGATCCGCATTTCCCGCTACCCTGGCCATGGAGATCAACCGCCTTGCGCGGCGCACGGGTGCCTATGTGCTCGACGGCGTGGTGAGCGTCATTGATGTCGAGAACTGGAAGGGGTACGAGGACACGAGCGTTACAGCCAGGCTGCAGGCCAAGTATACGGACCTGATCGTCTTCAACAAGTGAGTGGCAAAGCCCAACTATTACTTGTCTGAGGCTACGGCATGCCTGACACTGGGTATAGGTGGGAGAACTGCGACGAGCGCAGGTTCGACGAGTGTCTAGACCGTGTAGGCGACCTGGAAGTCGACACAGCCTGGGTCAAGAGCGACAAGGGCCGGGTGCCCATGGGCGTTGTCTTCGGAATCGATGGTGGTCTCGCGCAGGCCCTGGCAGAGGGATCGGACAATCATACCCATGACCACGAACACAATCACGACCACGAGAAGGGTCACCAGTCAGAGGTGGAAGTCCTGTCCATTGAGCTCAGCGGTCCCAAAGGCTCCACTGTCAACGCAGAAAACCTCCAGAAGCTTCTCAAGGCAGCCCCCAAGGATGAAGTCTATCGGATCAAAGCCGTCCTGTCGACATCAACAACAGTTAGAGGCTCGGACGAGGACCTATCCATCCCCACACCACCACATCCTCAGAGCCGGTTCATCCTGAACTGGGCTTTTGGCCGGTGGACCTTCACACCAGTATCAGACGATGTTACGGAGCATGACTCGAGCAACCATAAGATACTGAGGATGACCATGATACTGGCACGGTACGAGAGCACCAAGTGGAAGAAGAAGCTCGAGGGCGGCGGCCTGCTCGAGCTAGACGGTGAGGATAGAGGTGAGTTGGTCGTTACAAAGATCTCCTAAAGATGAAGATTGATAGAACCTCTCCCTTCACACGGGGATTCCTGCACATAGATAAGAAAGAGGTGGCTGGCTATATTGTCCATCCGCAATAGACGGTATATACATATATATACAACAGACAGAAACCCGCATCGACGGAGCTTGGTGGTCGAAAAGATGCTCTACTTCGCAACCCTTCAACTTGGCTTCAAACAAGAACCACACCTTATACGAACACCCTGAGCGACATGCAGGAAGAATTCGCCCACAACGTCAAATTCACACCACCAGCAAACCCAATAAGCGTTTCGCCGCCTACATGGTGACACAACACCAGTTCCCTTTTGGCCTCGACCTGCTCAAAACATTCCGATATGCTCGTATTCCTCAGGCAGGTCAGCGTACATATCATAAATTGACACAATCCGGTCGTAGACATTCGAGGCCATCGATGTCCTCGGTTCAAGACTGCAGCTTCAGTCAGTCGGTCACTTGGTCCATACACTTGCACACGACAACAAACACTGCAGACGCAGGAAACATCGAGCGACTTACCTAGCAGCATGCCTCCCCTCCTTCTCAGCATAATAGCTGAACCAATCTCCATAGCTTCCGCCCGCCTCATGTTTCCTCTCCCCGGCCCGCGTCTCGACCCCGTTGTTCTCGTCCGCCAACAACTTCGTCGTGTCGCCATCCTCATGCTTATCGTCATCACCATCAGGATCCGGACCGTGAACCATCTTCACCTCGCCGGAGTGGACACTGCCAACACGAATAATCTCGCCGCCGTCTTCGCCCGTCCTCTCACGCCGCCCCAGATGATATAGCGCAGTTTCGGACGTCTCCACCCGTGTCGGCGAGGAGATGGAGACCCTACGCAGGGGTGGTGACGGAAACACCTCGAGCTGTTGTGCAATGTAGGGCGTGGGCGAGATGCTGAGCGACCGGGCGCTGAATCTGTATGGTTCCTGGACAGGCGTCTGCGGAGTTGAGCTACTACCTCTCGGGGAGGGAGCTACCTTCATTGGCCATGAGATGGTCCGGGGGAACGGAGGCGTGTCATCACCACCGCGCCGAGACGACCTCGTCGGAGTGGTGTCGATAGGAAAGGGTTTGGCCTTCCGTGGTGAGAGAGTTGGCGGAGAGAGGCTTGGTGTTCTGACCCGGATGTCTTCGTACTCCGGGTCTGAGTCATTCATAATGTCTGAGTCCTCTTGGTCATATCTCGTCCGGCATGTATCGCATGGTCTGGTGTCTGGCCTGCAGCGTCCTGAGCATATCAGCCGTCTCTTATGATTCGGCGGCGTTCTTGGTGCTGTTTCTCTTGTACTTTGGGATACGCTTTTGGCGGTTCGAGTCTCACCAGATCCCTTAAGCGAGATGGCCTTTGTCGTTGTTTCGACTTCCTCCATGTCACTGTCAGTGTTCACCAAATCCTTACTCCTCACACTTTCCCTCATACTACTCCTCGGCCTAGTGTCCCACGCATCTGCATCATCCTGCCGCGGCCGGGGCGGCGTCTTGAGTGGGTCCTTCGCCGCCGCGGTATCTCTCAACTCTGGCGGCTTGCTTGGAGCTGCCATCGAAACCGGCGACCACGACAACGGACTGAGCGTGCTGTGCATGCTCGTCCCTTCCTGCTTGTTGACCCTGGTCTTTGCATCCAATGGTATCAACGCTCTCTGTTCCAGTAGACGTGGGGCCCGGGCCGATTCTCCGCTGATGACGCTCTGAACGCCGTGGCTGTCGATAGACCGTGCCGTCATGGGCGTCATGGGACTGCCTGGGATAGTTTCGAGTCGCGCCGATGCTGATCGTTTGGGGACGGGAGGGGCTTGGACACCTGCTTTTTCAGAACGAGAGGTCGCCAAGGCGTCTCTGGGGATGGCAATAAGTGGCGGCCGCCGGGTCCTGCCCATATGAGCGCCTCCATGAACTTCCCGATCCCGTGGGGGCTCTTGACTGTTGACCAAATTCTCATATCTCGGACCAGGGATGGTCAGACTCATCATCCTCGCCTCTTCTTGGTCCATCACACCACCCTCGCCCTCCGCCACTTTACCCTCCCTCGCTTGCGCGAACATCTCGTTGAGCGCCTCCTCGCACTCACGCTCTGTGCGCGGGTTGATCGGCGTCGGCGGCGAGTACAACGGCATCCTGTCCGGCTCGTGCACAATTCTAAACGCATCCGCCGCTATGCTGGCTGACGTGGCGGTCGTCGTCGTACCCCGTGGCGACCACGATGGCGACCTAAGACTAAAGATACCGCTGTTGTTGGCGTCAGACGGCCGCCTCAGCTTGTTGATCCTGGACAGGAGTTTCGCCTTCGTGCTGCTGCTGGGGCTGCTTGTCGGGCTGCTGAGGGTGGAGGTGGACGGATTCCGGTGGACATCGTGGTGCTGTCGGTTCATGATGGGTAAATGGGAAGGAGCACGATATTACGTAGTCAAAGGCGCGAGAAGCGTCGCGTTTCCGACTGGAATGTTTTCCACGATGCGGCGCGGTCTCTTGTTTTAGCATGACATACTTTAATGGGAAAAAGTCCCAGACAAGATGGATGCTGAGGCTCGAGTCAAATATGTCATTGGTCGACAGCTGATTCGCAGACTTTCGTGCGAAAAGAAAAGAAGGAAAAGAGGAAAAGTGAGTAACAAAGAATCATCGTGTGAGTGTGAGGCTGTGTGCACTCCCGTCCCCCGACGAACTTTGACTTGCGTCGCGATTTGCTTTGTCGCTGTCAGTCAAGAAACAAGCCGAGCCCTTCTGGACAATCTTTTTCTTTTTTGAACATTCGTTGTGCTGGGAGGTCGAAACGAAGGACCCGGAACAAAGAATCCATCAGTTGTCCTACTAAGTACAGGCCTCGCTCACTCCCTTGACTGGGGCGTGAGACACACACACATACACGATTCGTGACGAGGGATACACAACGGCCCCTTGAGAGGGCTAAATAGCGTTTATTTTGTGTAAATACACAGAGAGAATTATTAATGCTGTCGTTTCCCCTTGCCCGGTTCTGATGCGTTTCTGGAAAATGCAACGATGACGCCTAAAGTGCTATACTCAATGGCCCCTTGTTGGAACAACCCAGATCGACTTTGATGGTGAGAATTCGGGGATATACAAGAATTCGGCGAAAGACACGAAAATGCGACAAGTTTAATTGCTTCACATGCAACATAGTGCGCGAAAACAACCCCCCTTCGTCAGGCTTAGAAGAGACCCACAGGATGCAATTTCTCTGCTCCCGCCCTGGCGAGACGGGAAGCAACACCTTGGGAACAGGATAGACGATACACTTCTCTTCCTGTCTGAATCATAGACTGACAGTCACCCTGTTTGAGAAGGTATAGTCAGCAAACAAATATTGCCTTGTGTGTAAGAGTGGGATGGACAGCTCGAGTACGTACGTCATATTGTTACTCAACACCAACAACACAGGAGGAAGATCGCTGCAAAGAACCTCGATATCCGACAGGTACTGCACGCTCATCTCCTCGCTCCTGCAGGTTCCCTCGGCCGGTATAGGCAGCGTGGTGAACAAGACTGCCGAGTCGCTCGAGTTCTGGCGTAGTAGCTCGTTGAGGATAAGGTACTGGGCCCGGCTGGGCAGGTCGTTAAACGAGAGCTGTAGGCTCGGGTTGTGGTCGCCAGGGCCATTCTCCGCCTCCTCTTCTACGTTGTTTAGCTGGTAGGAGGCAAGAAGGTCTGGGATATGGATTGAGACATCCTTGGGGCTGGCCCCTCCGGGGGACGGGGGCTCCGTCAGCGGTCTGCTCTCGGGCCCAAGGGCGAATGAGACCGTCGGCCCCATCTCTTCTTGGTGATCGTGATGGACATTTGTCTCGACCGGAACAACATTGCTTGAAGATCGAACATGCGACGTTGTCCTGGAGATCCCTGGTCGCTCTTGAGGAGTGTCAGATTCTGCGAAGCGGAGCACTGGTCCCGATCCGCCCTCTGACTCTGTGACTTCGGTCTGTGGTAGGACTTGGCTGGAGAACCTCACAGCCTGGCTACCCTGTCTCGAAAAGGTAGGTCTCACAGGCTTGGGGGTGTGGATTCTTGTTTGCACCTGGTCTCGTGATGCGTTCCGGCTCAGTCCTCTGCGTGGGGTGGCCGGTCGGTCGATCTCGAGCAGCGCACTGGATACTGCAGCCAGATTCGGGCGGTATGGAGCGTCCGAAGAAGCAGTGCCTGATGCCTCAGCTTCGTCACTTGTGTCAGCTCGGGCTGGTGACATTGTACCGTATGATGTTATCGCTGTCGCCGTGGCCCCTGGCGATCTCGAGATCCTGTCGACCTGGACCTGTTTTCCCCGCACCAAAGGTTCCCTCAGCTGAACGGGTTGAAAATCGTTATAGCTCCTCCGGCGACCTGGCGAGGAGAGAAGTGGCCGACGGACAGGCTCGATGTGCCCCAGGTCTCCCTCGCTTGCTGCGCTGGCATCATCGTTGAAGTCGACGTTGCCCTCGTCATCGGATGTGTCGGTGTCATTCTCGCTCGTGGAGCCACTGTGGTTCTCGGAGCTGCTGTCAAACACGTTCGGCTGCAGATTCGCCGTGTGGATGCCCATGTTGACTCCGAGCCTTGCCAGAGTAGAGACTGTGGGCTTCTTCGGGAGTTCCGACATCCTCGCTATGCTGTGGCGTCTGCGCTCGCCGTAGGACTCGAGATCATTGTGCGGATTGAAAATTCCTGGCCTCCCAGCGGTCGACTCTACAATATTTGCCAGGGAGTCGAGCTCCTGTGACGCGCTCATGTGGTTCCTCCGGCCTCTTAGAGTCTGCAACTCGTCCCACCACTGCTCATCCTTCAGGCAGTCATTGACCATGGAATCGGTAATTGGGTCAACGGTCTGACCAGACACGATAGTCTCATAGGTCGCAAGGTCGCCGCTTGCTAGATGGAATACGAGCACCTCTGCCTCGATCCTCAATCTCTCGAGCAGAGCCTTGACTCTCCCCCTCTCAGAGTCGACTTCTTCCTCGTATTCGACAAAGACAAGCACGCGGAGCTGGTAGACTTTTTTCCACGCCTGCACGGAGTGCAGAATGCAGCCCAATTGCAGGATGAGCGTATCTGTTGCAAGGAATCAGCTCAGGAAAGAAAGGAAAAGGAAGAATAGGCCCAAGGCGTTTGCACTTACAAGTATCAAAATTCGTCGTGAGAACGGATTTTCCTTCGGACTGTAACTCGGCAGACATCTGCACCGGCCATAAGTCGACATATTTTTTTCGATTCGCGCCGTCGTGGCGGGGAGTCTCAAGTTTATGAAAGTCCTTGCCAATCGCCACATTCATCCGGAACCTCAGGGCTAGATCTTCAAGGATAGTGAGGTAGTCACTTGCGCTCATGAGTCCCTCCGTACGAATGATATCTGTGGGGAGATGACCCTCCAGAAGACGTGCGGATGTGTCGCCGCGCCGACGCCTCTGAAACTTCCCTTCCTTGATAGACGATGCACGGCTGAGTTTCGGGGAGATGACAGGTGTGGGGACTGAGAGACGCGGGTTCGCCTGCCGCAGCTCAGACAGATTGTAGAACCCAATGACGGCAATGTTCGGACGCATGCCGCCCAGCCCTGCGGACAAGATGAGATTGCGAACGCCCCATGTGATGGAAGGACTCATGTTCAGCTGCACAAAGGCCTTGATTCGGGAGGCATCCGAGATGTATTTGGTCCACGCCTGCTGCTGAGACTTGGCTTCTTGCACCCCAGAGGTGAAGTCTGAGGTGACGATGACGTGGCCTAGTATATACAATGCCCCCTTTTTCATTGAGTTGCAGAACTGGATGAGACGTGTTTGGTGGCGCGGGTCGTTGACGAGCAGGATGATCTGCGGCCTCCAGAACTTGATGTGCTCCGGCTTCATCCTCAAGAGGTACTTTCTGACCTGGTGGTAGATCAAGCTCTGGCTGATATCTCCCCAGTGCTTCGGAGGAGACAGGTAGTGCAGAAGCAGAAAGAGGAAGATAAGGAGACAGACGGCCGTGGCAGCAGAAGTCTCGTCGATGAAGAACATGGCGGCAGCTGACATGATGGCACCGGCGAAGGCGCTCTGCCAGCTGAAAAACTTGAAGCCAGGCCGGAAATTTGGTGCGGAGCCAATCCTGAGAAGAAAGCAGGCCAGATTCATGGTGAAGAAAGTCAGCTATATCTTTGTTAGCCGTAAGATCGCTAATGAAACAGTGTGCTGGCAAGAGCACGATCTGGACACAGATGTCGGGAGACATCGACACGCGTCTTGCCATGGACATCGAACCCCAAACTTCAGAATCTCCAAAGCCGTAAAGTCTTGTCGGGGCAGTCTACAGACTGGACACAAGTACTTGGATCTTGTTTCTGTTGCGACGCATAGTCAACCACTAGGAGGCTGTCCTACCTGCCTGTCGCTCTACAAGATTTGCTTCACAGAAAAAGAAGCTACCCAGAGAGGCAGAGGGCAGGGAGGGATTGCAAGGAGATGGACCTCCACGGGCACGTATTTTTCAAACCTACCATGTAGAAAATGGCTATCAATGATGCAAGCTGGTCAAGATACGCAAGAAGAGCCAGCTGGGCAATCGCGTACGTCAACAGCACCGCTGCGAAGGGCTCGTCGCTCTTCTTCAGACCTCTCCCAAATAGGGATGAGCCAGGAAATAGCTTGTCTCGGGCAAGTGCTTGCATCAACTTGGCCGCACCTAGAATGCCCATCAACGCGGAAAAGAAGGTGACGGCCAGCTCGCCGGCGAGGATCGTGGGTGCATAGAGGCTGGTGTCCTGAAGGATATGAGGGTTCCGAAGGAGAGAGCCATGTGAAGTGCTCGCTGCCATTGATAAGATGACCACCAGGTAGGCGGTAAACGTGGTCAAGATAGCCCAGAGGGTGCCAGCGGGAATAGATCTGCTCGGGGCCTTGAGGTCTCCTGACATCGAAGCTCCGGCAAAGATACCTGATCAAGTTGTTAGCATATAATCCTCGCGCCCAGTATGAGGGAAGACACAAACCTGACGTTGCAGGGAACAAGATCCCAAAGAGGTCTCGAAATACCTTAATCCCATCATAGTGCTTGCCTTCCCTATGCGGCCAGAGGTTCGATCTGAGGGTGGCTAGACTTAGCCCAGTGAACTCAACGTCAAGGCTTGGATCCTCAAACGGCCTCCGGAAGATGGCAGTGATGGGTACGCTCAAGATGGCAGCGCCCAGGATTATGAGCAATGCATTGCTGGCCTTGGAGAACATCCCACTCCCTGCGAGAGACAGCGCAGTGACCACGACCAGTGCGATGGTCTGGAGCAGATAAGTCCACCAGTACCCCTGAGGTAAGGTTTCCTCAAAGTTGGACTTCAATACGGCTATCAAACCGACGATATTCATGGCTGTGTTTAGCGCCTGAGCCAGATAGAAGAGAAGCCCGATGGAGCCACCGAACTCTGGACCCAGTGAGCGGGATATCAAGTAGTAGGTGCCACCAGATTTGACCTCTCCATTTGAGCTGACGGCGGACAGTGAGAGCGTTGTGATGACATCTATCGAATAAGAAGCCACCAAAAGGCCTGTCAAATCTGAATTAGCCACGAAGATGCATTGTGTTTTTTTTTTTTAAAAATATATATATATATATATAAAGAGAGAGAGAAGAAAGTGTATATATTTTGGTGTTTTGGAAAGGCGGCGGCGTTGAGAAGGGGGGGGGGGGGGACGGCACAATGGAAAGTGGCGACGGATCTTACCCATCATGCCCATGAGGCCAACTTGGCCGAGAATCAGGCCAAAGCGCAGGAAGAGAAGGATGCTCAGGATATTCAGGCATACTGGTATGTAGACGCCAGAAACAAGCCCCAGCTTGTTGTGTTTTTTGCCGCCATTGGGATGATCCATGTTGTCCATCACGAAGAGATCTGCCCGCTGAGAGACATGGGAGATGTTCACCAAAATCCCTGGGTGCCTCTACACAAGCGTAGATGAGGTTCTCTATGGTTGCGAGGCAGAGAGATAAGTTTCCTGCAGCATAAGAACCACGTTCCGGATCTCAGCCACTGTGTTGAATGAAGCCCACGCCAAGACGTCTTCTAGGGCGGGAGAGAGACAGAAAAAACATGGGCGAGGAAAGACAAGTCGGGGTAGTTTCACAGCACCAGGAACAATGTCCGAATTCTAGAGCCGTCGTGCATCAGGAGCATCAATCGTGCCACTGCATGGCACAATTTGAGGGGGAGGGGTTTCGTGTGGAGGGTTGCACACCAGATCGGCAACACACGAGATGGGTGAACGTCATTTCCATGTTGTGGCTGCGTGCGCGAGTCCCAGAATGCAGGCACGGCACCCCTGCACGATGCATGATGCCCCACGCACGCTTGCCGCGGTGAGCTCGAGTATCTGTATCGTCTCCATTTTCTCTTGTCTATCGTTACATCTGCTTTTCGGTAGTGTAACTTTTTGTGCGAGGGTTTCGACCTAGTCGTGCAATTTTGAGAACAATCGAAAAAATATATTGGGCTTCGCTGAGTGAGAACTGCTTGGGGTGCCGATGGGCGATGGGATACTGTAAGCCTCTGTCATTGTTAAGCGCTCCAGCCGCGATGGCAAATCCTGCAGGCCCCAGTGGTAAGTAACGTATTTCGGGCGTCCGAGATTTCTTGGAAAAGGCCATAGAATCCGGGACTGGACTCGAGACTTAGCCGAGCCTTGGAAGGTCACCCTCAGTTTGTCTCAATTTTTTGTGTTCCAGCAGCCTCGAAAGGTGGTCCATGATTCTTAGAGGAAAAACATGTCTATTCATTCTTGTATTTCCTCTTCCTTTTTTTTCTTCGTTGCCATCAGAAATAAGGACAATAAAATCACCAAAAAGAACCTGATTAATGGATCACTAGGTAAAATTGGGTTTCCTCATCAATGAACCAGTAAATTTGATGGCAGGCGACTCTGCTGTCTGAGAATGTGAGGCATGTCGTTGTCTTGGGCCGATGAAGATGGATGGGCGAGGCAGTGTCCCGGCGCGTGCTGTGTGATGTCAAGGGTCTCGTGTCTGGATGCATCGATAAGCTATCATAGCTGGCTGAGTGTACTTGTACATGACCCTATCAGTATTCACCTCAGTCTGCGGCTAATACTGTTAGCGATACTTGAGCCCCCACCACGGCGATAGGGTCAGCTGGACCTTGCCGGCTGAGGCAGGTCCTATCACGAGCTGTGATCTTCTCACCATGGCTATCATTGTAACCTCCCTCAGTACAAGACTCGAAATTAGCACTATGCCGAGTCATTTCTCGTGAGCTGTCCTTCTTCCCCCCAGCCCTCTTGAACAGTTCAGGGCGCTGCTGAGCTCTGAGGTCTCCCCGTACAGCAAGCACCTGCTGCGTCTTGGCTGTCGTCAGGCAGAGCGCCTGCGATCCACAACAGTGGTCCCTGTTCGTTAAATAAAACAGCCACCAGCCAGCCTCCTTGCAGCAGTCCTTGATAAGCACAACGCTTAGCAGCAGCAGCAGCAGCAGCAGCAGCAGCACCATCACCACCACCAACACTGCAACACGGCACCTTCGAACACAGCCGCTGTGCCTCGCTACTCATGCTGTAGCACTGTGCCTGTCAGGTTGTCTACACAATGTCGAATGGTAACGGAAAGGATCCAGCGGGCCAACCGCCTTTAGAGATCCCACGCTCCGTCTCGCCGGGCTCGTTTCGCAGCAGGTCCTTTGGCACCTCAGTCCCACGAGCAGACGCAACCGCCCGCCTTGCATCCCCCATCCCACAGCCCGGTACATCCCCCAGCTCCCGTTTGCGAGATGCGCAGCGCAGCACCGAGACGGATGCCAGCAGCATAACAGGCTCTATAGCGCCCCTTCCCGGCGCGACCGGCTCCTCAGCAGCACCCGGGCCTGGCATTTCAGCCCTCGCAGCTGCCCTATCCAACTCTCTCGGCGCATCTCCTCCACGCTTTGGCACTCCTCCCGTACGAGCCCAGTCGCCCAGCGCGTCCAGTACCCAGAACCTGCAGCACTCTGCCACCCCGAACACAAACTATGGCTCCTTTCACCCACAAGAACGAGGCGTCAGCGGCGCATACGAGGATCCCGAGATTGTGCGCCGCCACCTGGTTCAGCCGTCCGACGCCGCTTACCAGTCCGACGACTCGAGCAGCCGCAAACCTGGCGATGCCAGCGGTAAGGGCAAGCAGCCGGACGTGGGAACGGACGACGAGGAGTTCTCGAGTCTGCGGCTGCAAGGCGGCGACATCACGCGGCCCATCTACAAGTGGACCGAGGAGGCTACAAATAGCAAGATTCAGCGCAGCAAGAGCTTCAGCATGCCGCGCCCCGAGCCAGAGGAGGAGGTCCTGGACATCAACACCATCAAGGTGCCTGGCGGGTTCCGCCGCAATTTCCTTCGCCGCAGCGCTGGAAGCCCTGCGCCGGGGCCCGGAGGACGTGGCGGAGATGTTGAATATGGCGAATCGTCGAGCAGACAGCCCCAGGTGTTCACGTCCAGCTTCCTCGAGTTCCTGAGCATATATGGGCATTTCGCTGGTGAGGAGCTCGAGGAGGACGACGAGGCGCTGAAGCCTGGTGAGTACTTCTCCTCGGGAGGTGAGGAATGGGATAGCTCTGAGGGTTCGGACGAGGACCGCGAGCCGATGGAGGATAGCGCCCTGCTCACACCTTCGCGTCGGAAACGGAGAAGAAAGCATCGCACCAGTGGCAAGGCCAGCCCGATGGGCGCCGCTCTGGTGCTGCTGAAATCCTTTGTTGGCACTGGCGTTCTATTCTTGCCCCGTGCGTACCTAAACGGCGGTATGGTCTTCAGCAACCTGGTCCTGCTCGGCGTCGCGGCGCTCAGCTACTACTGCTTCGTCCTGCTCGTCACATCACGCCTCAGGGTCGAGGGCTCGTTCGGTGACATGGGTGGCATATTATACGGAAAATGGCTGCGGTCTCTAATCCTAGGCTCCATCGTCATCAGCCAGATAGGCTTCGTGGCGGCATACATCGTGTTCGTGTCGGAAAACCTCCAGGCCTTCATCCTCGCGGTGTCGGATTGCCAGACGCACATCCAGGTCAAGTGGTTGATCCTGATGCAGATGATCATCTTCCTGCCGTTCTCACTCTTCCGCGACATCAACAAGCTCAGCTTTACGGCCTTTGTCGCGGATGCCTTCATCATCCTGGGCCTCGGATACCTCTTCTACTACGATGTGTTGACACTCGACAAGTTCGGCCTGGCGGATATCATCCTCTTCAACCAGAAGGACTGGACGCTGTTCATCGGCACCGCCATCTTCACCTTCGAGGGCATCGGCCTCATCATCCCCATTCAGGAGTCCATGGCCGACCCCAGGAAGTTCCCCAAGGTCTTGTTCGTGATCATGGTCATCATCACTGCGCTGTTCACCATCATGGGCGCCGTCTCTTACGCGGCATACGGCTCCAAGACCGAGACCGTAGTCCTGCTCAACCTGCCGCAGGACAACAAGCTGGTCAACGGCGTGCAGTTTCTATACTCGATGGCCATCATGCTCTCAACGCCGCTCCAGATCTTCCCTGCGATCAAGATCCTGGAGAACGGGCTGTTTGCGCGCAGTGGAAAGTACAACCCGTATATCAAGTGGCAGAAGAACATCTTCCGATTCTTGTTTGTAATCTTGTGTGCGATCATTGCCTGGGGTGGTGCGGATGATCTGGACAAGTTTGTTGCACTGGTGGGCAATTTTGCCTGTATCCCCCTTGTCTATATCTATCCTGTGAGTGCCTTTTCCCCTCCCCCCTTTGTTTTCCCCCCTGCTTAGGTGGACATGTGTATGCTAATACCAACTCTAGCCCATGCTTCACTACCGCGCTGTGGCAAGGACCACCCTCTGGAAGGTCTCTGATATTATTCTCTGCATCTTTGGCTTCGTTGCCATGGCATATACTACTATCCTGACTATCACCAGCTGGGCTGGAGGGGGAAAGCGGCCCGAGCCTGCCAGGTTATTGTGACAAGAAGGGTTTGTAAATCAAATTGTGGAGTATGAGGCTCGGGCAAGGATGAAGGGGAGTGGGGTACGGTGAGGGAGCAATTGGGAGTATGAGGGATGGACAGTGTTTATGGCTGGATCTTCTTTGTGTGCAAGAATCATAGCATAGCATCATCATAAAGGGAGTTCGAGGCTGGTGTAGGTGTTTCCAGAAATTGAGATAGAATAGATTGACAAGATATAGCTTGAGGCACTGTATCCTGACAGGTATTCAATTTCATAAGTTGCAACCATTGTGATTATGCCACTATTGTATGTACCTGTTTAGGTTTATAGTGGCCAAGTGTTGATGAATCAGAGATTCAGGTGACGGCTGGGGTTCCTTTGAGAGCCTAAACCCCACCAAAGGTTAGTGACCCCTAGCCAACTGACAGCGGCAAACCAACACTAGCGTGCACCTGAAGAACCTCAACCAGCCCTTTCAGCCTCAACCTGCAAAGACATCTTTTCCTTCTCTTTGCCTTCCCGACAACCCCATCACGACGCCTTCCATCGCCCTCCTTGCTACCACTTCCACCCTTTCCAAAACAGGATCTAACTATATTTCTTATCATCTCGTCCATATAACCCCATAGTTCATTTTTTTTTTTGCGCCAGTGACAACCTCTGTGTGAAGATGAACGCCCCTGACAGGTGAGTCTAACTACTTCACTTCACTTCTTTCAAAGACATCTTGAATTGGTATGGTGAGGGAGAGGCTTGGTCGTCTTCTAAGTGGAAGACGGATGCAGTGCTTGCAAGTGAGCTGGACTGCTAGGGGGAAGGGGATGGACATGAAGGATCTGGGTTGAGATGCCCAAAGAGTCCAATGACGTGGGCTAGGCAGGTCGCGAGTTGCTGCCACAGCCTAAGCCCTCATGTGGCAGCTATCCATGAGCTCCTGAATCCAGCTGGAATAAGGGGAGCTGCCTGGAAAGTGCAACCGCATAGTTGACATCCCGTCCCCGACCGTGCCTCCACCGCTGCACTCAGCAAACCCTCCTACGGCCGCACAAGTTTGACTCTGTATCATCCCGACCATTTTCTGCTACACTGTATCACATCAAACACGTATCAGCAAGGACCTCCCACCATCATCGTCAATATGAGGAATCCCAGACACGACAACGTCGCCGAGTGGTACCTCTTGTCCCTCCTGCCGTTCACGCGCTTCACTCAAGGTTCGACATGGATTTCGGTTGGCTGACAGTGCATACAGGTTCGAGCTCTTCATGCTCGGCGAGGGCGATAAGAAGATCGCCGAGACGCCCTTCCCTCGTAAGCTACCATTCGACGCGTCGTATTGCGACTCCATAACTATATTTCGAGTCAGCAGCTCGATACTGACGCGCTCGTGACCAGGCATGTCCAACTGCTCCGACTTCTTGGTCAAGAAAGAGGATCACACCATCGGCAATCTCATGTCCGAGCACCTCAAGCAGCACCCTCACGTCCTGATGGCTGGTTACAAAGGTAAGAAGAACACACTCTATCTGATTAGACTTGTCAGGACAGGACAGCTCAGCAGCTCACACGGATTCCCAGTCGCTCACCCTAACGTGCCTGAGCTGTTCATCCGGGTCCAGACCGACGGCACCATCACTCCCAAGGATGCCTTTGTAGAGGTCGCCCGCAACCTGATTGCCAAGTTCGCGCAGCTGGGCCGCGAGTTCACCCGCGAGTACGAGCTGCGCCGTATGGCCACCACAGGTCCCACCGACGCCGACGGCAATGCCAACGGTGGCTTTTAGGATGACTATGGTAGCATCGGTGTGGCTTCAGTATCATCTGCTTCTGGGATCCTCTGATTAGACGAGGGGTCTCGTGGGAATGGTGTTTGGGCTCGCCTGGATCGGTGGCTCGGTATGCTTCCCAATGATTACAGCAGTGGTCATCTGCTCGGTGTTTACGGCGTTGGTGGTCAGGCCATGGTTCATAAATGAAAAGTATCAATATTGCACCAGATCTCTGCGTTACTCCTCTTGAAGGGAGTAAGTGCCCTAGTCGTGAGAGCAAGGCTGTATCAGGATAGATACATAGGCGGTTTTCGAGGGACAACTTTGTGGTTTGAATTTCAGCTTATGACGACTGACATTTTCAGAGGCCCTGTGCCAACTTCTTGACTTTTCCTGCAATACCTTCCTGAGTGCCTCGTGAACTCAGCATGTGCTGTCATTTCTGCCTTTCAATCACCGCGAGGACCTCTACCATCCATTTCGGATCATTTGTTCTACGTAAATATCGAGCCTTGTCAAGGCCCCCGTGGATCGGGTCAGAGCAGTATAATGCTGCTCAGGACAATCTACCCTCCCCGGTGTCAAGATCATGATGGTGCCACTGGTCCCTCGCCTCCCGGGATGAGCTAGAACAGAATCAATCAGTAATGAGTCCTTTGTGTGCCTAGACGCCAAGAGCGATTCATACCATGCATATATTGTTGCCGTTCAGCAAGATCTTGTTCAGCTTCGTGGCGTTTCCGGCGTAATCACTGAACACCCAGGCCACCGGTCAGCGTCGTTCGTAATCCCTCTCAGCACCCATGATTTCTGCAGTAATGATGCCTTACAACTCAGTGACATCCTCTAGCACAATGTCTGTAGTGGCGGTCAGCTTCCGAAACCCAATACGTCGTTCATTCAGAAGGAAAGAAAGGTGGTGACACTTACTGACGTAGTCGTCAAAGCCAAGCAGCGTGCCGCTAAATTCTGTGGATGCAAGGTCAACAGTGGACTCCATGTTGTCGTCTACAGAGAGAAGTAGTAGGATACTTACCCCTGTCGCCCTTCATGATCACCCATATTCTGGATCCGACGCACTTGTCGACGAGCTCTGTCGAACCCTGGTCAGTAAGGATAATCTCGCCAGAAGGGGACAGGGAGCTGGGCGCTTCTTACCCAGCGGTTGCACCTGAGACGCCATCTTCGTCGAATTCGCAATCGAGAACGGGACGGGGTGGGTTGTGGTGAAGGTGGTGCTGCTCGAGGGCTTGAGATTCCTGGTTGTGCCGGGTTTGATGGCGGCTCTCGATGTTGATGTGTTTCGAGTATTGCAAACGCAATTGTGAGGAATCGTTCTAGCGGGTTTATTGGACTAAATCGGTTGAGCTAAAGTACCCTGACAACACAGGTTAACGCATTACTGTAGCGACCTCCAGCGCCAAGCAACCCCCACCAAGTGCCTCCCCCCAAGCGCGTCCAACAGCAGCGCGTTCTGGCGGCTCAATCACTGAACGAACGAACCCCTGCATTTCTGCCTGCGCGACCCTTTACCCACCACGCACATACGCTCCCTCTCTCTACATAATGCGACCAGCCTGATCATCAATGTTGCGATTATTATGATCACTGGGCAACATGGCGCTTTGGTTTTGTCGTCTGGTAGTGGCAGAGCGTGTGTCATGACCCCCCCGTATCGCCCAACGGGTGTGCTTGCTTCTTCTACTTGTCTTCGACGGGCTGTAATTCCGCGTTTCTTGTGAGTCCAACTATGTCCTACCCATCAAGTGCCACACTCTGGATGGTATAGGGACGAGACATGCGTTGCCTCGCTGACTATCCTTGTTGACAACTTGAAAATAGATGTACAGTCTCTAGAATGACCGGCTCCTCGAAACACCCTCCTAATTGGAGGCTCTGGCACCCGAACCAGGGTATCGTCTTCCAGCAGCCTCTGTATCCTGCCCTCGATGCCGCGAGATTCTTCACCGAGGCCTCAGTGACAAGGGAGGATGATACGAAGACGGTCGGGGCCGCTGCAAACGCACCGCTGTCAATGCACGAATCTAAAGTTGGCGTCGAGACAACCGTTATAGCGCGCAAGCGAGGTACAGATACTGTGGTTCTCAAGGGGGAGACGGCCATCCGCAGGGACAAAGAGGCAGTCATTACATTGAAGAAGTCGGTGCGCGATGATCAAGCGCTTCAAGTCCAGGACGGAGCCCGAGCGCAATCGAGCGAGACTGGAGATAATGCGTCGTCTGCCAAACCAGCAGAGGCACAGCCCGCACCCGAAAAGGGGCCGCCAGAAGGCATGCCTACCCCGTTCACACCTCTGGATTACAAGATGTCTGATGAGGTCTTCCAGGCTGCCAGACAAGCAGCCGAGGGATCTGATGAGTCTTTCTGGTCGTACTCTTTTTACCGGGGCCCTAATCACGAGGACGGTGTCAAGGGTAAAGTGCGTGTCCATTATTGCAAGAACGCTCACGTTGCCGAGCGAGAGTTGCAACATCTTGTGGGAGAGAAGTCCATTGGCTTGGATCTGGAATGGGTCGCCCAGGCAAACAAATACTCGGGCGCACGAAAGAACGTCTCGCTGGTGCAGCTTGCAAGCGAGAGCCGGGTTGTGCTCCTCCACCTGGCTGTGTACCCTGCAAAGGATGAACTTGCCACGCCGACACTGCGCAAGCTCATCGAGGATCCCAACGTCACCAAGCTCGGTGTCTGGATCAGGGGCGACTGCACGAGGTTGCAGAAGTACCTCGGCATCAACGCTCGTGGTCTGTTCGAGCTGAGCCACTTGTTCAAGCAGGTCAAATACTCAGCCAGCCGACCGGAGCTGGTCAACAAGAAGCTGGTCGCCCTCGCGACGCAATGCCAGGAGGTCTTTGGCCTGCCCATGCGCAAGGACAGGGGTGTCAGGACGAGCGACTGGTCGCAGCCTCTGGACATGGAGCAGATTGGGTACTCGGCGTCTGACGCGTATGCGGCCATTCATTTGTTCGCGATGCTGAACCACCAGCGCGAAAAATTGGACCCGGCGCCAGCGCTTCCGTTTCACTTGGAAGTAGGCCGACCGATTCCTCTCCCTCCTGGCGTGGAAACCCCAAGCTCGGAGGAGTCCGATCTCGACCTCGACGAAGGCATCACGGATGAGGCGCTTCTTGAAGCAGAGGGTAGGGGTGAAGAGCAGACTGCACTGCGCTCGGAGATACTGCAGGCCATTGAGGATATCCAATCAACCGTTGACTGTCTCGACGAGGTTAGTAAAGATCTCGGGGACTCGGTTACCAGCAGTCCCGGCACCAAGACGTCGGGCGCGAAGACCAGGTCCGCAACCGCAACAAAAACGACACCGTCACCTGAGCCACCAAAGGACCCCAAGATCGAGGCCGCAGAGGCTTGTGTTGCAGAACACAAGGAGGCACGAGGCGGAAAAATCAAAGCTGCCCCGTCCGCTCTCAAGGCTTATTTCATCTGGCACGACAACAAGGACCTGAATTGCGAGGCCATTGCGCGCATGCTGAGAGATCCGCCGCTACAGAGCTCAACTGTGGCTGGCTACATCCTGTCGAGTGTGCAGTCGGAGAAGCTACCGTACGACAACGACCGGATGAAGGTTGAGGTGGCTGGCTTTATGCCTGACGATGTGATGAGGAGGAGGTTCTTTGGCATATGGAAAGCGATCAATTACGGCGTTGCGTCGCCCAGGGAATGAAGCAGAACACAGAGGTGATAGAGACAAGCATAAGACATCTTGGCATGATAGAAAAGACTGGGGAAGATTGCGCAATCAGTTGCATAGACGGGCGTTGATGATTTTACGATACCATGAATAGGTAGTATGATGTATTTTACTACTACACTCATTTTTTCTTCACAGATCGCTGGCTCAGACATTATCTCTATTCGGGGTATAATCTCTGCACATGGCATCCAAGACACGACCTTTTTTCTTTTTCCTTTCCCTTTGGTCCTCGCCTCATGATGCGATGATATCCCTTCCTCTGTTGATCTGCACTCGTTTGTCCTCACCGCCGCTCACGATGCCCCAGGTCTGATCCCACACGACACTGAAAACCTTACAGCCCTCTCCCGCCAGCGGCCGCTTCTTGCCGCCCTTGGTCTCCCGCTCAATCACATACACGGCCTCGCTGACGCCGCCGCCAGCGGCGCCATCCTCGTTCTTCTTGTCGGGCCTGACGCTTCGCAGATCCCAGATACGACAGGTCCCGTCGTGGGAGCCCGAGACAAGAGAGTGCTCGTTGTCTGGGCACCTGGCCAGCGACATGACCTTGTTCACATGGCCACGCAACGTCATGACCGATGTCCTGGCCTGAGACTCCCTCGGGTCCACGAGCAGCACGTTCCTCGAGGACGTACCGGCGGCCAGCAACGGGCTCCCGCTCGGACCCGGCACAGCGCACAGCGACAGCAGCGCGCTGGACGCTGGTATCGTGTTCACCTTGACCATGGTCGTCAGGTCGATGGTGTGCAAGTCGTGGTCCTGGCCCGCGCTGTAAGCGACGGTCCGGTCTCGCGGGTCAAAGACAGCCGCCGTGGCCGGTGCCTTGTGGAACGGCGCGAGGTGCAGCGCGCCCCTCTGCGGCGCAGACACACCGCCCGCCAGCTTCCGCCGCTTGCTCGCTTGTGTGCTTCCCGGAAGCAGCTCGGCGGGCGCCTGGGGCGCAGAGGCCTTGGAGGTGGACCACAGGCCGACGGAGCCGTCTGCGGACGCGGTCAGGATGCGCCGCGAAGCGCCGTCGACCTCGAGCGAGTCGACGGTCGACCTGTGCCCGTAAAGCTCGAGGGTCGGCTTGAGCTCGCCGGAGGAATGGTCGCCGGCCTCGGTGTACTTCCACACCCTCACCGTGCGGTCGAGGCCTGCAGAGGCGATCTGAGTGTTGGAAAGGAACCGCGCCGCCTTGATGCTCGCGCTGTGACCGCCGTGGCTGCCGGCTGGCGAGGTGGCGATGACGTCTCCCGAGCCGTTCCATATCCGCAGCAGGCCATCGTACGAGGCGGAAAGGATCCTGTCGTGGCCGGCGGTGAAGCTGTCGCCCGACCAAGCACCAGCTGGCGAGGTGCTGGAGAGGACGTCGACCGCGCTGACCCAGTCGTCATGCTCGAACGAGGCCTCGTACTGGGGCGGTATCAAGCTGCGGACGTACTGGAGGGTGATGTTGGTCTCGAAGGACAGGCCGTTCTTCTCGAGGTAGTCTTCGAGGGTAGTGGTCAGGAAGGTTCCGTTGATGAGGAAGTCGAAAGGGACGGGCAGGGGCGTGTCGAGCATAGATTCGGAGTTGAGGATGCGGGAAAGGCCGAGACGTCTTATGTCTGGTTGAGCAAGTATTTTCGGTCAGTCATTCAGTCATTAAGCAAACAAGCTGCCATACGGGCCAGCCACAATCGTTGACATCACCAGAGAGGGGGAAGCGCATCCACAAAGTGAGGAGGAGAAAGAGCATACCGGCTGGGACGAGCAGTTGTCTCTTGCTCTCAGGCAATTCGAAGCCATCTTCTGTGGTGGTGAATGTGACCTTGACCTGGGCCACTTCTGGCTCAAAGCCTGTTGCGCCCACCATCTTTGAATCCATTCTGTCCAGATGTGGTGGTGTTGTTGTCGCAACAATGACTGTGCCTGTTCTGCTGCAAAAGAAGTTCACAGGCCGAATAGGTACTATGGTACAGAAACTTTTTTTTTTTTTTTGTACTATGTACTGAGCCTTGTGAGAACCCTGTCGCTGCGGGTAGCCTTGCCCCACTCTGGAATCCCTGTGACTGTCTGACTGTTTAGGGTGGAGGGGAGGGGGAGGGGGAGGGGAACAGGGGGGGCCTACAGGGCTAAGACCACTGTACTTTAGTGGCCCATTTAAATCTACAACGCGTCCTTAATTATCCAAGACGCGTCCGACCGACCTCAGATCAAGCTTGACCTCCAGACAGATCTTCATACTTCTCACGCTTCGATCCAGAACAAAGAAGATCGAAGATGGTCAGCCTTGACGAGATAGAAGCAACTCTTCTTCAAAAACCATTGTAGGTCAAAATCATCATGTTGCTATGCATCCATTAGCTAACCTTGTTGGCAAGCGGGGATGGCGGACCAGAGAAACCCCTCGAGCGATTGCATTCAGACTATAAGCCTCTTGATACCTTCAAGCTCGAGAAGGGGCGAAGCTATCAGCAGCAGTATGCAGATACCTACTTTCTACGACTCACACAGATCAAACCGGCAGTCGAAGAGGTGGCTGAAGCTGCATGGGAGGGCACTGTCATCGGAGATGAGACGGCAAAGAAGGTCAGCCGGGTGCTGGATGTAAGGCAGGGCGAGCTGTGCTGGGTTGCCGGTACGGTCTACGTGGACATGCCCATGAAGCCAAACATTCTGGACGATGTATCCAAAGATGTGGGTCACACGCACCCTTGCATTCCCGGTACCTGTGAGGTCAAACACGATTAATACCTGGGGCTGACGCGGCTTGACAGCGCTGGATCTCTGCACCGAACTCCGTAACCAAATACTTCTCCGATGACGGGCGTGACGCCGTTATGCTCGAAGACGACTCGGGTAGGCTCCGGCTGACTGGCGATTTCCTCAAGTCTCACATGCTAGTGACGGGCTGCATCGTGGCTGTTATGGGAACCGAAAACGAAGGTGGAGACTTTGAGGTCATCGATATGAAGTTCGCAGACCTGCCTCCTCAGCCAGACCGCTGGGCTGTCACGAACCCGGTCAGCACCAATGGCTCGACCAAGGGCAAGACAGCCGCCAAGGGAGGGGATGTCGACATGACAGATGCCCCCTCATCAGGAGAAGGCGGCAAGGTCGCCATCGTCTCCGGTCTCCACTTCTCTGGGAACGACACATCATATGCTATGGAACTGAACCTGCTTCTGGAATACCTGCTTGGCGAGGCACTGGACCCCAGCGCCCAGACAGAGCTCTCACAGATCAGCAGGCTCATCATCGCCGGCAACTCTATAGCTGCTGCCAACCCGCACACGGATGTCTCTGCTGCTGCAGACAAGGTAGCACCGTCCAAGAAGTACGGCTACGATTCAAGTGCGTACAACGCACTCCCCTCGCAGATGTTCGACGACTTCCTCTCCGAGCTTCTCCCTAGCCTCCCCGTCACCCTCCTGCCAGGCGAACATGATCCGGCCAACGCGAGTTACCCTCAACAACCCATTCACATGGCCGTATTTCCAAAGTCACGAGCCTTTGCTGCCGAGCCCAATAATCCTACTGAAAGGGGCTGGCTCGACGCCGTGACGAACCCGTGGGAAGGGGAGGTGGATGGCTGGCGGCTGCTCGGAACCGGAGGCCAAAACGTAGACGACGTTTTCAAATATGTGGACAGCGAGGACAGACTGGGCATGATGGAGGCAATGTGCCGGTGGCGATGCAGTGCGCCGACCGCACCAGACACATTGTGGAGTTATCCCTTCCAGGATGACGACCCTTTTGTCATGAAGGAATGCCCTCATGTCTATTTTGTTGGCTGTCAACCTGAGTTCGGGTCCAGGGTTATATCAGGTCCCGATGGTCAGATGGTTAGACTGATCGCGGTGCCGTCATTTTCTGTCTCTAAGGAGATCGTCCTCCTCGACTCAGAGACATTAGAGGTGACGCGGGTCAAGATCTCGGCGTCGTGAAGAGGTCGTGGCTGCTAGGGAGAGATCTCAAGCGCCTATCCGCATTGATGAGATAAAAAAGGGGAACGGATGGTTGTGAAATTTGGTAGTTGTTCTTCAAGGCTATATGATACCAGGGAATGGAACACACGGGCAGTTTTCTACAGGTACGACAGTTTTTCTCGTGCTTATCAATACTGCGCTGCAAAGAAGCAGCCGGCCACCCAGTACAGGACAACAATTTTTTCTAACAGACTCGCCGGTGCAAGACCCGATTTCGAATATTACACATAATGTCCAGTACGAAGGCGTTGCTCTTCACCTAAAACTTGGTCAAGTATTGGCCTCAAGCCTACCAACTCGGGTTTCCCTTGCCAGACGTCTCAAGACGACAAGCGGTCTGTTAAATACTAAAGCCTCACGAAGTTGAATGACACACTTTTCAACTTGGGAATTCCAAAAGTCCTTCCACAATAGTGAAAGTATCATCAATTAATGGTCAGCTGGACGTTACCTGATGCCACCCAATTTGCCTTTAAGAAGGCTGAGAAAGAAGCCAAGCCAAGTGCCGCACACGTCCTGCCCCACCCCCCCCCCCCAAAAAAAAACCAGAGGAAAAGAAAAGAAAACTCCAGGTCATCGCGTGTGAGACCACCTCTATTTCCGGGTGTCTTTTGTCACGAAGCAACCATTCTCTCTCTCCGACCATTCGTTCCCACTGAATCACCTCACGCGCCGTAATCGCTGTCGCTGTCGTCGTCGGCTCCGCCCATTCCAGCCAACGATGTTTCGCGCGGCTTGACACCAGCGTCAAACTCCTCGAACCAGCCACGATGCACGACCCAGGCGGCTCCCTTCTTAACGGCGTGCTCCAGACGCCAGGGTAGCCTGTCCAGCTTCAGGTTGGCTTCGGCCTCGTTCTTCTCTCTCAGCTCCTGCTCGGCGCGGCGGCGACGGTCCTCAGGGCCCAGCAGCCTCTGTGTGGACTCGCCCTGCCGGCACATCTGGTTTGAGACGTCCTGAAAGTCAATGTCGGGCCGCTTGTCAATAATCGTACGAAGACTCTTGGCGGTCTCTGCGTTCGTCTGCGGGAGGAAGACGTTGATTTGGACATACTTGGTATTCAGCTTCTTGAGCACGCCCAGGGCGCTGTATCTCGAGTAGAAGGACTCGATATCGGACACCTCGGCCTCGATCTCGCGGGGCGAGACCTCGATGGTGAGCTTGTGCAGGCGGACACCGGCCCAGATCAGCTCGCAGATGGCCCTGCTCATGTCGAGGGCATACTGCCCACCCATTCGGTTGCTCTCGAGAACGAGGTGCAGACGCCTCAAGTCTGTGAAGTGCCTCTTTAGGTTCAAGGTTGGCTGGTAAGACTTGTGGCCAGCAAATTGGACCGTCTTGCCATTGTCGCGAAGGACGTACCGGTAGGTGTTCCAGCCGTACAAGATCCCCACTGCCTCCTGATAGATCTGACGATTAGCCTGCAGGATCTTGGGATAGATGTTCAGCTGCTGCAGCTGGCGGGGAAAGACCTGCGACCAGCCTGACTTGACGTTGATAGGCCCGGCCGCAACCAGCAGCTCGCGGTAGATCCGCTCTCGCACCTCAATGGGCACGGCGATGTATCGCTGCGACTGGTCGACACCATCCCAGTCCCTACGCACCTGGGCCTGTCCACACAAGAAATTCTTGTCGGCAATGGGAACCGAAGGATCGCCAGGTGCCTCAAAGAGTCGCAGCGCTTTGGCTGGGACACGCATGGTGACAATCTTGGTGAGCGTGGGGCTGCGGACACTGTTCGCGCCCTTGTTCGAGGGCTTCAGAGAGCGACCATGCGAAGGAGTAACTCCGTGTGCGCCGATGTGCTGTTGCACGAACCCGTCCATCACATCGTCAAGGCTGATGTCCGGCTCCTCGTCATCCATCGAAATACACCTACCAAGAACCTCCTCATTGTAACTCTTGGGAGTACGCTTGCGCAGCCGCTCCTGGTACTTGTTGGCTGGGGCCAGGACTTTTTCAGCATTCTTGCCTCTCTTGCGAACCTCGACAATCTGCACCTCATCGGCGTCCTCCAGGATCTGGACCTCGTCGGCGCGTTCCTGTGTAGTTCCAACCCGAGCTGAGGCACTCTTGACGTCTTCATGAACCACATTCTTGACTCCCTCGTCCTGCAGGTCAAGCTCAGATGTGGTACTGAGCAGAGCACTGGTGCCGTGTCGGCCAGCATAATTTCCACCAGAAAAGCTTGTGGTACCCCTGTGAAGGGTGTTGCGCTTGATCTGGTCAGCTCTCTTGCCTGCATCCGGGAAATCAGTACAAGCGCCGTCGTTCTTGCCGTGTTTGCCACGAGTGCCATCGCTCTTGCCTGTCGATTGAGTGGACTGACCCCGCTTCCGCTTTCTGAGGGTGCTGAGATGAGCTAAGGCGTCGACATCGTCCGAGGAAGGGTCGTCATCGTCGTCATCGCCAGCCTTCTTCTCGTCCATCTCGTCTCTGCAGGATTCGAAGCGACGACGCTTCAGTGGCGGTTTGCCCTTGTGGACGGTACTGGCCTTAGACTTGTCCGATGCGTCGTCACGAGCCGTGGCTACAGTACCGCTGCCGCTGCTGTCCCTCATTGAGACGCTTGTCGGGCCACCATTAGCAGGTCGAGACAGAATCGAGCCACCACCACGGCGAGCATTACCCGGGCCACGCCCAGACTGGGGGGACGGAGCAAGGATCTGAGCAGCACGACGGCGTTCATCCCTAGAGACCAAGTAAAGCTCAAAGTCATCAGCAGTGCGTGAGTAGGGGAGGTAAGACTGCGGTCGGTCAGGAGGAGGCGGCAAGCTGTTGACATCGACGGCGCGCATATCTTCCTGAAGCTGAGCCAGGTCTTCCGACGAGAGACGGGATGCCGCATGGACTCGAGGTCCAGGACGCTGCTGTGATGTACCACTTGTACCCTCGCGCCGGGGTTGCGCAGGAGCAGGCTGGGTCTGGGTGAATTGACCCTCAGACTCACGGGTCTGAGCGGCTACAGGCAGAGCAAAGCCAATACCTTCAGTGAACACGCGATTGTGGTGAGCGAACACCTGCGATGGTCGAGGTCGCCGGTGTCGAGCCTGGCTGGGACCGGACCCAAACTCATCAGTCTGGTGGCAGTCAGCGTCTCGTGAAGGTGCGCGGGATGACGCAGCAGGCCCCTGGGGGGTCGTGACTGGGCCATCTGCTGCTCGTTGGATCGACGTTCAGGCTCACGAGTCTGAAGAGACGTAGACTGAGGAGCCATAGTCTGAGAGAAATCTGGCTGAGACGAGCGGACATCTGCTGTGGGTCCGAGAAACCGCTCCAGGTACGTCAGAGGCCGAGCCTGTTGTAAAGGATAACGGGAGAAATGGTGGGAAGCAGGCGCGGGCGGCTGTGTGAGAGCAGGCCAGGGGTTCGTGCTCGTAGAGGCTGGAGCTGGCCGCGCAGGCTGCGCGCCATCATTCTCGTCGTCGGTGCTCGATTCGAAGCCCCTGCTGGGCCTCGAGAGGTCGGCCTCCCACTCTGAGGCAACCTGGTGTGGGTTGTTCTCGTTGACGCCGACGGGCCTGCTGCTGGAAATGTTTTGAAGCTGAGCGCCCGCAACCTCGCCTCCACTGCCGTCTTCCTCTTCGCCATCGGCCGAAACATCGTCGTTCTCGTCGTCGACTGGGGGGTCATCGAGCGAGAAGGGCGCGAAGCGGACCGTAAGGTTTCGTCCCTCGTTGGCTATGGCTTGGGCAGCCCTGCTGGTGGCCGGGTCGATGGGCACGATCCTGGAAAAGGCGATGCTGGTCACCATCGCGGCTGATCTTGGGGCTTGATGAGGGTCTGAGCCTCTCGAAGAGCGGGTGTTGTGTGCGGAAGAAGTGGATGGATGCTTCCTTCCAGATTTTCGGGGGGCATGCTGAAAAGGTTGGCAGCTCCTAGTATGTTATGGATGTTGTTGAAAATTTTCTTCAGGCTGTCCTCAGCTTGGTCATGGAGTTATATCGATTTCTTGGTCTTCTTGGTCAGCATGAAGGACCACTGGGAGGGGCTGCACAGGCTCAGTTGGTTTCTGGGGTATCTGCTGATGATGGGGTCAGCATTAGTGATGAGAATGGTTTACTGGAACTTGGTTGACCACTGGCCATATGGTGCTGTAGGAGTTGACTTACTCAGGCTCAAGAAAAGTCTTGTCTCAAAAAGTCTTGCTGCAGCACCTCTTGTGAAGTCAGAGATGGAGGAAGCCAAGCTGTGGGAGGCCTTATGCTGGGAGGGTGAGGTCGATATTTTGTGATGGGAATAGGAGAGCAGCAGATCTTGTGTTGGCAAAGTGCTGAGGTCTGCTGCAGAGGAAAGTGCACAGAAGTTTTGGAGGCAAGAAAAGATTAGAGAGGTAGATGTTTATATATTCTGAGGCGGGGAAAGGGAAAACCTTCACCGTGTCAGGTTTACAATACAACAGGTTATGTTTGGGTACAGAGCGATAGTAAAGAAACGTCACACATGGGATGTGGCATTTACCTGGAAGTATCTAGCAGGGTAGATTTTCCACCCTGCCATGGGTTCATGAAAATGTTTTGAGTGAGTGGCGATGAATGATATCCACTCCTCGCATTGTCAACTTCTCGAAAAGTTGTTGCTGGCAGGCGAAATACCTTGGAGGTAACAGAGGCATTGTAACATGGGAGAGCACAGACAATCTTCATGTGAGAAGTTGATAGGAAGGGCGTCCCACCACATCGATCTCTGACCTTCAGGCCAGTGAATGTGACATGGAATGATGAACTGAGATTTCGAGGCAGCAACTGTCCTGTGTATATCCTGAGGTGCACATAGCAATCTCATGGGCTCTCGAGTTTATTACACTTTTGAAAGGAGATCATCTGTGAAGGAATATAGAAAAAAATCTTTCAAATATTTACTGAGATGTGAATTGCTATATAGAGACCTTTTATAGGCACAAACTACTTGAATCAATAGGTAGGAAAATGTTAGACTTCCTACATTAGTATCTTATGTGTCTATTATTGTATCTTAGATGTTTTGTTATTCATAAGCCAAGATCACTCTTCTACTATTAGCACTCACAACAAAACTGCTGCACTGCTCCTAGGTTACTGTGTAAGTTCTTCAAGTTAGTTAAATCCGAATTATATTGATTAATGAATATCTGCCAACTCCACGTGCTGCGCTTGGGTTGGAAGCCTTATGGACAAACAGCATCACTTTTCCCAGACAGTAAGCAGTTGTGAAGTAGAAAAGCATGGTAATTGTTTGCTTATTCACAAATCCAAGGACACAATGTCAAAGTATCCTACTTTATAGCTACATCTCGACCAACTTCAAAATTGCTCTCCAGGGACTAGATGTCTTGACTTGGTTCCCATGATATCCTCAACACCTTTTTCAACAGTCACCTGGGCAGGTGACAAGTTATGGGATACCATGTCACAAGAGAGAATAATAAAATAAAATGACAACTTCACATTATTTTTGCAATATTAGGAATATCTTGTCATCAAATCTACTGTGTAGGAATTGACTTGGTCCCCCATGTGGAGCCATCTCGGAGCGGGTACTGTAAGTAAGTACTTCCTCCCCACGCCAGTGACAGCGCCAGTGACCGCGGTGCGCAGCGCTCAAACGCGCAACGCCAAATCTCACCCACAGCAAGACTCAAAGGCTTGTTTGCTTTACGCTGTCCGAATTCATGGTCATTATATCACAACCAAAGTCGTGACTTGGACTCAGAACGCATATTCGAATGAGGAGGTCGAAGACTTGCACATTGCTCCGTTTAATTCGCTGAGATCGCCTCTCTCTCGGCTCCATTTTTGTCCTTGCCAGCAAGCGGCCCTTCACACATCGCCAGAGATTTCAGCTCAGTTTTCACCACAAAGATCTATCTTAGACACTGCACATACTACAAGCAATTAGACTATCAGTCGCAAAGATGGTATCTGCATCGAAAAGGCCCCCACGACCCTGGATCGAAACGCCATGTATCTTCTCGGCACCCCTATCGAGGGCAGCAGGATGGTGAGTAACCAACCGCAGTCCGCTACTTTTTCCTGTTCAATTACCCGAGAAGCAAGCTGATGAGATGGGTCCAGCAACATCTACCTCAAGCTTGAAAACGTCCAGCCCTCGGGCTCCTTCAAGTCCCGCGGCATAGGCAACTTCATGTTCCGCGCCGTCGAGTCGTCCGCGTCCTCCTCCTCACCCGCCTCGCCGCAGGACAAGGACGCCGCCGCCGCCCTCCACTTCTACACCTCGTCGGGCGGCAACGCAGGCCTGGCGTGCATCACAGCCGCCAACACGCTCGGCTGCCCGGCCACCGTCGTCGTGCCCCTGACCACGCTCCCGCACATGATCGCCAAGCTGCGCGACCTTGGCGCCGACGTCGTGCAGACGGGCGAGAGCTGGGCCGCCGCCGACAGACACCTGCGCGAGGTCGTCATCCCCGCCTTCGACAGGGACCACCCGGGCGCCAGGGCGGTGTACATCCCGCCGTTTGACCACCAGGACGTCTGGGACGGCGCCGAGACCATGGTGGACGAGCTGCGCGCGCAGATGGGCGAGGGCGGGTTCGACAGGACGATCGACGGTATTGTCTGTAGTGTCGGCGGAGGGGGCCTGCTGTGCGGGATCATGCAGGGCGTGCGGAAGCTGGGCGGGTCCGGGCGTGGCACGACGCCCAAGGTGCTCGCCGTCGAGACGCAGGGCGGGCACAGCCTCAACGCGAGCGTCAGGGCCGGAGAGCTGGTGACGCTGCCGGCCATCACGACCATCGCCACGTCGCTCGGGGCCGTGAGGGTGGCAGAGGAGGCCTTTGCGTGGACGAGGCGGGCGGGAGCCGATCTCATCAGTGCGGTGGTGACGGACAAGGACTCTGTGGAGGCCATGGCGAGATTCCTCGATGACGCGCGCATGCTGGTCGAGAGTGCCTGTGGGGCGACAATTGCTACCGTGTACAATGGAGACCTGAGGAGATACCTTGGCAAGGGACTTTCCGATGATGAGTGGGCTGCGAAGAATGTGGTCCTGGTCGTGTGTGGGGGGTCGAACATCAGCCTAGGGATGCTGAACGACTACAAGGCACAGTTTGGTGTCGAAATATAATACCATGAGCAATGATATTCCTTAAAGAAGGATGCTGAAGGGCACACTTCTTAAATCCCCCCCCCCCCCTCCGTCCCCAGTGATTGTGCTAAATTTGACACATGGATCATTCCACCGGTCTACTGTATTCCAGCACCTTATAACCCTCAATCGCCCTCGAAATACCCTCAAAATCCTTCAGCACCATCTTGACCTCCCCAAAGTAATTCACCTCGCCCTCCTGCTCAAAGCCCAGACGCCTGAAGAGCGCGATGCTCCCCGTGTTGGTCGCCTTGATCTTGGCCATGAGCAGCTTGAGCCTCATCCGCCTCGACCCTTCTCCTCCTGCTCCCTCTCCCGCCTCCACTTGGCCACAGTACTCTCCCAGGATCCCGTCCAGGTTCGTCCAGATGTAGTGCAGAAGCGCCGAGACGGCCGCCTTGCCTAGACCTTTGCCCCTGTCGCCCTGGCCCGCGATCATGATGTCCACCTCGCCGATGCAGGAGACCGCACCAGCACGCCCTGCTGCTGCGTCCCCTTCGCCCTCGTCCTCCTCATCATCAGGGTACAGGAAAAAATTGATGTCCCCAATCATCTTGTCTGGGCTATCAACCTCACCGGCGCTGACGGACGACGCGAGGGCTTCAGGACCACTGGCTCCGGCGGAAAGCAGGGGCTGGCAGAGGATAAAGGTGAGCTTGTCATGCGAGGCGCGCCATGACTCTTGGTTCTCGTGCTCTTCCTCGAGAGTCAGCGGCTCGGAGGCGGTAGCTTCTTGGATCGCCTTTGGGAGCCACAAAGAGAGGTCAGAAGGGACAATTGATTTTTTTTTTCTCTTTCTCTCTGGTCTTCGTGTGATAATTGTGTCGTGCAGTGTATTGATTTTTGAAAATCCTCACTCACCGGATCGCTCATCCACTCGTGGTACCGTGGGACATGGCGGCGGTCATAGGGCACCAGGAGCACCGCTGGAGTTGATATTGCTGTGTGGGGCCAAATTCTTAAGTCAGTACATCATAGGCACCGCGAATTGAATATTAGAAAACAGAAGACAGTACTTAAGAAAATCTCACCCGTGTTTTTGTTGAGGAGCATAGCTGGAAATTGGTGTTGGTATGGGGCAGTAGAACGGCCTAGGGATGTGAGTAAGTGAGTGGAAGAAAAATCCCGTTGAGGGAGTGGGCTGGAGTAGGTTATATATACTATTTACCGGGGCCCTTTCCACGGAGCAGGTAAGGTGAATCAACACCATCACCTTCTCCTCCTTCACGTGCATTCAAACGATTTCAGCCAAGATTATTCACAGAAAAATGGGTTCATGTTACATCTGGTGTATCTATTTAATATACAATTCTAGTGATGAATCTGGTGAGTGTCATCACGCCCACTCAGACCATAATAGCTCGCTCTCTCTGTCTCTCTCTATCTGAGTGTCATGACCGCAGCTTCGAAGGTGGCTCAGACTCGAGCGGAGGGAATAAGCCCTGGTGCCCGCCAGTCCCAGCAGGCGTCATGGGTTCTCCATAGCTAAAGTCCTTGCCCATGCCAACATATTTAAGTTGCCTCTTGTTCTCAGCGACACCCAGAATATCCAACATCTCCTTGGCCTTTCCTGGCATGAAAGGCTGCAGGAGGATGCCCACATTGCGGAGGGTGTCGGCCAGAATATATATCGTCTTGGCGCGCAGTGATTTGAGGTCTAGTGCCTCCCCTGACAGCTTTCCTCTGCCCTCCTCGCTCAGTATCTGCGTGTATCGTTTCGTCATGTCCCAGGGCGCCATCTCAGTGATGAACTTGTTGGCCTGTTCCTTGTGTGAGCCAGCCGGTCACGCCGCCTTCGCGCGCAGGTAAAATTGGACCACACAGGTTACGACTCACCTCGGAAGCTACCCCCATGAGATATATGAGTGCCATACGGGGGTTGGGCTTCTCCATAAGGGCCTGCATCTGATCGCGGAGCTCGGAAAGCATTGCCTCCTGCGCCTTGAAAAGTTCCGCATGGCGAGCACCAAATCGAGACATGTGTATATCAGCAGTGAGGATGGGTCCGGCCAGGACGCTCTCCCTCACATTCCAGGCCTTTGCCCGCGTGACTCTACTCAGCAAGTTCCCGATCGTACCTTGCAGCAGTTTCTTGTATCTCTCCACGATGAAATCATTACTGTAGTCGGCGTCGTTCTCAATGCCACCGTCATGGATCATAAAGAACCGCATCACATCGACACCAAATCGGTCCAGAGCATGGAAGGGGTTGACGACGTTTCCCAGGGATTTTGACATTTTCTTGCCGCTCATTGTCCAGTGCGCATGGCTGAGGAGCTTCTTTGGGGGCGGAATGCCGACGGCCAGCAAGAGTGCAGGCCAGTATACACCATGAAAGCGGAGAATGTCCTTGCCAATGATCTGCACGTCTGCGGGCCATCCGCCGTCCGACTGCTTGCCAGGCGCCCAGTTCGGGAAACCAGCCTTGGTCAGGTAGTTGACGAGGGCGTCCACCCAGACGTAGATGGTCTGGCTCTCGTCATCGGGAACACGGATACCCCAGTCCAGACGGTTTGACGGCCGCGAGATGGACAGATCCTCGAGGTTGTTCGTCACCCAGTCCACCACCTCTCGCATCCTCTGCTTGGGAACAATCCAGTCGGGGTTCTCGCTGTAGAACGCCAGCAGCTCGTCCTTCAGGGCCGTCATCCGGAAGTGGTAGTTCTTCTCCTCTGTCCACTCCACCGTGTTGCCAGTTTCGGCGGATGCCATCGACACCTGACCCGTGAGCGGGTCGACCTTCCTCGTGAGCATGGACTCCGGGTAGAAAGTCTCGTCGCTGACGCAGTACCAGCCTTCATGTTTCGACTCGTACACCAGGCCTCTCTCTTTGAGTAAGAACCAGAAATGCCTGACCGCCTCTTTGTGATCCTCGTCTGTGGTCCGGATGAAGAAGTCGTTTGCTAGGTTCGCCGACGCCGCAAGCGCGCGGAACTTGTTGGCCTGCGCATCACACCACTGTTTGGGGAGCGTGTCATTGGCGGCGGCCGCCTGTTGGATCTTCATGCCGTGCTCGTCGGTACCGGTGAGGAGGAGAGATCGCTGTCCGTCGAGGGCGTGCCATCTCTTCAGGACGTCGGCGAGGATCATGCTATACATGTGACCAACATGAGGTGCTGCGTTGACGTAAAAGATCGGCGTCGTCACGTAGTAGGGCTTCGACGGCGTGGACGGCACCTCTACCGCCGGCTCAGGCGGTGTCGAGACGGCCGCTTGCTTCGCACAATGGCGAGCACTGCTGAATGGCCTGGTGGTGGTCACATTGTGACAGCACAGGGCACGGCTCCAGCCAGGCCTCGAATATACAGTCGGTCGAAGGCTCCTCAGCCTACCTGGCCGCAGGAGAAGTCGGTCCATCTGTTTGTGGTGGCATCCGACAAGAAATAATTACGCCTCGCGGGTGGCTTGAACCAACTACGAAGCAAATCTCTCGTCCCGTCGCGATGCGCGTCTCGCCTGACTGATTCCATCAAAAAAAGTTACCGGGGGAAGCTCTTATCGGTTAGGCCTGTGCGGACATTCAGCTCCGATAACTGTGTTCTTGCTAGCCACCCCCACTAGGGTTGCCTACTTAGCACCTTAATAGTACCACTAATAGGCAGCCTTCTCTCATGCGCCGCACTGTCCAGACCCCAACTCAAACAATCCGTACCCTTTTCTTCCTGTCTTCACCGTCGTCCTTTCGCCGTGTAGCTTGCACAAAATCCCAGGACTTTTTACGAAACGCTCTTATTACTGGCCGTGGCTCTGTTGCTGCCATCGCGTCAAAGCTCGCGGACAACAGCCGCGCTCCAGACAAAGCATATTCAGGCACTGATTCATCAATCAAAGCCACCACAACAACGACACAATACCAACCAGCCAATCAAGATGTCCTATCCGACCGAAGACACCGAGGTCAAGGTGTCCAGCGACGGTGCCCAGCTCTTTGTCGACTGGTACTACCGCGACTTGAACGAATCCCGCTCCCTATCGCCCTACTACATCAACTCGAGCCCAAAGTACACCGACGCAGGCGCCACGGCCGACATCACCATCAACGGCGCGAAGCTGACGAGCCCGAACCAGTACGAGGCCCTTCTCGACGAGCAGCGCGGTGCCACCGCCAACGGCACCACCGACACCCATCGGCAGCCACGGACAGGCAAGCAGCGAGTGCGCTACGAGGTCGACAGCTTCGACGCCCAGGTCATCAACGACGACTACCAGGTGGGCGCCCCCGAGCACGTCCGCTCCAAGGGCCCAGACAAGAGCGGCGCGCGGATCAGCATGGTGGTCAGCGTCATGGGCACCCTGCATCTCGACACCGAGCCCGAGCCAACGCGCAAGACGTTTAGCGACGTCTTCGTGCTGGTGCCAAACTGGGACGCGCGCGGCCGAAACGCGCCCCGAAACGCAAAGCGGTTTCTGATCGCCTCGCAGAACTACAGGACGCTATAGGATCGCGGCCTGGGTACTGCTGGCGTCAGTTTCGGCGGCGGGTACCACTACGCGCAGAATAAGAATCATGTTCCCATGACCACCACCGTCGACTACATGGACACGGACACCAACGACTGGGACGGGGGCTGGACCACAGTCTCACGGAAAAAGAGGCGGGGATATCGGCAAGGCAGGCTCGGTGGACTGCAGGCTGCGTCTGAGGATGTCTTTCCGCTGCAGTCTCGTCGATACCCGAGCAGGAGTATGCGCTGGCAGCTGCTTTAGGGGGCGATGCAGTCCAGCCGCCTGTCTCGCTTGGCACCAGGAGTCACCCTCGAACGCTTGACTAGAATGAAAAAACATAGAGGAAGAGGACATGTACATGTCAAGGACCGATTTAGCGAGATCTGGGACCGTAATGCTGCACATTACTCAGGGCGGCCATGAATATCATCTGGCAGAGCGCCAATGCGGCAGTGCTGGGGGTCGGGTCTAGTCATGTCTTGTGCATGGGAGGATGAGCAACGACGAAACAGCCGTGGCGAGGAGAAGGCTTCATATCACCTACGACGCTCAGACCAACGTATCAAAGCTCATCGCTCGAGTTGGAGGACCATATGAATGGCAGGGTTCAGGTTTTTCCACACTACACATCAATCATCCAAGCTACCCTGGACGAACCCATCAAGATGATGAACAACTCGCTCAACGGGTAGCTGACATTCAAGCCTGCTGGGGACTTAACGTCATGCGAGGGTAGCGAGTTATGCAAATGGCTGCCCTGAAACCAAATACATGCATCCTTTGACAAATGAGTTGGGTATAGACTAGAAAGCACCGAGACACGAAAATTTAATAGATCCAGAGTGTTTTTGCGCCCTACCATTCAAGCAAATTTCTATTGAGAATACGACATCTTATCCGTGCTGAAACCATGCATTCTCGAAACGACAAAATAACCGCAGTGACCCATCGATCCATAGCTCAAGAGGCGTCATCTTAAGCGCCCACTTTCTCATCCTTGAGCATCTGCCTCCTCCACTGCCAGTAGCCAAGCCTAATACGATCCCACTTCTCCCCAAGGCGCCGCAGACACAAGTCCGCCTTGTCCGTCTCGCCCTTCTCCGCATAGATCTCCGCCAGCATCTCGAGCGCGTGCGAGCTCGTGACCTTCTCGTCCTCCTCGCCAACACCGCTCACAAACTGGCCCACAAACTCCTCCACGCTGCCCGTCTTCCTCCCGCCTTTCACCAGCACCCCGCGCAGGTAGTTCCACGGGCTCTGGTTCTGCGGCGCCAGCAGGACCTTGTCCTGGGCGTACCTGACCTCCCGGTCGATGATCTCGGCCGGCACCGCCGGGTCGTGCTCGGTCGGCAGGCCCCCGGGCGTGGTGTGGCTCGGGTCCGAGAAGACCACAAAGAAGCGGTGCGACCAGGCGGAGTTGTTGCGGACGTCCTCGTCGATCAGGGCCTCGGCGGCTCTCACCTCGCTCTCCCCAAAGATGCCGAGCTTGGGCACCATGTACTGCCTGTACGACCAGACGTGGTAGTTCTTGGTGTCCTCGGCCAGGATCTGCGTGAGGAACGCCTGCTCGGACCGGGCCAGCTCGGCGGCCTTTTCCTGGTCGGACTGGATGGTCGGGTAGTAGTGGTCCATGAGCAGGCGGCGGTGGTGCCAGATCTGATAGTTTTTGAGGTTCTCGAGAGAGACCTTGTTGAGCCACTCAATCTCCTCCGTGAGCGGGATGTTGAGGGCCTCCACGATGGAGAAGCGGTACAGCCATACGGTGTAGTGCGCAGGGTTGATGGAGATGATGTGTTCGGTGAGGCGGAGGCAGCGGCGCGAGTATTCCTTCTTGGCCATCACGGCGCGGAGGTAAGAAATAGCTTCGAGAAACAAGTCAATAAGACAAACGATTAGTTGGTAGAATGAGGAGCGGACAAAAACATACCTTCAGCATATTCCTCCGGGTATGCAATAGCAGCCAGCGTCCCCTCGCCATCCTCCACAGGCATGGGCACAATATCATCCCAGTCCGGGTCAGTGCCGTACGCACCCACCCTCTCGCCATACAGCTCCATCCTGAGCGTGGCAATCTCGCCGCGCCGCAACCTCTCCTCCTCGATCTCCTCGCTGCTCACGGCGACGACCTCCTTCGTGTCCGGGTCGACCCACCTGTCACGCTCACGCTCCCTCTTGTCCTGAAACGCACGCCGCTGCACCTCGAGCGCGGCCAGCTGGAGGGCCCTCTCGCTCCTCCTGGCGAACTGCTCGGGCGGGTACTCGCCCAGGTCCGCGCCGAAGCGATCCCTGCCCCAGCTGCTGCTGTGGCTTCTCCTGGCGGGGGCTGCTGCGCGCAGGGGCAGGCCGCCGGTCTCGTTGACGACCTTCCAGACGTCGCGCTGGGACTTGTTGCCCAGCTGCTTGAGGAGGGCGGGCGATCGGGCGTAGTGCGCGTTGGCCCAGACACTGCGCTCTGCTGGGGTCAGGCCGCTCGGTCCGCTGGTGGCGAGGTTTACGGAGTATGGGTGGCCTTGGGCGTAGACGCGTGCAGAGCGCTCGTTGACTGTCTTTGGAGGGGTCTCGTCTTGAGGTTTGACTATATATAGGGAGAGGAGGGCAGACGCTCTGGTTAGATGGATTTTGTTTGTGTGTGTGAGACGAATCAAAGTTTGTCTGGCGATGCAACATGGGTGAATGCCTGTGTGTGTGTATTGGGAGGTTCACACCATGCCTACTTACTTTCCTGATCTCTTTGTTTAGACGCTGCCTTTGTCTTGGGTGGCATGGCTGCTTCTGTAAATTAGTTGAGATTGTCTTGCCTTGTCTGTCTCTGAAGCCATGGCTGGTGGGTGGGTGACCTTGTGCTAAAGTGCTGTGTGATCTGCAGGATATCTGGAGCTTCCCCCACACGCCTGTGGAAGCTCACCCCTGTCGTGACGCGGGGCACTTTCGGGAACAATACCAGTGGACAATCAGTCCCTTTTGCAAAGCTATTTCTTACAACACTCAAGCATGGGTATTCAAAGAAAAATGAGTCTAGAGGTAGCATAAATGTCCTTTGGTCCAGAATAGGTTCTTTTGTCATTATTATCGTATTATTGTATACGAAACGGTAAGGCTGCATTCCCAAAAATTGCAGCCGCTTAAAAAATTGTACAGCCGAAGAAGGTCTCGAAGCACATAAAATACTGTACTTTCTAAAGGCCGACCATCATCTCCTTTCAGGAAAGGGCCGGGAAGATTTACCAGGCCAGCCTGTCGAGAAGCCAGGCTCCTATTTAGACCACGCTTCAGACATTAAAAGTCCTTAGTGTGACTCGACTCTCCAGAATTTCCAGCCCTCTCTTTCACCACCGCCCCCGTGAACTCCCACTAGTCTCTCCACAGCCTCATTATCCTCGGCGGCTAGGAAGCACTCTAGATCGATCTGCATCCCGCCCTCCTCGTCCTCGTCCAGACCGTTCTTGATCACGGCCGGGTAGAGGACGCCAACTCCATCGCCACCCAGCGTCGTCTCGAACTTCTCGTAGCCTTCCTCGTCCAACTGCTCCTCGAGCCTGTCCAATTTCTCCCGTGCATCTGGCCGTAGTAAAGTGATGGAGCAGCCGCCACCACCGGCACCTGTGAGTTTGGTCCAGCCGATATTCTCGTGATCAACCAGCGCCCGTATCCTCTCGAGGCGGGGGTGTGAGACGCCGAGGGACATGAGCTGCCCATGGTTCAGCGTCATCAGTTCGCCTACCTTGCGCAGGCTGTCAAGCTCCTCGCTGTCGAAATCGGTCTCGTCCATCAGCGCCTCTGCCGTCCTCGTGATCTTGTCGATGGTATCCAGGATGCCGCCCACAAGCTTGGGGTACTTGTCCATCAGCGCGCTGACCTTGGCCACCTCGAACGCCGTAGACTTGGGCTGCTTCGTGTCCACAAGCAGCAGGGGCAGCTCCGGGAAGTCCCAGAGCGGGCGGACCGAGGGCGGCTTATTGTAGTCGGTCCGCTGAAACACGACTGCCTTGCCCTGTGTGGCTACCGTGTTGTCGACGCCGGACGGGTTTCCGTGCATGGCCATCTCGCCGACAAATGCCCACCTGTTGATGCGCTCGAGCTGTAGCCTCGCCTCCTCCTCGGGCTGATCAGGGTGTGGGCCTGACAGCGCCCGGAGCTGCAGCAGAAGGGCCCCCGCGAGACAGACCGCAATGGACGCACTGCTCCCCAGCCCCTGCCCGATCGGTATTGTGGAGCGTAGTGTGTATGAGCAGCCAGGGAAGGACTGGTTCCCCAGCGATAGAAAAATATATAGGAACGACAGGGCAGAATTCCTGTGGATCTTCTGGATGGCTTCTGGCTTGTCCTTGGAGATGTCGACCAGGTGAGGCTGGATGGCATCGAGGAGCTCTGGGTCGAGGGTGGTGACAAGGTCGTAGTAGTATTTCTTCTTGGACGGATGCGAGAAGGCAGCCCATGGTAGGTCGTCGATATTCCAGGTGTGTGACATGTCGACGTCAGGGAAGATTAGGGACACCGTGCGCTTCGATTTCGACAGCGTGGTGACGAGGAGGTATGATCGGAGGGATAACGCGGCGGCAATGGCAGGCTAGTCGGGAGTTTGACAGAGTTTTAGAGAAAGTTGCGACCAGCGAAGCAGGAGACGGCGCCGAGGGCGCGTCAGGGGGGTTTCAATTCACCTTGCCGTGGACTACCGCGTGCTCTCCGAACAGGATGACCTTGGCGGGTGCGGATACCATGAATGTAGGCATCATTGGGCTCGACAGCTTTCGCGACAGCGCCTTGGAGTGCTTCTTCTTGCCGTTGACGCTGCTGCCATTGGTGCCACTCGCACCGTTGAGTTCCGTAGCCATGATTGTTTGAAGGTCTGTTCGCTTCGGAGTTGAGGTCTGCTGTGCTCTCTGCTGTACGATGCCTCGATATCACCCCACTCTTGTTTGGATGATTGAGATCCTGTCAAACTGGAGTGGACTCGACGGATCAATTGAGGGGCCTGGTCCAAGATATGGTAAGACGGCGATTCGGCAAGGAGTAAGCGTCGATGCTGCGGGAGGGATCGAAAGGAATTAAAAAAAAAAAAAAAAAGGCGGCAAACACTGTCCGCAGGGAGATTAAACACGATTTAGCGGTAAGGATGGGGAGTTAGGCGTAGCACAACAGACGAATTCAGCCAGACACGAATTAGTTCATAAGTGTATCACCAACAATGGCAAGGAGAGGAGAAGATTCCACGCCGTCCTGGTACCATTGCGTAGGTAGGCGTATGGCGCGGGAGGAAGCAAACACCGCCAACTGGCAAGCCCCCAGGGTCCGATATGATTATATGGGGAAGACGAAATACGGAGGATTAGCCCGAACCGTGCTTGTTGGGGTCTGGGATCGAGAGCTCAGGCTGGGACTAACCACTACGGTAGCTAGGGGCACCAGTATGACAACGCACTAGAGGGTCCCTGCAGGGGGGTAGTCCTGCACAAGGCTCTGGTCATCGAGGTCACCGTCCATCCTATTGGACCCCCTGGCCTAGCCTTGTCATCTCTTGGTCTGACGAGGACCACACCATACAAGGCTCTGATGTGACCTGGACCTCGCGTAATTTTCTGTTTCTGGCCTTTTTCTTCTGTCTTTCCATTTCTTCCTCGCTTGGCTGAATGCAACAGTACCGTGGTGGGACGTAGTACTCATGCACACCTGTCTGTGGGGGCGTCACTGCACCCTATCCACTAAAAAAGGTAAGTACGTAACCACCTGTACCGAGTATCGCAATCAATCGCTGTGGCGTCCAGACGGTTCGTCCCGATTGACCGTTTCATGCAGCCAGGCTTACAGTCACCGCCACTTCGACCTACATAGCCCCAAACTTTCCTACCCAGAGCAATACCAGAAACATTTTATATACAAGAGTAAATAGTTCCAGTAGCAGAAACATTTGATACACAGTAGTGAATGTTTCAATAGCAGAAACATTTTATATACAGTTGTAAAACGTTATAATAGCAGAAACATTTCACATACAAAATAGTACAACGTTCCGATAGCAGAACTCACACAGACACAGAAAACTAGGAGGGCTCGAGGGCTAAAAAGCTAGATCCTCACACAACACTTAAATGCGAGGTCTTTTCTTGTTACAACATAACGATAGATTAGCCAATGTAGGCTCAGGATCTACTACCCGGAAGTATGTCTCAAACACATAAACATTACTTTAAGCCCTATACAAAAGACCTAATTAATAAGATAATATAAAGGTAAGAATAAGAAAGGTAGTATTTTTATATAAATTTGCTTAACACTGCACATACTCGCCCGATTTACATCTCTAGCCTGACCCTAACCCTAAACCTAACAGACTGAGTCCACTAAACCTGGTCTATGCTGGCATCAGCTGCACCTGTTTACTTAGTGGCCCCGGCTCCCTTGTAGCTGAGCCAATGTAACAGTGACGGTGCTGGACAACCATAGCTTCCAACAGTCTACACCAATAGACGGCTTGCACTCTGATTATCACACTGCATCCTACGCACTGGGCACACGACAGTAGGTCTGACGGATCAGCATCTTGTGAAAGGTGAACAAACCAATGGTATTATTCGTTTAGATAAGAAGTGAATATAAGACGCTGGCCATCCACATATATACACGCGCTACACGCACCCATGTAGGCCCTGACCAAACCATCTACTCAGGACCAGCATATACTCCTCGTCCTCTCTCTCTCTCCCCCCGTCTCTCGCCCCACAGCTCTCTAGCAGGTGGCACCGCTTGGCACGTTCGAGCAGTCGCTGTACGTCGAGCCGCCCGTCACGTCAACGTCAGTCCAGGTCCAGTCAGAGCAGGAACCATCACCACAGGCAATGACAATGTTGTATCCGCCGCTCTCGACAGCATCAGCACCCGAGATGTTGTCGAGTGTCAGGTCGGTGATGGGAATGCCGGTGCTGGGCGTACCGCCGTCGAGGTCGCCACCGTCGTAATTCTGCTCGATCAGGATTCCATACTTGGAGATGTCTGAGAGGATGATGTCCTGATAGGTGACACCGCTGATGGTGCCAGTGTCTCCCTCGATCGCCTTGATGCGAATGCCTGTGGTACATGTCAGCCAGGCGTCTTCTCTCGAACGAGGTTCGTTCATGCACAGATACTGGGAGGGTTCTTTACCGTTCACGGAGCTCTTCACTTCGTTGTTGTAGAATGTGATACTCTCGACGGTATTGTCATCACGACCGCCCACAGAACCGATCGACAGGCCATGACCACCAGAGCAGACACTGTTCTCCACGGTGATGTCCGTGCCAGAGTTGATAGCAACACAGTCATCCTGGTTGTATACCTCTGCGCCAGTGATGACCACGTTTGTTGACGAGCCAATGTCGAAGCCATCCGTGTTTGCGCCGAGACTATCACCAGCCTCCGAGTTTATTGTCATTCCTGTGATTGTGAGGCCGTCTGCGTTGTCGATGCTCACGGCCTGAACTGGTGTATTATATATGTAGAGATCGGTGATGGTCGAGTCGGTGAGATCGTGCGCATAGAAGAACTTGGGCTTAGTGACGCCACCGTTGCTGCCTTCACCGTCCCACCAATCCGCACCGTTGCCGTTCAGGTAGGCACCCGAGGCTCCCTCGATGGTGATGCCTGTGCCCTCAATCTGCAGCAAGGGTCCGTCCCACTCGGCGTACTCCCACGACGTCTCGCCTTCGAAGATGACCTGTGGAGATGATGTCAGTTTCGCACAAGACAGGACTGGACAGAGAGAGGAGGGGAGCATAAGGTCGAGGGAAGGCTAGCTGACCGTGGTGTCGTCCTCTAGATCCGACAGGTCCAATGTCACGCCAGAGGGGACAGTCAGGGCAGACAGGACGATAGTGGCGCAGTCCTTCTGGGACACGCTGGCCAGAGAGTAACCGTTGGATCCTGAGAAGGTACAGCTGGTTGCCCTCTTGCCAGCCTTGGCCTTGTTCAGGTCGGGCGCCGGCGTGGGCGCGGGCATGGGCGCCGCCATGGCGGAAGCCGCGAGAGCGACCACAGCTAGAGAGAGCATGTTGACGACGGCAGCAGGAAAAGAGGAGGGCAGTTCGATGGTATCTCAAGAACAAGAGGCGAGCCTACTTCACCAGGCTGGATGGTGACCTGTTTGGCCGGAATGCCAAGCCATCTTTATATCTTCGACAAAAGTCTGCCGTCACGGAGCGGTGTCGTGCCCGTCGCCTCATCTCGATGTCTTCGAGTCTGAGGATCCGCTTGCCACTTGTGGGGGAATGAGAAGAGGGTGGGTAGTGCCATTATCGCCTCCAATACTGAGTGGCCCAAGCTGCCTCTTCCGGCGTGACTCTCCGTGGCTGGGGCCAAAGTCCTCCAATGGCAGGAAAATCTGAAGCTTTTGCGAGACACCTTGTGATGTTTAAGAGACCGCAATGGATGCGCCAGTGGAAAATCCGTGAGAAAAAAGGCCCCCAATCGGAAGACGGTGCGGTCATGTTTCGCGCGTGTCCTGTTATGGTAGGTCAACTTGAGCAGCGCCATCGCGTCCTGTCCTTGACAAACACACAGCGCAGGTCTGTCACCATATCATGATGGCAGGGATGCGACTCTACCTGCATGAACTAGGGCAGCAATGCCGAAGGGGAAAATGACACAAGGGCACCGGCAGTACGCGAAGGAGCGATTTCTGGGGTGAGGATGGATGCTTGATTGGTGGCTTTTTCGTTCCCCCCAACATTCCACGTGTACAAGGCCGGAAATAATCCTGACAATGAAGACCGCCAAAAAGATCAGAAAACCGGGGAAGCGGCATGTTACGAAGTGGATAGAAGATGCACCTCGCTAAGCGATGGTCACTCTGTTTTCGCTCACTACGCCATTCGTGCAAATCTGTAAAGTTCGCGTGGGGGCCAGTGATCATTGATGATAGTCACGGCCATCCTGATCGGGCGAATTATGGAGGTCATAGAGAACGGAGCAGAATCAGAGCCATGGAGGTGCAGCGACCTGATGGAGCAAGATTCAGCGAAAACCAGCTGGAGGGTCCCAACGCCGGCTTGCACAATGCGCATCCACCCACATTGGGAAAAGGGCAAGAAAAGGACGAATTATTGACTTGATGCGCTGTTCAAGAGGCATGAATTTTCCTCGAAGGAATAGGCAGACCGCTACGCTGAGGCCGGATCGCCGGCACAAGTTCCAGGCCCAACACTCCACCCTCATTTCAGTGACGCTGCGCCCAACGCCGCTCACGAGCAACTTGGCGGAACATTGCTCTAAATCATCCTCAACAACTTGGTCCACTCGAGTGTAGAGTCACGGCCCAAGGTGCTGCGAAGTAATTAATCCGCCCTCGCAGCAGGGCCTATCTTAGGATCTTCCTTTTTCCTCGTAGGCCTAGATAGATGTCTATGAACCTGACTTGCTTATCTTCGAGGACAGGGCCAGTTCTCTGCCGCTATGTCTCTGGGCGAAGAATTGGGCTTGGGGGTGGGGATACACTCTTTGAGGTCGCATCTACGCCGAGTACACCATGTGATTCCTGAGAGCGCAAAGCGACTCTTCCCGCCGAGTGCCAAATACCAGAAAAAGTCGACAATAGCATTTGTGTTCTTCATTGCTCAACAGCTCTCAGAATCTAATCGATTCCTGCCCGTGGCGAGATATATAATGCTTATAGCCAGTGCTGTGCACTGGCGATCGCTTTTGCGCGACACTAACTTACATACTATAAACTTCGTACGTCGATTCAAAGCTGCGACAAAACTTTAAGCATTGAAATGAGAACTTTTAGCACTGTATGACAAAACCTTTAAGCATACAGAGACAGAAGTTTTGGTATCATCTTCTATGGCCGATGGTAAAGACAACACAATTTAATAGTTGTGGCGGCTGCAAATCAAGAAAACTCAAAAGTTTTCGGCGACCTAGAAAGGAAATAGATGGCGGCGGTTTTGTATCCAAAGTTTAGAGGCTCCAAAAAAAATCTTTACGAAAAATGCTTCACCAATTGGCTCCGGCCAGAAGCTATTGGACAAGAGACAACCATGGTGTCTCCGAAGGAGGATGGGGTGCATGAAAGCTCTACTTCCCTTGCAACAGTAGCAACAGCACGTGAGGTACGCTCAATCCAGTTTTGAGACGACCAGAAGTGGCAGCACTCGCAGATGTATGTTCTAGGAGCATCAGACATTTGTTGTCTGTTGGTATACACCCGAGGAGAGGGTGGGTGGTTCCTCTTGTACGTCATTTTACTACTATGTCTCTAACCGCAGAATTGCTTGCGAGCTTTCACTGTGGTGAGACTATTTGCTCCAAAAGTCACTGACGCGTCGCAAAATACCTTAAGAGCAGCTTGTCTGCCATGAGTTATGTTCATCGAAACACAGTGTAAGACACGAAGCATGCTGTCGTACGTACCTAATGCGGCTCATTGTTCCCGCAGCCGTGGCACCTTGGCAGCTTCCTTGGCGTGGGGGCATCGTGACCATCCGACTTAGGCCACGAACAATCTGAATATGCATTGGCCGCGTAACGCGTCCAATTCCGATGGGCGTTATTTAAGAGACCCGCGTTGACAGATAGTGAGATCGTGTTTGCCCAGGATTTGAGAGCCATCCCCCCGAAGCTAATAGCCCCGTCGACTCGTTGATGAGTCCTTGATCCAAACCGCCCACTCAGCGCCTTGAGTAGTGGCTGTATTATTTTCCAAGTACGGGAGTCATCAATACCTATTGTGGCTGGGTCTCAATCGCCTGCAATTGCCAGAGCCCTGGGAATCATGTGTGCTGGAGCTCAGATTAGTGAGCGGTTTGGTTTTTCGCGCAGACCAACAAGATGCCACTCCCCTTTGTGATGACCGCCAATTGGAGATGTATCCAGTCTTCTGAACAGTGCAGTGCTGCTGGATAGCTCGATTGGACCTTTTTGCATGTTGTACAGTCGTGCTGCTAGTGACGCGTAGAATTATGAGGCAGATATCAAGCGGCATGTGAATGCTGGTGTGTCTAGATCGTTGAGAGGCGCACGTCTAATTGAATAGTCTTAGACCCGTATCTGCGAGAGACAATCTGAAACATACAAGTCGTTCGGTGAGGTCGAGGGTGTCCGGAAACATTTGGGATGCTGTTCGCTATTGAACGATTGTGAGGAAAGGTTGAGCAGGTGGGAGATGCGACCTGAGTCCAGATCAAGTTGCAAATGGCGAACCCTGACACCTTAATCTGGCCCTGAAATCCCATCGCGGACAGCGGATACCATCGGTGGGATGCAGTCGTCGCCGGATTGTCGATCTCGTGTTGGATCAGATCCCCGTCCCTGTTACTCTTTTGCACATATACCAAGTCACAGGCCTGATACGATGGGATCCATCAAAATCTTTCGAGACAGCCATTTCTGGCTTCCTTGAGCTTCAATTGCAAGGTATCCCTAGACGCCCAGTACTAAGACCCCTCCGTCCGATCCGCGGACGTGATGACCCTTGCCCTTTGACAGCGTTGCCATCTTGTGTATTGCTTGCTCAAACCTCTCGCAAGAAAATGCCATCAACCATTGTAACCACACCTAGCCCGCGCGCAACTCACTTAAGCGGTCTTGGGCTTGCGCTCACGCTTGGACACCTCCTTGATCTGCAGGTCTGTTGATTTCATGGATGCTTAGCCGAATGTTCTGCCCAAGCGGGTCAGAGTGTGATCAGGGGTCCATACTGGGAGGAAGCGACTGCTTGAGCTTCTCGGCCTTCTCGGTATCCTTCAGGGCCAGGGTGTAGAGGTGCTTCGAGCATCGGACCTTGAACTTGATCAGGGAGGTCTTCTTGTTCTTCTTGATCCGGGCGGCTGTAGAGACGTGTAAAGTTAGGCTGCGATCTTTCGACAGTGTTCGTGGGTGACTCGATCATCTCGCTAGGTAAAACGTACACGAAGCGTCCTTGCGCCGGCAGATCTCGATGAACTGGTTCACATTTCATCAGTCAATTGCAATATACAACCAAGATCCTTGTGATCCTAATCATACCTTCTTGATGTCGCTGACTTCCTGGGCCATTTTGACGGTTTGGTTGTGTGGTTGAATGGGGACGGGGTGGGTGTGCAATGGCTGGTATTTCTTGTCGTCCCTCGAATTGGTTCGAATTTTGGTGGAGGTTGAGTTTTTTGTGTGGGAGTCAATCTTACCTGCCGTTCTCCGCAGAACTGACTGAGGTGCAGGGGTCCTGTCGGTACGTGGGGACCAGATCCACGTTGTGAGTGGCTGGTGCGATATCAATTGTGGCTGTGTAAGATTATCTAAGCCTCGGCCCATGGGTGCATTAACCTCAGGAGACGTCACCGTCAAGTCCAGATTGAGACGTGTTTTGTTGTTGCTCGTGAGTATTCATCCGTCTTATTCCTGCTCCATACAAATTTAGTGAGGCCAGGTGGCTATTTGACATACTATTATTCTCATATTTTAGGTTCTGTTGACCCTTTTTCTTTGGGAGGGGAAATCGTTCTCTCTCAGCACAACTATCGCCGCTCAGATTGCCACCTCACAAAGTCCAGCACCGTTTCATCGTTTTCATACTGCTGAAGCACGCGAGCAGCCCTAGTACATTCGCCAAGATGCCAACTCCTCTAGATAATGCAATGAAGTCCAAGGTACGCCTCGCCCCCCCCTCTTCCTTTTTGCTTTTCTTTCTTCCCCTTTGTTGCCCTTTTCCGTATCCCTGGACAGAACTACTGTGGCTAACGCTTGTTTTGTGGCGTAGAATCTGTTCTTGGGTACGTCTGCCCGTTGTCTTATTCTGACTCACCCGCGGCATGTGCTCATCTAATCCCATATCAATCTTTAGCTTTTGGTGGCCTAGTCACGGCCGTCGGAGTCTGGTCCATCTGGGGCGGAGATCTGTTCCCCACGCAGAATGACCCAACTGGAGATCCGGAATCGTGGACACGCGAGGACATGCGGAGATGGCTTGCAGCTGTATGAGATACTCCTCTTCGTCACTATCCTTAAGATACTGATCTGACATCGAAATAGCGAAACCTGCATCCTCAAGACAGCGATACAAGGGAGCAGCTCCTCGAAAGGATCAAGGCCAATCTGCGAATTCCACGGAAGACCAGCCCGTAGAGCGAAAGGGCTTCTGGGCACTGTGTCCGAATGGGACAGGGGCGGCGGCATTAAGGCCGGACCCTCGCCGCTTTCCCTCCTATGAATACCATATTGTACACTATCATACCCTAAGAACCTCCTGTGGTTCTCGTTAGCCGTTTTTGAACTCAGAGCCTGGTCTCAAGTGACTCCGCATATTGGGTCCAAGGTCGAGTTCCCGGACAGCCCGGATTCGAGACTGTGATGATATGAGATGGAAGAGGCATACTTGAGTGGAACTCCACCACTATAACTATGCAGCTGAATAGAACTGATGATTACAAGCATTTCATAGTTCCTCAAAGGCTGATGAAGGAAAGTCTTGCACAATTCAAATATCGAAAAGCACAATGGACAATACCTAGCAGTGGCTGCCCTTCTTCTAAGAGCATGGGCCCACCTTACACAGTCCGGTCCAATCACATGCAGCTAACTTGGCAACCAACAATGCGGGCGGAGTGGAAGGTCCCCTGCCAGCTGCCAAGGCCCACCCAAGCTGTGCCGTCCGTCAGCTACCATAGTAGTTCCTATAGTACTTAGCACCGCGTACCATAATAATAATAGTACCTCTGCTGTTACGCAGTACAGTAAGCTGTGGAGCAGACACCTTGTCCTCCGGCCGCGCTTTCAAGCATCAGAGCACCTTTGACGTTTCTCCTCTTTCTTTCTACACGTTTCATTTTTTTCCTCCCGACATGTGGGAGTGAGTACAGACCCTTCCTTTCCTTCCATTCTTCGGACAGCCACGACAACGTGCGCGGTGGTTCGCGATGGATTTCCTACAGGTGAGCCCCGACTTCTCCCACCCCCCGCCGGCAGCGTCTTGCTAATGCGACTGCTCCACAGCGCCTTGCCCATTTCCTCGACCGGCCTCTCTTCCCGTGGAAGAAGCTCATCATCGGTTTTTCGGTCGCGCAATATCTCTTCGAAGGTTTCTTGTCCCTGCGCCAGTACCAGGTTCTGAAGAAGAACAAACCACCAAAGGTTTTGGAACAGCAAGTCTCGCAAGAAGTGTATGACAAGAGCCAGGCGTACGGTCGCGCCAAAGCCAAATTCGAATTCGTCAGCGGTCTCTACAGCCAGATTCAGAACATTGCCTTTATCCACTTCGACGTCCTCCCTAAACTATGGTCATGGAGCGGCAATCTGCTCCTCCGCTTCGCGCCCGCTCGCTTTACCGGTGAAATCTCGCACTCGATCGTCTTTGTCCTGGCCTTCACGGTCGTAACGCAGATCCTGTCCCTACCGACTTCAGTCTACCACACGTTCGTCCTGGAGGAAAAGTTCGGGTTCAACAAGCAGACACCACAGCTCTTCATCTCAGACAAGCTCAAGTCCATGGGTCTGACTGTCGTTCTGACGCCGCCGATCCTTGCCGCATTCCTTGCGATCATCCAGAAGACCGGCAAGCAGTTCTTCTACTACCTCTGGCTGTTTGGTGCTGGTCTCCAGGTATTCATGATCACCATCTGGCCGATTGTCATCACTCCCCTGTTCAACAAGCTCACGCCACTGGAACCGGGCGCTCTGAAGGACAATGTCGAGGCTCTCTCCGCAAAGCTCAAGTTCCCTCTGACTGAGCTGTACGTCATTGATGGCAGCAAGCGGAGCGCGCACAGCAACGCTTACTTCTTTGGCATGCCGTGGAAGAAGCACATTGTTATTTACGACACCCTGATCGAGAAGAGCGAGACTCAAGAGGTTACTGCTGTGCTTGCCCACGAATTGGGCCACTGGAGCTTGGGTCACACCACGAGACTGTTTGGTATCTCTCAGGTATGGATATTGAAACTCCCTCCCATCTTGGTCCTGTCGTTCAGGAACTAACCGTACTTAGTTCCATTTCTTTTATATCTTCTCTCTGTTCTCCGTCTTCATCAACAATCAGTCTCTGTACGCCGACTTCGGCTTCACAGCCACACGGCCCATCATCATCGGCTTCATCTTGTTCTCTGATGTCCTCTCGCCCATGGACGTGTTCATCAAGCTGGGCATGAACATCCTCAGCCGTCGCTACGAGTTCCAGGCTGATGCCTTTGCGCGCAACCTGGGTTACTCGGCCGATCTGGCCAAGTCTCTAATCAAGCTCCAGGTGCAGAACCTCAGCACCATGGATGCCGACTGGATGTTTGCTAGCTACCACTTCTCGCACCCCATCCTGACCGAGAGGCTCAAGGCACTTGACTGGCAACCCACCGAGAAAGTGGCTGTGGAGGAGAAGGATGGTGTCGCGAAAGCAACGGGGAGAGACGAGTTGTGAGACGCGTGTTGAAGAGCCAACTTGCGAGGTCATAAGGTCCTCTAGCATGAATGAATTGAGAAAGCTTGAATGAGAAAATCTGCATGACAGAACTGTTCCATACCAAGATGCATCTCTCTGTGAACTGATTCCTAGTGGATGTTTCGTTCCGGGTTCAGGGCGAAAGCATGACGGTGCTGGCATTAATAATTCTTACGTGGTAGAGAGGAAGATAATTTGGGAGGGAAACAGGAAGGGACATGAAAGAAGTGACACATTTGTCGAGCTTCTCATGTCTGTTCTGCCAAAGCTTAAGGCGATATTCCTAATTCAGATTCGAGTCCTGCTGTGCTTTTTTGCCTCCTTTTTTTTTGGGGGGGGGGGGGGGCGCTTCGCACTTAGGAGGGTTAGGGTCTTGGTCCTGAAGAATTTCGCGGGTCATCGCAAAACCACTAAGCTCCAACGACGGACGACCCCGTCCCACGACCCCACGGACGAGAAAGGCTCTCCTCCTCAGTGCTCCCACAACCCGTCAGCCGAAAGGGACACACATTCCTTCTCGCACCTTGAGTACCGTTACGTCTCCTCAGCTCCTCAGCTCCTGAGCAAAGAGCCACGCACACAGCAGCGACAATGTCGCGCCTCCTCCTCGCTCGGTCCGCCGTCCGCGCAGTCTTCCACGACGCCGCGGCGCAGCCTGCTGGCCTCACCAGGTGGGTACTACGTCCGACAGCTGTGCCCCCCCAATATGCGAGATGAGAGCTCACAACTAACCCCTGTCAGGTCCTTCTCTTCCCTCCCGGCCCTGCGCCCATCCACCTCCATCCCCACCCCAGCCTTCGGCAGCAGGCGACCAACAGTTCTCTCCTCCTCTTCCTCACCATCCCTCCTCCTCCAGGGATCGTTCCTCACACCCGCACCCTCAGAAGCAGTAGACGTGGTGCCGACATCCGCAATCACGTCCCACCCAGCCCTCATGCAGACCCAGATCCGGTGCGGACCCCGGCGGTATATGAACATGAACCGGCCGTCGCGGCTCATCAGGCAGCGGCGCCATGGGTTCCTAAGCCGGGTGCGGACCAAGAATGGGCGCAAGATGCTGCAGAGGAGGCTGAGCAAGGGGCGGAAGATGTTGAGCGCCTAGAAGGAAGGGGGGACAGGGCGTTCGTTTCGTGGGCTGGTCGGTGGTGATGAGACGGACGTTGTGGGTAGTGGGATCGGGGCCGTGAGCTGGTCGCGGGGTTGGGCTTGGGGAAGGGCAGAAAAGGCATGATTTTCTTCATGCCAGACCGCTTTTTGAGCACCAGATGCCGAGAAGCCTTGCAATGGGTATCGGGAGGCGGGCATTGAGGCGCCCGCGTGTGAATTTTGTTCACGCCGTACAATTGTCCTCTTCCAGATGAGAGGCATCAGGATCAGATGGGTTGAGCAGGACACACAAATTTCTAAAAAACCATAGATGGTAGTAGCAGGCCAAGAGTTACGCTGCTCCTTGTACAAATTTTATATGACCGGTACGGTCAATCATGCCATAGTTTTACTTTCCCTTGTGGGCTTTCTATACTTCATCAACGTCCCGGAACTCTTCCATTTAACACCGAACGGGTCATAAGAACAGTCAGATTGTTGGAGTGAGCGAAGGCTCAGCGCCTATTTCCTGCAGCGGGGAGTGTATGATACCCGGACTATTGTTGTTGGCTACTACTAGGTTAAAGAACTGGTATTCTGAATTGCTTTTAATAAATTAATTGGACGACAAGTCCTATCTTGAAAAGGTATTTACACGAAGTTGGAAGAAGCGACGATTGCACAGACACACACTCCTCTGGCTGCTTTTATACAGGCGGTGTCTGGTCCTCCTCGCAGGTAAGAGTATCGGCACTACACGCCAGGTAAAGAGCATCGCTTGCCTCCCCAATCCAGAACTTGTAGGCGCCATCAACAACAGGAACCACCCAGTTTTGCTGAACGACGTCCCAAACCGAGACGTCCTTTCTCGTGAAGGTCAGCTCCAGCGTCTGGCTCTCGCCAACGGCCAAAGTGTCCGTCTTCTCGAAGTCACGCAGCTGGATGATGGGCGTGTCGTAGTCGCTGTCAGGATACTGCACATAGGCCTGTGCCACGGCCTTGCCGCTGTACCCGGTGGTAGCCCGCTTGGTCGAGTTGGAGAGCGGCGACTCGGTCGTCGACCCAGAGCCGACGTTGGTGACGACGACGCTGATGGTGTAGGCCGTGTCAAAGAGCGCCGGGTTGCCACCCAGACCGCCTCCCGCGGCCGGTCCTGCAGTCTGCGTTGTGTTGTACCCGTCCGGGTAGTCATATCCGGAATTCGTGCCAGCAGCAACAGCCTCGCCCGTCGCTGCTGCGGCATCAGCGTCATCATCAGACAGCCAGGGGTACAAGTAGCGGTCGACATAGATCTCGTCGTAGTTTGCGGGGCGGTATGCCTCAGATGCGTCTGGAATAGTGGTGTTGTAGGATGGCAAGCCGGACTTGGCAGTGCGGGTGGCCGGGAGCGTGGTGAGCTGTGTCACCTTTGTGATTGTGGCATTGGTGTAGGTAAAGTTGGTGTAAGAGAGTCCATGACCGAAGGCGTAGCGAGGCTTCGTACCGACCTTGTTGAGGTAGCGATAGTCGATATAGCTAACAATGGTCAGTAATTTGTCTGTAGTACAATCTGCGAACGTTGACAACAGAAGACTCACAGTCCTTCAGTGTAAGAGTCCTGAACCTGTCCAAACTCAAACCCAGTCAGGCTGACCGAGGATGGGTAGTCGTCCTCCGCTACAGGAATGCTATATGGGAGGTGGCCGCTGGGAGAAACGGCGCCGAACAGGACATCCGTCAACGAGTAGCCAGCCTCCTGGCCGGGCAGGTGCGCAAAGAGGATCGCCTTGACAGAATCCAGATCATACCACGGCTCGACGACGATGGGGGCGACTGTGTGGACCACAACGATAACGTTGCTGAACTTGGCCGCCGCAGCCTCGACAAGCTCATCGCCATCATGCCACGCGACCAGACCAGAGCTAGACCGATCGCCCGCATTCCCTTCAACCGTATACGAGTTCTCGCCCGAGTCGGACGTGATGAAAACAATAGCAACGTCGTCATCAGTCACGGTACCGATGTTGCTCGGGAAGGAGTCGGTGTTGTAGGACGTCACATTTGTGGCATTGGCCTGGATTGCAGTGAGCGGGTCGTTGAAGGTCTCATAACGGGCAGTGCCGCTGCCCCAGCCCATTCCGAGGGTGCCAGTGTCGCAGGATCGGTCGACACAGGCGTTGGCACCGTCTGGATTGACCGCTTGATCCGTGCCGAAGAGGTACAGAGGAGTGTCGGTCGAGAGTGGAAGGAGATTGTCATCGTTCTTCAGCATGGTGATACCATCTCGGGCAACCTCTCGGGCGAGGACGGCATGGTCGCCTCGTACGTCCACGTACTGATTGATCACCCCAGTGGGCCCAATTAGAGCACCAGGGTGAAGAAGACCAACCGCACTTGTTGAGTAGGATGAGAAGTTTGGCTCGGGATAATCAATGCTGTGACACTTGCGTTAGACCACGCTGATCTTCTTGCGAAACCGAGGTGGAGAGAAGGTAGAACTTACTCCTGTCCCATTTGGTACCAAGCGGCGACGATCCGGACAGCTGCATCGTCCAGGCGGTCGACAGGTGTGGAACCGTTCAAGATAGCCCTTGACATTTCATACATCCAATATGAATCTCCGAGTAGAGGAATGATGGTGTCACCGGGCATGCCCATGTCCAGACCTGCCAGCGCGGAGGCAACGCCGGACATTTGTGCCAGCCAGTCGGACATGATATATCCTTGAAAGCCAAGTTCGTCCTTGAGAAGGTTGTTGATCAGATAGCTGTTCTGGCTGCATGCAGAACCGTTCACAGCATTGTAGGCCGCCATGGCCGAGACAACCCCAGCGCGAACTGCTTCAGCAAAGGGCCACAGGTACAACTCATGCATTGTCCGGTCGTCTTTTATCACAGGCTTGCGTTAGAGATCCTCGGAGACACACAAAACAATCGCTCAGTGAGAACGCAGACGTACCGATGTTGGCCGAGTAGCCTGGCTGAATGATGTTGTACTCGCGCCACATTTCCTGCTCATTTCCGATCAGATGCTTGATCGTGGCCATCACACCTTGCTCCTGGACACTGCGAGGTGATCAAGTAGTCAGCATCCAACTCTTCTGTTGGGCAAATAATCAAAGTCAAGGACAATTCTATAGAGTACTGAAGGGCATACCCTTGTACCGTCAGGGCGGCGCTTTTGGCAGACAGAACGGGATCCGCTCCGAAGCCTTCCCAGCTGCGACCATCACGGGGTTTCCGACCCAAGGGACCAGCAACAGGGCCCAGATAGACATTGGCACCCTTGCCACGAAACTCCTCGCCAATGGCCACGGCTCGTTGATAAATCAGGTCCTTGTCCCAGGTCGCACCGGTGGTGATGCCTGGGGGAAAGGCTGTGATATTGTCGGTATCGCGGACACCGAGGGCTGAGTCCTGGAGGCAGAGTTGTGGAAAGCCGACTCGAGGTGCACTTCCGGTCATGCCCACGCAGACACTAAAGCTTGTGAGTACTTGAATCATGTCACAAGATGCAGCTGTGGGGTAATGCTCACTCTGCAAACATGGTCAGCAGGCGGTCCGGAAACAGAATCTCATATGGAAAACACACAAAGAATTCAGCTTACCCATGAAAATACCAGTACCGGCTGTGATGTTTGCCTTCTCAGCCAAGGTCATAGTGTCCACCAGCGCCTTGGCCTTTGCCACGCTCTCAGTCCAGTCCGCATTCCATCCTGTATAAGGTGCCGGGTAGTAAGGGGCAGCGACGACGCCCGACGGGAGGGCGTTTCGAGGACCGATTTTGTCCGCCAGTGAGGCCGTACTGAGCAGGCTTGTAGCCAGGAGGCCGTGTAGACCGACACTCGCGCTTGGTGCCATTGTGATCGGAAACAAAGAAGTGGTAATTGGGGGGCTGTAAAGAGAGAACCGCCTGCCCGGTCACCTCGCAACTCGATCACCACTTGCTGTCCTGCTGTCTGTGTCGACGAAGACCTCAAGAGACATCAGACAGACGCGGCCCGGAGGCAGCAGTATAGCCTCGGCCGAATATACTTATATACATGAAAAAGGCTCGAGGGCAATAGTGGGCACCCGGGTCCCGAGGAGGGATTGAGGGTGGCCTGCCTTTACTGCCATGGCATGTGTTTGCCAGACCCCTTGACGGGTCTGTGTATCCTGAGATCGCCGGGCTCCATTCCTCTGGCCCCCCCTCCCACTCTATCCACTGGCGGCGCCTCGTACCGGGAGGGTCCCGTGCTGTGAGGTCTGCATAGTTCTTACATAGTATTAGCCGAAGATATATGACTTGAGATGAGCTTGTGGAGGAGGCCGGCCGGACCAAAGGCCAAACCCAGTAGCTCCCGTCAACGTCTTGACTGACACCGGCAGGTCATATGAGAGCTGCCGCTCGGCAAGGTGGACATGTCTTGGAGAGCCTTGGAACCAAATAGTAAGGTGTGAGTGCACATCCCACTCTCCCGCATCGCCAGTGGAGTCAAGAGTGGTGCCGTGGCTCGTCCGCACGTGGATTGACCCGCAACGCACGCACGAGAGCCCAAGTGCACGCAGGCCACAACGGTGAGTGAAGAGCGATAAGCAAAGCATACCAGCTTTGGAGTAGTGGATGTAACCAACACCAGGGTTGCTCTCGAATAGCCGCTTGCGAGGCGGAAGAGAGGATTGACGATTGGACGCCTGGCGCCAAGTCGACCCGAGCGGTCGATACGACTATGAACAGGTGCTGACCTTCAGGACTAGAGCGTCGAGAACCACGGTTCCTGAGCGCCATGTTGCGCAGCTTGCATGGGAAAAGAGCATTAAAAGGCTGTCAGCCTAGGCAGCTGACGCTCCCTTCTGGGTCCTGCGCGTAGATCACCCCAATAGTACTATTGTGCTGATCTTCAGGCCGTCCCACGGGCCGTGGTCACGCAAGTTGTAATGAATATCAACCTGGGGTATAGTCTTGGGCACAAACCATCCCGTAGGACCTCGCCGAGATTTAATTAATCGCAAAGCTCTCTAGACTGAGAAAATATTAGGGCCCCTTTACATGGTGAAATTCTTCATTCGATCGACGATCTCGTGATGCACTTTAGCCAGGCGACCTCATCGGTAAGAAGATGTGTCCATGACGCTGTCGAAGCAGCCCCACCACAGCACCGGAGATGATGATGGAGATCGTACGGGAGTCAAGAAGATAGAGATTTACCAGGGTTAAATGAGAGGCTCCAGGAAATCACGGGAATAGACAACTTCACCTGTCTCTATGCCTCTTTATTCTTCCTTCTCATGGTCCAGCTTGGGATCCCATCTAGTTTCCTCTCACCCACCCTCTTCGGCCACCATCAATAGATAAACCCCCACCACGTCCAGATACGGAGCACTTGTTTCCCTCACGGTCCCCTTTCTTGCATGTGATGGGATTCATCTCGGTCCATGAACACGGCATTGGGGCGAACAGGAGCATGCCGTGATAGCCATCTAAGACGACCGAGGTGTGAAGGAACAGGCAGCGAGACTGAGATACTGGAAAGGGCCCTGCCGAGAGATCCTGTGGCCTTCCAGAAGCAGATGGTCTCGGTCGGGTGTCGTGTGCACAGAGTCGTAGTAGGCTCGGGTTTCTAAAAAGCGGAGGGAAAGTCGTGGACGACCACTGCCGCGTGACGTTATCGTGCAGGGTCTCCATTTAAGCAAAATACGCTGAGATCTCTTTCAATTTTGATCAAAGATCCCGTCCGGCCGAGTATTCTCCCTTGGAAAGAGCTGGTATCGGCAGACAGGGTAGTAAAAATAATAGGCGAAATTGGACGAGCATGGTAGAAGGAATGACTATCGGCCATAGTAGTGCTGTCACCAAGGATCCACCAAAGCTAGGGTGACGAAAATGTTGGGCAGACCGACTTCCACAGCGACGAGATTAGCAAGATGATGGGCTGCAGTGTGCCCTGCGTAGGAGGAAGGGGCGGGGTGGTTAGGTGTGCCCAGATCGGGCCATGAAAGTTGCTGGAGCTGGAAGGGGCCAGGCCAGGGGTTGCGGAGGCTTGCGCCTGCCCCCTGATGTGCTGTATTTTTGGGGGTCATTCCTTCCAGGGCATAAAACCCCAAGCCACACTAATCTCCAAGGGAAGGGGAAGGGGGGGGAAAAGGTCAATTGGCTGTGTGATCGCTCAATGGCGGCCTTTCTCTTCCCGAGAAAACCCCCAAGCCACTGAGGACATCAGCTACGGCACCTGGCTTCCATCCCACCTGAACTCTCCTGCCAAGTTTAGACAGCTCCCCTGCCCAATCTGCAATGCTGCTCCGCCCAGCCAAACTGCAGTGTAACGCACACACTTTTCAACATGCACACGCATATACACACACACACAACAAACCTGGACACGACTTCATTCTCATCCTTGACCAGGGCTATCCCTTGGACCGTGACTCGGTCCCTCGACTCAGGCCGAGACTATCTGCTGGCTAAGCCGATCTGTCAGAATCCATATCCAGATCCGGCCGTCAAAACCTTGGAAAACTTGGTTCCAGCAACATCATGACAGCTGGGATCAAGAGGAGGAAGATGAGGGGAAAGGCGCGACGACAGCGGTGACGGCTGTACTAGTATCTCCGTCTCTCTCGGTCATGGTCTGGGGAGGTAGGATTGGTGCCTTTCAGTTGCGTTCTTGGAGCTGCACAAATGCCGCAGGCCGCCTGAATATGGAAAACGGCCCGAGGCTATACATCTGCAACCACACAGCTCCCTCAGCTGCTGAGGCGACGATCGCAACGGGCGCCCCTGCCTCCACGCGCCCACGAGTTTCTTGGTGGGGTCTGCCGCTTGTCTGCACATCAGCCAGACTCCAATTGACAGCTTCAGCACAGACTGCAACCCGCGACAAGATGGACCGAGCTTGGGTTTCCGGCGTCCGAGGTGGGGGTTGCTTTGGTTGATGGGTTTTGGAGCTATGGTACTTTTCTACTCGCTTGCCCTGTGTCCATCTCTCTCTCTGTGTGTGTAAGAGAGAAGCTCAGGGAATTGTCATCGCGATCACGACCCCGACTACAGAGACAGCCAGCCAGGACCGCCGGCCAGCCGCTGCCAAGGCACCCAGTCCATCCCCCCTTCTGCGCATCCTGATGGCCAGGCTGGTCGGCTAAATTTTTCCCTTTCTTGTGTCCCCCAATGCGCCCATGGATCCTGCGCATGCTATCCGCCCGCACACATGACTGGTTGGACGGACCATGTTGTATCACCACAATACAGGCTGCTCTTAGCCGCTTGCCATATCACTGGGAGGGCCCGGGGTTGTTGCTGCCGAATAGGATACCACAACCGGGCATCAACCCCGGCCCACCACAAGCTCCAGAGCTATAGCTTCCCGGCTCGGATACGTCAGCAGACAAGATGATTGTGTGCCCAAGCAAATAATGCATTAGAATGAGGCCTCGAACTCGGAGGGGCCTTTCATCTTCTCCTACGCTCTCGAAAGGGCTCGGACTCGGTTATGGAGTGCATCGACCTCGTGGGTTGTGGAAACGCTTTGATTCATCGACAGAGGGGCAACAGATGGGGCAGCGCACATTCGCTGAGCCGCATCCCAGCAGGCAGGGTCGTCCCGCTCAGCGCATGACCTACTAGGGCGAAGCTACATAAACCGCTACTATGTTCTTTGCAGGTCGTGCTGCTACTTACTGTCGTACTATTACGGCAATTCGTATAGTAGATCCTGGGGAAAGTCGACCGGGGATCGACTTCGGGATGGAACCGCAGCAACTGAGCCCCTTGTCAGAGCCCTACCCTCCCTTGCCACGAGACCTGCTTCTCGGACTGTTCCTGCTTTCTGATCGAATCCCCGACGTGGCTCATCCGTCTTCGAGGTGAACAACCGATGTTGAGAGTGTGTGGGGGCGCGGATTGCTACCAAAGGTGGATCATCGTGGTCACACATTCCTTGTCGTAGAAACGGCACCCCAACAACTTCGTGATCCACCCGGTATAAGACAGACCGTCCTGGTCCCCCATCCCCCGAGGCGCCTCGTTAGTATATGAAGCCTCACCTCACGATCGTGTCTCGCGCCAGTTGAGTCCGCAAGTGTCTGGTCTTCATCCGCTTCCTTTCTGCTGCACACAGTCTTCAGCCCAACCAGCCAGCCAGCCAAACTGACAAGATGAGACTATCGGTCGCCTCCTCGCTTTCCCTGGCCTCTGGCCTGGTGGCAGCTTCACCTCTCGTCGCTCGTGGTAAGTATAGCATGGACTCATTTACGCTTCCTGTTGCCGAGGGTTGCTCTAAGCTGACTGTGGTTCTCTGCACAGACACTGCCGTCCTGGACGAAACGAGTTACGAGAACATGAAGTACTACGTGCAATACTCTGCGTCCGCATACTGCAACAGCCAAGATGCTGTCGGCGCAACGGTGTCCTGCGGTTCCTCTGGGTGTCCCAATGTCACCGCCAATGGTGCCACCATTGTCGGTGTCATGCCGTAAGTCTTTTCTGAACCCAGAGGGATTTCGTGCTTCTTGAAGTCAGAGGGCTCGATGCTGACATCTGCGATTCCCACCAGCAACACCACCGTCTTTGACCTGGAAGGCTATGTGGCCGTCGACACCACCCGCGAGGAGATCGTTGTCGCATTCCGCGGCTCGTCTGACCTGCGCAATTGGATCGCAGACTTCGACTTCATCGAGGTGCCATACTCGGGGTGCAGTGGCTGCTATGTTCATGACGGCTTCTACGAGTCTTGGAAGGAGATCCAGTCCTATGCCGTCAAGTATGTCGAGGAGGCGTACGCGACGTACCCGGACTACACGCTCGTCATGACGGGCCACTCCCTAGGCGCTGCTGTCGCCACCCTCGCGGGTGCGCAGTTCAGACTCGACGGGTGAGTAAAGACCAATATACACAAACACGACCAATGTCAAATACCCCCATGAAGTACACCGTGCTGACAGAATTCACCAAAAGCTACGCTTGTGATATCTACACCGTTGGCTCACCACGTGTCGGCAACCTGGCATGGGCCGAGTTTGTGACCGCCCAGGACGGTGCAGAGTACCGGGCTACCCACTATGATGACCCTGTGCCGCGCCTGCCACCCATCGTGCTTGGTTACTACCACACCAGCCCCGAGTTCTGGCTGGCCGCTGGTCCCGCCACCAACATCGACTACACCATCGATGACATTGATGTCTGCGTGGGCAACGCCAACACCAGCTGCAACGCCGGCACGTCTGGCTTTGACGCTAATGCGCACGAATACTACTTCCAGTACATGGGCTGCGCCGATGAAAGCAACGGCATTGACATGCGCAGGCGGGCGTCCAACGCCCTCTGGGGTCGTGACGACAGCAGCAACATCACGGACGCGGAGCTGGCCCAGAAGCTCACCAACTATACCATGCAGGATATCGCCTTCTCGGAGCAGCTCGCTGCTAGCAGCTAAACCACCCGGGGGCCACCAACAGATGATCAGATGCGCGGATGGTATGAGAACATTTCATGAGGTCACTAGTAGAGCATATATCGCCCCTGTCCAACGTCAAATGGTGGGAAAGGGCTACTACATAATCTACCCAGTCCTGACTTGGACGGCCTAATGATAATGACGACGACGACGGCGACGACGACGATAATTGGGACAGAAAACTGGCGACAAGCCACCGGGATGCTCACACTGGATATCTTGAGTTCGCTTCTAATTACGAGCATGGAGTTACGGGGTAATGAAACATGTTAATAAAAATCATGGGCTTGTTCATCAAACACACCGAGACCCTCCACACTCTCCGTTTCTAATTATGTGCCTATCCACCATTTCTTTCTCTTTTTTTCTTTTCTTTCTTTTCTTTCAACACTTTCCCCTCCCCACTCCTAATCTCCACCCCCATCGCGGCATTCCTCGCACCCTAGTGCGTTTGAGGCGTTTGTAGCCATCGGCGGTGCTAGTATAGTGGCGGGGGGGACGGCATTGGAGCTGGGATTTACCTGCTCGGCGTTTTCCGGCACTTCTGCAGAAATTGATAAGCAAAGTCTCGCGGGTTGGCTTCGACCCTTGCTGCGGACTCTTGCAGTTCCCGGAAGGCGGCCCTGGTTCGGTATTTGCCTTTATCAATTAAACCCAGAGCATAATGATAGAATAAGAAGGTGGAGGGGAGAAGGATTTCAGATTGAGGTATGGGCGCACTAGGTGACTACGTACTGTGTTACGCGTAGATACTAACATTGCATAGTAACGCTGTGTCTGCTGAAGGGTAGCAGGCGAGGTGGAACGAGTCAAATTTGTGGAGAGGATGTTGGCATTTTTTTTAGTAATTTACGGGAAGGACAGTACTTCCAGGAACATAATTATGATCCTTTCTTCCGGGCATGGGGCAGCTTGATTCTCAACAAACACATCTCACCTCCGTATATCAGTTTGGCCTATGAACTGAAGTCTGGCTTATTGTTGTGAATGATTGCGTCAACCTTTTAGGCAACTCACATTGTCTTGGATCCTCCAATATACTGTTTGCAAATAGGCGTAGATGATGGTCACCTGCAATCAAGTCCTTGAAGACATAAAAATGTTTAGCAGATGCCGGATATCCTTTTATATATATATATATATATATATATATATATAAGTTGTTCAATCGATGGAAACAAGGCCAGAATACTTGCCCTGTTCAGCTATTGTAATGGATGCAGCTTGGAGAGGAGCTAAGTGGTCTAGCAGCAACTGCTACTGTAAAACCTGAACCCTGGATCCTGAGCCCTTCATACAATAACCCTAAACCGAGTCAAATTTAGGGCTCAGGTCGAAATTCTTCAGCAGCCTTTCATGGCATCCGAACCACGAACTCGCCTACAGTTATTTAATTTGGAAACAGAAAATGCCACCGCAGAGACCACTGCCGATCTCTGACGACTTTGGCACTACCGATGAGTATGTCGAGTCCTTGCTGCATTTCGCCTCGACGAGCGATGCATTCCAGATCCTTTGTGGCGGCGTCCACATCCTGGACTTCTTCACCAACGAGCCCGGGCTGTTCCAGTGGGTTCTACCCGAGGATTGGCAATCATTTCTTATGAGCTGTGACCCCATGGGCCTCTTGGACCTCCTCATGCGAGACGACCTGGACGGCCCTCCCTCGGCCCGTCGATGGTCGGACCCGCCAGAGACCCTCCGCGAGTATATCCGCGATGTGAGACGGCTCTCGCTCTCGCGGACCTTCACGCCCGTCAGGCCGAAGCTGCCAGTCTTACCGAGACAGGTGGCGGTCGGGATGAACGTGAAGAAGGTGCACGAGGTGACGCACTTTGCAGACTATGTGGACCGCCTGGCCGCGGACATTGCGCGGCTCGCGGGCACCGAGATGACGCACTTTATCGACTTTGGGAGCGGGCAGAACTACCTCGGACGGACGCTGGCCTCTACGCCATACAGCAAGAATATTGTCGCCGTGGAGGGCCGGGAGAATAACCAGGAGGGGGCCCGGGTGCTTGACGTGTTCGCTGGCCTCGCGGAGCCCGAGAAGGTCATGAGGAACAAGAAGGTCTGGCAGAGCCTGATCGACAGCCAGACACCTGTCGAGAAGATGGACGAGAAGGCGAGGAGGAGGGCAAACGCTGAGAGACCTACTGAGGAGCAGATCCAGGCCGTGGATATCAGGCCGCGGAGCGAGCTGAAGACCATTTACCGGCCTGAGGAGGGCAAGGGGATCATCAAGTACATCACGGGCCGGCTGGAGACAGGTGACCTGTCCGAGGTCCTGGATAAGATCTACGACGCAGATATACCAGAAGACGAGCGCAAGGAGCTGTCGCTGATGGCTATTTCGATTCACTCCTGCGGTAATCTTTCACACTTTGGGATAAGGTCCATGATGCTGAACCCCAGCATCAAGGCAGTGGCTATCGTTGGCTGCTGCTATAACCTCCTCACCGAGAAGCTGGGCCCACCGACATACAAACTACCATATATGAGGCCTAGCCTCCAGGCCATCAATGGACGAGTGAAGCGAGAGTCAGAGAAGCACGACCCGCAGGGCTTCCCCATGAGCCAGCGGGTCACCAACTATGGCGGACAGGGTATTCGGTTCAACATCACAGCCCGGATGATGGCGTGTCAGGCGCCCCAGAATTGGACCGACAAGGAGTCGGACTCCTTTTTCACGCGCCACTTCTACCGTGCCGTGCTGCAGAAGCTGTTCCTCGACAAGGGCGTCATCTCAAAGGTCTACCACGAGCTAAAACAGGAAGGCAGCGACGCAGAGCAGCAGGACGAGGATAAGAAGAGCGGCGCAAATACCGACAGGAACAGCCCTTTCAACATGTCCACCAATCCAGTCATTATCGGTTCTTTGGGCAAGACCTGCTACAAGTCCTTCCACGCCTATGTTCGGGGCGCGATCAAGAAGCTGACCACACACCGTGATTACACCCAATACAGCCAGGTTATACAGGAAAAGATGGGTGATATCACAGACGAGGAGATTGACGGGTACGTCCGGGCGTACGAGGGCAGGAAGAGGGAGCTCAGCGCCGTCTGGAGCCTCATGGCCTTCAGCGCGTGCGTGGTCGAGTCTCTTATCGTCACCGACCGCTGGCTGTTTCTGAGGGAGCACGCGGATGTCGTCCAGGACTGCTGGGTAGAGTCAGTGTTTGACTACAAAGAGAGCCCGAGAAATCTGGTTGTGGTCGGCATCAAGAAGAAGGATGCCGCTGACGAGGCCTGATCTTGTTCTGGCGTTTTCTGCCCCAGGACCGGATGCACGCTGCTAGTTCGGGAGACGACATTATCCGACGCTTCGCGTAAATGCACTGGCTTCACAATCATGTATGTTTGTTCCCATCAGCCAACGACGGATATGTCGGCCTGCGTCCTCAGCAAATTACGTGGGGGGCTCGTATTTTCCCTCTGGCTATCCCTGATCCACGGCTTCCGCAATCCGATCGAAGATGCATTCGTAACGCTGGGATATTTTGTGCCGGCCCAAACATCGAACGATTAGCATGGGGCGAAGGGGGGTTATCTGATGGCTATCATCGGCTTCATGGCAGTTCAGGCTCGGTATACTCGATGCAGAGGAGGCCCCCGTCAAGCTCAAACCCTTGCAGCACTATCTTACAACGGCTGGCTGGAGAGAGAGGGGGGGGGGGGCTCCCCAACCTGCAGCGCACCAGGGTCTGATGTCATGCATGCAGTGAGGCGCGGGATGGAAATCTAGATCTCAGGGGTTTGATGCAGCCCTCTTTTCTCTTGTTTTGCTGTTCATTCTTTAAGCCGGGCCTACGGGTTCCGCGCGGACGCTCGAACAATCAGTGCCTGGCATGCACTTCTTGCATGACTATCACTTTTTGAGGGTGACACAGGGGGGGCGTGCTTTTGTGAGTGTGTGTGTGTGACAGCCTACCACTCCTTCACGATAACCACTCAATGATGTTCTCCAGGACCTTCAAAATCATGGAACCAGGTGAAGAGGGTGGTCAGGTTCACCTGGAAAGCGTCGGCTGGTCAAGGCATTGGCAAACCAACTAGACTCGTCTGTCCGATTCAGGTTGGGCAGAGGGTAGCCCGGTAAACTGTCCAATGAATATCAACAAAAGCTGAATCAAGCAGACTTTTGTGGCTGGCTATGTCGGGCTGAGCTGAGCCCCGGGGACGATTCTTTTCTTTTTTTCTTTCTTGCCTCTGGTCCACCGCGCCAAGGTGAGCACTACGCGACCAGGACGATGATATCAAGATCAGCAGCAGCATTTCGAGCCCGTAGCCCGCCTCGAGGAGGAGTCGTGTCTCGCTGCCTGAGACCATTGATTGGCATATCCATTGGAAGGATTTTGATCATTCAGTCCCGACAATGTGGTAAGCCGAATAACACCCGCACCTTATCGGGCTGGCTTTTTACGCATGATATTGCCGGGGGCCCAGCGCGATAGTGATTATATGATACGACTGCTACTGCTATAGGGTGTGTATCACCAGGCTCACGTCTGATGAAATATAACGATCAAGATGGCTATCAACATAAGCGCCAAAAGAACAGCGCCGCGAAGAGTGTGTGATTATCGCGATCGTCCCGAGTGGAGATTTTGCGCATCTGAATGCCGAGGGACCTCTCCCTCAAAGTTTCCGCATCGACATCACGAGCTAGGGTGGGTATGTGTGCGTGTGGGACGTTGATGTTATCTCTTGCATCCACTCCTGCACAAAAGCGGCTCTAGGTCTTGGCACCGACTATTATACTGGTCGAGCACCGTTTAGGGGCTTGGTGAGGATCATCGGTCGTACAGCATGAACGTGACGAGTTCCCTCTCGTTGTGCCGGAACAGAGGCGCCCGGGGATCGTGTTGCGATGATTCGGTGGTGCAGGTAAGACCTAGTGGGCGTGTTTTAAGACCAAGGGTAGGGCTGGACCACACGAGATTTTTGGGGGGGGGGGGGGGAATGCATGTGGTAGTTGGTTGAATGGCATGATAAAACGGGTTCGCGCCCTGTGGCCCTGACATGGCTCTGTCATGGGTGGTCAGCCACTGACCACAGGCCACGAGGCTTGCTGCAGGCATCATGATGATGATGATGGAGAAGAAGATTTGAGAAGATGAGACAGGGGGGAAGAAGAAGACAAACCAAGATGCTGGCTGGATTAGAGATGCGTGATGGCGCACACACGCACACACACACAGGGTGGAATGCGGGGTGCATCTCCGGCTTGACCACGAAGGGCAAGACGCCAAGCAGGAGGAGGAGGATGAGGAGGAGATGGTGGTTCTGGTGGCCGCGTCGAATCCTTCCCAGCTGTCTGGATGAGACATGAGTAAGTCAGTACGTAGCCTTCCCACTACTTGACCAGTCTGAGGAATCTCCTGTCTCGCGGAGAATTACATGTGTCGTGTGGTGTCACTTTTTCTCGTGACATATTGTGAGACGTTGGAAATGACGTCGTGAATGTTTAGGCTGTATGAGAAGAGAAGAAAGAAAATCCAATTAGATTAAATGTTGTAGACGGGAAGAACAGTATGCTGTGAGGAGTCGTACGACTTGTGTGTGTGTGTGTGTGTGTTGTCAAGGCATCGTCATCTTCCAAGAGGCAGAGGACCGTCCAGGCATGATGTCTGTGACGGCGGGCACCTGACAGACACCCCCCACGCTGGTGTCCACCCTGCACGCGCCAGCTTGCTGCAGGAGTATCCCGAATATCTCTAGCTTGCCGCTGGGCAGGAGGAACTGCATGCCTGCCCCAGTACCGCTGCAGGACTCTCTTCTCCCTCTTCCCCTTAGCTGGAAGCATGTTCGTTCATGCAGGGTGTATGTGGGTGTGGAATGATGGAGGAGGGCGGGTCGTGGTGTGTGGTGATGTTGGGCACCACTTTGGGCAAGACGGGAAGGGTTGCAGTACAAGGTGCAAAACTAAAATACCACGTCGTGTCCTCCTTTCTCCCATCGTGTGTGTGTGTGTGTTGTATTGCTTGCTTGCCTGCTACCCTTTTTTTTTTTTTTTTTTTTGTCAACTCCCCACATTGTGTCAAAATTATAATAATTATTGCATTCGAACCTTGTTTGGCGCCAAGATCGCATTATCGGATGGCTACGTCGCTTTGCAGGTCGTTCATCCGTGTCCTGCTTGTTGTTTGTAATCCGTGACGAAAGAAAAGAAAAAAAAAGGAAAAAGAAGTGCAACGCGTAGATCAGAGCGGAGAAAGGATATTTCTGGACCAAGTCAGTCTCCAAAGGGCTGTCGTCCGTCCGTCTGCTCAGTTGCCTCCTCCTCCTCCTCCTCCTCCTCCTCCTCCTTCGTCTGTGCTGCACCCAAACAGACATACACACAACACACAAGTTATTCCGCAGAAAAGACCGAAGTTCACGGAGCTACACTAGGCGAGACTAGATCAACGTCAGACGCCCGCGCGACCCGCCCAAAGTCTTGCCGGCCTTGATAGAAGGTCCCTTTTGTGACCTATTGTCAAAGGGTCCCTCCTCCTCCTCCTCGTCCCCGCAGAGCAGGCTTGGTTCCCCTTGTACATCCCGACTCGAGTGGTACCCCTGTCCGGCCTACAAAAGATACTCCCTCCCTGACCTCTGTTCCCCTCCATCGCGCACAACAGACGCACACACGCGCACACACACACACACACACACACACACACTTCCGTGCGCGGCTGGCTGGCAACAAAAGATTCATTCGCTCCAAAAAAAATTATCGCATACGTTGTGAAACTTTAAATTGGACGGCACGCGCCGTTCCTCCTTCTCGTGCTTCCAGCCCGACCTTTTTCGTTCGCCAATCTTGTGAAAGCGAGAGAAATCCCCACCACTGTTCCCGTCCGATCGGCGCTGGTAGTAGGAATCGACTCATAATAGGTGGGAGGGACCCGAGCACGGACTTTATCTTTTATCTTTTACTCACCAGCACATGTCACAGGTCTTCCTCGATAAAACAAGCCACGCCTGCAGATTCCGTCCTCTCGAAAGGGAGAAGAGGAAAGAAGAAAGAAAGAAAAAAACTTGTTGATTCGCGTTGCAGACGACTGCTCCAATTGGCATTTTTTTTTTCCCTCCTTCCCCTTCTCTCTACCTCCTTTCTCTCGAGAATACTTACCCAGCAGCCCAAGGAGAAGAAAAAAATAGGGACAAAAGATACTTTGTCACTGCGGATTACTGTAACAGGGTTACCTACAAGCATCCTGTGGGGTCCTGGCAAGGGTCTCTCAAGTGCCGCTTGCTAGAGAGAAGAATGATCAGCGAGAGGCTGTATACATCATACTTCTTGAAACTCTGCGGTAGTCAATCATGAACGCCGAAATCACATTTCTCGTAAGTCCCAACAGCTCTGTGATCCAATCTTGTTGTTGTTGTTGTTGTTTCTGAGCCACGCTCGCATTGAATTTTCCCGCGTCCATTTCGGCTTGCTCTTATCTCCTCTAACGGGCACGACCGAGGCCGCTTGCCGGCGTTTGTTGTGCTCTGTGTGATTGAGGGGGCAAGTTGGTCAGTCTTCTTCTTCTTCTTCTTTTTTTTTTTGAGGTGACCTTGAACATGTTACACAGAGGCTTGTTGTGGCAATCAATTGAGGGCTGGAGGATAAAGGAGGAGAGACATAAAGAAAAAGAAGAAGCCATGCCGACGAGCCTAATACTGACAGCCCCGTGACAGGACGAGACGCTCAGTCTTATACATATCCCACTCAGCCTGTATTCACAATTCCTGCAGCCGATCCTGACAATTCTCCTTCCCCCGAGTATAGAGCGCCGTGCGGCCTCGGTCGAAGAGCAACTCGATGGTCTGACCCTCGACCAGAAGCATGGCTTTCTCAACATCAGCGTGACGCCCATCGAGTGCTCGGTCGTGTGTCATGATGCCTGGGCCAAGAAGATCTTCAAGCCCATCATAGAGCGGCTGCCCAAGGATGTCGCAAAGACGGTTTCCATGTCCAAGGAGTCATATTGTGTCGTCCGCGTCTCGTCTCCTGGCATGGACGCCGGCTCTCGGGTGGTCGACCTGACCTCGCCGCTCGCGCTTGCCGGCATCCCCATCTTCTTCATCACCTCTTACTATTCCGACTTCATCATCGTGCCCAGCAGACACCGCCAGAGCGTGGTGCATGCATTGCTCTCGAGAGGTTTCGAGTGCCCCGAGGACAGCCACGACTCGTTCGTGTCGCCTGGCGCATTATCACACAGTCGGGGGCTCAGCCAGGAGAGCGATGAGCCGCCGTCCACACCACCGCCGTCGAATGTCGCCGAGCTGCAAGGTAAGCAGATTGAGTGGGTGTGAATTCTGGCAGGGAGAATTTTCTTCCTCTTCTCACTGACACTGTGCCTCAAAGTGCGAACCTTCAAGCTGCTCAAGAAGCACAACGTCATACCCAACGTCGAACCCGGCCTCCTTCTAATACACTGCTCCGGCAAGGAAGTGTCGCGCGACGACGACTATTCGAGGCCGGCAAGGTCGCACAGCGGTAACGGCAACCACCGCAAGGCCTCGTGGGTGGACATGGTCGACACCAAGTTTTACACCAGCCTCGTCGCGGCGCTCGTCAGCCAGCCTCGGTTCCTGTCGGTGACCATGACGGAAGAGGACGAGGCGTCACTGCTCATCGACAAGTCTCTGCTCGACAAGTTTGGGGATTCGCTGATTGGTCCGACCGAGACCGACCTGGTGCCGATTTTCCTGGACCTCGTCGACCTGCCGTTCGAAGCCACGGGGATCGTGGCTGGCGTGGCGGGCAAGCTAGCGGAGGAGCTGCAGATGGAGGAGAACGCCGAGCTGTCGTTCCTGTCCACCGCCAAGACGGGCGCGGTCATCTTGTCAAGTGAGCTCGCAGACAGGGCTATGGAGACGCTGAGCCCATTGCTGATCAAGCACGGCTGAGGGGGGCAGCACGCCCTGCTTTGAATACGGGCAAGGTGGCTGCCCCGGGACATTTTCATGCGTTTCCTTGCTCAGCGTTGTTTTTCTGTGGAAGGGTAATTTGCAGCAGACTGGGTTGCGTTGGCATTTCCCGAGTCCGTATCCCCCCCCCCCCCTCCTTCTTTCTCTTTTCGTCAGCCTGCATTTGCGTCGACAGTATCCTTCTCATTGGCATCAGCCGGCGTTGTGGAATGGCAGATGACGGATATTGTCATCATTCCTCACAGCTGGCTTTCATCTGGCATGACTCTTTTTTCTTCTTTTCTTTTTCCTTTTGTTTTCGGAGGGAAAGGACCCCGGTGGGTGGGGGGAGATAAATGTGGTATTTCGTCGGTCCCAGTCCCATGATAGCGTTTTGTTGATCCAGTCCGCCGCATTATATGTCGATATAAAGATCAAAAATAAAAAAATTCCTGAACACCAGTCTTGAGAAACCTGCTTTCATTTCCCATGGCCCTTCTTCTTGCCCGTAGATGCCTCCTCCACCAGGCCGGCCCTGACAAAGGCATCGCGGGCGGCCGCATTGATCAGCGCGAACCGCCTCGGCCCAAGCTTCTGCCCGCCGTACCAGCGCGTCACGACCACCATGGTGTCCCACAGGTCCATCAGCTGCATCAGGTGGAGGAGGCGGCCCCCCGCAGCCGTCTCCCCGTCGTCGTCGCAGTCCTGGAACGAGGTCCCGTTGGGGCCCCTGATTCGCCACGCCGTGATGTTGTGCGTGGCGCTGCGAACGCGCTTGTCGCTCGCCAGCAGGTGCTGCACGTACTGGGCGGCGAGGTCGGGCGAGCTGACTGCGGCGCACCGGGCTATGAAGGTCGACTTCAGCTCCGTGACGGGCTCGGACAGGACCCACGGCGGCTCGGGACCAAAGTCCTGGGCTGTCGTAGTGGTGGTGGATCTGGCCGTGGTCGTCTGTCGCCCTTCCTCGCCTGCGCCTTCATCATCGTCAGGTGGAGGCTCTTCTGCAGCGGTCAGGCCGGCTTCCTCCTGCAGGCGCCTGAGCTCCTCGATCGCATCGAACAGACAGACCTGGCCGGGCTGGTAGACGTTGCCCAGCGCGTTGCGGAAGAGCTCCAGGTCTCGCGCGGCCACCCCTCGCTTTCCTCCGGAGCTGTTTGTACTGAGGACGCTGGGAGGCACGGCTGGGTAGTCTGGCGGGAACTGCAGACGCAACGAGACTGTCTCCTCGGGCAGGGCGAGGATGTAGATGTCCGAGGCCTCGCCGGCTGGGATGAGGCTGCTTTCTCCGTAGATCGAGTTGATGGCCTCGACCTCGTCTGCCAGCTCCTCGGACATGGCGATTTGTTGTATCGAGTGAGGCTCGGGGATGGTAGTGGTAACGGGTGCACACAGTTTGTGTTGTCGTTATGGCTGAGCCACAGGAAACCTCAACAAACCCACAAGTCTTGTACCTGGATATAATAGCATTAAGTAGAATCTTGACGACAATTAAGTCTTGTTCTTCTCATCCTTCCTTTTTTCTTTTTCTTTTCTCGTATATAGCTTCTTGATCTGCTTTCACCTGAGGTCGGACCCTGTCAAAATTGGTCGAGGTTGCAGCATTCAGATGTGGCAGGGGGGTCCATAATTTCCATGGTAGAGGTACAGTGCAGCCAGAGGGTATTGCTTAGTCACCACTCGTATTTCTATGGTCATTTCTGATATTGCAAGAATTGTTTTATTCTTGTATTCGGTACGTGAAAAATAGAACATATCAAGCGAAAAGCTTCACTTCTAATTCTTCACCAAAGGAAATGCCCCTACTGAAGATGAGACAACCTCTTTGCTACATTTTCTGGCCGGTACATTATCCGAGAAGTGCACCTTCTTACAGGTACAAACCTGATCTCTGTTGTAAGTCCCAACAGATAATATAACTGATCGCACGGAGTGGTTTTCTCGGGAGGCTTACTAAATTAACCTTTTGATTCTTCTTCTACTCTGCAATTTATTCCATTCACTTCTTTTTAAGACGAGCCGAATGTGCTAATATTCCTCCATTTGCCAGTCCACCATCTGTATACCCCATAAGTACTTTCTCAGGGTTAGGGTATTACTCATCATCAAGCCCCAGCGGCGGCGACTAGAGAATGACGGCGCCGACACGGCAGAACCAACGTCTCGGTGAAAACACCACACTCTCACGACGCTGTCAAGCCGCCAATGATTCTCTCGTCGAGGTGAGAGGAGGACAAGAAGCTCTTTGTCAAGATGGCGGTAAGCGCACACGATTTCAGCGCCGAGATTGCGATTCAAGGCTGACTTTTCACTTCCAGATCTTCATTTTCGGCGTCAACTTTGGCGAGAAAAAGCTCGTCAAGGTACATTAACCCCCAACCCCTCGGGCCCATTGACTCTTGTTCACCGAGAGATAACCCAGCAACGATATCCGACTGACGTTCATCTCCTCTTCCCACACATATAGAAAGCCCTCACCTCCTTCTTCGCCCTTGGCACCCAATCCGCCGACCGGATCATGGCCAAGTACTCCATCTTCCCCCGCCAGCGCCTCGAGGCCCTCAGCCCCAAGACCGTCATGCAGCTGACGGCCGAGCTTTCGTCCATGACGATCGAGAACGACGCGCGCAAGATTGTGCAGAACAACATCAAGCGGTTGAGGGATATGGGCTCGTACAGGGGCAAGAGACACGTCATGGGTCTGCCGGTGCGCGGACAGCGGGCGCGCAACCAGAACGCGACGGCGGCCCGGTTGAACAGGTTGGAGAGGTTCGGGCGGTGGTGATCGAGTCGTTATACAGCATAGGAGAAAAGGAATGCAGGGGTGGCGTGCGTCTGTGGACGTCGGCCTTGTTTGCGACATCGACGGGTCGTGAATGGCATGCGAATTTTACTCTTGAGGACGGCAGAGCCCATAGCAGGAAATTGTCGCGTGCTGGAGGGGGGAAAAAACCAAAACAAAAGATATGTATATATATATATACCACGCAAAGTCGAGGAAAGATGGGCCTGAAGAGAGCCCAATCATGCTGGACCTCAACCAGACAGTTTTGATAGAAAAAGCATTCAGAAGGTTCAAGCAGGGATAGCCTTCAATCTCAGACTTGAGAGGTCCGAATGAACAACCATCCTCGTTGTCTTTCATCTGCCTGTTGGGTGAGGCTTCAAAGTCGTCCCATGTTACAATTATATCCAGTTCAATTTGCACCTGCTATATATTTGCCAATGGTGACTGACTGACTGACACAGTTAGGCAGATAATTGAGGCCACACGGAACCCTAGCCCGGCCAGATTTCAAGAAAAGAGAAACTGAATACAGATCTCAGGCATCGTCCTCTGCCGTCGACCATTCTCAGAATGACACCACCAACTCGGGATCACCACGTGGACCCAACGTTCAACGGGCCCAGATTATCTTCCAAAGGTAGAGTGCCCTTGGACTGCAGATCCAAGGCCACGGTATCAATATCCTTCCACACGCGGAGCAGGTTCCCGCCCACAACTTTGGCAGCATCATCATCGCTCACGCCCTGCCGCAGCAGCTCCGCCACCAGGTCAGGATACTTGGAGACATCATCGAGCCCCTCGGGCGTGCTGCCGATCCCGTCAAAATCACTGCCGAGACCAACATGGTCGTAGCCAATCAGGTCGCCGATATACGTGATGTGCTTCACCACCTGTTCCAGCGTCGAGTTGGGCGGAAAGAAGTCCGGCAGCCCGTTCTCGTTGTCCGCCTCGACGCACGAGATGAAGTCGGGCGCGAAGTTGACCATGACGATGCTGTTCCGCTCCTTGACCAGCTGCAGGACGCGGTCGTGGACGTTTCGCGGGTGGGGGCAGACGCTGTGCGCCGAGCTGTGGCTGTAGATGACGGGCGCCAAGCTGCCGCCCCAGCCGTCGCCACCCCCGCCGAGCACATGGACCTGCGTGTCGACGCTGGTGTGCGACAGGTCGACAATCATGCCGATGCGGTTCATCTCGCGCACCAGCGCCTTGCCCTCCTCGCTCACGCCGCCCCAGAGCCCGCCCTCGGGCGCCTTGCGTGTCGGGTTCGACCAGAGGGCCGCGTCGGCAAAGCGGTTGGGGCAGTTGTGGGTGAGCGTGGCGTACCGCACGCCCATGTCATAGAAGCGTCTGAGGTTGGCCACGCTGTTCCCGATCTGGTGCAAACCCTCAATGCCAAAGGGCGAGATGAGCTGGCCCCGCTGGAAGGCGGCCAGGGCATTGCTGGAGTTGACCGTGGGGGAGAACTGGGTCGGGTAGAGCGCCTGCATGCGGGTCATGAGATCGATCTGTTGGTACGTGGCCTGGACGATCGGGGCGTAGACGTCATCTTCAAAGTTGGTCATGTTATCTGGACACATCCAGTAGAGACTCCAAAAAGCGCCGCCGTTCATGCCATCGCGGAGACGGGGCAGATCGACATGTCCTGGGGTTTTGCCGGTCTCGAAGGGGACCTGGAATGTCTTATTATTGATGTGGTTATTATATAACCAGCGAAGCATGATAGGCATATCATTGTGACCGTCTGGGTTTGATGAGATATATGAGCATCCAATTTTCGTCCCAAAAAAAAAAAAAAAGAAACAGGAACAAGGCTTGCGGGGTTAGATGGACAAGTAGATGCTCACCTATCAAAGGTGTGGTGGAGAGGATATTCCTGACCCGTTCGTCAACGGTGAGAGGCTGAGGCGGGAGCAGACGTGATGAGATGGCACGAATGCAATGGTGAGACATGAATAGGAGGCACACAGCGAGCAGTGCAATATACTGAGGCCGCGAGCGCGCTTTCCGGCGAATGTCATCTCCTTTGTTCGGGGCGGCCTTGCAAGGCTGGCCCTTCTCGCCTTTCTCGGTTGAGTTCATGGTAATTGCTGACTGACGGGAATCCTTGAGGAGCTGTCCAAAAGGTCGAGTGATAGAGCGCGTGTCTGACAAGTAGATATGTCGCTACGAGCACAAATCCAGCCCGGCATGTACTGGGTAGGAAAGAGCACAGCAATGAGTGACGTTGTGTTGCGTCTCGTTGCAACGCAATGGGCGGTTGATTGCTTGCCTGTATTGATAAGCGACATGGCTCATGTCAGCATAGAATGCTGCAATAACCGGGCAGCGCTTGTCGCTTAATCCCATCCCTGTCTAACCGTTGAAACCGTTGCTGCTACTGAATTGATTTACAGTTAGTTGATTGTCCGATTTGCGCCATTCCTCGCCTCTAGGCCTGTAAAAGCACACACTAAGGTTGTGGGAACAAGACATGTCACATGTTAGTGGTTATTTGTTTTAATATGGAGGAGTAATTATGCTGTGTACGAGGTTGTCCCTCCTTCAATACATCTCGTAGTATCGACCCTTTTTTCTATGTGGATTGACTCTTAAGTAAGGGATGGAACCCTTGAGAAACGTCTTGAGGTATCGTACTCAGGTTCTCTGCTTCAACAAGTCGATATGGGGCTTGATGTGGGTGTGACGTCTCAATGGAGAGAACAGCGCCATGAAATTGTAGGAGAAGCAATGCAGCTAAAATTTGCAAGATCGACGTCACCAGGTACCAGCAGATATATGCAGTGGTATGGAGTACAAGGGGAAGGGGGAAAATCAAGACAGGGAAGAAAAAAAAAAAGGTGTCAGGCCTAGATAGACTGGGCGAGGTGTGCCTCATTTCAGGGAGCGTTCAGGTCCTCTCGTCGGCGCTCGTCCACTGATTCGCGGGTCCAGGGGCAATCCGGCTCAGGGCTTGGACGGGGCCGGGGCTGCCTCATGCTGATGGGGGCCCCTGATCCAACTGAACTTTAGACGCCTGTCACCAATGATTGTGACTGGACGACAGCCCTGGCGGATCCCTCTAGTACCGCGCTGGAGACTCGCTTTTTCTTCCTTACAAGGTTTATACGGCGCATTTCACGAAAACCGACGTGGATAGTCCAAGGTTCCTTTTTCCTTGGCTTCTAGCTCGACAGCGCAGAAAGTAGTCGTGACCCCCCCCTTATCGTGTGGCCTTCTTCGTCCTCGTCTAATAGGGTACTCCCGTCTGCGCTTCTTTCTTTCTAGTTATCGACTGACAGATACCCGTATCCCGCAAACCTCTCGCCCGAGTTGACTCCCTCTGACTATACGAGAGAGCCATCATCATCTCGAAGTTATTTATTCACCGCCGCCGTCAGCTCTCGATTCCTAGAACGGCGGAAAGACCCACGATCCATAATCCAACAGGTCCCTGGACACAGACTTGGGGCCACCAACAGCCCAGCTGCTGAGCCTCATCGGAATCTCCTAGCCCTGCTCGGGTTCAGCCGATCAGATCGAAGAACAGAAGAGTCCAGCCCCAAGACGTCTTGTGACCCACGACTGCCTTCCCGAACATCGACAAGTCTCTTTCCCGAATTTGCGAAAACCTTCCCCTCAGCGACAGAAGAAGAAGAAGAAGAAGAAGAACAAGAAAACAAGGAGCAGGGCGTACATGTCTCTAGGCATCGCGCAGTTCTGATCACTCACACTTGTCGCATCCTCCCACAAGACGCAATAGGCCTGACGCAGGTAATCTGTCGTCACTGCCCAACATGCCCAGCTTTCAGGACAGTTTCTGGACGGGCGACTATGCCGCAGGTAGGATGCATCCTCGAGTCAAGGAACCCAGGTATGGTGGACTGCTCCCCGCTGACAACCGGTAGGCCTCGGGGTCCTGTTCAGCAAGCTGCAGCAGGGCGTCATCGAGAACAGGCAGGTCTTGACAATCGCCCGCATGCGCGCAGAGGCAGAGGAGGCATATGGCCAGAAGCTCTCCGAGATCGCCCCCGCAGCCGACAAGATCCAGGGCGGCTTCTCTAAAGACGATGGCGCCAGCGTTCGCAAAGTACGCATTCCAAACCCTCCCATCCCCCATCCCCCTCCTCCATCGGCTTTTCGGCTAGGCGGCCTCTGGCCAAGCTAACCCCTTTTCTTTACTTTCTGCGCAGGCATTCGACGGCGTGCGGACCGAGATGGTGGACGGCGCAAAGAACCACAAGAAGATCGCCCAGAACATCCGAGACCTGGTCGTCAACCCCTTTTCGAGGTGGTGCGAGGCCCACGAGACGCGCATACAAGACTCACAGGATGAGCTGCAGACCCGGATTAAGGCCCACGACAGACAGGCCGAGCAGGTCAAGAAGCTGAGGAGCAACTACTTCAACAAGTGCCGCCTGGTTGAAGACCTCGAGGAGGAGAACAAGTTCGCCTTTCAGGACCCGCAGGACAGCCCCAAGCCCAACATACCCGAGATCAAGGTGTCGGACAACAAGGAGGCCGATGTCAGCGATGACGACGAGGTGTTTGAGATCGGCGACGAGCACTTCGACACCGAGGAGATGAAGAAGCGCCTGACGCACATGCTAAACAACATCAAACTGCAGGATACCAAGGTGCCGATCCTGGGAACGTATATGAATACTTCTGCCGGCGCGGACATTGTCGAGTACCTGCAAAAGTACATGGACACCACCAGCGTCAGCTACGCGGAGCGCATCGGGCAGGACCTGGTCTCGGCCGGTTTCTTGAGGCTTGTGGGAAATGTCGGGAACACCTTTGCGAACAGCTCCAAGTTGTTTTACCAGTGGCGGCCCAGGGCCTTCCAGATGTCTGGTGTCCCCGAGAAGAAACCAGCGGTCGGGAGAACATTCTCGATGGCATCGAACGGACCCGACAGTGCCGACTCGCCCGTCGTGGGCACCCTCAACGAGTACCTCGCGAACTGGAACCCTCTCAACAACCCATACCCCAACGAGACCCCAGCCGACCGCCTGCGCAGGGAGCAGAGGGAAGCCGATGACAAGTACAAGACCGGTGTCAGGAAGCTGGACGAGACGAGATGCGAGCTTGAGGAGGCCATCTCGGTGCATCTCAAGTTCCTGGAGCGCTGCGAGCTCGACCGGCTGAAGGCCATCAAGACTGTCATCCTTGACTTCTCGGGCGCCATTGGCAATGTCCTGCCCATCATCCAGTCTGCCGTCGACAAGATGATGCTGTACCAGGAGACGATCCAGCCACAGGGTGATCTGCGCTATCTCCTCGAGAACTACCGCACGGGTCGTTTCGCCCCCAAGGTGACCATCTACGAGAACTACTACAACAAGGTCGATGAGCAGACTTTCGGCGTTGACCTTGAAGCGCGCGCTAGAGCGGACAAGAAGCGCGTACCCATGATCCTCACCACCATCCTCACGTACCTCGACAACCACTATCCCGACCTTGAAGGTGATGATGCCAGGAGAGGTGTGTGGTTGGTGGACGTCCCGCTGTCCCAGACGCATGCTCTCCGTGCCAAGGTCAACGACGGAAAGCCATTCTCGCCCGAGGTGTTTTCTGAATTCGATATACCCACTGTTGCCAGCCTCCTTAAGCTTTACCTCCTTGAACTTCCTGGTAAGTCCCGGAATTACATATATACCCTGCCACCTCATACCTGTGTGCGGTCGTTACTAACGAACAACCAAAGATTCTTTGGTGTCTTCTCACGTGTATGAGATCATCAGAAACCTGTACAATAATCCTGGACCAGAGACCTCCGAAGATGGAAACCGTGTTGGCGTGCTACAGCAGACACTGTCTCAGCTGAGGCTCACCAACATCGCCACGCTTGACGCATGCATGAACCACTTCACACGATTAATCGAGCTGACGAGCGCCGACGAGGAGTATGTTTCCTCTCTTGCCACCACCTTGGCACCCTGCATCATGCGACCACGCGTGGAGACCTCCCTCACCATGGAGGAGAAGCATGCGTACCGCCTGATTCGCGACCTGTTCGCCCACAAGACTGCCATCTTTAGCGAGCTGAAGCGCATGTCGACACAAGGCCTCTCGGCCTCGGTATCGAGCAAGGAGAGCCAACGGCCCCGCTCCATCAGCACCAACGAGAGCAACCGCAGGCAATATCAGGAAGAGCGCCAGCGCTTACTGCTGGAGAAGGCGGGAGGCAGCCGAAGCAGGGCGACCTCCCCGGCACCCAGCCCACGCGGGCCAGGCAGCTCTCACCGTAGGGACAGGAGCGTCGGCCGCTTCCCCGTGTCTGCACCCGGCGTCACCAGCCCGACGGAGAAGGCCCCCGCGACCAGACAGAGCGTGGGCCCTGTGCTCGGCATCAAGCGCTCCAGCCTTGAGGTCCCGGGCGAGGCGGGCACGCCTACACAGAGTGTCTCGTCCGACTCGCTCGTCAACGGCAGCGAGACGACCGAATCTCCCAACTCGACCAGGAGTCGCTCCGAGACCATCAAGTCCACCGAGTCCCTTGAGAAGCGTAACTCTCTCGGCCGCAACCCCGCTCGGTCGTCGCTGGGGCGCAGGATCCCTGTCAACCCCACCCCGCTGGCCGAGTCTGCTGCGGATGAGCACCGGGGCGTGACGTTGGAGGATAAGCCCATGGATGATTAGTGGTGATCTCAACCCGCCCAATATCAAAGGGCAAACCAAGATTCTCCTTCAAATTTTCTATCTCTTCGCGACGTGATGATGATGGAGTAAGACAGAGGAAAGGGCCAAGAATCACAAAGAATATGCGGAGGGGGAAAAAAACGAGGCTGGGCGCAACGTGAAATGCGAACTGGGCTTGGGCAAATATGTGTATCTATGTATGTACCGAAAGAACGCGACCACGAAACGAGCCAAGAGCAAAAGAAACTCATGATAAGTTCTTCACGGAATTGTCAAAAAGGCCGATCTTAAAACTGAATTAAAGGTAGTAAATGATAGCTCGCATAGGGAGGGGACGGGAAGGGGACGAGGAAGCCGGGAAAGACAAATAAGTATATTTCCAGAAGCAGGGAACATCTATCTCGTGTTTTTTTTTCTGTTCTTTTTATTTCTTCTTTGTCTCGCACACATACATTAGCCGTCCTTTAATGGCATTATCCTTTTCTCTTTATCTCGATACTTGTTGAATGTGTTTGTCCGGAATTCGTACAAACATTTTATACCTGTGTCTCATGGTGGAGACTCATTCGAGGTTGAGTGGCTCATGAGAAACACAAAGCAGACTAATGATGGCCTCAGTGACAATAGAGCATGAAATTTCAATGCCTTAGATGCGATTCATGAGCACAACTCCTAAAAATGCCGACAAGAAATTTGTGTAATCTATAACTCCCTCCCCCTACCTTATCGCAATAGCGATTGCTGGCTCATTCATATACGCAGACCAATACCAAAGATGTTCCCCACCCTGACTCCTCGTCGAATTCATGTACCTCACAACTGGTCAAGGCTCAAGACTGAAGGTGAGAGAATCTGATCCGCAATACTCTTCCGAGAGTGGTATGGCGTAGTAAGTTGCCCGTCCAACAGAGCTGCCCAACCCACAAAGGCTACCTATTACGACGCCATGGTGTGTGAGATCGCAATTATCATTAGATTCTGCGCCATTAAACTCGTCCCCCCCCCCCCCCCCCGCGAGAGTTCCACTTCGGAATCAAAGGCGCAATACCAAAGTATATGCAGACGGCTCAAATCGATCAATACAGCCAGCGTCAGACGCCTGGCTTGAGCTGCCAATCTCCCTTCTTCTTGGGCTTCTCAGCCAGGTGCTCCAATGTCGCTGTGATCTGTGCCTTCTTGCATTTGTCGAATTTGTGCAGCAGCGTCGGTATTAAGGCTGCCTTTGGGAGAAACTTGAACTCGAGAATGGCAGCTTTGAACTCATCTAGCAGCCCGTCCGGGATGAGATCTCCTGCCACAGGGGTTGATTTGCTGGTGGCAGCTGTGGAAGCCTTCGGCGCGGGAGGTGGAGGCATGGTGCCGTTTGAAGAGACTTCAGCAATTTGAGCCTTTGTGGCCTTGGGTTTGGCCACCTGACCTGGGCTGGTGGTTGTGACGGATTTCGTATCAGGAGGCCAGTATGCGCTGGAAAAGGGGTCGATAGAATGGTGGTGCTCGAGGTCGGCTATGTATGCGATTAGAAAGCATCAGCATGCAAGGCTCTTGGTTTAAACTTACGGATGATGAACTCCATGCGGAATTTATACATCTGAGGGTTTGGGTTCCGTCGGTGGCGATCCTCGTAGCAGATGCCGCTGGACTCTGGTTCCATTGAGCTGACCAACAGCGGACCACGTCTTATGTCCTCCGAGTCGTCAAGGAAGCCGTCCATGGATTTGTCGTCGTCCTCTTCATCTTCTTCATCGGTCATGTCGTCGATACCTTCGGCATCTTCTTCCTCGTCGCCTTGCACCCATTCTGCCTCGGAGTCGTAATCATAGTTCAGAGGCAAATCCTTCGCTGTGGGGTTTCGGGCCATCTTCCGCAGTGCTGCCACAGACTGAACACTCGTGACCGTACCAAAGTAACCCGGGCGTACATCCTCGTGGAACGAGAACTGCTTCATGGGGACGGTCTTCAAGCATGACTGAGTAGGCACCTTCGACCGTTCCGCAGTGAGGTTGATGGGGTTGGAGGTACCACCCTCCTGATCGGACATAATGTCGCGGACGCTCGGAAACTGCTTTCCACGCGGCAAGGGCGGGGCAACAAGGTGCAGCGTGCTGACTGCATCGAACGGCTTCGTCTGGACCGGGGAGCGCTTGCCTGCGAGGTAGTCCGCGATGATTGAAGACTTGGTCTCCCTGGTCTCGCCATCCACAGCAAAGCAACTCTTCGCTAGCGTAACATTCTTATGAATGAAGAAGGGAATGGCGAGCTTCTCGTACTCGGTCTGCGCAGCCGGCGGCGACGGGCTTCTAGCCTTCACCGGTATGTCGGCAACTGCAGACAGAGGGTTCCTGGGCGTCGTGGGATCCTTCTTGAAGAAGGCACCAATCCGGGTCTGGGCACGTGCCTTGCGCTCGGCCTCTTCCTTCTTCTCGCGCTCCCTCTGCTCGGCATCCAGTCGCTTCTGCTCCTTCTCCTTCTTCCTAGCCTCGGTCTCTGCCTGCTTCTTCTCCTTTTCCGCCTGTCTCTTTTCCTTCTCGGCCTGTTTCTGCGCGTCGCTCTCCTGCTTCTTCTTTTCTCTCTCTGCCTTCTTTGCAGCGTCCTCTGCTTGCTTAGCCTGCTTTTCCTGAGGCGTTAACTTCTTCTTCTTGGCAGGAGGACCCTGGCCTGACGGCAGGGAGGTGGTGGTCTTGGCGGAAGGGGACGTTGACGGTTGGCTCGTGTCAACAGAATTCTGAGGTGCCACGGCTACAGGCTGAAGGGGCTGTCGAGTAGGAGTATTGGGAGATGTCGAGGCTCCACCTGGTGTGCTCGAGCCGGCTTCGGTGAGAGCTGCTGGGCTACTCTGGACTGGGGGGGGACTGTCTCAACAGGTGTGATGGGACCGACGTGCATTCTTAAGATGGGTCAGCTGTCACCGCTTTGTGAATCAAAAAGAGGACAATATCTCTGTGACTTATTTCGAGGGAGCGCCTACCCATATCTGAAGGTTCCATCTTCACATGGACCTGGGACCCAGACTTGACAAGAACATCAGAGATATCACCAGAGTACTCCTCATGGCTGCGCTTCCTGGTTGGGGAGTCCATCTCCGCAACATTTGGTGACATGACCATTAATGGCATTGATGTGATGGGTGAGCCCCTAGCCCAGGAACAAGGCAGAAATGGGATAGTAGTGATTTGTCAAGAGCGTGTGCAGGTGTGTGTGTTGTTGCGTCGTGGGGGAGAGTCAGAATTGTCGTCGAGTTCACATCCAATTCGAGTTTGAGGACAGTGGGAAAGAGGGTGCCTGGTTTTTGGAGAGAAAAGGATCAATTGCCCAGATTGGGATTCCTTGAGAACATGCAGAGCCACCGGGACTGAAATAGACGACTATGTCTGTGGTCTCTGCTCGACCAGGTTCAGGATCTTGGTGTTTTGGGGAAGAGAGAGAGAGTAGAGCAACGAAAGTAAGTGGGACCCTTGAGATAACGCGTAGCAAGTCGCGTTGTGGGAAGGAGGGTCGCGTAGGGGCACAGACCACCCCACTTAAGTTCCAGGGCCAAGACCGCTCCTTCCCTCCAAGCACTTACCCTACTAGTGCTGCCTACAGCGGCCTCACTTCCACTAAAGGAAGCCAGGGCGTTGGCACTGTTAAGAAAGGGCGGTGGGACATGGCGTCCAGCGCATTTTGCGCTGTCATTCAGAAAAATGATGTGAACAGGAGAGGCAAGAGAACTGTCCTGGTTTCCTGACGTGAGCCTCTTTCTTCATTGGATGGATGCATACTCATCTTGACTACAGATGGAGGTCTTTTCGAGTACCTGACTTGTGCTGTTATCCATTCACTGAACACCTGAACTGGAATTCCGAGCTCATGTATGCTTGAAGAAAGCAAGTGCCACTTGCTCAAGCACTTCTGCTGATCGTCCGTGGACCTTTGCATAGTATGCTAAATATAGCTCAAGCACCTACGGCACGCTGCATTTTGGGGATGACAATGGTAGCATGCACACATTAACGAGATTCTCAGGTGGACCAGTAGTAACCACTAGATAGATTGAACGAGATTGTATTATCCGTGATCTCAAGGATCACACTGCTGAGGATCTATCCTGGTAGCAGGTCTTCCTCAGAATGAAAAAACATAACCATCCAGACAGGCCAGCACATGCTGTCTTATTGAAGATATAGAAAAACACAAAGCAAATCCAGAGAGCTCGACTGGTGTAGTCTGATATATTGCCTTCTCCCTCAAGACGCCGAGCAATGCAATAATGTGTGTGACGATGATGACAGCGATTGTACGCGAGGAAAAGAAAAGAGAAGATGTAGGAGATAGATGGTGGAGACTTGTGTGTATGTGTGTGCAGGAAGACCGTTCCGTGTATACGACGTCCTGTTATGCCGGCGTAGTAACAAAAGGAAGGGGAAACAAAAAAAAAGACTGGCTGTATATTCTCCTGGAAAGAACAGTGGGTATGAGTCCGATAAGTTGAGAACGCGGCGTCGGCCAGTCACGATGTGCTGTGATTTGTTGTTCCTTTTTTTTCATCTCGAGAAAAATAAAAAGAATCAGTCCGGGTTGGCGATGAAGAGCCTTCCGGACGTAAGCGTCATTGTCCTCTCGTCGACGCTGCCTCTCCTGCGCAGCTCGTCTGGGTTCTTGACGCTCTTCTCCCTCGTCAGTGTCGCGTTCATCAGGCTGTTGCTTGCCAGGCGCGCCGCGGCGGGGTCCAGCTCCGGCACATCGTCGGCGCGCTCGCCCATGCTACTGCTTCCGCTTGCCGTGTCACTCGGTGGCCGCCTGTCTGACGCGGTGTCGGCGAGGCTTGCTCTCCTCTCGGGTGTGTTCTCTCCACCGCTACCCGTCCACCTCCGGCTGTTCTGAGAGCCGCCGCCTGTCATCTGAAGACCGCTGCCTGTAGATGTTCGGTAGCTCAGACCCCTCCGCCCGATGCTGCCTGCCGTGCTGGACCGCCCGCTGCTGCCAGTCCTGCGGTGGTGCAGCCGCTGGCTCGCCATATCGTCATCATCAGAATCCTCGCCTTCCACCTCGGTTGCGCTGAGGCGTAATGGTACGCCGCCCACGCCCACATAGTTGCTATCTGGCGAGTACCCGACCACCGCGGGCTTGCCGTGGTGTCGGATCTTGCCTACCACCTTGCCGCCAGCGCTGCTGAGGCCGGTGGCTGTGCGGTTGCCGCCCGAGGAGCCGGAGCCAGTGCCCGACCCCACCGTCTGGAGAGCTCGCATCTTGGCCTGTTTTTGTTTGGCGAGCATGTAAGGGTCTTCTGGCTGTGCGCGGTCGCACCAGACGGTGGCCTTTTGTTTTCGCAGGAGCGCGACATAGCTGAGAGGCTGTACGGAGCCGTTGGACCGAGAAGAGGTGGAGCGGCGCAGGTCCACGCTGGGAGGAGAGTTTCGATACGCCGCCGGAGGGGGGGGGCCTCTTTCGCCCCCGCCCCCGCTCGAGACGGAACTGAAGGTATTCACGGAAGGCGTGCGGCGCTGGCGGCCATATTGTTGTGGCTGGCTGAGGTACATAGCTTGCGGTTGCGGCTGTTGGATCTGCACGGGAAAGATGCCAGATGATGTCGTTCGAGTGCGGGAGTGTGTATAGGGAATCTGGATCGAAGAGTCGGGCACTGGACGTCGCCTTGGGACTTGAGATTCGAGCATCCTCAAAAGAGGCCCGACGGATCGCACAGGCGGGCGGGAGCTTGTTGAGTGGTTTTAAAAAGGTTCAAGAAGCGGCTCAGGACCCTAAGGATAAGGATCTATCACGGTAGTGCCGTCGTGGCGGCCCCTCGGGTTGGAAATGACGAACGCAGGGCCCGAAAAGACCGGTCGATGGACCCAGGTTGCGAGAGTGGAGTAGGTTTTGTCCCTGGGCGCGAGGTGAAGTACGCACGCGTTGTCGTACTGCGCAATTTTCTTTTGGCGCAGTGTTCTGTCGGATAGGAACTGAGGCAGTGCCAGCGATCCGAGGGTCGCAGGTGCTCCAACGCAGAGAGAAGGAAAAAGAGGAGAACAAGAGGTGCAACGAGACAGCAGCGTGTTTCGGACCCTAAATCACGCCAGTCATGAGTTGTGCGACGAAGAGGCCGCGTGGTTTGAGTGGTCTTGTCTGTTCGTTTCGCTACCGCCTGGAAAGAGATTGGCGACTCGGTAGGCTGCTCGCTGTTGTTGGAAATGGGGTAAGTTCGGGAAGAGCCGCGATGCTGGGAACGGCGTTGTTGGAGAAAGAGAAGACTGCCTTGCTTGCTGCTCGCCAGGTTGAGGCTAAGGTACTGCACAAAGACAAGGTCGAGGTCTGATATTTGTGATTGAAAGAGGAGCGATGGGAGAAAGTGTAGCAAGACTGCGCTGTGTTGTGCGCTGGACTGGACTGGAGGGGGTCGGCGCTTAAGAAAAGACAGTGCTGACTGTTGCGCTGCCGATCAGAGCCACCGCAGCATCACTGAACCAAGGCCCTGGGTGTCGTATGAATTAGCGCTGGAGGGGGCAAGAGATGACGGTCCAACGTTGCAGTCTTGGCAGGGCCTGCCTGGTTTTTTGTTGTTGTGCTGCTGTTTCGCTGTTCTTTTCTTGTTTTAATTCTCTCTCTTTCTTGTCTCGTCTTCTTGCAGTCTTGATGTCGGGATCCCACGAGATGCTTCAAGTGTGCACGCCAGGATCCTCTTGCTGGGTAAGTCCACACTTAAAATCGGTGAGCAGGATGTGAGAGAGTTGTGCAGATGCAGGGAGGTGTCCAAGGTCAAGAAAGGGTAAGGATATGGTGCCGGGGTTTTCTTTTTTTTGCTTGTTGCTTTTTTTTTCTTCTTCTTTTCCTGTTCCTGTTTCCAGGGGTGGAAGCTTGATGATGTCTAGCTGCCAATATGTGCTGGCTTTTATTGATGCTTGCCGACCAGGCTCTTTTCAGGGAACAGGCAAGAGACCGAGGGGGCGATCAACTCTGCACGTGTCCAATCGGTCCCAGGCTGGGGAGCTGAAACTGGGTGCTGGTCCGTGGAGGAGGAGCAGCAACAGGACTGGACTTGAGAGGGGAGCTGGTCGGAACCCAGGTTAAACAAGGTGGGCTCGGGCGCAGGTCGGGTGGAGGAGGAGGAGGGACGACAAGGCTTTTGAAAGACATTGACTGGTAGTCTGGGCTGCCAAGCGAGCAAGCGGATGTTTCTGCGAGGGCGCTCAGTCGCGCTCGTTACTTTCTCGACTTGGCTAGCGCCTCGACAATTTAGGTACTATCAGCGTTGTCAAGCTTGGTGGGGTAGTGATGCTTGTATCTTGCAGGGGGGACCCAGGCTCTGCTCTTGCAAGACTTAGTAGGTACTTAGCACCACGGAACGGGTACGAGTACGGAATGCTTCTGCCCACTATAGCAGGTAATGCTGTTGTATGTAGCATGCGGCTGTGTGGGCATGGCACACAGTACATGACAGCAATACAGATAGATGACTACTGATTGACGACACAACATGTTTGTTCTTGTCTTTTCGTCCTCAGCGTCTGTCTTCATTTCTCTGACGGCGGCCGACTGTTGTGTGAGCAGCGAGAGGGAGGACAAAAGAAAAAAAGATAAGAGAAAATATAATCCTCAGCCTTGTGTGTGAGATTCGAGAGGGATCAGGTCCATCCCTCATGCAGGTGCTCAGAAAATCTCATGTGAGTGGAATCTGACGCTGTTTTTACTCAGTACAATCCATCAACGCTACCACACACGCACACAAAAAGTATCATCAATGCTGATTCCTAATTTGTCCTCGCCGGTCGCCGTCCAGTAAGGCCGGCCGTTTCAGAGGGCCACTGTTGTCTGTGATTTATTGTATTTTTATTTTCCTAATTTTTTTCGGTACCTTTTTTTCTTCTTTCCTGTTTCTCTTTTCCACCCCCACCCCTCAGGGTTGTTCCCGATTCCGGGAGGGATGGGATTTGTGTGTGTGCGCCAGACAAATTGATGATGCCAAAACCCAGTCTTCCCGCAAGCAAGCGCCATGAGATCCACCGAGGAAATGCCTTGTCTCTCCCATGAGCACAGCCAATCATCGGAGTCTATCCGGGTCTGATGTAATAGGTACCGTCCCTCCCGCCCAAACATGACGGTACACAACTAAAATGGCTGCCTTGTTATTGTTGAATTGGCACACTGGACGAACCTGTTCCTGGGGTTCAGCCTCGGCGCTTTCAGAAAATGGCAAGTATCAACATTTGAATCGAGATCTCGTCTCGCAGAAGCATGAAAGGGGAATTCTTGGAAAAACCAACCTGCCGGATCTGATGCATCACCAATTGGAGACCGACAGGTCACTCTCCTCCCCCTGTTGCTACAATTACTGTACCAACACTGTCTATCGACCACCGCTTGGAATGCTTCCACGTCTCAGACCACCAACCTCCACCTCTTCCCCTCCCCCTTCTTCTGGCATGGTGTGTGTGTGCCCTTAGCTGCCGGAAGAACATCAATTCCCGACAACAGGAACAGGATGCCCGAAATATTCCAGACACACGGCTCATGGGTCACTGAAAGTGATAGACCACTTGCCGTGTGAGTATGTCTCCTCTTTTTTTTGCTCCAGGAAAAGTCAGGTACTGTAACCTCTGGTCTCCTCAAGAGTATTTACTTGTACTTACGTTGTGGGGCCGGATTCGATATGTCCCCCCGCCCGCCGCCACCCCCTGGCTGCAGCTGCCAGGTTCGCCTCTGCCCCCCATCCACGCTGGCAGGCTGGTACCCGCTGGTCGTTCGTCACGTCGAGCCATCGAAATCGACGGTTGCGTATCGTACCATGTGAATGAACTGACCTGTCTGGAGGATACTCGGTAATCACTCATCCTGATGACGGTTGAAATATCATGGACGGTGGATCGATCGGCACGGGTGTCACCCTGCAACGACTCTTGTTCTTTCCCTTCCCCTTTCCCCCTTGACGTGGAGTCTCTTCTGATCGCCGTCCCTAAGGTCTTCTAGAATCAAGAACTTTGGAAGGCACTTGAATCCGAAGGGCAGGAGAGAGGTCATACCTAATCTGTTCCTGACAGTGACATTGTTTTGAATTAGATCAAAGAGAGTCAAGATTGGTCCGTACCATTTTATTGCCCGATGTCGCATTATGCAGTGAGCGGCGCAAGGGACGATGAACCCCTACTTCAACATACTCCAACAACAACTCGGGGTATGAACACACCTGCAATTGACTCAGGGGATGGTCGCAAGCTCCATGTTTCAAGGATAGACATGTAGGAGAACAGATGTGTGCCCTAATGCGGGGGAAGGAAGCTGGCCGTGCCGCAGCCAGCGGTACTACTGCATGTACTCTACATACCATCCATGCCGCCCGGCTTTGTCAGGTTCAAATCACCAGCCATCTTCAACTATGCAAAGCCTATCATTCCCGCCACATTTTTCTTTCGTATCTCGACACCGTCTGGCCACTCGTAGCCTACCCCTCCGGCCTCTAGAGCTGTCAATCTGACAAAAGGGACGGCCGCATGCATGTCTCACCTCACCTCAACGAAGGTAGGGGTAAATCTCATCAACCTGCGGAACGCATTGTGTACCATGCGCAGGGTTAGGTCCTTGGAACCTGCTCTCTCCATGCTCACAGGGAGCTGCTGCATCCTGGCTATGCCGATTATCGAGCCGCGGTACGACCTTCTTTTCTTCCTGCTGTCCCCGCTGCTGCTGCTGCTGCTGCTGCAACCTGCAACCTGCATTTCCGAGCAAGGAAGTTTCTGGGGTTGCTTTGCATACATGGTATATGCAGGAAGTTGTTTTTTTTTTTTTCCTTTCTTTGTTTCTTTTTTTTTTTTTTTTTTTCGTTCTTCTTGCCTTTCAAGAAACTCAACAGAGTGCGCGGTGGGTTCCTCCTGCAATACATCGTACCACATCCAAAAGGCCGGGCGCTCCGAGCGTCACTACATAATCATATGGTAGTATTGAGAAGGATTGGGCCGATGTCTTGGTACGGCCAAACAAGAAGAGTAAGAAGGGGGAAGGGGGCCAAACAGGTTCTTTGAGTGCTTCACAAGGTAGGTTGGTGACCTAGGTATGTATATCTGGGGCGTGTTATCGCCTACGAACCATGGTCCTGCAATCCCACTTGCCGTCGTGATACCGCCGTGGGAGGTTTAGCCCGGAATCCGGATCTTGCCAGTCCACACCGCCCCACATCTGCTCCTCACCCTCCTCTACATATCCAGGCTCCGTCGCGTACTATGTATGTAATATTTAAAGTACCAAGTACTATAGTGACTATGAGCCAAGGACTGAGTCAGAGAGAGGTGCGAATGGCCTCAATGGCGTCAGGCTACGTTGCAGCAGGCGTGCGTGTGCTCACAAAAGGTCGGCCTGCATAAATGGTTCTGACAGTTCTGACCAGAAAATAGTAAGTATCTCACCTTCCTCCCAGCCCAACCACACTATCACAACAATCAATATGCATGTCAGAGAGAGGGGCGGGGACCAACGACTGCAGTTCTACTAATGCAATGGCGTGTTATAAGTACCTCGCTTCGGCTGGTCTCATCCGGCTCGCGCTGCAGTCTGCATTCAGAGCCTAGCCACCAGAACAACAACAAACATGTGCAAACCATCCCTCTCCAACTCTAATTGGCCGGCTCTTCCTTCCTCGACTTCCCTCCTTTCTGCAGCAGGGCGGCAGCGGGGCTCTCTCCCTCTGGACCTGGGGGGGGGGTTCCCTTGAGGACCAGGACAGGCAGCCCCCTGCTTATCTGCGTGTTTTTTTTTTTGGGTCCACAGCGGTGCAGCAATTGCATGCAGCAGCGCTTCCTTAACCCGCCCGAGAGGACAGGCATAAGCCCGAGGATCAGGCCTAGGCTCTTGAGGCTAGCAGCAGGCAGAAAGATTCCCCTGTGAGGTATTCTTTTTTTTCCTTCTCTTTTTCTTGGGTGACTTGTCTTTACTGCAAAGATGTGTGTGTGTAACAGGGAAATGACCGTACAGATCGAGGGTGGGGCGTAAAAAACAGGCAGTGACAAAAGTTCGAACCAGGTGAGAAGTACTGATACTTCCAGGCCATGTAACCTATTGTAAAGCATGCACAACACCGCATAAGCCCTGTCTGCGCACGTGCGGTAGTCCCCAGCGCTTGACTGGTGTTGTCGTTCTTGTTTCTTGCCCTTGGGGGCCGCCATCTTTCGTCTTGTCTCCACCATCGTGGTGGACCGGTTGGTGAACCCTGATGGTGCTTCGCCCTCCCCAAGTTGGATCGAAATTATAACGGAGGTTTGCGGAGGCACGGGAGGCTTCTTGAAACTTCTGGCGAGGGCAGATGCGGGATGGGCTGGTTGCTTAGCCTCGTTGACCGGGCAGACCATGCCAAGAACGCGGCGCGCTTTGTACTTTGTTTTTTACTGTTCCACAGCCCGGATAGAGTTGGTGGAGGAAGCAAGAGGCACGTTAAGTGGAATAAGAGAGAGAGAGAGAGAGCTTATTGGTTATATGTACACCTACTCATCAGCAAGGAGGCCCAAGGCAGGTCCTTTTGGCCGCCAAAGTCTTGCAGTTCACGGCACCCTGGGAGCAGCAGCGTTTAGAAGATGGAGAGGGGTCTACAGAAACAGGGCATCGGTGCCGATGTCAAGAAGCGAGGTGGGGAGAGTAGAGTAGACAAGCTCACTGTGGTGGAGCATCGTGTTCTTCCCGAGTACAACTGACGACGGAGGTATCTTTCCGGATGTGACGAGGGGGGCCTGTCGAATGGAGGACAAAAAAAGAAAAAGGAAAGAATACGTAGTAAATACATGGAGAAAAAAAATTGGTAAGGGAAACGGCTAGAAAAGCGCCGGGAGACTTCGTATCACGGAAGCGATGAGGCCATTCCCAGATTTTGGACGAGGGACGCGGAAAGGAAGACTCTTGGCCTGGCTAGCTTTGCGATGGTCTTATCACTTGGCGTAGTTTCTCTTCTTGCTTCGCTACCGCTTCCAGTAAGGCACGTCCGGACACTATATGCATTGACCTTTTGAACAGGGAGGAGCAATCGTGAGTTCGGCCCTGAGCGGCTACAAGGGGGGAAAACGCGCAGCTCCCTTGTTCCTGTTGCGGCCGAGAGCTGCTTCGTGGTCTGGCTTTTCATGAATAGCCTCAAGATGTGGTGAAGCGAAATCCCGATGCCGCTCTGAGATCTCGATCGAGATTCCATTTTTCTCACGGTTGGTACCGGCCCCTGCACACGTATACTATATTAGTTGTGATAATTTTCTCATAACCACCTTCTAACGCCGGCTCATCGGCCGAGGACGTCGTTAGTATACGCGTCAAGATCCGAATCCTCTTTCCAGATTTCGTGGAGCCCGCCTTTCTCAGGGCAAGGTGGGCCAGTGGGCAAAGGTGGAAATGGAATGGAGGCAGGACTGAAAGGAAAGAGAAAGGAGGAGAGAAAAAAAGAAGAAAAAAACAGAAAAAAACCTGGATCAGGGCTTGAGAAGAATCTGGTTCCGAATTCGAGGTCCGGGGGTGGCGGCTATGTAGACGAGCCGGGGGCCCGGATTAGGGGGTTGAGCGAAAAGCCAACGTCATCTCTGGAAAGATCGTGGGGAACAGGGTGGACCTGAAGGTGAAGGTGAAGGTCAAGTAGACCTGTGCTGGATGAGGCCTTCATCGCAGCGCAACAACTCTCACGATGGAGAAGGCATATGCTGAATTCTGCTTTGCTGGTATGGTATATGGACCAGGCTGTCAGCAGCAACAGATGGACAAGACGAAAGGTACCACCAATACAACACAGTCGGTCTTTTTGATGGTCGGTCAAAGTTTAGATTTATGAAAGCTGACTGTTGTGTTTCGGCTTGCTCCGAGACGGACAAAAATGCAACAGCCTCTCTCGTAAGTTCTCTTGTCATTCTCCATTCTCGATGGTGAGAGGGGAGGAAGGAAAAAAAAAAAAAAAAAGAGAGTCCTTTGACCGAGTAGACGCAACGTTACTGCAACTCAATCTGCCGCCGCAGACAGCCCTGCAGCCAGCTGACCGTTGGGAGAATGGGAGTGGCCTGTCAGTCTTGGTTGAGCAAATGCTAAGCCTCAAACGGTGCCCAACTGTCCCGCAGGACCATTACCACCTTCATCCTATAGGATCGTTTCCGAAACCACACGAAACCATGACCACAATTTTCTAATAAAAATCGAATAAGAATTTATCACAAGTTGCGAAGAGGGTGAAAAGAGCGTCATAATGACCGTAGTAGACGGGCACTGATTCAAAGCACAAGCTCAAGGCTAGAGAGCACCGGAGCCTCAAAGCACGGTCGAGATCGTCTCGGTGCCGTCTGCCGAGCTCTTAGCTAACTAAGCCCTGCAGTGCTCTTTGCTCAGACAAAAGACAGACTACTACTGGTAGACCCAGAATCGTGCATGCTAAGAAGGAACGGGGGAAAAAACATCTGACAAGGCTGAATTGATCGGCCTTGGGATAATAAAATTCCTGTGGTATAATCGCTATAGTAGTTTAATTATCATCGTATTGTGGCAGGCGCAGTTGCAGATCTTCCTAGACACGCGCAGTCGGCAATTTACTGAGTTACTGCAATGCCATTTGCGGTGAGGAATGCGTGGCGGGGAATGCTGTGCTGATTGGTCGAGCTAATTAGAGCTACAGGCCCCCGCCCCCCCCCCTAACCCCCCCTAAGTGACCAACCAAAAATAACCCTGACCAGAAAGATCCTCTTGTTTACGTCCTGTACGTACAAACAAGGCTCTGCAATCCACACTCATCGACATTGGATCCAGGTTACATGCCACATCTTGCAGTGTCCAACCAGGTCTGTAATACGAGCAATGGGACGAAGATGAACAGGTGCTTCTGATGCAAGGCTCAAACCCAATCTCGGGCCTCAGCTCGTAGCGTCTGACGTCACAATGAAATTCGCAAAGGAGCTCGAGAGAGATCTCGTCCCAGGTAAGGAGGAGGAGAGACGCCACCTAATCCACACATTTCTGCCCGAAGACGGGAAAGAGCTGACTCGATCGCAGAATGGCGGGTCAAGTATCTCAACTACAAGTCTGGCAAGAAGCACATCAAGGCCATATCGAGGGCTATCAGTCGTGCTGATGGCACACCGGCTTCCATCTTGCCCAGCAGGAGGTCCGACATCCTGCCATCTGATATACCACATCCGTTCGGCACGCCATCACCACCGAGCCGCAATTATGACCTGAGGAGGGCTGAACTCGCGGCCGAAGATGGTGATCCGCTGCGGACTAGTCCGGCCCCCATGGGTCGGTCTCCTCCACGGCCTGTCGCTGTGCCGCAGCGTGGCGAGCGTCAGAGGTTGACCGAGGGGGCGGACTCGGACATGCAATATGGGAGCATTGTCCCCACACCCGCTGAGGGCCATGATGACCCATTCCTCACCCACAGGGCAAGCCTACTAGAGCTCCCTGGACCCGCCATGAGGGTGCCTTCAAACACATCCATCGGTCAGGGGGCAAGACCATCCAACAACCGCGTCAGCTCCGCCTTCTCGCTGGGTCGGCAGGCCCTGCAGCGGACTGCTTCCATGGCGGGGTCGCATCGAGAGAGTCACGATGGGCACCGCCAGGAACCTGACAGCCTCGCCCTCCCCTCTGGAGCGACGTTCCAGAGCTTGACCCCAAGCGACATACAGAGTCCCCGCGCTCGGCTCCGCAGGATGTTCACCATGACGGGCTCCACAGCTGAGCGTCGCAAGTCGAGGGGCGAGTACGACTTGCGCGCGCTGGACGAGGTCAGGGAGAAGGAGCGCGAGTTTGCCGAGTTCCTCGACAGCGAGCTCGACAAGGTGGAAACTTTCTACAGGCAGAAGGAGGACAGCGCCGGCAAGAGGCTGGCCTTGCTCCGCGAGCAGCTGCACGAGATGCGTAACAGGCGGACATCGGAGATCGCGGAGGCTAGGCGCCGGAAGCGCAATGGAGAGACAAACGGACAGCACGCAAAGGAGAACGACCAGGCCACCGGGGCTAAACTTCCGCTGCTCGATCCCCTGAAGGCAAAATTGTTCAGGCCCGGTCCGAACTCCAAGGCCATGCAGCGTCTGGGGACACCTGCACACGGCAATCAGGGCAATGATGGAGGTCGTGATTATTCTCGTCGTCCGCCCGAGGATGAGGTGCCCTACCGCACCGCAAAGAGAAAGCTGAAGTTGGCCCTGCAGGAGTTCTACCGTGGCCTCGAGCTGCTCAAGTCCTATGCATTCCTGAACCGAACAGCCTTCAGAAAATTGAATAAGAAATATGACAAGACTGTCCACGCGCGGCCACCCTACCGTTACATGACGGAAAAGGTCAACAAGAGCTGGTTCGTCAACTCGGACGTCCTGGACGGGCATCTGCAGGCCGTCGAGGATCTGTACGCTCGATACTTTGAGCGTGGTAACCACAAGATCGCAGCCGGCAAACTGCGGAGCCTCAGCAAGAAGAAGAGAGACGAATCTGGCAGTGCCTTCCAGAACGGCATCTTCATCGGTATCGGCGCCGTCTTCTCGATACAGGGACTCGTATATGGTGCAGAGCTCCTATTCGACAAGGATGAGGAAGTGAGGACGCAGACGAGCTACCTGTTGCAGATCTACGGGGGCTACTTCCTCATGTTGTACCTGTTCAGCTTATTCTGTCTTGACTGCAAGCTGTGGACGGCCAACAGGGTGAACTACCCCTTCATCTTCGAGTTCGACTCACGGAGCCAGCTGGACTGGAGGCAGCTGGCCGAGTTCCCCAGCTTCTTCTTGTTCCTCCTGGGCCTGTTCATGTGGCTCAATTTCACGAGATATGGGTCGCCAGATATGTACCTCTACTATCCGGTCGTCTTGCTCTGTGTCACCTTTGCCATCCTGTTTCTTCCTGCTCCGGTTCTATTTCACAAGAGCCGGAAGTGGTTCCTATACTCTCATGTAGGCTCCTCGAATTTGTTCTCCCCTTCTGCCAGTTGTATACGGGCTGATGCTGATGCTTTCGCAGTGGCGTCTATTCTTTGCAGGCTTATATCCCGTCGAATTTCGTGACTTCTTCCTAGGAGATATGTACTGCTCCTTGACATATGCCATGTGTGTAAGTCATCAGGCCGATAGTCTCCCATAACCGATTTCCTTCCCGCATATCTGACGGTCCGTACCAGAATATCGAGCTCTTCTTTTGTTTGTACGCGAATGAATGGGACAATCCTCAACGTTGCAACTCAAACCATTCACGCCTGCTGGGATTTTTTGCCTGTCTTCCACCTATTTGGTACGTGAAAGAGGCCTGCATCGACATGAGGAATTTCTATACTGACAGCTGCACAAGGCGTTTCTTGCAATGTATCCGGCGTTACAGAGATACCCGCAATATATTTCCACATCTTGTCAACTGTGGCAAGTACACGGCAAGCATTCTAGCAGGAGTCTTCTTGAGTGTCTACCGCATTCAAAATTCATACCAACACTTGGCCCTCTTTGTTGTCTTCTCGACCATCAATGGGTTCTATACAGGTTAGGCCAGGCGTCCTACTGTTCGTGTGCCGTGCAATAGCTTACCCTGTTCTTCTTCTGCAGCTTTTTGGGACATCTTCATGGACTTCTCTCTTCTGCAACCCCACACTCAGCATCGATTTCTTCGCGACATTACTGCTCTCAAATACCGCTGGCCGTACTACCTCATCATGGTTCTCGACCCAATTCTCCGTTTCAATTGGATCTTCTATGCCATCTTCACCCACAACACCCAACACTCGTCTACCGCCTCCTTCCTCATAGGCTTTTCCGAAGTCACCCGCCGCGGCATGTGGACGCTCCTGAGAGTTGAGAACGAGCACTGCACCAATGTCAAGCAATACAGGGCCTCCCGCGACATACCGCTGCCATATGATCTTGATGTCCCGGCCGATTATCTGACAAGCGGCAGAGTCAGCTCGGATTCGGGCGGCGGAAAGCAGGTTCAATCGCCCCAGATTACAGACGAGCTCGTGCGCAGCCCGTCTGGGGCAAGAGTCAGCTGGAGCGGCGTGGTGGCGCGCACGCCGAGCCGCCGTCAAACGGCCGCCGAGCCCCCACAGACACCTGGCGGACCTTCGGGTGCAGCAGAAGAAGCTCGCACGCCTGGTACCGGCGACTCGCCCAACGTGAGACGGCGGGCGCGCGCAGAGACAATGGGCAACAAGAGTATCAGAGGCATTCTTGCGGAAGCCCACAGACAAGACTTTGAGAAGAAGAGGAAGCCCGATGCCAAGGCTGGTGGTGGTGTGGTCCAGCTCGATGGAGCCCGTGAGGAGGATGAAGAGGACGATGACGAGTCTGATGAGGATGCAGTGCCCAGTGAGGGGGGCGTCGGATGGGGAGACCGGGTCGCTGCTCGATGAGAGGACGGAGATCAGAGAGGCGGCGATGTTGGCACGGCAGGGTAAAGCTGGTAACATCGATTGACGTGGGTGGCATAGTTGTTATTCATAAGAACGAAGAAAGAGCATGCTGATTTTCTCAGGTAGACGAAATGTATAGTGTCTTGCTGAAGAGATGGGCGTTGGCCTCGCTGATTCTATATTGCTGCTTGGCGGAAGCGTCCGCGAAACCGACCTGCTGCTGAGGATGTTTTTCGATTCGGTGTACCCATATTCATCTGCTCGGGCGCTTTTTGGTCAAGGACTAGGTCTTAAAAGGGAATGCACAGCACTCGCCAGCGACGCCTACAGCCCTGCAGCACCAGCGGGAACATTCAAAGCACAGCATGGCGTCGTGTCAGTACGGATGATCCGTTGCAGTTCAGAAATTTAGCTGCCCTGGGCTCAGGGCTACACTGCTATAACCTCTCATGCAATAAAAACCCCTATATGCTCATTTTCCTCGGTCGATATCGTCAAACGGCCCAGATACACCATAAGCTTCTGCTAATACATCGACCGCTTGGGCCGGATGGCAACCTGCCGTGCAATCCTGTCAACCAGTATCAAACACAAAGACCACCTTGCTTGAAACACCTTGATTGTCCATAGAAATCAAGACACACAGTCGTAGCAGTCGGCTCAATCCTGTCCCTCGATGACCATGCCGAGGGCATTGGGCATGCCAACAAGAATCTTGCCCCTGGGCACACGCACATCCTTGAGTCTCATACAGCCAAAGACATTCAGCTCTTTCAGGTTTGGACAGCTGCGGAAGATGCTGCCGACAACGAGGTCCGTGACCTCCTCACAGAAGCTGAGTTCGAGCTCCTGGAGCGAGGGATACGTGTTCTTGGGGCTGAAAACCTCCTCGAAGGCCTTGCTTGTGATGTGGCGGCACGCATGAATGTTCAGATTGCGCAGAGTACGACCAGAATGGGCCATGAGAGCTTTGAAGCCATCAGAACACAGACCTATGCCGTCCGGGTTTTCGCGGGGATTGGCAGAGTCGAGTTGCCGACACTTTTGTAGGTCAAGAAAGACAAGACCAGGGTTTTTCCAACCGGTGAAAAGACGGGCAAAGCCGGCGTCGGTCATCGCCTCACTGTCAGTGATACGGAGTTTCGATAATGTGTGACAGTTGGCATGGATAGCATCGAGGACTGTATTGTCGAGCTCCGGTGCCACGCGTAAAGAAAGGGTCTTGAGTCCGCCGCCGATTTTGCTAAGCACGTCGACCCAGATGTCAGAGTGCACATTCTTGTGAAGATTGATGCTCAAGTGTTGCAGGTTCTCGAGGTGGCCCAACTCTCGGACACCTTCGCCGCTAATCGCCTGGTTATGGTAGACCTTGATTCGCTTCAGTGAGGGAGCTGCATTCTTGAGCACCGCCAGACACCCATCATCGAAATGCTTGTCCGTATAATAGACCTGCAGTGACTGTAAAGGCTGACCCTTGGTAGTTAAATATTTTTTCCACATATCATTACTCAGGAGGTTGGCGCCGTGGACATGTAGTGAATGGAGTTCGAGCTGATCCCGCGAGAGAGCATAATCCAGGACCTCATCCTTGAACTGGATGGCATTCTTCAATTTCAGGCCTCTCATATTGGGCACGAGCTGAAAGATGCGGATCAGGTCGTCTGAGCTCAATTTGGTCGCGTCGTAGACTGTAACCTCACGAGCTGTTGGTTGGAGAAAAAGATTGAGGGTATTCTGGTCCATCAGACGCTTCTTGGAAAGCGAGCGAGAGATTTTGTCGACCATGCGGGGCGGCAACTCGCCTAGATCGTCTGCTAGGTCGATGTTCTTGGCGAGGGTCTCAATGCAGAGACTCATGAGACTCTTGGCCCCGATGACATAGGTACCGTCCAACATGCTGCTTTGATTCTTGCGGCGACGACCGACCGGGCCGCCAGGAGCTGGTTTCTTCTTCTTCTTGGCTGGGCCCTCCTCCTCCTTCTCGAGCTTCTTGCCACAGGGTGTGCACAGGAGACCGCCAGAAGGTGTCTCGCGAGTGTAGGGTGTGACTGTGAACCTAACTTGACACATTTCGCCTGTTCCGTGTTTCCGTTCAGTCATTGCAATAAGCCATGGGTATAAGAGAGCTTTGAGCGACACGTACAGTTTGCCATTTGCCCAGGCTGTGGGGCACTGGCCCTCATCAGCTCGTCGAGCAAATCAGCTTCTTCGTCAGAATCCGCAAGACGCTTCTTGCGTTTTTGGTAGCGTTTAGAAGACTTGATCTTATCAATAGCCTTTTGCTGATCCAATTTACGCTTGCGGCCGAGTTCACCTGCACCTTCGACATCCCCACCAGCACCGTTGACATTGGAGTTCGACGGTCCCTCACCAGCATCATCGTCATCGTCTCGTTGGGTTTGTGCATTGGCTTCATCTCTGCGACGTGCGTAATCGAGACGGATTTGGGTGGCATCGATATTGTGACTGGCCAAAAAGTCTGTCAATGCAGACTGGGGACCTCTGATGGTCCGACCTCGGCGCGTGACGCTCTGCACAGACTGGTTGTTCTGCGCACTTACTGCTTGAGATGTGGCAGTCTGCACGGCAACGATTTGCATAGAAGCAGCCTGGCTGATAGTGCTTGGTACACTATTGGACGGCGCTGTGTTTGTCATCTGGGCATGTGCACCCTGAGCAGCAGAGGTAGTACTTGGGGCTTGCTGTTGAGCAGCCTGGACGCGCTGTTGACCAGCCCTCGTAATGCGGGCCATCTTCGTGTTTGTGACTTGTAGGATTGCGGCTGACAAGGCGACGAATGATGGTGTTATACCGGGAGAGGTCAGATGGACTTGGTCATGCCGAGACTGGAAGGCATGCAAGGTTTGCTGGGTCTTTATCCGAGGTGAGGTGAGGTGCGGCTAATGCGGAAATCGTTGAGAAGAAATTGAAAGAATGTTCAAAAGCGGGGTGACTGGCTGCGTGGCAACGGTTACAGACAAGAAGAAGAAGGGAAAAAAAGAGATACAAGTTTGGTCTTAGACTAAGCCTCCAGGGATGCAAAGAAGGCGGGAGATGCAGGCGCGTAGGGGACGCGCTATCCCGTGCTTGTCATTCATGCAAGCACTTTACGGTGGTAGGCACTGAGGTCCACTAACCCCAGGCGGGTCTAAGTGCTTACGCTGCCCCGCTTAGCACAGGTATTTTGTCCCGGCTTGCGCTGGTAAATGGGATTTTGCCTTTATGGGACCCACCTTTCCACATGATAGCGCGCCAGACTAGGACGCGAGGCATTGGGTGGCAACCTCCCAGACTCCAACTGAAAGGAAAGAGCGCCCCTAACAGGCATGAAAGCCGCTTGTTTTTCAAACTTTACTACGCCAAAGGGACGATTTCTTTGCTGTTCTGCTCCCTACAGTCACTGCCCTGTCTTTCCAGCCGAGCAGCAGCCAGACACTTCTCTGGCCGTGGTCCTTCTCAGGACATCACTCCTCGCCATTACCATCCCAACTTGATTGACGGACGGGTCGCCTCGGATTACACCTTTGACGGTACCATTACACCTTTGACGGTACCATTGCCTGCAGAGGCAAACCTGATCTTAGCCTTCAAGATGGCGCGAACTAGGAGTTCTCGGTCTGTCCAAGCTGGTGCTATGGGTAAGTGTTGACCTCGGCGATGAATAGAGGCATCGTAATGGAGCAAGACTGAGCACCGTGAGACTGACCTGCATTTGCTAGCCGAGCCCGCCTCCGCCTCTCCCAGCGCCTCAGCCAACACCGCGAATCTCCTCAAGCGCCCTCGCGGTCGCCCGGGCAAGGCACGTACTTCTACCGATGCAACCGTCAGCAGAGATTCACGCTCCTCTGCCTCCACCTCAAACTATTCAGAGTCTGCCTCGGGATACTCGACCCCGCTCACTAGCAATGTGCCCACGCCTGCTCCAGAGAAGTCGACTCGTGCTGGAAGAATTGAGGTCGTAATTCCTGTGGTGAAGAATCGCAAGGACACTTCTGATGCCATGCAGAAAGCAAGAGAATTCTTTAAGGGAAACGGCTCCAATCGAAAGCGTGGGTTGATGGAAGTTGCCGATAGTGACGATGAGATGTTGGACTTGTCTCCCAGTGCCGCAGGCACCAACAACGACGAGAAGGTGGCTCGACAACTGCAAGAGGAGCTCGATCGACAGGCTGCTGAGGCCCTGACCTTTGACGGTGGCCAGGATCCATTCGGTTACGATGCAGTTGAGGACAGTGACGATGCTTTGGTTGTCCACACTAAAGGCAAAGGCAAGGCTGTCAGTGCAGGCCCGCCTCGGCGTGGTCGCACAGCAGCAAAATCTGTCGTGTCTGATACCGATGATGATTTCCTTGCTGACTCCGACTTCGACTATTACAACCCCCCGCTAAGAAGCAGAAAACCGTCACGGGCAAGGGCAAGGGTAAGATGGCTGCGACTGTGTTCTCTGACGATGACGACGATGTATCTGGTATGTTGATGGTCTACATGATCCTTTCTTATTCTGTGGAAGTGATCCAAACCACCCTGTTGCAGTCCATCACCTGCTGACACGATCTAGTCCCGAGCAAGCGGCAGGTTGCAAGGCGAACCAAGAAGGATATCATTCCAGAGACAGATGACTCCGTTTTGGACGCACTCAGCAGTGATGACTTCAAAGCTACTGATGACGACGAAGGCATGTCGGAAGACGATGATGCAGGAGATCAACCGAGTAGGATTCGGGGCGCCTCTCGTCGCGGCTTCTCGGCATACAAGAATAAGAAGGGCCAACAGACCGTTCGAGGCAAGCTGGAGTTGAATCATCCACTTCTTAAGACTATGTGGGATGACCTCGAGAAGATGACACGCCTGAATGCCGGTAAGGCTGAGCAGCCGAAGACCATTTCTCGCCACCTCAAACCCTTCCAGCTGGAGGGCCTTGCCTGGATGAAAGCCATGGAAAAGACCAAGTGGAAGGGCGGCCTTTTAGGCGATGAGATGGGCCTTGGGAAGACCATTCAGGCTGTCAGCCTCATCATGAGCGATTATCCTGCCAAGCAACCCACGCTTGTGCTAGTCCCACCGGTCGCTCTCATGCAATGGGTCAGCGAAATTGACAGCTATACCGACGGAACACTGAAGACGCTCGTCTATCACGGCACGAATCCCAAGGCCAAAGCCAAGTCGGTCAAGGACTTGAAGAAATACGACGTTATCATGATGTCTTACAACAGCTTGGAGTCCTTGTTCAGGAAGCAGGAGAAAGGCTTCAAGAGAAAGGACGGCCTGCACAAAGAGAAATCGTTGATCCACGCTATCCAGTTCCACCGGGTGATCTTGGACGAGGCTCATTGTATCAAAACCCGTACGACCATGACAGCAAAGGCCTGCTTCGCTTTGAAGGTTGATTACCGCTGGTGTCTCACCGGCACACCTCTCCAGAACCGCATCGGCGAGTTCTTCAGTCTGATCAGATTCCTCAACATTCACCCCTTCGCATCGTACTTCTGCAAGCACTGTCCTTGCGAGTCTCTCAACTGGGACATGGACGAAGAGCACGTGTGTAAGGGCTGCAAGCACAGCGCTATGCAACATATCAGTGTTTTCAATCAAGGTATGCCTATTCTCTATACACGTGCCTACTTGGCTCACTGACACGGCTTGTAGAGCTCTTGAACCCTATCCAACGCTACGGTAACTTTGGTCCTGGCAGAGAGGCTTTCCAGAAGCTCCGCATGATGACCGACCGAATCATGTTGCGCCGTCTCAAGAAGGATCACACCAACTCCATGGAGTTGCCCGTCAAGGAGATCTTTGTGGACCGCCAGTTCTTCGGCGCCGCAGAGAATGACTTTGCCAACAGTATCATGACCAATGGACGTCGGAACTTCGACACATACGTTGCTCAGGGTGTTCTTCTCAACAACTACGCCAACATCTTTGGTCTCATCATGCAAATGAGACAGGTCGCGGATCACCCTGATCTCATCCTGAAGAAGAACGCAGCGGAGGGGCAGAATGTCCTGCAGTGCATTATCTGCGACGAGCCCGCTGAAGAAGCCATACGGTCTAGGTGTAAGCATGACTTCTGTCGCGCATGTGCGAAGGCGTACCTCAACTCTCAGGATCAGCCTGACTGCCCCCGCTGCCACATTCCGCTGTCCATTGATCTTGAGCAACCTGAGATCGAGCAAGATGAGACTCTTGTTAGGAAGTCGAGCATCATCAATCGAATCAAGATGGAGAAATGGACTTCGTCCTCCAAGATCGAGCTGCTGGTCCGCGAGCTGCACAAGCTTCGCTCCGACAAAGCCACCCACAAGTCGATCATTTTCTCCCAGTTCACAACCATGCTGCAGCTCATCGAGTGGCGCTTGCGCCGCGCAGGAATTTCAACTGTGATGCTGGATGGCTCCATGACTCCAGCTCAGCGCGCGGCGTCCATCAACCACTTTATGACGAATGTGGACGTGGAGTGCTTCTTGGTGTCCCTCAAGGCTGGTGGCGTGGCGCTCAACCTCACGGAGGCTTCTCATGTCTTCATTGTCGATCCGTAAGTCTGCATCCTCAAATACATTACGTATCAAGTACTAACTTGATAATTGCAGATGGTGGAATCCAGCGGCTGAGTGGCAGTCTGCCGACCGGTGCCACCGCATCGGACAGACGCGCCCATGCACCATCACTCGCCTCTGCATCGAGGACTCGGTCGAGAGTCGTATGGTTCTCCTCCAGGAGAAGAAGACAAACATGATCAACTCGACCATCAACTCGGATGACGCGGCTATGGAGTCATTGAGTCCGGAGGACCTTCAGTTCCTTTTCCGCGGATCATGAGCGGCTCAGGGCGGACTGACTCCGCAGATGCGCTGGGGAATCCCAGCTTTCGGCGCATTCTCCTTGCCCTTACTTCTGATTTCTGCAGATCTGCCCGCCATTTTACTTTGTGCGATGGTTTGTGTCGATACTTTTACACTATACGTGCTGATCAGACCATGCCCGTGGTAGTGGTTGGGGATCAAAATCAGCACCTTTGTTTTTTGTTCTTTTGAGTCATCACTTTGACGGCAAATTCATGACAGCAATGCGGCTTGTACACGATTATTCTTTTTCTTAATGTGTGAAGAGACAAGAAGACAAATGATATCAGGACGCAGGAGTCACCCTGTCATGGTATGTCTTGAGAGCTGGCGTTTTTGATGATGGAAGTATAGTTGGCGGCGTTCCACGAGGCAGAAAAGGGACAATGTTTCTATTATCTGTTTCCCTGAAGACTCCAGAAACAGAATCAATGACGTTCATGTGTACGCCAGCTCCTGTCACTTCAAGTGTAGATAAAGATGATTGTTGGACGTATAGCTCTAGATGACGAGATTAGTAGATAGATTAATAGATCTTGTCCGACAGAGAAGGGATAGCGCTATCTATTAGGCCGGTCGCGCATTCGTCCCAATCATTGACTTGTTTGCTGATGGAAGATCTACTGTGTCTGCACCTACATGGGTGTATTTCAGTGGCTTATGATGATATGAGTGTGCTTGGTCTCAATGTGGACGGATGGGTCGCCGACGGAAGACGGTTTCGACCAGGCGAGACCTGCAAGCATTAAATCAAAACTTACCGAGTCGACGTCGTTGAGCAATCAGGACCATAGTGCTGGCATGGAATAGGCCGTGCGAGAGTGCTTGTTACATCTTCAAACATTGCTCCTGGGGGGACTAAATGTTGGAAATATCAAGAGAACACCGTTGAGAGAATGTATTAGCGTCGTTGGGAGAGTGGGCATGGGTCAGCAGTTGTTTATGGCCCTATCTAAAAATTACAACAAGCGCAACAGGATCCTTGTAAAGGTGTTGCTGACAGACGGCCCGCGGCCCCTGGCACCGCCTCTACTGCTAGAGTACAGTAAGTACAAACGCAGTACTTCATACACGGTACATTACCGCTACCGTGGCGATAGCGGCCGGCGCCCCTCGACGACCGGGCCCTCTAATCTATGCGAACTGCCGCTGGTGCTGTGCTAAAAGTGGACCATTCTTTTCCGAACACAGGCCAAATAGTAGCTTTCGCGCTTCCTCGAATTGTTCCTCTCGACCTCTGGCCTCGCTCTCCTCTCAACGTTGGTCGCTTTCAGCTGGCATCAACACTGCTGTCGACGCGTTCTCGATCTTGCCCCGCTCCTTCTCAGTCCTATCGAAGCGTACCCTTGCCCCGATATCCGTCGCGACCGCGTTGCTGCCCCTTTTCTCCGACGAGGCGTCATTTGGGAATTCCACGATGCGATGGCTCACCTCTTTCGCGGGCTATTGTGCCCCTCTCTTCCTGATCATGTCGCCTGTCCTGTCGTACAGTGATCAGGCTCTCTCGATGCACCGGAACAAGTCCAGCGCGGGCTTCTCCCTCGACATACCGCTCATTATGCTAGTAGCGTCCTTTTTCAGGTGCGACCCAGTAGAGTCTTCGAGCGATCGGCTCCCGGTGCTCTTCCTATACTGACAATTGAACGTCGACAGGATATTCTACTACCCCGGTGCCCGATTCGACGGCGCTCTCCTGATCCAATCGTTTCTCATGGTGATCATGCAGCTCCTGCTCCTCAAGATTGCACTGGATCACCGGCCAGGGCCCGCGTCCAAGGGCGGTGACGCCGCTCTACCATTCGCCGGCGCGTCAAAAGAAGGGCTCTGGGAAAGACGGAGGCCATACCAGTTCTGGCAGTGGAGGTCACCCAAACCGTATGTGGTGTCCAAATCGCCTCCTCTGTAAGACTTGTGTGTATTCGGCATGCTGACACTGTTCGCCCTTTAGGTACTGGCAGTTCTTGCTGTACCTCTTCATCGCCCTCACGGCACTCGAGCTCATCCTCGCACCCTTTGCCAGTATCTACGCTTTATACTCAGTCCTGTTGGGCTACGTTGGTCTTTCAGTCGAGGCGACGTTGCCCCTGCCGCAAATTTTCGCCAACGCCCGCTCACGATCCTGCAAGGGCTTCCGGGTGTCAGTGTTGGCTAGCTGGCTGGCAGGAGACGCCATGAAGATGTTTTGGTTCTTCACCTCGACGACAGAGATCCCTTGGGCTTTCAAACTGTGCGGTATGTTCCAGGCGGGCTGCGACTGCTTCCTAGGAATTCAGTATCTGATGTACGGAAACGGGGATCACAAGCTGAAAGAAGACGGCTCGCTGCACATGGAGCAACCCATGGAAAAGAACACAGTCCTGCCCCTGCCGGCCACGAATGGAAGTTCGATGGTGAGTGGCCGCCGGACGCCATTCGAAAAGTCACTACAATAAGGAGGTTGCGAGGGGCATGATCGTGATATTTGGCTGTTCTACATATAGATCTAGAGATACCGGCAATTTTGGTATATCAAGTCCTCTGCCAGCTTTGGTTGTACAGCCACCCGTGTGCCTCATACCAGGAATCTGCCGCGGGTGCGTTTTTTTCTCCATCAACTAATTGATTGATTGCCTACTAGCTGCTTCATGCTTCTGCAAGCCACTCGTCATTGCTTCTGCAGACAACCTGGCTCCCTTTGATCGCCCGAGCCATTAGTACTTGATACTGCAAGACAACCAGCCACCTGGATCATCAGCCATTGCGCACCCAGCAGATGTCTCTGAAATTTCAAAAAAATTGGGATGGTTCAGCAGGAGCTACTGTGAATTTTGCTGAATTTCAACGGCCCTCCTAGAGTGGGTCTGCTGCTAGATTGGGTGTTGTTGTGCCAACCCTCAAGGTTCCGCCCTACCACCATTTCACCAATTGCCCCAGAACCCTGGAGTTGTTGATAGTCGTCGACCTTCAACCTTCACCACTTACTTCTTCTGCTTGGCAACCACCCCACAACCTCTTGTTCCTTGACCACTTTCTTCCCCCTCCCCCCCCTCCACTCCCAAGTCTACAGTTTGGCAGCTGTTCGGTGTCTCACTGGCTCGACTGATCAGGTCGCCCCTCTTGGAGCGTCTGCTGCTTCCTTGCGAGACTGCCAAGCTTTCAGCACTTTACTGCAGACCCCGCTGGGGATTTAAAATAAACATACGGTCCTGTTCTACCTTGAGCGCATACGAAACCTTCACATCTCATATCTCCCCCTTCGCCAACCTCGTCATTGCCAGCCAAGAGGCAACAGCTTGCGGCTCGATCCTACCTCAGCCTCTCGCATCTGCGGACGACCTGCACTACATCGCATCTGGCGGCTCATTGCCTGAGCAAACCAAGAACCAGATCGAACAACCCGCATCAGAAGGTCAGTTTTGAAACCCTGCTTATATTTCACAACAAGCACAACGCGATCCGCGCTTCCTCTCAACTCCTGCTTTCCCACTAGGCGCGCTTGGAAATATTGTCCTTGCCCATCCATACCACGAGGCAAGAACCATTGTCCTGCTCCACATCCTCCCACCTCGCCCGCACTTGACCTTATTTGGTTCTCATATCTTCCTTACCTCCATAATCAAATCATATCAACGCCTCACCACCACTTCTTTTCTTGTTCTCGCATTCTCCATACACTCACGACTGAAACCCAAGGCAGCTCTTGGACGACCGAGTCTCATCCACCAATTCGTCACCCACTCACCCACCCACAAGCACACACATCATTCGCCAACTTGACCCTGACCTCAACAGGTTCGTCACTACTCACACTCTCCAGGTCCTGCGTCTGCTGATCAAGGTTGTTGTTTCCTTTCTAGACACCATGGTCGCCAACTTCCGTACGTACGAGGGCCAGCTGCGTCTGCTCACTGCTGTCATCGCAGCTCATCCCGAGCTCAAGCTCAATTACAAGGGTAAGTCAAAACTTGGGAACCATTGGTGGTTTTCCTGGCTGTCCTGGATCCCTTCGCGTCTGCACCTTCTGGCCTTCCTTTCACGTTACCTTTTACCACCACCATCACCCAACACCCTTCCCTCACCCCACTCTTCATAGACCACAGCACATACGCCCACGCCCACGCCCCAAAGCTGTATCTAGTTGATCGAGGCTGGTTCTGACTTGATCAGAATTGGCTAAGCATTTCGGCTCTGACTGGTCCGAGTCCGGCCTCGAGCATTTCTTCCGCCCGATCAAGAAGAATGCCAAAGAGATCCAGGGCCTGGTCCGCCGCGGCGAGGACGCAGCCAAGTACGATCACAAAATGGTAAGCTAACCTTTCTGTTCATGAACACCAGAGATCCACAAATACTTTGGAGAATCGACCCCCGACGGGCTCCAGTTCCAGTTCCGGGCCATCAAGAGAGATGCTGAGAACCTGAGACAGGGCAAGGGCGCTACCGGCGGCGCTGTGCCGTCCACGCCTTCTTCGTCTGCTCCTAAAACTCCACGCACCGGTGGCTCCCGTAAGAGGGCCGCCCCTTCCACCGGCAAGACGTCTACAAACAAGAAGCAGAAAGGGAGCGCTGTTAAGGTGGCCGACGATGACTCTGACGAGTTGTCTCCCGTCGAGATGACGCCGACCAAGAATGGCATCAGGATCAACCAGGAGATGATGGATGCTCATGAGCGTGCCATGGGCATCGTCGACCCCAGCGAGACGCCTGCTCTTGATTCTGTTCAGACCATCACTAGTGATGATGAGGATGACCTTCGGATCTTGTCCGCTGTCGATGCTCGCCCCTCTTTCCTTGCCAGCAAGCCTGCCACCCAGGCTTCGACTGCTTACAGCAACGACACTGTGAAGACTTCAGACCACGACTCGCCGGACCTCTTCAGTACATACATCTCAGGGCCGTCCGGAAAGCCCTACCTCAACGAGGAGTACACTGATGAGTGCTGAGGAGGTCTCTGAGGACGTTCGGAGCCCGCCACGACTGGAGCTGGCAAAACCCTCTCGGTTGCAGTGCTTTCACTGTCACCTCACCACTACCACATGCCTAGACAGCTTCGGGCTCACCTGATGGAGGCACCTATCTTGCGTTGCTTTTTTTTTTCTTTTACTTTTTACCTATTTTTTCCCTTTCTTTTCTGATTTTTTTTTTTTCCCTTTCTTTTTCCTTTGTCCGGCCTTGGGCAATGCCCCGCCTGTTGGAGTATTCCGTTGGACGCGTTGGACTGCAAGATACCTGGACCATTTTGGTCCCGTTGCCGCTTGTGGCCATGAATGATACACAAAAGGCCTGTCTTGATTTTCTTTGGAGTTGACTGAGCATCCGAATGCTCATATTCCTCCATCATGCTGGAAAATCAGGTTGCGATGGATTATCAGTGATTTTCGAGACTTCTGCGAGGGTGGAGGAGAGGATTTCTCCACCAACGCAGGTAAAAAGGATGGTGGACGCTCAATAACAGTGTGCGGATGCCAGGGCGAGAGTCATCAGAACTCTTGCCGCCCTTGGCAATAGGAGGCATGTCAGCTCATAGCCTATGAAAGTGCGCGATTCGAACCCCAGATACCAAATGCGGTGACTTCTTATCATCTTGACATGTCCTTTTGATGACATACCCTGCCATTTCTCATCTAAGACTTGTTCAGGAGCCTGTGTAATCCAGGAAGTTAAGGCTTCTTACTAACCGCTGTCTTTGCACCTCATCTCACAGTAGAAGCTTTGTGGCGGAAACGGCCGGCCCACAGTCTTCCCAGACTGATTCGTGTAGCAAATTAAGTGGGTGACACTTCATTGAGATCGCCAAGAACACATGTGAGATCCAACTTGACCCAAGAGTGAGCGAGTGGCCAGTGGGCCGCCGTCGTATGATTGCTTCATACTCGGAAACTTGAGTGGACCGAGAGCTGCAGTAGTGTCGACGGGGATGATTCGAGTCTAGACACCCGCTCCCCCCCCCTCACTGGCAATAATGTCAGTAAAACTGTCCTTTGCTCTTCTGTTGGGTGATTTTGATTGTGAGAGCAGATCGGTCCGGTTATTATGGTCATACATGTACTATGGTTGTGGTATAGTTGGTAGTGACCAGCTCTCAGGGGGTTGCTCTGGGCAGGTCACTCTTGGGTCCGTACCGCTTTAATGCGTATATATATACTGTATAGATGGATTTACTTATAGGAGGGGCTGCGGGCCGTCCCTTCAGCGGCAGCCCACTGGAGAAGGCCCCGTAATTTGTACATATATATAATATGTATAAATTATTGCTCATACTTTGGTACTGGGACCACACCCTCTCTCGACCCGTCGTCTAGTTTCTGTAACGTGGTTGACACAGTTGTTGTACAGACATCGTCTTCCCTGTGTTTTCACAAGATAAAGTTTGTTTTTTTTCTATAAAAAAAAAAGGATTTCTTGTACTATTATCTTCCAAATACTCTTTTGGTAATCCTGTACCTACTGCGACGAGTTATTGAAACATAATCTAGGCGGAGTCTACCTGCAGTGCGGAATCGTTCTTCAGATACTTGCTCGTCTGCCTGGGTTCCTTGTTCAACTTGTCCTCAGCCCAGTATCACGCCTCCCTCCCTCACCGCATTGACATCCGGAACACTTTCGAGAGGCTCAAGTTGCCCACGCCCCCCCTACTCCCAGGTCTAATCAAGAAAGACTCGTGGATTGGAACGAGGTTGAGGTAAATGTAAGTAAGTGGGTTCAAACCTGTGCCATACGATGGAGAGGGACAGCATTCTCTGTCAATTTAATTACTTGTTGAATAAATACAAATATGTCTCCATGGTTTCATTGTATGAACACTCCAGCTTGTCAAAATCAAACGAATCGTGACCATTCCAAGAGATCGTTGCCGAGCAGCAGTCTTTTTCTTAATAGTATTAAATCAAGCCGAGTTGTGGCTTTGTTTCGAGTGTAGAGATTTCTCATGGGCTTCTAGGATCTATCAATCCGTGTATCCCAAACCCCCGTACGCCGCCGATGAAAATGCAACTTCCAGTATTAATCACAACCACCCCCCACCCCCCCCCCCCCCCAAAAAAAACCATCTCCTTTTTGTGTTGCCTGTATCCTCAGTGCTCGTCCGTCCTCTCCCATGCAGTCTAAAGACAAAGTAATGGCACAGCCCGTTCCTCCTTGTGGGTATCGTCACAACAGCAAACAAAACAGTTTCAACAAACTCATCCTATCACACCAAAATTCTTCATTTCTCCGTTCATGCGCCAACCTTCTCACCATTCGCATCCCTGCTTGTCCGCGAGTGACCCGGCTCAGTGACCGCCGCAGCATCATCAGTAGTAGTAGCACCATCCTCCTCATCCTCATCCGCCACCTCCTCTTTGCCGCTCTCCGTCGCGGTACCAGCAATGTCACCCTTCTCGGCAGTACCAGCATCAGCATCAGCCGTCTTATTGCGTCCGGGCTGCTTGCTCTTGGTACTCCTCCACTCGAGTGCTAGGGCGCCGATAATGACCAGGCACGCCATGGCGACGCCGACGACAAAGGCGACGCGCAGGCTCGAGTTGTAGGCCCCGAGGACAGCAGCCTTGGCAGAGGCGGGGATGACGTTGAGGAACTCTGTGGCGCCGGCGGCGAGGACGAGCTCCGGATTGACACCCGGAATGCCCGCCAGCCTCTTGATCAGCTCGTTGTCGACGACGTTGTTGCCGATTGAGATGAAGATGGCGCCGCCCAGCAGCTGGCTGAAGATGATCAGCGAGGTGCCGACGGGGACGTCGCGCGTGGGCAGGACGGTCTGGGCAGCCAGATTTGGGGCCTGGAAGGACGAGCCTAGGCCGAAGCCGTAGATAATCTGGAAGCCGATCCACTTGCCCTCCGGGGTGTCAACATGTAGCGTGGTGAGTAGGCCCGCGCCTACACACATGATACAGGTGCCGACGATGAGGAAGGGGGTGTAGTAGCCGATACGGGCGACCAAGAAGCCCGAGGTGATGCTGGCCAGGACCATGCTCAACACGAGGGGCAGCAGGCGGATGCCCGAGTTGACGGCAGAAACGCCCTCGATGGCCTGGAACCAGATGGGCAGGTAGTAGACGATGATCATCATGGAGGCGCCAATGCAGAAGGTGACCCAGAAGCCGGCCATGATGCTCCTCTGGTAAAAGATCCTGGGCGGGATGGTGGCCGTGTCAGGACGCAGGATCTGTACAGCGACGAAGGCGATCAGCAGCACGCCCGCCAGGACCAGCAGCGCGATGATGCGGCCGTTGTGCCAGGCGTATGTGGTGCCGCCCCACTGCAGGGCGAGCAACAGGCAGACGACACCGGGGAGGAGGAAGAAGATGCCCAGGAAGTCAAGCTGTCCGAGCTTCTCCTTGGTCGGGAGGTTCTGGGTGTCGCGGTCGGGAACCTGGAGCAGCCAGAAGATGAAGGCCATGGCCACGCCGCCAAAGGGCAGGTTGATGTAGAAGCACCAGCGCCACGAGACATCGCTGGTGAAGGCACCGCCCAGCAGGGGGCCGACGACCGAGGCGAGACCAAAGACGGCGCCAAAGAGACCCTGGAAGATGGGCCGTCTGTGCAGGGGCAGGGCGTAGACGATGACAGTGATGGTACCGCTCATGATGCCAGCTGAGCCGACACCCGCGATGGCACGGCCCACGATGAAGGCGGTGGAGCTCGGGGCGGCGCCGCAAATGGCGGACCCAATCTCGAAGAGGGCGATGGCGGAGAGGAAGCACGTCTTGACCGAGTAGAAGGTGTACAGCTTGCCAAAGGAGAGCTGGAAGGCGCAGTTGGTCAGCATGTAGGCCGAGCCATACCAGCCAATGTCCGTCTGGCTGTGGAACTCGTCCGTGATCTTGGGAATGGCCGTTGTGATAATAAGACGATCCTAACAATTGGGGATAATGATGGTCAGTGTGATAATTCATCAGGAGGTGGGAGGTGGTGGAGGAGAAGGAGCAGAGCCAGTACATACCAGTGCCACCAGGAACATGCTCGTAAAGGTCGATATCATGATCAGGGCAAGCTTCAGGCCGTGAGGATACACGATATCCTCTGTGCGCGTGCGCGCCAGCTCGATACGGTTCTGTTGTTGAGAGGCATTGGTGGCCGTGGGTTGTGCCTCAGGAAAAGGCGCAGTCTCCTGTGAGCCGTCGAGAGGCGGGTTGACCGTCTGGTCGGGCTTCTTTGCCCGTTTCAGGAACGACATGTTGTTGATTTCGGTGGTGGTGTTGTTGTTGATGTTCTTGTTGTTGTTGTTGTTGCTGCTGATCCTCTGTTATGGGCCCTTTCAGGGTTGTGATGGTGTAGATACACTGGATGTGGCACCCTTGTATTCTTCCTTTCTTTTTCTTTTTCTTTGATAAATGGCAGTGGAGTGTTGACTGATCCACCGCTTGATGCGAAAACAGGGTTGTCAAGATATATCAGTCAAAAGAGTATGGTCAGGGAAGGAGAGCAAAAAAGAGGCGAGATTGATCGAGACAATGACGACAACGACCGATGATATATGAATGAACTTCCCCCTTCAACAACTTTTTTTTTCCCCCTCCTTTTTCTGACGACGCGGAATTTAGACTATCCATGGCTGACACACCGAAACACGGGGCGAATAAAGAAGAAAAGAATATGAGTTGGCGGGAAATAGTGGTGATGGAATTTGTCGGACAAATCAGTTCGGCCTCGGACAAGCAAACGCGGTCCGCGATTTGCTGCTGTATTGTGCTTGTGTAGTGTATTATATGCGTCACTAAGTAGCTATTAAGTCAGTTAGTAGCTCAATCCTAAAATTGAATAATAAGCTATGTTCAAGCCTCGCCAGCTCTTTCCAGCGTACTAGAGCCGCCTAAACCCACACATCCCACGACTGGGCCGGCGGCCCCCCCCCCCCCCGTTTTTCCTTTTTCTTCCTTTTTCAATTAGCATTCCCACTATCCATCCATCCATGCATCCATCCTGCTAGGCTGCAAACTGAATGCGAAGCTGCCTGCGTAAGTGACCGGGCTGCAGAGAGAGCACCTTGAAAATCCTCTTCGGCAGAAAATCGGGCAATGTAATACTATGCCGCATGGCTCATCTGCAGGTGGCTTACATGTCGTGACAAGGATGAAGAATACAACTACAGCGATTCAATTCTGCCCAACATAATCATCGCTGGCTGTATTATCTCTCTGAAGGAAGGAGACCCGGGGGGGGGTGGGGCGCCTGCGGCGGGCGAGTACCGTCATACACTGATCCTTCTCTTTGTATGGTGGTTGCTTACGCTTTTCCTCTTGGACCGGGATTCGGAGGTAACCAAGAACGGGCGCACATACAGCAAAGCTGGCCATACCCCTAAGGGGGCGGCTTGCTTCTCTAGTTCGGACATCCCGACATGATAAAGCCCGATGCGGTCTTTCAGGGGGACTCGTCCGAGGAGGAGAAAATTCCTTTCTCCAACAGGAAAGTGGCTCGAGACCATCCACGACCCGCTCTCTTCTCACATTCTCGGGCCCGACCCCTGCTATTCCTTAGCCGGATGCTTGCAAAAAAGCTTAGCTCGGGCCCGTGAGGGCTTCTGTGTTGTCTGGCCTCTGTTTTTTCGGACAGGAGATCGGCCTGCTCACTACCGCCGCCGTGGTTACCACGCCGCATACAGTGGCCTTCATCGACCAAACAGAACTGTTTTGAAGGAAATGATGTATAAGTTGAAGTGTGTGCGAAAGAAGCCCCCCCCCCCCAAACAAGAGAGAGGAAAAAACAAGGAGGGGGCACTAAAGAAAGGGAACTTTCCGGGCTGACTGACTAGGTGGCTGGCTGGTGAACGAAATGCGGACCAATATTCTCGCCGTGTTTATTTGGGCCACGAATACCTCCCAACCAAAAGTGACTCGACATCTCAGCACGATCCACTATCCCTGTGTGTGACACCTAGTCGATCCGTATTTATACGAGTCAAGGGAGTATTCGGCATGGCGTGTATATCGTCACACAAAGATGCAGGCACAAAGCGTGAGACAGCCACGAGCCAAAGTCTGCCTTCACAATCGTGCGCTTTGTAATGTGGGAGTGAGAGTGAGAGTGTGGCGTGTTTCATTGACCGTCATCATACCCGCGCAAATGTGCGTCTGGTCCCCTTCTCCCCGCAGATACTCAATCCATTGCTGTCCTTGCGAGTCGTGAACGTGCCCCGTGTCCGATAGCTAGAAAGCGCCAGTCTCCTTCTGCCCAGAACACCTTGGTCTGTATAGAGCCCTAGAAATAGAAGAAAACCCCATGCATTCCAAACCAGATCTATTTTGTTGAATGTCCTCCTCCATCGGTAGTGGTCGCCCAAAAGAGGCACAGAAGCCAAGCGATAGTCAGAGCCCCGTGAGCCACTTGCCAGGCCCCACACCCAAATTCATATATCGTATTATTTCCATGTCCCCTGGCCCATTATGCCGTAGGGTGCCAGATCTTGCAGCTGCAGGTTCTGGTTCACCTGCGATGAACCCTGGTTGTGGTTCTCTACCATGGTCTGCGGATTGCCCCAGATGTCAAAGTCCAGCGCCCCATTGAAATCAAAGTAGTTACCCATGTAGGCGTCGAACGGTGGGATCTCGACCGCGCTAAGGTCCATCGGGCCGCCATGCGCAGCCCCTGCAGCGGCGCTGTTCGCCACAAAGTTGAACAAGTCGCTGCCGGGTGTCCTTCCGGACTCGCTCTTGGTGCTTGAGTCGTCGGACCCGGGCATCATCGTGCGCAGCTTCTGCACGCACCGCGGGGTCTCGGGTGGGTGGCCCAGCCTCGCCCGGAGTACCTCCTCTCGCTTGCGCCAAGCCTTGAAGATGAAGTGTGCCAGTTGGTAGTATAATTTCTGAGAGATCTCGTAGAACTCGGGGTGGAACTCGTATACGTCCTCCACTGCCTGCCAAGCCTTGTCCACGAGCCGTCCCGTCGTGCGATACGAGAGCTGTCCCACGAGGTACGCGAATATGTCGAGCTGGAAATGCAGTCGCGAGAACCAGTCCCAGCCCGGGTAGCTTGCCGTCTTGTACTGCTCGATGGCCGAGCTCGTCGTGTCGACAGCGAGCTTGAACGCGTTACTGGTGTGGTCGAAGACCTCGGTGCCCCAGTCCGATGATTCTGCCGGCGGCTTGGTGAGTGTCGCGAGTTTGCCCATGAGGTGCTCCTTGAGGTGACGGGCCAGGTCGTGGATGGGTCCGGCGCTGGGCGAGGAGAACCGCCTGTACATCTCGTCCAGCTGCTCGTGGAGCTGCAAGACGACCGCCCTGTACTCGGCAACCTTGGTCTTGTTGGGCGGAGAGATCCCCCTCGTGGCTGCCATCTCGTTGATCAGGAGTATCGTCTCGATGCCCGGTAGATGTATGAGGTACTTGGCAATCCTGAAGATGGTAATGACGAGGATCATATCAGTCGGCCCTTCCTTGTCCTCGATCGGCTCCGTGGCAGAAGGCAAGAGATCATCGTCGCTGATGTTCTTTGGCTCCTTGGTATCCCAGCCGCGGGGCAGGAGTGTGTGGCTGAGACCCGACATCATGGCATACTTGGCGTCGACCATGATGATCTGCCACCAGAGCCGTCTTCTCATTTCCGTTTCGAAAGGCTTGAGACCCAGGAGCTCGCCATCACGATGCAGTCCCATCTTCTGGGCGACACGGATGACAACGCCGTTCAAGATCCAGGACGCATGACGGTTGTATCGTCCCTGCAGGGAGATCTGCACAAGGGTCAGCCAGGAATCAGTATGTGGGTGCTTGTGTCTCGCAACAGGGCATTCCACGTGGTCAGCCTACCAGATATATGACTAGAGCCTGGAGTGTTAAGAGATCGTGGGTCTTGAGGAAACCCATACGGGTCAGTGTCAGACGGACGCCCTGGCTGAACTTGGCCAGTGCCTTATCTCGTGAGATACCGAGGATCTCTTGACATTCCTCGTTGCTCATCGAGACGGTGGCCAGGGTGTAGATTGAGAAGAGCAGCGCCTCCACGTTCTTGGGTAGCCGTGGCGAGGTACCTGTTGCCTCCAAGAGGTAGGGCTGCACCGTCGGGACGTGGATGATCTTGGTCAAGGGGTTGCACCGATCAAGGAATATCTGCCAAAGACGGACTATATGAGTAGGGCTCGGGGCGAGTTCTTCGGGGTTGGCAGAGGGCAGCTCGGCCGCGCCGAAGATGAAGTCCGAGTTGTCATCGGGAGAGTTGGAGACTTCGTCCATCGGAAGAGGGGTAGACTCGTCGCAAGAGATCTCTTCGTCGACGATCTTCCGCATTGATTTCAACTGCAGACAGATGACCATTCAGCATAAATAGGGAGGAGCGGAACGGACAGCCTGGGAAGGAGCTTGTAGCTTACTTCATCGTAGACAGTCGTCAGCAGGTACGAGTCCATGAAGCGGACGCCGCCGTCCTCCTCGATGAGCTTGCCAGCCGGCTTCCATTTCTGGATAGGGTCTTCTAGCTCCGGTATGTGGTCGGGCTTGGGGGAGGGAGGCTTTGCTGGTGGCGGAGACGGCGGCTTTGCGGTTGCGTACTCCTTCAACAGCTCCTCGCACCTGGCCAGACGCTCCTGGAGATCCTGATTTGGTCTCCGGCGTTTCCGCGCAGGAGCTGGTGTACTTGGTGTGCATGTCACATTTGCCTGTAAACGGGGCATTCATCATCAGCTCTGTCCGCATTATCTCAACCGTGATCACTTCACACCGTCGCTCCCTGGGAACCCCCTCCATCTCTCTCTCTCTCTGTCTGCCTCTCTGTCTCTCTGCGTGTGCGTCAGACACGCCAGGTGGGACGCAGACACGCCAGGTGGGACGGGGCCACACCAACCTTGAGGCAATTGGCGCACGGGAAACTCCGGTCACACTTGATTTTGCGGTGCTGGCAGAGGACGCATGCGAGGATGCGCTGGGGCTTTCTCGGAGGGCCTGTACTCTGCACGCCTGGAGTGGTCGCTGCCGCTGTAGACGCTGCGGGTGTGGGCGCCGCAGACACCGAGGTGGGTGATTCTGTCGTCGCCGCTGACCTTGATGGCTGGGCCCCTGCCTGAGGCGCGTCCATCTCTCGTGTTGTGTGGTCTAATTTAGTTCGTTTGTATGCTTGTTCCATCTTCTCTACCGCAGTCGTCTGTTGATCGCTGCCCTACCCTGCGTCTGAATTCATCAGCAACAAGGCTCGGTTTCTTGCTCGATAATCCGTGGTTCGGCTTTAAGAAGTGGTCCTCGCCGCTGCTGGTGGGTGTTGGCGATATGTCGATCCTGAACCTTGGTGATGGCTTCAATAGGAGGAGGGGGTTGCAGGGGCTAAATGTTGAGGTATTGAGTTGTCGTGGGTTGTGTGGGAGGGCCAAGGGAGGGGGGAAGTACGTCGAGGGCTGAGTGTATCTGGTGGAGATGCATGTGAGGAAGGAAAAGGGAAACGGCTCGCTGGCCTATGTCGTAAGAAACAAGGTTTGAACCGCCAGGCCCCCCTTCATCCGGCAGATGCCAAGCCCTGTACCCGACTACTGCAGCAGTATCTACGGTGTTAATTACCTGTTAACCACGTACTATAATTTATTTAGTATCTACAACAGCCCAAGCTGAGAGCTGGACGAGTAAGGTATGGAGGACAGAAAGAAGGTTGGTGATGCAAGCATGTTCTCATCATCCCCAGACATATTGATCATGCTATACGTGTCAGATAACACTTGGACCCAACAAAACGTGCACACAAGCCCCTCTATGAGCTCTCGAGACTTTACTCGACGGGTCTGTCGCTTGTCTCGCCCGCATCCAGCTAAAAGACGGGAGGCACGGGCTGAACCACATGTCATGTGCGAATATGCCGAGAACCTTCTCGAGCTCAGCTTGCCCCAGGTACCAGAGTACCTTTACACTGGAAAAACTCCGTACAGGCCCGGTCCATTTTCACCAGCAACTCGTATTCGCATTCGTTCGCAATTTATTAGAAATGCACCTCTGCGCATTAGAAATGTATTTGTACCCAAGCCGTAAGCCACTTCATGCTACTGTTCTCTCCACATATCTTTCGAACAACTCTAGTTCCCTCACATCACAAATTGATAGCTGTCCAGATTCTTTTCTTCCCACCCCTGTTACCACTGCGGTGGATGACTTGAAGAACAGGTCATAGCGCAGATTGCTGGCGGGCTGACGTTCAAGTTGATCCCTCTCCGTCTATTCGAGGTGCCACCCGCGGTGTTTTGTGCCAGGTACACAGCCCGCACTACTACCACGAGAGCAAGTATAAGTATAATCTACTAAAGCCCGCCCACGCCTTCGGAGTTCGGGGTCAAGGCCCTAAAGTCCTGGCCCGCTGTGTCAGCCATTCGAGGTCAGGTTTCACCCAAAGTCTTCAGAGATTCTGGGCTGGGGGTGTTGGGGCATTATTACTCATGTGGGGCAAGTCCAACCCCTGGTGCCCACCACCTAGGGGCAAAATGGCGGTAGAACCTGCTGCTGATAATGCGCGTCATTCTATTGTGAGTGTGGTTTCTACCGAGGGTGAGGCGTGCCGGCATTTGCCATGAAGATTTGGTGGTCGGGGCTCTCGCCTTTCTCAAGAGATCGTCGCCTTGTACAAGTAACTCTCAAAATCATCGTCTTTCGTACCATCACTTGTCTTGTCGACTAAAATGCAGCCAATACCAACACAGCGGGCATCTAAACATGTTAGTCGTTATGTCTTTTGGCAAAGCTTGGATGTACTAGTATTATTGTATTGTATCCATTGGGGGTATACAAGCTCTTGGGTATGTATTGATTCGTTCCATCACTGTTTTGACAGACCACGCTGGCAATCCCCCCTGGCTCGTCGTGCCCACTTTTCCACCCTCTTTCGCTGGTATCATATGCAAATGTGCGTCTCGGCCCCAAACTCTTTTTTTGTTGGGTATCTTCCCAAATACCAATGTACGAGTCGCTGGATGCTACCGTCCCGCTTGGACCGACTCCTCTCGAAAAGGAGAAATGTAGAGCCAAAGAATCCCCCTCCGAATGTAATTTCAATACTTCAAAACACACTTGTATGCTGTAGCCTGAACGCCTTGCAATTGCTCTGGTGTCTTCCTCATCGTTCGCCTCCGCAATGCTCCTCACATGACAATGCATTCCCGATCTGGCACTTCGCCCTTTCTCTTGACCTTCTCTGTATCTTTGTCGCCGCTGCGGCTCTTGGACTTGGCCCGCTTCTTCTTGCCGTGGAGGTGGTGGTGATGGTGGTGCTCCTTGTCTTTCTTTTCTTCCCCATCAGTAGACAGTCGTTCTGGTGCGACAATGGCCACTGGGGTCTCTTCGTCGCCTTCGACACTCTCCCATGCCTCGCGCAGAGGTTCCTTGCTCTTGCTCTTGAGGCTTAGCCTCGACATTGTGATGCTGATACGACTCTCTCCGGCCTGACTCGTGGGCCTACTGCGGGAGCCAGATTTGGTGAATTTCGCCGCCGCCCTCGAGAGTCGTTGTGCCGTGGTCTCCTCGCTCGGCGTGACGACTGGGGATGAGCCGGCCTCGGGAGTGATCGCAAGATTGCCCAGGATGGGCTCGGACACGGCAACGCTTCCACGCCGGGATGTATTCGGGCTGAGCAGCGCAGGAGCCTGTGCGACATCATCTTCGACGCTGAGACTCAGTCGTGGTGGTCTTTCCAGCTCCGACGAGAAGCGTATGCTAGGACCTGTCGAGCTCAGGGTGGACATATCAAAATAGCCACTAGCTGCTCTTGACAGGCCTGGTCGTTCGCTGTCGCTCGTGTTACTGGCGGCCGCGTTGATGGTCGAATCGTCGTATGACGGAGGCTCAGTCTCGGAACCCGTGACCGATATGTTGGTAACGTCTACCATGGGTACGATTTGGTAGAACAGAAGGTAAGGCATCTCGTTCTTCAGAGATGCCTTGATGTCGTCCACGTTGGAGACCCGGTTCTCTAGAGCGAGATCGTCAAACTTGACCCACTGAGCGTCCTCGTAATCTGGTGGGGGGTCGTTGTCGTGGCGCCTGTTGTCGGTAAGAAGCTTGGGGTTGACTCTTGCAAAGCTGATATAATGACCAGAGTGTACTGAGTCGCCCCTGTGACAGACCACGGCCTGCAGGACCAACTTGTACTCTGTGCTGAGTGCGCTGTCCTCTTCCACCCTCGCGTCATCTGCGACCATGAATCGAGGTAATCTCAGACTGTCGGGAATGTCGATGAACGTGTTCTGCCTCTTGGCGCGCCCATCCTCGGTCATCAGGTACCTTTTGAGACAGATCCCGACTACTGGGCGCTGATTAAAATGCATCAGAATCTCTCCATCAGTCTTCGGCTCGGTGTTCGGAACAGCATGCCAAGCTAGACATCATCATTGTCATCAGTATCGTTGCGAAAACTCCCAATGGCATTGAGAACTTACGTATTAACCGGAAGAATTGCCAAGCAGGGATAGTGACTGCTTTCACAACCGTAGAGCCTTTCCGCTTGGCCTTCTGCAGTAGGCTCGCAGCGTCTGATTCAGTTGCCTTTCCATCAGCGTCCAGAACAATACGCTGGATGATGCTCGTTGACCTATGACGGACAGCAGGGCGCTCAGGGTCTGAGGTTGAGGGCCCGTCGGCAGATTCTGCCGTTTCGACGGCGGTCCAACGCCGTTGTAAGGGTTCCCCGTCAACTTGGTCTGCGGCCTCTGCTTCCTCCTCTGGATCATTGTTGACGACACGAATGGTACTTTGAGGTGTAAGAATCGGCCTGTCGAGCTTCTCCTCGACGCCCACGCGGGAGACGTCGACTCTTGTGTTGAAATAGTCCTCCAGGCAGTCCTCAAGCTTGACACCCTTGCCTTCTGGATCGACTGGGACTGCTAGGTTGAGGAGGCGCTCATAAACAACCTTGTGGTCATCTACAACTTCTAGTCAGACGCGCAAGGTCTTGCTCTCGGTTAATGGATGCTGTAGCTCACCTTTGTCCCCCCTTACCCTGATGGAACAAGTCCACCTGCAGTGTGAGTAGTGGGAGTTGCAGCGTCTCGGTGATGAATGCGAAAGCCTCAGAAGTATCCTGCTGTTCCAGCAATTGAGCGTCTTTCCAGCCACAAGCAGCCAAAGCGTCCTGGATTGATTGTGTCTGTGAAGCCGTCAGCTCATAAGCTACCAGGACATACAGAAGGAGGTCGCCCGTACAAAGTCCGTGTGTATAAGCTTCCCACTCCTCAGCATGTTCACCCAGAGGCGGATCAAAGAGGCCAGATGCCGCTGTGGCTCGTCGGTCAGATCATTCTTCAGCATGCACTCAAAAGCCTCCAGCTTCGCGAACATGGCAAACAGCAGAGCGTCGAGATAGCATGTGACATTTCCCCTGTTCTCGGCCCCGACCATATGAACCTTGGGGTCGTAAGGCAGTATGGTGCCAGACATGGATCTCTGGTGAAGGAGGAGCAACTCGATGGCCTTTTCAGTGTCGCCCGCGGCGTATTTGCTCCTGAGAGCAAATTGCACATGCTCTTTTGAAATATCGTGTATGTCCATCTCGTCGAGGCGTTTGTCGATGTCCTCAATCTGTGCCCCGCTGCGTATTCAGTCTTGGCTCTTCTAAATTTGCTCTTTCCCAGGCCGAGATCTTCAAGGAATGCTGACCTTTGCGCTCTCCTTCTCCTTGTCAATGTCTCCGTTGGTCATGGTGCTCGAGCCGTTCTTGAAGATGGACAGAAAAGACGACTCGGTAGACTGTGGCCGCGACTGCGAAGAAGAGGGGTCAGCAAAAACTCTCTTTCTCTTCTCCTCTCCAATCCTTGGCGCTCTGGCTCCGGCGTCACTTTGGGGTGGCTGTTTTGTTCCTTTTTTCTTTGTGCTGACCTTGTGTCCCTCGGAGGACTTGCTTCGACCGTGAGAGCCATTCTTCTCCTTGTCCCTATCACGTAGGGTGAGCAAGCGTTTGGGTATGCTGGCCTTCATTGTGGCGTCAAGTTGTGGACGTGGGCGGCGCAAAGAATGCCCCTGGCGGTTGGTGTCTCAGGATGCGTCGCGGGGCGCAGGGTCGTGAGAAGCCAAGGGTGCTAAAGGTGACCAGAAGCCCATCGGCTCGAGGTTATCTTCCTAGAAGCAACTGAAGCATGTCTCTGGGTCGGGGTCGGTAGGTTCATGCGGCGGCGGCGCAGGAGAGGGGTAGAGGATGAAAACAAGAGAAGTAATAGTCCAGTCAGTATTTGGTTGTCCTGGATGTGAGGCGTGGGACGCTGTGAAGGTTTGACAGTGGTCGCAGGTGTAGCAAATGTTGGGGCGGCCCTGGATTGATCTAATCGAGGGCGGGCTCCCAGGTCCCTGGGCATGGGTTCTGGGATGTGGATAAATTTTAGCAGCCGCTAAATGACTACAGGATGTACATAGTATGCAGGTGGTGGTGGGCGGGAAGTGATCTTCAACGCAGGCTGCGCAAGGCGCGTAGGTTGTAGCGAAGGGTGGCATCGGCCCACTGATTCAGCCGAACACCTTCTGGCGAGAAGCGGTCCAATGTGCAATCTGGGCTGCTGGGTGCCCACTGTGCCACCCCACTACGAGCCACTGGCGGGGTTGTGGCCGCAGGAGGAAGACAGGTCCAGCCTACAGGCCTTCCCCGCGCTAGTGAAACTGTTTGAAGGCCCCTGATAAGACATCAAGCAAGGAAGAGATATTTCGCGACAAAAATAACCCCCAACTTGCCACCTGCCCCTCCTCAAGGATCCAGCTCGAGACTGGGCAAAGATAAACAATCAAGGATTTCTTCTTCTTCTCTATCTTTTTGCCATTTCAGATTTTTCCATACCCTACTAGTCATGTCCGGGTCGAGCTCGAGTCGCCAGCTAGAGATGACGAGCTGCTCGTCGACGGGTTCCAGCGGCCGAGTGCTACCAAAGTAGAGTAAGATACTATGACGTCCCGTCTTCTGATCAAACCCATTTGGTATAAGGCGGCGGCGGGTAGGCATCAGCTCCCACCGACCACAACAACAATGTCGCTTACCGAGTCTTTGCATCTCACTCGATCGCAGGGCTGATCGTGCAGAAGTCCACCACTCCACTCCCTTGCAACACTTTCCCCCCTCTCCTGCAGCCGTCTCCCTTTTAGAAGACGCTTGATGCTGCATAGATCGACCTTTTTACCGCCGATCTCGTCTTACTATTGCAATCCATCACTATACGATGGCCAACTCCATTTCGCGTCACCCGCTGATCCTCAAAAAGGTACGATTCGGCCAAGTCTAGCGGCAGCATGATGGTGTGACATTTAGCACTCGATTGTGCCAGCCTACTTGTGCCAGGTAAGCTCCAGTTTTCGTCTTCTGAGTGTGAATAATGACAATACCATAGTGCCAGAACAATGGCCCGCAAGTTCTAGAAACAACGAATTTTTTGTAAGCGGCGGAGTGCGGACTGAATATTTGAGACGTTGTGACTCGGGACGGCGTCGTCGTCGGTGTCACCTGCCTATCCGAAGCCGATGAGGCTTTCGCTCGACACGGGCTGTCAGGAGTCGTACCGCTCACGAGCCTGCTCTTCCAACTCGCTGAATCTCGATGGGATCATGAAAATCGCCATTCTCCCTTCCTCAATTGTCTTGGCTTTTGGCAGGGGACAGGCCACTCGTGTGTTCACCACCACCTGACGGTGTCAACACTCAGGCCATTCGTGGTCTCTCCACATCGTGTGATTCGTCCTCAGGTCCATGATGCTAAATCTTTGGACTTTCGAGAAAGAAGGGCGAAAAAATACCTCGACAATACTCCTTTTCGATAGGGGTGTCGATCCGTGTGCTATGTATGTAAATCTTAGTCCAATTCATGCAGGATTACTCGCAGTGGACTGCCGCCAACATATTGAGGGCCTCGTCATGATCAACAGAGCATGTCATCCTTGCATCACATCTATCGGCCGAGATCCTTGATCGTCACTTGGGTGCTCGCCCCTCCCAGCCGTTCTGGCACTGGCTGACTGGGTGCCAGGGTGCCAACACCCCAAAACCAACAGCCTAGGGCTTCTGGAACCTCCTAAGCCATAAGGGTCCACCCACCCCATCAGTGCTGGGCTGTCATGCCCTGATCGTGCGCGGGGTAACCTAACCCCCCCTGGGTACAGCAGCTTGCCCCCCCCGTCCTCCGCCTAGCTTTTCGACGGAGCTTGAGTTCCGCGCCTTTGAGCACCTCAGGATTGGTTCTCTCTCCACGGCTCGCAGAGCTGGTCCAAAGAACGGCTTCCCCCCTTCGCCAGCAACAATCCAACAGCCACCTGTCAGAATGGAGCCCTCAAACTCCCAAGGAGAAGCTCCTCCTGTCGACGTCCACGCCCCTTTTACGCGCGCAGAGCGCATGGTGCAGCTTGCCGAGATCGATAGAGTGGGCCCCCCCTCGAACCCCCCCTTCCTCCCTCAGACCGTCTCGAAGATTGACGCCTCTGACGGATTTCCCCTAAACAGGATATAGCGTCCCTCCTCGAGCTTACCGGGAAAGCTATCCAGTCACTGGGCAAACAACAATCCGCCGAGCCTAGCCAGCCAGCTCCCGAACCTCAAGACCAGACCCAGTCCTTCCAGGAGAACATGGACAAGTTCCTCACCACCCTACACGCTGTCGACGTGCGATTGAAGCGTCAAATTTTTGGGCTTGAGGAGGCCGGTATTCTCACCCTTGAAAAGGCCAAGCCAAAGGAAGAGGACGGCGGCGGCGCCGCCAGGCAATCACTCGAGCCAAACGGGTTGGGCATGGTGGGCAATCTGGACGTCGGTTGGTTGAACAGTCGGAGTACCCAGGTCGACAGAGAGATGGAGGCGGAGCTGTGGACCAAGACGCGGCAGCACCTGGATACTATTACCCGCGCATCGGGTGCCAGGGACGCGGGCGGCGCTGCTGGCAGTGCTGACAGCGCGGACGTGGATATGACAGGGTGAAAGAAAAATGCAGGGCCGTGATCGTTATCGAAAACTTTGAGACTTCGTCTCTGTTGGCTTCAGATCTCGTTGCTTGTACGACCTTGGGAGTTCGGCGCATATGGTTTTGGATGCAACTCAAGGCATGCATACAGAGACAGGTGAATATTTCAAAAGATACCCCGAAAATTGACCTTCATCTATTCACGCAGATCAGTGCTGGTCTTCTTGGTCGGAGACATGACCCAAAGACAAGAGCGATCCATTCTTGAGAGAAATGTTGCGTTAACATTCAAAAATACAAGCTGCTTTCTGCTGCCAGAGGAAACGGGCGAAGAAGGAAGATGAACCGGGAACAGCTATATACAGCGCTGTGCACCGTCCAAGTCATATTCACAATTGACACACACGATCAATACCTGCTTCTGTGGTGGACGAGTCGAAACAATAAGCAACAATGAACACGCAATTATCTTTTCCTTTTTGGGTCCAGGTCGACTAGCTGCAGAGCTTGTTGAATCCGCCAACAGCCATGTTCGACGTGCTCGTGGTAAAGGACGACTCATCCAGCCTACAACCCATGAGCAGAAAGTGGTCAGCATTGGAGACCCTTGGGCTCGTCCCAATCCATCCTTTCATCTTTGCAGGCAGGATTATCGTTACTCACAGCGACTTGAAGCTCAAACACTCATAAGTCTCCTCGTCGGTGTCCACATCGATGAAGCGCCCAAAGAACGCGATACAGCCCTGATTACCATTGCATGCGAACTGGCACTTGAAGGAGATATAGTCCGTATCGTTCGAGTCGTGCGTCGTGGATATTTCCTGGTAAGGCGGAGGGGAGGTCACGTTGGTTAGTCAAGGGTTCTCACAGCCGTCCGCCAGTACCCATGAGAGGAACGTCGGGGGGGGGGGGGGAAGAGGGAAATGCATTACCATCGTGTTGCTGAAGCCATAAGCTGCCATGAAACTCGGGTCGATGTCGTACCCCGAGCCTGTCACCGGCGCGGCAACCGAGGCGTAGTCGATCATCCATGTGCCCGTGTTAGCACTGGATGCTGAGCTAGCCACACACGACGCCGAGGTGGAGTCCGCCGAGGCCACGGCGAGTGCCGCCGTCGAGAACGAGGCGAGGAGGAAAGAAGAGCGCATCTTGTCGTCACGCTTGTGCTATTGGTGTTGGCTGCTGCTGGGTTGGCGAGTGTGGTAGGAAAAGGGCTCCCAGCGAAAGGTGTGACGTCGGCGGGATGGCTGAGAGAGATGTTGGGGCTCTGACAAAAAAGACCAGACGTTGGTGTTGTCGGTCGGCGAGCTTCCAAAGCGCAAAGCAGCTTTTCAGCAATGACGGAAACGATTTCCCTCTCGCTATCAAGGAGGGAGGAAACAACTTGACGCCTCGCCCCCGGGAGTGGGAACATACTTTGGTTATACAACGGTCGGCAAAAACCAAGGAGGGTCACCTTCCTCTTCGGTGCTCCTGGGTAACGGCAAATTCGGCCGAGATATCAGTCTTACTGCACGGCGGCCAGGGGCTTGCTGTCGAGCGGGATGCGCCGTACGTGCCGGGACCCGCAGAACTCGGGAGCCGAATGCCAAAAGGGTAAATGGGAAACGAGAAAAGGCGCCTTTGCTTGTTTCTTCTTCTTCTTCACCTTTCTCAGGGTGAGAGACGAGTAGATATAAAACGCAACGGCTTACATACGTTGCTTAAGAATCGCCCAACCAGCAATGAGAGCACTGGCCCCCAAATGAGCTCAAGTCTAATTTTTTGCTTTTGCAAAGGAAAAGGATCCCCGGCGAGAGACATGATCCAACGTGGCGGCGGGGGGCTTTACAGTTCGACCTGTATATGTCCGGACGCAATATAATCGAAATGCACACTTCCCCTGAGGAGCGCCAGCCCGTGGGACATGAAACTCCACCAAGCATCCCATCCGCGTCACCCACCCACCACCCACCGTCGCATTCGGGCGGTAGGCGGTCCCAAAATTTCCGGAATCACCAGTCACATCGCGTTCACACTTGTTCCTCCTCAACCCTAGTTGCCCGCTCTTTCTCACTCTGTTACATTCTCGTGCAGATCTCATGTGAAAGCAGACCCAAAGAGGATGATGGACTTGCTTGGGACTGGGAATCTCCTGGTATATGACGGCTAATTGCTGATATTAGCCATGTGGCATGTATGTAACTTTGACACACGTCTGCACACCTTCCATCGGCCGTACATCGTCCTTGCATGGCCGCATCCGCCCAAGAAGCCTCATCGGTGGAAGTTTAATTGATTGATGATGGACTACCACAGTGACACATTTGCACAATAATTTGCACAATGAAGCTAAGTAATACCAGTCCGTGCCTCTTGTCTCCCATTTTCTTTTCGCCCGTTCACCTAAGACACACCACACATTAGTAAATTTAAGCTTCTGTACGCCTCCAAAAACAAAAAGCATGAGCTCAAATTATCCGTCCAATGGGGAAGTAATGCAGGTACTGTCCGTGCTTGATTCATATAACTTTAGTCTGCCTTGCGTTACTCGGGGAAAGAAAAAGAAACAAAGAGGCATGGCGAGACGACCACACACAGCGTACAAATGATTAGACTCCTGAGACATGCGGTAGGACGGACGGGCATGGGGCCTCCGTTCTGGTGGGACATGTTGAAATCACACTTCCAAAAAGAGGCTCGCAGCTAGCACACCATCTGAACTGTGCGTCTACAGAAACCACACGGCAGCTAGCCGCTTCGACTGCTCGGACGACGTCAATGGCTACAACATATCAGCACGTATTGATGGGCACTGCAGCGACCTCAGCCTTGTGGCCAAGCCAGCGAAAACGCTAACGAGGAGATTGACGAGGAAATCAAGCCATGCTCGATTCGTTGACACTACTGGTGCGACTTCTCAACTAATTCCTGTAGGTAAAGAAGAGAGGAACAAATGTTCCCCTCCCCATGACTGTAGAGGCCAAACTCTTTAGCCGAAACATAAAATCCAACCTTCAAGCCAGAAGAAAGCATACCAGGTACCACAGACCTATTCGTGTGATGCAACTCGTATCACTCTGCGTACGATGGAACTATCCTCCCTGCCGTCGTTCACTCCACGATGCTCGTCAGCGTACCACCCAATCGCATAGCACCGAAGGGCGGAGTGTGCCTGTCCGTGGCTGCTTAGACCTTGAAGCTCTTGGTGCCTTCGACCAGACCAGCCGCAAATTTGGTAACGACGGCCCACGCAGGTGCAAACTTGATAGCCTCATCCAAGGCGGGAATTGTGCCCGGCGTGTTGATGTCGCTCCAGATGCAGGTGACATTGCCATCTAGACCACCAGCACTTCTGACTTTGAGTTCATCAACTTTAGACGCTGTGATCTCACCACCGGCCTGCTTCTCATACCCCGCCGAAATCGGAGTGATAGCTTCAGCATCCCATTCGATATCGACGTCCCACACCTTGTCCCAGTCCCGCCTCCACAACAAAACGTGATTGAGCCCAGAGTCCGGCACCCGGCCAAAACGGTCATCCCAGTCGAGGCCTCCCGCAACAGTGAATTTCTTAATTGGCTTCGCGAACTTGAGGTAGCAAGACTTGGTATTTTTCGCATCGAGTGTCAGCCTCGCGTGGCCGGGTTCGTCACCCCGTGCCAGTTCAAGAGACACCAGATCGGCGTAGCCCTTCTGGGGTGGGATACCATTCACGATATTGTTGGCGACATTGGGTGGGTTGTCCGTTCCGTCATATTCACAATCAGTCACGCCCACTCTTGTATTCGAGGGATGGCAGTCGACTCTCTTTCCCGCTGCAGAGGGGAGTTCTGCAATGATGCGGCGCAAGTGCTCCTCTATGCCACCAAACTTGATAGTGGAGGTCCCGGTATCCAGGTTGACCGTCTGCTGCCAGAAGGCCTTGTATCTGCTGGTCGACGAGAAAGGCTCAGCTGTGAGGTTGTACAGCAATGTCAGGAGGAAGACGCAGAGAAGAAACATGGGGATGTGATGCGTGATACGATGCATGAAAGGCATCAGAGGCAGGATGAGCAGTATGCTGAAGAGCGCAACCGACAAATATGGGGTAATAGGGTTGGACCCGTCAGCAGCGGTTTGGTTTGTGGCATCTGTAAGCATCAATCCAATCTGGACCGCGAGGATGATCATGAAGGGCCCCAGGATCAAGAACTGGAGAAGCCATGTCCAGGTAGGTAGGGACTTTGACCAAGGCTGCTCGTCGCCAAAAGCTCCCGAGACTTTGCTAGACTCTCGTTTGTTCGTCGTGACATCCGCCAGCGCGGCAATAGAGCGTCGGTATGTCGTGGCAAACGTCGTCCGGCTTTCGCCGCCGCCACGACTAGGTCTCCCGAGAAGAGGAGTAGTCGCACTGGCAGGTTCCCTCCCTGTCTCATCGTCCGCACCTTCATCCGAGTCAGCCCCGTCTACCTCTCCTGGGCTTGGAGCAATTATGGAGTCCGCACTGGTACCAGGCCGCTCCTCAGCTTGCTGCCCTTCGTGCTCAGCTCGGTATTCCTGGCCCCAGGTCTTCTTGTCAGGCAGGGCAAACAGTTCTGCGATAGATATGAGCGCAGTCAGGAATAGGGCCGAGTGGAGAAAGACGACATAGTATCCGGAGGCAATCGAAAATCGGTCCTCGAAGACGGTGACTGCAACCAGGAGGGTCCATCCGATTGCGAAAAGCCAGATATTGGCGTAACCCCGGTGTAGGGCACTGGGCCTCGCAACGTCTGCGCCCCTCATTATGCACCAGAAGGAAAAGTAGGCCAGCGAGATTGACATTGCCCAGCTGCGAGGTTCAGGTTAGCATGAAGATGATATGGCGGATGGTGACAAGGGTCTAAGCACTGCTTACACCGTATACTTGCTGCTGTGCACAACAAAAGGATTCACCTTCCGCAGCAGAAACGCACCGCCAAAGACTAATGCCCCAGATACGACCAGGCCAAGCGGGAATCGTATGATCCCTTTCAGACCGCCAGTCCTGACACTCTCGTAGTCACTCGGATTTGGGCCAGGGTGCTCATAGATACTGACCTTGCTCGAGAAGTAGTAGTATTTGCCCTTCTTTTGGGCAAGGTACGTGAGCAGCATCAGGATAAGAGGCGTCGCGATGAGCAGTGTCAGCGACCACGCGAACATGCCTCTGAGGTTGAACAGGACAAGACTGCTACCAAAGAGGTCGAACCAGACGCCGCCGCTGCCTCTGCCGTTGGGCACCTTGGCTGTGTCGCCGTCTGCTCTGTCGCCAATAAATGCTCTGCTTGTGAGATCACGCATGGTGACGACAGATGACGAGAGCATGTGCCAGAGGCTGGCGCGGCTCGTGTGCTTGCGGTCATCGTCTTGCGTGTGGTACCTGGCTCGAGGTTGGAAAAAGGACAGGTCGAGACCCCTTTGTCCGTAGACGCCGTTGAAGACGACAAAGTCAGTCTGACTCTTGATGGCACCCAAGCTGAAGGCGTCGGAGGCTATGACAGAGCTGAAGGGGTGAGGAGACTTGGAGTACGCGCTCATGACTTGCTGGTCGGTGCCACGGAACAGTATCGCGCGACCGCCTGCGCCCGCGCCCTCGAGGTTGAGGAATGTGTGAATGAAAGGCAACAACGGGCTGTTGCCAAGAGCTCGAGCTCCATAGAGGAAATCTTCTTCGCCGTTGTTGAGCAAGGCTACAATCCCGTGCTTGGGTTGGTTCCCATCAGCGGTGAAGTGCTTGATGAGCTGAAGCACGGTGACGACGCCCATACCATCATCAGTCGCACCAAAGCCAGTCGAAACCCTATCCAACGGTCAGGGCTGTCCAAAGTCAAAACGTGAAAGAAGGATCCTCTTACGAGTCGTAGTGTGCGTTGACCATAACGCCACCGCCACCGATAGGCAGCTTCTGGCGATTATTCTTCTTCTTCCACCACTCTCCCTCCTCGTCCTCGGTACCACGAATATAGACAAGCACATTGGTCCCCTCAAAGTACGCGGCTACACTAGATACCGGTGACCCTGGCTGACCACTGAAAGACATGGTCACGTTTGACATGAGGTCGTTGAAAACGGTGACACCGTGACCGCGCTGTTCTTCCTCTGTGCTCAGTGGCGGCAAGGCCTGAGCCGAATGATTCGATCTAGCAGTGTGATGCGTCAGCCGCGAGTCTCAGAAGGGGAAACAACACTGTGTCTTGGCAGAGGGGAATCCTCACGGAGGGTTTCCAACGGTCGTCTCAGTCACCCAATCAGCTCCATTTTCCTCGAGGATCTGCTGGATGCGCAGTAAGAGCCAGGTTCGCACCTCATCATTCTTGTGGCTGTTGTAGGGGTGATAGCCCTGAGTGAGAGCGGACAGATCGAGCCAGGCTTCCGTAAGGTTGATGCCCTTGAAGGGAGTTGAGCCCGAGGAGGGAGGAGGTGGGACAGTCTCATTGACGATGACCAGAGGAATTAGGAGGGCCAGATACACGATAGTGGTGAGGAGTGTGACCTGAAATGGCCTGAAAGCGAATGGATTCATCCTGACTATAGAGAGACGCCTGCTGGGGGGGGGGGGTGTTGATGGGCTGACAACGCGTTGCAAAGAGGGGCCAACTCCGGTCCAGTAGCGAACACAGACCGAGACAGGTCCTACGCCGATTTGGGATCCTCCGCAGTGTCAATGAAAGGAATACATGAGGACGTCGTAGATGGGCGGTAGTACACGGAAATTGTCGAAAACGCGTATTTAGGTGGTTGGATGATGGATGGAAACAGGCCTTCGCGTGCCGGATAACGATGATGCACTGAAATGCAGGGATCTAGGTGCAATAAGCGTATTTGGGTGGAGAGAACGGGTTCAGAGAATTTCCAAGACGATGCCTGGTCGATTGATGGCGAGGCGAGGAGTCCGTCCTTGTTCTATTATTGATTGTTTGTGCGAAAGAACATTCGTCCTCTTTTTTTTCCCTTCCTGTTACTTCTTGTCAGACCCGATTGTCGGTGGAAGGCTCGACACATGACGAGATGGCTGGCGTCATTCCCCTCAGCCTGAAGCTGCCCCGCGCTTTTGCATACCTTAGCACGCCTAGTGTATTAGTGTTAGTGAACAAGGCCTGGACCCGATGCGGGCGGTGGCCCAAGCTCTTCCAGTGGGCATCTAGTGTCTGCCTTACATACAAATGCAGAGCGCATATGCAATTTACATCAAACTACGTTCTGAGGGGCTTGCAACATCTCGTTTGCTTTCCACATGGTTAGTACGTGGTATGGCAGTCTTGCATTGTGAACGAGTGTGTACATAGGACAGATCCGAAACACAATTTGCCTTATCAAATTAACACCATACCACACGCCATTCAACAAGGCTCGACAATTTGTTTTCTCTCTATTAGTAGAAGCTACCTATCTTACGGTCAGTAGTAAGTTCTCACGGCCGTCAAGCTGTCAGTCTGCCGCTCGTTGTCTTGATTCGTACTCTGCTGAGAGATCCCGTATCGTCCTTCCTGTCGGTAAGTTAACTCGACCTGGGTGAGTAGTGGAAAAAGTAAAGATCCGTACGTTGCGGTGCCCTGTGTCAGTTCTCTGGGATCTTGTCGCAGTAGAATTCCGCGCTCATCCTACGCACCCGGAGGGGGAGGTGGCGGCGGCTGGTCACCAGGGGGCGGAGGAGGCGCACTGTCCGAGGGCGGAGGAGGCGGGGGAGGGGGCACTGAAGCGCCTCCAGAGAACTGCTGGATCAGGGCAGTCAAGTTGTCAGAAGGAGGCGCAGGAGGGGCTCCCAGCCCAGGAGGGGCACCCATCGACGAGAATCCTGGGTAACCACCCGGGTAGCCCCCGTAAGGCTGAGCGCCCGGGGGAGCCGCGGGGGCTTGGTGGGCTTGGTGCCAGGGCGCCGCTCCCGGAGCCGCAGGGCCTCCGAAGCCTTGGTTGTTGTGGTTGTGGTTGTTGTGATGGCCACCGTAGTAGCTGTCACCACCATGATTGTCGTGGTTCCGCTCGCGGCGATCACGAGCCCAGGGGGCAGGACCGCCGCTGGGTCCATTGCCACGGTCACCACGATCACCACGGTCGCCACGGTCGCCACGGTCACCACGGTCACCACGGTCACCGCCATCGTGGTGATCACGATCTTGGTTGCGGTTACGCCAGGGAGCAGGACCTCCGGTGGGGCCACGCTGCCACGGCTTGGCATCTCCATTAGAGTGCGAGCCAGGCCCAGCCTCGATGCGCGCAGGAGCAGTGCCGCCTCCAAGCTCTGCCATGAATTGCTGGGAATGGTGTCAATATTCATCTTGTCAAATCACTGGGAACATGGCTGGAGAAGGACCTACCTCGTAATCAGCATCAGCCTCTCCTCCACCGATGCGTCCCGCCGACGGTCGACCACCGGGCCCGTCATTGCGCCAGTTCTGGCCACGTTGTCTGTCTGGACAGTCACGAGCCATGTGGCCTGCATTACCACACACGCGACAGATGATGCTGGCGGTGTAGTTTTGCTTTTCAGGACAGTCATACTTGCGGTGACCGATCTGGCCGCAATTCTGGCATGCCTGGTTCTCGTCATCGCGAAGGGTACCGTTCAGAGCAGCCAATTCACGAAGCTGGTTACGCTTCAATTCGTTCTGGCCTTCAGGGATCGAGGCAGCCTGCTAAAAGTCAGCCCATCGATCTCTTGGCGGCCAGGCAACAAGGGAAATCTCTAGAACTTACGGTCTCGATGACGTTGTGGATCAGCTTTTTGGCCTTATTCACCTTCTCTTCGGTGTCGGCCATGATCAGACAGTGCAGATCTTCTTCCTGGTTACTGGCGTGAGCAGCATCAGAGCGACCCTTGCCCTCCTTGACAGAGCCCTTGCCACGAATGGCAATCTTTGCGCCCGACTCGGTCTCCATTTTCTTCAAAGTATTGCCACGAGGACCGATGAGTAAGCCAACTTGAAGCAGGGAAGAGCTGAGTGTTAGTATCGTCATCAGAAGCACAACAGATGTTGGGAGCACACGGTTCGATCAGTGACGCGAGCCTGCGGAACAATGCTGCTACTGCGCGAGGTCTGAGAACTCGCCAAACTGCGGGGGTAGTGATATGGTTAGAGAGGTTAGAGGGTTAGCAATCATACTGAAGTTAATCTCCGGATAATCATTGACCGGTACGTAGACCTTCTCCTGAGTCTTGGTGGGTCGTCTGTAGTCCTGAGGTGGGTGATAATTAGGAATGGTCTTCATGGCCTTCTCGATTAGTTTGTGCCGCTCGTCCTCCAGGCGCTTTCGGTATCGGTACTCTCGAGTGTTGACACGCCGACCGTGGTTGTCGTACATCGGAGCAGGTGAGGGCGATCTATATTTGGACGGCCCTGTCAGTTGATGATCTAGACAGCCCGGAGGGGGCGGGAGGGGACGCAGTTGGGCGAGTGTTTACCTGTCGCCATCAGCAGGGACGACATCATCGATCTTGAGTTTCTGGCTGATCTCCTCGATTCGAAGATGCAGCGTGTACGCCTCAAGCTGCTCACTGGTCATGTTTGCGACAATCGCAGTGGGTAGGCCCATGAGTCCGGCAGCCTTATTCTCGGAGGCATCACCCCATCGATTACGCTTCTTGCGGCGGCGAGGTCCGTCTGCATCGGTTCCTAGAATGCGGATTCAGTACTGGGGTCGTTGAAAGGTGGCGCCTTGTGATACTCACTGGGCTCCGGGCTGCGACCGCGCTTCAGTTCGCGATCAGGACCATCGACAGGCGGCGCAGACCGAACCTTGTCATCCTCGTCTGCATCGCCACCAAATCTGCGAGATTTTCCCAGCGGTATGTTGTTGGATCCAGTGATCCCTTGGTTTCTCCACGACATCTTGACGCGCTCCGCAAAGCTGTGCAGAAGTGGTTGATTGGCAACGTGTGGATGGTTGTGTGGTTTGAAGATGCAAGGTCGGAGATTTTTGGCGAGCCCAGCAAAAGGAAACAATGGGTTAGGAGGCGATCAGGCCTCAGTTCATGACTAAGCCACTCTGGACTAGTGGCCGCGTAACTCCTTCCTTTCCACACAGACACGTGCCGCCGTACTGACTCTATGCAGACCCTCAACTCACCCTTGCTTGGGTAATTGCAGTCCAAACATTTGCAATAGACTGCGCAGCACTATGATTTTACATGATACCATGCTTCAAGGGGTCAGGACGATAATTCTGGCATCACTTTAGTCCCTGCCCAACGCTCCTCCAAGGTGCTCCTGGCAGCATGTTGAGGAGGGTGGATCAAGACCGCAACTCGGAAGCTCAGTGCAGGTGGCAGGGATACTGCTTGGGTGACCGTCTTTGGCTTCTTGGTGGGGTCAGATGTTATTGTGCCTGTAAGTGGTCATGCTTTTGACATCTGCCTAACTACTGAGGCACATTGCTACACATCCTCTAGATTATGATTTGGCGGCTAGGTGCGTCAAGAAGTAATTATAACAAAGGGGTACATGCCAAGAGAATCGCCTTCCAAGGCTGACCAATCTTCAAGTTTGGGGGGGGGGGGGGAATAATGGTGGAAATTGAAAAAGATGTACGCAAGGGTGGGTTTCCCGTTACGGTGCAACAAGATGCGATTGTTAGCAGCTAGCAGTGGCGTAGTCTCTCCCATACTGTGTGGGCTGTCATGGTTCACGGTAATTCTCCGGTGGATGGCATCTGCGCACAGGTGGTGGTGGCCTGCCACTCAACATATGCGTTAGGTGATGATGAGCGGACCTCAGAAGACGTGGTACGTTTATCACACCACCTCTACATGCTCATGACTCCGGTTGTTTTCCAGCTGGTTCTCCCATACGTCTTTAATCAGGTCTGAGGTTCGACTAACACAACTGCAACAAACACATTCCTAGCAGATCCTCTTGGTTCTGAAGGAGGCAACACCGTATCACCAGGTGGCACCCTCTCATTTCTTGCTGTCCTCCTTCATGCCGGCCTGCACCCAACTCCTGGCACCGGCCGCCTTCGCGTCCAGCTCTTCTTCGCTCAGCTTGGCCGTCTCGAAAGCCGTGTGCGGCGATGGCACATGGCGGCCCTTCTCGAAGCCAGGGCGCTCAAGCAGCCTATACAGCCAGGCCTTGAGGTTGGGGAACTCATCAATGTCCACACCAGACCACTCTGTTGAGAGACGGGAAAGGACAGGTTAGACATTGAACTGCAATTAGAACGGTCAGGGGACGGAGAGAGAAAGCAAGAGGACTTACTGGCCGAGGCGACCCATCCCCAGCAGCTCATATCGGCGATGGTCACCCTGTCGCCCACGAGAAATCCTGACTTGGACTTGGCGAGAGCAACGTCCATAACACGGTCTGCTTTAATGTCAGAAACCTGCTGCGGACACTCAAAGGGAAAAGAAGAAAAAAAATTACTTACAGAGGCGACGGGTCTCATTCTGGTACCGAGAGATCCCATAGGGGATCTTCTCAGGCGCATATCGGGTGAAGTGGTTGGACTGCCCTTGCATGGGGCCCAAGCCTCCCATCTGCCAGAACAGCTACAGACGGGTACTGATTAGTACACTCAGTAGAAACTACCAGGGGGAAAATAAAAGAGTCGCTCCTTACCCAGTTGTTCACCTCATAGTATTCCTTGGTGTCACGAGGGTACGACACCTTGTGCTCCGTGTCGTACTTGTCGACAAGGTACTGCATGATGGACCCGGACTCAAACAGTCGGATGGTCGAGCCATCTGTGAACTTGTCGGTCAAGGCTGGAATCTTAAGGCCCCGTCTTCAGTCATTTTGCTTGTATTGTCACTCTCAGCTAGGACTCTCGGATCGTACTTACTCTGCCATTTGGGTTAATTTCGAGGAACCAGTCCTCCTAATGATCAGTTAGTCATTGTCCGTGGGGGTCGAAGGGTTCAGGAATGGCTAGCTGACTTTTTGTACGTTCTTGGTAATGTCGATGGGTGTGGTCTGTTCTAGAGTCAGATCATGCTAATGATATTGATGATGCCATGGAGGTTCTGACCTTGTAGGGTATCCCGAGCTCCTCGAGGAGGATAGAGACTTTGATACCGTTTGGGGTCCCGGTGGTGTCTGCAAGGATGTCAGCCACTGCGGTACGTATAAATCAGAGAGGGGGGGCGGTCGGTCTAACACAGGTTGATATCAGACTGGCTGGCCATTTTGAGATGCTTTGCAATATTCCCGAGTCTTGCTGTCATTGTTATGAGCCAGGATGCCTTGAATTCTTAGGTGTCAGGGTGTGTAGTGCCTTATATCACTTGTATGCTCAGTGCATTCCAAGCTTATGGGGCTTTACTAATCTGGGGCAGGCTTAGAAATCAAAATTCGGAAGTGATGCAGCATTAAATGGAGCCTCTTACGCAACTATGCCTGCCACTGAAACATCCTACTGTACACAGCACTGAAGGTCGCAATTAGATGTGTTGTCATTGTCTTGCGCCAGCAACAGATACCACGTAAAATGTTACGGTTCATTGATGAAATAGTTTTCTATATCCTGTATTGAATTATGTAGTCCTACGCTTTCCCTCTGATGCAGCACTGACTGCCTCGGTCCATCACCGGCAATGAACACTCTGGATTTCCCACCCCTCCTCAGACTTGACCCCGCTCCACAGTATTCATAGGACATTGCCAAAATTAGGGTGCAATGCTCTCCATTGATGCATGTGAGTAGTCATTGATGACATGATTACAAAGCGCGAAGCAGCACCTATACTTCATGCAGTCAGCCTTTCAGAAGAGGGTCTCTGGTGACATGGTCTCTCAGATGAGGACTAAGTGGGAGACTTCCTCTCACATATCTACCCAACCCACATGCCATGTTCTGTGCACATCAGGTTCTCCCCCCAGAAAACATAAACTACAAAATAATTGTGTTGTATTCTAAGCATGATCTGGATTGTCTCTTCCGGTATTGAGTCCACCGCTATAGACATGAATAGCGGGGTAATGTAACTTGAGTGCCGAGGCCTAATGTCCACCATAATAGCTGAAGTCACAATCTGAAGACGCTGGACCATGGGGCTGGGCAGCAGGGTCTGAAGTGACAGCTTTTGTCTGCACGTATCAAGGCAATATTTCGGGGCCAGTTCAGAAACCCAACAATGCCACACAAACATATATTCTGGACCCCCCCCCCAAAAAAAAAAAAAAAAAAAAACACCAAAAAAGACCAAGTGGTTTCTGGAGAAGAAGGGAATTTTTCTTCATCCAAAAGGAACAGAAGTTTCAGAGAGCGATTCTATACCTGCCTAATCTGGTGTCCAGCCGCACTGTTGCTGCCCAGAGGACTTTGCTTCTGAGATGGACCCACTTCGAACACACACATCGTGAAAATTTTGTCTTGACAAAGAATATGAGTCAAAGAAAAACTACATCACCTTCATACACAACAGCAGCTACGTAGCTCAGGGGAAGAGCGCCGGGCTCATAACCCGGAGGACGTTGGATCGAAACCAATCGTAGCTACTCACGTATTCTCTTTTTCTCCTTTTCCTTTCCCGTGCCCTCTTTTTTCCCCCTCCAGTATTTTGCAATACGTCTTGCCGCATATATTCACAGGTCTCAGCAGGCAAGCAGGTATGACATGCTGAATTAGTGAGCGTGTGTCTCAAGCCATTCAACAACTTCTGTAGAAACTATGGCACAAACCTATAAGAAATAAGAATTTAAAAAGCTGCTCTTGTGTATCAGAAAAAGGTGCAAGCTCGATAGACCAGTATCCTTTTTCTCTTGAGTGTGCCATCTTAGCACTTGACTTCCCTGGGCCCAGTGGAGGCTACCTGTTTTGGTGGCATAGGTGTTAGATGGCCGCTAGTCACTGCACATCTAGGAGAAGATACGCAAGAATAATGAGGTTGGCGGCCCCAAGATCATACAGTGATGTCTTCTAGGCTGAAGCTCTGTGGGATAACATACTATCATGTTGCCGAAATGCCAGTCTCAGAGCTCTCTCCCTGTTCCTGACCAAGCGTTGTCCCACTCCAGGAGGTCTGATCCAACCATCTTACACTGTTTTGCCCCACCTGTTGGACTATTCACACTGGGCCTGCGCACATGTATTCACAGTACTGTTGTCCACAGCTTAGACCTGTGGGGGAGGAGAGGGACCTCAGATCAACACGAAATGACAAAAGTCGCTTAACCATATTTCCATTTTCGATCTACGCATTCCTCATTTCGAAGAAGATATGGAATGTCGCTGTGGCTCGTTGTCGATGACCCCAGGCTGCCCGGTTTCCCCGTCCGACATGCTGAGCCGTGTCGCAAGCGATGTTCGTACACGATGGTGTCCAGGTGACGTTCAAGGAGAGATGGAGAGAAGAGAGAGCGGGACCAGGAACAGCATCAACGCTCTCAAGAGATCGCTTCTCTGGTCTCTGGCCCGTTGAATCTGGTTCACAAGTTTTCGGCCCTGGTCGCCAGGATCACCACGGCCGGGAACTCAAGCTTGACCTTCTGCCCGTCGAGGGCCAACTCCAACTCGTCCCAGTACTGCTGCAGTGCGGATTCTGGAATGCGCGGCACCAGTGTCGCGAGATGAGCCCGAAGCCACGCAATGTCATGGAAACCAGTCCAGTCATCATCGTGATCGACCCAGACCTTCTCCTCGCCTGGTCCGACCCTGCTCTCGCCGACCCGGTCATCACCACTTAACATCCACTGGTCAGTGCTGCCAGGAGAATTGAAATAGACTCTCTTGACGTCCGTCCAGTCATCCTCAGGCAATGCAAGAGGCTCATAGGCAGCATTGGAGAGTCTGTAAGCACGGTCAAATAGATCCCCCCTCGCATGCCTCGCAAACTCGCGCCAGATTGCCTCCCACACCTGCTGGGCGGGGTTGTTCCCCCGCATGCGGGGAACGGCATAGAAGCCCACCATGAGCGTGCCCCCAGGCTTAAGCTGCCTGCCAAACTCCCGCACCGCCGCGTCAGTGTCCACAAAGTGCATCATCTCGCACGCCGAGATGAGATCGACTGTCCCGTCTCCCACGCTGCTCTGCTCGGCGCGCTCCTGGAGAAAGGTGAACTTCCGCTCTGGCAGGTGGGCGTCCTCGACCAGAAGCTTCTTGGCCAGGGCAGTGTACCCCTCGTTCGGATCTGACACGATTACATCTTCGAAGTGGGAGGCTAGCCTGCTAGAGACGACGCCACAGCCCGCCCCGACATCATGGGCTGTTGTCCAGGCGGCGCCAGGCTTGCGGCCGTGGTAGTCGTGGGTGAGCGAGAAGAACGAGTCTGGGTAGGCCGGGCGGTAGGCGAGGTACTGAGTCCAGTCCACACCTTGAGCCGGATTAAAGCCGAATCCTGACTGTGCTGAGGTTGCGGTGTTAGTGGCAGCAGACATTTTTCAGATGTCAAAAATATGCCTAGCGATAAAGGGACAAATTGGTCAACAAGTCCTGGGGACTTTTCCTTTCCGTAAGTACTTACTTATATTCACCCCAGAGCAAAGTATAACTGTCCATGACCAGGCCACCCCCCGGGGGCGCTGGGCTGGTGGAGCATTCAGTGTACACCAGGGTGGGAGCAGGCCTGAGCCCCGCTAAAATTTCTTATCGCGATAGCAAGGACAAGCAAGATTTCAGTTGCTGCTCTCAACTTTCTTTCTAATTTCGATTCCCCAAAACCAAAACAAAAACAAACCCACATAAGGAGACGAGATGGCAAAGACAAATACGAAGAAGGGCAAAGGTGAGCCGGTCCCACAAAGGAGCTCTTCCCTCTCTTCTCTGTTCCAACTCAGCCCTCATCACTAACCCGGGGTCGCACCAACAAATACAGCCCCCTCCATACACTCCCGCGCCGCCCGCCGTGCCACCTCGCCCTCTATCAACACCGACAAGTCCCTCAAAGATGTCCAACCCCCCTCCGAGTCTCTTAACCAGCGCCCTTCCGTGCTGGGTCTCTACCAGAACGCCGGTGTGAGCAAGAAAGCCAAGCGCGGGCGCAAGGCCGTTCTGAGCTCCCGCGCGAGGAGGCGCCACGAGCGCGGCCTCGAGCGCGCAGAGGAGATTCTGGACAGGACGGCGGTCAAGGTCGCCAAGAGCAAGGATTCGGCGCGGAATATTGAAGGGCGGAGAAAGAACTGGGACGAGATCAACGCTTCCGCGACGAAGAAGGAGGCGGCGGCAGCAGCAGGAGCGAACAAGTTTGCCGGGTTGGCGGATGAGGGTGAAGAGGAGGCTGATGAGATGGATGATGAGATGCAGGATACCGGAGGGCCGAACACTGGCGTGGGCGCGAATAGCTCAGGTGCCACCATGCCCGCACCAGCACCAGCACCACAAGACGAGGACGAGATCTTGTAAGATGAACTGCCGGGGGGGGGGGGGGATCTAGGCATCGACATGTTCATGACCAGGCGTTTGGGAATCCGATACCACATGGAATCATAACACTTCTTGCTTTCAAGAAACTGCTTGATTTCTACATCATGTAGAATTCGTGGCGCTTTCAGCACTTGGAGCTTCCGAAACTACCACGCAGGCTTGGTGCCGAACTTCGCCGTCGAAGCGTCCTTCCATGACCTCTGTCGTCGGGCGCATCCGACCGGCTCTGCAGTGATCCTTCCGAGGAGGCACGAGAGCTTTCTCTTCTCAAGAAGGGGAAATTCGAACGCCTGCGGGGCACATCCGTCTCCCATGCACCATGCTGTCTCCCACCCGAATACGGGTCCCGCAGCTCCGCCGAATACGGCCCGGAGGACGTCGTGTAGTACCCGCTGTCCCCGGAGAAGTCCATCGAGGGGCCTCGACAGACGATCTGGACCCGTTGGCTCATGCCCCTGTGCAAAGAAGTAGGCGACTGTCGCAGTTCCGCGGTTCTCTTGTGCGGGTTGCTGCAGATGTGCGCGTTACTGTCGCCCTGGCCGAGAGAGGAAGATTTGGATGACCCGTTGGAATCATGTACCGACGGGTCTTGCGCACTGGCTGGTGCGAAGTCGTCCCACTTGAGAACGCCATGGCTGATTAGGTTGCTTAGAGCTGGCTCCTCGATGAGCACTATATGTCCTCGCGTGGTCTCACCAGGCCTGGCTTCAGAATCCTGCAGGGTCCGCTCCATATCTTGGTACTGTTGTGATACAGAGTCCTGGTCCGCTCCCAACGTGGCGGATCCATTCTCTGCAGGCTGCTGCTGCTCTGGATGCACGGAAGAGAATGCTTGCGTATTTTCTCTATTGTCCGGCATAGAGGAGGTATGCTGAGGTCGTGGTCCGCGTGGTCTCCTCCTTGGTACGTGAAGTCTGTCGGACGTCGTTGCTGCTCTCTGAGGTCGTTGCACAAGCACTTGCCCTCCTTCAGCAGACGCTTTGTGCTGTGCATCGTGATTAGACGACAGGCCTTCGTTGTGCTTGGATGGAAGGCTCTCGCTCCCTGCAACGGCAGAAACCTGATCATGTCCTCGTCGAGGTGGGACGCGTATGCGAAGGCTTGGTGGCTCCACGGCGGCTTGGTGGCGCTGCTGCTGGACATAAATGGGAACAGCTCTAAAGGATACTGGCCCATTCGCAGTATCCCTCGGCACGCGCGAGATGTTTAGAGGCGCTGGAAGCATGGAGGGATGATCTGGTGCGAACGAACACCTCAATTCCCTCACTCTGCGGTCCCCTACTGGGTCGGCTTCATGACCTTGCCGTGGTGCTTGTTCGTGTGGACATTGGAAATGTAACTGTGGTGACTGCAGAATCCATTAAGTCAGCCTCATTCTTGACCGAGGATCGGGGAAATATCAGCTGGAAGTCTGCCGTTTCTTTTTCTGCTCCTTCAACAGGAGAAAGGGGCTTTGTCCATTCAGGATGACATACCTCTCGCCGGACCTCTTGAGGATTCCCCTGCGGGGGTGCGATGCCCTGCCTCTGCAGCCGCCTCCCACACTCCGCGCAGAAAAACTTGGGACTCACCACTCTCACAGGGCCCCCAGAAGGTGGCGGTAGCGGCGAGTCCCTTCTCACCGACGAAGCCGACTTACTGCTGTCCCCGTCATCCCCTTGCTCCTCGGCCTTCATCAATCTTCTCGTACGGACCCAGTAGAGGGCGAAGTGGCAGATCAAGAAAATCCCAAGAAGGACGCCGGCCGTGGCGCAGAAGCCCACGAGCACCGCCCTGGAGAGCCTGCCCCCTGTGGTCAGGAGGACGCCGCCGAGGATGAGGTTGAAGACCGCGAGAGTGAAGGGGAGGAAGAGGTGCGCCGTGTCGTGCACGAGCTTGTAGGGCCTGGAGGAGGAGGAGGAGAAGGCTGGTCGCCCGCTCATCTCGGAGAAGAAGCCGAGACCCATGAGTCCTAGAAGCCCACGTCCGAACATGAGCGGTGATACTGGCTAGTATTGGCATTGGAAGATTTTCATCGAAAATGGTGGAGTTCGGAGGAAAAGAATCGAATGGATCTTGTTGTGCATATCTTGAGGAGTAGAAATCATCTTGCTTGATTCGAGCGTCCTTTTCACCACGGACATTGTCAAAGCCAGAGCTGTAACAGAGAATGGTCTTCTGGCTGAAAGGAGGTTCGAGCAAGACCGCGAACATCTCGAGAGAACATCAAACAGACAAAGTAATGTGAGACAGATTCCAGGCATTACAGGCGGCAGTCTTTCTCCCGAACACATACATGCACACAAAAGCTAGGCAAGCGGCGCACACAGCTGACAGTCAAATCAGATGCAAATTGGTATTAGTTGACTAAGACCCCGGCTTCATTGTGAGGCCTCACGAGACAGCCATCTCGCATCCGCCTCTAGCTCGTGGATGGTCCCCCGATGTTGCCCGGCATATGCTCCATAAGCTTCTTCAGGTCGCCGAATCTGATCCCACTGCGGAACCGGCGTTGCTGGCAGCTCTACTGGTGTGCGGTTGATAACCGATGGCACCCAGCTGAGCAATGACGTTCGCTTTCTCTTTGGTGGTGCGTAGTATTCTTTTGGAGGCAGCGGAGGTGGTGGAGGAGAGGGCTCCGGGGCCGAGATGCTGTGTGAAGGGAGTGTCCCGTTTGACCTGCCCTGATAGGGAGGAAGGGTGCCTATTGACCTGTTGCTCTGGTACGGCACGGTTGCCCTGGTCGACCTGCTCTGCGTGCCAAGTTCTCTGGTTGACTCTGAGGGGCTTGCGGCGCGTTCTGCCCGCCTCCTCATCACCAGTGCGAAGACGATGAGTCCTCCGATAAACAGAACACCACCAGCTGCCGAACCAGCTGCGATTTCGATCGTCCGTTGCTTGTCTCCTGAGGAGTCTGATGATGATGATGAGGAGGAGGAGGAGGAGGAGCTGGAGGTAGAGGTTGGGCTGGTCTGTGGCGTCTCTGTGGCCATGACCAGGCCAGTAGCAGTCCCAGTAGCGAAGGTAGTGAGCGTCATCGCGAACGTAGATGAGGGGGTCGACGTGGCTAACTCCAGCGTGGTGCTCTTGGTGCGATCGCACGTCGAGTCATCATTACAAGAGTAGCCGAACGGACAGCATCCCTCCCCACACGTCGGCAGCTCTCCCGTCAGGTTTGTCGTGTGGACCGATGTGGCAGGAAAGGCCGTGGCGTCGAGGTCGGATATGCTGCAGGTTATGGGCTCGATGGAGGAGCAGTCCTGGCCGTCTGGACAGCAGAGCACGGTCGTGTTATCCGCCAAGGCATTGCAAGAGTCGCCTATTGGGCAGCAGAAGTTGCTGGGCAGACCGTTGCCGCACTGGAAATAGTCGGTCGGGCACGTCTCTGAGGATGCGCGACGCGGATGTCTGAAGAGCGAACCGGGGTCGAGGCGTCGTCGAAAGGGTGTGATATCGCTGTGGAGGTCTTTATTTTCCGTCGTGGCAAGTACTAAAGGAGAGAAAATTATGCCAATAAAGAGCAGAAGAACAAGAAAATTAATACGTGAATGCATTGAGGCTACATTGTCTGGGTCGGACAGATGCAAGCAAGCAAGCAGACGTCGATATCAGCCGTGGTCACGGATGACGATGATCGGCACGAGCGAGCGAGCGTCTGGAGCGGACGAAAGGCAGGTGAGACATAGAAGAGGTGAAGCAAGTAGATACAAGAGAGGATTTCAGAAAAAAAAAAACCAGAGAGCGAGAGAATGAAGAGATAAACCGGCAGAGGGTGCAGTTCCGAGGGGGCCATGCAGCCTTACAGGACGCACATCAGGCTAGGCGGCCATTTAGCGAAGCCACTATTCGACAAACATGCCCGCTGTGTTGGTCTCAATACCTTTTTGGACAAGGAGAGGAGGGGGACCAGAGGGAGGGGGAACGTTGTCATGTCACAGCCGCTCAGGGCCTTTGGATCTGACGGTCCGAAAGTCGCTCTGTGGTAATCCCATCAGAAAGAGGATTCCATGGCGGCCAACAGACCGGGACAGGACAGGATGAGGCCCTGGCAGGATCGAGATCGAGGCCCTTCCATCAGCTCTGTGTACCTGAAGGGGCACAGGGCACCAGCTTGGACTGCAGCAGCATGAGGTCCCGGCCATCTGGGACCTGGGTTTGGACGTGTCCAGCTGTGACTAGCACTATGGAACCGTGGCGCGGAAGAAGCAGAAGACATTCAGTTCCCTGCGCGAAGATGTCGTCTAAGGGTGGGTACCCTGACCTGCAAAAAGAGACATAGAACAGATCGTCAGCAAGCTGCGAGTGTGAAGGGCTGTGCCGCGGGTGCATGAGAGGCGGCGCTTACGACCAGGGTTCAAGACCGTTATGGCTGCTGGAGGGAGGGGCTCTCGCGCTTATCCGCACGATGGAACTTAAAATGGGTCTTCCTTCGAAGCCATGGGCCATGGGGCCACTCAAATGGGCCGACCATTGATTCTAATTCAGGAAGAATGAAGAGGGGAGGGTGTGCTAGTCACCAGTTTTGGGCTGGACAGGATGGACCTTGGATGCATGTAAACAAATCGAAATAGGTCGATTAGATTGAGAAGCGTCAGTTGAATGAGGGTCTTCCCACGTGCTGAAGAAGAAGAAGACAAAAGAAGTGGAAAGAAAGATGAAGAGTGTATCCGTTCTCAAACAAACAGATTTGTGCAATTATTACCAGGACCCGAAGAACGAGAGGGAGATGTACGGACGTACAGTGCTACCTTTTCAGGCAGTGAGACACCAAAGGGTTAGGGTTCTACAGCCCAAGCCAAGGCTTATGTAGTTGATGTGTTACTAAAAACGTCGGCGAGTCCCGCTGCTGCAATGCTGTCTACCATACTGCATCGAACTATTGAATGCGCGTGCGCCTCTGCTGAACGCCCCCATCACTGCAGGTGATTGTTGATTACTGATGGCCCTAATTGCCCTGCCTCATCACGAGATTTTTTGGTCATATTTCTCCCTCCAGCTTTTTTCGTTTCGGAGATGCAATGACCTACAGTGTCCTTTTTTTTTTCCGTCTCTTTTCTGACATGTCAGTTCGTATCCTTGGGTGCCCCCAAAGAACGCAACTTATTCTCCCATCGAATGAATTTGGCGCGGATTGACCGGAGGCCGACTGAGCTGGACATGTCTCTCAAACCGATCTCGCAAGCTTGGCTCCACACAGGGCCACCGTGCCTCACCAATCTCAAGTTGGGTCGTTACGTAGGATTCTTTCTCGGGACGTGTTGTCGCAGACGTTGGAACGGAATGGATGTGACAGATCCTCAAACTACCACGCAAAACTTACCTGAGCCTTGTGTGTTAGAGACATCATGGGATGTTTCATTTCTTGTGCAGCAGCAGCTGGGCAATTCTTGTTCCAAAGAGCGCTCATGCATACGAATGCAAGCTGACTTCAGTATAGATAAAGATATGACCAAGAAGAACCCCCCCCCCCCCCAAAAAAAAAAACAGAGAAAAGGCGGCTGAAAAGTGACAACATTGAACAGTGAGGTCATATTCTTACTTGATACTAATACTGATCATTCGACCTCAACTCGGGCCCGGCGTTTACATCCCCTCTTCTCGTGAAACCACAGTCAGAGAAGAAGAGCATTTTTTTCCTTCTCTCTTCCGGGCATCTCGGTCGGGTTGCTTGCCGAAGGGTTTGATGCGAGGTGCCAGCCTTTTGCTTTCTTGCGGCATCTTTTCCCAGGCCCCTCGGGGCTTTTTTAAACCTTTTACCCACCAAGTTGCATGAGGGGTGAGACGGGAGGAGCACGCCAAACTTGAACCTGACAAGGTAACATGCAGATCTGAATGAGCCCACCCACTATTTATTCCAAGTTGTTCCTTGGGCGTCTTACCTCGGGACAAATAAAATACACACGCGGAGAAAGAACCTTGCAGCTGGAACTTGTGTACGGCCTGAAGGAGGAGTGTGTAGAATAACAACAGCCTTGGGACCGCTATACTCGGCTGCCTGGAAAAGGAGTGTTGTTGGAAAGACGTGTTTCTGGAGAATCAGACCCCAACGCTAGAATCCCCGCGCCCCAGAGAAATACCTAGGTAGACAAAGGGCAGAAGGAAAGGAGAAAGAAGGGAATGGGAAGACAACGGACAACTGAATCAGGACCGAAGGGCGATTTGACCACCTTACCCCCCCCCCCCTCCTTGTCTCTTCTTGGTTTTTTTCTCTTTCTTTCTCCTTTTCGGGTTGGTGGTCGAACCCGGAAGGGGGGGGTGGAATTTGGCAGTCTCCCAGAAAATAAGGTGCCTAATGAAATGTTGTCCTGCACCATCCTCATTGTAATGAAGCCCACAGTGATTCGTATCAGGCTACATACTCTTGTGTGCTTCGCATAGCCTTCAGATAGTATCTTGACTTGGTACACATGATATTCTCCATGGAAACAATGAATGCTCAATACAGATCGTCCATGCCGGTGACCCAGTTGCCTTACTTGAGCAGCACCTCACCAATTGCTGGCCCCTGATCCCGCACACCATTGATAGCAATCCTGCTCACCAGATCGCTCCGATGCCTGTTAATAATCTCCCTCAGCGCGCTCCTCTCCATGACGATCCGCCCGGTCTCTAACAGGTTCTTCACGTCCAGCGGGTGCTCCTTGTCGCTCAGATGTATCACCCGCCCGTGCTCCTTGGCCACGTCGAGGCTCGTAAAAAGATTCGGCCGGTAGTCGGTCGTGACAAAGGTCGTCCCCCCGTACTTCTTGCCCCACCGCAGGCCTTCCATCATCTCGCTGAGGTACCGCACTACGAACCCGTCCTCGAGCTCGCGGCCCAGGCGGCCGGCCTGCGCAAGCGCCAAGAAGTCCTCGGGCAGTGGCAGCTCCATGCCGTCCTCGGTGATGATCAGCTCGCCTCGGCGGTAGCGGTACGACAGCGCCGTGCGCCAGGCGAGGTCGTACACCTTGCGGTTCATATCGGTGCCAAAGTCGCGCGGCTTGGGGCCGAACGTCTTGCCACCGCCTCGGCGCAGCGGAGACTGCTTGTCACCCACACGGGCGCGACCGGTGCCCTTTTGTCGGTAGAGCTTACGGTGCGAGCCGTGCACCTCGTAACGGGTCTTGGAGTTTGCCGAGCCCTGGCGGGTGTTATCGCCCTCGTAGGTGACTGCCAGGTGCAGTATGTCCCGACGCAGGGGCAGATAGAGGTGCTTTGTGGAGTATGCCTCGAGGGAGCGCGGCTCGAGGCTGGGGAAGCTGTGGATGGTGACGGGAACGGTGGTGAGCGGTTGGAAGGGGAGGAAGCCTGATGTGGTCGATGTGGCAGAGTGGTGATGATCGGCGGAGGACATGGTGAGGCTGGGCGGTGCTGCTGTAGTTGCCATTGTGCGTGATGTGATGGGGGATAATCTCCGCTATGTGACTTTCCTGTCAGCTCAATTCATCGTTTCCTTTCCTTGTGAAGACAGAGAAGGCATCGCGGGGGTGAAGCAAAAATTGCGCCGTACCAGCATTGCGGATCTGCATGGTTGTGAGGAGAGACCAAGGCCTTGTATGGCCTCAGTGAGACCCCAAAGCCCCTTCCCAGCCATCGCGACAACCTGTGAGTAGAATTGTAGGACCAGCTGTGGTGGACTGTCGTTATGGAGATGCTCTTGTTGGAAAGTCTTTGGTAGCTCGAAAAGATCGATGACAGCGCGTGCACGGACCACCCCGGCACGGGCAGCTTCTGGAGCAGGCGTCCCGAAATTTTTCTTAGAGCTTCGACTTCGCATCGCGTGCCCGCCCGGATTGACGTGCATGCGACCGCACCGCTCGACACCCCCCCACCGCGACGACCAAAGATGTCGAGGTGTCAACAGGCAGCGCGGCCTATTGCGCTGTGCCTGCGACCACGATGCTCAGCACAAATAGCTGGGCCGTCAAGGTCTACGGCCGCGGCGCGCTTGTTCTCGAACTCGGCGACCCGCCCAGACGTCGAACCGAGCACGACAACCTCGCCGAATGAGAGCGCTGCCGCTGCACAGGCGACCCAGGACCTCGTTCATGCCAATGGCACACCGGATATATCCGCACCTACAGATGCTGAGGCAGTTTCACGGCGCGAGCTGATTGCGCGATGGCTGGACCCCAATACCACAACCCTGCCGTGGGCGGAGAGAAGGCTACAGAAGAAGGGTATAGAGCCCATAGGGTCAAGACGCAGGAGAGCTGCGGTCCGCCAGACGCCGAATATACCCTTCGAGCAGCTGCCATACCACTGCTTCCAGGAGGCAAGGAAAGTCTTGGCCGAGGACCGTGTCGCAAAGCTCGAGGAGATCAAGAGGGCGTATCAGAGGGTCAAGACGGTAGAAGCCACACCGGCAGAGAAGTACAGGGGCGGTGAGCCCTACAAAAACAAGAAGCTGGACTCGCTGCGAAGGCATGTGGAGTATTTGAAGATCCAGGCCGACATCAATGACCCTGCTGTGAAGAGGAAGTGGGAGGACGGGTTCGGTGAGTCCTACCCAGAACATACATGTCCGCCTCGCCTCACCCACAAATGACTAATGCCAGAGACAGCCGATATGAGCAAACCAATCTATCGCCACTTCAACGAGCAGAAGTGGCGCGATATGGCCTACAAGATCTTGGTGCAGCGTGTTGAACAATTCCACATTGTTCCTGACGTTTTGCCAAGCTTCAACCCAAAAATGGACGTCCAACTCTCTTTCCACGGCTACCGTATTCGGCCAGGTGAGATTGTCGACTCGCTGGTGTCCGAAGCACCGCCCAACCTGCGTGTTCAGGTTTTCGACTCCAAGAAGCGGCTCGTGTCCGTCGTGGTGATGGACAGTGACGTTCCAGACGCAGAGACCGACTCCTTTGGCCGCCGCCTGCACTTTATGGCAGCCAACATCCCGATCGACTGCCTCACCAAGAACATCTCCCTCGTCCGCGTCAACAAAGACCAGGACAGGCTTGCCGTGCCCTGGCTTCCACCTTTCAGCCAGGAGGGTGCGCCCTACCACCGACTGTCGGTGTGGATCCTGGAGCAGCCCGAGGGCAAAGAGCTGGACGTGGCAAAACTGCGCGAGGACTACTCCAACAACCGTGATGGCTTCTCACTGCGGTCGTTCCGGTCGGCCCAGAAGGTGCAGCCATACGGTTTCAACATGTTCCGCACGGTCTGGGACGAGGGCACCGAGACGGTCATGCAGAGGCACGGTATCCCTGGCGCCGACATCGTCTTCAGGAGACAGCGGGTGCACAGTCTCAAGGGGCCAAAGAAGGCGCGTGGTTGGGAGGCCAAGAGACAGGGCCCCAAGTACAGGCACCTTTGGAAATACACCAAGAACATCGCGAGGAACCGTGGCGGTACGTAGGCGGGTTGAGATGTTTGCAGTGGTGTTTCCAGTTCTTCCAGGTCTTGGTAGATATCTGCAGAATATCATATCACGAGAAAACATATCTGGCACAAAAATTGTAGTATATTGTTTATTGAGTTAAGCATATCTCGGGGTTATGTGCTGGGCGTAGTCGCAGGCACTTACCTGGTCTCAGGGGCAGGCTGAGAGCATGATTGGCCCTAGGCCTAAAAAAACAAAAGGCCCCACCTGCACAAGTAAGTAAATATAGAGAGGAAGGAGAGCTGGGGCATGGATCAAACATCAGCTTTCAGCAGTCTTTCCAGTGTCTCACTCTCTCAACTCTCACCTCACCTCATTCTATTGCCCTACCTCAGCCTTGCCTGCTCTCCGAAGCCTCGTCCTTTCCCAATCTTTTCGAGTCGGGTATTAATCAGAAAGCCCTCGTAACTACTCTCAAGCTGTGAAACCCCACGCCAACACAGCACATACCGCAGAGCAGCAGCCATGGACTCGCAACCAACCCCACGCACCACGGCACCGTACCTGGATAGCTACGTCGGCCGGAACGTGACCATCGTCGGCAAGGTCGTCCAGCTGCGCGGAGAGTCAGCTACTATTGACGCGGACGGAAACATCACCGCGCACCTGAACCGTGTGAGTAAACAAACATTATTGTTTGTGCCTTTGCAATGTGCAAGATCGATACTTTGACCATGGTTCCACCTGGGTGACCCAAACTATCAGCTTAGCAGCGGGCTATACTCAGCCTGCACCAGCAACAACATGGTTTCTATAAGTAGCGATATAAGCTCGTGGGAAAATCCTATCGAGCGCCCGTTGTGGACAAGATGAGACTGACACCAATCAATCCAATTCCAGGAGGCCCATCTTTCGCCAGGCTCTGCAGCCCAGATCATCGGCAAGGTCAATCCTGACCTCTCCGTCCGAGTGCTGAGTGCCCTGAACCTGGGAAACGGGGTCGGTACGTTCATTTTCCCTACACTGTAACACCTCAAGGCGCAAGCTGAAAGCGCCGCTGCACAAACTCTAATTATATACTACCGCGTAGAGGGACCTCAGCAAAACATTCTGCCTCAAATCATTACGCTACCACTACCGATCTCAGGAAGTGAACTATCGCTGACCCTTTTCTTTCACAGATTTCGCCCTCTGCCAGCAGCTGGTCGAGGTCTCGCAGCGCTACAAGTATCTCTTCGATAATGTGACGGCGGTCAACTGACTCTGTGGCCGCAGCGCTAGGAGTAGAGGGAGTGTGCGCTCCGCCTCGACGTTGTGGCCCTCTGATTCTGTCTCCCAGCGCCACATTGACCCATCGCAACGCGGTGGGGAGGAGAAAGCTTTTGGTAGCGGCAGGCACGACAATTTTGATGATGACGACAATGATGATGGCGGCCTCGCAGAGGAGATGAGCAGGCTCAACATCTCCTTGTTTCCATCGCGCGCTGCTATGAGGAGGCAGCAGCAACAACAACAACAACAACGATCGGAACCAGAGCCACGGGCAGCCTCTGACCGCCCAGAGGAACCCATGAGACACGGTCATGAGGTCTCGGCAGTATGCCCTGCATATAACTCACTGGACAACATTGGCGTCAGCGGCGCCGGGGACGTCTTTGGGACACTGCGGAAAGGCGAGCCACCACCGCCACCATCACCCCATCATCGCAAAGGCGGGGTTCGAGATCCTGTCAAAGAAGCCGCTGCTAGAAGGCAGCGTGACGATCATTCTGCTGGAGGCGGTCACAATCTCGAACTCTCACCAGGACTCATCAGTGCTATATTCCGTGGAATCATGAGGCAGAAAAACGGAAAGAGATATGCACTGCTTAGCATGGACGGCGCTGGTAGGTGGCGCCTCGTGCGGAACATTTTAGACCATCGGAGGGGGTTTTCCACGTCTTGATGCTGCTTGATAAATTCAAAGAAAAAAAATTGTTTCGTTCCTGATCAGAACTCTGCATAGTATCTCTAAGACGATGAACTCTTAGGATCGATTATAGACTCGCCTCTCTGCGCTATCCAAAACCGAGCAGTGAGACCCCGCCGTCCTTGATGGAAGCTTGCACCTTTGCACAGACTCAACTCGTTTAGATAAAATATTAGAGGCAGCTGAATGATGGCATTTCCTCGCTACACATTCAACATCTAAAAAACTCGTTCAAGAGCAATAGAACGCTGTCATCATGAGGCAAACAAACAAACAAAGCTTCGGCTAAAGTGGTATATGCCGTATCAGCACGCCGCCTCGCACCCATCCATTTCCATCCAACCATCCCTTTACAGTCCTAACAAACGCCATTCCATTCAAAAAGGGTTCTCTCTACCCTGCATAGCCCTCCGTATCTGATATCCATCACCATAGTATGCCTGCATCATGCCAAGCTGACATGGATAGAGTGGTATGTCACTGCAAGACAGAGATTCGTGAAATCAAACAGTCCCTCATTACCTCCGTCTGGTGCACATAACTCGAGGTCCTACAGCAAGGTCGAGTGCAGACCGAAGTCCTAGTTGGTCTGTGCCTCATCGCCGTCGCCAAGCGCATCCATGCTAACGTCTCCAAAGGCCTCCCAGTCAGCAAAATCTATCTCAGCCGAGTCGAACACCTCCGAGTCACCGTTTCTGCGCAGCACCGGTGGACTGCTAGGCATGACCGCATCCGTGGTCAGGAAGTGCCCAAAATCCAAGCCCTCGAAATGGCCCGTGAGGCCATTGTCACTGCCCATGTTTGGCAGCTCATACAGGCCATGGGCTGACGAGCCGGCGGTGAAGTCGTTTGCTTCGGACAGAAGCTGATTGATAGTGGAGCTGAACGGAGTGCCAAAGTCTGTGCTCATCATCATGTTGTCATCAACAGCGAAATGGGCGTGGGCATGTTGATTGTTGACATTTCCGTTGCGCAGTCGAGCGCTCGAGCGTGGCGTTTTGGTCGGTGTCCCCTGAAGTCGCGGAAGTGCATTGCCGGGTGACCTCGCAGTAGACCGTGCTGACCGTATCGACTTCGAGACGCTCCTTGTTATAGGGCGATGGCTCGGTGTCGGCCGGGTCGGAGTCTTGAAAACCCCGGCAGGTCTCTCCTTACGCTGGGGGGTAGAGGGCTCGGAGGACGTGCCGAACAGATCCGCTAGATTGCTCTTGTTCGTGTCGTCGGCCCCGACTTTGGGTGTCGAAAGGAGGCTCATTTCATTGTCCATGTCGGCGCCCATACCCGAATTTTCCTTTCCGGTGAGAGCGCTCTTGGACCCGGCTCCTAGACCAGCCGATGTTCGTACGATGTTGACTGCGACCTCGCCGAGCACCTTGGGCTGTCCGTCCTTCTTTGGGGACGGAAAGAGCAGTCTCTTCGTCTTTCCCAGAGTGTCGTCTTCAACGGGGATCGGACTTTGAGCCGAACCACTAGCCCTTGAGTGCGTTGACCCTTGACGATTGGGGCAGTCACCCAGACCGACACCCGTCTCTGCTGTTTGCGACCGTGCACCACGCTCACGACTGGGTGGCTCTGTAGTTGGACCACGGAGCAGCATCACCTCATCACCCTCTGTGAGCGGTGTCAGCCCTGAGTCGTCCGGCCCCACTGGATCAGTAGTGAAGTAAGCCTCTGAAGGCAGGTTCGACGAAGTGGCACCCTGTGCCTTGGCCTTTTTGGGCCGTGAAGATTTTGCATTTCTCTTCTTGCGTGGCTTTCCAATCTGAGAGTAGTCCTTCTCCCATTGCGCCTCAGGGCGTTGGGTCTGGTACTTGGACAGCCAGAGACCACATGCTGTGGTCCGGTTAGCCAGCGCTGCTTAATGCGCGGAGGTGGGGGGGGAAACAGCGGCAGTTACTCACGATTGCAGAGAATATCTTCAACCCATTGGGACTTGTCTTCGGCTGGTCCAAGAGCCTTTTTGACGACCCGATACCTTGTTGGCGTTTGGTTCTCATTCCTCTGTAAGATGACGATCGCTGTGATGCGACCAGGCTTTTCAGAATACTCTGGGATCTCTGGACTGCCGTCCAGGTCCTGTGTCCAAATCTTGCGCCACGTTGGCGTGCTGATTGACCCACAGTTGGAACAGAACGTCGGCATCTGACCCATCTTGACCGCCTTCTCCAGCTTATCTTTGATCGACTGTTTTCTTGACATATTCTTGCTTGGCTGCGCGACATCCTCTGGCGATGCAGTAGATGGTGATACAGTCGGCGCAACAACTCCTGGGTCGCTAGCCGGAGCAGTTGGCATCGGGCCAGGGGCAACAATCTGCGAATCGGCAATCTGGGTGGTGCCAGCAGTCTGGTCCCCCATATCTGGCCTGCTCGGCGGCTCTTGGTCGACATCCTGAGGGAAATGAAGTGGCTCGCTCAACAGCCGCAGAAGATGATCCTGAGAATCTGGCACGGGCTCTACAGCAGCAGGTGGTGTAGGCATTCGAGGTTCGCTGACTGGTATGCTTGCAGGCTCGCTTGGAAATCTTGGTATCGCGACTTCAGGGTCGACGGGTGGTTGGGGCATTGGTGGCGGGCCCGCTGGTACTGCTGGCACGTTCTGTCGTTGAAGACTGGGCTCAGTATGTGCTCTCTTCAACTGACGTGCGGCTGCCTTGGTCGTACCGGATGCTGCTTGCGACTTTTTGATCTGCGCCTTGGCCGAAGCGGAAGGGTTGTAGATGCTCTGCTTGGGCAGCAGCTCCGAAGGACCGGGGTGTTCTTGTTGGATAATCATTTGTTTGGGCTGTGCAGGTCCATTTGCTCTCTGTTCCGCAAGCCCGCCAGGCATGGGCAGGCCTTGAGAGAGGCCATTCGGGTGCGCGTGGTAGGGTGGCTCCGGTAGACCGCTGGACATTGGTCGAGGGGGTGGCGGAGCGGCTGGTTTTCGCTTCGTTGCCTTCGACTTCGATGCTGGCTTTGACCGGCCTGGAATGTTAGGCTGTGGCATCTGGCCAGGAACTGATCCTGGCAATTGCAAATCGTAGTCATCAACCATCTCATCGAAACCTCCGCTCATAAATCCTGAGTCGGGCTGCGGCATGGGCATGGGGGGCAGCACGGGACTCGAAAGTGGTGGGCTAGACCGGATGGACCTGGGCACTGGCGGAGAAGAGCCAAAATCTGCTGGGCTCTCTTCTGGCGTATACGCGTGGAAAGGTGATTGGGCTGTTGAGTCGGGCGAGCGAGCATCCTGGTTGTGCGGTCCAGGTATGCCCGCCTCGGAGACGAGAATCCTTGAAGATCCTTCAAAGTCCGCCATGGAGGACCTTCGTGGCTGCGGCTGACCTGGAGGCCTGCTTCGGGGGCGTGACTGCTGTCCGGGAACTGGAGTTGGTGCTCTGGGAACCTCCTGCAGATGGCTTGATCCGATTCCACTGCCACCAGCGGCAGCAGGTCTCATGGTTCGCAGAGAGCCAGAGGTGCTGGCAGCGACTCGCAGGGAGCCAGGGGCCGAGCTCAGTGGTGCCTTGTTTGGATAGTCGGCCTTGGTGGTCTTTGCTCTCTTCTTCTTGGGGCCCTCGACAGGCACCTCTTCGGCATCCGTGCCGTCCTCGATAGCAGACGTGTTACCTGCCTCAGGCCTATCATGCTTGCGAGGCCTGCCAATGACCTTTCCTGAGGCCGTCGTCTTTCTCTTCTTAGGCGGCTTTGACGAGGAACGCTTCGCTGACTTCGGGCGAGCAGGTTGCCCAGACTCATCGGCTCTTGGCAGCGCAGTACCGTCGTCGCGAGCTGGGCCCTGGGAGGAAGGGCCTGGCGGGAAGAAAGACATGGGCATCGGCTGCTGCATCGGCATCGCGTGCATGGTAGGTGGTGTAGGAGCACCGTGGTGGTTCGTATATATCTCAGGTCGAGTGTCTGGTGCCGGGCTGAGTGGCTGAATGGGCGATCCGTATCTGACCGGTTGGAGACCAGGACTTGGCATCGATGGCCCGTTTGGCGGACGGCCAAGGTTAGGATTCGACTGGATGAAGGACGACCACTCGCTGTTGCTGTCGGTCGGTGTCGGTGTAGGAGCATTGCTTCCATAGCCTCGCTGGACCTCAGAGCCGTGGGCTGTCTGTGGTCGCTGTAGCCTCGGCACAGGACTGAGCTTGAGCTTGACCTCCAAGGTCTCGGGCGGGCCTCCTCTCAGTGCCGCGAGCATGTTCTTGACCACCTTGCCGGTGACCAGTTTCTGCTCGGAGCTCTGAGCAGGCTGCTCGAGAGCCCACGAGAGCATTCCCTGTCCGACGAGTGGCACATCGTCTTCGGAATAGTCCAAGGCGTAGACGGCGTAGTCTTTGTCGGGCCGGTTGATTATCTCAGGACTGCACGAGGCAACGGCCTGGAGGCATATCTGGAGGTCGACGAGACCGATGGCGTTCCTCTCGTCGAGTGGTATGGTCTGGATCTGCAGAACATGAGGCCATTTGGCCAGGCAGTTCTGCTGGTCCTTCTCGAAGGTGTACTGAATCTTGACTAGAGAACAGAAGAACGTGAGTCCTGAGATCTGTGACCAGCATGACAAGAGCAGGTTTCCATGTGCTTACGTCCCATATGCCGCGTCTGCAGGCCTGAGTCCTCTGCCTGTGACGGCTGTGACGGCGGCAGCGAGGCGTGTCCATGAGGAGGATACCCCGCCCAGGCACCGCCCTGAGGGCCCGTCATACTGGAGAACGACATTGAGTGACCTCAATATGCATGAGGATAGTTGTGTGGTCTTTCTAGTCGGCGAGGGCAAGTGGTGGAGTGGTATGGTAGGCTGTCGATGAGGGGGGAGTTCGCAGTTGGTAAGGAAAGACAACAGAGGGATGAGAAACAAAGATAACAAGACCGCCCTTGAAGGAAAGGTGTGAACGCGCAGTGGAACTTGGAAGGGTAGAGAAAGACAATTAAAGGTCGTGGTCCAGGTTCACGTTTTTGCGATGGGATCTAGTCGCGTACAGACGCGACTGTGGACCCTTTCAACCAAGCACTTGCAGCTTTCCCACTGTGGTAAAGAGCTGGCTAGGCACCACAAAACCGGAGCCAATTGGGTGGTTGACAATTCAAAGATGCTCTTTTTTTCCCCCTTGTTTTCCTCAGGAGAAAGAATAGCCGAGAATCCCATGTGGGTGAAAAGATCGTAAAAGAGAAGATGGCTCTGCTGCTCTGAGTAAAGGAAGGTTGGAGGATGGAGAGAGATGCAGTTGTGAATAGTCGCGGTACAAAGCAGCCAGAACGCGACTTTGAGCCTCGCCTCGGCCTCGTGTGGGCGCTCCAAGTTAGCGACCTGGGTGTCTGGCGTACAGGGGTAGCTGCAACGCGACGGGCCTGGGCTTGGCGCTAGAATTATGGGGTACGACCTGGCAGGGTTGCACGGTAGGGCCTGGCGTGCCTGGCAGACACGTACAACGGCAGCGGTATGTACGGTACGGTGGCAGATAGGTAGTAGTGCTTGGAGGGGCACCCAGGGCTAGCTAGGCCCATGCGCACCCTGGCAACCTGGGGCGTTTTTTTTGGGGGGGGGGGGTGATCCGTATCTCTATGACGTGCCAGAGCTCAGCCGCCAACACACACAGGGGAATCGGACTTTAGTTGCAAGATATTGGGACAACTCCGGGCGCTCAAGAAGCAGCCATAAGATCTGCGAAATGCACATCAAAAGAAGACGAGTTTTGGAGACGAAATCTGGGTGAAGTTGGGGGGGCATGTCTCCTATTTATACTTCCGATTATTGCCGTTACTTCTTCACCAATGACTCAAGCCCCCACAACCACCCCTTTTAGACAGCACCAGGCCCAGGCTCACCACATACCAACTCGTGTCTTTTTTGTGGTGTTTTCGTTTTAGCCGACCACCACACTCGACTGCGATTTTCCCCCGCAGTGAGATGACAGACGTTTTCTGAGCCAACCCTTGGATGGAAGTCATCTCCAAAAATGGAATAAATATGAGGCTCTTGACAGCCACAATGTCAATCATACCACCCACTCACCTTTTTAGCTCTGATAACACACAATACAAAATAATTTGCGAGTCTCCGCATCGTAGTATGAGTTTCTTTTTTTTCTTTCTTTTTTTTTTAGACATACGGTTTTATGATGTCTCAGGGGTTGTTCACCTTCTTTGGTGCCTCCTGTGCAGGTGGGTCTACCCATTCCACCGCGCCCTCGTGGTTCGAGTTCTCCTTGATTCTTGTGTTCCTCGCCACGATCTCTGCGACCACCTCCCGGATGCCCTGCTTGCCATTCCTCTGCGCGGAAAATGCGTTGCACACCTGGTTTGCGGTATAGTTCTTGGACTTGACCACCTGTCTGACCTCCTGCTCCGTGGGCAGACCGAACGACCTCCATGGGTACTCGGGATAGTCCTCCCTGGTGAGGAGCTCCAGGGGGCGCAACCTCTGGCGAGATCTCAAAGAAGGGCTCCGCAATGTTATGTTCCTCGCGAATGTCCTCTAGGCTGGCGGGCTGCCACACTGGTTTCCTGTCCTTGCGGATGAGCTGGGCGCTCACGCCCTCGACAAAATCGGGATGCCGCATGAACTTGGCCGCGATCTGGTGCTCGCGCTTGAATGTGTCCGCGACGGTCCACTTCTGCTCCCGGCTCCTCTGCATCTGCTTCAGCGCCACGTGGACAGAGGTGGGCGATCGCGCATGCAGTGTCTCGAGGGTCTTGTCTGCCCACTCCCTGGTCGGGCCCTCGGGTTCATCCTTGAGAGCCTGGATGATCTCGTCGACTGTCGACTTGGAGAAGCACCGGTCGATGGCCTTCCTCAAGTCGCCGCCGAGCAGGATGGGCTGGTCGTGCGGCAGCCCGGTAGTGTACTCCTCGATGGCGTCGTTGATCAGGTGCAGGCGCTTCTCGAGGGGATCGAAGTCCTTGAACCTGAGCTCGGCTAGTCGGCCCTCGAGCATCGGAAGCGTAGTGGAGTGCAGATAGTGGGTGGCAATGCCAGCGTAGAATGCATTCACACCCTGCAGGCGCTCGCTCGTCAGGGCCAGGTAGGTGCCCACCGCTCCAGGCAGCCGCGGCAGGAAGAAGGATGCACCGACATCCGGGAAGAAGCCGATGGTCGTCTCGGGCATAGCGAAGACGGTCCTCTCAGTGGCTATTCGGAAGGGCGCGTGGATGCTCAGGCCGACGCCGCCGCCCATGGTGAAGCCGTCCATGAATGCTATGTAGGGTTTCGTCAGGGTCGCAATGAGATGGTCCAGCTTGTACTCGAGGGCAAAGTAGGCGTCAGACCTCTTCTGCCCTTGTGTGCCGTTCTGGTTGTCCTTGGCCAGCGCCGCGACATCACCTCCCGCGCACAGCGCATTGCCTGCGCCCTTCATGACGATCACGTTGGCCATGTCTGATTCTTGCCATTCGATGAGTCGAGGTGCTATCTTGCGTATCATGGACCCGTTGAGAGAGTTGAGCTTCTTGGGCCGGTTGAGCTCAATGGTCCGCAGACCGTATATGCTGTTGAAGACGACATCTTCGGGTTCGTCGCCTTGGATCGGTTTCCATATCGCCGCGGAAGAGGATAAAGAAGACTGGAACAACGACACACAGAACGGTAAGCATATGATCTGCGCGCTCAAACGAATCACCACCAGCCATAGAACATACCGATGGCCTCGCGCTATCCTCGGGCACCTGTATCTTCGCTCTTAGGGGTGACATCTTGGTAGCAGCGCAGGGCCGTCGACAGGCCACTGATGCTGCTAGGCCAGCGCGCGCCGAGAGCGTCCGCGCAAACATTTATTATACAAGAAAATTCGGGGCTTCGGTGCGACTCAATGACCTCCACAGCAAAGCGCATCGAGCATCTGACCTCCCCTGTTTATGTCGTCAAGAGGGAGTCAGCCGCAGGAACAAATACTGCACGATTAAGAAGCGTGGGAATACCGAGGGGCATGATATTCCGAGGTAGGTCGTTTTCTTTGGAGGTTCTCCAATTTTGCCGACTAGGACCGCTGGCGCTGGCGCGGAGCTCGCGTCTGCAGTTAAGGCCTGCAACTGAGGCCCGCTGCTGCTGGGACCATCGGGGGCCCGCTTCTACCCGCCTACAGCCAATCAGCGCAGGGCTTGCAAGCTATCCAGTTTTCAGGCGCAAATGGCACGGCGACATCTGCGCGTGGAGCTGTCTCGTCAAAGAGCGGCGCATTTCTAACACCTACATCGTCGTTCATCCTCTCACCACACACCAGACAAGATGGCCGACCCCAAGATCCAGTCAGTGCTGAGGATGTCTACCTGCCTCTGTGAACACACAAGCTAATTAAGAAACACAGGGAACTGCTCACGAAGCCGCGCAACGAACTCACGTGCGTTTTGACTCTTGCCCGACCGTGACCGTCGCGTCGACTGGCTCAGAAGACTGACCTCAGCTGCATCACACAGAGAATACGAGATCTCCCAGCTCGAAGAACGTACGTGCAGGCAATAGCGCTCCCTCGTGGTGGAGAAACGAGACCATCCAGGCCTTGCGATTGCTGACACGACGACAACGAACAGATGAATTCTCGGCGGGCCCTCTCTCGATCCTCCAGACGGCCGTCCGCAGTCACACCCAGGTCTTGATCTCCATCCGAAACAACAGAAAGCTGCTCGCGCGTGTAAAGGCGTTTGACAGGCATTGCAACATGGTTTTGGAGAACGTGAAGGAGATGTGGACAGAGACGCCCAAGCTGGCGAGCGGCAAGAAGGGACGGCCGATCAACAAGGACAGATTCATCAGCAAGATGTAGGTGTTTCTCCAGTGTGGAATCTCCTCGCTGGTATGGGATGACTTTGCAAAATGGACAGGACACTAATATTTTTATTTTGTTTTCATGCACAGGTTACTACGGGGGGATTCCGTCATCTTGGTGCTGTTGAGCTAGAGGAGGCACTTACTATTTCATGATACCCGGACGAGGGAACCGTGCCAGTTATCAGGGTGTGTTTATTTTGCTTGCTTTCAACAACTAAGGATTAGGGTCATTCACATGCGGACATAGGCGTTGAAGAACAAAAATTGAAATTCGATTTTCCCCTAGGGCCTACAATCTAGCAACACGATCAATCTGCCGTTCCCCCCCCCCCCTCCTCTGCCTGCATCATCACTATTATTACGCTGTTACCACTCACCCTAGCCTATTACATTGACGATATAAGTTCACAGGCGCTTCATGCCCCCTTGTGCGTTTCTACCGGTCGTCCTTCTTTGCCACCTTGTCACTCAGACCGTCTCCCAGCCCTCCTCGGACGGCTTCGGCGGCTCCAAGCCTGCCACACCCAGGAAGAAACATGCCAGGCCCCACGCCCCTGGGTCAGGTACCTGCTGGAAGCCCTCACCGCCGACATAGACGGTCCGACCCAGACTGGCGGCCATGCCCTTGGTGCCCTCGGCTGCAGCCTTGGACGCCTCAGCCGCCTTCTTCACATCGCCTGTGTCGCCCAGGACGTCGACGAACGGGTACAGCGCGTCGACGAGGGTGCGGTCGCCAGGCCTGGCCGGGGTATATTTCGAGAGGGCCTCACAGCTCTGCTTGAGCGCGGCAGCCCAGGTCTTGTTGGTGGCCTGACCCGGCGCGAGGGTGCTGAGGGCGTGGACGAGTGCGTTGAGGAAGATGGCGTAGAGAGCACCGGATGTGCCATCCATTGCCATCTCGATGACGGTGGCAATGCTGGCGACATCAATGACGGCGTCACCTCTGAGGGGCTCCTTGGCGAGATGCTCGAGGACGGCTGTTTCTGGTGGTCAGCGAGAAAGGTGCGACTCTTTCGCATCTACACGACGTACCTTGTGCGCCTCTCTTGAGCCCAATACCGCAGTCACCATCCCCCACGACCGAATCAAACCGGGTGACATCAGGCTCTGCGGCGATGACATGCTCAAGCCCCACCTTGAGCGCCTGGGTGGCTGCCTTGGCATCGTACTCGAGGCCGCTGGTGTCTGCCTTTTGTCCTGTGGAGGCGGTCCCCTCACGGGTGGCGGTGTTCTTTTCCTCCCATGTCTCCTTGGAGATGGGAGCGGCCCAGCCGGTGGCCTCGCACGGGTAGTCGAGCAGCTGGATCATGCTGGGCCCGCCAATATCGGTGTTGACGACGTTGAGCAGGGAGATGCTGAAGCCGGCCCCGTTCAGGCTGGTCATGTAGGTGCCGCAAAGGATGCGCACGGGCCTGATGCCGTAGTCGCCCTCGAGCTGCTGGACGACCTCGGTCAGGATGCCCCCGAGCTCGAGGACGCTCATGCCGCCGAGGTTGTTGACGAGCAGCACGACCTCGTTCGAGTTGACGCGCAGGAAGGCCCTGTCCTTGTCCCCCTGGTCCAGCAGCTGGCGCAGCATCTTGCCCACCAGGCCCGGCAGCTCTGTCCTCTCCCTGCCGGAGCCGGCCTCGTTGTGGATGCCCATGCCCAGCTCGACCTCGTCCAGGCCCAGCGCGCCGGGCTCGTCCTTCTTGGGCACCACGCGCCCGGGCACGTGGACGTGCTCGAGGCTGGCGCCGACGCTGACGAGGTTGGCGGCGGCCAGCCTGGCGACCTTGGCCACCTCGTCCAGGCCGTACCCCTGCGCGGCCAGCGCGCCGCTGATCTTGTGGACCAGGACGGTGCCGGCGATGCCGCGGCGGCCAACCTTGCCGGCCTTTGCGCGGCCGACGCCGACGTCATCGCCCACGACGACCATCTCGACCCTGGCGCCGGCGGCACGGGCCTTCTCGACGGCGACGCCAAAGTTGAGCACGTCGCCCGTGTAGTTCATGACGGTGACCAGCACGCCGGCCTCCTGGTCGACGCGGCTCGTGATGGCGGCGCGGATCTGCTCGGCCGAGGGGGAGGCGAAGATGGTGCCCGCCACGGCGGCCGAGAGGAGACCCTGGCCCACCATGCCCGCGAAGGAGGGCTCGTGGCCCGAGCCGCCGCCCGAGACGATGCTCACTGTGGGTTTTGCATTTTTGCCGGAGGAGGAGGAGGAGGAGTTGGGACGCCTGTAGATGACCTTGTTGGTGGCGTCGAGGGCGACGGCGGGGTTGGTGAGGGTGATGGACTGAAGGGCTGTATTGACGAGATGGGTTGGGTCGTTGATGAAGTGTTTGTATGACATGGTTGGAAGGGCAGTGTTTCTTTTCTTTTCTTTTCTTTTTTTTTAATTTATTCCTCTTCTTTTCTCGTGGTGGTGTGGTTGTTGTTAGTTGCTCTCTCTGACTCTCTCGCCTTTTTGGTTTTGTCTTCTGTTTGTTAGGTGATGTACTCGTTGAGTAATGTTGGATCTTGGCTTACGATATAATTCTTGGAGTTTATAAGACCCCCTCTCTTAATAAAGTGAGGGGTTCACACAAATGAGAAAGAGGCATTATACCATAGTACAAGGAGCACGAGAGTGGACGGACGGAAGGCAGCGTTGAAATTCCGGGACGGAAGAATTGAGGGGTAACTCGAACTAGCGCCAGAGGACCAACGCTGAACCTCGTGAAAAAAAATTATGAAGAAGATCAGTAAAGGGATGATCCTATTGTGGTCTGCTGGGCTTACTCTGCCCTTCTCCATTGGGCCCAATTGGGGCAAATCATCCCAGCGCGTCACGTCGGGGGAGTAGAGAGGAGGGTGAAGGGGGGGGGGGCCGTGGGGGGTTCGTCTCTCCGTTCAAGAGTGGGGACTTGGAGGCCGAGGAACGACTGAATGGGCAGAGTCTAGATCGTCGCCCATGGGGTGAGAGGGTGGGATGACGCATGGTAATGCGGGGATAATTTATTAAATTGATGGGGTGACACGGCAGCAGCCGAGTCCTCAGCAGACAGAGGGGACAGGAGAGAAGAATGGAAAAGGATGAAGGGGGGGGAAAAAGAAGGGAAAGGGAGAAAGAAGAGAGCCTTTCTTTTCGCTTCGTTACTGTGCTCGCGTCTCGATCGGGTCACAATATCTTTTGTGTTTGGTGGGAGACGATGAGAAATTATTCCGTCTCTTGAGTTGCTGAATATCATGACAGTGATTTTCATGTCATTTATTCTGCGATGCACTGGCTCGTGTGTGTGTATAATACTATGGTATGTTGTATAATCTAAGTCGACATTGATGCAGTGTAAAGTGGACGTTCTACTACGCTTGTAAAGTCCCATCCCACATCATATACCATACACACTACTACCCATGTCCGGATGCTCAGCATCAACCCAATCCCCCCCCAACCAGGAAAAAGCCCTTGTCCTCCTCTCATTTACTTCATCAGAGTCATTAACTGGTTCTTTGCCCCAGGACTGCCAGCAGGTGCCGGCCTGTGCCATGGGGGAAAATACACCACTAGAGAGGTTGAGCTCAGCATGACAACCTGCAGCCTTGCCTGATAAATATCGTAATAATACTGTCATGCTCACTCATGGAGTGAAGAGGCACTCAAGTACTGGTTTGCATGCTTGCGTGCATGCATATATCTCACGCCTTGACCACCCCTCCCGGTCCCTTCTCAGTGACCACAAAGGCAACCCCGCTGAGCGCGCCCAGCACGATGGCACTGGTCAGGAACCCAGCAGCGACCCTGTCCTTGGTCTCGATGGGCGCAAACATGACCATGGACATGTCGCTCTTGATGCCCGCGTCAGGGTCGCCCTGCGACGTCCCGCCCGTGGTCGACGTCACAGGCGCAGTCGAGTCGTCCGAGTCGGCCGTCGGCTTGGTCACCAGCGTGTACATGATGGCCGACAGGGCGTTCATCTGCTGGCCCACGCCCACAGACCCGTCGAACCCGCCCGTGGTCCACTTGAAGCCGCACGCCGTCCCGGGCTGGCCGTTGAACCCCGACGCCGGCGACCCCGTGCAGGCGGTGGCGGCGCCCGACGCCGTGCTCTGGAGCAGCGGCATCATGGTGTCAAAGGTGTAGGGCGCGACCTGCGTGGTGGCCGCCATCCAGCGCGCCAGGTAACCCTTGAAGCTCTGCTGGTCCGTGTCGCACAGGTTGACGTTCTCGCAGGCCTGCTCCATCATGACCGAGCTGTTGAAGAAGGTCTTGCTCGTCTCCTTCCAGATCCCGTCCAGCCGCTCCTTCCACACCTCCTGCTCCGCGCCTGTCGTGATGTTGTACATGACCGCCGCCCCGTTCAGGTAGATGCCCGCGTTGTAGCTCCACTGGATCTTGTCCATCTCCGTGCAGTTCTGTTCGACCCCGGCGCCGTCCCGGATCTGGTACTGCGGCGTGATGAACCCCACCGACTGCTCCCACTCAAACACCGTCTTGGCCCAGTCCGCGTATGTCTGGTTGCCCGTGAAGCGCGCCAGCCTGGCCGCGATGTTGAAAAAGCACCCGTTCGAGATGGAGTTCTTGTAGTTGAACCCGTTGTTGAACGTGAAGATCTGCCACCGCATCCCGCCGTTGCAGTCCGCTGTGTCCCACCGCATTGTGTACTCGTTGAACACGGCCTGCGCCAGCGCCAGCCACTGCGGCTGGTCTGCCGGCGGGTTGGGGAAGTTGTTCTCTGCCGCCGACATGGCCGCCAGCGCCCAGAACCCCTGATCGTCGTTGCCCTCGGTCCGCGTCTGGTTGGTCGGCATGAAGTCCCTGGCGTCGCCTACCTGGTGTAGCAGCGCCTCCGACGTGACGTTGAGGTAGGTCTCGTCCTTTGTGAGGAACCAGTAGTCCACCAAGGTGCCGAACATGGCGCCTGCCTCCCACCAAAAGTAAGGAGATCTAATAATGTTTTTATTCGGGTCAGTCTGGAATCACGGTGGGGGCTAGATGAAGGGAAGGGCCGGGTCTCGGGACTCACGGTAGGTTGCCTGGGACATCACCAGTGTTGTTGCCTGTATAATATTTCATCAACCCAAACGCTACCGTGCTTGCGGCATCTCTGATCGACTCTGGGCAGACAGTTCGTGTTAGTCATCGTGGTGTGAATGAAGCAGCGGAGTTGAAGAACGTACGGTCATCTTGCACGTCGAGGTCGATGGCGACCGAGCTTCGGCAGAACAGGCTCAGGAGGCCCGCAATTCTTATTATGCCCTTCATCCTGAAGACTGTGAGGGTTTGTTTTCTTTTCTTGTATGTGATGATACCTATACGTAGGTAAAGTCGTCGTAAAGCAAACGAAACAGCTCCAGGTCTGTTCTGAAAATAGAAGAGAAAGATCACTGCATCTCGATCGAGACACCACGAAGACCCTCGATCTCTGATCCAAGGGGTGAAGAGTGACTTGGAGAGTCCAGTCACCACAGGTCGATATATCAAAAAAAAAAAAAAAAATTCAAGGATGGAGAAAGAAGAGAAGAACTCGACCAGGAGCCAACAATAATGATAGTTACAACAGCGAAAACCAAAAGAAGAAGGGAAAAAAAAAAAACAATGAAGGTAATGTGAGCAAAATTAGCGGCAGTCAGACCAAAACGTCAACGCTGGTCTGATGAAAGAGAAAGAAGAGAGAGAGAAAGAGACACCTGCGTCACTGGACTCAGGAACGAGAAACGACAAAGCTCAAAACGGAAGACCCAAGAGAAAAGTCCAATATACGACGTATCAGAACTCGCTAAGAAGTTCACCTACTGACCCTGTCATCGACCCTGGCGGCTATGGATCAGCGCGGATGGTCGAGATGCCACGAGGCTGTGTACAGGAACGGGCGGAGGGTTGGTGAAACCTCTCGAGTTCGAGGTTGTGAGCCACCGAGTCTCAAGACGAGCGACACCCCTGTCCGGGCCCTGCGGGAGCTACCACAGCAGGCGCTCCTTATGCGGGCCAACGTATCGCATCAAGACCCCCCTGCTCAGATCACCCAGATTCCTCCTATTACAATTGAATGCAGATCCCCCAGAACAATGTTTTTAATGAGAGAGTAAGTGCTCATAAGGAGGTCACGTCTCGGATGGGTATCCACTGGTGAAGCTGAAGTTGTTTCTTTTGAGGGTAGCTGCCCAGTGTGGGACTTGTTGCTGGCAAGGGTTGGTTTTCGAGTCGCAGGATTGATCTGCTTAAGCTTAAGTGCTGCATGTCCAGGGTGTGAGTTGTTACTTGGTAGTGGTGACAGTGCGTTTGTGTGTGTGTGTGTGTGTGTATGCGTCCTGCTCAGATGAGCTGGGCCAGCCTCTAAGCTCTCGGCTCTGAGACGACCCGCGATTCACCCCCTACCCTCATGCACCAATTGGCTCGCCCGAGGTAAAGAACGCGGTCATCGTGTTTAAACATTCCCACATTTGACTTCGTCCCAACTACTCTGGCCAAGAAGGTTCTGATGATATCCAAAAAGCCCACGTTGGTCGGCTGACTGATGGACTGTTCATAATATCTTTTACAGAGCATCCAATCCAGGCTGATCTCCCAAGACTAAATCTTTATTTTTAGGACCTGGCTCATTCATCTGTGGCCCCTTTCACATTTGGTGCTTGACAAGTTTTCGTTTATCGCCCGTATTCTCTCGCTCTCTCTCTCTGTCTCAGTGTGTGTGTGTATGTGTGTGCGTGCGATGACAGAGAGAGTGAACATCCGGCCGGCTAGGAGTAGGTCGTGACCATGATCGGCATATTGCCACCGGAAAGTTCCTGTCCGCCTCGACAAGTGTGTGCTTTGCCAGAACTCCTTTTTTCTTTTCTCATGCGGGAAATTTCGTCCCTCAAGTCTTGAGCCTCTTGGCCGGTGGAGGCTCCTGGTCTGAGTAGGCCTCTTCCTCCTCAGCATCCTTATCGTCATCGCCTACATCAGACTCGAAATCATCATCGCTGACCTCGTCCTGCTCCTGTGCCTGGGTGAAGTACTTGATGGCGTTGGGCCAGAGATCCTCAGACATGGCAATAGCCAGGTTTTCTCCCTCTGGAAAGATCTCCAGCTCGTCATCCTCATCGTCGTCATCGTCACCACCGTGATCATCGTCCCCGTTGCCGGTGACACTGGTATTGGCCAGCCCGCTGCCTGCTTGTCGGGCGAGTCGCTCTTTGCGTGCCCTTTCTGTAGCCTCCTGGCTCTCCGACGCCGACACATTACGGCCAACGTAGCCGAACCACGCAAAAAAGCTCATCCCGCCGAGGCCCGTGTTCTCGATCTTCTTCTTCAGGGCCTTCTCGTCCGGCGTCAGACCCTCTTGGGTGTTGTTGGGGAGACCGTTCTTGGCTTTTGCTTGGCGTGCATCCCAGACCTTCTTCACCGTGCTCAGTAGCCCACCCGTCAGATCCTTGCCCTTTTTCCAGCGGATCTCGACAGGCTCGCTGACGAGGCCTGACCAGCCAGACTTGGATCGTCTCTGCCAGAACTTCTTCTCGAGGACTGTGTCCTCGAAATGCTCATTCTCGTTGAACTCGAACCGGAAGCACAGGCTCCTGGGGTCACCCTGCCCACCGTCGTCCATCTCGAAGCGGGACACAGACAGGGACGTCAGCGATGTGAGGAGCAGAGACGAGTCCGACGGCTGAATGAACTCGTCGATGTCTGGCGCTGCCTGTTCGAAGACAAGCGGCCAGAAGTTGGGAATCTGGGCGACCAGCTTCTGACGCTTCTCGTAGAGAGGCGCCTTGACCAGAACATCCTGGCGGACTGTAACGGAAGTTTAAGCAAGAGTAAGCCAGGTGTAGGTTGAGTATATGTTGCTGACAGACAGGCACCAGACGAGGGAATTGGCAACACCGGTGAACAGTGGAGGGGGCCATCACTTACTCAGCTCCGTCTCCGCATCGTCGAACTCGGCGCTCAGATCATTGAGCTCCTCGTAGGTCACAGTAGAGTCCTCCATGTCGAGGATCTCAATGTGAGGGTGCCAGCGTCGGCAATCTGCGTGAGACACTGCCTGACGGGTCTGCCGTTTCCTGACGGGTGCGGCTGGGTGGATGAGGAGGTTAGCTGCAAGCTGCAGGTGAAGCCTTTTATATGCTACCTGCCCTCAATTGAGAGACACAGTCGGGGACCTCCTGCCAGTCTTGGGTGATTTGTGAGGAAGGAGCAAGGAGCAGGGAAGACAACCTGCTGAAGAGCCGGAAAGTTTGGGGCCTGCCTAGTTTGATGCAGTGCTAGTGTATTGTACAAGGGTACACATTGGCGCCAGTACTAGTTTAACCCTAACCCTACAAAACCGGTACAGTATGAATACTAATGCATCCCGCCAAGGTTCTGCTGTACTTAATAAGAATGTGAATACTTTCCACTTCACGGCAATCAGGCGCCTTTCTGGTTTTGTGGCCCTCCAAGCCGCCTAGATGACCACAGCGCTGCTGACCCGACTCGCGACGCCCGCGTGCCAGATGATCTGCAGCACCACTATCTCGACCTGTGCGTCTGGCGCAGAATTGGTCGCAACGAGAACAAAGTCAAAAGTCAACCTGTTTCTCGACCTAGACGCAGCTCTCGTCATTAGATTCGCCAGGGTCGCAATAATCCGTCTCGTCCACGATCTCGTCTGCCTTGTCCCTCAGCTCATAATACCATCACCCATGTGACAAGGCGTGAGCGTCATTCTTCTCGGACACGGGTCTGAGACGAAGAAGCGGGCGACCTCAGTCCGGAAGAAGATGAGCTGGTCGTCTAGCATCAGGCGCAGTCGTTCTTAGGTTGGATTGGCGTTCATGCGCAGACTATTTCGACAGCCACTAAAGACTTGGTAAAACGTCCATATGGAATATTTCTGGCATCGACACCTCTCGTATCGACGAGGACCCTATCGATTCTTATGATGCGTAAGGATGAGTCCCGTAAGACGAGGTATATACTTTCATAGCTCAGATTGAGCAGCAGGACAACACACCCCTCCCACATATCAGCGGCTGGCCCCATCGAAAATCCATGAGCGTATAGTGGTAACCTCGTGAAGACTTGCCCGGTTTCAGTATGATAATCGTCCGTTTGAGGCGTGCGGACGCCCGAGAGGCCTGCTGATGCATCGTCCCCAGAAGCTGCGATGATGGTAAGCACGGCCTGCTTATATGTCTGGCTCATGAAAGCGAGATGAATTATATTATTCAGTGGGTCGTGCTGCAGGATACGAATCCAGAGGTATCGATACCCCGATGAGCCGGTGGGGGCATGGCGTCAGCTATGGTCTTTCAGAGGTTCTCTCTGGACAAGCTGTCCGCTTTGCTGAGCTCGTCCTTGTTCTAGCAACTGATCTGGCATTTCTGGACTGATGGTCCTCCCCAGACGTGAGTCAGGACCAAATTTTCGAGCGCTTGTACATTCACGTCAGCATCTTTATGTATGTAGGGGTTTCTGACATCAATCAGCCGGACCACATCAGCTCTGCTGGCTCCGGAGCTCGCTACAGTCATATTGCAAGATCCGTGTTCTGTGATGCATGTTTTTTTTTTTTTCCCACGCGAGGACCAATTCCACGGAGATCATTGGGCCGGCTTGCCCACAAAACAAGAGAGCGTCATTTGCCGCGTCACCCTCGCCGAACATGTGTCTATCCTCATCCGGACTCGAAGAGTTGTACTGCGCAGGAACTCTGTCGCACAAAGGGAGGCTGACCGATGAGACTCTCTCCAGCTGCCCATCGGTTTAGTTGGCCCACGATCGGGGCGCGTAAAAAAGTCGAAGTCGACAGCTGCGCAGAGCGAACACAGACCATGTTGGGCTTGAAGCCCGTCCATGGCGGCTGGCTGCGACTGCATCAAGTCAGACATAACCTGCAAGAACTGACTTCCAGAAAAGATTCAAACATTTACATATATCTAATAGAGCGGTGTGGTGGAACCGCACAAGACCTGCTAATCGGAGCCAGGTCTGATTGATTTGTGCTGCAGCCAGTGGAATGAGAAGAATTCTGGGGGTACACCGCAAGCAACCGCCCCCTTCCGGCTTTTTCACCTATGAGGCTCCAGAAGACTTGAGGATATGCCAGCCTGTCTCGAATAGCTTAGAAGGTTCCACATGCTATATCGCCTACAGCAAGTTCTTGGGAGTCTGATGCTGCCATTAATCTGCTTTCACACTGGAAGTGACCGGAATGCTGAAGGCCGGGGGTTGCGGAAGCTGATTGAGTAAGTAAAGTATTTACTCGCTAGGATGGTTTGCTTTAAAACAAACGAGCACTCTACACTTTGTAATAAATCTAGATTGAAAGTAGGGTATGCTATGATCATGCAATTTAGCATGGCATACTAAATATCTTGCGCCCCTACATAAGTGCTTGCTCTCAAGTGATTATAAGAGGCGCTGCTGTTCACCAATTCCGTACCTGCAATTTTCCACGCTCCTCCAACAACAAACCTTCTTGTCTTTGCCCATGCCCTCCTTTCAAGTATTTCAAACCCCTCCCCCCTTTTCTCGACCCCAACCCTCCTCTTCCAGTGTTTGCCACAATGGCATCCATGTCTTTGGATATGGTTGTGGTCTTCACTTGGAGAAATGACTCCAGGCTTTCTTTTTTGAATCTTGCTTGTGCTTTGTTCCCTTTTGAGCAGTGGCGGGCTTTGAAGATATGGCTGGTTTTAATTCTCATTGGACAAGGGAGGGTATCTTTAATCTTGCCTTGTCTTGTCTCCATGTGTCACTCTCTACTTCTCTCATTTTTTATCTTTATTTTTATTTCCGATCTCTTCCTTTCCACCTTTGTTCGGTTATCTTCTTTTCTCGTCTTTCCTTTCCACTTCACGAACGTAGGTGTCGAGAAGAAATAAGTCGGTCATTGCGAATAAACACGACAGGCAGAAGGCAAAGAAAGAAAAGAGAACGACGGAAGCCAAGTTGACAGTCGTGGAAAGTGTGTAGTGGCAGTGCTCTTTTTCTTACGGTTGTTGCTGCTGACGTGACGTGCATGAGCCGGGTACTTGGGTACACACCACTGTCATATACTGTAGTACTTACTACAGTACGTACACTGACTGCAGTGCTACGACGGAGGGCGTGGGGGAGGCTGAATTGGTCCGTGCACAACCAGACCGGACTGGGCTGGACTGGACTCCCGATCTGCCTTGGATCTCCACCCATCAACCCAACTTCCCTTGCCGCCTTTCTTTCCCCTTGACAACATCCCACACGCAGCCGAGCAACCATCCAGCCACCCGCACACGCCGCTGCGCACACGGTCAAAAACACGAGGAATTGAATCGCGACATCGTCTTCTCGATCCTCTCCGGCTTTTTGTGGTGCATGTCGGTCGTCTCGAACCCGCCCAGCGACCGCCGCCGCTAGAAAGCGCGACTCGCCACAGGCACCAAAAACCCACCCTTCAATCTTACGCTCCTCGTCACCACCGCACCCGCCTGCCTCGAACACCCCGATCACCCTCTATCGCACGTCGCTCCCAGCCGATTCCAGAGAGTGACACACACGGAAGCAGCCTCACCGGCTGTCCCGTCGCCGTCTCTGTCGCTCGACGCCCCGGCTCATTGCCGAGGCTCTCACGCAAACGTTGATCGCGAGGAGAGCAGACTTGGACAATCACCCACGGGCCCGCTGACGCCATCCTTGATCGACGGTCGACGGAGGACTGCGAGAGACAACATGTCATCACTTCATCCTCAGACGCCGCAGAGCCCGTCACAACATTCTCCCAGCACCGCGGACCCTGCCTCGAGTGTCCAGAGCACCATGTCATCCTTCACAACCGCGCTGCCCACCCCCGCCCACAGCGTAAATGGCAGCGGCCTTCCCTCCGAATCCAATCACGACGTAGTCATGGGCGAAGACTCTCCCCAGAAGCGCAAGCGGGAGCAGGGCGACACGGGCGAGCAGGACCGTGAGAAGCGAGTGCACATCGATGACGGCATGCCGAGCATGCAGGCGATTCACGAGGACGTTGGCGAAAAGTACCTGTTGCTCCAGAAGACGTGGACGCCGACGCAGCCGAACCTCTCCGAGGATCTTTTCGAGATGTATGGCCTGACCGGCATCGCGGCAGAGGTCGCTCGGGTTCTTCCCGACGGCACAAAGAACGCCATGCGGAAGACCTACAAGGGCCAGATTAAGAAGCTCGGGCTGACAGGACACTTTGACGCCGTTAAGAAGGAGCCCAACGACCGAGATGGCTTCCTGAGCTTGATTGACTGCCCGCCAACGGAGTGGCACGTCTTGTTCGAGAAGGAACAGGAGATCGAGAATGGTCTGAAGCCCGAGGTGCAGCGGGCTCTGACCAAGGCCACCACCATGGCCCGTGGTCCTATAGCCAAGGACAAGTGGGACGGCTCAGTACTGGCAGACTTCGCAGGGGACCGCGGCGCCAGGGGCACCCCCAAGGTGACGGCGCCTGGCACTCCCTTGCACCCTGGCAGCGGCGGCGCAGCTCCTAGGCTCAAGGGCCAGGCACCCGGGGGCCAGGACGCTGCCCGGCCGCGCAGGGCCAACAAGAAGAGGAGCTATGGTGATAACAGCTTTGAGGGCTACGGCGATGGCTTTCAGGACGAGGAGACGGGCGCTGATACGGGCTACTCGACCGGTGAAGGCGAGGGCACCAAGCGGAGAAAGAAGGTGCTTAGAGCCTCAACCTCCTCCGCCTACATCTTTGTATCGTCACATGATGTGCTGACACGCTACAGACTGCTCCGTCCCGCGTTGGTACACCCCGCCAGATGTTTGGCCACGCCGGCCCGGGCATGCTGGGTGCCTGAACGACCGACCTCGAGTCGACGGCAGCTGATGACCGGCTGTCGTCTACGTCGTATCATGAAGCCTTTTCACCCCAAAGGGCTTGCAGGTCTCCTGCGTGGGCTTCAACCATGGACGAAGCATTCAGTTTGCATCCTGTAGCCGACCTACCGAGTCTCACGACCGACGAGCCAGGCAAGCAGCCAAGCAAGCATGCGAAGATCACATCATTCGATGACCGTTACGAAATGAAGACGAGCCCGGGGGAGCAGGGTTGTTTGTTTAGACAGCGGGATGGTTCTCCGCTGGATCAGCAGCTCGGATCGACCTTCCGATCTGTTGTCTGTCTTCCGATTTCCATACGTTGATGGGAAACCTTAAACTTACGTACCTCGGCATTCTTGGCAGAGGGACAACAGAGTGTCGATGAACCTCCACGCGGTACATCACACGAACAACGAGCATGGAAGAGAAGGTATTGATAGAAATGCTATCATATAGGGCGTGCGTGCAATGGCAGCGCGATTTGACGGTAATAATGACTGGAGAGGCCCTGCGAGTTTCGGCACCACTGCTAAAGACATGGTCGCCAAGGATAAGAATTTCTCGTTACCTCCCTATTGCATTTTGATTTTTCCTTCTATTTCTCTAAACCGAAAAGCATGGCGTTCAGGAAGGGTCTGTTTTACTCTGCGGCAATTCGCCTCTTGCTTCTTGCCAGGCGGTCTCATGGCTGCTGACGGTCCGTGAGATGGGCTATATATATGAGTGTTTATCTTTGGATTTGGGAGGTGTGAGGGTGTGGCTGGCAGGCATTCATCGGTGGTTTTCACTTCTTCATGATCCTCTTTTCTCTTCTTCAAGGGGTTCACAGTGTAGGGCGTGCCACGGAAGTGGCATAAGCCTTGCAGAAGACCACAGGGTTTGACTGCCTCGTGCTTGCTTGGTACCTGTGTACCAACCCCCATTCCCCTTTCTCTTCCTTTCCCCGTTTGCTTGGATTCCGAGACTCGTTGGCGGATGGGAGGGAATCGGTGCTACTGGTCTATGGCGTGCTCTGATGATTACGCACACAGCTGCTCTGATGGTGTGTTTCTGCGAGGGGGCGTGTAGGGCAATGGGAATTTGGCTGAATTGAGATAGAATCCTCTCTCCCCCCGTAGCCATAGATGGAATGCAAATTACGTTGTGAAAAAGAAGAAGAAAAAAAAGGGGAACTTGAGAACATGATTGCATGGCTTGTGATTCGTTTGTCTGATCGATGATTTTGATTGTCGCGGTTATGGGTATCTACGCAGCAGATGTACCTTTTGCCCACTTCTTGTTCCTCATGAGCGCGCCTGTCGCTCTAGTCTGGAAATTTTTATTGAAAATGACAATAAAGAGGGAAAATCAACAGAAGAACGCCCTCGCCATTATCTCTGTATACATGCCATTCTTGCTGAGAAGGACAGAATAAGAACAGACCTCGCACTAATCATGTATGTTGTGGATGGAACCCATCTATTTGGGTTCGGTCAGTCCAGAGCTCGTATAGCCCTCAAAGACATATCGTTCTGCATCCACCCGGCAATCCTCGACCCGACGTCGCCTACGAGCTTCTCGTAGTGCGGGCCCGGGAAAAACAGCCCGCAATGCGCACCGACCTCGTCCACGCCCTCCATGTACACCTGAACCCAGCACGAGTCCCGGACGCCGTTGGTCTTTTGCGGGACCATGCAGAATTTGTGGAGCTTCTTTCCCTTTCCTCTTCCGCCGTTAGACCCTTCTGGCGCCGCCGGCGCCGCTCTGGTGTGCGGCGGTGGAGAGGAGAGAGAGTCGCGTGTGGTTTGAGGTGACAGGGAGGGGCTGTTGCTGCTACTGCCACCGTCCGGCAGCGCGTCGCGCAACGCCAGCTCGGTCAGCTGCCTCTGTAGGGCCTGCGCCTGCGACGCGCTGGCGACCTGTGCGCGGGCGCTGGCCTGCTCAGCATCGTCCTGCGCTTTCTGCTCCTTGGCGAGCCGCTTTGCTTCTTCCTTCCGGCGCTTCTCTTCGTCCTTGTGCCGCTTCTCTGCGTCTTTCTGCGCCTTCTTGCGTCGCTTCTCGACCAGTTTCTGCCTCTCCTTCAGAGCTTTCTCGCGATCCTTGACTGCTGTGTCGTACGTCTTTCGCAACCGCTTGTATTCCTTCTCTGCTTGTTTTCTAGCGTCCTTGTCTGTGTAACGCTCGAAGTCGGGAGCCTCTGGTGGTTCGGGTAGAGCTGGTATTGCCGGTAGATTGTTGTCTGGGTCATCAGCGCTTGTTGCTTCTGCGGTCGGTAGTGCCGCCGGGGTCGAAACTGTTCCGTTCCCGTCATCTTCTTGGTCGTTGGCTGCGTCTTTCCCGTCGCCTAGGCAGCTTGGTGTCTTCTCCTTGCTGGCGTCCTCCGTCGGCGCTGTCCCGGTCGCTGGAACTTGCACAGGTTCGGTGTCGGGCTCCGGCACTGGGTCCAAGAGCTGCATCGTTTGCGGCCTCTCCCCATCGCTATAATCCTCGATAGATATCCGAGGTGTGGATGCTCCAGAGCTGCCGTGTGCCGATTGCTGAGATTCGGGCAATTCGGGGCGCAGGTGCGTTTGGGCACGTTTCGGCGTCGGTGGCTTTTTTGGTATGCCGGTCGACACGGTGTAATAATTGATGAAACGGACCCTTACCTGCCCAGGCTCTCCTTGGCCTCCTGCGTTCAGCTCGTCAACATCCTCAAGCTGTCGGATCCTGTTGTACCTGCTGTTAAGCGATGAGTAGTCGGCGAGACAAGCACCAAACTCGAGATGGGACAGCAGGTGTTGGTATGTGGAGGTGAAGAGTCCCTCTGAGTAGTGCTTCTTTGCGAAGTGAGCCACATTCCTCAACCACCCCCTGTCGACAAACTGCACGTCGTTCCAGAACGGGGGATTGTAAGTTGGGTCTGGTCTTGACGAATCCGACGAGATGGCCGTCAGCGGGGTTGTCGATGTCATCCCTGACGAGCTCGCGCCTTCTGTCGAGAAGCTCGGCGTGCTGATAGACCCCGATGCGTTCTGGGAGGCCAGGCCCTCGGCCAGCTCCTGGCCCTTTCCAGGAGAATCCGGAGCCTTGCGGAAGAGGCTCGCTATACCGGATTTTATGATACCAGGATGCAGGCCCAGCAGTGGAGCATCGAGGGAGATCGTTCCCAAGATCCGGTGTTTCAAAGGGTGCCCGGGAATGGGATTTGACGTTGGCTATGGTGTTGTTGAAGGTTTAGCAGCTCGTCCGAGGGTTCTCATCTGTGTGAACGACAAAGCTCTTCTTACCATCAATGCCACATCAGCAGCCAGCAGGCCTCCCATCGAGTGGCCGACAAGAACGACATCAGTGGTGTCGGACTCATGAGGCTCGAGCCACTTGCTAAAGTTATCCCTGGCAACATCAATAGCCTTATAGGTCTTATAGCGTGGGTAGATCTTGGAGTGGATAACGTGAGATTCTGCCAGGGCCGCCTTCAGGTAGCTGTGGACGTGGGCCGGGAAAGACTGGAACGAAGTGTTGTCGCCCATGAACCCATGGATGTAGACCACTAACAAGGTCCTCCGGTCCTCATCGCCTCGGAGCGAGGGCACCAGCGAGTGTGTGCTCGACGACCGCGGGTCTGATTCGGTGTGCCAGGCATATTGCGGGTAGAGGGCAGCACCCGAGGCAGCGGAGCCGGGAGGCTGCCATGTCTGACCGGCCGGATCCGGTGAGACAAGCGGAGGAGACCATGGCGGCGGCGGCGAGGCTGGCGGTGAGCCTGCTGGCGGAGGAGGATAAGGAGGAGGTTGTGGAGGAGGATCAGCAGCACCTGGAGGCCGGCCCATGACGTCACAATCTAGTGAGTCTTTGTCTCAGGAGGAGGCCTGCGCAAAATCAAAGGGAGAAGAAATCTCGAGTGTTGGGGGATCCTTTGGGGCCAACGAGATTAACGTCTAGCCCTTGGATTGCTAAGACAATTCACATTGCATTTGGGTTCCCTGGAGTGAGGAGCAAGCGTATGCTTGGCGAGTAGATTGCAAGGTGGGGTTCGTAGTTGGTCCAAGGTTGTTTTGTTACTGCCATCATACAGTAGGGGCAACCTGCCTGCCAAGGTCCTGTCCAGTTGTGTGCCAGGTGCCAGGCTGTGCTGGGCCCCGCTGTGTGCTGCGTTTGGATTCGTCCACAGTTGTGCCGTGCGGTCTGGCCACTCATTTTTCTCATTTTTCTTTTTCTTTTTTTTTTCCCTCCCCCCTCTTCCCCATCTTAATTTATTTTGGGTAGTCTCGGTAGAGAGCTCCTCTTTGCAGTGGATCAAGCAAATCACACTCGCCATTGGTGAGGCTGGGCGCTGTTCCTGCATTAGACGATCCACCCTCTTGGGACCCACCACTGGAGTTGGGATGAACATTGTTAGTACTACCCCAGCTCCACGGCGCTCATTACCGTCAGGTCGATCGATCAGTTCCCATAGTGAGCAAGTACAATAAAGACTTTGGTGATCAACATGGTCTGCTGTTATCTGACATCACATATTTGCAGGGAAAGATAGGAGAGGGGAGGCCTGCGAAACTCAAATCCCTGTGGGTGTAGCAAGAATGCTGAATACTGAGGGCGACATGATAATAATAATGATAATGATGATTGATCGATTGATGATGATGATGATACTCGGGCGAAAACGCAGACAACCTGGACCCCGACTGTTGTCGGCCATGTGGGAATGAATGCATTGGCAGGGGTCACGTAATAAGAGAGCAGCAGGATACGGTAGGCTTGACCCTATCAAGTAGTCAACCCGGGTAGTTTGTTTGTGTGTATGTACAATAGCATGGTTTTGTCTTCTTCTCGCCCCCTCCTCCCCCCTCCTTCGGAGCAGATAATTCTCTGCTTAGATTTTACGGCCGGGTCGGGTCAGATCCTGCTTGGACCTTGATCATACAGCGAAAAGGATTCATGATCCATAATGAGAATGGAAAAGGAATGATTAATCAACATCGAGACCAAAAGACAGTATTCAAACCCTGCCGAATTCCGATGGAAAGAGTAGGCCCTGTCAGAATGATGCCAGGGTGTGGATATTTATGTACGCTTGAAACAACAACGGCGCCTTCAATGGGATCTGGTGTGCCAACCACTTGAATCCGTGTCTAGATCCCCTGAAACATCACATACGACACGAAGAGCTCCAAAGAGGACCAAACCTCCGACGCTCGACATATATCGCTCGACATACGCCACCACACGCGAGCGTATTTTTTTGTGGGGGGGGGGCCGAGACAAACGATGGTAACGATTCTGGAACCTCGTGGCCAATGATGCCGGAGAGCCTGGCCACAATTTCGACAGCTGAAGCCTCTTTTTTTTCTTCTTGCTTTTCATGCTCTGTGCGACCGTGATGGCGGCCTGCTGGTGCCGCCGAACTGGAACTGAACGGACAGCGGCGGGCGACGAGGAGGCCCAGAAGAAGGGGGCCGACAGTGCTCTTACGTGCAGCTCGTTGCTGCACAATCCCGAATCCTGCTGAGTTTGGGTCACCTGAACCGAACCGGCCATAGAGGCGGGCAGAACAGGGGTCTAGTGGGCTAGATGAGGAGGCCCGTGGCGGGCCTCAAACCACGGTGAATACGAGAAGCCTGCTGCACCAGGACTGGCCTATTCTCTCTGGCGCCGCGCCATCTGCAGCATAGATCTCACGTACTACTTGGGTGCGTACCCACTATGAGCGGCACAAACCGTAGTGCATAGTACTATAGTAGCGGCAGCAGCAGGACAATGGACACAACACAGTCAAGGGCGATAAAAAGTGATGAGGCACAAAAAAAAAAAAGGGTGTCCTGTCTCTTGATTACCGATTACCATGGTAGATAGAACCAGAAGCTTAACGAGTTTCAAGGTTCCAGAAATCGTCATGACTGGCTTTCCAGCCTCCTTGTGAGAGACTTTATCATCTTACAAAATTGGTGTCATCTCAAAAGGTGATCACTGCGTCTCTCGCATCGTGTGATAGCCTTCTGGGTTGTCTGGGACCCCCTCCCCGGGTTGATCCTGGCCACGATCGAGAGAAACGATCGATGGGGGCCATGGATGCTGTCTTGGCGAGAACAGAGAGGGGTCCAAGCAGGCTCACCAGAGGGAAGACGAAAAGGCGAAGAATGAGAGGACGGTTCTGATCCAGGCCACCCCCCCAAGAGGGATCCAGAGGGTCGGTCGGTTGGCCAGTCAGGCGAGCGGTCAGTGGCCTCGAGTGGCCTGAGAGGACCTTACAATGTACCACTATGGCACGTAGTATGACAAGGGAGCCCCCGGCCCAGCACGCCATTACCATAAGTCGCTACGGGTACACGCCAGGGCTGTCACAGAAGGGGGCATGGGCATACAAGGATAGCTGCACCAGCGGGGCCACCCATGAGCCGTACAGGGGGGCTTGCACTCCCAATCAGGACGAGATGAACAGTGGGGTGGGGTGCGTGGGCGTCCACTTTAGGAAAGTAGCGAAATGAAATGAAGACGTACTTGCGGAGTCGATACTACCACGACACCCTCATTTCCTTCTGGACTGGATTCTGGATTGCATCGCACCTGCACTGCTATCGCAGTAGTACTTACGCTGCTGGGCGAGGGAGTAGGCGCTGGACCTAGTGAGGAAAGGAAGGATCCCATGCATGCCCGTACCCCCCCCCCCCGAAGCCTCCTTCCCACAATACGCCCACACAACGCACCCACAGCGGGCTGACGACCTTGGTCCACTAAACCGTTCCATATGCCCCCATTGCCCAATGTCGGCTCTGGCGACCGCTTTGTACTTTGATGTCGGGTGCTTCCTATCCAATTTTAACTCTACTTCGTAACCCTCTTCTCTCTCTCCTCTTTCTTTTTTATCCTTCCTAGTCTATCCTGTCCTTCATCTCCTCTTTCCTTCCCGCCCCTTCGCCTTCCTTTTCCTTTCCACTTCACCACCCCCTTCCTACCAAGAGTGATCGCGAGGCACGTTTCCACGCGTGGTTGACCTCATCACTTGGATCGACCATGAGGAGCGGTTGCGAGAGCTGAGAAAAGAAGAGGAAGAGAGACAGTACAATAAAGATTGAAAGGACGAGGCCGAGAGACAACAAAAAGACCCCGGTTTCCCGATTTCGATTACGATTCTCAGAGTGCGCTGCCATGCAGATTGGATGAAGACCAGCCCTGACAGGTCCATTCTCAAACACAACAAGACGAACGAACGAACGACAACAATGAGCTAGGCGGGTCCGCAGCCTTGATCACCACAAAAACAACCTTGCGAGTCCAGTATCAGGAGAGACAGGTCCACGTCGACATCACTACCAACTGTGATATCACGTCTCTCGTTTCTATCGACCATCTCATACTACTGCCGACTCCGTCCAGTCCTTTCATACCCACACGAACACGCACGCCTGCGCCCCACCCATCACAATCGCACCGCACGAGCAAACGCTGGTCGGGCGAGCAATGGTTTTTGGCGTCGTCCAATCGCTCTTTTTCAAGCTCCATTCAACAAGCTTTCGATAAGCGTCCTAAGGCTTGCTCCGCTGCTGTGCTGCCACCGCACTGTCAAGCTTTCACAGTCGCTCTTTTCATAGCTGTAGCCGTGCGCTGCGCCTTGCATCGATAGCGTCGCCTTCAGCGCCTGGTCCAGTCCACCCCTAGCCGGAACCGCTGACCACTCGACCCTCCCGATACGGGAAGCCCATGCTGATCGACCTGCCCCGCGCAGCCTGTATCCAATCCCTCGTTTCCAACACACGCTCGTTCACCTTTCGACTCTTCTCTCTTGGGGAGAGAAGGAGATCAAAAGGTCCACTCGCCGCCGGCCCGCACAGACTCTACGCCCCCGCTTGTCTGTCTGCTAGAGGAGGCACGGTGGCTTCTTACCGCCCAGCGCGATGACTAACTTATTATACGGGTCTTCACTCTTTCAGGCCCGTAAGACTGATCACGTCCACCGTCACTCCCACTTGCACAACCGCCAGTCTCACAGCGACGTCCACGCTCATTCACACGACGAGTTCCACAACCGCAGGGCCGATACCGCCGCCGCCGCAGCAGTCCTGGATTCCCGGGATACCACCATCACCGAGGTCGTGCAGACCGTCAATGTCGTCCAGATTATCAATGGAGCCGGTGCGACTGTCTCGGCGCAGACCCAGGCTGGGGACTCACGGACCCAGCTGGTAGATGCCGAGACAGGCGCGACCATCACCACGCTCAATGTCGCCGACAAGGCCGCTGCTACGACCTCCTCTAGTGCCGATTCTGCGGCGGTGACCTCGTCTTCCGAGGCCGTGACGGCATCTTCTGAGACAGGCGTGTCCTCGTCGTCTGCGGCGACCACATCGATACCAGCAGCGTTGTCTTTAACCCACATATCGTCATCGTCCTTTTCTACCCTCAGCTCCACTTCTAACTCAACCACTTGTGAGATGACCTCCGAAACCGAAACCCCCCTCCAAGTCCGAATACACATGGAGCTGACTTCTGAATTCTAGCATCTCTTACCTCCTTCGCTTCTTCCTCATCTCTTCTCTCGTCATCACTATCGACACCGATTCCTTCGTCCAACACGACCTCGAGCTCCACCTTCCTCAGCTCGCTGGCTTCTGCATCATCTTCACCATCCTTCATTGCCTCGACCACATTTGCAAGCTCGACCATCAGCTCGACCTCGGCCCCGTTCTCGAGCTACTCATCAACATGGGGTAGCTCCCCAGACTCATCATCCACAGGATGGTCATCAGCGGCCGAATCAGCTTCTGCCACGTACGGGTCAGGCGGAGGCGACGGGTCCGGCGCATCCACTGCCTCCGCCGGCACGTCCTCCTCCACCTCGACCTCGGCATCTTCAGGGTCTTCTGGCGGCGGCGTGCCTACGAAAACCAGTGAGGTCGTGGGCGGAATTTTTGGTGGCATAGCAGGAATTGCGCTGCTGGTCGGGCTGGCTTTTATGATCTTGCGCATGAAGAAGTCTGGCTGGTGTCATCTCAAGCTGTCGGGTGAGGACGGAGGGGCCGCCCCAGCATCTAGGGCTATAGCTCCTGCTCCCGCCCCCGGAAACGATGATGGTAGCGGCGCATACGGCACTGTGCAGCGGCCAGGCCAGCAGCAGTCGGTTGGTGCGTCAATCGCGGCCCTGGCTGGCAGGCGCACTTCTCGGGAACGAGCCGGATCCGGCCAAGAAATGGCCGAGCGAGGCTTTGTCCGGGTGTCTGGAAGAAAGCTGCCTCCTGTGCTTCAGTTTGGCGGGGATGGCTACACGGATCCCCGCAATGTCCGAAACAGCCAGGCCAGCGACGTGTCGGCATCAGTCTACCGGGACTCAATGGCCGTGTTTGACCAACCCAATCACACCCCGCTGACTCTTGGATCTCCGATGCGGCCGGAATCTGGTATCATTTCCATGCATCCAGGCCCGCGGAGGACTCCTGTCACCAGCCAGACCCCGAGCAGTCTGGACTCGCCCACCCTACCCCGCAGCTCGACCTTCCCTTCCACGGACGCGCTGGGCCGGACCCTTCAAAGCGATGGCTTCTCCCGCGACGCCGTAGGCAGGACACTCGCCCCCCAGGACTACTCCCGCGACGGTGCGGCATCACGCGACTCTCGCAGTTCCGGTAGATTTACCGAACATGTTTCTTGATGCCTGTGCTGTCGCCCCAGCGTCTATTCTATCTCTCTTGATGACGACCGACGACACATCACAGCATCAAACTGTCATTCCTTTTTTCCTTGTGTCCTGTACATGACCAGAACATATACACCACACCATATTTTCTAATGTTTTGAAACCTAGTTTTTGTCTCACTTTTACCACTTTTGTTCCAACTTTGAGCGAGGCGCAGCTTGATGTGTGTCTGAGGGCGCTCTCCAGCGCTGGCGTTCATTGCTTTCACTATCTTGGATACCACTTCTAGGGGGCACTTACGACGATCGGACACTGTATGGAGAAGAAGAAAAAAAAGGAGGAAGAGAAATTTGAAGACCAGGATATTGTAACCTGGTCTGTGCCTCGGCCAGGTCATTGATTGATTTTTTCTTTAAGGGGGGGGACGAGGGAGAAATAGTCATGGGCCTTTTGTAAAAGCAAATGACAGATTCACTCTCTTGAATCTGTGTACATAATATTTACACAATAGCGGCCAATACATTTCCTGGAGAGCAGGGTACGGCGAGGGGGCCGTTACCCTAGCCATTTCCTGCATGGAAATTTCTGCTCAATGACTTGCATTGTTCCTTTGTTTCTTCGTGCTGGTTACAATCTGGCCTCACTCCTGACGTTGCCGTCCAGATATCAAAGCGTGTCCGCAGACTTCACCAACGAGAGGCGGAGGCCTAGATTTTTCAGGAGATCCTTTTCCCCCTCCAATACGCGAAATGACATGCACACTTTACTCCACACGAAGCCACTTCTTATGATGGAAACAAGGTAAAATGCAAACCCATTCGGTCAGGGTGTTTATTACGAGCCGAGTATGATGTTTTCTAGCAATAAGGTAAATTTATCGTGCGGCATCGTAGAGCCGGACCATTCTCCTCTTCCAACCCCCCCCCCCCCCAACCTCTTTTTTTCTTCTTTCATTCTATGTCGTCATGTGCTCATTAGTCGCCAGCTTCTATCAGGTTTACTTCAGACAAGAAGGCACGCCTCACGGTGACTCCCACCTTGAGATTCAAGGGTGTCTGTGCAAAGTGGCTTAATGGCATTCGGGGAGGGGTGGCATGTCCTATCTTGCCCTACAGGCCGTTCCAGTTCCTCCCCGCCATGAATCTTGCACGCAGCCAACAATAGGGACCACTTACTGATGTTGAGCAAGGTGGGCTTCTGTTTCTCTGGGACCCCACCGAGTTTGGCTTGAGGTCTGGGAACAATGTCGGGGCGGCCGGGCTTGTGACCTGTTGCTGCACACCAGAGGCGACGGCCGCGGCAGCAGCAGGCGGTTGCGTTGCGTCTCGCGTGTCCAGCAGTCCGAGGTCCAGACAGCAGGATCATGGGGTTTGGGTGTGCAGGCACAAATATGATAGGGAAGCCATGTCCGTTGGGGCCTGGTATTACATGGCCGATGGCAGGCCTGTTCATGGCAGCGCATGCGCACAGCAGGTCATCAACAAGGTCGTGCACCGATGAGACCTTTCTGAATATCCTCTTCTCACTGTGGGGATCACTCTTCTACCTGTACATGCTGCCTGCGCGATTTGAGCGAAAGTCATTTCGTGGTTGGGTGACTAGAATGGTATAGCCATGCACGATGTTGACGCTCCTGCGCTCGAAGTACGCCTCTGAGGGTGTGTGTAGGGTTAGTGATGATGTCTTGGGGCTCTTGATGCTTGAGTTGGGCACTGTCTAGAGGAGGTTGTCGGGCCACTCCGACTGCCTGCTTGGGTGTCGATCAATGGCCATTGTCCAGACGACACACCACAATTTTCAAGGTATGGTGAGAACAAGGACATAAAGAAGATGCAAAGAAGAGTATTAGATGAAATCAATGATACTCGTCACTTATTACACAACCGCCAAGCACCGAGCCAAGCCATGGCCTGATATGCTGCTAGTATAAAACAAGGCAGTATAGTGAATTTTCACGGCTCCTGTTCTGGACCTCTTGGGATAGTTCATCCCAGGTCAGGCGATCTTCTAGATGATGCTTGAAGAGCATCGAAAACTGATATCTGAGGAGCTCTCCAGGTCTGCTGTATTGCTTCCAAAATAATACCGGGGATCTAACAATGACAAGCCTGTTCACTGTTGGCAGCCATGAAGATCACCAACACTCAGAGCACGACAAGAAGGGCAATCTTACGAGCATCGCTGGCCGGATTCAAATCGCAATTGGTCTCCGGCGGTACTGCCGTCAGAGTCAAGAGCGCTCTGTCCCTAGCCTCATGGTTTCTTCAATTCATCCCTTGACAAGGTAAAGCTCAGGAGGGAACCCACGGCCACAAGAAAGGAAAGAAAAAAAAAGGCTCAATCTCGCACCCAGATTTCAGATGCCTTTACGCTGAACCCCCTTCCGAACGGACAACGGGAAAATGGGGCTGAGCAAAGTGTGCCCCTCTCAGCCAATGAAGCGCGTGCGTACTTGGCGCGGACGTCGAGTTGAGGCTCTTGAGACAGACGTGAAACGGTTCCAAGGCGGGGCGGGCATCGGGGGCGCTTGGACGGACAGTCCAGCCAAGAGGAGTCTGTCTGGATGCTACAGTGACAAATACTGTGGATTAAATTTTTCTATGTTCTCCGTGGGTCATCTAACTCGCTGCAGTCATGACTGGTTATGCAAGTTCATCTGTGTCGTCAGATCAAGCTTTTCTGGATGGGTTCCGTGGGACCGGGTTGGTGGTCATGGTTGGGGTTGAAACAAAAAATGCGAGCTCGTGCGTCGCGACTTGAGGATGGGGGTCACCATCTCGGGGCAGTGCTTGTCCGAGCTGGACGCTGCTTACAACATGTCGGATTCATGGATTGTAATGGTGGTGTGTAGTCGGCGCGAATGTGTTACACTACCTACTGATTTTCTTTTTGTGTTTGTGGAAGGCATCGTCATGTAGGCTGCTGGCCTTTTGGGTGAGGCTCTTCTCAGCTGGTCAGAATAATTTCTATACTTTTCCATTCCTCTCTTCCTGCCCCTCTGAGTACAGAGTTAAGGTACGGATCGGGAGGACGAGGTCTAGCCGCACGAGACCCCTGATTTCACATGCTCCAGGTATGACGGTCCCGGGGGTGGTCTTTTTCAAACCGGGGAACGGAGGGCTGGGCCTCCTCTTCCCCATCATACGACATCTGTCACGATGCACTGCCTCCCCGAATCCAAACATGCAGGGACGGCAGCAACAGCCTGCAAAAGGCCTGGCTGCATTGAAGCCCACTCTTGACTTTTTGGCAACCTTGAATGGCCGAGTCACGACGTCCTGGGCCTCCCGCCGGGTTATCGAGCAGATACTGCAGTAGCTTGGCGAGAGGGTCAGGTGCTGAGGCCCTTGTTGGTCTTCATAAGCAGGAGGTGAAATCAAGGACGAAAGCACTAAATGAGTTGTGCCTGCTTCATTTCCGCCCTGTGACAGACGGAAGATCTTCTGGATCTGAGCCCGAGGTTGCAACGGGCAGCACGGCAAAAGCACTTATGCACTACAACTTCAGCCCCAGAACTAGTTGGAGCTGGTGACCCCTCAGGTTCAAAGGTCTAGATTGTGCCCCAGAAAGGATGATACTGTCGTCGATACCTGGCCGACGTGGCCAACCATAGGCCTACACTTGTCAATGCGCCAGCGTCAGGAAGATAGTGGTAATATCGTCGGCCGTAAGGAGATCTGGAAGGAATATAGCCATACGATATTTGCTCAGAAAAGGGCATTAGCTGACATGCATACCGTTCGAGCGCATCTAGGGACGTGCCCATGAGACGAATCTGTCCACCGACAAACGATCAACTGTCCAAGATTGGCTAATCCGGCACCCACGGAATCAATGGACTCTGCTGTAAAAAGGCAAATAGTCAAAACATCGGCTGCATCTTCCTCCCTCGCGCTCTTCTCTCTACCCACGTCCTGTCCAGGAGGGAGGTGGCCGGAACGCTCCATGCGGCAAATGTTTCATTGCATGAACGGGGTGTTTGGACGGCTAGGTTGCCTCCGTTGTGCCAGTCTGTGTGATCCGCGAGGGCCCTTCACATGATGGAGCGGGCGTTTTGGTGGGTCTAACATAACACTCTGGAGCCCTGACGTGATCTAGTCAGTTGTTTCGAGTGATGCTGGCCATCCGCAAAGTCACGAGCTGAGAAAGCGAGGGACTGTGGATTGGAAGGGGACCAAGATCTCGATATGTCCAACCCCAACGGTAGCATTACAGATCAGATGTAGTGTGCGAGTACACTTGCATTTGCGAAGTACCTTGATAAAAGGTAGAATTGGTGGCGGAGGGCTTTAGACTCGATTTGTCCAAGGTCCATGTCTCAAGGCTTGGCCCGCCAATTGAGATATTTCCATGTACTTACGATGATGACACCTGGATTTGCGTATGAGGAAGCTGGAAAACCCTTGAGAAGTGTGGGACGTGTGTCTTCGAACGATCCGAGAAAGGCAGTTAAACTTGAACCCACCATGTTATCGTGTGAGTGGTCAATATACCGAGCATTAAATAGCGTGGCAGGCTGGGAGGTAAACTAGATCGCTGCAGGTAGACGACAAGATCTGCTCGAAGACGCATGCCTTAGCCCTCTCGTCCTCTCGTCGAGAGGCAAAATCCAGACTACTAATTTACTTGGTCAAGGTACGAAAAGAAGGTCTCACACAATTGGGGGAATCTTGTACTGCAGTGTACTTGAGCAACCTCAGTTGAAGGAGGCGAGAACAGGACTTGACCTGAGTCTCGCCCCTCACTTCTCGGACCTCTTCTAATTCCACCGCATCTTTTCTTCAGGCGTAATTGGGAGAATTGTGTCAGATCGGTCATCAGAGTCTTTACACCGCGTCACCTTTGCTGATGAATAGTGTCTAGGTACCTTTTTTTCTCTTCCCCTCGTTTAGAGGGCAAGGGGGGAGGGGGTTTTAATTCGTTGACTACGCAAGAAACGTTGTGGCGGGCTGCCGGACCCATCTGCCACCTTTAAGTCCGAGTCCGCCAAGGTGCCTTAGTGATTTGAGACGGCCGCCATACCTGGAAGAGCAAGGCTTCCTGAGGTTGGTGGGGGGTAAAACGTGTGGCATTGGTACCAGTGAAGGGGAAAAGGGGGGGGGGTGGGAAGTTGGCAGCCATGGCAGTATGCGGTGACAGCTTTTGCTTGGTGCAGCGGATGCGACGAAGGAAAAAAATCCAAACGGAAAAGACAAGACAGGTACTCCGTCGCTCGGGTACCAGCCCGCTGGTGGCACATAAGTCTCTTGGTCATTCAGTCAGCAGTTCAGGCTCGCCTCCCCTGATCAGCATTATCCCTACATAGTACAGACGTACACCACCAGATACCTTACCCCTCCCTCCCTTGCCCTCACCATCACTGCGCGTGCTGCCGCGCATAGTTAGTAGCGGTGGTCTCCCAGTTGGGGTGCTTGGCGTCCTTTTGTCCCGCGTGGGCGATGCTGGGGCCTCGAATCTGCAACAGAGTACCCGCTAGCCACTGTCCTGCCGGTTCCATCTGCGCCTCTTTCCCACTACTGAAGCAGCACTTACACCTAAACCCAAACCAACGTCACCATCATAGAACCGACCCAACCCCCAACCCGCAACCTTGAACCCACAACCACAAACGAACTTCTTCGACAACCCGCTACCTTGCCGCGACACCGGTCCTTGCTACCGCAGGCGGGCGCATACGACTGCTACAAGACCTCTTTCAGACGAATCGAACGCGGATTCGGATATCGACGACCGCCCTCAACGTGGATCGATAGGGTTGTACCACTCCAGGCGACCGACCGAGCCCGGAAGCATTGGAAATCAATTCTCTTGCTCTGTTCCGCTCTCCTCTGCCCACCATGGACCACCACATTGCTGGCTTCCAGATGCCAACCATGGCCCAGCCGCCGCCGCCGCCAATCATGAACCAGCCTCCTCAGATATTCGGTCCCGAGAGCTACCATGGCCTGCCGATGCAGCACCTGCCCCCGGAGCTCACTGCCCAGATGTTTGGCGACCCGAACGGCATGCTCGATGATGCCAACGAGGCCAAGAGGAGGAGGATCGCACGGGTGAGTGATCTGTTGGCCCCGGTTGCCCCCCCCCCCGGTCGAGGCCTATGATGGCTGACGGACTCTTCTCTTGTCAAAACAGGCTTGCGACATGTGCAGAAAAAAGAAGATCAAGTGCGACGGCAAGATGCCAGCATGCACGCACTGTATAAATTACAAGACGGAATGCGTCTTCACGCAGGTCGAGAAGAAGAGGAATCCGCCCAAGGGGTGAGTGTGCTCGTCTCCAGCCAGAGGGTGGCCTGTACGCCCTCGATCAGGGTGGCACCATGACAGACAGCTCATGATCTTGTGCAGCGCAAAATACATCGAAGGCCTCGAGAACCGTCTTGGCCGTATGGAGAGCCTTTTGCGACTCTCAGGTATGACACTCTCTCTTTCAATTTTGTTTCTCTTTTCCTTCTCTCGTCTTTAATTGCCTTCGTCCGCGTCTTCCGGTTTCTGTTGCCGGTGCTTCCCGGCCTCGTACGAGTGTCGCACTGACCATGCCAACCAGGCCTGCTTGGTGAGGACGATGGTGCTACCGACCTAGGCACCCTGGAGAAGAAGCTCGCCGAGAAGAAGCAGGAGTCCAGGCAGGCCTCTCAGGCCGCCCAGTCGAACCCAACCTCTCCGTCGCAGGCCGCCTCAGGCCATGAGGGCGCTGCATCGACGCCGCAGAGCTCCATCACCTCGCCTGAACCTATCAAGGACAAGGACGAGAAGCGCACGTCGGTAGACCTTTCTCAGAAGAAGGACGAGGAGGAAGAGGTAGAGGCCCTGTCCGAGATGATGTGCTCACTTGTCACCAACACTTCCGGCGAGACTCGATATATCGGTACGTTGAGCCCCGTCTGGCCCGCCAATCTTCCATGTCTGCTGACCACCGATCAGGCTCTTCATCGGGCTTCTCCATCTTCTCGCCCAAAGGTATCCAGTGGGTGAACGAGAGGACGGGCGACAGGTCTTTCCAGCAGATGATCTCTCATGTCTCCATGGACGACCACAAGTGGAACAATTGGAAACCGGAGGTATTCGCTGACCTGTTTCAGCGACCCGTCTTTCTGCCGCTCCCTCCCAAGCACGAAGCAATGTCGCTTCTCAACGACTACTTCGACAACTTCAACTGCATGTTCCCATTGTTTCACCGCCCCACTTTCATGCATCTTGTGGAGAGACAGTACTCGAAGGATCCCTATGCCGGCTCTGGGTGGTGGGCGAGCTTGAACGTTGCGTTCGCCATCGCCCACCGGCTACGAGTGATGAGTAACTTGGTGCCGGCCGAGGAAGATGAGAAGGCCTGGGGCTACATGAAGAACGCCATGGCCGTCTTCTCGGAGCTGTCGATGCGCAACACCGACCTGCTGAGCGTCCAAGCACTGCTCGGGATGGCACTATTCATGCAGGGCACCCCCAACCCCCAGCCGTCAACACTACTTGTCGGCACTGCTATACGCCTCTCACACAACATTGGACTGCACAAGCGGGGGACGGGCTTCAATCTGAACCCCATCGAGATCGAGCAGAGGAAAAGGGTTTTCTGGATCGGCTACATGTTGGACAAGGACCTCTGCCTTCGATCCGGTCGGCCCTTCGCACAAGATGACGACGATATGAACGTCGATCTTCCCGACCCCGACCCAGAAGACAATATCGGCAACATTCCCCTGGCTGATGGCAAGGGGAAGATGAACCTGTTCCGCGTCATGTGCGAGTTGGCTTTGATCGAGAGCAAAGTCTACAAGAGACTGTACGCGACGAAAGCCACCAAGCAGTCAGACGGCGAGCTGTTGCAGACCATCGGCGAACTTGACCAAGAGCTCGAGGATTGGAAGGACCGGATGCCTATCGAGTACCGGCCCGAGAATGAGATTCAAGCGTCGCACACCCCGTTGATCCTGCACGTCGTCATGCTGCACTTCACCTACTACAACTGCCTGACAACGATACACCGCATGTCGGTCCACCGCGGATACTGGACCAGTCGGCTCTCCAACTACGCCATCCAGGGGTTGAACGCGAAGCCTCTGAACCCTAGGGTCTTCAACTCGGCGGCCCTGTGTACCTCGGCCGCTAGGGCGATCATATCGTTGCTCAAGTACATACCTGAAGGCGACTCGTCCGTTGTTTGGTAAATTTGACCTATAACATCCTGCATTTTTTTAAACCACAGACAAGCACTAACACGATGTCTTCAGGATGGTGCTCTACTTCCCCGTTTCTGCACTTGTGACCCTGTTTGGTAACATATTACAAAATCCTCTCGACCCTCGAGCGCGGTCCGATACCAGACTGCTGGGTATGGTGGTTACCTTCTTGTCTGCCCTTGGCCAGGAAGTCGAAACTGGGGGGGTTCACCGGATGCTCGGGATCTGCTCAGAGTTCGAACGCATCAGCAAGGTGATGATCGAGAAGGCAGAAAAGGACAATGCCGGTCGTCGGAAGCGCAAGAACGCAGAACAGTCCCAGGCTGGCAAGTCCAGCAGCTCCAACTCACGGTCGATGGCCACGGCTGGCAAATCTTCCATCCAGTCATCGTCGACGCAGACACCTCGTCCGATGGCAGTGAACACAACAACACCTCGCCAGCATCCCGACCACTTGTCGCCGCCAAACCGCAGCGAAGGGGCGGATTACAGCCCGCTAACTGCCAACAGCCTTAGCCCGTCGCCAGGCAGCGCACCTCCTGGGTGGAGCACCGATTTCGGCGCTGGCGAGCCGATGGAATTCACATCATTTGCAGACTTGACTGGGTTTGGGCAGCTTGACAACGTACCACCGCCGCCGCTGCAGTCTCCGCCAGCTCCGAATCAGGCCTTCTTACAACCCCTAATACCGCAGGACTTGTATTCGCTGCCTATGAGTTTCGACTGGGACTGGGCGGAGATGAGTGGTGGCGCGTATCCGAGTGTTGAGAATGGTAATTTTGATGGGAGCCGATGAGAGAGAGAGAGACATGAGCAGGTACTCTATCGAGGCGTTTGAGCAGGGTGTTTTGTTGGAACTTCATGACAGAATGCAAGGGAAAAAAGTCTGCGTCGCTTCTCACTTCTTGTAATGGTTGTTTTCGGCGGCATGGGGAAACAAAATAATGAGGCCGCACTCAGCAGACCTTCTCGACTCTCGAAGGTCACATGTTGGAAGTCTTTCCCTTGAGATGAGATGAATTGTAATTATTATCTACACACGTACATATCCAAATCATTGACAGTGACGAAAATTCTTGAGCTCTGAAAATTTTACTTACTATGCTTCTAATGTGTTGAAGGTCCAATAGTCGAGGTCATGAACACTGTAAAATTAGAAAGAGTACCCTAGACGCGAGGCAGAGGGAGTGCCGGGGTTAGAGTGTTATTTCTCCGGCTTAGTCATGAGCCGTCTATGATGCTGGTAACCCGTTAGCTGCAAAAGTGACTCTGCAGGCGAGCTCGGCGCCTTGCGAGAACTACTCGAACCACCTCCGGAAGAGCCGCAACACCAGATCAAACGGGCACGAGGGCGACCGAGTCCACTTCTCGTTCACTTCCAAACGTCATCTCTCCCTCTATTTCTCTCCTTTAAACCAGCTCACAATCCAGTGGATCACCCTGCATGCGATAGCGCGGGTATCGTCCGACCACATTCAACTTCCCTTCGCGGGGCTCTTTTCATTGAGTCAAACCACCACGCCTTTTCTCCGCCACCCGCAGCGACCTGATCTGTGCCTCCCCCACTCTCGACACACACGCGCATACACATTCACACATACACGCCCTCTCACAGAGGCCACGCAGCGTGATGTCGTCGATATTAAGGCCGTCTGCGCGGCAAGTTGCGCGCATCGCAATCTCCTCCCTGTCCACAACCTCGAGAATAAGTGCACGCGGCGCAAGAATACCAAGAATATCACCTGCGCCATCGTCATCAGCATACCTCCTCCCGCGCCGCTGTTTCTACTCGACAGACCCGACGCCACCAGAGAAGCCCAAGGATGAGTCGAAAGACTCAGCCGGCGAGGTGAAGTCCACGCACGAGGACCCCCCATCAAAAGAGGAGGTGGACAAGAAGAGCAGCAGCCATAATAAGCCGCCCAAGCTGCCCGAGGGATGGGTGTTCCTGTCCGAGCAAGAGCTGGAGACGCTCGACAAGATGCGCGTGCTGGTGCCCGTGCGCCAGCGCGAGCTCTTCTCGGAGGTCACCCGGGATATCAAGACCACAGGCGCGCCACAGGAGCTGCAGGACCTGCTGCAGAAACAGGCCAGCGTCGGGCTGACCATCGGCGATGCGATGAAGGCGGCCAGGATAGCACACAAGCTAGCGGAGAAGATGGCCAGGAAGGATGCGACGGATATGTTTGACTCGAGCGAGCCAAGGTTCGGCGGACAGCAGGAGAACAAGTCCAACGACGAGGGGAGTGAGGCTGGGCAGCAGGGCGCCAAGGACGAGGGCAGCAGGAAGAAGGACCAGAAGGCCAGGCTGGACAAGGACCCCAACGTCAAGGTCCTGGACGCAAGCGATCTTCTGGGCTGGATCCTGGCGGCTGCGCTCTTCTATCCCCTGTGGAGCATGGTCTTCCCGAACGAGACGCGCGACATCAGCTGGCAGGAGCTCAGGAGGAACTACCTGGACAAGGGGTTGGTCGAGAAGCTGGTGGTGATGGGCCGCAAGGTGCGAGTGGACCTGGACCAGGAAGCCACACGGTCCATGTACCCGGACAGCGTGGCTGCGAACCCAGGATTCCACTTTTACGTTTCCATCGGGTCCGTTGAGACTTTCGAGAGACATCTGGACCAGGCGCAGGAGGAGCTTGGCATCCCCTCGACGGAGAGGATCCCGGTCACGTACGCTGGCGAGAGCCAGCTCGGCAACCTCATCATGGCATTTGGTCCCACCCTGCTCCTCGTCGGTCTGATCTACTACGCCTCACGGCGCGGACCTGGCGGCGGCGGTGCTGGGGGCGGTATGTTTGGCTTCGGAAAGAGCAAGGCCAAGATGTACAACCACGAGACCGCGGTCAAGGTCAAGTTTGCCGATATCGCGGGCATGGACGAGGCCAAGGTCGAGATCATGGAGTTTGTCGCCTTCCTAAAGCAGCCGGAGCGCTTCCAGCGACTAGGCGCCAAGATCCCGCGCGGCGCAATCCTGTCTGGTCCTCCCGGTACCGGTAAGACGCTGCTCGCAAAAGCGACTGCCGGCGAGTCGGGCGTACCGTTCTTCAGCGTCAGCGGTTCCGAGTTCGTGGAGATGTTTGTGGGTGTCGGTGCATCGCGAGTGCGCGACCTCTTTGCCCAGGCCAGGAAGAACGCGCCCTGCATCGTCTTCATTGATGAGATCGATGCCATCGGCCGGTCACGATCGGATGGAAACAAGAACTTTGGCGGAAACGAGGAGCGCGAGGCAACGCTGAACCAGATCCTCACGGAGATGGACGGCTTCAACACGCAGGAGCAGATCGTTGTGCTAGCGGGTACCAACAGGCCAGACGTGCTTGACCAGGCTCTGATGCGACCTGGCCGTTTCGACAGGCAGATTCACATCGACAGGCCGACCATGCAAGGCCGTGCAGACATCTTCAAGGTACACCTGTCCAAGATTGTCACCAAGGAGGATATGGAGTATCTCTGCGGGCGGCTCGCTGCCCTGACACCCGGCTTCTCTGGTGCGGATATTGCCAATGCCGTCAATGAAGCAGCTCTCGTTGGTATGTGTCCCCCGAGAATCTTGTCTACATTTGTTTATACGCACATAACTGACATTTCCTCTACACAGCTGCACGAGCGAATGCCGAAACAGTGACCATGGTTCACTTTGAGCAGGCGATTGAGCGGGTCATTGGCGGTCTGGAGCGAAAGTCACTGGTGCTCAATCCCGAGGAGAGAAGAACAGTGGCGTACCACGAAGCGGGTCACGCCATCTGTGGGTGGTACTTTGAGTATGCCGACCCTCTGCTCAAGGTCTCCATCATCCCACGTGGCAAGGGTGCGCTCGGCTACGCACAGTACCTGCCGGTGGGCGATGCGTACCTCATGACCACCAAGCAACTCATGGACCGCATGGCCATGACACTGGGCGGGCGCATCTCGGAGGAACTCCACTTCCCGACCGTGACGACGGGTGCGAGCGATGACTTCCACAAGGTCACGGCCACGGCAACCAACATGGTGACACGATGGGGCATGTCGGAGAAGCTGGGGCCGATCCACTTCGACCAGGACAAGAACCAGTTCAACAAGCCCTTCGCGGAGGACACGGCACAGAAGATCGACGCCGAGGTCCGCCGCATCGTGGACGTGGCGTACAAGCAGTGCAAGGACCTGCTTACGGAGAAGAAGAAGGAGGTCGGCATCGTGGCGGAGGAGCTGCTGAGGAAGGAGATGCTGACGCGCGACGACATGGTGCGCCTGCTGGGCCCCAGGCCTTTTGCAGACAAGGAGGAGTTCACAAAATACTTTGACGGCTCCAAGAGCGCACCTCCACCGCCACCGAACGAGGGCAGCATCATCGACGACCCTCCAGCTGGCGCGCCGGCTTTCAAGGAGGACAGGTGAAGGGCGACGGGCGAGGGACAATACCGGAGAAGGTGGTATTCGACATTCAAACAACACTCTACTCAGCCACCGCGAACTCAGCATGTGCACTTCTGGCACTGTGTGGAGGATCACACAAGGTCGATAGGAAGGAGGAAAGTTCTGTATAAAAAAAATTTCACAAAAATATAACGGGGCGCTTTGGGTGGGAGTAGTGGTCATGGCGATAAGGAATGGAGGATTGCATGAAATGAAGATTTACTAGAACAGAGAAAAGGGGGAAAATAATGCGCTCGACAGTGACGAGAGCAGAGCAGCTAGCTCATGGTCCAAGAAGGGGAGGATTCTAAACTAGATGAGCGAGGAGGTCGAGACGTATAGTCGGCCTTCTTCGTTGTACAAAACTCCATCCTCGCTTCCACCATACCTACAGACTCATAGCAACCTTGTCGTGACTCTTACTGGACAGAATAGCGTGTAGAGAGGTATAGGGCACAGCTCCTTTCTTTTACCTTTTTTTAGTGGGTTCCGGGGTTAGCCAGCACTGTACCGTATAGTGCTTGGGCGATGTTTTAGTAGCATACTATTAGCACTAACTGTGGCCGGGGGGCGGCTAACGATGTCGGCAGTGGGATCAAAATGCGGTCAAGGAGCCCTGGTCTCGAGGCGACATGGGGCCTTCTCTCTCCAACGCACTCCCTCCTCCCTCTCTCTTTTCTGATCTCTTTTAATCACTATTATCTGGAAGGTCTCTTTACCGCACACAAGACAAGATCCATTGCTTGGCAGATAGCCAATTAGTACTGACAAGCATGCTGAAAGAGGCCAAGTTCGTTGGGTCCTCTTAGAAATTACACAAAGCATACCACGGCTGTTGCCGCTCTGAACTTTGCTCCTTGTAAACGTCATTTCTGCTCCGTGGTTACATTCTTCTGCTTCTTCCTCCGCACACAGCATTCTCAGGAGCCTTTCTCTTGAGGATCACCACCATCATCATCGTGTGAACCGAGGTCTTGTCATTGTCTCGTCTTCTGCCCCCTGTGCTAACCTTCTGCCTCTTTTAATTACCTTGTCCAAATCTTCACGGATGCGTCGACACTGACGCGGGCGATGACGCGAACGTCATCTTTGATGAAGAAGCAATTGAGGGGTCATTGGACTGGTTATTCATTTTTTAATCACTTGGCATCATCTCGAGGTCATCTGCCGCCGTTCAACATGGCTCCCAGCGTCTCTTCCGATGCTGCTGCCGCCCAGGCAGACTCTCTGCCCCTCCCCAACAGTCTACACTCGGAACCCGCCTCTGCGCGGTCCCGCCCCAACCTGATCACCATGGCCAACGGGCTGAAGAAGCGGCTGCTGTTCTCTCGGACCTCAGCTGCGCAGTCTTCTCATCAGCATCAGACGGCTGCTGCTTCGGGGGCCTCGTCTTCGTCAGCGCGGGCTCCAAAGTGGTGGAAGATTCGTCTCTTCCAGGGCATGGTCAATGACATCCGCCGTCGTGCTCCTTTCTATCCGAGTGACTGGAAGGATGCTTGGGACTATCGTGTGGTGCCGGCCACGGTGTACATGTATTTTGCAAAGTATGATTTCCTGTGCGGATTCCTTTGAAAGACAAGGAGGGACAACATTGTATATCAATGTGACCCTTCAACGTCACGACACGTACATACATTCTTCATGCTGACCACCGAATTCCCAGTATCCTCCCGGCACTGGCCTTTTCTCTGGATATGTTTACCCGCACACACTCAAACTATGGTGTCAATGAGGTGCTTCTCGCATCCGTTCTGGGCTCCGTCGTCTTTTCGTTCCTCGCCTGCCAGCCGCTCGTTATAGTCGGCGTGACTGGCCCCATTACCGTCTTCAACTACACCGTCTACGACATCATGTCGCCGACCGGCGTAAACTACCTCGGCTTCATGACCTGGATCGGGCTGTGGGCTCTGGTCATGCACTGGATCCTGGCCATCACCAACTCGTGCAACTGGCTGCGCTATGTCACTCGTTTCCCCTGCGACATCTTTGGGTTCTACGTGGCCTGCATCTACCTTCAGAAGGGCGTCCAGATCCTGGTGCTCCAGGGGGACACGGAGCCCTTCTACCTGAGTACCATGGCGGCCATCCTGGTGTTCGCCATTGCCTATTTCTGCAACGAGCTGGGCAACAGCACTCTTTTCAACCACTACGTCAGGGTGTTCATCAAAGATTACGGCACGCCGCTGACTGTCGTCTTCTTCTCGGGCTTTGTGCATATCGGGAGGATGAAGAATGTCAGCCTCGAGTTCCTGCCGACCAGCACGGCTTTCTTCCCGACCGCGGAGAGGGGCTGGCTTGTCAATTTTTGGGACGTCAGAGTCTCGGACGTATTCCTGGCCATACCTTTCGCCCTTCTTCTGACCATCCTGTTCTGGTTTGATCACAACGGTAGGAGAAATTTCCTCCCTCTCGCTGCTTTCAGCTCACATGAACAACGATCACTGATTATCTTATATCATACAAACAGTCTCCTCTCTCATCGCCCAGGGCACCGAGTTCCCACTCAAAAAGCCAGCCGGGTTCCACTGGGACCTTTTCCTGCTGGGCCTGACCACGGGCGTAGCTGGCATCCTCGGCCTTCCCTTCCCCAATGGCCTCATCCCGCAGGCGCCTTTCCACACCGAGTCCCTCTGTGTGACCAAGGTGGTCCACGACACGGACGAGGGCGGTGACAACAAAGGCCATTGGGAGCTGAAGCGGACCCACGTCGTCGAGCAGCGCGTGTCCAACCTCGCCCAGGGCCTGCTCACCCTCGGCACCATGACGGGCCCCCTTCTCGTTGTCCTGCACCTCATCCCGCAGGGAGTCCTGGCCGGACTCTTCTTCATCATGGGCTACCAGGCCCTTGAAGGCAACGGCATCACGGCTAAGATCTTGTTTCTCGTGCGCGACAAGGCCCTGACAGACAGGTCGAACCCTCTCCAAAGAATCGAGCGCCGCGCCGCCATCTGGGCATTTGTCGCCATCGAGCTGATCGGCTTCGGCGCCACCTTCGCCATCACGCAGACCGTGGCCGCCGTCGGTTTCCCGTGCTTTATTCTCGCCCTCATCCCGCTGCGCGCACTTCTTCTGCCGCGGCTGTTTACACCGCTTGAGCTGGGTATCCTGGACGCCCCGACCGCGAGCCCGTTCACGATGGAGAGTGTCGGCGGGAGCTACGGTGGCGAGCAGGAGGGAGAGCATGTGGTGGTGGACGACGCCGAGGGCGGCCGTTCGCTGTCCGGAGGGTCTGAAGGCTTTGTAGAAGGACAGGCTGCCTCTTCTTCTGGAGGCGGCAGCGGGGGTGTACTTCTCAGTGGTGGCAGCCAGCGGCAAGAGGCGCACGAGCTGGCCGAGTTGGGTCAGAACAAGAGCGTGAGGCTGTCGCCCTCTGGTCCGAGGAGGCGCAACAGCGCGGTTGTCAGGGACGAAGACGACGGGGCGTCGTCGGAGGTCAAGAGGTCAGGCATGAGTCGGCGGCATATGGGTAAGACACAGGACTAGATATCGGAGGACACATTTGTGTTATTTTTTGAGGTTGGAAATAAGAACTATTCGGGCTGGCTTCTGAGTGGCACTCTGAGGTAGAAATCACTTGGGGACAGCACCTCGTTGTGAAACTTTTAGGATAGAAAAGTTTGGGCTAGATCGAGGAGACCTGGGCTCGTGTGTAGCGAGAGAAAGTATAAGGCGATCAAGGCTTGGTTGTTTCATGTCTCCATCTCCACATGTATATAATTCTAGTCTATCATGACGACCTACATGAATGGCAATGTTGTGGGTCTCTCATTAACAATTCAGCTAGACGCAGTTGCTCAAAGATAGCAAGCGGCACTGGAAAAAAAAAGATACAGTGCCAAACACTAATTACTGATATCAAACCGGAAACTGCCATCCCTGTTTATAATCGTGTCAGCAACTATTGTCACATATCTCATAACCCCGCGCGGTGCAACAACCAGTTCGGCTCCCACCTTTGCTTTCGAGTGAAGAGTCCGACTCGACTCACCAGCAACCATGACGACGACCGGATATGCTCCTTTCCACGTACAAGGCCTCTCCAAGCCCTGCCAGACTTGGTATAAAGTCATTGGCGACCTGACATCAGCAGCAGCAACCCCGCTGATCATACTCCACGGAGGCCCAGGCGCATGCCATGAGTACCTGCTCCCCCTGACCGACCTGTCCTCTTCAATGCCGCTCATCTTCTACGACCAGATCGGAAACGGGCAGTCGACGCACCTACCCGACAAGTCCGGCGACGAGGGGTTCTGGACGGTAGACCTGTTCCGCAGGGAGCTCGACAACCTCATCGCCCACCTGGGCCTCGGAGACCGGCCGATCAATGTCTACGGACACTCGTGGGGCGGTATGCTAGCTGCAGAATGGGCGGCGGCCTCGTCACCACCGGCCAGGCTCCAGCGCCTCGTCATCTCCAACAGCCTGGCGAGCATGGACGCGTGGCGGGAGGGGCTCACGACGCTGCGGGCGCGGCTGCCGGAGGATGTCAGGAGGGTTCTCGACCGCGCGGAGGAGACGGGGGGACTTTGGGACCCCCGAGTACGAGGCTGCGGTGGAGGTGTTTTATAAGAGGCATCTGAGCCTTGCCAGGCCGTGGCCGCCGCCAGAGGTCCAGGTTGCGCTGGACTGGTTTGCAAGGGACTCTACTACTTATGGTACTATGTAAGTTCTGTTTTTTTTCTTTGTTCCTCTCTCTTGTTCTCCCACAGACCTTGGTTCAGCGAGCCATAGGACGACAAGCTGAATAGAAGCTCAGGTACGGCCCAAGCGAGCTTTACGTCTCCGGGTCGCTTCGTGACTGGACTTGCGTCCCGGTGCTGGGCAGGATCAAGGCCCCCACGCTTCTCATCAACGGCTCGGAAGACGAAGCACAGGACGTGGCGATGCAGCCATTCTTTGACCGTATTGAGAAGGTGGTGGAGTGGGTTACGTTGGACGATGCTGCCCATTTTTCTCATGTTGATCAGCGGGAGAAGTACATGGAGCATCTGAGAGCCTTTTTGAGCAAGTAGGTTGTGAGCTACCAAGGTCTGTAAGTTCCTTTTCTACGGAGTGTTTATTGGTCATTGGGATGATGATCTCAACATACAGCCCGGCTTTTCATGTCATATAAGCCACTTCAATCCCAGGTCAGTGACTATTGCTTCCATCATATGTACAATACTAACTACTCCAATGCTTAGGCAGCCTACTATATAATTAGCTCTTGTTGATGAAGATGGGTGAGCTGACAGCTAGGTTCATGATAGTTACCCTCAACCTCATTCACACATCTAGAAAAAATACATGTTGATAACCTCAGCGGGGTTTGAATTCTCAAAACTGTACACAACTTTTAACAATACTACAATGCGCATGTATACAGCAGTGATCGCTTAATTGAATGGCCAAGATACGCAGACTTAAGCTAATGAGTTCAAGTGATAAACAACCCACTGTCAGTCTTTTACCACTCCGCTCAACCACAGCCAAGAGATATGTACTGAATACCTGCTCCACGTCCTTATCTCTAGGGTTAATATGACGCTCAGCCTTTTGTCTGCGGTAGTAACTACTCAATGGATTAATCAAGAATCATCCAGCGCTGCTGGACGCCTGTACAGTCAACGAGGGGTCCACAGGCTCCCCCTATGCTCTGAAGCACACGATCCGGTCCAGCATTGGGCTTGAGTGATGTGATGGAACTGAGCGTAACTCGTCCTCTTGAACAAGGTCTGCGAATCGAGTCTACCCAAGTAAATCCTGGCCTCCAGACATCATGGCCCGCCCGGTCTTCTGAGTCAACCTGCATAATGGATGAGTTGTAACATCCCAATGTCTGCAGCGACATAGTCATCTTCCATGCTTGGCGCCTGGCTCAACCTCTCGGCTAAATCAACATCGCCGCAGAACTGCCGCCTGGCCTATCCACGTGTTTAGTAAAAAAGACTCTGCTGCTTGTTCAGATCCACACTCTGTCACCTCGACGATCCTGTCATACATGGGAGGGTCTCGCGCTCCTTCTCTGCCTCTCGGATCGCCCACCGCACGTCTCCGGCTGGGTGGGTCATGTAATTACCAAGACGCTCCTCCACCACAGCTCACCATGCGCCTTGTCCCATACCCCAGAACCGCAGCGCGGATCATCAAAGAACTCGCAACCTGCTCTTCCGCGCCAAGACGCCATATTCGGGTCCTGGCTTCTCAGCTCCGGCGGGCGCTGGGCGTAGCAATCATTCATGCATGGCTCTGTCTCTCAGGTGATCCGAAATGTGGGCTTGTGTGGTCGAGTGCATCTTTTCTGGGCAGCCCGAGACTCTGCCTCTCGGTGGGAGATGAGAAAGGATTGGAAGCTAAGGGCTACATCCTGGTGGTTTCCACTGTTCTTACTGCGGCCGCCTCCATCCTCTGCCACATTACCAAATGGCAGACCGTACCAATCTTTGTACTACTATCGCCTGGCTAGCCTTGGGAAATGATGGAGCCAGGGGACATGGACTCTGGGTCGATAAGTACAGGCTACCTGTTTCCCTTTCCTTTTGGCTACGCTACATCCCGCGTTGCAACCCTCATCGTGGCTATCTACCCCGGACATCACAACCGCTGTCGAGACTCGCACTGGGCGCGCGCATAGAGCTGCCCCTTGACACCACGCGCAGAACCAAGCCTTTCAGACAGTTTTGGCGTGACCATCAAAGTAATTAGTAGACACCTGCCTGCCTCGTTTAAGCGCTCTGTCTTTGTTGGATGGATCCACGGGAACGAAGCCCTCCCTCTGCGTCAGAGTACATCCTGAATGCTTTTTTTTTCGTCATACCCTCCACAATGTCCTGAGAGGCGCGACGCAGTGCATAAGGTATGTATCCAGGACCCAGTGCTCTCAAGCCATCCGACTGACCTTCTGCTGTACGGCCTGGCATGTCCATCACATACGGCGCTTGCGCTTGCCTCGGCCTCATTGCTCCTCCGAAGCACTTCAGGCACCTGCTTGAGAACCATTGGAAGTAAATAGACGGGCAAGATCATGTAGAAGGTCACGACAGTTCCCCCCGTCAATGAACGCCAGGGCCCAGTCTTTTGGTGTGGTTGCTGACATCGTTTCTGTACGTGTTTATTGGAACGCGATATGACGAACCCTCTCTTGTGTCCACACCTTGAATATAACCCGGCGCCGATCTGTCCGTCACTGAACACCGCCACCACCACCCCAAAGGCCTTCACGCTCCTGCTGGTGTGATATGTCACCAGGTGAGGGACACAGTGGTGCTCTTGGTGCAGGGAACATGCTGCTCAGAAGAAGACGGGGTCGAGCTACTAGACCAGCCGCTATTGGCTGTGCCATCGCTATATTATATTGATACATGCCTGATTCAGCCTGTCTATACACCACATGAGCCTGTCATGTACGGTAGACATGGGGGCCGAGCCAGCCTACTACGACATACATACAACCTAGGCGGTACTGTATACTATGCATGGGCTGTAGTCGAAAGATGCGTAGTTTCCCCCCCCCCCCCCCCCCCATTCTGCGCTCCACCGAAGTTACACCGATGAGGCCACCGGGCTCGTTGAGACATACCTAGGAGCAAAAGTAGGGTAGACGTTTTCGGATCCTCACGATTCTTTGCCTTCCTAGCAACTGGACTTCATCCGCCCTCGGGCCTACCGTGGTATATGAGAGGCTGGTAGGGTCTCATCCCTTACCTGTGAGTGATCGACGGTTATGACAAGTCCATACAACCCGCCAGAATTTTGTTGAGTGTTTACCCTACTCCGTATAGCCCTTCTTTGTCTTGTACAGGCCCACTGCGCTCCTGTCATGCCGTGTAAGTAGTTGGTACCTTGAGGGGACTGACGACACAGGTACTTACATCCTTACTTACTATGATTACTAGTTACCAAGTAAGTATCCCATCAGAATAAGGCAACGCCTCCCCCCCCCCAAAAAAAAAAAAAAGTGAGATCTTGAACCCATCGTCATCAGCTTGTCAGCCGGTCCGCACAACCATGTAGTCTGCTCCTGGACCTAACCAGCCGTACTATTAGCGTCTACGATTCCCCACGAAAGACATGCCCGGTGATGTAGAGAAGGAGCACACATACTTGGTCTACCTGCCAGCCAGCCAGGTTTGGTCCACCCTTTCACCCGTAATGCCGGCCCTAGCATGCCTTCTTGCGGCCCATCCAAGCTCTATCCCATCCTTCTCCTGCTCTGATCCTTTCCCGTTGCAAGTCTGACGAGGTGTGCGCGTGCGCTTTCGCAGAAGAAGCATGTGGCTAGGACCGTTGCGGCACCACACACACCAGTCCTGCCGATCAGAGAGGCTCTACAAACCTTAACCCCAGAGGTAAGTTCTCGGTGACCGAATTCACCAAGAGGTTTGCCCACACACGCACACACACACACACACACACACACACGGCACACAGACAGCCAGCACCACCATGACCAAAACCAGATGCTCAAGAAGCCGCCTGTCCGAACCAATTCATCATCAAAGAGACAACGACCCTCATCAACCCGATCCGCACTGGATGGGAGGCCACCCGCCCCCCAAAAGTAAACCCCGCGCCCCCTCCAAAAGACAAATCGTCCAAGTAGATGCATTTTTTCTTTTCTTTTCCCTCTACCCCTTTGAGGCTCGGCACCGAACTTTCTCTGAACGGGGCGGCGGCGGCGGCGGCTCCAGGAACGTGTCAACTCTATCCGCAATAGACTTTCCTGCCAGGCAGGGGGGTGGTCGGAAAGGGATGGCAGCTTCCTGGTACCCTTTTCTTCGGGTGCTGACCAGGGGGGGGTGAAAGGTATGGGTGGGTATCCCCCATCCTTTGCTAGTGGGAAAAACTTCCCATGCATGCAAGTCTAATGTCATTCTTTTTCTGTCTTTCCTCCCATTTGCAACGCTGCTTTGCGACGCTGGTTTTGAAAAGACCCGGTTGGACAGCCGGATTGTGGCGGTAAAAGGGAGGGGCAAGGGCTGGGGGGGTATGGAGGAATATTGGAGGGGGGCGGACTGGAGAATGAAAGGTATTCGCCACCTTTTATGTTCCTTTTTGGTATTATTGACTACCATCCCATAGCGGTAAATAGTTCTCTGATCTCGAGAGCATGTCGGCTGGGGGGGGGGGATTCGAGGAGTCATGCGATGGAGCACCACCGGACTCTTGGAGCTATTGTCAATTGAGGATTATGCAATTAAATATTTCGATAAATGACTGCAGAAAGTGAAGATGCTCAAGATCGACTTTGAACAGACTCACAGATGGGGCAATTAGACAGGTATCTTCTTTCATAAAGGTGATAGGAAGATGAGATCAAGGAAAGGCTATTTTGTATAGCCGTGATGGAAGTGTGATACTATTATCTCCTTGTCCTATATCACTTAATAGACTGTGACACTTGTGCAAAGCCTGAAGGCAGAGCGACAACACGCTTTCTCTTTTCAATAGTTTTTTTTTCTTCTTTTGTTAAAAGTATCTCCCCCGCAAAATAGGCTCACTAGTAAGTTCCCGAAAACAAAATGCACACAGTCACATTTACCCATGATCTCCCATCTCCCAGTTCCTAGACTGCGCCCCCGCTAGAACCGTAGATACCAATTCCAGACTATAAGTATAGAGTATCGAGCCCTCCAGAGTCGACGATGACAAAGGAAACCAGAGATACAAAAGAAAATCAACAGTAAGCAGAATGAGAGGTGAGAAGGGCAGGCCGGCCGGCCGGCCGGCCGGCCGGAAGGAAGAGGTAATAAACCATATGGGACACGGTTTGTCCAATGTGGGAGAAGAAATCAAGACCTTGTTACATGAGAACAGCAGAGGAGCAATGTCCTCTAGCAGCAAAGAGAGGGGGGGGGGAACAAAAGTAGACGCCGAGCCTCTGTTCGAGCAGACCAGCCTGCGAGGTGGTCGCGCGCCTATTGCTCTTGACCCAGGGCTTGCCAGCCCAGCCAGCCCCCAATTTCCTTGCACCCGACAACGCGCTCTGGCCTGGCAGAGGGAGACGGACGCCATGGCAATTTAGCCGTTGGCAGCGGATGATGCCCAGAATGGGCCAAAACTAGGAGAAAGGATGGAGCGAAAATGTTTCTCGGTATATGGTCTGGCTCGTATGTGTCGTTCGCTTTCCTGTTGCCTTCTCATCTTCGCGCTCCACACCTCCAAGCTGCGCTGTGTACCGGAGGCTGCCCTCCTGAACCCCGAGCCTCCACCTCAGCCTCCATAGCTCGGTCCAATTATATTGTCCGTTCGTCATGTTTCCATATGCCGGTAGCCATGAACCACAACAACAGATCAGACATCTTCATTACGACGGGTGACCATATAGCGGGTGGGAGCATCTTTAATATGCGGCGGTTCACATCCCTATAGATGGAGTCAGGACAGGCTTCCCCCCATAGCATGCTTCGATTATGGCTGCGTGACAGTGACGGCAATGCCTGCCTTCTTCTTGAACTCTCCTCTGGAAGTTCCATATTCATCCTTGCCCTTAGCCGACATGAACGAGTCTCTCATTGGCGTTCTGGCACTCGAAGTCATGCTTGCATGGAAGGCCTGGGAGAAGTCGTTGGATGGTGCGATAGGTGCACTCATCTGCGGCAAGGAGTAGTCTGGCTGCCTTGCCGGGAAGCCAGGGGTTCTTGGCAGGTTGAAGTCACTTGGAGCGGTCAGGGGAGCAGTGGGGAAGCTGGTTGTGTATGGCGCAGAAGTTGCAGAAACATGTCGGTGGGTGGGCGAGGTTGCCGAGCGGAGAGGCTGGGGTCCAGAGAAAGGGCGCTGGGAGCTCAGGTCAAGCCCAAGGGGTAATGTAGCTGAAGCCGCGCGGAGGCGAGACCGATTCTGTTGCGAGTTCAGGAAGGAGTTGGACGAGAAGTTAGGATAGCCTATATGCGTGGGCGACGACACAGCTGAGCCTGAGCTTCCATATTAGTGGTTGTTCGACCTTGCAACAAGATTTGCACAAACAGAAACTTACTGGCATAGTTGCTGGGCTCGTAAGCTCCCATCGAGGTCGGCTCTGAAGGCTGGTACACAGACGCCTGCCGTCCGCTTAGTGGCTGCGGACTTCCGCTACCGGCGTGGTAAGCAGTGTAGTCAATAGAATCTCCTTTCCATGACATGCTAGACCGTAGTGGAGACTGGAGAGTGTCAGATCTGGACCTGCTCAGAGTCTCCCGAAGTTGAAGAGGCTGTAGAGGTCGGACGGGTTGCTGGGAGTGATGGCTGGAAACGGCCAAGCCTGTGTCAAGACTGGACTGCCGCGAGAAAGGGTTCGATGTTCTCGGACCGGCACTCAAGGGCGTTAGATGACCAGGGTAGTCGTAGCGATCACCAGATTCATGGGACATTGGTGACATGAGATCTGGGTTGCTCATGGGAGCCGATGCGGGGAATGCAATGCCACCAAAGGCCGGACTGAGCCCCGTAGATGGTACGCTGTCTCCGCCCTCCGCCCGCCTGACATCCACCACGAGCGGTGTTCTCAAGAGTTGGTCGCCGTACGAACCGGGTCCATAGCCAACGGGCGATCCCATGGGCGTAGTGAGGCCATGAACGGCTCCATAAGGAGAGTGTAGCGCTTGGACGTTATCAAAATCGTCCGGCACAGCTCTCATCTTGATCATGCGCTCTCGGTCGTCCACTGTTAAACGCTTGATCTTCGCTCGCCTGTACACAGTATTGGTCAGTATGCGTAAGTCGTCACTCTGTGAGAATATGCAGTACCTGTTCTGGAACCAGACCTGGACTTGTCGAGGACTTAGTCCGGGAATTTCCCTCGACAGACGCTCCCTGTGTGCTGCGTCTGGGTGTGGCTGCTTCGCAAACTCGCTCATGAGGAATCGTGTCTGCTGATGGGTGAGCCTGGCAACTGTTAGCACATATTTGTTCCTTCTTGGGATGCCTTCTGCACGTGTTTGCCATACCTGAAGCGCTTCATTTTTCTTCTTGCTGCTGTTCTTTCGGCAGGTGTCATCTCGTGTGTCGCATCCACCTCTTCCATGTCATCATCATCGATTAAATCGTCGTCGTCCTCCTGCTTGCAGACTGGCTCGTCTCGCGTCTGGCTAGCGGTCAACTCCGAGCTCTGGCCAGTCGAGGAGGCTGGGCGCAACAGGTTTGATCCCTGTGACGCTCCAGAGGTGGCAACCGAGGTCACAGATCCTTCAGCTATGGACTCTGTCGTCCTCTGCGCTTGCGGCTCCCCTTGGTCCTCTTCCTGTTCGGGGATCGGCGATGGTTGCTTGTGCGCACGAAGACCCAAAGAGTCTTCACTCCGACTCTGGCTCAGCGCTGGGCTCGAGGTACCAGCCTCCGACTTGATGTCTATGTCCATGTTACCAGGGGAGGCCGCACTGCGAGGCCGCGCGGGTAAGCCGGCACTGCTATTACGTGCCTGCCCATCGTTGTAGGGCGAGGTATATAGAGCACTTTCTCCGGGTGGGAGGTAAGAGTACTGCTGCCCCTGCCAGTCGGACTGCGTTGACACCGGTGTGTCGTAGTGGTGCGACATGCGTGAGTTGGATGTCTGGCCGTGGCAGAGAGCCTCGAACTTGCTCATAGACCAGTAGTTCTGCTCAGGGTCGTGTTTCCTGGAAACGAGCATTTGGAAAGAGGGTCGGTAGGCGATGAAACTTTTGCTAACAGTTCACCCTCTTGGAGAATTGGATAGAAGGAGGGATGCTGAAGCCAGGTCGTTGAGACAAGTATCCGTGAGGGCAAACGAACGTCAAAATCGATAGAGACGAGGGAACGCGAATCTGCCTTAGGCGTGCCGGCACAATGATATCTCGCCAGAGAGTTGTCTGGCCAGAGAGAGAATGGGGCAATAGCTCGGAGGCGCCCGCTGGAGTGATCTGAATATGGGATGACCTCCACGTCTGGCAAGCCGAGAAGAGAGGAGGGTCAGAGGACTGAATTCTTGAAGGTACCGAGAGGCTTCAAGAGCCGTGTACAAATTGACGGCTCTACCCAGATGGTTCGCCCGCCTATTCTCTGAGAAGCGTGGCTCGCCACGGGACTATGCGCTGGTCGAACTAGTCGAGAGGCCAAGCCTGCACCTGCGAAGTCCAACGGTGTGGCGAAAGGAAAGCTCCGCGAGGTGATTAAACGGCAGTGCGAAGATCAGGTCCAAGCGTCGACAGAACGCAAGATCAGACGAGTATTCAGCTCGTACTGCTCCAGTGTGACGAGCCTCGAGCTAGTTGGGGGGCAGGTTGGGTTTGTATGTATGGTGTCCAGCAACGCGTGAGTGTGATGAGGTTGGTGCCAAGCGTCGAGATGGCTCTGCAGTATCTGATCTCAGACCAGGCGTGAGTGCAAGTGTGGGTGATGCCGGTATCTCACTCCTGGGTGGCGAAGACTGGGCCACGAAGCGTATGTATATAAGTCGAAGGGTGTCGGGAGACGGAGGCGGCGGGGGTTTGATTATCTTCAACAAGGTCTGTCTGGAAGTGACGAGCCCCCAGTCTGCATAGGAAGTCTAGAAATAGCCGTACTTGCAACAAGGTTGGTCCCTATGGGAGAGAGGACCCTTTTAGTATAAGGCAAAGTGGGACCAGAAAGAGTGTGTTACTTCCAGACCCATTTGCCAGCGGAAAAATGATCAGGGAAGGGTCCGAAAAGAAATAAGGCCTGCACGGATAGCCGCAAACACCAATGGGAAAGAAACCCCCCAGCTGCGCGTGGAGAAAGTACCAGGTACCTGGGCCAGAAAATCTATCCTGGTTCGGCAATCTTCGCGGAGGCCAGCACTTCAAATTGGATGCAGGAAGCAGAGTGGTAGTACTCTCCCCGGCTGCAGAAGTGCGCTCTCTTTCAACAGAGACGGTACCGGTTTGGGAGCCGAGTAATGGTCGACAAGTCTGGGCCAAGAGGGCGCTTGGTCCAATATCTCTCGGCTGAATGGCTAATGCCCGCAAAGATGGGAGGCCGGAACCAACAAGGCACTGAACCCTGGGCGGGGGTCCCCTTTGGAAGAGTGGTCGTTCGCGAGCAGCAGCGGGCCTGCTGAGAAGGTGACAAGGCAAGGGCTTGCTGATGTGCAGATCGCCTGGGCTGGGCTGATCTGGCGGGTAGATCCTATACTCGGGCAAGAGGGGAGAAGAGGAGCAATATTTACTTCCTTCTCGAGAAAAAAGTCAGCAGTAGTTGAGTTTATGAGGCACATATAAAACGTCTCCATGGACACAGCATCTACCTTCAGAGTGAGGGCGAAAGAGTGTGGGTAGGGGTAGGCGAGAGACGCCAGTCATTGGTAGGGAAGAGAAGCTGGAGGAAGATGGAAGGGAAAAGGTTAGAGAGGACTGACTGACTGACATGCTACCTCTGAACACTGCAGCGTTTGACTGTGAGCCGTTTCGACTGCCACATTTTCGGGCGAATCCATCAGTGATCCATAGAGCCACAGGCATCCTGGACTGGACCGCACGGACGAGAGCATGACCATCTTCTTTGAGACTTCCCATGGCTTAGACCAATGAAGGAAGTTCACAGTCCGGAAGGAGGGGTGTGAGTAGTACCGTCGTTCCAGCCCACATATTGGCCAGGGTGGGCTCTCGGGAAGGAGATGAGGATGGGTCAGAAGCATACATAGCGGCTGCTAAGTCCACTACGGTGTACTGTGTACTATGCACACACAAACAGGTGGATCTTTGTGGGGTATGCTGCATTGTCGACCAAGAATTCTGTTGCAAAACCTCGCTGGAGCAGCCACCAGGATGAGAGGGGGAAAAAAAGGCCTGGGTCAGCAGGTTGAGTGCCAGAGTACCTGGGTTTGGTGCAAGGGTGGGAACCGCGGGAGGGGAGAGAGGGCCAGGGGTTGACATGTTGCTGCTCTGACCCCGGCATCCAGGGCTACTAGTACAGGGTAGTAGGCGCGCAGGGGGTGTGAGGAAGACAACCTCGAGAGGGCCACCACCATGGCTGAAGTAGATCTCAGTCCCCTGCCGACATGTCGTGGTATCGTCGTGACGCAAGTACGGATATGCACTGAATGCCGGTTGGGAAATTCCGCGCCCTGACTCTGGCCCCCTCCCCTTCTTTGCTCCTTACCCTGGCCTTGTCACTGCTGGAAGTACATCTGAAGGTGGCTCAGCAGCAAGATCTGTAGTGAGGCTTCAGAACCCCATGCCTTTGTGAAAGACGTTCCCCTGTCGTAGCCGGTCCATGTTTGCTCGGCAGCGAACATGTCATGAGCTGTTTCCGTCGCTCTCGCCACCCGTATTGAGAGCATACGATACTGGTTTTATTGCGCCACGGCTGACCTCGCACAGACAATAAAGGCCAGTAGTAGATGGCCCTACAGTAGATCGATGCTTCTGACTAGGTGAGATGGTATAAAGATAGCAGCGGAAAATTATTCTTGACCCTCGCCTCGAGCAATCTGCAGGCACAGGGCTGCACCACAAGGAAGGAAGACGAGGGCAAGTCATCCAGCATGTCGCAGAAATGGTGGGTGGTGTTGGAATCCGAATTAGTATGGCGACAGCGCAGCCGTTGGGTCGTTCCGAGAGGTCCGCAAGCTGATGTGATGTATCACCACCAAGGAAGCTGTCTTGACATGCATAAATAAGCTAGCAGCAGGGGAGGGGCGGCAGGAAAAGGATGTGCCACGGCGCTGTCCCACCCCCCAGACGCAAGCGCCTGGCAGGTGGGAGTATACACAGTCTGTCCGCTTCGGACCATGGCGGACGTAGGGGACTGTGCTTCTCTGCCTCTCCGGATCCCCGTGCGATGACTGAACCAAGCTGGCCAACAACCATTTGTGCAACGAGGAGTCTCCTCGATTTCTTTCAAGCAGCCGGGCCAGGACGAGCGAGGGGCAGGGTGACATCTCGTCGGAGACTTCCACGAGACCAGGTCGAAAATCGGTCGGAAAAGATGAACCCTGTCGCCGCGCAACTGAACATTCCCTGTGATGTGGAATCAACATTTGTGTTCGAAAAGAGGCTCTGCAGCCATGCGACTATGTGGTCAGGCTACGGTCGCCAAAGGCGCGCGCACTGTCGGATGTGAGCCCAGCTCTCGCATGGGAGCCTGACGCGACGCTGTGGAGCGCGGAATGTGGTATGTGGTGGCAGTCTGACAAACATCCCTGGGCATGCAAGGACCAGAGTATGACGAGTTTATGTGATGTGATGTCGTCGAAAAGTGATAGCACCACGGTAATTTGGGGAAGGGTGAGGAAGGGAAGTGGCGTGGGGCGGTCCGCTGGCCACCATGTACATGCCTTCCTTATAGCACGGTACGTACATGCTCATCGCTAGCTGGTGGATCGCAGGGGTGGGCTCTCCCCGTGCAGCCCAAAGATTAAGTACTTAGTAGATGAGGCATAGCCTGGGCATAGCGTTGCCAGAGGTGCTAGGCACCCAGTGAAACCCACAGTCAAGAGCAGATTCTGGCGCATTCAAGGCTCGGTCGCCGCTGGCATCTCACTGTCATCATAGTTTCCTTAGTGCATGTTGACATCAGTAGGCCCCGCCGCGCCCGCCTTTGGCTTCGCTTGCACCTGGAAGCCTTCCTCGACAGGTTTAGCTCCTCCATCCTCGCCGTTTCATCATGGTCTGGGTTGCGTGCTTCAACCCACAGCCTGACCTCTGCGGTACCGTCGCGGCCCGCTACTCCTTGGAGCGGCCATGCTGGGGAGATCAGAGATGGGGACCCAAACCACCACCACCCCTGGACAACTGCCGTTGTGCTTTGTTGGGCAGCCGCGCGGTGTTTGCTGTGCTGTGTGGCGATGTATGTCCTGTGGCATAGTAGGTATATCCCTCAGAAAGAAAGCCCCTGAGATCCCCTGAACAGAGACCATGGATCTGTGTTTGGTTTTCCCCTTTCTTTTGGGATGATTCCTGAGCTGGCAGCACGAACAAAGCTCGGCTTAACGTGTCACAGCTTCCAAGATCGGTTATTCTATAAAAACAACAACAACAACAACATCAACATGGGACGAAACGGAACTGACAAGACTGCGCACTGTCGTTGCCCCAGCGATCACCATGATCCCGAGCAAGACTGGGCCTTTGGAGAATCTTGACGCCGTGGACTCGATATCTCAATTTTCTGTCCATGTCCACCCACGAATTGCCCATGCGTTCCATCATACATTGTCCAGAGAGCGGTCAAGGGGCGAGGGGCTGCAAGTCCCGCCATCAGCCCATGCTTCACATACATCAGTTATCGTTCGACGGCGTTTTCCATCATTCCAGCCCAGCTTACCAAAGTCCACCACCGGGGGGGCGGGGCGGGGAGGGAGTGGCTGGACAAGACACAAGACAGTGCACATTGGAGGAGGCTACAGGAGCCAGATCAGAACCCTGCTTGATGATCCTTCTAGAACTGCGGATCAGCAGTCGGGCGGACCTCGAGGACCCTGCCAGCAACGGTGCTTCAGACTCGAATCTCCCCAGAAGTATCCAGTACTACGTCCTGGATTCTTCACTGCCAAAGGGTGTGCAGGGTCGCAGCCTCCTTTCCCAGCCACATTCGCAATGAGCACGACTGATTCGAGGCACGTTCGCGAGGGCTCACTGGCCAGCGGGCTTGATTTCAGGAGCGTCTTGGCCCCCACATCTGAGGAACCCCCTCCCCTGCTGGCTGCTGGATTCCCACGGGTGCATCGTCCTCGGGCTCAACGCCCATCTTCACGATCTTGTTGATCCTTTTGTCCCCACCCGTGGACGCCTGACGTGGCGTCATTGGCCTAAATGACAAGTCGGGCGATAATCACTGCCGAACGCTACCCTACGGGATTTGGTCGAGATGGATTCATTTCAGCCTTACGACAGGTCCATAGGCGCAACGAAGCTCTTTTTCGTCGCCTCACTATTTCTCAAACATGCCTTTACGAGCCGAAAGCGCCAATGTAGCACGCTGTAGGTCCTAGCCCCGGGTCTTGCCGTCTTCCGTGCTGGTCACGGCCCCTGGCTGAGTTGTGCTGCCAATCTTGTTGGCAGCTCCCTCTGTGAGTGTGTGTCAAAAGCACAAATCTCCGTAATGCATTGATTACCCGAAATTGGATCTTGAGGGATGCAGCCCACGGCGGTATTACCGCGCTGCCTGCAGCTCAGCTACCGTGCATCCCCAAGTCCTTAATTTTCCATATGGTACGTCAGTCTCCCTTCCCCCGCCTGCCCTCTGATCTTGGCGCAGATCTCACTGAGTATTCTTCAGAGGCGATTGATGGATGCGCCGAGATGTCTTGACTCGTGGGCCTCAGCTCAGCCCACGAGCCCATATACGCCGGGGCGAAGCCCCACGGTAAGCTCGAATTACTTGTCCGTACAATGATTCAACGACGTACCGAGGAACGATATGTCAGAAACGGGAACCAATCCACCCTAGAAGACAATTATACGTCATGCCGCCGTCTCGTCGCAGTTTGCAAGGTATGCAGGCTCTAGGCAAATGCAAGGTCGAGCCATGAATGTACCTGCACCTCTGGGTAGCCATGCTGTCGTGCTCTTCAGTATAGTACTTGAGACCTTGAAGGACCATGGGTCGCGCCGCTCCCTACATCACAAAATGTGACTGTGCATCATATCACATCATATTTCAGGCACGTATCTAAGATGCAATCATTCATGCTGTCATTTCCAGAGCACTAATTTCACTGAAACAAGAAAACAAAGTAACACCCAAACGTCTGAGGGCCCCAACTTTCGTCAATGATAACATAGGAGCTCTTGGTGCATGCAACCTCTGTGGCGTCCAAGATGAGCTACTCAGCTCTGTAACCTTCTCGTCAGTCGCCCCAGGACGACAGCAGCAGAGCTCAGGCGCACTGAGCCGCGGATATCCCGGCCCCACTGATACTCTGCGACCTGGCCCTGTCGATATACTATGGTACTGTGTTGGCTTTGGACAACCACCGGAGTCGTCCCGCTCCTTGGTCGCTTTCAGCTCATCTGGACCATGTCGCGGACACAGGGATAAGTGCTGACCGCCTGCGCACATCGCATGGAGTTGAATTTGAGTCCGTCTCTCGAGAAACCTACCACAAGACATCACACATATGCGGCCCGCGCTATCGTGGGGTTCGGGGCCGAGGCGATAGCTTTGTCCTACTGGCCACTGGTTGACAGCAAGTAGCGGTTGTCAGCTGGCGGAAAACTTTCGCGCCCAGCTGCGAGGGTTAGCTAGATAAGTAGCACACGTCTCTGGTCTACGTCGAGGCCTGAAAACAAACATGGGGCGACCTGAAGGGAGGGTCTGACCTGCTTGCTCGGTAGCACGAGAGAGGCAAGCTCCCGTCCTGTGTTCTCCATCATAGTACTATGTAGCACAATTAGGTTCCTTGGAGGAGGAACATGTATGCTGACAGGGCGCGCACACGGGGGTACCATCACAGGAGAGGCTGGAACGAACAAGCGGCCCGATTGGACGTGAGGTTCGTCACATACAACCCGGCCCCACTGTGGCTTGAATGAATCTCGACAACAAGGTACAACCGGCGACTATGGCTCGAGACGGCGTGGTGCTGCCGCCGTTGAACGTACTTGCTCATTCCCGTGTACCGCCAGAATTCAGATAACCCTCCCCTTCTCTAAGAGTGCGCCACAAGTTTGTGGATGTTCCGAGATGTGGTGATGAACGCGGATTCTCTTTTTTGCATGGTCATACAGACAGTATACCCCTAGGGAAAGGGAGGAGGAGGGAGGGGACACTCTCGAGTCTAGACCTGGGCCGCTGGACCCGCCTCGTTGCCGTCCCTCTGTTTTTCTCTCCACCCAAGGCCTGCTGCAGAGATAGATTTACCCCCGGGGAGTTGGGCCGACCAGATTGCCAGATTAAAGGACTTGCGGCGTGTCTGAAGTTGCTTTTTCTTTTTTTTTTTCTTCTTCTTTATTTCCCCTGTCTTTTCCCCGGTGATCATCACGCTAGTACATGGATCCCACTGATCCCCCACATCCCAGCAAGGTGGGCCCGCAAACCGTCGAGCATGCATGACATCGCCAGCTGGCCCGACAGGCATACACTGTGCACACCCAAAGGATTGTTTTTGTCGCGACGAATCCTCCCGATACGCTTGTGGGCTTCGTTTCGGAGGGGTTTACTTTTTATCTCGGTCTTACAGCGCACGCCTACACTGGATAGTTGTTTCACCAAGCCAAGGAGTTTATGTGCGGAATAACAACCATCTTCGCAATAGTGGAAAATAGCACCCCAAGATAATCTTGGCATGGGAAGCCATCAGCAACACGGCACGTTCCGAGTACGCATTCTTCTCCTGTTTCCCCTTTCCCCACCGCTTCAAGTCAAGATTTTGCAATGTAGTATTGGCGAATTTGTCGAGAACACATGCAGTGTCCCTGAAAGACAGCATAATCTTCGTCCTACAATGAGGGCTGCAGCCCCCGGGATGGGCCCCATTGCTTCTCCTTATCTTTTTCCTTCTTCTATCTCTCCTCATCTCATGCTTCTCCCACTAATCTGTCTGTGGGAAATTTCGAACGCACCATACAAATGGAACGACAAGGCGACAAGAACCGTGCGCCTTGCTAAGATTTGCTCGGTACCAGACTCAATGCCGCCGTGGATCACGTAGGCGCTGGAGACGAAGGAGAGAGAAAAAAAAGTGGATGTATCGCCCAAGGCCTGTAGAGATCTTATGATCTGCGTACAGTACTTACTATGATTCACCATCTGAAGGAGCGGCGCCCATTGTTACCCGAGACATGGAGACACATACACACATACACCAAGCCCTTACCTCGTACGATGAGGCCAGGAGTGGCAGAGAGGTCTAGAGGTGATCCTAGCCATGGTAGCATCATGAAAGAGGGCCCGGGGAGGGGGGGGGGAGGAAGAAGAGAAGAAAAAAAAAGCCCCAGCCACAGTGGTTCAGACGCGTTCGGCTACACCTGCATTTCTTGGTGGTGGTCGGAAGGGGGGTTTTCTGTTTTCGCTTCGCCCTGTTTCCTCGTCGACCTGCTGTTGGCTCCATCATGGGCAGGCGAAGCCGACAGCCGAGAGCCGGCTTACATTGTCTGTCCAAGGTCTCATGGAAAGCAGAGCGGGGGTTGGTGAAAAGGAGGCGAGAGGTGTGGCAGAGACAACGATGACGCCTCGCCGAGATGCGCCCTTCCTTCGCCTCACGTTACTGAGAGGCAGACCGGCAGATAGGTCAGCGAACAGCCAAGACCATGTTCCTCACAAGAACCCAACTTCTCCTTTTGATCTTTCTTTCCTTCCTTCTCTGCCATCACCGGCCGGGTCCGGGCGAGAAGGAGAAAGGGGGGGCGGGGTGTGTGGAGTTGAGGCTTGCTTTAGAGTTGATTCCTAGAACTGGTTAGTGCGGCTCAGGAACGGAAGGTTCGTTTCGCTAGCCATAATGAGCACTTGACATTTGTGTGTGTATGTGTGTGTGTGCGCGTGTATTGTAGTAGTGACTTTGATTTTTATTTTTAATTTTCTTTCCCCTCCCTTTTCTCCTTCCTCATGCATCGGGCAGCGCTACATGCCCCACATCTTAGACGTGCCCCATCTTCATGCATCTTTGCGAGGTTGGCAGACGGCCCACTGAGCCTCAATGAGCACAGACGTGGCTTTTTTTTCTCCCTCAAGGGCGCGGGAGATCAAGATCGGGTGCCACTTATGACGACCAAGAATCGTTCGACCAAGAAAAATGAAGTGGAGATGGGAGGGAAGAAAAAAAAAAAAAAAAAAAAAGAAAAGACAAACACAACTATCGCAGCCATGCTCAAAGTCTGACCCCACCCTTCTTTTGAGCTTGTGCACTATCGTCAGCCTGTCGGCCACAACACAACCTCTGTGAACCATGCCACAAACACTCTCAGGAGAGAGTCATCCGCCATCTTGTCCCACCCAGAATCCCTCCTCAAACGCAAGAAAAGGGGGGAAAGCAAGAAAAAGAGGGAACGCAGATCGTCGGGGTCTCGACCCCATCGGCTCCTGCTCCAGAGGACCAAAGGCGTACAAGACTGCGGCGAAAGCTGTGGTTCCCATTCGTGCAATATTGTTGGTCGGCTCACCGGCGACGGATCTTCCAGGGCTGGGGTTGGGAACGGGCTGGCATTGACTCGTGCTTTGCGTCTCGATGATCAGTTGTCTACACCAATAGAATCTCAGCCTTGCGGGGGACAAACACGCACCACACACGGCATCTCAAAATGGTGGTGGTCCTAGCTCTTGGAGAAAGGCTGGTCTTTTTTTTCTTCTTTTCTTTTTCTCTGAATGTGGATGGGAAAATAAACCATTTCGGTCCGCTCTCCAACCCCCCCCCCCGGCCTCTCACTTGAAGCTACCAGCTGCAGATGCACCACTGTCACTACTACCGCACCGCCGACGTTACCCTGCCTTCGTCCGATGTTGAAACGCTGGGAATCTCACCTCAACCATGATACCGGTTCCTGCGATGGGTTGACAGCCGGAACAAGGACCAGAATCAAAGCACGTGGATCATACACCCAACAAGGTAAATCGCCCTAGAGGGATGTCCTGCTCTCCCCCTCTCTTCTGATCAGACCCCCCTTGCTACCTTGAGCAGACAAGTTAGAATAGCCTTGACAGGTCTTACGATTAGGCTTAACGGGACTTATGACTCTTTTCAAGGTGCGCCACATCGATCGGACACCGGAAGTTTCGGAGGCAGCAGGCTTGTGTGGCTTGCTGTTGGCGGCCAAGAAGTCTAGATCCTGCACGCCCCACGGCCACGACACCGAGCGTAGGATTTTACACCATGATAGCTATCTATCGTGTTGCAAGAGTGGCCACTGCGCTCGGGAGCATCTTCTCGCTGCATTCGCACTTAGGCCTGGGAAGAAAGAAAGAAATGAGAGAGATAATCGATCAAGGTATTACATGCATGCAAGAGGTAGGCTTTTACGAAGCGGTACTATCCCGCATTGAGAGCTTTTTGGTTGGGCAAGCAGCGCGGAAGAAAACCTGAGACGCGTGAGGTCTGAAAAGGCGGGGGCCAGGTGAACCAAAAAAGGACGCCCGGCATTGAGAATGACCAGTCTCTGTCCAATTGGACATTTGACATCGCACCTTTGACCTCGAACAGGTTCGGCACTAAACCTTTCCGCGCATTCCGCTGGTGGTATCTTTCCGAAAGAGCCACAGGAGAGGGGAACAGAGGTCGAAAGAGATATGGGTGCCTTCTCGTTCTCTACTCTGATAATCCTCGTCATAATTGCAGGGGGGGAATACTATGGCACAACACCCAAGACGAGTCCTCCCGGCTGCACCATGGCCAGGGCCACCCTTGCGCCGCTTTTCTCCCAAAGTGCGACTCGTCCAGAAGCCTCTTCATGCGAGTGTGGCCATCCTCTACGATCTATCCTCGGAGACTTGTATGTGCGTGCGTCGGGAGAGTCCTTATCTTCGGTGGTTTCGTTCGTTACTGGGATCTGCCTCGAGGCAGCGCCGCCCCTCAGGTCAAACCAACTAACCTAAGCAACGGCCTTCTCAGGAAGTATCTTCAAACAAGCGAAACTAAACCAACCCCGCCCCCCCCCCACCACCACCAACATTCCCTCTCTGAGCACGATCCTGCGCGCGCTTCTCAGGCGTGTTTAGGTGTTTTGCTTCTTGTTGTCGTTCATGCAAGAGTCCTTTGTTCGACCTCGATCCTGAGTGAAGGTCACCTCGGACCCGACGCAGGGGAATCTTTCTCACCATCTCCTCCTTGCCTCAGCTCCACGATCTAAAACGGGCTCATGTCTATTGATTTTTGTTTCTTTCAAAAAAGAAAAAAAAAAAACCCCCTCCGTCTCAAAAGCTGACACAATTCGCAAAGATCTGGAGACCGAGGAGAGGGGGATCGGAGAGGTAGAGAGGTGTCCGCCCTGCCAGCCTGACATGCGCAGGTCGCATCCGTAGCGGGAGGATTCGCGCAGTGTCTGTTGCACATGGAGGGCGGGAGCGGCATGCTGCAGAACGTGCGCCGCCCTGTGATGTCTGCCTGGAAGGAGGGGGGGGGGCGGCCAGGGGTGTCTGAGGGGAAAAGGACGGATAGGTACTACTATCGAAGTACCAAGACGAACCTGACTTGCTCGCACGAGCTCGAAGAAGGAGGGGGCCATGGCTTGGTCTTGTCCTGCACGAGAACGCATTGTCTAGCACAAGACACCTGCGGCAACCCGTCTGTCCAATGGCTGGGCTGCCTGCTTGGTTGGGGAACAATGGGGCCAGCGTGCTTTCTTCAGCGATTCCGAGGGTGAAGATCCCTTGTCTAAAGCTGTCATGGCGGCGTCTCGGAACAGTCATTTTTTTCTTCTTTTTTCTGCACTGGCACAAGAAGTACCACCCTTTCTTGTGCAGCACACCCTTGGTATGAGGTGCACAGTCGGGCCTCAGGCTACTCTCTTGGGTGCTCAACAGGGAAAGCAAAAATCCAAACAAACCACGTCTCCATGCTGCGACCCTCAACCACGAGGGGTTTCCTTCGGAAGTTTGCCGGGCATCGGGACTTCAACATCAGTTGCACAGCATCTATCACCTAGCGGGCACCAGCACCGGCACATGGCACCAGGACCTATCAGCGTGACTCTGTTGTGTCATCCGAAGACCATGCTTGCGCATTGGGCTGACATGTGTCAAAACTCGGTACATGCCTACTTATGGTTTAATGAAATTTGTTTTTATCTTGGATCGACACGTCACCTGATGTTCACCGTCTCGCTCATGTGGAAGACACACTTCACCACGGCCGCCTTGTGTCTTCCCATAGGAAGTGGCCCCCGAGCCGGCATGATGTAAGACGTGGTTTGCCCACGTTTTCCCTCCCTACGAGTCGCCAACCTCAGGCCCCAGTGCGAATACGAGAGCAGAAGCAGTCCCCAGACGCGCCCAAGCGGGTCATGATGAGACAAGAGAAAGATGGCGCGTGAGCAAGCAGGGCTTGCAACCCCTTTTCAAGTATCATGATATCTCCGAGCATGATATACTGACCTTCTCCCTCGGCGGACTTGCAAGGATGGATGTGTGTGGTTTCAACATTTCCTGTTCCGTGAAACCGCCTCCACCACGGGAAGATCGAACGAAACTCGTTCTTTCGAGTAAGCCACGGCAAGAGATCGATCTCGGATCCCCTCAGGTGTGATTGACCAGGCCTCACGGGGGCTGCTCCTCTTGTTCGGTTCTGCTTGTTCTAAATATATTAACGTCGTGCTCGATAGCTAGCTGATCCCGATCGGCGTTTGCAACGACCGTGACCTTTTCACCCCCAAGCGCCTTCCTGTTGTGGTCGTGTCGTTTCGTCCGATATGTGAGTCACAGTGAGGCTGACGGGACAAAACAACATCGTCAATGTGAACTCGCGAGAGATATGAGGTGAGACACGCGCGATATTGGGGAGACCCACAGAGCGATCTGAGAGGACTGTGCTCTTGTGCTCTCCCCATCCCTGGACAGCTGAACTCATCCTTTGCCATGGGCCAACGAAGGTTTGGATAAAAGAGATTCATATAAGCACCCAAGAGGCTCGACCGTCGCCGCCTTAGGTTGGCGGCACGTGGCGGAAGAAAACCCTTGGGGGCCATCTTCGGGGGGTTGCAGTCGGGGCGTCGGAATGATCTCGCCTACCGGTGCCATATGACTGGTGAGACTGCTATACGATCCAGATATACGGCCTTCTACTACGAGTTTTGCTGATCATCTTGGGACAGAAAGAAACCAGTAGGACCCGCTTCTCAGCGTCAGCCACTCGATAAACATCTCTTCCCTTTCCCCACAGGGCAGGTGCTGAGAATAAGGCCCAAGACCCCTCCCCTCGAGTTGTCTCACATTGTATGCTGTCCTACATCGCTCGACGCCTGCAGGACCCCGAGACGAAAGGACCGATAGAAGGCAGGAATCACCGCCCGGAACAGACTGCGGCATCTTGTGAAGCCTGTCTCAGCGCCGTGGGAGCACCGTCCTTGCTCTCGGTTATCGTGAACCCCCGGGCGCGCCGGTTAGCCTTGCTCGCAAGCCCGGCTCCGTTTTTGGGGTGTTCTGAGGGGGGAAGGGGGGGGGGGAGGACGCATCTTCAGGCCCCCCGCCCGAGATGATTGAGGGCGCCGTTGTCCAGGATGATTTGTCAGGGTGTAGTCCTTATGGACGGAGGCAGCCTGCCTGCCCTCTATTCTGTGCTTTGGGCACCAAAGTAAAATGCATTGTTTCTACCGCCGAGATGGGCTGGTCTCGATGCTACCTTGATATCTGGGGAGAAAGTCTTGATGTCATGAGACATGATATCTGATAATGCTATTATAGCTGAAATGGCAGGCCCATGTTGGGGCGAGATACAAGAAGAGAGATTCTTGTTCATTAAAGATGCCGTCCCCGGTGGGCGGGCGGACAGGGTAGGTGAGCAGCGAGACGCGCCACGAAGAAATTCAAGCCACCATCACCCCCTTGATCATTTCCAAAATGTCGGGCACACCGCAGGTACTGTAGACCGAACAGAGTCGCAGCAGGTGAGGGGTTTGAGGAGAAGAGGGGGAGGGGAGGGGGGGGGCGGCAAAATGATATTCAGCGTAGCTCGGCGCCGCCACAAGATCATGGGCATCAAACGTTCGCCCCAAGGTAAATAAGAAAAAGCAAAATCGGCGCTGTGGCGTTCGCTTTGCTCCCCTTGCCAGGTGGGAAATGACTGCGCATCGTGGCCTGATAATTTCCCGTGGGATGATAGGGTACCAGAAATGGAGAATATGCCCGAATGTCGCCCGTTGAGAAAAGCAACAGAAGAAAAAGAAAAAGGAAAAAAAAAGAATAGGTACAGTTCGCTTATGCATGGCGGGATGTTGGCTCCCTCTGAACGAGTTGCTAGTGTGCAAGGCTCACCGGCGCCACATAGATTGAGCTGCACCTGGGAATCGCGCGTGGCTTTGATTATGGGGGGAGTCTTTGTGGGTTGCTTCTTCAGTCTTCAGCAAACCCGTATTAGACAAGGAGATCACAAGATCTCGCCCGCGCGAAAATAAGCATTTTGAAGAGTGAGTGAGTGAGGCATCTCTCTTGTCATTGGGACGACTTCACGTTTCGGATCCCTGCGCTAATATTATCACCCTGACGACACATAGGCACGGGTAATTCGAGGCGTCAATCTTGGTGCAATTTCCCTTTCTACATTTTAGCCTGCTGGGAACCGGCTGAGTCATTGGCTGCAGCAGTGTTTGGTGTTGATGCAACCGTTGAAGGACCGTGGTTACTAGAGTAGCCACCTATTTTCTATTGATTAAGTTTCCAGAAATTCTCCACGTGGCCGTCAGAGCTGACAAAATGCCTGCTGTCTAGTAGTCGTAGAAGCCCTTGCCGCTCTTCTTTCCCAGCCAGCCTGCATCGACCATCTTGGCCAGGAGCACGCTCGGCCGGTACTTGCTGTCACCAGTCTCGGTGTGCAGGACCTTCATGATGGCCAGACACGTGTCCAGGCCGATGAAGTCTGCCAACTGCAGCGGGCCCATCGGCACATTGGTGCCGTTCTTCATGATGGCGTCGATCGAGTCCCTGTCGCCCACGCCTGTCTCGAGGCAGATGACGGCCTCGTTGATGTACGGCATCAATATGCGGTTGGCCAGGAAGCCGGGGGAGTCTGCAGACACGGACGGTATCTTGCCCATCGCCTTGCAGAACTCAATGGCCTTGTCCAAGGTGTCCTGGCTGGTCTGCAGGCCGCTGATGATCTCCACGCCCTTCTGCACCGGCACCGGGTTCATGAAGTGTGTGGACACCACGCGTGAGCTAGCCGAGAGGTCCCTTGGGTCCCTGGTCGTCGCTGAGGCTATCTTGGTAATGGATATGGAAGAGGTGTTGGTGGCTAGGATGGCGTGTGGCGGACAGATCTGTGCTAGTTTGGAGAAGATGTCGAATTTGAGGCTTGGGATCTCCGGGACGGCCTCGATCACAAAGTCGACCTCGGCCAGGCCGTCCATCGACGTGGTCGGCAGAAGATTCGAGCGTGCCTTGTCAGCCTGCTCCTGGGTGATGCGTTGTTTTGCTACATCCTTGGCAAGTAACTTCTCTATGGGACCTTGTCAGCGACAAAGTGATCGTGAGGAAGGGGGAAGCCCGAGCCCACCTGCAAAGGACAATCCTTTATCTAGGGAAGCCTGGGAGTTGTCGACGACCGTGACATTGACCTGAGCCTTTTTTGCAGCCACCAGTGCTATTCCCAGTCCCTATACAAGAGAGCGGATCAGTCGTGAAGTTGGTTATGTTGATGCTGTTCATCATCTCATCATGATCACATGCTTGAGGAACATACCATCTGCCCGGCGCCGATGACGCCCAGCCGTTTCACTGACGTCGAGGCGGAGCTATAGCACCGTGACTGAGGGATGAAACCCTTCAATAAGCGTGCTGTTGCCATAGACGATGCCATGTTGAACGTCATGAACTGAGCAAGGTGATATACAGAATCAAGAACGAGGGAAGAGAGTTCCTTCTGTTTAAACTGTCCGTGTCTTGGACATGGGTACCGCACACCCGAGGTCCCGCTTAGCCTCGGGACTTGGTTATCATTATCAATTCTGGAGGTCCGACGAGGGTTAGGGTTGACAACGACATAATCAATTAATGGATCAGCCTAACGCGTCGTCCAGTGGTCGCGACGCGTCTCCCGTATTTCGATTTACACGCTACGCCCTCCAAGCCTTCGGCTACAAACCACCACCGAGGACAAAACTCCCCCTTTCGACTCGAGTCCCGGTGCCTTCTGTTCCTCGGGGGGCATCCTGCCTCGAAATTCGACCATGGAGCCTCCGACAGCTCGAGAGGATGTCGTGCACCCCGAGGTCCGGGCGCACATCAACAGCCTAGTTTCTGCTGTAGGTCATTTGTTACTATTCAGTCTACCATGCTCTAGCGACAAATGAACTGACATGACAATAGCTGGGTGGCTTCAACGACGAGGACGATGGCACATTCTATAGACTCGGAGACGATGCACTCGACGTCCTCCGCGACATCAAGAAATGGATCCGATTCTACGACGAGAAGACCAACCGCATGGACGTCGCGCGGTGTCTGGCCGACGCAAACCTCGTCAGCGGCGACCTGATACACATCCTCGCCCTCTGGACCGAAAATGGCAGGGACGATAAATACAAGGCCAAGATCGCGTTGGCATGTTTTGAGCTCTTGGCCCCCCTGACGTGGCCCATCGAGAAGAACGGCGAGACCATGACCAACAACCACCACAGGCACGTTCCGGTGCTGGATCTCGCACAGCTCAGATACAAACGAGATATCATCAATTTTGACAATGCGCGCCTGTTACACACGGCCGTCCGTGCCGCGCTGCCCTCTATGGCCTTGCCCATCGGGGACAGGACGCAGAGGGACAGTGGCATTATCAAGCTGGTGCTGTACTTCTTGCGCAATATCGCTCTGATCGCATCAATTCCCGGCGTTAAATCCGAAGGCGACGAGTCCCAAATTTCGCGCTCTGCCACAATCGACGCCTTCTCATACCAGGACATCTTCTTCACTATCCTGACCTTGGCATCCAATATGGGCGAGGACTTCAAGACGGAGGATGTGGTCGTAATGGAGATCATCTTTCATCTGGTTAAGCGAGTTGACAACAAGAAGCTTTTCCTCAACGAAGAGGAGCTGAGGAAAGTGAAGACAGGCGAGTTGGCGGACGCGATGAAGAAGGAGGCCTCCATGCTGCGGTCCTACAACCGGAAAGCACCCACAAGGCACAGCCGTTTTGGCACGATGCTCTGGGTCCAGAAGTCAGACGGGAAGGTCTCATCACTATCTGGCCAAGGTGCACTGGCGGATGTGTCTGCGAGAGAGCGGAAGATGGACGAATCCAAGACGTTCCGACCACCGAGACGAGCGGCCAAGGAGGCTATGGAACCGATTGCTCTCGGACCACCCGTCGTGTTGAATGCGCGCGCGAACAAGCAACTTCGCGAATTTGTTGAAGAGTTCCTGGACTCTGGCTTCAACCCCCTATTCCAGCAAGTGCGAAAGACCCTCGAGAGAGAAGGTGTGGAGGTCATGTCACATCATCCTCAGCAGTTCTTTTACACCGTCGCCTGGTTCCTCGAGGCGGAGCGTGCTAGACAACATTCGAGAAGCGGGCAGAAGCCGTCTTCAGATGAGCAAGTCAGCAGTTTTCAGCTGGTCGCCACCGTTCTGAATCAGGAAATGTTCATCACCCTGAAACGTTTTCTCGTCAAGTCTTACAGTGATGGCGACTGGAGGGAGCTGAACGCCGTCATGCGATGCTTGACGCAGATTCTCTTGACGGTCCAGGAGATGTTTGCCTCGGACAACGAGGAGGATCAAGAAATCGCCGAGAACGCTTTGAGCCGCCTTTTCTATGAAGAGGTCACCCACGACACCATTGTCAAAATTGTGCAGACATACAAAGCCCAGGGTTTCGATTACCTGGACGCATGTATAGAACTGGTTCATACATACATGCGGGTCTTGGAAGCATACTCAAAAGAAAATGTGGACATGCAGGTCCGCTCCAAGAGGCGGACTCGGAAGAAGAAGAAGGCCCAGCAGGCTAGAGGCGCAGACGATGGGGAGGGCGACGATCAGGAACAAGGAGACGAGGACTCTGTGGATGATCAGGCAGCCGCAGAAAAAACCAGCCAGGAACGGAAATTCGATTTCAGGAAATTCGCCAGCAGGTTTACGGTGCAAGGCGTTGTGGATACTTTCGTCAAGTATACACACTACTACAGGGACCTTGACGATACTCAATTAAAAAGGGCACATCGGTATTTCTACCGGCTGGCCTTCAAGCAGGACATGAGCGTGATGCTTTTCCGCGTCGACATCATACACCTTTTCTACAACATGATCAAGGGTCCTGAGCCCCTCGACAAAACCCTCGGCATGTACAAGGAATGGCAGGAATTGGCAAAGCAAGTGATCCGGCGATGTGTCAAGAAGATCCAGGAGCGCCCAGTGTTGATCATTGAGATGTTGTTCTCCAAGCTGAACTCTACGGCCTACTACCTGGAGTACGGCTACGACAAGCAGGTACTCAGCACCACTACACCGAAACCTGCGGCCGAACTCGAATTCCGGCGGATAGACCTGGCATTGAGTGAACAGATCGCAATTGCTGTCAGTCTGTTGCTTGGGAAGGAGGAATCAGAACACCTAGAATGGGTGAAAACCCAGTTAGCCGCCTGTGAACACCAGCGAGAGGCGTGGGAGGCGTCGGAGAAGGCGAGGCTCATGCTCGAGGAACCTGATGGCACTATGGCCTTGCCAGAGAATTGGGAGGCAGCTATGAAAGAGCCCGAGATGTTCAGTATGTTGGGAGACCCCCATCCGGGCTTTGATTTCAACAGACGACTGACAATACACACAGTAATCCTTGCCGACGATGATGCACGAAAGACTGCTATCTTTAAAAACCCACGTCTACGTCTGTTAATGAAGGTCGTCGGTTTCGAGCGTCTCTCTCCAGCTTTGGACGAAGAACTCGGCTCGGCCTGGACCATCCCACCACGCCACTCGGCTGAGGACCTCCGAGAGTACAAAGATTCAATCAACAAGGCGATGGAGAGTCCTGCGATATTTGACGACGGTGAGACTGCCGATACACAGGTCCGCCGCAAGGCTGCCCCTCGTAAGAAGGCTGTCTACGACGACGACGACGAGGATGACGGTGCCAATGACTTCTTGGATGACGGTGACGAGGCCATGTTTCCCAAGAACGCCCGCTGGGAGAAAGTCGGCGGCGCAGGGGCCAAGAGGCGTCGAACTCGTCGCAAACAGGGCGAGCTGGACAGCGATGACGACAACGATGACCTGACTATAGAGGAAAGAGATGCAATCCGTGACAAGAGGGCCCGCAAGCGCCGCAAGCACGATCTCGAAAGACAGCGTAAGATCAAGTCCGCCCTATACATCGACCCAGCCGACGACGAGAGCGATCCAGAAAATGATGCAGAGTTCTTTGCACGCGAGGAGGCGATCCGCCAGCGCGTAAGCAAGGCGCTCGAGTTCGCCCCGACGAATGTGTCGCAGCTTCAGGAGAGCCTCGCACCCGCGGCGGCGGTTGCCGAGACCATGAGACGGCTGATGGCGGACAGCGATGATGATGATGGGCTGCCCGCAGGGTCGGAGACTGAGGGCGATGGTTCGCCCTCATCTGCCAGGTCCAGGAAGAGGAAATCCGAAGCGATGGATCTAGGTAATGAGAGTGCCGATGCGGATGAAACAAGTTCACCACCTGCCAAAAAGCCGAAGAGCAGGCTTGGCTTCCTGGTTGATAGCAGTGAGGAGGAAGATGAGGACATGAGTGATGCTGAGCCCTCACCTGCTCATGCTAGTGGTGATGAGGAGGAGGAGGAGGATGATGATGATGATGATGAAGATGCTCCCCACGAGTCTGACGGCGATGAGATGGAGACTGATGACACGCCCTTATCATCACATCCAACCAAGAACGGGCACACAGATGAGGAGACTGGCAGCGATCGGCTTCCTCTTAAAGAAAAAGACAGCAATGTGCTTGCTCAAAGCAGCAGCACGATCGCAGGAGGTGAGGGTGAGGATGACGACCTTCCTGTAGCCATCAAGAGGCGACCGAGGGTGAAGAGTGGATTTGTCTTGGAAGATAGTGATGAGGAGTAGGAGTAGCTTAGAGCTTATTTGTCCTGGAAGGAAGTATATGTATGGACAGAGTCTTTGAGGTTGCTGAGCATTTACTTGCATGGAGTTGGTCGCATCCAGTCAAACTGGGAAATAAAAGTGAAACTCGTAATGTATGCATTGTTTTTTGCGGCATCATTATTGTGCTTTGATTTCCTATGGAGTAGGTGTAGCCTTCTTGAGAAGAAGGAAATGGTATCTAAAACCAAGCCATGACAAGCATTGCTGCTCTTGATCTGCAGCAATGTTTCCTCCTGTTGCTGACGCTGCAGTTATGAAATCACCTAGCGGCCTTTGATCCTGTGCAGTGCCACATGGGAATTACTCAAGAAAGTTGCTCTTGTGCTGCTTTGCCATCATCTCTTTGACCCACGCCGTAAGACCTGCAGGGATAGTGATCACAGTCCCATCAGGCCTTAGGATCTCTCGACGCTGCATGTGTGGTCGGGTGAGGGCCCCAGTAGTACAATCATGAGCAGGTCGAGCCTGTACATGCTGGTTACCAAGAGCTCTCTGAGAAGTAGTGGGCAGCATTGTAGAAGAGGGCATACCATCAATTCCACCACCTGTATCACCTCCACGAATGCTCACGCAGCTTCTGTCCCTGACGCTGCCAGCGGTGTTGTGGGCGCTCTGCACAGAGGTCAGGATAGAGCAGTCAGATTCGCGGTCGTCAGATCGGGACTGCTCCTAGCGCCGCCGACTCAAGCTGCGGTCCCTGCGGCCACGGTCTCGCCTTGGAGAGCGGCTTCTGCTGCGATCACGTCGGATGATGGAAGCTCGGCGGTCACTCCTATCGTCTCGGTCTCGATGCCTGTCGCGATCACGATCACGATCACGATCTCGATCTCGAGACGAATCTCGCACTCGATGTCGAGGGCGACTCCTGCTCCGGGGTGAACGGCTGCGCCGCCTATCCTTGGCACGATCCCGAGAGCGGTTTCGCCACGTGGAGCTGCTTTGGTCGCGACGGAATGAGTCTCGTCGGTCCCTGTCCCTATCTCCATCCCTATCTCGGTTCCTCTCCCTGTCCCGCTCGCGGGCTCGGTCACGGTCGCGATCGCGATCCCGTTCACGTTCACGATCCCGGTCACGATCACGATCACGCTCGCGCTCGCGCTCGCGGTCCCGGTCCCGGTCCCGGTCCCGGTCCCGGTCATCACGGTCACGGTCACGGTCCCGTTCCCGCTCACGATCACGATCACGATTTCGATCCCGATCCCGGTCCCGATCTCGATCTCGATCTCGATCTGGTCGATGAGAGTCCATGAACAACGGAGACCTACTACGCTTCCGAGTGGCTGTTGGAGGGACGTATCGATCGATATCATCAGGACGGCGCCTCAGATCGGGGGAACGCTCGCCACGATCACTGCGATCGCCAGGCACATCAAAGTCGATGCCGGGAACAGGCATGCCCTTCTGACGTGCCTCCTTCTGTGCGGCCAGGTAGGCCTTGGCTTCCTTCTCCCGCTCCCGCACCTGCTCTTGCTTCCATGCCTCCTTTTCATCCTTATCAAGATAGGCAGGTAGACGATCCTGGCCCTTCTCTGGGCTCTTGGATCGGGCTCGCTTTGCGCCTCTGTCTGTACTTCTCGACTTCCTGCGGATAGATCGAGAGCGCTCTCGCTTCCTCGACCGCTGACGCGATCGGCCTCGACTTCTCGACATCGAGCGCCGTCTTGTTCCATCGGCAGACTTGGATCGTCTGCGTCTGGGAGATCGGGATCTCTCGCGTCGTTCCGTCCTGTCGGGGCTGCGCCTTCGGGGTGACCTGGACTTCCTGTCAAAGGAACTGTAGTGATCCCCAGCAAGTCGAGTTCGTGAGGGGCTCCGTCTTCGCTCGTCTCTCCTAAGGGATCGGCTTCTCGACCTGCGTCGCCTAGTGGAACGACTCCGTGATCGTCGAGAATAGCGGTCACGACTGCGGTCTCGTCTAGAGTCTCTCACATCTCGTGAACCTTTGCCATCATCTGTTGTCCGCCTAGTCCGTGAGGCAGACCTGTTGCTGCGCCTATGAGAATCTCGATCCCTGTCATCACGGTCTCGATGTCTTGATGCAGACGGGTCACGCCGAGTGTCCTTCCGCGGGTCATCCTTCACTGAAGGCCGTCGTGCCGTTACGCTGGATGACCTGTGTCGACTTCTGCCTCGCACATCTTTGGTTGATGGCGCCGGAGAACGTGATCTGTGACGAGAGCGCGAACGACGCCTCGTCGGGCTGTGGGACCGCTTTCTCTCCTCTCTGGTCTTGACATCCTTCGCCTCCTTATGTTCTCTCGCCTCCTTCAATTCCTTGATCTCCTTGGATTCCCTGTGTTCCCTGTGTTCCTTGGGCTGTTTCGCCTCTGTAGGCTTGGTATCCCTCACGGGAGTGGTAACCTTTATCTCAGTAGACTCCTCCGTCTTCAGCTTCGAGATGGTGGCCACCTCGACTGATTTTCTGGGCTCAGCCATCTTTGGGGAGTCTCTGCGGATGGGCTGTATTGCCGAAGCAGGCATGGTCTTTCGTGGTGGCGGTCTGAGCTCCTCGTCAATCTCTAGCTCAGGTTGCTGAGCCGCAATTCGCTTGCTGTCCCGGAGCAGATCAGCCAATGCCTCCTCCTCGAGACGGGAAAGCTCCTCCTTCGAAAGCTGCTTCTTCATGTCTTCAGTGCGGCCGCGGCTATCGGCCCTTGTACTTCGGTGCCGTCGGTGTCTGTCTCGGGAACGAGAACGGTCCCGGTCACGATCCCTTGAACGAGCTCTCACTCGCGAGCGGTCTCTTGACCTTAGGCGGTCGCGACGTTCCCGTGAGCGGTCCCTGTCCCTGTCCCGATCTCGGTCTCGATCCCGACTCCGACTCCGGTGGCGATCACGGCTTCTGTGGCGATCACGGTCTCTAGAGCGTTGACGAGCCCTTGATCGTTCGCGGCGTTCGTGACGTTCACGGCGCTCGCGCTCTCGCTCCTCACGTTCCTTCACGCGCTGCTTCTCCCTCTCCTCCCGCTCTTGTCGCCGCTTCTCCTCCCGGGCAGCTCGCTCGGCCTCACGCTTCTTAAGCTCGGCACGCTCCTCCCGCTCGGCGATCTCTCTCTTCTGGCGAGCAATCATCTCCTCCATAGCCTTCAGCTCGGCGTACTTCTTGTCCCTCTCGGCACGTTTCGTCGCAGTCTCTATCGCGTATTCCTCGTCCGTCTTGGAGCCCTTGATACGCTCGGCCTCGGCGGTCTCATCACCAATTTCTGCGGCACGCAGTTGGCGGATCTGGTCTTCGATGGGCCCGATGTCGATGAAGTTTTCGAGAATTGCCTCGGCATTTTTGTAGATACCCGTGCGGTCCAGTGCACCGTCGATCAGTGCGACCGCTTTTCCACGGTCGATAGCCAAGAGCTGCATTGGGTTCCGTTCGACTTCTGCCTCGGCGACTTCAATGATGGCGTCTTGGATTTTCGTGCGGTGCTCCTGTTCAGCAACTATCTATCAGCAAATGCACTGAAGGTAGTAGAGCCGAGTGAAGTTGGGAGATTAATGGAATAGACTGATGGCACGTACACTTGCTTCGAAGGTGTCCCAGACATTCTTGCGCGTCTCGTCGTAGCCTCCCTTCTTCTTGAAAGCGTGGGCGAGCTCCTCGATGGCCGACCGTGTGGCAGAGGGCAGAGGCAGCTCGGACGCCTTGAAGTGCCTCGGCTTAGGGACGACAGCTGGTACGTCGGCCATCTTAGTATCGCTGTCTGCTGGTGCATCGCCGTTGGTCATTGCAGGCATCGTCGCGATCGCGTTGACGGCAGCAACCGCCATGCTGGAAGATGGAGTGTGCCTTAGCGGGCAAGCTCAGGGCGACCCGCCGATGTCATCAAGCTGGGGACGTAGGCAGGGCCGAGGCCTGCTTTTTGGGGGGAGTGTTGGGTCAAGCAGATGAATGCGAAAAGCAAGAGGGTCCCCAAACGGGGAAAAAGATTGGAGCGTTTCGATCAGAAGGCTGTCGCGCAAAAGAAATGGAAACGGAGCATGGCGCGGTTGGGTATACATGCAGGGATCGCAGAAGACGATGTGTGGGGCCCTAGCACACACACCCCTGGCCTGTACAGGACAGGAGCCGCAGGTGGATCCGCGACGGGAGCCCGCCCTGGCTTGCCTGCCCCCCACACCCAACTCACCCAAGCAGGCTCCACGCTAGGAGCTGGAAAAAGACCTCAGGCCGTGTCCCAACTCCCCCAATGAAGCTCGGGCTATCAGTCATCCACAGCCGACCTCAATTGACGACCACCCCACGCGTGTGACAACCCTTCGAAAGAGAGCACGACCCATCGGACACTGCTCCATCGAGCATTACATACGAGAACAATCAGCGCCACGTCTACCCGCTCCCACTGGCCCTTTGGTTCTCTCGCTCAATCGCGCCGCAGAGATGGTCTCCCGCATTATCTTCTGGACTGGCTTCGGTACGCTACACGCCTCCACCATGGGGCTGCTGGATATTGGCATATGATGAACGAGAAAGAAGGGTCTAACAAGAAATTGGGCAGGCATCGCGACCCGGGTATGGCAGCTCGGTCTGCAGCAGATCAAACCCTGGTCACCTAAGCTCCTCTGGGCCTACCCCATTTTCGGTGCATGCGGTGCGAGTTTCGGATACTGGCTGGAGACTGTCGACAAGAAGCAGGTGGAGATTCTAAAAGAGAGAAAAAGAGGCCATCCTGGCCAAGCGAGCACGCAGAGCAGCACGGGAGGGCGAGGCGGCATAAAGGATATGGGAGTCACAGATGACGGGCGCAGGGGCCGGCGAATGATGACGATGCAACATCAACCGCCCGACGGACCCGGAAAACAATTATTACAAATTCAAATGAAGCAGTGCATTTGATTGTCATCAGAAATCCGTCTGCACTTCGTGGTGCAGGCGGTATGTTGTCCCCTTTCCTTTCTGCCAACGCCATTGCCAAAGCAACTAGGGTCGAGGCCAAACTCCTGCTATGATGTTGACCAAACTCCATCGATCCTCCGGCAGCAGACTCTGTTCCATGCCAACAGGTTCATCGTCGTAATAGCGAATCTTCTTCTTCCCTGGCGACGTGCTAGTATTCGCATTCGTGAAGACCCAGTCGACCAGAAGCACAGTGACCCTTGCACCCACACTCTCTAGAGACTTCCACCCCAAGAATCGATGATGATCTCACCTGACTACCAGGGGGCGATCGCCATCATCCTCACCAATCCAGAGCAGAACAGCCGCAATGTTCTCTGAGAGGGAGGAACATTGCGGCTGGAGTCGTCGCGGGCGGTGCTTCATGGTGTCGAGGCCGAAATGCAATGCCGAGGGTTCTCCACAAATGACATCAACCTGATGTGCGCTCATCAAGCTTCTTAAGGACGGCGAGAATGGCAGATGTAGAGCCACTAGCATTTGCCTCCTCGCTCTCCGTCACGACCATGGAAAGGTACTTGTCTTTCGTGACGTCGAACAGCAGTCGGAAGTGGTCAGCGGTGCATTGGTCGGGGTCGATTTCGTTGTAAGTGAGGGAATCAACTGAGACACGCTCCCTATCGCAGTTGACCGTTTCGAGGAGTGAAACAACGGGGATGTCAACGTCCTTGGCTGCCATGGCAATGTCAGAGGTGCCCGCCATTGCGTACAGTGACCCGTTGGCAAACATGGCCTCGCCTCCCAAGAAGACCTTAGACGCGCGCCTAACGTGCACGCTGATGCCAGACAGACTAGGATAGTAATGAACCCGGACGCCGTCGTTTCTGAGGACCTTGGCAAGCTCTTGGCCTGAACGGTCGAATGGGTCGTCGAATACGATGACCTCAAACTTCCGTCCCGCAGTCCAGGCCCGTTGCAATGTTATCCGCACGAGCCGCGGATTGCCGTAGGTGAGTATGATCTCGCCGTCTTCGATGAGCGACAAAGCCTTGGAGGGAATCGCATCCTCTGCGTAGAGCACTCTCTCTTGAATGAACTGCTCTATAGCCTGGCACAGAGATATCTTGGACTGCTCCTCTGAGGCGTTGATTTCGACGAGCTTGGCAATTCTGGCCTTGAGCATGCGGATCGCGTTGCCCATGGAGAAACACATGGGCCGACAGCCAGTCAGGTACTCGATCTGAGGGTTCAGACAGTGCGGCAGGAAATGACGAGTGAACGTGTGACCAGAGGGACTCTCATATGATGCGATGACCTGAACTCACTGATTAGCCCCTCGCACGCGCGGTTGAGTAAGCTTGCCAGTCTTACCTTCTGAAAGGCCACAAGCATTGCCTCGAGCCGTGCCAGGTTGTCCTTGAGCGTGAAACTGGCCATCTGCTGGCCGATCGCCAGGACAGCCGGGTGCACATCTTTATCGGCCTTGGACAGGGGCAACTTCTTCGCCATGGTCAGGTAACTGAACGTCTCCGGCACCTCGGGTCCCTTGGGCTTGGGAGGGCGCGGAGCCTGCACAGGCACGGTGCCAGCCTTCTTAGGGCCTTTGGCGTTGGGAGTCGACGGTGGCGCGGAGGCATCCTGCTTTTGATGTTTCTGCTTCGAGGAGCCCTTACTGCTATCGTTTGGTTGAGCAGCAGCGGCAGCCTCTGCTGAGTTCTTGGCTGCCACGACCTGGCCTCTGCGCGCTGCCTTCTCTGCCTTTTTCTGTGCTTTTAGCTGCGCTGGTGTCAGTTTTGGTGCCGTCGCGTCTTGGGGAGCTGCTGGAGGCGCTGGTGCAGGACCAGCTGCAGCTGCAGCTGCAGGCACAGCTGGTGGAGCATCTTCTGCCATACTACAGTTCTGGCGACTTTATTGATGCTGGCAAAGTTGTTGGGTACATGTATGGTTGTTGTGGTGAGGATGAAGGTCAAAAGTTGATGCTGGTGATCTTTGAGTGACTCAAAAGGCTCAAAGTGGGATGTGATGTACTTCCTGCCCCACACTAAAATTGTCTATTGGTGAGCGGGCCACCAGCACAGGTGCTTGCATGTGAAGTACATACTATGGTACAGTACAGGGTAGCTTACTGTACTTACTTAGTAGTAGCAGGGGTGCGCTATAACCCCTGCGTCCTCCCAAACCTCCAGGTGGTAAGCATTGTTCTGTATCTGTAGACTTTGACGTCCACCCAGCTCTCCACTCAACTGTGCTGCAAATCTGAAAAATGGCAGGCCCTGAGGATCAGATGCCGATCTCGGGCTGTATACCAAAAGGGTTCGTGGGATCCCAGGCTGCATGTCAAAATCACTGCTCTCCTGGACTAGAAAATCATTGGGACAGAACCTTGGCATACCTGTTGGCAGGCTTGGGGGGCGCTCACAACACACAAGTTGACATGACAATAGCTCATGGCCACACACCTTGTGCAGGTTTGTGGCAATTTCTTCTCATACGATTTGTGATTATCCAAAGCTTGGTTTCGAGGCTGTTTGTGGATCAGATATTCACTGTCTGGAAAGTGTATTAGCCAGGCTGCACTTGGCTCCTGAAGAGTGGGATTCAACTATAATAATGAAAACATCCTATACCAAACACCACGCTTGACCATATTCTTTTACACAATGCTCTATTGAGTGGCATATGTTGATGACATAGCATATCTCATGTATGAAACCAGAATTACTATAAAGTCTGCCCTCAGCTGTCCGCCTCACCCCCCTCAGCGGCGCCATTGGATTTTTCCTGCGCCTTGCCCTGCAGGAAGAGCTTCATGCTACCCAACAGCTTGCCCTCCCTTCCCTTCCACTCCTTGGAGCCCTTGACATCTAGTGCTGCCTCCAGTATCCTGTCCACCAGCACCTTGGCGTCCTTCTCCTTGGCCTGAGCCTTGGTGCCGCTCTTCTTTAGTAGCAGCACCTGCACTTTCCAACCCTTAGACAGGAACCTCTGCAGGTTCTTCACCTTGTGCTCCAGGTCATGAGGCGACAGTGACCAGTTGATCTCGAGTTCCTTCTCTTTGTTAGAAGCCGCCTTCTTCTTGCGCTGCTCCTTCTCGTACTGCAGCCTCTGAAGCTCCTCCTTCTTGTTCACAATCTTGGCAATCGGCCACTGTAATGCTTCTGGGTCCTCCTGGTCTGGGAAATATGTGACCTGCAGCGATTGCGTCTTGCGGTCGAGAGTCGCAAGCAAGCCCTTGACCTGCCGCGGCTCAGACAGTCTCTCGACCCCGTCTTCCCAGACCTCTTTGAGGAACACGAACGGGTGGCGGATCTCATCGTCGCGGGGCATTCGGCCGAGCTTGGTCGAGATGCGCGGGCCGGGCCTGTCCTGGTCTGCAGCATGCTTCTTCTGGCGCGGGATCTCGGCAGGCTGCTTTCTCGCCGAGGCGGCGGCGGCAGCGATTGAATCTCGGTATGGGTTCGAGGCGATGTTGCTGGTGCTACCCCAGGTGCCGGCCGAGCCGGCTGGTCTGTCCCAGTATGTCCGTGCTTGTGATGAGAAGGTCGAGAGCAGGGCAGGCATGAGGATACGCGTAACGCGGAGGCAATCGGAAGTTCCGAAGGTCGAGGGCATGAAGACGCGCCGCAGCGCGGTGGCCGGGTTGAAAGCACACTTGGTGCTAACCATGATGTGGGCGAGGTCTTTGTCAATATGGAAAGAGATTTTAACGAGAGAGGATGGCAGTGCGATTCGTCGGGTTGGTTTGCACAAGCTAGATTCACTAGAGAAAGTTTGCAAAAAAGTTGCAGATGGGAAAAATGAAGCTTAGAAAATCTTCCTAGCAGCTATTTACAGGCGTCCCTGACCAATCGCAATATATTTACGTAACCAGGACCTTGTCTCCTTCGCCGCTGCTTTGATCTGCATCTCAGTTTGAGACAAGAACACACGAGAATGTGAGAATGAGTTCTTGTTGTTCGATTATTTACATATTCTTTACTGTTCTTGGTTGGCCTTGGAGTGGAGGCAAGGTCTCGTCTCCGAGGGGCACATTCAAAAAGTTGCGGCCCGGCAGAGACTCCCGGACCCCAAGTATAAGCCCGGCCGGTGCACCGATTCCTTGTCACACACTCTCGTTCATAACCCTCATAAGCAAGCACCTTTTATTTGCCAGACCGTTTCCCCATCTTACGACCGTGAAGTAGCCAGCAGCTTATCACAAACTGGTATCCAATCATGGACACAATTTACTACATCCTCTTGGCAATTCTCGCCTTTGTCATCTTTGGCCCAGTAAGTTTGGGCCTTCTTATGCAAAGGAACCCCTGGAGAATGCTGGCTTACTGACTCATCATCACCAGGCCCTCCTCCAAGACCGCACGCCCATTCCCGAAACGTCGGGCAACGTGCACAAGATCACCAAGTCCGCTGAGCTTGATGCGCTTCTCAAGACCACGACGTGGGTCGTGGTAGACTTCTACGCAGACTGGTGTCCGCCCTGTCGCGCCATCGCACCCGTCTTCTCGAAGCTCGCAGACGACCACGCGGCGCCAGGCCAGCTAGCCTTCGCCAAGGTCAACGTCGACCACGTGAATGGTGTTGCGGGCCAGTATGGGGTATCGGCTATGCCGACATTTGTATTCTTTGAGGGCGGGCAGCCAACGCCTGTGGCGGGCGTCGAGAAGGTGAAGCAGGGCCCGTCGGTTGTGTTCAGGGATGGCGGGGTGGAGAGGATCAGGGGTGCGGACCGGAATGCGCTTGTTGCAGTTGTTGGGACCTTGGCCGCGAGGTCGAGAAAGGATGGCGGTGTTGAGGAGACCAAGACGGAGTAGGTCTCTTTAATGAAGGAGACCTGGAGATGGACGCTGGCTGCTAGTGAAAAGCATCGCGGCCGAGAGGCTACGTTGCTATATTTGTCGAACACCACAACCCCTCTCACCGTTTCTCTAAATAACTCAAGAGTCGGAAAGGAAGGGGGAAAAAAAGGACAACCCATGGCGGAGAAAAAACCTCAAATTCGGTCTGCATCTCAATATGACCACCCCTCTACAAAAAGAGCAGCTCCAAGGTGTGAAGTGCACAACCAATCATCAAGGCAACCCTGCTGTCATGTACTGCTATTACATAATCAATATTCTCATCGTAACCTTTCATCATACCCATACCTTACTTTCTTTCATCCCAAAAACCTCCACATAGCCCAAGTAGATCTGCTTATCCTCGTCTGCATACGAGAAAATGTTATTCTCATAGCCTCGAGCCACTCTCAAGACGCCAGAATGCCCTTCAAGGCCAGCCTACGCCAGGCCTACCTCGGCCGACCGTTCCGCGTCCTCCTCGCAACCGGCCAGTTCCTCGCCGCGGCCCACGTCTTCGTCACCTACTTCTACAGCTGGGGCACCGTAAGCGGCCCATCGATGCTGCCAGGCTGGGAAGTCTGGGGCCAGGGCGCCATAACCTCTCATCTCCACCGACGGGGCAAGGACGTGAAGGTTGGGGACCTCGTCAAGTTCAAGATCCCAATCACCGACGAGGACGCCATCAAGCGTGTGGCGGGGCTGCCCGGAGACTATGTGCTCGTGCATAGTCCGGAGAGCGGGCGGGATGAGATGATTCAGGTGAGTTACTGTGTGAGAGGAGGCCCCCGGGGGGGGGGGGGCAGCGCGAGGGGTTTGTTTGTTTGCGCGGCGTGGGGATATAGAGCTTAGACAGAGCTGACAAGCGTTCTTGTATGCAGGTCCCCAAGGGACACTGCTGGGTATTAGGGGACAATCTGTCCGCATCAAGAGACTCCAGGCTGTACGGTCCTCTACCTATGGCGCTGATTGATGGTAAAGTGATCTATCAGACTGGATCATGGCCCTGGCAGTGGAGCCAGATCAAGAAGATAAGGAATCCGTTGGACGATGCTCGAAATGTTTAACGCGAAGAGGGAACAGTGGTCAGTCAGTGGTCAGTAGGGTCGAGCCATCATGATGATAGTAGCGTTACCCCATCGCATGCACAGTTGCCGGACTACTCCGTGTGGTTCAAGATACCAAAGGTCTTATGAAATATATGAGGTTGGCTAGATAGTGTCTAATTACATCTCGTAGGGTTTTAATAAAAGACCCGGCGGACCACGCACAAACAACAATATGGACAACTCAAGTGATGCTCTCTGCTTTCATGGTTTCATCACAAGAGAGAAATATACCGTGGTGTCTCGGGCCGTCAGAGTTGCGAGGTTTTGCAGATCGATCATAGGACCCGCCTGCCAGAAGAGTTTGAACCATCAAAAGCAAACTTTGAAACACACAGACTGCAGCCGCTTTCCCCCACCAAAGCCTTCAGATATATATATAGTGATACTCCAGGGAACTCCACGCCTGCCGAGTCCAAGTAAATGCAATTATCGTAGTCCAGGTATGAAGACGCCGCGGTTCCAACAAATGAAATGGCCCCCGAATGTGACTAACCAGTGCAAGAACAATCTCGTGCGTACAACATAAGAATAAATCATCAGCCTTCAATGTGAGCCTTGGAGCCGCTCTGGCCTAGGAGCTCAAGGCATCGCTGTGCAAGGTTGACCACCTCACCCTCATCATCCTCCTCTGGCTCATTCTCGTCAGTCTCGACTTGTTTGTTGGCGATCTGTCTTATCATCTCGACAACGTCGTCAGACTTGCCGATCAAGCCGATTAATTTCTTGTCTTCCGATTCGAGAAGCTGGAGCAGCGTCCAGATGGCAATGTGTTGGAATGTGGCATCACCGCTGCCGAGGAACCTGCTAAGGTAGCCATGGATGCCGCCATTGGGCTCCGTCCACGCCGATATAAAGATTGCGTAGTCTCCCACTGTTTTGGTATTACTTAGTCTGCCTCTTGGCTGGAAGTAGTCGGGGAGGGGGAAGGAGGGGGAGAGGCATACCTTTGGAGGACAGGTTCCCGAGCGCAGCGGCGCTGTTGCCTTGAACCTCGATGCTTGAAGACTGAGTAAGGGGTATCAGAACATCGAAAACGCCTAGATCGAGAAGGTGGGTCTTGAGCTCGTCACTCAAGGCGAGAACCGCAATCGCAGCAGTCATTTCTGACTGGACCGCTACTGGCACATCCAACACCAGCTGCTTGCATTTCTGCACTGCGCCAGCCTCCAGGACAAGAGCCTTGTTGCGATCTGAGCTGGCAGCAAGGTTCCGGAGGGTGGAGATTGCATGACATTGGATCTCTTCATTGTCGGTAGAGCCGAGTAGATCCACAAGTGGTTTTAGGAAGCCGGCATCGATGATGGGAGACTCGTTCATGGGGTGTATAGAGATGTTCCGGATGCAGGCCACCGCGGACAAAATCAGCGGGAGATAGGAAGACTGAAGCAGTCGCAGCAACGGGTTCAGGCCATGGGATCTGACGATATCCAACTGATACTTCTCGTCCGAGGCAAGGTTCCGCAGAGCCAGGGCAGCTTGGCACTGGACCTTGGGAGAGGACGAGTCCATGAGGTTGACGAGGGACTGTACGAGCTTTGTCTCGGTCTGTGCTAGCTTCTTTCGATTGTTGGCATCGACAGCGATGTTGCTGAGGGCTGTCGTGCAGTAATATTGCACATCGACGTCGGAAGAGGAGAGGAGCTGGACGAGGACGGGTATAGCACCCGCATTCACGAGCTGTTGGCGATTCTCGTCTGTGCCGAATATTAGTTAAGCCATCCCATGCAGAATGAAGCCCGGTGGGACCTACCAGAGTGTGTCATGTTCAGCAACGCGCCCGTTGCGTTTCGCTGCACACGCATGTCTCTGGACTTCGCCAGCCGCGTGAGGGGGCCGAGAGCACCAGATCTCGCAATCTTGGCCTTGTTTTCCTCATGCGTAGCGAGGTTTGTTATGCATCCTACGGCATTACACTGGACTTCCACATTCGGCGAGAGCATCTGTCGGATAAGGGGAGGGAGGCCGCCAAGCTGCACAATGAGGACCTTGTTTTCCGCTACCAGCAGTGTTAGCAACCCAAGACCTCAGCCCGCCCCTTCGCTCCAGAATGACTTACCGTTCACTGCAAGATTGCCCAGAGCTGCGCTAGCTGCCCGCTGCACCTCGATGTCGGAGCTCTGGAGCAGGAACAGTATCGGCTCAAGGGTATCGCGGTCGACTTCTCGAACATCTAGACAGTAACAAATTAGCAATTGCCGCTGCACCTAGGCGATCTTACACCAAGATCGACGCTGATGCCATCACCCTGTTGATTTCTAGACTGGATGAAGTATATACACACCTCGCTCGGTAATCTCTGCAAACGTCAGGCTTGCGCTTCGTTGGAGGTCGATGTTATCGGAAAAGACGAGGGTGCTCAGGGCCCGGAGAGGCTCGCCGGAGAAGAAATCGGTCTCGCCGCGCTATGGTTTTCATAAGTTTCTGGCGTGAAATCAGGTAGCCAAGGCAGCCCATGCAGAAGTATCACGTACGTTTTCAAGATATTGCAGGAGATCGGCAACAGCCTCTCGCTCACTATCGGCGAGGACGGGCTCGTACAGGTTATCGCGGGATTTAGCTGTGATATTATTAGCACTGCCATACCCACAGGACGGCTCTAGAGAAGCTGGCGTCGTACCTCCACAGCATGAGGAGCTGCAGATACCCATCTCGACGGAGGGCGTCGACGTGGATCGACGTCAGCGATGTCGGGCGTGCCGTGAGGAAGCTGTCGTGGCTCGTGCCTCGAGGGCTCAGGTCGGTCTCAAATGGCCCCAGGGCCGAGTCGTTGTCGGATCCTGTGATGGTGAAGACTGGACTGCGGCGAGAACGAGAGACCTCAATCAAGGATCGGATGCATCTGCACGAGATGTTGGGGTCCGAGGTGGACACTGTACCGAGGCGTACGTAATGGGATGAGGTGGGTGGAAATGCAGTGTTTACGGACAAGAAGTTGATGCCAAAAGATGGCTGCTCACAGCCCAACCAGATCTCAGATTATTGCTGTGTCATGCGTGACCTTGGCAGTTGGCGCCTGGTCGGAGCTTCCAGTATGGCCGGTACTTCCCAGCGCTGCAGGGTCAAGGTGCCGCTAGCTTCCAGCTGTGTACCCTGCCCGGCAGCGCCTAAACGCGCTCCCCGTGTGTTATGGTACGTAGTATTACGGTACCCGTAATAAGCCAGTGGCGGGCTAGCTCAGATCACTGTATCGTACTCAGGGCTCGCAGGACACGAGCAGGTGCCGCCTTGCAGTGCCAAATCCAGAACTTTCGGAGACAAATGTCTGAAGTTGCAACCGGGTGATGATAATTGCTGCTGGCAAAAGAATTTATACAAAAAATTTTACACATATCTCTTCTGATCACGCATCTTCGGTTCTTCTTTGTCTCTCCGGTCAGTAGTCAGTCATACCCAGGCTAAATACTTTGTTTGAAACATGCATGCATAGTAATATGGACGGGCTGGGTCTAAATCCTCCCGTGCGTAAATACGTCGTACTACTACTACCTGTGCAGAGTTCTCAACACGCGCGGTATCCGAGAACCCTTCTCCAGGCATCATTTTTTTATGGAATAATTTTGTGGGCATGGCCTTCTGCGTGATACACTTTATCAATACGGGAGGCGGCGGGCGCCGCCACTATCATCACTCAATGATCGGTGTCCTCCTCGGGCTTCGTCGCCAAAGCCCGCAAGTTCTCGTCCTGCCCTCCTTTGAATATTGTTCTGACAGCCGAGAGCCTGAAAGTCGCACAATGCCAGTTATCAGTCCGCAAGATGAGGCAAGATGTCCTTTTCGGCAGATGGGAGCGATAGGAGAAGGACTGAAGAGGTGCTAGTCCTGCTGATTTAGCGGAGAGTCTCGGATTGAGATGCTGCCAACCACCGTTGACGTCGTGTAACTCTATTTCCCGTTCTGGCCTGCTGCAGTGATGGGCAACTGATCGCCTCGTCGCAACTGCATGTGAGAAGCTCATGTCCTAGTGAAGACAGGGTGGGCAAATCTGATGAAGATCGAAGGAAAATGACAAGTAACAGACCAGGGTGACCAGACAGTGATAGAGCTACTGAAGCTGTGGGAGGAGATATGGCTATCTATACATGCAAAAAGAGGGGGGGAAATCGTGAACAAGCCATGCAGCCAACATGGGAGAGGAGGTGTGGCTCCTGGACCTCCACAGCGACCTTCCAGAAGATTGCAGAGCCCTGGTTCCTCTTATCTCTGATAAACTCGACTCCTGCGGCCTGCATCGTGCTCACTGCATCCTGCAGTGTTGCTGCACTTCAATCAATGCTGTTCTGCAAGGTGCCGATGACACAAAGATTCAACAACCAAGAAGACGCTGCACCTGCAAAGGGGCCTGAAAAGGCATTGACGCTTGGCTTGGTGGACTGCCTGTGAGATCGTGAAGAGGATCACTAGCCTATCACTGGCCTGCTGCAACCAATCCAGGGAACGGCGCCATACCCCAAAGAAGGGGGGAGGAAAAATACGTTCTGGCTCGACCATCCTCTCTCGATCCTTGCTTCTGACTTCATATCAACACCATCTCAGATCTTCGACTTTACCAACCTAGGAGACGATTCAGCAACGAGCCTGGAGCCTAGAGCCCAGGGGCGCGGTCTCGCAAGCGAGAGCTAGAACTGAACCGGCCGTCCACTGAGCTGGCTAGTTCTCCAAATTCGTGGCGGGCGAGCGCTACTACCACACCACCTGCCGCCGCTATCAGCAGCTGCCAGCTCCCCCCTCAGCAGGCGCAAGTCGACAACTGGGCGCTGCGCTCCAGAGAAGCTTGAGGCACCCGCTAGCGAGGCCGCGACCTAGCTGGCACAAGAACGAACGAGCCCTTTGGGGGAGAGTGTTAGACTGGTGCCCGCCCCAAGCCAGCATATCCCCTCATGCCCCTGGTGCCCAGCCAGCCAGCCGAGCCAGCCCGCCCGAGGTTGACGTGCCACAGGGAAGCTCTTTTAAGATGACAGACCCCGCGAACCCCAGCGATAGCCCTTTGTCAGGAAACCCGCCCGCTGCCGTCGCGAGACAACCGGGTCACGAGCTCCCCTTTGTACAGCCCTCAACGTACCTGCATCTGCGCGCTCCCACGGCCACGGCCACCTCTGCCAACGACAGGCCCTTGTTAGCCAGCAGCGCCGCTCAGACGGCTCAGAGTCACAGTCACACAGCACCAGCAGAGAAGCCCCCAATGACGCCGCTGGATCGAGATCAAGTGCAGGGCCTGGTAAGTAGACAAAGATCCTTCTCCGAGCCCTGAATAGGGCCCTTGGAAATGCTGGCCGACGGCACCTCACATCCCGCGCCCATGGCTGCTCCCCCTGCCATCCACCTCGACATGCCCCGCGAGACGATCGCTGGGTAGAGGAGGGGCCGAATCACTCCTGCCTATCTCTCACCGGTTGCCAGTCCCCCCCGTCGACGAGGCCTCTGCTGACTCGGCCGGCACCTTGCGTGCTGCGCGGGCTGCATGCGGGTGCGGGGTACCAATGAGCGAGTGCTGTGGGCGTGACACCCACGCCGGCGGGGGAGGCACACACACACACGCACACATGCGCACGCTTGTTGTCTCTTTCGGATGTTGGGCTGCCGACTATTGAAAAAAAGAAGAGAGGGGCAAGCAAGGAAATTATAAAAGGTGCACAGTGTCTGACTGACTAAACTTTGCTAGACGGCCATACGGGAGTTTCTCAAGGTTCGAACTAGCTACGATGTCCTACCGCTTTCCTTCCGGTTGATCATGCTCGACAATGATCTCCTCATCCGAACCTGCGTAAACATCTTGATGCAGAATAGTACGACACCTCTTTGGCACTGATAATACTATGTTCTCTTCTACTTCGTGGAACTAACAGGCGCTGGATAGGCATTGTCTCAGCTCCGCTGTGGGATTCCAAAACGTCAACGTTCGCAGGTCTCCTTACCAGTACCGACTTCATCAACGTCATCCAATACTATCTGCAGTTCCCTGAGAAGCTTGAGGAGGTGGAGAAGTTCCGCCTCAGCAGTCTGCGAGGTAAGAGGTTCACACATATATACGTTGCCTTGAGTACTGTGGGCTGGGCTGACCTAGGTCATCGCGTTCAGATATTGAGAAAGCACTCGGTGTTGCGCCCCTTGAGACCGTCTCCGTCCACCCAGGTCGGCCCCTTTACGAAGCTTGTCGACGCATGCTGCAAACGAGAGCGCGCAGGATCCCACTTGTTGACTTCGACGATGAAACGGGCCGGGAGACGGTGGTTAGCGTGATCACGCAGTATCGCATACTCAAGTTCATTGCAGTCAACAACGAGAAGAACACGACGCTTCTGAGAAAGACCCTACGGGACATCAATCTGGGGACATACAAAGACCTCGCGACAGCGACCATGGGCAGCTCAGTCCTCGACGTAATCCAGCTTATGGTCCAGTACAATATCTCAGCGATCCCCATCCTAGACCGACAAGGCCATGTCATGAACGTGTTCGAGGCGGTGGACGTCATCCCTTGTATCAAGGGCGGGGCTTACGACGAGCTCAGCGAGACCGTCGGAGATGCGCTGTGCAGAAGGTCGGATGATTTCCAGGGTATCTACACTTGCACAGAAGAGGACCGGCTTGACTCGATATTCGATACGGTCAGAAAATCTCGGGTGCACCGTCTGATCGTGGTGGACGACGACAACAAGCTTCGGGGGATCATCTCACTCTCAGATATCCTGAAGTACGTCTTGATATACGGAGAGGCAGACCACCTGGAGCCAGAGGCATGACAAGAAGGGGACTGATACCTCAACATTAAAAAAAAAATCACCAACAAAAAACCCCACCCTCCCCTCTCTGTAGGGAGTCTGGGAAGAATTCTTCCTGTGTTTCGAGGCATTTGCAGGGCGTTTAAGGTGGACTGGGCCACGGGTGGGGAGCAAGGATACCAGAGGGCTGGTTGCATAAGGCGTCGTCCGCCGTGTTTAGCCCCGGGCACCAATAGAGATGTTTGGGAAGAAGACTTTCTTTAGGTAAGGGAATCATTCTGTGCGAAACTCCTCTAATTTGGGTTATGATCATACAAAGATGAAGTAGCAATGCAGTGCGCTCTCTAGATACAGCCGATAAAAGATGCACACGTTTTGAGAACAGAGCTTCAAGAGACACGCTGCAGCTTGGTTCGTGCACAGTCAACCTGGCCGGCTGCTTTATTACCTGCGCATTCGATTATCCGCCTGTGGACATGCGAGCGAATCGTGAAGATATCACCAAAGGCGGGGACAACGACTATATGGAGTCTACGCGGGCGGACAGCGCAGACACACGGCTGTCGACCACCGGCTTCCTTCGGATGGTTTCATGATTCGTGACATTTTCCCGTCGCACAACATTCAACGCCCCAGTGCCTCACGTCCATCTGAAAAGGCGCCTGGTCTTGTACAGTTATGAATGACCAAGCAGCGTGTCGATTCAAGAGATGCAAAAACGTCCCTGGAAATTGGCAGGCTCTGCATCACGCGAGATGGCAGGAACGACGGCACTTACCCGGTGTTCCTGCCTGGAGTCGAAGTCGACATCAACCTTCTGCTTCCTTTCTCCAGCCTCTCTGCTCTACAACTTTACCCTTTACCTTTACTCCCGTCCTACCCTGTTTCTTGATTTGTCTATAACGATTCAGTACCAACATCTCATCAGTGTTTTTCAGTCTTCCTTGGAGGTCTGGTTCCAGAGCCAACATAGAACTATTACGCTCCTGTACTCACCCGTCTTCCCATCGGCACTCTTCTTTGGTTATCAACCACCACCCCTTGCCGCCCAGCTTCATTATCGGACATAACTTGGAATCAGACGAGTCGACTCGGATGCCTGTGAGAGACAGGAGCTATCTTGGAACTCCAGCAACGTGGAGAGATTCGACGAGTCTCTAAATTCATGCGCATTGCGACCAATCTGGCTGATGATTACTACTGTCATTGCACCCCTTTCTTTCTGATCAGGACGATGAGACAGTCCCGAGAGCTTGTCACACCAGAACTCCAGCCCAGGCCATCTGTCTCTTCCCTCGCGCGTTTGCCGCTTCCCGTCAATAAGGCTTCCAGCGGTGTCCGGAGCAGTGCAACATGGACTTCAACCAGCGGTGACCTGGGAGCTATGTCCGATACCGATGAAATACGCGACCGTGAGGATTTCGTGATCGAGTACAACAGACTTGCACAAAAGGTATGTCAAATTATCTTCAGTGCGAACCCTCCTCCCACTGACGTGCACTCACTAGTATGGCGTTCGTCCACTGGTTCCCGACAATCCGGCGAACATCGATGTGAGTTCTTGAGCACGAAGGAAAGGAAGTAAGGAAGTGAAGTATCCTTCTGACTATCAAGCCAGCCCGTAGGAGCCCTCCCAAAGCGTGGCTGGTGGTCACGTACCTTCAGGCGAACGTCCAGTCAGTCTACAGCGCACAGCGTCCGTCGTCAGCGAAGCCTCAGCCACGTAGCGGCACACGTCGCACATCCTAAGAGAGACAGCCTCAAGGACCAAGATCTCCAAGGCCTGGTTAGGCTTTGCGGGAAAAGCTTCCTCTACCTTCCGGCCGAGTATGCTCCTGGGTCTTTGATTCTTCCTACATGCTTCCGTGCCACAGCGCAGTATCTTGTACAACATGGTTAGTCCAATTCCCAGTGCGCGTACATGCTACGGGGATATGGCGTGTTGACATGTCACAGCACCAGAGACTCGAGGCGTCTTCCGTATCCCAGGTTCCGTTCGAGTCGTCAACGAGTTATACGAGTTCTACTGCGCGGAGCAGGCTGGCGGCGATATCGCAAATACAGTCCGAAGTCCGAATCTACCTACCCACATCAACGTCGGGGTTCATGATGTTGCGTCCTGCTTCAAAAAGTTCCTCGCAGGCCTTCCTGGTGGCATCCTTGGATCGCTGTCCCTTTTCGACGCCCTGGTCGCGGTAAATAGTCAGCTGTACTGTGATCCTGAATTTAGCAGGACCAAACAGAGCAAAATACGTGCACGTCTGATTGCCCTCGCCGTTGGAACCTTGAGGTCACAGTTCAGGAGAGAGCTCATATGCGCCATTTTTGGCCTTCTCTGCCTTCTGGGTCGAGCCGCCGAGATTGCTCCGCGCGAAGACGAGCAAGGGCATCCACTGCCTACTTCTGACCTGATGGGTTATAACGCGCTCGGAATTGTGTTCGGCCCTCTTCTGGTGGGTGACATGTTGGGATCGCACGCTGTCAAGCTCGCAGATCCTAGTGCCGGGCTTTTTCTCGTGCCAGAGTCTCCTTCAGCGAAGTCTAAGAAAGAGAAAAAGAAGTCAAGAGACCAGGCTGAGGCCCCTCAGCAGCCCTTTCTAGAGGTTGACAAAATTCACGTCGCGAATGACATAACGGAAATGCTAATTACAAATTGGAGAGACGTTGTCAGGCAAATGAGGAGTATTGACGGGTGTATGAGTACTGGACTCCTGAAACGCCGCAGTCGAGTTTCGGTGTCTGAGGATGTGCCGACCCGCACCGGCAGTTTTGGGAGGCATTCTGAAGCCGATGTTCGTGCGAGAAGGAAGCCTTCGGACGGCCTTGATATCGGCGAAGCATCATCAAGAAGAAGTTGCAGTGATCGACCTGGATCCGAGAGCCATCAGGCCAGTTCTGGAACCGCATGCCCTCGTAAGTCCAAGCCTGTTATGCCGTTTCGACGTGATATACTGACGCCAGTATCCAGGAGCCGTGTCCTTCAGGCAGATGGATAGCACCAACGACGCTCTCTCGGTGAAGAAGACACGGTCTGACCCTGCTCGGGTCGTCTCCGGCTTGCAACAATCATCCGGAGTATGGGGAACTTTGACACCTTCGCGGCAGGAGTCTAACGGTGGGAACGATGGAGCCGACAGCAAAAGGTTCTCAACACCCCTGAAGAGTTCTCTCAAGCCGTCCTTCAACAAAAAGGTCTCCGACGTAACTGCTAGCCAAACTGCAGCAGGTAATGAGAATCTTTTCCCTTCCAACGGCAACCTGAGCTCCTTTGCACATTCACCCCGCAGACTCACCGGGACGCGATTCTCGATGCAGAATCTAGTCGATTCGGAGATTCGATCACGAAATGCGGAGCCTCTGAAAACACCCGAGTTCGAGTCTACAAAGGACGAGCGGTCACTACATTGCAGGTCCGTGACACCCTCGACGTGTAGGAAGAGTTTCACGCCTAAGGTCGTTAGCCTGATGGATGATTCTCAGGAAAGACTGCAGCCCGTGTGTAATCTGGACCCCTCGATCACATACCAAGCTGGAACTGGATTGAGAATCCTCAAAGCACCATCTACCATGCGCTCGCAGCCAAGGATCCGTCATGTGGACACACGAGTTACCCCATCTAGCGTTCAATCATCTATGTGGAGGACGTCACCGCGAGGATCGGCGAACTCGGGTGTTATGGATGGAGGCGAAGAGACCGTGGAGAATCTCCGTTCTTCATTCAAACCAGATGAGATCGCTCCAGGCCAGATGGACGGAACATCAGAATTTGTCTTGCCGGGAAGCCCATGTCGTCGCTCGCACCTGGATCTTAGAAGCGAATTTTTGGGAAGAGACACTATCGCAAGTCAAGCATCAACTTTACCCGTCCTCAAGATTGGGTCTCGTCGACCAGAGGTTTCGACAAAGAAGAATGGTCCCAGCGAGACCCCTTCAGCTGCCGGTTCACGCGACATGTCTCCTACACCAAGCAAAAATGGCCAGGTTGACGTCAAGCCGGGTGCCAGCAAGGTTAGGGGATTGGCAGCGATGTTTGACAGTGCTGCCAAAGCCTCGCCTTTCGTGCCGACGCCAGCTGGCCCCATTCATAAGAAACGACGTGAGACAGCTAGAGTCATCTCGCCTTACACGAGCAACCCGTCCCCTCGTGCCTCACTACAAACTGCCAATTCCGTGTCGGCCCCAATTTCCCTAATGAGCGGTGCGAGGCTCAGCATTACTTTGGACAGCACATCAGGGAACGGAGGCTGGAAGTCTATGATTCCCCGCCGACAAGGCCCAGCCAATTGTGCCAGCACCAGTAAGGCCAACAGACACTCCAGGCTGACGCCAACTATCACTCCGTCCAGACTTCCTACCCCATCCCGTCTCCCAATCAGGAAGAAAGTCTCCGATACTGGCTCACCTCTCCTTACACAACTGGACGGCTCGTCCAAGCAGCCTAGATCACCTCTCAAGCTCACAGCCCGACAGGAACTTCGACCCGTCGGCTGTTACTCCAGCCCCATCCCTCAACCAAGAACTAGTGGCGGCTACAAATGTCTTCCACGGCTGTCGCAACAAAGTTCATCCTCATGTTACGATGACTCAGTCAGCCTCAGCAGGTATTCTAGCTCCGTCAGTCACAGTCCTAGCTGTGGCCATAGTGCCTCATCACTGCGCGATCAGATCCGCAGTCTTAGGTCGGAGCTTTCAGCAAGGAACGAGGACTGCGCACAGCTCCGCCTCGAACTCGAAGAGACCAGAAACATGAAAGCTGTGAACGAGGCCATTCTGCGCGAGGGTCTCAACCGTGCGAGAGCAGACACTGCCACGTGGAGTCGGCGGGCTGAGAGAGCCGAGAGGAAGATCGACGAGTTGGAGCACCTAGCCGTACAAATTGAGAATGTGCATGACCAAGACTTTTATCGTTGTAGGAACAGTCGTCATGGACAGATCGAAGTAAGAGATAGCTACTCTTTTGACAGTGGCTCCGACCACATTGATGTCTCCCAGGACCTGGCCAGGCCACTGGCTGCGAGGATGAACCAATCCATGAGGAACACACGCCCGCCCACCTTCGCTAGTATTAATGGTGCTAACTGCGCTGGCGATCAGTTCTCGGAGTGTTCTTTTGGTACGGTAGTGAGGAATGCCAGTAGCACTGGCGAGGGGAATGATGACGAGGGCGGCAGTGGACACTAGGACGAAAGACCCGAGGTCATCAGCTTCCCTTCTCCTGGGTTGGTGGACCGTTATCTGTAAGGGAGCAGACCGAAATTCTCCAACGTGATTGATAGATCGGCGATCGTCAAAAGCTATCACTCCTGTTATGATTAGATATTCTTAGCCTAGAGCCGAATTAGGCAGACAGTCGTACAGTAGTATTAGTGAAGGCGTTCGGTTCATGCACGCAGTCTTAAGCGCTGGCTGTCTCAGTTCTCGATCAAGAAGAACGTCGTTCGAATTCCATATACCTGTGTCATGTTTGTTTCCCAACAACTCCAGAGAAAGCCTGGCTACGCGCGAAGAAGCACCACCTGATCAAAAGTTCGTGCAGAAGCCATCCCTTGATGTGCTGCGTCTATGTACACATGAGATGCTTCCAGCTGTCCGTTGCTGTCCGCGTCCGCCACGCACACGTTAGGAGTCCATCGTGCGTGGTGGCGATAGACAACCCGCCTCTACCCCCGGACCTTTACAGTGCTCCAGCCAGGCGGTCCCAGAGGCTGCCGCCGGTGACAATCTTGGGTTCGGGAGACAAGATGGTGGTGTTCCAGGTCTCAATGCCGTCGACGAAGAGCTGGTAGGAAAGAGAGCTCTTGTCGGTGCCTGGGACCTTCTCGATGGTGATAGCGCCGAATTTGGAGTTGCCGTTGTGGATGTACCTGTATTTTTGCCCGGTTCTGTTAGCGATCTTGTTCCGCAGGGTGACTGTAAAGTAGAGAGCCATAAGGTCAATGTGGCCCTGCATCACGTACTTTAGCTCTACGTCTTCGTCGTCGGTCTGCTTGTAAGTCCCCACAGGAGAATAGAACTGGCTTAGCGGGCTTGCAGAGAACTCGTAGACGGTAGCCTTGTCGTCCCACCTCGAATCAGCGGGCGGTGGGAATTTTGTCGCAGCAAATTCGTGCCTATCTCCGGAGAGGACGACGACACCGATGCCCCTAGCAGCAGCGTCCCACATGGCATCGAGGATCTTCTGGCGCTCCACCATAAACCCGCCCCATGTGTCCTGTCTGTTGACGGGCCAGTTCTTGGTGAAAGGGACGGAGGAGGCGATGATTTTCCACTGTACACCCTTGGGCTCGGGCTTCTGCAGGAAGGCAATGAGATCGTGGAGCTGGTCCGCGCCGAGCATCGTCTTCTCCTCGTCTTCGTACGGGAGCTTATTGTTGGAACGGTAAGACCGAGTGTCCATCATGAAGAAGCTCGCCGGGCCCTGCGCGAACTCGAACCAGGTCACACCGCCGCTCTTGGTGCCGGCTGGAACCGCCCTCTTGACGGCAGGTGGGTTGGCCGACGTGTGATAGTGATGCCAAGGGTCGACTGCAGCCTCATACACGCCCGTCTGGTTCTTGTCCCAGTCATTCTTGATTTCGTGGTCGTCGAGGACGTGGATCCAGCTGAGGTTCAGCCCAACCTGTGGCCACTCGGGCGACGCATAGACAGCCCTATACTTCTGACGATACTCGGTCACGTCTGTTCCCCACCATTTGGGCACATCAACGTAGATGAAGTCGCCGAGGAAGAGCATGAACTGGGCGCCGAGACTAGGCAGGAGCTTTGCCAGGGGGCGCATGCCGGGTATTGACAGCGGATGGTCCAATGGGCTATATGGTAGGCGGTTCACGATGCAAGAGGTGGAGAGGAAGGTGAACTTCCCATCACGGTCCTTTGGGTACTGACCAGGCCGCGGCGCAGAGGTAAACTCGCCGGAGTGGCCATTGGAGCTCTTCCAGATATAGGTGCGTGGTTCCCTGTGCGCTGCAGGCACGGTGATGACAGCTGTGTAGTCCGTCTCATTGCTCGTCCACCTGACCCCGCCCACTGTCTGCCAGATTGAGGTGTCAAAGGGAGGCTGGGGATCCTTGAGCCGGGCCTCGACGGTGACGGGCATTTTGGACTGGTCAGGCTCGCGGACGAGCAGCTTTGCCTCGGTTTCGGAAACGTAGCCGAGCCTGATAAAGGACAAGTCCTCACTGGTGATCCAGTGCTCCGAGTAGACCCGATCAGCCACCATGAGCACGCAGGCTACGTTGATGAGCAGGGTGGCGAGTGAGACGGCGAGGCTGAGAGGGCTAGGAATGCCAGTGAGGAGGGAGTACAGCGGGCTGACAGGAGGCTCTCCCACGATGATAGCCTCCTTGACCTCGAGCTCCTCGATGACAACATCGCCACCTTGGTCACCCTCGCCATTGATGACCGTGTCCTTGATGAGGATCTCGGCCTCCTCATGAACCTCATCATTCTGCAGACTGTTGAAGTAGGTGTTGATGAAAGTCGGAACATAGATGGCGAACAAGGTGAAAACGACCGGCGCTATAGGCTGTACGGTTTGTTCTCAGAATTATGTACATGGAACAGAATACCTCCCTGCGTCAAACTTACTGGCAACAGACCCTGATCAATGTACGTATTAGCCAACCCGAACGGAACTGATGGAACTGTCACGAAGAACTTACCCATCTGAGAAAGAAATACGATCCCAGCCTGAGGACAACAGACGAGACTGTTGCTAATTTGGTTTGGATTGTCATGGTTGTAAAAAAATAAAAAAAAACCAAAGAATGTAAGTCAATCTCACCGACTGTTCATTACGGGATCCTCGGCAAGCAATAAAGGTCGATGTCAATATTGCTGGGTCAGATGTCGAGAAACACCACAGGGGCCAGAGTGATTATGTAAATATAGTCTCTCTTTGAAGTAATTCTCTGAGTAAAATTGATCAGACCTTATAAGCGATAAGTCTGTCAAAGTATCGACAGCGGAAACTAAAAAAGAAAAGGGGTAAAAGTAAGGAAGAAAGACGACAAGCAGCAGGTGCAGCAAGGCTGTTCACTGTTGTTGTTGTTTTATGAAACATTACTGACAGGGCATACTGAACCGTGGCTACTCCCCCAGAGCTAGGTACGTCATTGGTCCGCCTGCGGCTACGCGGTGGGAGCTACTGGAGCCACCGCATGCAGTTGTTGACGGCCCACCGAGGGAGTGGCTTAAGCACTAACTATCCATCCAGGCTTAGCGCCCTCCAGGCCCCCCAGGCCCCTGCAGCCGTGCCGGGGAGGGAGAGAGCGCCCCAAAGCTTCCACCGTGGCCTGGCCGTCGCGAAAGCTATCGTCGCCCGGAGCCGCTTGTGAACATTTACCAACCATCCGCCCCCCGAACACAGCAATCCACCAGCAGCCATCATGCAGCTGTCGACCCTCGCGTGCGGGCTGTTCGCCCTCCTTGCCTCTCAGGTCTCTGCGACCGCATTGACTTACAAGCTGGTCGCCAACGAGAAGGCCTGTTTCTATGCCAATAACCAGGAGAAAGCCCAGAAGATCGCATTCTACTTTGCTGTTCGTTGCGCTGCCGCCCCCTTCCCTCTTCAGCTGCACCCCTTTTGCTATGCCTACCGGCGATATCGTCCAGGAGAGCTGACCCAACTCACAGGTACAATCCGGCGGCTCTTTCGATGTCGACTTCCAGGTTACCGCCCCGTCGGGTAAGATTGTCACAGAGGGCACAAAAGAACGCCAGGGAGACTTTGTCTTCACAGGCAATGAGATCGGTGACTACTCGTTCTGCTTCAACAACGAGATGAGTACAGTGACGGACAAGTTTGTCGACTTTGAGATTGCCGTACGTCAGATCCTCAGCCTCATGTTTGGGCCCCTCCTCTACTAACCACCGCATTCTATCTCCAGGTCGAGAACGAAGCCCGAGTCGACCTCCCATCCAAAAAGGGAACCTCTCCCGAGCAGACCACCTCCCTCGAGGAATCCGTCATCAAGATCTCTGGCCAGCTGTCGACCATGTCCCGCAACCAAAAGTACTTCCGTACACGCGAGAACCGCAACTTCAGCACTGTCAGGAGCACAGAGAAGAGGATTGTCAACTTCAGCCTGGTGCAGTGCGGCCTCATCATCTGCATGGGTGCTCTTCAGGTTTTTGTGGTGCGGTTCTTCTTCCAGGGCGCAAGGAAGGGTTATGTATAAACCATACGAGCTGTGACAAGGGGCAACGGACGATGGTCGGAGATGGACAGAGAGGTTGCAAGGGAAGGGGGCCGTTACCCGCGGTGCCTCTCGAGTTGGTCATGGGAGTTTTATGCACGGCGTTTACTCTGCTAGCCTTTTCGGCGGATGTCATGAATTAGTCTCTAGGACAGGGGGGGAAAAGAATACCACGATCAATCATAGAATGCTGAGCATGAGTGTTTCTATAATGAACCTCGTCGTGAATCCTGCCATGGTACTTGCAATCGGTGCTCCCTTGACTAATCAATACACAGTATCCTGGGGACAAATATTGCAACATGTCACTACAGATATCGTGTATGTTTCGTGATCCTAATTCCCCTTGACCAAGCTTGATGCGAGTTATACGACTCCTTGGCTGTAGAATATATTTATTTTGGTCTGGTGGTGTTGCGCCGTGCCTGGCAGCTGGGGTTTAGGTCGGTACAGGCGTGTCCTTCTACTACACTGACTGGGCTGGTGTACTGTAGAGGGATATGGCGCTAGTGGCCCGTGCCACAAGGCAAACGTCGAAGACCCAGTTCGACCTAGCACCTCGAAATAATAATCACATACCACCCTTCCTCTTCCCTCTTCTCCATCACATCTCAACCCTCAACACCCCAGCGCCGTTGAACCCTCTCCCAACGCGCGCCCAGTATGGCTTCCCTGGCTTCCGCCCTCTCGCAGTCCCTCCCGAAACCGACCTACACAGGCGAAGACGAGGAACTCCCCACGCGCGCCACCCAGCGCGGCCCACGCATCGTCGGACCCGGCCACTTTGACGAGACCGCTGTCGTCCTCAAGCGCGCAGGCGGGCCCCCTCCCTACGGGCAGCGGGTAGGATGGCGACCACGCAACCCAGAGGACTTTGGCGATGGCGGTGCCTTCCCTGAGATCCACATTGCACAGTACCCCCTGGACATGGGCCGCAAGGGTGGCTCGGCGTCCAAGTCCAACGCGCTGGCCCTGACCGTCGACGCCGATGGCAAGGTCAACTACGACGCCATCGCCAAGCAGGGCCATGCCGAGGGCCGCATCGTGCAGACGAGCTTCAAGGACCTGATTCCCCTCCGGCAGCGCGCCGACGCCGGCGAGATCAACCTCGAGCGGCCCAGCGAGGAGGAGGTTGCCGCCACCGCGGAGCGGACCAGGGCCGCGCTGGAGAAGCTGGTCAGCGGCGCCGTGGCGTCGCAGAAGCCCAAGAATGTGAACGTCGGCGGCAAGAGGGACCCGACGTTTGTGCGATACACGCCGGCGAACCAGATGGGCGACAGCTCTAAGAAGCAGGACCGCATCATGAAAATTGTGGAGAGGCAGCGCGATCCCATGGAGCCCCCCAAATTCAGAATCAAGAAGATCCCGCGCGGGCCGCCATCCCCTCCGCCGCCTGTGCTGAGGTCGCCGCCGAGAAAGCTGACGGCTCAGGACCAGGAGGACTGGAGGATCCCGCCGCCTGTATCGAACTGGAAGAATCCAAAGGGTTTCACGGTTCCTCTGGACAAGAGATTGGCTGCCGACGGGCGGGGGCTACAGGATGTACAGATCAACGACAAGTTTGCGCAGTTCTCAGAGGCCTTGTTTATGGCGGATAGACATGCAAGAGAAGAGGTCAAGCAGCGGGCGCTCATGCAGCAGCGCCTTGCGGAGAAGGAAAAGCAGCAGAAGGAGGAGAATCTCCGCATGCTTGCACAACAAGCACGGGAGGAAAAGGCCGGCAGCAGCAGGCGCAGGTCCCGGTCTGGTAGCTACGACAGTCGCTCTGACTCTGGATCAGCATATGACAGCGATGACTCTGCCGTGCGTGAGCGAGAGGAGGCACGCAAAGAGAGGCGTCGCGAGGAGGAGCGCAAGCTTCGACAATCACGCATGGGGGCGGAGCGGCGTGTCCAGGTCATGGCCCGTGAGCAGAACCGGGACATATCAGAGAAGATCGCCCTTGGCCTGGCTAAGCCTACCCAGAGCAAAGAGGGCATGTACGACTCTCGACTCTTCAATCAGACCAGCGGCTTTGATAGTGGCTTCAACGAGGACAACCCGTACGATAAGCCGCTGTTTGCGGCGCAGGATGCCATCAGCAGCATCTATCGGCCGCGCGCAAACATGGACGATGACGATGAGGCAGCAGGCGACAAGGAGATGGAGAAGATCCAGAAGTCAGCTAGGTTTGGTGAGGTGCTGGGGCGCGGCAAGTTCAGGGGCACCGAGGATGCTGAGGCCCGGGAGGGTCCAGTGCAGTTCGAGAAGGAAGCAGCGGATCCGTTCAACGTCGATAAGTTTCTATCAGAGGTGGAGCAGTCCTCGAGCAAGAGAGGATACGGTCTACAGGAGACGGACGATCGCAAGTCGAAACGGCCCCGCGTGGAGGATGACGACGACTAGAATGAATAATAGCATCTGCTGCTGCCACTACCTGGGTATCAATCTTGTTGCAGCTCACTCTGGAGGCAGCATTCCCAATGGAATTACGATTTGACACCCCAGGGATTATCTCGCGGCTAAGCTTTGGAGAGTGACGAAATCGAAGGCTTGTGCGCAGTCCTATAATAAGCTGCCAGCTGTAGGCGTGCCAGGAAATATAAACTTATCATATGCCTATGTTGGCAGTCGACATTGGTGGTGATGTATCAAGCATAAATTAAGTTCCAGTATCTTGATGCAGGGCTGGAGCAGCTTCCTAGGAGTCTGAAACGAACCCCAGGGACATATCAGCAAATAGGCTTTCGAGCCGACCTTTTCAAGGGGAAATAAAGCGTTAAGGCTCGGGAGATTATCATCAACCAACAGAGAAACAAAACCACGTGGACGAGAGTTATTGAGCGCCCTGAAAGCTGCCGCAAAGTCAATGTCCTCTCTTTCTTTTGCTGCTATCGCGACAGAATGGAGCCTCGTGTGACTGGCGCAGAAAGCTAATTCGCCCTTGGAATCATCTGGTCGGGAAACATGAGACGGAGATTTGGGTAGCCCTGCCTCACTGGCTCCTCACTACTGAAACTCTTCCTGGTGCAAATCGTGTTGAAGAGGCGGAGCCTAAGGAGACGAGAGCCAGCATCAGGAAAGCAAGTCAGAGCGCTGGCCAAGTACTCCACGAACAGGATCTGCGTCGAGGACCAGCCATTTTCTTTCCTGTGCTGGCGCGGCTGTCAACTTGTCAACCATCAACCCAGGGGCCCTGAGACACTGCCGAGAGGGAGGTCAGGCGAAAGCACTGGCCTCCTTCTCCCCAGAGGCTCCTTATACGCGCCCCGCGCCCTCCCCCATGTCGTTCGTCCGTCCCATCATAACCAGTACACGAATCCTCCGATCGTCGATGTGGTGCCCAATTTTCAGCCTGCATATCCGTCTTGACTCGATCTTGTGATGGAAACGGCGATTTGCATAGACAACACGACCGCACCTCCGACTATGAACGTCTTGATTGGAAACCTTGCGAGACTGGCTTCCCCGGCTTGGGCCTTTCCCCAACTCCTCCTCGAAGCTTCCTCGCCATATTTTTCTCCTCTTTCTTTCCTTTTTCACTCTTCTCAGACATCTCGAGATTCAGAATGTGGTGGTCTGCAAGTGCGTCGTCGACCGTGTGGACCAAGAGGGGAACAGAAGTCAACTACAGCGGCTCACACCAGAGAGGAACGCATGAAAAGAAACAAAAAATTGGAGACCACTGGCAGTGCGCACTTGATCGACTGGACATCTAACCTGTGAATTCTTCTCCTCCCCATCCCCGGATTATCGGCCCAGGGCCTTGGTGTCGCGGATGGCCTAGTCCACCTCCGTTGAATCTTTTTTTTGCAATTTTATTTATGCCAATATGTGTTCTTTATATACATGTTTCTTCCTGTGGCCAGCATGTAGGCAGGACCCCCTTGAGACGATTATAGTCTGGAGGACAAACTCTCATGTTGCCCCTCCTCGGAATATATAGACAGGGACCGATCCACAGAAATATCCAGAGTTACCTCTCTACCCAGTTAATCCATAATCTAGTCCGCTCCAGCTGGGAGGCAGCAGAGTTGCGCGAGACACACATGACAGGGTTCGTCTACGTGAGTTTACCGGATCATCGCCAAGGAAGATATATATACATGTGTGGTACAACCTCTGTCGGGTCCAGACATGGCTGGCATCAGCTTTCTCCGGCCGCCAGGGGGGCCTCCGGCACCACCAAGTGCATCCTCAATCTACAGCCAGGACCGTTACTCCTGGACCTCGTCCGTCTACAGCCAGGACGACGAACAGGTCGCCGTGCCGACAGCAGACACTAAACCTCTCCTGCCGCTTGCGCGGGCCGATACAGCCACCTCTGCAGCGCCCTCGTCTGCCCCGACCAAGGCCTTGACCACCAACTGCTACGACGCAGAGACGATCAAGTCGCTAGGCTACAAGCCGTTCGAGTACTGGAAGGGGCCCAAGCCAACCGCCTACCCTGTCGACTGGCGGAAGCAGAAGAACAATGCTCTCAAGCCGCCCCGTACTCCTCGGATCCCAATCAGAAGACCGTCCTTCTACAACGACCTCAAGCCGGTCCCTCGTGTCAGGGTCCGCGAGCTGAAGGGGCGTGATGATGATGCGGGTGCCCGAGGGTCTCTGCCGCCACCACCTGCGACGCCGACGATCAAGGAGAGGTACCGCCAGCGCCAAGCTGAGCGCGCAAGGAGGCGGCGCGATCCTATGCACGGAGGAGGAGGAGGAGGAGGAGGAGGCGGCGACTGGCCAGGCTGGGTGCCGGAGAGGAAAGGACACATGAAGCAGCAGCAGAAGCGAAAGTGGATGCAGATAATAGAGGAGGAAGAGGGCGACCTGGAGAAACAGCGGTGGTCGGCCGGATCGACGGTGCTTGCCAGCAGGTCCATAAGGGAGAGGTGGTGGGATCCGCGCACGTGGAGGCGGCGCATCTGGGGCATCTTCGGTATTCTCCTGGTTCTCTTGGCTGCTGGCGGGATCATCGCCGCCATGGTATTGAGCAGAGACAATCTGGATGGCCCTGTTCTCAAGTTTAGGAGGCTATTAGACCACCACCTGGTTCGAGCCTTCGTGTCAAGGATAGCTCGAACGTCTCAAGACGAGTAACGAATACATGATGACCAAAGAACTTTTGACAAATCCTTTAAAGTGTAATGTGTACGTACGTGTTATGCAGGGTGAATCGACGTCTTAACAGCTCTAATCATATCTAGTGGGGATGTCCTGTACGCCGATATGCTCTATCACGGAGCTTGTCACCACCAACGCCTCCCCATACCCAGAACGCCCTTGAGCCAGAACCCATGGCTTGCATGCAAAAGAAAAGCAACTGTACAGTCAGCCCTGTGTAGGGGCTCTCTCTGCGTCTCTCCCTTCATTTTATATAACCCTCTCTTCCTACGACTCCTCCTCCTTGGGCATTCTCATCCAGGCATCAATAGCCGCACTAAAAGCCGCGAAGCCCGCACACCCAACAGCCGCCGCCTGCGGGCCCCCGTGCCGCGCGAGTATGGCCCCCGTCATGCAGCCCGCCGCCACGCCGTTGCTCAGCTCGTTCTTGGCGCGGTACCCCTCGATGCCGCACTCGATGCCCGAGAAGAGCGCGCCGACCATGCCAAAGTTCTTGGCTGTGCTGAAGGAGCGGGCGCCCATGTCCTTGAGGCCGACGCGGAGCTGCTGCTTCCATGGGAGGGAGGAGATGGGGGTCTGGTTGGCGCCGGGGACGGTGGCCGTGTGCATGGGGGTGTCGTAGGCCATCTGGGAGGAGGGGGGGGGGAGCGTCAGCCACAGTCGCTACATGCCCATACACACAATGAGGAGTCGTAGCTCGGGTGGTGATGAAGCAGAGATATGGAAGAGGAATGGGTGAAAACATACAGAAGCCATAAATGCGCCAAACAAACCACCCAGGCCAAAGCCCATGACACCAGACATGACGGTCTTTGCATAGCATGATTCCATTAGACCTTGCATCTTGCGCATGTCTGCCATCTGCATATTGATGTCTCATTAGCCTTTTCCCCCGCCTATTTCTCAGACCAGCGCTGGGCACCGATAATCCCCAGAACAGAGGACAAAAGGCATGTTGCGGTGGCGTGCACAAGCTGACTGACCATCTTAACGTTGGGATCATTTGGGTCCATGGCGCCTGCACCGGACATGCCCGGCAGCGGCGAAGAACCTCCTGCGCCTGGGAAACTCATGGTCTCTTCAGAACAATAAGTCGTGGACTCGGGATAGATGCGGGAATGAAAGAAAGATCGTGTGGACGGTCGCGAGAAAGGGCGGCGGCGACGATGTGGGATGGCTAGAGAGCGAAACCTTTTTGTTTTATTACCATGTGAGGTTTGGTTTGGCTGCTGGGAAGATTTTCGATAAGATAAGATCCCGCCAGGTTCTGCTGCAGAGGTGGGCCGGTCTCGGGGCATGCGAGCTCTCGGTAGCGAGCTAGCTGGCGTGGCTGAACAGATCGCTATAGGACCCCCAACTGCAAGCATTCCATGCCTCGCTTGAAAAGAAACAAAAAAGAAGAAAAGAAAAGAAAAAAAAGGAAAAAAAAGGGGGAAAAAACGACCAAGGAGTAATTTGGGCTCCAATATGCACTCAGCAGGTCTAGTAGGTCTAGAGAATCGTTTATACAACGACTAAGTCTTTGCTTGCCAACAGCTTTCCGAAACAAGAGAAAAGACAAAGAAAAAGGAAAAGCCCCATAAGACACCCGGCCCCCATTTCCTCCCCACCCCCCCCCTGCCGTGTTCATACCAATATTCCTATTGTCCCACTCCCTGCGCCCGATGCCTGCTGCTTGCTGAACATATGAGATGTCGGAAGGCCAAACACGCACACACTTACACACACAGGCTAATCCACAAGTTCCTGCCGAGGAACGGCCGGTTTGGTACAGAGAGAACATTGCACTTTACAATCACACACTTCAGCCTCCCATGGTGCCCGTGTTTCTTGCACAGGCCCCCCGCCACCCAGGATTACTTGAGGAACAGATCTCCAGCACCGTTGCGAGCTGACCGTGTACGGTCGACATGGTCTAGTCCGAGATTATCGTCGTCTTCGGTAGCCAGCTCCGTCAGAACATCATCTACGCTTGGGTCAGCATACGACAGTCGCCTAGAATCGAGCAGGGAGACAGGGCCGGGGTGTCCGCCTCTTGACCCCCCAAATCGGTCAGCTTACCGTCTTGAAGGTAGTGCACCTTCGAATATGGACGTCGGACCAGCGCGAACTTGATCTTCTCGAAGCTCTTGCCCTTCAGACCCGTCCGCTTCTCCAGGCGCTTCTTCGTGTCGCCAAACTTCTCGTCCTACAGAAATCTCCTCGTCAGCTTGCAAAGATGTTGGACCACGGAGCACTGCAATTCCCCTTACCTTGATAAGTAGAAATCTGAACGGCATGCCGTGCGCCCGGTTGGGCTCGTTCTGGAAGTGGAAGCAGTTGATAAAGTCCTTGTCGGTTGCTTCCGCTTCTTCTTCCAGCATCCGCTCGGCCACGAGTCCGGTGTACTCGTTGATACTGATGACGGGATACTCACGAGACATCTCTCGGAAGATCTTGTGGTTGTTAACTTCGAACACCCTGATCTTACCTGCTTCAGCCTCGTCAGGAATCTGAGCCTTCTTGACAACTCCATTGATGACGTCCTCGATAATCCCGTTCTTGGCCACCAGTATATCGAAAGGTTCCTGTCATTGCAGTTCAGCTCATGTCCCAAACTATGCCATCAGGACACCGCGCAGGCCTTACCTCTTTGGTGATGCCCTCGCTCAGCCAAGTGATCTTGATGTTCTTCTTGGTATCAAGCTCAGCCAGGCTCATATCCAGGACCTCAAAGTACAAGGCGTCGTTCCTGTGGCCCTGATTGATTGTCGAGTACCCGGACGGGGCAAGGATGCTCTGCAGGGTCTGATTGGTCGACAGCCTCTTAATCGGAACCCTGGGGGCAGCAGTGGTGGCGTTCACTGTATAGAATCGCAGGTGTGTGGGGTCCACCTCCAGCGCGGCGCCGACCTTCTCGGCCAGCTGGTCATAGGTGATCTTCGCACTGAGCACAAGCTCAAACGGAGGGTATTTGTTTGGGTCAGAACGCGTTGGGTGGGCGTGAAATTTGATCGTCCTCTTGTACTGGAGGAAATCGTAGTACTCTCTCGCGTCCTCGCAACGGTCTGACTTCTTGACACTACACCACCTGTCGGTTAGTGAAAGGCCGGGATAAGGGCTGCTGGGCGTCAGGTCAACTTACGGTTCCTCAGACGTCTTGTCGCCCAGTCCGAGCCTCTTCTCGAGGCCCGACTTCTTCTCGGTCATCCGCTGGAAACACACGATGTCGCCGTCCTGAAGCTCGGCCGTCTTGAGCGTCTGTTTCGCCCTGAGACTCTCAATCATGGTGGGCTTGATCTCTTCCCAGAGCATCACCTTATCATCCCCTGGTAGTTTTTCGCCCCAGCCCATCTTCTTGCAGATCAGGGGGACAAGCTCCTCGACCTTCTTCTCCTTGTTGATGTATACGTGTCCTATACCGTGGAGGGACTGGTTCTCGGCATCAAAGTGTTTCAGGAAGAGCAAGATCAGGTCGTTCTTGACAACCATTCCATTGCTTTGGCTTTGATAAGTTGGCCAGACGGCGTCGCCCTCAGCAGTCACTTCCTCCGCAACCTCAGCCCAGACACGGAGTATATTGTTGTGGTGGCTCTGAGACTTGTTGTACGTCTCCTCCACTGTCAGGCGCATGTCCATCATGGGAGTGTCCGGGCGGACAGTCTTGTTCTGTCGGTTCACCATCAACCAGAGGCGTACTTTCTTCGGATCCTCTTCAATGTCTTCAGCGATGCGATTGACGAGGTCCTGCACGGTGGAGGACCGCAACGTCCGATAGAACCTGGGTGCGGACGGGTCAATCTCGGGGTTCGCATCAAAGGTTCCGAGGTCCGTCCCGCCATGCTCCGCGAAACTAGCCGGCACGATGGCCCTGACGGTCATGTAGAGGTGCTGCTCCTCACGCTCTTTCCTCCTGGCTTCGCGGATGGCAGCCTCCTCTTCGAACCTGAGACGCAGATGCCTGGGAATATCCTCCTGGGTGACGGGGCAGAGGATGTTGTCCACTTTGGACTGCCGAATGTACACCAACATGTAGGCGCTGTTGGGGCGCATAATAGGGGCTTTCCTCTGTAGGGGGTTTCTGAGATTGTTCTGCGGCTGGCGGTACTCGCCTCCGAAGTTGTCTTCCAAGACCTCCCGACTTGTCGCCTTGGTCACCTTGTCGTCATCGTACTTGTAGAACCACCCTTCCTTGTTTGGCTTCAAGAACGCGTAGTAGTGGCCTGCATTCAGGTCGCCACTGTGTACTAGCACGCCGTGCAGCTGGTATGTCCATGGCTGAGACTTGTCTGCGTCCTCTGACAGGAACGGCGACGCGTCAAAGGTCTCGGGAAACTCGTACCGGTCGTTGATCTTCGTCATGGTGTCCCTCATGTAGTCATACTCGAAGCGCTTGAGCTGCAGGTGCAGAACATCGGGAAAGCTCATGAATATGACACCCTTGTTGGCGTCCTGCAGCTTGTACTGATCGCCTGCCATGTACTGATTTTCGCCCTCCATCTTCTCGACCTGGATGTAGTCCTGGAAGCTCTCCTGCAGGTTCTTGTTTCCGGAGACGTTGAGCTGGACATCCCAGAAATCTTCAACCCTGCTAGATTCGTAGTCGACGTTGATGCACGATATGTACGTCTTAATCTTGCCGCTGAACATCTGCGGCAAGACGTTCTGAGCCTTGGTGCCCTTCATCTTCTCTTCCATGCGCTCCATCAGCTTGCGCGACAGTTCCTGTACGTCCTGCTGCTCGAAGATATGCCTTGTCTCCCAGCCAAAGGACTTGGTCAGCTCGTTCGTGCCCACTGCCGAGTTCGAGGTCTGCAGTTGATAAAACAGCCGTTGAAGCGTGTAGGCGCTGTTGTTCATGCTCTCTTCCTCCTCGGTCGGAATCTCATACACAGCCTGCACACACGAACATCAGCAATGACCGACGAAGGAGCTTGTCAAGTCTCTCTCACCTTGCGGAATGCATTTGTGAAATACAGAGATTGGAGGAGCGAGTTCAGGTAGCAGGTGGCGCCCTGGTTCTTGAGCCCGACGAAACCTGTTTCCTTTTTTGAATCGTAATTGTTGAAATTATGCCATAGCACGCCGGTCTCGTCCTCCACGTGCCGGACGTACACAGTGATATTGGCACAATCATTTTCGACCACGGGCCTGGTGTTTGAGGCATCCCACGCCGCATACATCCGCCGGTTCTCGAGGAATTTTGTGAATCCCCAGTCACTCTCCTCCTTGGTGAACCTGTGGTGAGCGCTGTGATGGGAAAAGATTGTGGGATCGTTCGGATTCCAGAGTACCAGGGCGAACTGCACGCAGGAGCTCCAGTCCTCCGGGACCTCGTTCGCCTCGAAGCCATGTTCCAGGTATATCGAGCACTGGTCCACGTTATTGCCAAATGGGAAGAGTAATATCCGCCTGTACACCTGACATTAGCTTGCGGGACAGCTCCGGGCCGAACGGACATGGACCGTACCAAGGGAAGCCGCCAGCCTGGAAAATAGGACCGTGTTCCTTCTTATTCTGCGCGCGCCAGTTCTCGATCTCCCATGTGAAGACGGTGTCGGACAGGATCTTGGGCTCCTCGGCGAGAGGCGGTAGAACAATCTCTTTCATGGCATCATCTGTAGGAAATCAGCACCTCCTCCCCAACGTCCTCGTTCACAGCTGTCATGACACGCAGTGAGGACGTACAGTCGTCTGCCCTCGTGAGGTCCTGTAGCTGTTCTGCCTCTGTCTCGAGGTTGTCTGGGTTGATAATGGTGAGGTTGTCCTTCTCGGCGCCGTTTTCGGTGGGCTCGACGATGTGTTCCTCGGGGTCGACCATCATGTCGTTGGGGGAATGCATCTCTGGGTTGAAGGCCTCATCGTGCACATCCAAGTTAGCAATCTCGGCACGCAATGTTTCCCAGACATCATCCATGGGTGTAGGACTGGTTTCGTGTGAGGAGGAGGGAGTAAGCTGCACAGGGGAAGAAGGTGACGGCGTGGAGGGGGCCATGTGGTCGACGGGGCTAGATGCTGTCGCTCTAGGTGCATGGACGGACACCCAGTCCCGCTCAGGCGGACTGCTTCGGGTACGACGGGATCTCCTTCCGAACCTTCGAACAAGATGAGGCATGATGGAAGAGAGGGAGGAATTTCGAAGCGTAGTAGAGGTTGCCGCCCAGAGAAGAAAGTGTGCGAGATTGGTAGGGCGAGGCTATGGGACATCAAAGGCTTTGTGTGGAGGGGCTGCAAGAAGAGGAGGAGTAGTGTTGTTGCATGAGGATTGACATACCATCTTTGTGACAAGAACCGAGACCTGCCCTTGAGATGAGCCTCAAGAATTGCAAGTGAAGAGAAGGAGTAAGGAGGTGGTCGTTGCTGTCTTGTCCCAGACAGTGTCAGCAGCAAAGGCAGCTGCAACGGATGACTAGGTTGGGGTGGTGGTGATAGGTGCGGGCCAGGATTTGAGTGAGAAAGAGGTGCCAAGCCCAAGACACGCTGCAACAGGGTGAAGAGAGGAAAGCGAACACGCGTGTTTGGGCTGGCAGCTAAGACGTCACTGGCAAGGAATCAACAAATGATGACTCTCTGCTGTCAGTCGGATAGAGAAGGACACAAGCAGCAACAGCCAAGGTGGGTAGACGAGGGAACATAGAAAGTAAACAGCATCAAGGTACAGTCGCAAGTGCTAAAGTATAGAAGTGGCCCTGGTGGCAAACATGGAGGGTTTTTGGGGACTCACGATGCAAGAGACTTGCAGAGTAAGTAAGCCTAGGAATTGTGTGTAGTGTAGTGATTGTAGCCTAGCATTATTTGGCTGAGCACTCCGAGAAAAGTCGCTGAAGTGTTCCCACTGGGGGGGACTGGGCTGAGGCGAAGCTCATCCCTCTAACCCCAAACCTACTTACTTAAGCCTCTAAGCCATCACCCCTGTCACTGCCCCTCGATGATATGACGTTCTTGGCTTGAGACTAGAGTGACACTACTGACTTGGGAGAGTGAACGCAGCAGGTCTAGTAGTGTTCTGTGTATTTTTTGACCTCCTGATTTATAGCAGCACCTTCATTTCCTGCCTTTCTCCTGGACAATATGAAGAGTGCAAGTGTGCCCTAATCACATTGTCTGGCTCATGGCCTTCCTCTGACCCTAGGCACTTTTGAGCACAGTTAGAAAATCATGGAACCCTGTGTCTAGCAGAGGGTCTTTGTTGGCCAAGTAATTGAAGCTGGGGATATATTGCACCCGAGAATCATGGACTGACTGGGAGGATGAGGGTAGCAGAGTGGGAACATCATCAGCTGGACAGTTAGTGCCACAGCCCTGCTCTTCTGGATTTTCTTTGCTTCAAAAAACCGTGCGAGGTCTGGGGATAGGGCTTATTGAACTGCCGTTTGACTCTGTAGTTTGGTACATAGTCCAGTATTTACTGGGTACACTACGGGCTTGGTGGGGTAGTATTTCCCCTTCCTATACAGAGCTCCCCACTTTTTGAGCTGCAATGACTCCCAGGGGTCGAACCACCACCACAAGCAAATGCATCACTCCTCGGCTTGGCTTGGGTCTCAAAAGGGCCTCGAACCTGCCACATGCATACAGCACTTTACATTCTTGTGATTCCTGAAGAGGCTGCTGCAGAACACCCTAGACACCTTCTTTGTTCGATTTTCTCTTGTGACAAGAGGCTACGCTATGCTGTAACAGACCAGTTGTTCATATGGCACCGGCGTTGGAAGAATGTCGCGATTGGTGGGCCCAAGGGCATCAGATATGATGAGCCTGGGCGCGAGGAGGTTACATGCCCAGGATCCAGTCCAGGGTCTGCTGTGTCTGGCTTCAAGGACATCTGGACGACGGACTCCAGTGCCACACTTGCGACAACATGAGCAGACGCGTGGGGTGCATCACAGGTGGAGGGCTGTATCCATTCTGGATGAGTATGTCTTATCTTGTTTGCATAGGTCTTGCGGATATGGGCATGCGTAGCTTGCTGACTGTTTGCCTGAGATAGCTGGGTGAGCAAGGAGGCCAGGCCCATCAGCCTGCGCCAGCTTATGGTGTTCGGGCGCTCGCTGAACGAGCAGAGGCTCATTAGCTCAGCCAACTATGTGAGGACAGAGCTGCCGAGGCGGTACGTTCTCGTGCGGAGCGGCATTTGTGTGTAGCAGGGCGCGCATGTTTTGCTGACCAGACCCTGGCCTCAGGCTTGCGCATCGCATTCGGGACATGCAGACGCTACCGTACTGTGTCGTGGCGAACGAGCACTTCAACGATGTCTATGAGCTATACTATGAGGCCTTCGATAAGTTCAGGAGGGTGCCGGAGATTCGGTCCCTCGAGGACAACGACGCTTTCTGCGAGGTCATCAGTGACATGTTGAAGAAGCACCTGTCTGTGATCCCCAGGCTGGCCAACGGTATCCTGGAGACAAGTGCCGATGGTATGCTCCCAGCCAAAGAGTTGGACGGGTTTATGAATGCCATCCTGCGATCGGTGAGCACAATAATTCGAGATCTGTGCAAGATAATCCTCTGACGATACTCAAGCGCATATCCCGCCGTGTGATAGCTGAGCAACACCTCTCACTCACCGAGACCTTTCATTCGCCCACCTTCACACCCGGCGTCAAAGTACAAGAGACCGACTTCATCGGCAAGGTCTTCCTAAAGTGTAATGCCGCAGACACCGTCCGACGCTGTGGACGTGCCGTCCTCGAACTTGCCAGGTCTGCGTATGGAGAAGACGTCGTCCTCCCCGAGATCAACTTGTCAGGCCATCTAGATGCCAACTTCCCGTTCATCCTCAGCCACATGGAGTACATCACCGGTGAGCTGCTGCGCAACTCGGTCCAGGGCGTGATCGAAAGACAATTGCAAGAGGGCACAGGAAGGTCGAAGCCGCCGCCAATAGAGGTCACCATCTGTGAGTCCTCAAAGCACGTCGTGATTCGTGTCTCCGACCAGGGCGGGGGCATCCCGCGGGACGTCCTGCCATACCTATGGTCGTTCTGCAAGGGCCCACATAGCCAGCGCATCCTCTCCAACCTGACCCAAGTACCCATGATGGCCGCCACGCTCCAGGAGGTCCGTGTCGACGAGCCGCCAGAGAGCCGCCAGAGCAGCGAGAGGACGAGGCGGCGGCGGCCGAGCACCAGCTATGTGAGCTCACTGTCATCTCTGACGAGCAGGCCGCCGAACTTGAGGCTGGGCATGGGACTTCCCCTCAGCAGGATTTATGCCGAGTACTGGGCAGGGAGTTTGGAGCTACAGAGCCTGTGGGGCTATGGCGTGGATGTGTTTTTCCAGGTGTCTAAGCTGGGCAACAAGAACGAGCAGCTGCTCACAAGAGCCATGATGGATGCCGTGTAAGGTACCGGACTGGACAAATTTTCAAAGTGATAAGCATATGTGTGTTAGAACAACAATGTCAGTCATGGTTTTGATGGCGGAGCGAGCGCAGGAGCTGGGGCAATGTCGATGTCGGGGAGATGATACTTCATATTGAAAAGGGGCTCGGATGCATGTCTCATCCGCCTGGGATTCTATAGCACTCAAGACACGTTTCGAAGGGATTCAGCCATTCTCATTAATTGGTATCATGAAAAGTGACAGAAGATTACATGGTTACTGTAAGAATAAAGTAAGAGAGGCCTCGCAAACAATGGTCCTCGAGTGGAAGCAAAACGGCAGACCAGTAGGCATCAGCTGGCCCACATCGATTAGGACTCCCGTGTTCTCACCCGCTCGAAAATAAAAAGAAGACGACAAAAAGTTGTCGGATGAAGTTCCATGCCCTGCCTTCTGCTGACCGAGACGCAGACTCGACAGCTCGCAAGCAGGGCCCAAAGGCATATCCCAAATGGCTCACAGCTCCTTTTGATAGAAAACCTCCTCTGTGTGTGTGATGCCCGCCTGCCGGGCAACCGTGGAGTCCGGGTCGAATCAAATAACCCGGTTTTCAAGATGCTGACGCTGGGTGTGTCCTAAGCCGTCACCTCGTGGCCCTAACGACGACCGTGGCTGCGGACGGCGGTGCCCTGCATCTGCTCCAGCTCCTGCTCGAGGGACTTGATCTGTGCATGAGTCTGCTCCAGATCCTTGTTAAGACGGTCACGCTCGGCAATGAGCTTCTGCTCCCACTGTCTGAAACGCTGCTCCTCGATCTTGACCTGCTCGGTGAACCGCTTCCGGAGGGCCTCCTCTTCCTCCTTGTACTTGGGGTTGTCCAGCTTGCGCGGGCGCGCCTCGCCGAACTTGCGGGTCTCCATCTGTTGTGCACGGTAGGCCTCGTAGTGCAGCTCCTCGGTGGTGTGGATGAGGTCCAGCATGTGGGTGCGGATGAGGATGGAACGCAGCTTCTTGAAGTCGCAGTGCTCCTCGTTCTCAACCTCAGCAACACCCCAAGAGTATTGACGGCCCTTCACGATACGGCCGTCGCCAGTCTTGACGTCCTTCTCGGAACCGATGACGGCAAATGGCATGGCGGCCATCAGGCTGCGCGCATGCTGAGCAGCGGCCTCGTCGTCCTCCTCGACCGGGGGCTGGTAGATCTTGATGCTCTGGGCCTCGATGACAGCTCGGATCTAGCGACAAGTTAGCAAACAGGCCGATCCTAGAAACATGAGAGGCGAAAGGGGCGTGGCTTCATCCTCAACATACACGTTGCTTGAACTTGGCGAGGTCGCCAGGGCTAAGGGTATCGGCCTTGGCAATGACGGGAATCAAGTTGACGCGAGAGCAGAGACGCTTCATGACCTCAATGTCGAGAGGCTTCAGGGTGTGGCCTGTGGGCCGGATAAAGTACAAGCACGCGTGAACACGGAGGTCGATCTTGTCATTTCGGCGGGGCTGCTGCTCCTGAAGCATGTAGGACTCGTGCTGGTCGTCGAGGAACTCGATGATGGGCATCCATGAATCTCTGTTGTTGACGTAGTCACCGAAGCCGGGGGTGTCGATGACGGTCAGGCGAACTACACGGAGGTCAGTCTATTGTTCTCTTGCTGTGAAATGGCCCTCCTTCTCCCCCTTGTCCTGCTGTGCGACGTACCCTTGAAGAACTTCTCTTCCAGCTCGGCCTTTGTGATCTCGATCTCGACTGTCTTGTCGACCTGCTTCTGGTGCCTGCGCTTGTGATCGGCATAGTTCTTGATGGTCGTGGAGAAGAGGGTGTTGATGAAGGTCGTCTTTCCGAGACCAGACTCGCCGGCAACCTGTTGTGCTGGGTTAGGACCAAACCGTGACGCCCTGGTCGATGGCTTCAGAACGTCGCCTCGCAACTTACCATAATAGTGAAGGCTGCGCCCCTCTTGGCCACGATCTTGTGCCTCTGGTTAGGCAGCTATACGGTTTGTGAGTCAGCATGATAAAGATTCACGAGCTGCAGAGAACTCCTCGAAGGCTGAGCTCCCAGATTTTGCGTTTTCGACGGGAAAAAAGGGCGGAGACGTGCTCCCGGAGCTGCATACATTGGCAATGCCGATCGGACTGGCGCTGTTCTCGGCCATTTTGGGCGTGTTGGGAGGTCAGGCGGGTGCTGTAGATGGTCCAATTGATGATGGTTTGTTGGTCGTGTTGAGCACCAGAATGGAGCTTCGTCTTGCACTCGAGGTGAAAATCAGAAGTTGTCTCAGCAGCTGAACTGAAAGGAAGGGGCGGTTGCCTGTCGATTGTCAATTTGGCGGGAAAAGGTACGCGAAGATGGTCCAATTTCCTGACCACTGTTGGAAGAAAAGGGGTCACCGGCAGTCCCCAGCAATACCTTGTCGACGTGGACCGTGGGCGTGGTCCCTCGCAGGGGGGAGGTCTCTGCACTAACCCTCTAGCTGTGGAGTCTCGACGCACAGACCAAGCCCAAGGGAGCAAACCCAGCATGCACTACCTTACAGTACAACAAGTTTATTGCAGTCACTGTCTGTCCAGCATGTACCCACTGTTTAGGCCAACATTGTTGTCCCTCCCTACTATGTAGATTCCACCTGCTTTTGTCTTTGCTTTCCCAGATAAGATAAGGCCCATTAAATTTCTAGAATTTCCATCTTCAGAATCTCGACGTGTGTGTTTGCTCCAACAGGCATGGACAGTTCCCAAAGATGAAGACTGATTTCAAGTTCTCTAATCTTCTTGGAACGGTCTACAGCAGGGGAAACCTCCTGTTCAACCCAGATGGTACTCATCTCTACTCTCCAGTAGGGAACAGGGTGACTGTCTTTGACCTGGTCAAGTATGCGACACTGCAGATGAGAGAAGTGATTCTGCTGCGACAGACCTGCTGACGATCACTGGTTGTAGTAACAAGTCATATACCCTCCCATTTGCCCACCGAACAAACATTGCGAGGATAGGCCTTACACCACAAGGCAACCTCCTCCTCACAGTCGACGAAGATGGGCAGGCCATCCTGACCAATGTCAATCGCCGGATTGGCATATACCACTTCTCCTTCAAGGCCGCTGTCACCGCCCTCTCGTTCTCCCCTTCAGGTCGCTACTTCGCCGTCGGCCTTGGTCGCAAGATTGAGGTCTGGCATGTGCCGTCTACGCCCGACACCAATCCTGAGGGAGAGCTCGAGTTCGCGCCCTTTGTCAAGTACCACACACATACCGGTCACTACGACGTCGTACGGCATATAGAATGGTCAAGCGACTCAAGATTCTTCCTCACTGCGTCCAAAGACTTGACAGCAAGGATATGGAGCTTGACTGCTGAGGAAGGTTTTGTACCAACGGTCCTGTCAGGACACAGACAGGCCGTCGTCGGCGCGTACTTTTCGAAAGACCAGGAGGCAATCTATACCGTCAGCAAGGATGGCGCCGTCTTTGAGTGGAGATATGTCGGTCCCAAGCGCAAAGACGACGAGATGGATGAGGATGAGGACGAAGACGAGACCAGACTGCGCTGGAGAATTGTGAATAAGCACTACTTCATGCAGAACAATGCCCACGTCAAGTGCGCCGCATACCATGCCGACTCGAACCTCCTCGTGGCCGGCTTCTCCAACGGGATCTTTGGCTTGTACGAGATGCCAGACTTCAACCAGATCCACACCCTCAGCATATCACAAAACGATATCGACTTCGTCACGGTAAACAAGAGCGGCGAGTGGTTGGCATTTGGCGCCTCGAAACTAGGCCAACTACTGGTCTGGGAGTGGCAGTCGGAATCATACATACTGAAACAGCAAGGTCATTTCGATTCGATGAACTCGCTAGTATACTCACCAGACGGGCAGCGAATCATCACGACAGCTGATGATGGCAAGATCAAGGTCTGGGACATCGAATCGGGCTTCTGTATTGTGACCTTCACTGAGCATACCAGCGGCGTCACGGCCTGCGAGTTTGCGAAGAAAGGCAATGTTCTCTTCACATCCAGCTTAGACGGCTCAATACGTGCGTGGGACCTGATCAGGTATCGGAACTTTAGGACATTCACGGCGCCCACGAGGCTGTCCTGGTCGTGTATGGCCGTGGACCCAAGTGGAGAAGTGGTTGCTGCGGGTTCCCTTGACTCCTTTGATATTCACATCTGGTCCGTACAGACAGGTCAGCTTTTGGACCAGCTGGCCGGGCACGAAGGACCTGTGTCGTCTCTCGCCTTCGCGCCAAATGGTGGTCTACTGGTCAGCGGAAGCTGGGACCGCACCGCAAGGATATGGTCTGTCTTCGACAGGACACAAACCAGTGAGCCGTTGCAATTACAAGCAGACGTTATCGACATCGCTGTGAGGCCCGATTCAACACAACTTGCCATCTCGACACTAGATGGCCAGTTGACGTTCTGGTCCCTGTCAGATGCAGAGCAGGTTGCCGGCCTCGACGGGCGGAGAGACGCATCGGGCGGCCGCAAAATTGGTGATAGGAGAACAGCCGCAAACGTCTCAGGAACCAAGAGCTACAACAGCATCCGCTACAGCACGGACGGCAGCTGTCTGCTCGCCGCCGGCAACAGCAAATACATCTGTCTGTACTCGGTGACAACAATGGTTCTCTTGAAGAAGTTCACCGTCAGCGTCAACCTGTCGTTATCAGGGACACAAGAGTTCCTGAACAGCAAGCGCCTCACGGAGGCTGGCCCGGACGGTGAGCTGGACACACAGGGAGAAGCATCCGACCGGGAAGACCGCATCGACAAGTCCCTCCCGGGCTCCAAGCGAGGAGATCCATCTGCACGAAGAAACATGGCAGAGGTGCGCGTGTCCGGCGTTGCCTTCTCGCCCGCCGGAACCGCATTTTGCGCTGCTTCGACCGAGGGTCTCCTGATCTACAGCCTCGACAACACCCTCCAGTTCGACCCCTTCGATCTCAACATAGAGATCACCCCAGCAGCCACCCTGGCAGTGCTGGAAGACGAAAGAGACTACCTCAAGGCTCTGGTCATGGCGTTCCGCCTCAACGAGGCCGGCCTGACCAAGCGGGTCTTCCAGGCAGTGCCGTATCAAGACATACCTCTGGTCGTGGGCGAGATGCCTGTCGTCTACGTTCCGAGGCTGCTGCGCTTCGTGGCGGCCCAAACGGAACAGTCACCACACATCGAGTTCTGCCTTCTCTGGATCAAAGCTCTCGTCGACAAGCACGGCGCCTGGCTGACGGCCAACAGGGGCAAGGTTGATGTTGAATTGCGCGTGGTGGCGAGGGCCATCACGAGGATGAGGGACGAGATCAGGAAGCTGGCTGACGACAATGTGTACATGGTAGACTACCTCTTGGGCCAAGCCGGGAGCAAGAAGACTTCACAAAACGCAAAATCACTCGGCTGGTCTTCTGCAGGAGAGGAGGACGGTCAGAAGCTGCTCACTGCTGAAGGAGGTCTGGGCATGGCGGACCTTGTCCAGGAGGAGGAGTCTGAGGAAGAGTGGATTGGCCTGTAGTGACAGATGATGCATAGACCGTCAAAAGCTCGCGCAACTATTAGATACAGGTTCTCGATACCCTCCGAACAACACCTTTTCCTGAACCAGACCAGAAAGAAACAGACCCAATGCACACACTGGCACGATTCCCACCTACCTCACAATTTGGATTTGTTCGGGATGTCCTGCCACGCATGTCAGTTAGTATACTGTCTTTCCAGATGGCAGAGTATTCTCCTGCCATGACATAGCAGCACTCACATTCCAAGCTTCCTCGAGGCCTGTCGTCCTCACCCACGTCGCCCCAGGCGCCTCCACTGAGTCGACAATGAGATGATGCACCCTCATCCACAGGTCCTCCCCTTTCAACACCGGCCAGGTTCGATTCTCGTACTTCTTGGTCGTCTCCTGGCATATGACAGCCGCGCGCGCCAGTTTGATGGCATGCCCGTCGTCTTCGGCAAAGTTGTGCAGACGAGACATGATATCTACAGGCAGGACTATGGTCAGTACCTGGAGGTTGAAAACAGATCGATCTTTTTTTTCTTCTGCACTCACCTGCTACTGAGGAATTTCCGGTCTTTCTGGGCTGGTATGCCTTGAGCTCATCAAGCGTGAGGTCAGGAACGCCCCGGGCGGCGTACTGAATGAGATCGTACCGAATCTTCCACTCCAGGAGGCGGGCTTTCACCTCGACTGGTATCCAAGGCTGAGCGTTGATGGTCAGGAAAATCGGCGCGGAGTTGACATGATGACTATTTTGTTTTGATGTTTGTGTATATGTAAGCATGTCTGTGTAGCGATTCTGGCGTCATCTGTCAAGGAAAGGGGGACCAACTCACATCAAGAAGAAGTCAAACTTGTTATACTTGTTGGCATGGAAACTGGCCGCCGCCGCCACGTACAGACTCGCATCAAACATCTCGGCCGTTCTCTCCTCCAGGTCCTCCGGCCTGACCTTGACCTTGCTGAGGACCCTCATCATCTCCTCGGGCGCCCTCTTGAGCACCCCATCCCGCACCTTGTTGTCATCGGCCATCCTCACCGCGGTCCGCAGCTTCTCGTCCGCCCCCACCTCCTCAAATAGCGTCACGATGCGCGGCATCTCTCCCTCCTCCCCGTACGCCGCATCCGCCTTCTTCTCGCTCTCGAGGAGGACCTCCTTGAAGTTGGCCTCGTGCACACAAGCCTGCGCCAGAGCCTCGGCCACAATCGCCGGCTGCGCCCACTCCATGCCGTACATGAGCTGGATCAGCGGGTGCAGGAACCCAGCGTACAGGCGGACCAGCAGGTCGTCTGCGGCCTCGGTCCCTGCGAGTGCGTACTCGGACAGCACGGCCTCCCACCCCTTGACGTCCATCTCGCGCTGGAAAAAGGCCAGGAAATCCGCATAGTGCTGCTCCCGGCCGAGGTAGCGCCGGGCGTGGTCCCAGGTCTGGAGGTCCGTGACGACATCGCTGTGGAGGGGCTGGGTGGGACGCTGGTAGGTGGTGTTGTGGTCGTAGCTGTTCTGCAGGACGGCGGGGGAGGCGCCCGTGCCGAAGAGGGAAAGGACCTGGTGGACGAGCTGGAGGGAGGAGGAAGGAAGGAAGGAGGAAGACCGAGTTAGAGGGGTCCTGCACCTAACCTTACAGGGGAGCTGAAGGGGAAGGGTTTGCTTTTGAGCCTACGTACATGGTTATGAAACCCCATGTTGTTGAAAAAGACATGGTGTTTCTGTTATAAGTTGTTAATTTTTCTATTGCCGTGCTCCTTATCGAGTATCTTTAACAATCAAGGGTTCTGCTTGCCTCGAGATCATGCTGGAGGAGCTCAGAGGCCTTCTTGGCCGAGTCATCCGCCTGCTTGATCTTCCAAAGACCCGTGTGCTGGGCATCGATCTGGATCTTCTGGGCCGTCGCCATATTGATCGCGCGTCTCGACGAATACTGAGTTGTGAGGTCTGGCTTAAGGATTTGTATTCTCCTGCCAAAAGTTGCGAGTGACATTCGAGGATGACCACAATGGCGGATCTGATCGAAGGCGACACTTTGAAATGGATTCATTCCGGAAAGGCTGGGTGGATAGATGCCCGGCCACCGTGTACGGCTTTTGTAGGAAGGGGGAGTTGATTCGCCGCCCCAATCATCATCGTCTTGAGCATCGTCAGGTGGAAGTATTTCTCCAACTAAGTATGTACCATCCAAGTATGTCACAAGTCTCTCTAGTAGCGCAGGGTGGCTAGTTCGTTTCCCGATGTCTACGTAGGGGGGAACAAATCCGCTGTCTCCAACACGCACAAACGAGCCGGCGGACATTAGCAATACCTAAAGGGCGAGGGAGAGCGAGGCTGACTACGCATTTGTCAGATCGGTCTACTTTGGACGACAACGGAGTTTATGACCAGCAACGGGGTTCCTTGACAGGGCTTAACTACAAAATTGGCAGTGAGCGAGCCAGTAGGATCGAAATAGATGACGATTAATGTACGTAATCTGGGGACTCCCAAGACAAGTCATTTGTAAGGATGTGTGTGTGTGTACCATACATAGCATATTGTGTCTTGAGAAAAAGGCTACTGTAGAGGTCGCTCTGCGTACTCAGATCCGAGGGTGGCCCTGATGGGGAGCTGGAGGTTCCGAAGTGCGAGGCCAGGTGCGCCAACTGGATGGCCCTGAATTGTCAGCAAGCGCCTCTTTGGTCTCATCCCCGATTTCTTGGTGGATGTGTGCTGCCAATTGGGATTACCTCATTCTGCATATATACTTACCTACTGTGGTGCCAATATGTACCGAGAGGGAAGGTAGTCAAGGTCAAAACGCAGCGTCAAGGCGGAAACAACGTTCCTCTGCTGACATGCTCCTTGTATACGTACTGCATTATCATAGCAAGGTTCACCGCCCGAATTCGCAGACGAGACCTCGCAAGACGCAAAAAACACTGCAGATGTGTTGCACCAATCCGGCTCTCAAGGCACGGCTGGCAGCAGATATCATTATTCTATCACCACCTTGGATACGCTCGCCACGAGCCCAAGTCTCACCTCCCAGTCCTCAGATCTCAATCCAGCCGCAAAGCGCCAACGGGGTCTTTCCGGAAAATCACCTGTTCTTCATTCGCCCCTATTTTGCACCAGCAAAAACAAGAACGCCAAATTCCCCAATGGACATTCCATGTCCCCTCATCTACCTCGTAAGGCCATTTCTTTTTTCTGTTCTTTCCTTAGCAAGTCGTCCTTGCGGAAAGACCCTACATTTTGCGCCGAATCTCATGCCATGCTTTGCGTGGAAGTTTGTGGTCTTCTTGTCTTGAACATAATCCCGTGACTTCGGCCGTCCTAATCAAGAACCCCCTCCCTTGTTTTCATTTTGCCCTTTACCGATCTTCAATGAGACCTTTGCTGGTATCCTTGTCGTATCCAATGATCCTGGTGAGGTAATAGAATCTGTGGCGCTCGTTAGCCGTTTCCTATTCTTTTTCCTTGTTCTGTTTTCTTCTGCTTCTTCAACCATGGACCGGTCTGTCCGTCGCGGTGGGAAACTACTCACTTCTCCAGGTAAATCTGCTGGTCTTTGACATCCTCAAACTCCTGCTGGCACTCCATCCACGCTTTCGCCCTGTTCTTCGGTATGGTCTTCTTGACGGTCAACTCAAACTTGCCCGTGACGGGCCTGTGATCCGACACCCGGACCTCATGCCTCCTGTAGTCGATCTGCCGTATCCTGCCGTTGCCGCGGAACAGCAAGCGGTCGCACCACGCAGGGCTGCGCTTCTTCTCGCTCGAGTCGTAGTTATCTGTGCCCACGTCATATTTGTATGTCGGCGCAAATGTGATCGGCATCTCCTCGAAGAAGCGTAGCTTGAAGTCGGGTTTGCGGCGCCGCGCAACCAGGAGCTGGTCTCGGTCGAGCAACTTGGGGAGATTTCCCTGCTTCACGGCCATGACCACTGTGTCGCGGCTCATGGTGTCGATGCGGTAGTTCAGATCTCCATTAAGGATGACGAGCTCGTGGTCGAGGATCATGGAGCCATCGCCACCGCCTGCGAAGCTGTCGATGCAGATGTTGGGATCCCGCTCCGGGGGCATCAGGCTGGCTTCGAGGATGGCAGTGATGTCGTTGTTGCGGCTCTGTGCCTGCGTCTGACCCGCTGCCAGGTGACAGTTGAAGAAGCAGAGTGAGGTGTCATCGATCAGGAAGCGCACGACGATCCCGCCCTTGTTCCCGTGCAGGCCGCCCATGCCTCTTTTGACCTCGGCAGTGTTGAGCTGCGTGATCCGATCCCTCACGTCGGCCTTGACAAAGATGCAGGTGAAGAGACCAACCATGTGGATCGTCTGCAAGAGATGATACAGAGTGCCAGGTATGTAGTCGTCCAGGCTCCTGATCAGGAAGTCCCTCCAATCTCTGTACTGGTGACTCATGCGCTCCTGGTCTGACTCTTTCTTCTTGGATCTTAGGAACCGCTTTGCGGTGGCGGTCTTGTCCTCCAGGTCGACAAGCTCCTGGAAGCCAAAGATCAGTATGTCCGGAGCATCGCTGGTCTGCAACAGATTCTGTATAAAGACCGAGTCCGCATCCGAATATCTCAGGCTGTTTGGAGTCGACGCCCCAGCGTTCCATGTCATGATCATGGCCCTCAGCGTGTCGAATTGGCAGTACTGGACGTCTTTCGCCTTCATCTGCTCTTCCAGCCAGTCCTCCTGAAGCATGCCGTCCCACACCTTGATCGTGTTGTCGCCGCCGAGAGAGAGAACTTGGTGGCGGCCCGATTGGTAGCAGCCTGATCGGTCGGCGATGATCTTGATGATGGGGTTGTCGTGGGCCTGCCACTCCTTCTTCACAACCCAGGGGCTCTGTGTAGCATCGTAGACGTACATCCTGCCGTTGCTGGAGCCCGCCCAGATGTTGCCGCACGACCCCTGCAGCGAGTTGATCTTGAAGGTACTGATGTTCAGCAGTTCCAGGCACGTGTAATCCGTTTTTGAATACACGCTGATCTTGCCGTCACTGTGACCGAAAAACACCTTGTCAGGCGCTGACGGGAGGAGGCAACCCGACGTGATCTCGCCAGCACTATCCTGAAACAGCGATCGGAGGAGGACCTGAAAGGGAGCTTTGCCGTCGAGGGTCGGAAAGAAGACACGAATCTCCTTCCCGGTTGCGTGCCACAGGTGATCACCAACAACCATTGAGAAGGAGTGCCCCTTGGGAACCCGGAAAGACTGGTCTGGGCGGTCCGTCATGTCAGGCACATGGTCGTCCTTTGCCGCCCAGATATGTAGGGTGCCAGCATCGTCCAGTGTCCATATCTCGTTGAAGTGTCGATAGATCTTAATGACTTCGTTGTGAACGTGTGCTCCGGGTCGTGTGGCGACAATGGCTGAGGTCTCGATGTCCACCTCCATCAGGTCGCCATTATTATTGCCTATCCATAGCCTCTTGCCCTCCTCGTCCACATTTGCCCCTGGCTTGAAGGCCACGGCAGTCGCCTTGAGCCCTTCTCCGTGCGCAAGGCTCATGAGCAGCTCGCCGTCCCTCAAGCTCCAGACCCTGGTGAGATGACCCGAGGCACAGACTCGATCACCACTCACATCGAAATTTCGTGGATCTGACTTGGTCATGATCTCATGCTGCCCGTGTTTTATATAGGGAGGTCTGCGATTCACATTCGAGGCGTCTGGGTAGCCTACGGTGGCCACGCCAGCTGATTCTGCAAGCCTGGCGGGCGCAACCGCACCAGCATCCCCACGCGGTTCGCCGAGGGGCGCAGGGGATGCTGCTGCCACCGCCTGTCTCGACTCTTTCCACGCTGCATTTTTATGGGAGACAGTATTTGACCTGCCTTGTATTGGCCTGCTAGGGGACGGATTTCTGTGGAGAGGTGTAGAGACCGTTCGCTTCTGGTTTGGCGCAGGTGACGGCACTGTTATTGGGGCTGGCGTTGAGACACCTGGTCTCGGGGGCCTTGGTGGAGGTATCTTCGCAAAAGACGCAGACGACTTCTCGGACATGGCGGATATGGTGCTCAGTGGTCTGGCTGGCAGTGCCGGCTGCTGCACCTCCCCAGTGATGTTCGGTGTGAGCTGTCCCTTGGCGGACCCATTCAGGTCGGCCTCCTTTTCTCTCCGTCTACCTGCAGTCGCTGGATGTTGGGGCGGCGGCGCGGTGAAACCGATCTGGAGAGTCCTGGCTTTGGGCACTGGGTCTTTTGGTGGCCCCGGCCTCCTAGGCAACGCTGGCGGCGACTCCTCGCCCATGCTAGCAGAACCGCTGCTAGGGGGGCTGCTGAAGGGCGAAACTCTATCCGAGAGGTTTGCTCTCGCGACGTCCACGGTCCCATCTGCCATCCATGACCTCCTCTTGGTGCCAGGGTTGTCCAGGCTGGAGCGAGGGTTGTCCTCGCGCTGTCGCCGCAGCTCTGCAGACCGCCGGGGAGGGGGCGGCGACGGAGGCCTGAAGGCTGGTTTTTCGGCTGGGGACCTGCCGCGATCTGAGCCTGGCGGACGGGTCGGGATCTTGAACTGCTTCCCAGGGCTTGGTGTTGTTGCCGGCTTGACGACATCGTCTGGGTTCAGTAGGTGCTGGTCGTTCGAGGGGAAGGCGGGGGATGGGGCCTTGGGCGGAGAGAGGGGGGGGCTCGACGTTGAGCTCGGGAGCCTCGAGTTTCGGTCGAGGCGTCAGCGGGGGAGGGAAAGGCGCTGCGCGCAGGGGATCGCTGGGGCAGGCCGTTCTCCTTGGGAGCGGGAGGCGCGAGGCCGGGCCTCTTTGGAATCGGCGGCGCCTCCTTTGCGGTCGCGGCTAACAGGGAGTCTCGAGGACGAGGGTTTGGGGACGTGTTTCGGCTTGACGGCTGCGTGGGCTGGGCAGGCTGTGGTGGCTGGTCCTTGCCCATATTCTCGAAATGCGACAGGAGGGAGGAGACGGGTTTCTGTTGTGTCGTCAGTAAACCTGCAGAGCGCCCAGATCTGTCGAGGCACAGGGTAGGACACATACAATAGAGGAGCCATCAGGCCCTCCCTCGCCCTGAGGAGTTGCCATGGCTTGGTGTTGATGTCGTGGTGGTGGTGGTTGTCGTCGGTCGCTGAGGAGGAACACAAGAGTGAGGCAATGGTGGGGATTGGGCTGCTGCAGGGCCCATCACTCCCAACAGGAGCGGTGACCCGTGGTTGACATGTGGCTCCGCCAGGACAAGATAATCGTTAGTATCGAGTGACGCGTGTAGCTGGTGTCACCAAAGAGCAGAAGACAACATCTAAGAAAGAAAAAAAAAAAGCAAAGAAAAGAGAAGAAAAGAAAATAAGGGGTTGGCTCAGAGCTGTTTACGCAGTGTACTCAGCTGTGGTTGAGGAAAGAAAGAAGGCTCAGGCCTATAGAGGAGTGGCAGTATAGGAGGCCTTTACAAGGTTTGTCTTTGCTGGGTGTCACTCTGATGGCCTCCTCTGAGTGTGCAGTGGTGCAGCGTGGTGCAGTGCAGCGCAATGCTGGTGGCCTGGTCCACATTCATAGGTACAGTACAGGCGCTGGTATGAACTGGGCTGTGCTGTTTCTGATTGCGTCACAGGCTCTCCATTCTAGAGGCCTAGAGCTGCTTATTTCTCCGGGAGGGGAATCGCTTTCTATTTAGGGACTACACAACCCAGTTGTGTGTCTGTAGAACTGCAGCCCCCAACTACAGCAACACAATACTAAAAAAGAAGGTAAATATCTTGCCAGAAACTGCTAGGATGTTGATTCAGAGCAAACAGGCCATACACGCCTTTTCCTGCCATGTAGTGCAGTTTGTAGCGTGCCTTGTATGTACTTATGAGTACCCCCCAGAAAGCCTCTGGCGCCATTCCGTCTCACGCCTCTCTTCTACTAAGCTTAGGCCACTCACTGGTTGGTGTGGGCCGCACTGGAAACCCCTACTATATTGAAAAGCTAGCTTATACTTGTAACACTGTGTAGTGCAGTGCAATCTGACACCTGCCTGCCCTGACAAGCTGATGATATCAATTTCTTTGTCATCTTTGCATGTTTGAAGTTGGTAAATGTTTCTAACAAAACATTGTTATAATAGAATAAGGTTGGCTTGGCAATGTCCAGGCGTGCCAGGGCGTGCTTTTTACAGTAACTGCATTCCCTTCTGATCGTTAATTTTAACTAGCGGAACTTTTGGAAATTGCCTTGGTGCATTCAGAAGGCGGTCGATGTGACCTGATACATCTGAAAGCGTATATACTATGGTAGTATAATGTGGTAGTACTCCCTGAGGAACCCCGGTGTGTTGTCTCCTGAGCTCCATCAGGCATGGCCCCGCAAATGGCAACCGTCAATGTGCTTTCTTAACATTATCACTTTGATTAGCTGTGTTGCCAGAAAGGGCATACAGCATATATGTACATAAACAGCCTAAGAGAAAAGTCACAAAAGAATGAAACCCATGATGGCAGGTGTGATCAGAAAAAAAACGAGACAGTCTGAGCCTTAGGAATGCATGACGAGGCAGACATTTTGTACCACCAAGTCTTGTTCCTGACCTTCCGATAAGAGATTGGGGGGAGGGGGGGAGGGCAGGCAATGCGGCAAGGTGGGGCGGGGATTTTCTTGACACCTCGGCGCTAGTATAGAGCTCCAAATTCCCGCCGCCAACTGAAAGCACTCAGTTATTCCCCAGCTTCACTCGCCTAAATAGACGTCACTTGGGCACACACACAAAACCATATCATCCTTTGCTTCAAGGCCATCAACAACATCTCTATTCTCTTCAAAAACCTCAGATCTGAGTACCTCCTTACTGTTGCCAGTCAATTCAGTCTACCCTTCAGCTAAAATGAACACGGTGGGTTTCCCAGAGCCATTTCCAAATCGTACGATCCTTTTGATCAATTTTTTGTACTGACGGCAATTCCCGAACAGGTCAAATCTTTCTGGTGCGCAATACAGCCATGGGCAAGGTGAATGAGAACCGTTTCCTGGCTGACAGAATACCACTTGTAGGCTGGGCTGGGGCTCTCTCTGTGTTGGTAAGACCATCCGATCGTAATTAATTCGACCACCTCATCTAACAGCACGTCCTCCGTAGCCGGAGCTGGCGCATACGTTGTCGCCAAGCGCAGCATCAACGCCGACCGACAGGCCCGTCTTGAGGAGCAGCGGAAGAAGAAGAGCATGATCGACTCACTCGAGTACGGCGCCGATGTACCTTCCCAGCCCGGCTCCTCACACACGATGGGAGGTGGTGTAGGCCCTCGAAACGGAGGCGAGCCGAACATGGACCCTGTAGGATCGCCGAGTAGGGAACAGTGCGAACCCGCGCCGACGAGGCATGCACCGACTACAGAAAAAGAACGTGTTCTAGAGAAGAGCAAATATGAGAGCTCGACCCCATTCCGGAGCAAGAAGGGTGATCGATTCTCGGATATATGAGGGAACGGCTTAGCCGCCGCTGGACAACACACAGTCGGTGATGTTCAGGAGAGGATCAGAAGCTTGAGTATCGGCTGTTCTCAAATGGTTTCCAAAAAGCACGGAAGGTGTACATGCCGATCATGAAGTACTTGAGGAAGGCTGCAACCCAGTGAGGTCCATCATGAAGTCGGGGGGGGGGGGGGTCGGCTAAATATCCTGGCTTGGAAGGCCAGCTGCTGAGCCATCTGCGCAACGGCTGTCTATGTACAATATTTTTTTTTCTCCTTTTAGGTATGCCAGGGAGAATGATCATATGGCTTTCCACTTTCTCCCCTCATTATAGCAAATTGACAGGCGAGCCTCATACCATACGCAAGTGTCTATGTTGAAATGGCGCAAGAAACTGTACAATTGACCAGATACCGTCCTCTGGATGCCGGTCACTGATTGATCTGAACTTTGAGACTCTACGGTGAATCGCTTTGGACGAAAGGCATATGAAGGCAGAGGCAAGCTGGGCCAAAGGAGATACGAATTGAAAGAACATGTGGTCACGATTGGAACGATCCTCTTTGGAACGGTGTGTTGCCGGAGCCTCCCTGTCAGAGGGTGGTGTCAAAGGCGCCGGCCGGCCGGTTCTAGTGCGCGGCCCCACCCGGTCTAGAATTTAGGCCATCCCCAGACCCCTGGGATCTTTTTGCTCCAGCTACCTGGTTGTGTTAGCTCTCTCAGGTCAAGTTCTTGGAGAATGTAAAGCCTCCTCTACATCTTTTGCATTGCTCGAACACTTCTCCCTTCCCTCTCGCGGGGCACCAAGCCTGCGCACATGACAGCCTCACGTGCTTGATTGTCGCCTGCGCCCCTCCTCTACCTGGGCAAGAAAGGCACACACTCCAGCCGCCTATTACCCCTCGAAGTCAGTCGTGCCAACCATGGCCGCCGCGCAGCTCACGATCGCAAAGGCCAGCCTCCTCGCGTCCCTCCTCAAACCCGACGTCGACGCCGCCCTGGCCCCGTGCCCCCGCGACGAGATCGAGCAGCTGCACAGCCTGCTTAGCGCCGCCGTCGCCCAGTGCTCGCCAGCCAACGTTCAGGTTTGGACCACCACCGCTGCTCCAATGCCGCACCATCTCTGTTGTCCCAGAGATCTAGACATGTGCTTATATTCTTCTCTTGCCCGCTACAGAAGTGCAAGCAATGGATGCTGAAACATCTGGTTCGGTCGCCCGCAAGGGCGGCAGCCTTGGGCAAGTATCTGCTCGCCCTTGCCAACACACAACAACACCAGTCTAGCGACGGTGACGTCAAGAATGGAACCGCATCCAAGCCGTCCGCGAAGAGGAGGAGACTACATCTGCTTTACATCCTCAACGACGTCTTCTTCCATGTCAAACACCGTACACAGAACCGAAGCTTCCTCGACCAGCTTGCACCACTCCTCCCTGCCCTCTTCAAGAGCGCTGCGGCTTTCACCGATGCTCCCAAGCACGAGAAGAAGCTGCAGCACCTGATCCAACTGTGGCAGCAGCAAGAGTACTTCCCAGACCCGCTCGTCGATCAACTGCGCGCAGCAGTCGCAGAGGGGCCCAAGGCCACAGAGTCGGAGGCAGGTGGTGGGGATGACGCACAAAAATCATCCAAGGCTTCGTCAGCCTCCAGACGAGGGGCGCCCTACATCCTCCCCTCCATGCACGGCGATCCCTCCGCGCCGTGGTATGACCTTCCCGCCGCAAACTGGCTCCCGGTCATCGAGCCGAACTCGACGCGACCCATGAACCCCTCGATGATCAAGCCGCTACAGCTCGCAGGCGGACCTGCCGACAAGAACCTCGTCGACGCCGTGAAGAAGCTGCTGGGCGATGTGGACAAGATCTACGCCAAGGATGTGCAGCTGGATGCGGACGCCTCGTTGCTGAGTATCAGCCAGATGGGCGAGATCATTGAACGGGACGAGATGGGTGATATCGTCAGTGGTGAGACGTACTACGGCTGGTCAAGGGCTTTCTGTGAGAAGATGAGGGCGAGGCGGAAGAACGGCGATGCTATGGACGTTGATGACGACGGCAGAGGCCAGAGGGGCTCATCACGCTCAATCAGCCGCAGCCAGTCACGGAGTCGTGGCAGAGACTGGGATCATCTGGCGAGCAGGAGCTCATCTCGACCAGTCCCAAAGCGACGTCGGATCTCGAACTCGCCGAATCGAAGCCGGAGCGGGGACCAAAGTCGAAGCCGATCAAGGAGAAGAGACGCCAGCTGGAGCAGATCCCGCAGCAGGCGCCGGCACCACAGCAGCCGACGCTCTCGCAGCTACTCCCCTCGCTCTCAATCTCGGTCTCGCTCCCCCTCACGCAGCCCGTACTCACCACCCCGAGCACTTGGCTTCTCCGCCAACAATGCCACGCCAGACAACTTTCCACCACCTATCTTCATTCCAACAAACCCTTCACATCAACAATTTCACCAACCACCTCCTGGCCCTCCCAGTTTCCTCCCCGCACCCCACTTCGCACCAAACACCGGCGGCGTGCCCCCTCCGCCTCAACCCAGCTTCGACCCTTGGAATGCGCCGCCGCCGCCGCCGCCCCCTCCACACTACCAAGGCCAGTGGCCTCCTCCCCCGCCCCACGGCATGCCACCCGCCGGATCTGGTCTGCCACAGCCCACAGCCCAGGGCTGGTTTCCACCGCCTAATAACGCTGGGATCGCGCCTCCGATGCCGCCAGTGCCCCCGCAAGGAGGATGGGCCGGTGGTTGGGCACCCCCACCCCCGCCACCGCCTGGACCACCACCATCGCAGCAGCAGCAGCAGCAGCAGCAGCAGGGCGGTGGCTATGGCTATGGCTATGGTGGTCTGGGCGGACGGGGGGAACGGCGGGTATAGAGGCAGAGGGGGCTATAGCAGGGGCCGGGGCTGGTGAACTTACTGAGTGGAAGCTAAAAATTCTGTAGATAAGATGAGATGACGGTGTGGGCCGGGTGGTCAGCGAACCGAAATGATCTGCATCCTCAATCATCGTTGTATTCAATAAGCCTTAAGTGGCGCTAGATTAAGCAAAACAATAGAATGATCCGACTTGAAAGGGACAAAAACCCAACAACGTATCGTGTCCATGTAAGAAAGGGAATAGACACTGTGAGACCGACACCAACATAGGGAGATCACTGTTTTGTGTGTGTATATGTGTATGCGTTCCAGGAGTTTGTCCCCGCCCCCCCTTCTCTGCCTCTCGCCTAGAAGAACAATTGAGTACGCCGTCTTTTACCCTAGACTCTGACGGTATTTCTGAAAGAATTGGTCGTTGAATAAGAAAAGAATCTGTACAATAAAAAAAAAAAAAGAGGATTTCCTCCCTGCTCCAGCTTAACTCATCGTTCCCTCAAAGGACCGTCCGTGATCCCTCTTCTCCATGGACAGGTAGAAAAGGCCCCTCCGTACCATGGAAAACCCGCCCTGGTTTCCTCCCGTCTTTTAAAAGGTCGCCCCGTATCCCATGTCGACTTTCCCTGGCCGTCAATCTTCATAAGAACCATACTAGGCTTCCTCGCAAGAAAGCAATCGGTGTAAACATCAACTAAAGGAACAACGCTCGCTATGGTAAGACGCATTCAGCGATTGTCGAGCCCGGCCAGCAATAGAGGCCATGCATGCTTGAATGATGTTCACCACGCTACCTCTCTCTTCTCCTCTCTTCATCTCCAAACTAGCCCTCAGTCCCAAACTCCGTCTGTGCGTAAACAGCCTCGCCCACGAGAGCAGGTTGAGTCAACATAGTGCCTCAAATCCTTGCGCTTGTCTCGCCAGTGGGCAATGGCCACGTCCCCAACGACAACCCGGCGAGCCTCGGGAGCTTTACGTTCTTAACCATTGCCCTGGCTGGGGTAGCAACTGAAGGACGAGAAATTATCATCGTTGGCTTCTTGCTGAGCTCACAGAGTCTTGCCTCTCGTGCATGACAGGGCGGTCCTGCAGTCTCAGAGAATCAAGCCTCTTCTGATTGTCTTCCGTGCCGTCGTTGTCCGTTGCCGAATGCGCAGCCTTCCCGTTCATCTTTTGCTTGTTTGCCAGCTCCTGAATCGCGGCCCACTTGCGCTCTCTCTGGTTCTCCCTCGCAGCAGCGCTATTCTGATGCTCAGTGTACTCCTGGGAACAGTCATCAAAAAGCTGGGGGTTGATCTCCATGAAGAGCTTCATGGCGTTGTAGACCATGCCGTGGATTGTCCTGCACACTTATTAGCATATGGGCCCAACGAGCCAACAAACAGGCGGGGCTTCTTACCGGTTCCAGTGGCCCTTGGAGTTCTCGTACAGTGGTGCGAACATGATGGGAAGGATGATCTCCACGTTGTCGCTGACGAGATTACAGAAGTACTCGTTGTTCCAGAAGTACAGAGCACGCTCGGCAACCTGGAAATGCGGGCTTGCTACCGACTTGGCCAGCTGATGGAACAAGGGCTCCTGAACCTTGGCAAACTCTGCAGGGTCCATGACCTCGAAGATGTCCTCTACCTCGTTCAGAAACATGACCTCCTTGGTGCTGTTGACCTTGGGCCAGTATCGCAGGAGGCCAAGCACCACCTCCTCTGTGAGGGACGCATCCTTCTCCAGGAACTGGACGATGCAGTAGGCGAGTTGCGGATGATACATACTCAGGCTCTTCGCTTTGTGCAACGGTATCAGGGTGCGGGTCAGGAACAACTTGTGCTCCTCCTTCAGGGGAAGGGCGAAACCATTAATAATGGATCCGAGGATCTCGAGAAGTTCGGCAACCCCGTTGAACCTCTCCGTCTCGTACACGAAGTGGAAGAAGACATTGTTGATCGACCTGCGTATGAAGCTTCGCAGGTTGAGGAACTTGCCGTATATCCGGTGCAGGGTCGTCTTTAGGAAATCTCTCTCGCGAGGGTCTTCCGAGTCAAACAGCTCAAGGAGGCGGAGGACAAATCCGTGGTCAATATAGGCCTTGGCAATATTTGTGTTAAAATCTTGACTCTCGATGAAGCGCAAGAAGAATTCGTAGACGACCTGGATGTGCGGCCAAGCGACCTCCAGGACGGGCTCGTCCTCCTCCGGGTCAAAGGCCTCGCCTTGTGGGTTCATGGGCGGGGGCAGAGGGCGGAAGAGGTTCTTGGAGAACATTTCGACGACTCTTGGGTACATCGGCTCGGTGATGACCTGCCGGTTATTAGCGACATAGTCGAGCAGCTCGTGGAGTGCCAGCCGCTTGATCTCCTTGGATTTCATATCGCCGCTGGCGTCGTTGAAGTCGAAGATGACATTGCACTGATCGATCTTCTGCATGAAGAGCTCTTGACGACGGTTGGGTGGTACTTCGTGAAAGCCGGGGAGCTTCTCCAGCTCGCGGTGCGGAGAGATATCGAATCGAGATGAGTGCTGGCGCTTGGGTGTCCTGAGACCCTCAGGGACGTCCTTTGGTGTGGACGCAAGGCGATCGAATATCAAGGACTTCTGGCCGGCCTTTGGGGGGCGCAAGGTCGTGGGGCATCGTCTCGGCAGCGCCAGGTGGAGGAACATGCTGTCGTCAGAGAACCATGTCAGCCTTGTCGCATAGCTTGGAAGGGGAGGGGTTCTTGGGATGGAGCTCACAGGTGCACTTGGGCTGATGATGACTGTGGGCGGCAGGGTGCCGCGCTGGGGTGCAGCTCCATTTGCAGTCTGGGGCGAACCGCCAGCAAATGCGCCGGCTCCCTGAGCAGAGGTCATGTTGCTGAGGGGTGACTGCCCTGCGGCGCCTGCACCGCCTTCATTTGATCCAGCACTGTTCGGAGGGAGAGGCTTGTTCCGGATATCGTTGAGAGTCGACGTGGATGACGAGGGGGTGATGGTTGGAGAGTTCTGGCTAGCGGAGCCACTGTTGGGGGAAGCGGTACCGTCTTTTGAATCCTTCTTCTTGGAGGACTTGCTCGAGTCCTTCCCGCGCGAGAGCTGTAGTCCGGGCTGTCATTAGCGTGTCGCGGGCGGTCTGACTTGGAGGGTACAGCAGAAGCGCTACAGGAACGCAGCAGCTGAAGCTCAAGTCCAGGGCGCGTGGGCTCACTTACGACTCTCTGGCTGAAGCGCTTCATCTTTGAAGACAATTGCTTCTCTGCTAAAGATAATCAGTAACGTCACCGCCAGCGGTTTGTTCACGTCGTGGCAGGACGGACCGTGTGTTAGGTGGAGGGTGAGAACGAAGGAGGAGGGGGGGGGGGGGGCAGCGAGCAATCCCGGCCGCGGGCGCACCAGGCTGGCCAGGAATGCGATTGTTGGACAAGCTTATATCCAGTGTTCGGGAGCTGTGAGGTGAGCGGAGGAGGGGGCGAGGGCAGTGGGCGATAGGTGCTGGAGGACTCTCTCTACCTGTTCAACCTCGCAGAGCAGCAGGGAACGGCGGTAGCAGCCTTGGGCGACGGATCAAGGGGTTTTGGTCCACGTCCAGGCCAGTCTCGCTGTTTTGTCCCTCGAGGGAGCTGATGATGCTAATGTATGACGGGTAGGGCGGCAGGCGTCAGAGCGGTGCTCGAGAACCAATTCGCCAGCCAGGAGGTGGGCTGATGGGCGGCGAGGAGACCTTCGGTGACGACGATGCGAACGAAGCTCGATCCAGAGGTCAAAGGCTCGGAGGAGTGAGGTCGTGATTCAAGGAAGGGTCGGCGACAGGGGTTTGTCGTAAGCGGGAGGCAGGATGATTTGAGGAGGTAGCATTAAGTGCCGGCCCGTAGATGATGGTACCAGGGGTTTAGGTAAGGGCTGGTAGTAGGCAGGTTGTAGGCGAGGTATGTGGGTAGGTATGTAGATGTGGAAAATGATCGCAGCCCTCGAGCAACGTCGTGGTGTGTGGGCAGGTCGCAAAGGTGAGCAGGTAAGTGAAGCGTGCAGCGCGCGCAGGGTGTAGGCGCGCAGGTATTATTTACCGTTTGATGATGACGAGCCGTTGGCGTCTTGGGGACCTCTGGAGGGCATCCGTGGCCAATTGGACGAGTACCTGCACGAGACGGAGGGTTCCTCTGGCTTCCACCAATGCGATGGAACAAGAAGGTAGATTAGATCCTCTTCGGTCGAAGCAAGGGAAAAAAAAAAAGTTGAAAGACGGTCCCTCGCGTGGTGGAGGGGGGGGGGGAATAGGAGGGGAACGAAGCAGGATCAGGTTGTGGTCGGTCAAGGCTGAGTTGAGGATGTGCAATAAGGACAGGGCGTCCAGAGGCCGTACCGTACAGTACAGTACGAGTAATGTTTGGCGTGTTGGTTGATGCCGTAACGACGACACAGGTCCATCAGCTCCTGATTGGGGTGGTGCGCGGCGCTGGGCCTTTCGCTTCAAGGTTGGCGCCGGGTCTGGTCCATCTGCTGTGGGGCCGAGGTGGGAGAGTGCAGAGTGTGATGCATTCCAGGCTTGATTGATCATTTGACACTGGGTTCACTTTGGCCAAATTGCGGCTGCATGGGGGGGGAGGGATGAGGGGGGCCTGCTGCTGAAACCCTGAGGGTCTTCTGCCTGGGCTTCAGCTGGGTCCTGTTCAACCTGCTGTACCTGCTTTCCTTGGAAAAACACGGTCCAAGTGGAAGCTTGCTCTAGTGGGCAGCGGCAACCCTGCAGGGCCATCCTGCTCTTCTGGCCGGGAGGGGCTGATGCGCTAAGGTTAGAACCCGCCCTCAGCACCTCAAGTGTTCCAAGTCTCTGTGAAGGGGGAAGGGAGCCTGACGGACTGGTCACCAGCTGGTAGCCTCAATATCAGACAGGCCTGCACCAGCATCCAAGTGAATCACCAGTACCAACTTACTGAAGGAAAGGTCGGGCAGATGCACGCACGTCCATGTCTAACTTGCTGTCGTACCTTTCTGTCTCTTTCTTTTTCCTTCTTTTCTTGTCCGACTTACCCTTCAACATATCCTTGTCAAGAAAGAGGATCCCTATAGCATACCCTTGCTATCCGAGTGTGAAGTGGGCACTGCTCGACAATTACTACCTTCAGCAAGGCATCGAGGGGTCCGATCAAACAAAGGCATAACGTTCAAGTTGTCTTGGAAATAGTGAAAGACTCATTGTGCATTGTTATAGTCTTGCTTTCAGGATGCAGGCAGTGGAGATCACTGATGTTGGGGACAGTGAGGCAACTCTGAGCCAGGACTCGGACTCGGACTCTTCTTCCCTGGACGATGATCAGTATGAGCAGGCTGAACGGGACGAGCAGGAGGACCAAGATGAGCCAGATGAGGACGAGGAGCAGGCGGAGCAAGAGGCACCCCAGGCCCCGGTCTTCAAGATTCCCTCCAGGGCCATATCTGCTGTTGAGCACCCCTTCCTGATCATGGATATTGACAAAGGCCTGAAGACATTTGGGCCCAATCCACAATTCCAGGCCGTGAGTACTGCAGTCCCTTGTTCCTTCCTTACCATGATGCTGACCCTCAGTCCAAGGTACTCGATGCCGGAAATCCTCAGCTTTCCGTGCCCATCTATCTTCACCCCCAGGATCCCACTTCGCGGCCAATCATGTCTCACTACGCCCCGTCTCACAACGTCGTTTTCAAGATCACGGTGCCCAGACGGACGGGGCGCAAACGCAAAAGGGGCAGTGATGAACCATGGCAGGGAGATGTCGATGAGTCCACTGGAGAAGTTGACAAAGAGAGCCCTTCCACAGCATTTAGGTCGAAGGCTCAACTTGATGAACCCAGAGTCCTGCGCAGGAAATTACAAGACAACGTCGACAAATACAAGGCCGAGGCTGTAGGTGTCATCAAACACACTCACCGATACCGCGGCATGGTCGACTTCAACTACTCAATGAAGAACAACGCTTTCATGAACAATTTTACAGAAAAGATCATGTCAGGCGACGGTATGTTCATGAAGATCCTCTTCTCCCTCTTGTCCGTGATGGCAATGACGCGCTGACGCACACTGCCTGGCTCAGTATCGAAATTTCGACAATTCTCTGTCAGACCTGGAACAGACACGTCCACAAATCAGGACATTATCGCGCCACCCTTGATGACACAAGTCTCCATCCCTTACTACTACCACTACTCTCAAAATCCTTATGTGAGGGCGGTCAATAAAGACGACGGTGGTTTTGAAATGGTCAATACCACTGCCAAGGTCAAGTCTGTCGGTCACTTTATCGGCATACGAGATCCTATCCCACCGGCACCCTCGGGTCGGCCGCCCGTCCGGGATCCTATGTTCGACGACGTCGTCCGCGCCATGAGGATGTGTATGGAGGAACGGCCAGTCTGGACGCGGCGGTCAATCATCAACCGGCTCGTAACCCTCCCATATGACCCTGCACATCCGGAGAAGCGAATACCGACGAACCTATCCCAGCAGATCGTCAAGAACGCAATTCAGTTTGCAGGCTACCAATTCAAGGGCGGGCCATGGCGTGACGCTCTGGTCAAGTATGGTTACGACCCCAGGACAGATCCCTCCAGTCGCATTTATCAGTGCCTGATATTTCGACTGCGGCGGCTTGAAATCGGCATGATGGGCGAGATGTGGCAGGAGATCCGGAAGCGCGATCTCGCGGGCGTCAAGGGGACGATCGACGAGAATGCCGACTCTCACATGTTTGACGGGAAAAAATATAGTGAAGACGGTAAGGTCTGGCAGGTCTGCGACATCACCGACCCGTTGCTGGTGAAGCTACTTGCCGATGCTCCTGTACGGCCCACATGCGATATTGAGGGTAGCGGCTGGTATCACCGCGGGCTGTGGGCCAAGGCCAGGGCCATTATGAAGTGCAAGATGCGCGCCATCCAGTTCGGCCGCGAGCTGCACGACAGCGATTTCGAGCCCGCACTCCAGGCTCGGGATGAGACGCCTGACCTGGACGCGGTCCGGAGCATCGCCATCCCAACACCAGACCTGAAGCTGACGGACGCCGAGTGGGAGCTGGTCAGGGGCAAGAAATACAAGACTGTGGGCCGGCAGCGCAAGAGTAAGCGCTCGGCATATCTATTTCCGAGCAACAGGACGCCCAAGAAACTTAAGAAGGCGGGCTCCACTCCATCGCAGCTGCCAGAGGGCGATGGTCCCGAGAACGCTGCCGCCGGGGACGAAGAAGTGCTGCAAACAGTTGAGGACGAGAACGGTGTCAATCCCGGTCTGCCGAGCGACTACGAGGATGGCAGTGAGTATGACGAGGATGAAATGGACGACGAGGACGATGAGTCTGAGGAGGACGAGGAAGAAGAGGGCGAGGATGATGAGAACCTGGCCGAGCATCTTCGACTAGCACGCTACGATTATACTGATATCGAGCAGGGAGATGAGGACGAGGAGGAGCCAGAAGATGATGGTGATGAGGGAGATGGCGGCGGACTGAACAATTGATGCCTACCACTGCAACATTTTGATCCCAAGTGGCAGTGTACCAATTACATATAGATATCATTGTGGTCGTGAGTAGCTAGCAGCATAAGGGCCAGCGCACACTTGCTTGCACACAAGAAACTTGCTCTAAGAAATTGGCATCAATGGCATTAACTCAAAATCATGAATGTGTAATCTAGGCCCTCCAAATGACACGCTTGCTTCTCATGACTCATTCCTGTATATTTGAGATGCTTGTGCAGCCAGACCTCTCGCATCTCTGTGTTCCTGTAAAAGAAAACAGAGCAATAGGATAATTTAATTTTCAGAAGCCCTTCTGTGACCTTTCTTTTGTTTTATATAATGTCTGCGCCTGCCTTCTTATGTCTCTTTGTTTCTTTCCTCACTGCACTTGGAGGATCTTTGTCTTGCTCGCCTTCTGCTTAACCATGCCCTCCACCCAAACTCCAACTTCCTCAAGCGCCTTGCGGGGGTTCTTCTTCCGCTTCAGCAGGAACCCCTGGAGCTCAGCAGGCGAGAACTGCCCGTCGGGGATCTTCTCGGCAAACTCTTTGGCGATGACCTTCAGCTCGTCAAAGGTCAGGTCGAGCCTCTGGTCGTGCAACGCTTCGCTGGTGGACACCGAGTCGCCGTCCTGGAGCATCGGGCTCGCCTCTTCGGCGTGGCCGTTGGCCTCCTCGGACTTGGTGTCGGCTGCGTGTCCGTTGGGAGCGCTGTGCTTGTGCTTCGAGTCCGCCTCGTACATCCGCTCAAAGAGCTCCCTGGCCTGCTCCTGCGTGGCGTTCGTGAAGGCCACCTGAAGGTCCACGCGCCCAGGCCGAATGAGGGCATCGTCCAGCGTCTCGGGCTTGTTCGTGGTCATGATCAGCACACGCCCCTCGTGCGAGGCGACTCCGTCGATGGCGTTGAGCAGGCCAGACAGGGAGATGCCCTTCTTGTCCTCGTTGAAGGGCTTCTTCAGCTCGCGAGCCAGATCCGCGACCTTCCAGTCGTTGGCTCCGCCCCGTTCCCCATCGCCACCGTCGCCCCTGCGCTTCCTTCCCCCGCGACCCGACTCGCCGTTGTTCTTGGCGGGCTCGTCAGCGGCCTTCTCGTCGTCCTGCTGCTCATCCTTGGGCCTGGTCAGGCCTGCTGTGTCGATGTCCTCCAGAAGAACAACGCACCGCCTAGGCAGGGAGTTGAAAAGCGCCAGCAGGTCCTCCTCTGTGAGCGTCGGCTCTAGGAGACTGATGACGAAGATGTCGAGCCCAAACACACCGGCGAGGGCAAAAGACAGACTCGTCTTGCCCGTGCCTGGAGGGCCGTGGAACAGGTAGCCCCTCCTCAGTGGGATACCACGGTTCGCATACCAGTGCGGTGTGGCAGGGTGAAGGTACTCGTTGATATCGGCCAGGACCTGGATCTTCTGCTTCACGTCCAGCACGACGGTTTTCATGGGCCTGACGGGTCTCTGCGCGACCTGTGTCCAGGCGCCGCGCCCGAAACGCCGATTTCCGAGGGCATTGGGCCTCTTGACGGTCGTCTTGGAGTGGTGGTCGCTGTAGTAATTCTCCTTTGCCTTCTGCAGCATGCGCTTGATGGGCTCGGGGCTGCGGCCGAAGCAGGAGATGACCAGGTTCTCGCGGTCCTTGAACATGGTGTTCCCGGTGTTCTCGCTGTCCATGAACGACTCCTGCTTCCTGGTCAGGCGGAAGTAGTTGCCCTCGAACCAAAAGGCGTGGACGCCCAGGGCAGGGATGAAGCGCGGCGGCATCTTGGCCTCCTCGTTGCTGAAGTTGAGGTAGACGCCGCCGCCGTCTGCAGAGATGCGCGTCGACAGAACCTCGGCCTCGTCTTCGCCTTCCCAGGCGGTCTTGCTGACCGTCTCGGCCGTGAGGGCGCGGGAGTTGACGAGGCGGGGCTGAGCTGAGAGCCACTTCATCAGGTGTACAAAGATCTCGTCGCTGGACGAGACGTGGATGGAGGAGGTGAGGTAGTTGCCGACCAGCTGCTGGACGGTGCTGAAGAGCTGCCTCCATATGCGGTTGGACGCCCAGAGGAAGCCCATCAGGCTCAGGAACATGGTAGGGTCAACGCCTATGCGGGTGCCGATGGTCTGGTGCAGGACCATGAGGACCTGGACGATGGGGTTGCGCGCACCCAGCAGAGCGATGACGGGCTCGAGGCCGGGGGCAGCAGCGGTCATGTTGCCCGTTATGTTGCCGCTGAAACTACCGCCGCCATGGCCGAGGCCACGGCCCAGAGACTTGAAGTCCATGCCTAGACTTGTGTAGTCAGGTTATGTGCACCACGTAACAGTGACCTGACGAGTTTCTGCCGTGTTGGTAGGGAAAGGCGTCCAAGCTGTTTTGCCTGGATATTGTGAATATCTGACGATCTACACAAGGTCTGGTGGCACCAACTTTTGGCTCGCAAGATCTCGTCACTTCACTACAGACTTCGTGAAGAAGGTCTTTGTTTTAAAGACAACTGGGCGAGGCAGAGCAGCAGAGGAGGGAAAGAAAGAGAAAAAAAAAAAGGAAGGAAATCCAGACAGTTGATATAGAAAAAGAGTGAGGCAGCCGCTTGGCGATCGGTTATGTGGCAAAACGTCACTGCAGCGTGCACACCCACTAGAGAGTGGATCCGCTGCACTTATTTACTGGGCCCTTGTGTAAGTCAGTCCACTACAGTAGGAAGGGACTACGCAGGAGTGGGTGCCTGGCTGCCTAAGCTATAAGCCAACCAGAATGCACCAACTACACTTGTAGAATAAGAGTCATCGCACACCGAGGGGGAGATGGACCACGATGGTGGTTGTACATAGTATTGCATGTGTAGCCTACAGACATAAGAGATCGTCCGTATATACGAGGCAGAGCAAGTCAGCAGGATCACACTGCCTCTCGAAACTTGCGTATCCCCCCCCCCCTTCACTCTGCACGTTGCCCTTCTGGGGAACGAACAGTACATGGTACAATGCATACACACATACATAGATACATACGAAATAAATTAAGGCAAGCCTCGCGAGGCTCTACTACAGTATCAGATAGCAATTTCCAGGCAGAGTAAGCAAACGATGACTCTTTTGTCTGCATGCGCGGCTCTTGTCGGATGCGGGGGTGGCTTCTGTGCAGTAGCGGTGCAACCCCCCTGACGATGTATTTGCGCACTGGGATTCTAATTCGTTTAGCGCACTTAGTGTGCTGCAGTGCACCCAAACAGCCACTGCGGGTGCACACGTGCAGCACATGCAAGTGCTGTAAGACAGTGCATAGTGGTAGACCGACACGTCATGCGCGTTAGCTCTCGTGCTGCCGGTAAGAGGCCAAAAAGTGCACAAAATCAGGTCTCACTGCTTGGGGTTTGCTGGACGGTCAAGCGCAGGCAGCAATCTTGGTTTATTGGGTCTCGAAAACCGCCATTGGTTGTATCGTAGATCCTCTCTTGGTGATGCGCACCGTCACTTGCCTCTTTTTCTTCTTTTCTTCTCCAAGTACGTGTTTCGTTGGGCTTGACGGAATCCGAGGAGGAGGAGGAGGAGCGGGAGGAGGAGGGGCGTGGATGGAGAATGAATGCATGTGCGGTGGATTGACTACGCAGGCAGCACCACGTTGACTCGCACAAGGTCACAAGCAACATGCGAATCTCGCTCAACATTGTGTCGTCTTCACGGCTTTATGCCTGAAATACAAGGGAAGAAACGCAAAAGAGGGCCGACAGGATTTAGAAGGACAACCTCGTCTTGGGCTTCAAGGGGTCCGACTTTGCCCGACCGATCCATTCCGTCTTATTTTCCAAACTCCTGAAGACTCGGCTTCCAGTGTTCTACCGGGACACCGCGCCCTCACTGACATCAGCACCACGAACTGAGCTTCCTCCGACCTCGTCGCTTAACGAGCAGGATGAGCCCTTGCTTTCCCGTCATAATCAAGCCGGCGGAGCAGTCCGGCTTGGTCGATATCTCGTGAGACAACAGTTTCCAGAGTTCCACCGGGACCCCGTGCTGTCTCACTGATGTTAGCATCACCAGCTGAGCTTTTCTGCGGTTCGAGGCCCACAGAAAGGCAAAAAGTAGGAATAAACACTTGCTGCCACAGGCTTACCTGTGCAGGTGAAGCAGTCCGGCCTGGATGACAGAGCGTGCGACACGGTCAGAGGACTTTCACCGGCTGTCCGCTTCCGTGACGAAGCAATACCGAAGCGGTGCAATATCGCTCCAGGAGGTGAAGATATATAAACCGGTCCTGAGATGCGTCTTTGTGATTATCTTGTATCGTAGCCATACTCCTCCAATCCCAACATCCATAACTCGTTATTTCAGACCACAAGACCCTGACGACAACCATCTCTACTACATCCCCCATCAACGCCACGTCCAGCTAGACGCCATCTCACCTAGAAAACCAAAAACCAAAAACAAGCGAAAAAGGGAAATTATAACATACAAAAGGCATCATGACTGTCTACGCCGTTGTGTTGCTCAACGTCCACGACGGGGAGAGGTACAAGATCTACCAGGAGGGCGCCATGCCGACCATCGCCAAACACGGAGGCAAGGTCGTTGCTTTTGACGAAGACCCCAAGGTCGTCGAGGGCGAGTGGCCCTACGCCCGCAGCCTCATCATGTCGTTCCCCAGCGCCGAGGAGCTCAACAACTGGTACACCTCGTCGGAGTATCAGACTCTGGCCCAGCATCGCTGGCAGTCCTCGACCGCGCAGGTGGCCGTTTTGCGCGGCTTCGAGTAAACAATTACTCCGTGTCGGACTGGCATACAGCATGGCATTGGAGTATCGAGCTGGTATTTGAGGATGGGCTTCGGGGACTGAGGGGTGGTACCTCTGGGGGGAGGGGGGGGTGGCCATCTCCAGAGAGCCTGACAAGGCCGAATAGATACAAGTAGTAGATACAAATCTCACCTCAAGTACTCATTCAAGACCTATCTTCCTACTTGGATTCAATATTGCGAGGGCCGCCCAGGTGATCATGCAGCTATGTACGGCATCGAGCCCATCACTCCCACCTCCCAAACGGATACAGAAGACTCCGCACCCTACGACCACCCACTGCAATAGTCTACTCAGAAGGAGCCAGACATATGGAGAGAAATAGACCAGGATGAGCTCATGCTTATAATCACGGCCAGAGCCAGGGCTAGCGTCAAGGACACCGACATAAGCCTAAAGATGCAGATAAGCAGGCAAGCGAGTGTAGCACTGCAGATCGATGCATCCCGGGGTCTCTTTTCGCATGCGTCATGAGACGTGAGGAGGAGAACTTGGCCATGCAGGTGCTCGTAGCTTGTCAGGCAGTCATGTAGGTCTGGTGAGATCGACTTGCCGAGGCTGTCGAGCACACAATTGTTCACCGGTCCTCCTTGCCTTGGAGACTCACTGCCCTTCCTGAGGCAGTTTGCAGAATTGATCACCAATGTGTGGGGGTCTTGCTAAGTCGCGCATTGCAACGTAGCCATCAATGCGCCCATGGGAAATGACTCACAGCCCAGGGGATATCGGTCGGCTGAGAGGGAAATCCGCCGTCTTGGGCGTCGACGCACCACTCCGTGCCTTCTCATCCACCCACAGGTGCCCGCCGGCACCCTCCAGCAGCTCAACACATTCTCGGTTCGCCGTCCTCCTGGCCAGGAAAAGCGGGGTGTTGTTTGCCAAGTTTCGCGTGTGAACGCTGGCACCGCGCGTCAGAAGCTCCTTGATGATGTCCGGGCTGGAGCTCATGGCCGCCAGGTGCAGGGCCGTGTTGCCCGCGTAGTCGGCCCTCTTCAGCAGCTGGTGGTTCGCCTCGTCCCCTTCGAGCATCTCGCGGACACTCTGAAGCTCGCCTCTTTCGATCGCGTACCCGAGGGCCGCGAATGCTGCTTCAGTGGCCGTGAGCTTGATTGTAGCCGAGTCTAGTGTTCCGGCCGGGTGCGAGAAGCTGGGGCTCGTCATCTCGGTCACTGTACAGTATTGTATGGTTAGCTTGAACTCTCTAGAAATACTCGGGGACTGTTCCGACCCCAGCTGACAACTTACTCTCTCCACGGATGGACAGCGCCATCTTGGCTGTGACATCGGCATATGAGAGTTTCTGTACGGCTAGGAGATAGCCGAGCTTCGTCAGGGCGGCCTCCGTCGTCAGGTCATGCCCAAAGACAACGCCTGCTCTGCCCAGAATCGTTCCTGGTGCATAAAGCGGCGAGACGAAGCCGTTTGTGCACTGACTGACGTTGACGATGACTATGCCTCTCTCTACGGCCTCGCGGATCACCTTTGTCAGGCTGCCGTCCACACCTCCTGGAGCGTTGCCCACTATGCAGCCAATCCTAGTCAGTATCTGGCCAGTGGGATCTACACAAGACACTATGTCGTCCAAGACAGTGAGGAAACCAAAGACTCACTGCCAAATGTCTCAAGGATAAGACCTCTCAGATCTGGGACACGGAGCACCGAGTCGACCATCTCTGGCTTGATACCGGGAAAGATACGCAGACAGGCCACATGTGCTGTATCGATATATTTGGTGACCTGAAATTCAGCAATCCTCGTCGGTCGACGAACAAGCGCCCACTTCACATCGACGCCGAGACTCGTCACCTTGGCAAGAGGCTCGCAGTTTGGGCTGTCAAAGGCTTCAAATGCAGATGCTGAGACCTTTGTCGTCCTGTTGCCCCTGAAGAGGGTGTGGTGGAAGAAAAGGCAGACCTCTGGGATCACAAACGTGCCGGCGATGATCAGTGACCCCAACAGGTTGTCCACAGCATCGGACTGGAGGGCGAAGATGGAGGCCTGAGAGCCAGTGAGGATGACGGGCTTGCCCAGATCTGACATCATGAAGGACAAGGCGGATGCAGAGTAGGCGAGAGAGTCTGTGCCGTGCAGTACCACGAAGCCGTCGAAAAGGTGATAGTTCTCCTTGACCGTCAGGGCGATCTCGGTCCAGCCGACGGACGAGATGGAGCTTGAGTCCAGCAGGGGGGAGAACTCGAGGATACCGTAACGAACATGCCGCGAGTAGGCGGTGGGCGGCGTGCGGAGCGAGTTGAGGACGAGTTTCTCCCCGTTCTTGTAGGCATGGAGCTGGACGGGGGCAGAGGAGTCGTTGAAGGACGGCCTGGGCGCCATTGCATTCTCGAGAAATCCAGTTGCTGGAACCAGACCGTCTGGCGATGGCTGCATGCATATGGTGCCTCCGGTCATGATAATGAGCACCCGAGACTCGAGATTCTTCATGTCCGGGTCGCCGCTACTGGACCCGGGCATATTGAGCGGGCTCATCGTGAGACGGCAATTGTAAGATAAGAGGAGTGAATGCTATAAGTCGGTATCAGCGCAAATTCTCGTGTGAATTTTTTGTTTCTTCTCCTTGTTTTTCCCCCGTCATCCTTTCTCCGAAAAAGGAACTTTCCCGACTGTGTCTGATCTCTATGATGATGAATAGATCCACAGCCGACTAGTTGTCTCAAAGGAAATTTTGCGGCAGTCGATGAGGAAGACGTTATCATAAGAGAGCAACAGCTAGTGATACATACCTGATTTGTGATGGCGTTTGTTTTGAGATTAGAGAAGCAAGATCACGAAGCAGTAAGGATGACGCCTTCTTGCGGTTTCTAAAGTAATTATATCTAGAGAAATTAAGCAAAAAAGGATTTAGAAAAAAGAAAAAAACACCTGTAGTGACAAGGTCTGCTCTTTTTTCTGGATAGTGGGAAACCGTTCGTTAGGAACGCTGAGCCGCCCCCCGGCCCAAGCACGTAGCCTCTTGAGTCGTTGCCTATTACCCCATAATAACCTAATATATCGACAATGGAGGGTCACCCATGACCACCGCCGCGGAGATTCTCGGCCAACAAACTAATTCTCTCTGAGTGGGCAATCTGGGGTCTGGCGCACTTTGGACGTTTTGGATTCTCTAGGTCAAGGAATAGAAAGGTACCTAGTTGTGATATTATCTTGATTTTTTCTCGGAGGGGGGGGGGCCAAAGAAAAGAGAGAAGAAAAAACAAGGTTCTTCTAGGTCGGAAGGTTCCGATGCCGCTGCGCACACCGGGCCTCTGTAAGTATACAGTAAAAGGCCGGAAACAGGGGACCTCGGTTGTATCTGCTTATATAATACAATCCTCAAATCAGGTCACTCTCAAAACAACAAGCAGAGAAATACTTTCAACTACATCAATTGTGCAGCGCAATACTTTTTGGGTACAGTCTCTGGTCTGCCTTTCAGGCTAGCTCAGTCATCATGGTCGGCGCAATGAGGATTGCTAGACTGACAGCAAGGTGAGATCCTGCCACTATTATCTAGGTATACCTGCTTGATACTGGCTTTGGCCATTAACTGTCATGGATTTTACCGTAGGTCTGTCAGGTCAGGCATGCCGAGCTTGCAGCATCGTATCTCTTCCCCTATACCACCAACCACCTCCCTTGCCACGCGACCACGAGTGGCCTACAGACTCTCCTCTCAAGTAGCTGCTGGTTCTCCCACTGTCGATGAGCCTGCTCGCGCTCAGTCACGGCCCCCTGCGCGACAGGCTGCCAAAGATCTTACCCAGGGCGCCTCTAACTTCAAAGTCGTCTTTGATTCCGTAATTGTGGCCTTCAACCCAAAGGATTCCGGTCACTCGGAAGATCTCAAGAAACACAAGGCCGCACAATTTATGTGAGATAGTGTCTTGACTCTCTACACACTGAGATGACGCACAGCTAATGTCGGAATTCACCAGGGATAATTTGTGGCTAAGGTGAGCCCTGGACGCGACCGTGCATCAGAACATTGAGACTCACACATGTCACAGGGACAATTGCAGGTGTTCCCAATGCGTCAACCAGGATACCATGCAGAGAAACTTCAGGACCTTCGACCTTCCCAGTACCATTGCTCCTGCAGAGGTTATAACTGAGTCCGAGGGTGTGAGGATTACTTGTGAGCTATTTATTACGTGCCATTGCGGTCCATCTGGAACAGTCCTTGTCCTCACAACGAATCTCGCAACAGGGGATCATGAAAACCATGAGAGCTTCTACGACTGGGCATTTATCAACCGCCACGTCTATCCTTCTTTGAACTCGACTTCCGAGCTCTAGTATGTATTCATCTTCTCAGAGAATCAGTCCCGTTGCTCACCAGTGTAGCACGCGCCGTCAATTCTGGGGCTCGGAGATTGCAGAAAATGCTCCGACCGTCACCTACGATGAAGTCATGGACAGCACGTCTGAGAACGGAATGGCCAGGTTGACAGATGCCTTGGTGCGGCAATCCCTCAAGCTTTCTTTGTGTGCTTCTTACTCAAGATCTGACTGTACTTACAGGTGAGATACGGACTTGTCTTTGTCGAGAACACCCCTTTCGATGATGCTGTCCACACTAAGAAGCTATTGGAGCACATCGGCCCCATCAGGGAGACGCACTACGGTGGTTTCTATGATTTCGTGCCTGATATGGCCAAAGCCGACACCGCTTACACAAACATAGCGCTGCCTGCCCACACGGACACGACCTACTTCAACGACCCTGCCGGTCTGCAAGCCTTCCACATGCTGTCTCACACCGCGTCCGAGGGTGAGCAGCCCGCTGGCGGCGAATCACTTCTCGTGGACGGCATCCACGCCGCTGAAATCCTGCGTAGGGAGGACCCCGAAGCGTTCAAAATTTTGCAGAATCGCCGCGTGCCTTGGCATGCCAGCGGCAATCAAGGCGTCACCATTGCTCCAGACGCAATGGAACCCGTCATAAATCTCCACCCTAGGAAAATGAAAGGATCACATGTCCATCGTATCAGATGGAACAATGATGACAGGGGCGGTGAGTCCTCTTCAAGACAGCCTATCGCTGCAGCGCCTCTTTTCTCAGCTATATACATTATGAATATTCTAACGCATCCTTTAATCACTCAAGTCGTACCCAACCTAAAAGGCACAAAGGTTATCCGCCAATGGTATGACGCCGCACGCAAGTTCGATGAGATCCTCAGAAGGAAGAGCTCCGAGTACTGGTTCCAACTCAAGCCCGGCAGAACCTTGAGTATACATCCTCCTTACCTCCTCTCAATGCTATCAAGAAGTCGACCACCAGCTGACAGCACCAAAGTTTTCGATAATTACAGAGTACTACACGGTCGAGCGGAATTTACGGGACTCAGGAGGATGTGTGGCGCCTACAGTGAGTATCAGCCCAGGGCTCCCTTCAGAACGCCGATACTGACGATTCCTGTGTTTCTGTAGTAAATCGGGAGGACTTTGTGTCTCGCTGGAGAAACACAAATTTCACTCGAGAGGAGGTGTTGGCCCAGGTGATAGGATAAATGTCAGGCGGTTTTGTTCGATGTAGGCACTTCGGGAAGAAGCCACAAAAAAAAAAAAAGTAGGAAGAAGAGTAAAGAATGAAAAATTCGCCGTCTCTCGTGACATGCAGCACTGTTGAGTGGGATTATAATTTTTTTCCCTTATCTAATGAATATTTGCAGGAGAAGCAGCGGGCCTAGCTATGGAAGTGCACAATATATTCTCGCGTAGATAAGAGGCTAGCGGCCGGGGTCACCAAGTATGTGTACTATGTACAGTGGAGGAGGTGGTTTTCTTTAGTGCTAGGTCCCTTCTGTAGGACTTCCTGTTAGTATCTGATAACTCTAAAGGCTGATTGGAAGATCCAGGCAGCTGTTCGCCGTCATCATGCTCCCCCCTTTTTTAGCCTATCTGCGATTGGCTTTTTGCCTTGGGTTTAGACACCACTGTAGCCCCCTAGCGTCCGTACAGGTGGCCTGAGCAGGTTTCCTGCTAGGGCAAGACACTGAGCGGCTGTGATACCCCACCATGAGATCCCCTGAAGGCTGAGCTGCTACGCCCATCCCAGGCCCCGCTCCCCAAGGTCGTCCACCGCCCGTCCTCCCCCCAAGCCTACCTTGTACATAGGCCCTATGCTCCACCTGAGCCAGGGCAAGCCTCCTTGTCCTGCCTGCTGCGCTGCGATTTTCCAGTTGTTTTGGTCTGGACTCTGTGTTGTGCTGTCACTCATCCCCATGGTTTGTAGCATAACCTACAACCGCTTCGTCTGACCTCAGCCCTACTCGTCCCATTTTGCCTCCCTCCACCCTCCTCCAACTCTGCTGTCTCGACAAGGCTCTGGTGAACTCTTCCGCTAGGCTCTCCTTTACTTTCTTCCCATTTATTTTGAAAGACAGTCAAGCTCGCCTTACCTGTGCAGGAGGCCTCGGGGCGGAGAGTTCAACAAATACGAGCCCTCGGAACACGCTCGCCACCCACTTGAACGCAGAGCTCGGCCGCAGGTCTCGACTGTTGACTCCTGCAACACACAAGTAACCTCGGCATCGCTGCTTCAGACACTCGACCGCCGAAAATGGAATCCGACGACGCTGCTGCGCCTGGCTCTCAGGAGCTTCGCAATGTCCAGGTTGACAATGCCATCCGCGCAATACAGCAGAAGAAGCCTCTGCCCGAGATCGATTTCTCTATCCACCGTATGGAAGATGGCACTGAAGTCAGCACCATGGAGAGAGTCTGCAAAGGTATGTACACTCAGCTGCACCCCCCGCTTCCCACACCCACACACACACATGCACAGAAGAGCCGAATTTGCATGCAGCACGCGATATGCTGACCTCATGCCCCTCACCCCAGACGTTCAGGCCCCTGCCATGTTCAAGCCCACCGACGAGCAGTTCTTCGAGGACGAGACACACACCAAGCCCAACATCCAGTTTTTGAAGTCGCACTTCTACCGAGAAGGCCGATTGACGGAAGAGCAGGCGCTATGGATCATCAGGACCGGCACAGAGCTCCTGCGCGCCGAGCCGAACCTCCTGGAGATGGACGCCCCGATCACAGTCTGTGGCGATGTACACGGCCAGTATTACGACCTCATGAAGCTTTTTGAAGTGGGCGGAGACCCGGCAGAGACCCGATACCTCTTCCTGGGCGACTACGTCGACCGTGGCTACTTCAGCATCGAGTGTGTGCTGTACCTCTGGTCGCTCAAGATCCACTATCCTAAGACGCTGTGGCTGCTGCGAGGCAACCACGAGTGTCGCCACTTGACCGACTACTTCACCTTCAAGCTCGAGTGCAAGCACAAATACTCCGACACCATCTACGAGGCGTGCATGGACTCCTTCTGCAGCCTGCCTCTTGCTGCTGTCATGAACAAGCAGTTCTTGTGCATCCACGGCGGTCTCAGCCCAGAACTGCACACCCTCGACGACCTTCGAAACGTGAGAAATCTCTCCTTGTACTCCCATGTGGCTGGGTTCATCTGCAGGGCGCCGTCCCAGACTGTTCCTTTTGCTCGATGGCTGACTCCAACGCGGTACAGATCGATCGTTTTAGGGAACCCCCCACCCAGGGCCTGATGTGCGACATCCTCTGGGCCGACCCTCTCGAGGACTTTGGCCAGGAGAAGACCAACGACTACTTCCTGCACAACCACGTTAGAGGCTGCTCATACTTCTTCTCATATCCGGCAGCGTGCGCCTTCCTCGAGAAGAACAACCTGCTGTCCATCATCCGTGCGCACGAAGCACAAGATGCTGGCTATAGAATGTACCGAAAGACTAGGACGACCGGCTTTCCGAGTGTTATGACCATTTTCTCAGCCCCGAACTACCTCGACGTGTACAACAACAAAGCTGCCGTGCTGAAGTACGAGAACAACGTTATGAACATCCGTCAGTTCAACTGCACGCCGCACCCGTACTGGCTCCCAAATTTCATGGATGTTTTCACCTGGTCTCTCCCATTCGTCGGCGAGAAGTTCATGGATATGTTGATCGCCATCCTCAGTACCTGCAGCGAGGATGAGCTTAGGGAGGAGTCCTCGAGCTCGCCCGGCCCCGCTTCGCCACCCATCACCCCGTCGGCCACTGCCGACCCGGAGTCGATCGAGGCAAAACGGAGGGCGATCAAGAACAAGATCCTTGCCATTGGTCGGCTGTCGCGCGTGTTCCAGGTGCTCCGAGAAGAGTCTGAGAGCGTCACGGAGCTCAAGACTGTCTCTGGAGGCAAGCTGCCTGCGGGAACGCTTATGCTGGGCGCAGAGGGTATCAAGAACGCCATCAGCACTTTTGAAGACGCCCGAAAGGTGGATCTGCAGAACGAGAGGCTGCCGCCGAGCCATGATGAGGTGACGAGAGCCAATGACGAGGAGCTCAAGCAGGCGCTGGAACGTGCCACCTGGGAGGCCGACAACGACAAGAAGCTGCAGACGATCTCCAGAAGGCTCAGCACGTAAGGATCCACCCACTCGCTCACTCGCTTACTGTACAATTCGCGGAGTGATGCTCACACTGACAATGGCTATAGTGATCGGGACACCCGCCGCAAGGGTCCTCCAGCTGCCTAAAGAGCTATGAAAGAGCGCCGACGATGAAGGATTCCATATCAAAAGGCTACTATGCGACGTGATTTCGAACTGAATGTTTTCTCTTTTCCCCTTCTTTTCCCTGCACGGATTCGTTCGTCCTGCAGGATAGCCCCCAGGGCCCGACACGCGGAATCCACACAAAGACACGAAGGCGAGCCAACCGTGCAACATATATATATATATATATATCTCCTGTTTTCCTTCTTGTTTTTTTCGAGACCGGCGGTGAACGAGAATATGGGCGATCACGACAAAGGATCGGGAAACTGGTGCAGCAGACATGGCATGGGATCAAAGGGGGACTTTCTGGGTATCACTTAGCGGGCTGTTGGGCTGTCTATGATTAGAAGCGTACGACTCGGAAAGTAATGCATTCTCAGACCTGAACATATGCAAGACGACGCGGGAGAGTCTCAACACAGCAAGAGTCTAGTTGTTCTGGACGAGCTTTCTCCTACAAGGCTCTCTCATAAGACTCCCGTTGTGGCACGTTGTGAATCTCTCCCGTTTCCTGCTGCTGCTGCTGCTGGAGTGCAGTACAAACAACACCCATCATTGTTATGAGCTTCGAAAACGCCCCGTCAATTCATCATAACGCTACATTGCTGCAGGCAGCGAGAAAGCCCAAACCAGATCCAGTTCTTTTTGCCCACGGTACAATAACAACCCAGAACAATCACTACCTCCACTCACCCTTACACATCACACAACCACACGGCGCCTCTTCAGAAAATTGCCAGAATATTCGGGGGACTAGCCACCCCGCCCGTGACGTTACAGACCTCACTACTCACAAAGAAACTCCACCGCCCTTCCTTCTTACACGTCTCTGCCAAGTTCTCGAGCCAGAAAAGCTCCCCGATGGGACACCCGTAGCCAGCCAGGAGGACCTCGTGCAGGGCCCAGTCCTTCTGGGAAGGCCAGGCCTCGAAGCTGGGCTGGTCGCCGGCCACGGCCGAGAAGTTTTCCCAGACCCACCGGATCATGTCCTCAGACTGCTCGACGCCGCCAAAGTGGTGGGGAACGACGTTCTGGTGGGCGCGCAGGGCCTGCGGGGAGAGGGCGGCGAGCTGGGCGTGCCAGCCCGTGCGGGTGAAGAGGATGTCTCCGAAGCGGACTTCGGTGCCCTGGTCGCGGAGGCAGGCCTGCAGGTGGGCGAGGGGGGATGGGCGAGGTGGCGAAGCAGTCGAAGTTCTTGATTGCTGGGTCGGTTTGTTTCTCGCGCCAGGCTACTAGGTCGATTAGGATGCCTCTGCCGACGATGCCCTGCTCGGCCCATGCTGCACAATGGTCAGTATGTAGCATCTGAGATAAGACTACAGGATATATAGAAACAAAGAGCCTCCTCACCCTGGATGCCGTTCACAGCGGTCTTCTTCCCGTCCTTGTCCCTGCCGTGGGCGCCAATATCCTCAACGGTCACGCCGTTGTAGAACTTGGCCTCTTTTTGGTAGCCAAAGTGCCGCAGGCCGTCCCACTGGCTCGAGACCTGCGAGTTGAAGGTCCAGACGTCATCGTGGACGATCCGGGGGGACTTCTGGAAGAGGTCCTGGTGGAAGAGCTTGCGCTGGAAGAAGCCTGACTCCTCGCCCTGTGCGTCGAGAGGCCAGTTGAGAGATACTCTGCAGTAGACCGGTCAGCTATTTTTTTTTGTTTTTTTTTTTGAGACGATCTTCGCCACGAATAGATTTTTTTTTAAAAAAAAAAAAAAAAAAAAAAGAAGAGAAGATTTACTATTACTCCCAACTTACCGGATTCCCTTTTGGATCTCAGCCTTGGCAGCCGCAGCGACACGTTCATCAGTGAGTCTGTTCAGGGTGCCCAGCTCGTCGTGGTCACCATACAAGCCCCAGGCTGAGTGGTGTGGATCGCCCTCCCGCAGGGGAAGGCTGTCGAAGCTAGGAATGCCGTTCTCGTTGAGGGTGGGTGTCGTCATCTTGAGAGTCTTGCTGAGCTGTGCGAGCCTTTCAGCCATGAATATATCCCATCAGTAACAACAAGCCAACTTGTATATTGAGAGAAGAAAAAAAGAGAGGATCGTTTTGTTTGTTTTATTTATTTCTTTATCTTGTCCTCGAGGCGGGGAAACTCCGGTATCGATCCGTGCACCGCGGATGAGGGATCGGCCCGCCGTCTTGTCGCCATCGTCATTCCTGCTCGGGTCTTCTTTACCGCGAGAAAAGAGTGAAGCACACGGCGGGCACACTCAAGCAAAACCTGCTGCCAGTGGTGGAGCCAAAAAAGGGTTAGGGTCTCGCGCATCACATAGCAATAAATATATCGGATTGACTGGTCAGCTGTATCTACTGTAAACTATTATTATTCTTTTTTTTTTTTTTTTTAGACATGTTAGTGTGCCTCGCTTCTCGTCGTAAAGTACAGTACTATAAGGAAAGAGGCAGCGGAAAGGGATCAGTCAGGGTTCGGGTTGACCACTCTGCATAATGATTCTTGAAAAGAGCTAGACAGTCCTGACAGTCTATGTTCATTAGACCACTTCTCACTTATACAAATCTTGGATATCAAATACATAACTACTTCCAAACACCTAAAGACGGAGGGAGGGAGGCGAGGTGTGTGGTGAATGTCGAGGTCGTCTCGTCCCAACCCAATACCTTCACACTCAACCCAACCCTCTTCACCCGACATCCCAATGCCTCGGATCCCACCCTCCACCATCCGTCGAGCCAAACGCATCTCTCCACACGCAGCAGCGCTACTTCCCGTCTGTCGAGACCTTCCCTCTACTTTGAATGAGCTCAGGTGGGTGCGCGAACACGTCCGCCAGCTCGCACCGCCAGCGTCGTCGTCGTCGTCGTCGTCCCTCTGGGCAGAAGAATTCCATGTCGCCTCGCTGTGCCGGCGCCGTGGAAGGGGGGAGCCGCTGCAGTATGTCCTCGGGACGCAGCCATTTGGCGGCCTGGAGCTGAAATGTCGTCCTGGAGTGTTCATACCTAGGTAGATCTCTCAAAGACAACAAGAAGAAGCCGATGCTTTAGGCTTCAAAAAAGAGAAAAGAAGTGAAAGACTGACCTGCGTTGATTTGCCAGACCAGAGCCAGAGGCATACACAACCCATCTGGCCGCCCTCATCCAGCACTCTCACCTCTTAGGTCCCGCACCTCAGGCCCTGCGGATCCTGGACCTTTGCACAGGCACAGGCTGCATAGCCCTCCTCCTAGACTCCCTCCTCGCCCGCACCATCCCCAACCTCCACGTCCGCGGCGTCGACATCTCACCCCACGCCGTCAACCTGTCAGAGGAGAACGCCCGGCACAACAACCTCACCAGCCGCTCTCTCGTCTTTAGTCAGGCTGATATCTTCGCGGACGCTGCCCTGCTCGGCGCTCTCACCTCCTGCTCCGAGGATGATCCGCTGCCTCTCGACGTTCTAGTCTGCAACCCGCCTTACGTGTCCCGGTGGGGATACAGCCGCCAGACAGTCCAGAGTGTGCGGCGGTACGAGCCCAAGCTCGCCCAGGTGCCAATGGTGACGTATCCCGGCGACCACGTGCCAGAGGATGTGTTCTACGCGAGGCTGCTGGATATTGCTGCGATGTTGAGGCCGAGGGTGATGCTGTGCGAGGTGGGCGACCTGGGGCAGGCTTTGAGGGTCGTGGAGATGGCCTTGCGGCATGAGGGTCTGATGGGGACGGGGAGGGCTGGTGAGGTGGAGGTAGAGGTGTGGAGGGACTGGCCTGATGCTGCGCCTGGAGAGTTGGAGGCGACTTCGGCCGTGGTGGTTAACGGGACCAAGGAGGTGCGCATCAAAGGGAGTGGTCATGGCCGATCTGTATTCATACAAAGCATGTGAAAATTCTCACAAATGTGCGTCTGTCTCACTCCTGTAGCCGGGTCTGCCTACAAAATGTGTGTTTGCGTGGGAGAGAGGTGGGTATCTTTTACAACTACAGTACAAAATTCACAACACGGCCGCTGCGAACCACAATAACCTTCTTGGCCGAACGGATTGCATCCGCATCGCCCAGCTTCGCCGCACCGTCCGCCTCGAGGATCCTATCCACGAACCACCTCTTCAGCTCGTCATCCTCCATTGCGTGCTCGGGCGGCCTGGGGATGTCGACTGCCACTCGTAGCTTTCCATTGATCTGCACCGCGCACGCTTGCGTCCTTGCTTTCAGGACGGGAAGCGTGCCATCCGGCACAGGAAAGGACACAGAGCCCGAGAAGAGCGGCTCTTTGGCTCCAAGGATCTGCCAGCACTCAGACGCGACAGCCGGGGCGATGGGCGCGAGCATCCTGACAAGCGCCGAGATAGCGGCGCAGCGCATTTGGTCGTGGGTCTTGGGGTGCGCCGCAATGGTATTTGTCAGGCTCATGAGGTCAGAAATAATGGTATTGAGCGAGTACACGCCGCGGTAAGATTCCGTCACAGAATCGATCGTCCGCTGCAAGTCTCTCCACAGGGCGAAATTGTCGTCCCACCATGCCAGCTCGGGCTGGCTCATCTGAGGGAGCTTCTTGCTTGTCTCTGTAACAAGCTCAGCAAGCATGGCGTCGTTGACCTCCACCACTGGGTAGTCCGTCTTTACCACGAGATCAAAGACACGGCCGAGCCAGCGCGTTACGCCGGTAATCTTGTCCTCGTCCCAGTTCACCACGTCGCTGACCGGTGCTTGAAAGAGCATGTGTGCCCGGGTGGCATCAGCGCCATGTCTGGCAATCAACTCAGTAGGGTCGACGCCGTTGAACTTGGATTTCGACATCTTCTCATAGCTGACGCTAGCTGTCTCACCCGTGGCAATGATCTTCGGGCTGGCAGGATCTTGCAGATCGACCTCTTCAGGCTTCAAGAAGCGCCCGCTGGAAGGGTCAATGTATGTCTTGCCATGGACCATTCCCTGGGTGATGAGGCGAGCAAACGGTTCCTGGACAGCCTGTGGTGATGCCCCGGGAAGGGCAGCCGATGTCATGAGAAACTTGTAGATGAAGCGGGCATAGAGAAGATGCAAGATAGCGTGCTCTATACCCCCGAGATAGAGGTCAACTGGGAGCAGAGATGCCATTTCAGGAGAGAAGAGCGCCTCAGCATTGTGCGGGTCGATAAAACGTATGTAGTACCAACTTGAGTCAACAAACGTGTCCATCGTGTCAGTGTCCCTCTTTGCGGCGCCGCCACACTTGGGACAAGACGTGTTGACCCAGTCGGTGGCCGACTCGAGTGGATTGCCCGGCTTGCCTTCGGCCCAGTGATGGTCAACCTCTGGAAGCTTGACCGGGAGCTGGCTGTCAGGAACCGGTACAGAGCCACATGACCCGCAGTGGATGATGGGGATGGGCGTGCCCCAGTATCTCTGCCGGCTGACGAGCCAGTCTCTGAGCCTCCATTTCTCGACTGGCTTGGCAAGCTCGGCCGTCTCGAGCATCCTGACCAGAATCTCCCCTCCTTCTTGGGACGGCTTGCCTTTGAAGGGGCCGCTCTGTTCGGTCATGATCCCATGCTTGATGAATGGCTCATTCGACATGGTGGTCGTGGACTCGTCTTCAGAAGCGGCCAGCACGATACGCACAGGCTGGTCGTAGTGGTGCTCCTTCCAGAAGGCGTTGTCACGGAGGTCGTGGCCGGGAACGCCCATGACGGCACCCTCTCCATAGTCCCCGAGGACATACGGCGCCACATACACCGGCAGAGACTCTTTGGAGGAGGCCGGTGTATCCTCGTGATACGCCAGAGGATTGATAGCCCTCAAGCTAGGGAGCATGTAGCCAACCTTGGAGTCTGGTGGCAGGCCAGGCAAGGTGTCTAGGAATGCCTGAAGCTCAGCATCTGTCTCGGCGAGGTGCTGCACGACCGGGTGCGTGGCTGCAAGCGCCAGGTATTGCACGCCAAACAAAGTATCAGGCCTGGTGGTGAAGACCTCGATGGCGGCGTGCATGTCTTGGCTATGAGCCATGATGGGAAACTTGATCATGGCGCCCTCGGACTTGCCAAGCCAGTTCTTCTGCATGGCGAGCACCCTCTCGGGCCATGCATCGTTTTTTGCCAGCACCTCGAGGTCCTGCAACAGAGATTCTCGGAACTCAGAGATCTTGAAAAACCACTGCTTGAGCCGCCTCTTTTCGACCTTGGCGCCAGACCTCCAGGAGCATCCATTCGCATCCACCTGCTCGTTTGCCAATACTGTTTTGTCCACCGGGTCATAATTAACCTCGGCCTCGGCCTGGTATGCCAGTCCCTTCTCGTGTAGCATCAGGAAGATTTTCTGGGTATGCTTGTAGAATTCAGGATCGCACGTGGAAATTTCCTACATGCAAGAGAGAAGAAAAAGAAAAAACTTTGTGTTAGTTGCACATCCTTCCGGGAGCGGACCTGGGCCAGTACATACACGTTCCCAGTCCCAGCTACCATTCATGTAGCCCATCTGCTCCTTCATCTTGGCAATATTACTCTTCGTCCATACTGCAGGGTTGACACCCCGCTGGATGGCAGCATTCTCAGCGGGCAAGCCAAAGGCATCCCACCCCATGGGAAGAATCGGCTTCTCCCCCTGAAGGGTGTAGAACCTCGCAAGAACATCGGCAATGGTGTAGACGCGCAGGTGGCCGATGTGAAGACGACCCGAAGGATACGGGAACATGGGCAGGATGTATCTGGACTTCTTCTGTGCCTCTATCCCGTCGTGGGTCTGTTCCTTCTGGAGGCGGCTCCATTCCGCACGCCATTTCTTGTCGAGGGCGGTCAGGTCGAGCTTGGGCACCTGCTGTGCAGCATTATTCCGCCCAGTCGCGTCGGCCGAGTCCCTATCGTTGGTGGCCAGGTATGCACCGTGTCCTGGGTGTGAAGCTGTCGAGGCGGTACGCCATACTGGCAAACGGTGGCAACGAGAAGCTCTGGTCACGAGTAGGCGAGAGAAGTGTAAGTTGGGCAGTTGGCGGCCCGTTGGCCGCATGTAAATCAACGACATGATGAGACAGTATTCATTCTCGCAGATTGAAGCTGTATGCTTCTTCTGCGGACAGGCTGAAGACTGTTAGGAGATGGTGCGAGGTTGTGTTTTTGTTCTGCAAGTCCACGTCGTCAGGACGTTTTTCTAGAACGGCGGGATGGATAAATTCTGGAGCAACATTCTGATAAGAGCTCCAGGGCCCGGAATCTAGGGTCCTCCCCGCTTGATCTGTACACAGTACGTACAGTAGTAGCAGCCGCACTCTCACACCCTCGCGTCCCAGGAGCGCGTAACATTATGACGACATAAGCAACGTGTCAGAGGTTCAATCGAGCGATCTCACACAACAGAAAGCTGATGACACTGGACGATCTGCAAGTAAATAAGGCCTTTTGTGCTGTGCTATGCAGAAGGATCCTAAGTCAGATCTCAGCACCCAGGTACCATGGTAAATTTAGCAGTAGCCAGTAGCCCGTAGCCAGGGCAGGCGGCCAGAGTAGGAACCTGCAGGGCTGACAAGGGGGCTTGATTAAGCTCATCGGCCCTACAAGGAGCTGCCGAAATCTGACTTGGCTGCCACTGGTTCTGTGCTGGAGCACAAACCCACTAAGGCTAACATCTCTCAGCCACTCAGGAGGGGGCACCTGACCCCCTGTTTGGGTGTGTGCCAGGGGGGCCTCAGACTTTGAACGGCTGTGAACTACTGGGTGCCATGGTAGGTACCACACCATACGTAATATCATGTAGGGGTACAGGGTAGGGGTCACAGGCCACACACCCGCTGAGTAGCGTTGGGCAGGCTTAGTTTGACGCTTAATGTGTGCTTGCGGGTTTGCGAAAGGGGCCTGCCGTCGTCCCTGGCATCAATGACCTCTTTGGAACTTTCATGCCCTTCGTGTCCTCTTCTTTTCTTGTGTGTATTGACCAAACCAGACCTTAATTCTTTCTCCTCGCCATTGTATTGCGCAGGCGACAGTATCAATCCTCTCTTAATAGCTCTCTCTTGCTCCACCACACAGCGCCTGCACCTGCGCATAGCCGTCCCCGAACTCGTGACGATTGTTGAACTTCCACACCACGAGCACGACCCTCTCTCGAGTTCGCAGCTGGCAGCTGAACATGGTTGCTTTGGTACGACGGCTGGTATAGCGGAAGATATCGAGACTTTGGAGGAAATACCAAGGGTACCTAGTGGACGAGCCTGACAGACTCGTCTGCCCAGCATCACCTGTCCACCATGTCGTACTCGCACGACCTCCACCTCCAAGTGCGCACACGCGATTCACTCGAGCTCGCGTCGCTAGCCAGCTCCGACCACGCAGGCTCTGCAGACGAGACCGACTCTCGCCCCAGCATATCCTCGTCGCGAAAGCTGTCCCTCGAGCAGGATGACCCCTTGGATGTCGGCAACCCCGCCGCGACTGGGCGACCTGCAGGCCATGGCCGCACATTTTCCATGTCGTCCGGCTTCAGCTTCACCGCGAATCTCTTCCCCCTCTCCTCGACCGCCGGCGCCGGCTATACTCCCATCGGTGCTCCCACCGTGACGCCGACACAGAATGGCGGTCTAGGCGGGGCATCTCTCGAGAAGCACAAGACCTTGACATATATGAACGGGCTCTCGCTTATTGTTGGTCTGATCATAGGCTCCGGCATATTCTCGTCGCCAAGCCAGGTCAATGTCAACATGGGCTCGCCCGGCGGCGCCCTCATCATATGGGTGGTAGCTGGAGTTCTCGCCTGGACCGGTGCGGCCAGCTATGCCGAGCTTGGCGGGGCAATACCTCTGAACGGCGGGTCGCAGGTGTACCTAGCCAAGATCTTCCACGAGATCTGGGGTTTCTTGTTCATGTGGGTGGCGGTGCTGGTCCTGAAGCCCGGAAGTGCTGCCATCATATCCATCATCATGGGCGAGTACGTTGTGCGGGCAGCCATTGGCGCCGAGGCCGAGACGATCAACCCATGGTACAACAAGGCCGTCGGTCTGTTTGGGCTGCTCCTGGTGACATTCTTTAACTGCGTCTCTACAAAGTTGGGCACTAGGGTGAACGACTCGCTCATGTTCCTAAAGTTCATTGCGTTGCTTGGGGTCACGATCACCGGTGTCGTGGTTGCTTTCACTGGTTATTCCTACAGTGGAGAGCCGAACGAGGATTGGAAGAACCATGAGTGGTTCGAGGGGACGAAGATGGATGCTTCAGCATGGGCAGTGGCTCTCTACGCGGGACTCTGGGCCTATGACGGTTGGGACAATGTAAGTCACCCTACTGCGCATACGACGTGAGGTTTCTATTACGCCATAGTTGACACTTCTTTACAGACCAACTACGTCGTGGGTGAATTCCGAAATCCCAGCCGAGATCTGCCCCGCGTCATCCACACAGCCATGCCCCTAGTCATCCTGTGTTACGTATTGGCTAATCTCTCATACTTCCTCGTCCTCCCTCTGTCCGCCACCAACTCGTCCAACACCATTGCTGTCCTCTTTGGCTCCAAAGTCTTCGGTCCTATCGGCTCCCTGCTGCTTGCTCTGATCGTCAGCGCGTCCTGCTTTGGAGCACTGAACAGCTCCACCTTCACCAGCAGCCGCCTCGTCTACGCTGCCAGCAAAGAGGGTTATGTCCCCGCCTTCTTGGGACGAGTCGGTTTCGGGTCCAATGCTTCGGAGAACAGACACGTCTCCACGCTGCGTACACGAAGCTGGTTCTCCAACACCTTAGCCCGCTGGGTCGGAGACGAGGACACAGGGCTCTTCTTCACGCCCGTCAACGCGCTCGTGCTCAACTGCGCCCTCACTGTCGCCTACGTCATCGTGGGCGAGTTCGACACCCTGCTCACTTTCTACGGTGTCGCGGGCTATACCTTCTACTTCCTGACAGTTCTTGCGCTCATCGTCCTGCGCGTCAAGGAACCGAATCTGGAGAGGCCGTATAAGACGTGGATCACAACCCCAATCATCTTTTGCTGTGTTGGCCTGTTCTTGCTTTCGCGTGCCGTCATCGCAGAGCCGTTGCAGACTCTCATTGTGATTGCCTTTGTCGCGGCAGGCGTACCCGTGTACTTTCTAAGAGTACGGAGAAAGGGTCCTGCGAAGAGGCCCAATAGAGACTATGAAGAGGACGAGCCTGGGTGGAAGTTCTGGAAACGATGGACGAGCTAGACAGGAGCGGGCTACTGAGAGCAGAGTTGGAAATATTGTGTGTGAGCAAGTGAGGTCTTGTCGTTCATGGGTCTTCGGAGACTGGCGTGGACACACAAGCATTGTTTATGTTTGGGCAGTATGATACCACGAATTGTTTATATAACCCCTGGCTAAGAAAGTGCTATTTTCACTGGATCATATTCGTAATGTGTCTTGTAACTTGGGTTGCTAGTCCTGGTGGCCATGGCCAAGTTTGTAAAATCAAAGTTCAGTCTGCAGCTCAAACACATGCCAAAGCCCAGTTCGCAGTCTATGTGGTCAGTGTAGGGCCATGGTCATTTTTCGAGGTGTTAATGGTGATATTTCCTAAATCATAACCTATTTGGTTCAATCTGCACCGAGTGACCTCGCGCAACATTTCACGCATATGCCGTCAAAGCTCACTTTCGCGTGTCCGGCGAGGACTATAGCCCTGTGAGATCAACCTTTTGTCAATGCCATTGGTATATCTCGTTGCAGCGTCAAGAGTATCCTGCATGCCAGCAACACCTTCAATCCAGAACGCCAACCAATTTTCCCCTGACCTGTCCCCCAACCATCTTTTCAAGTGCCTGTGGCAGCTCGTCGAAGCCGAATGTCGAGTCAACGACAATATCCTCCTCGCCCAGGGTCCGACCCGCCTCCTCAAGCCAATCCTTGCGGGCCTCGAGGATCACACAGTCATAACTCAACCCCGAGCCGACCCGGCCCCAGAACCACCTCATCATCATGCTAGGGTGGTTCCAGTAGATAGCCGGCCCGCCCAAGCTTGACCGGTCCGTCTTGTCCCCCACGATGGTCACATATCTCTTGACCCTCCCGCCCAGCTCCGGATCATCCAGGCACTCTGTCCCGCCCACACAGTCAACGACCACGACTCCTTGCCCGGCACCCCGCCCCTCCAGCCTGGACAGGATCTCTCTAGGTAATGAAGACTGGGCGGAGATGGCCGTATAGTCGACGACCTCGTCCACGCCCAGCTCTCCGCGCACGAACTCGACACTACGCCCCGAGCACGTCGCCAGCACGCGCCAGCCGCGCGCCTTGGCGAGATGCACCGTGTACATGCCCGTCGATGAGCTGCCGCCCAGCACGACGAGCCACTTATCGGCAGTACTAGCGGCGGCGGCGGCGTCGTCGTCGATATAGGGCGCCACGGCCTCGATGCTGGTCCGCGCCGTGAGCCAGACGAGCGGGAGGGCGGCCGCCTTGGTGTGGGTCCAGGCGGAGGGTTTCTGGGCGACTGCGATGCCTGAGGCGGCGGTGTCGAGGGTGAGGACGTCGGCTGCTGTGCCCGTGTTGTTCATGGGGGCCATGGTGAAGCCGAAGACCTCATCGCCTGTGGTGAAGCTGGTGTCGGCGCCGGCGTGGAGGACTGTGCCGGAGAAGTCGCAGCAGGTCTCGTGTTCTTGCTGTTGGCTGGTGGTGTTGCTGCTGAGAGAGCTGGCCAGGGCGGACAGGGGCCAAGGGAGTGAGGAGGCGGAGGAGGAGGAGGAGGAAGAAGAAGAAGAAGAAGAAGAGGGGGTGTCCTTGTGCAGATTCATGGCCTGTACGTCGACTGGGTTGATGGCGAACGCCTTTATGCGGACTTGTATCTCAGTCGGCCTCAGGTCCGACGGCGCCGGCGCCGTGTAGGTCGTCTGGTGGAGGCATTGTGGAAAGCCACCTGTTGTGTAAGTCCACTTCTTGGATGACGACGGCATGTTTGTGAATTGCGATGCAGAGCTTGTGCCAAATGCTGATGAGATGTTGGTCTTGGTCTCCTGAGTCGAGATCCCTCTTAGCAGCACCTATCTCTCCCGCACTGCGGCTTTTAATCTATACTTGGCCCGGACTTGGTGCAATATGCACCCGTTGCAGTAAATAGTGGCCCTCCACCCTGATTTCTGGGTCTGGAGCCAGAAAATTTGCCACAACAGCCCGTAGCGGCGTGAACCCTTTCCCGAACTTTGATGGTGAGAAGTAATCTGGACAGGTTAACGCCATGCATGGCCGCTACTTGGAGAGTCATGCCAAATGGCAAACGTATGTATTTATCTCACGATCACGATGGGAAAAGAAAGGAAAAGAACAGGGAGGATGATGACAGGAGAAAGGCCCTGTCAGATTCGTGTAAGATCATTGGTTGGCCGAGTATGAGTGTCACTTTATTGGAATTTACCAGTAGAGAGGGGACGAGACCAGAGAAAGAATTCACCAAACTCCAGAAAGAGGAGATGGAGCAGGTAGGATTATCTACAACGCTCCTTGAGATAATCTACATATCAGCCGATGCTAATGAGTACTCAGGGCCACCTAGGCAGTCTTGGCTAGGAGATTGAGCCATCTGTAATCCGGGCAACGCATTCTGCTTGATCAACGAGGTCCACATTCGAGTAGAAGAGCAATCGATTCCTGCATGACATTGGAGGTTTGCAGGCAGATTCCACAGCAGGAGGACTTTGCAGTCTTGGAAATGGGTTCAGAGACTTTGGCAGGAAGCCATCTCACTGCTTGCCTGGTAACTAAGTATACAGAAGTGATTACCACCTGCTGTAACCCGGGCTCATCTACTCATGTTCTTTTACATTTCGAATTCCACCTCGTCTACTTTGGAAATCGTTCCTGCCAGCTCATGTCACAGCACCTCCTGTAAGGCAGGTGCCTTTCGAACGGGCTGGAAGGAGTCGACCAGACGTCAGGGAAGGAACAGATATGTATCCCCAATATATAATGCCCAGTCTGCTCGTCCGTAGGCTCCTGGGGATGTCTTTTCCTTTTTCCCTTCACCATAGTGCAGGGGCCAGTTGGTGAGCTCGCTCATCAGCTATACTCCTTTAGCTGCTTGACCTTGTCCGATACACACCCGGACTTACCAGGTGGGAAGGCTCACTTGCCGAAGGCGCTGTGAGCTTTCAAGAGATTTTATTCTTGCAATCACATCACCTTGAGGGTGCGTTCTAGTATTTTTGTGTTTCCAAATTCGAGGTATAGAAAAGCTGATAGTGGAACCTTACCATGATCAGAGATGTGCATATCAGCTAGGAGGGAAGAAAAGAGAGAGAAGACAAAAGAGTATTAGGAAAAGCAGAAGTGAGAAAAAATTCCCCGAAAAATGATTCAAACTTGGGATCTTAAGGAAACAAGCTCAGAAGTTATAGTGCAGGGTCTAGCCACTAGACCATGCTCCCAACAAAACTTGGATGCCCGGCGGCAACTTGCGTTTCTACTGAGGATTTATGTAGCACGAAACAAACTAGGAGGATGCAATATTGATCATCAGCCTTCAAATCTCGGGAAATGAAACACAATAGCGTAGGGTATTGCGTGCTTGTTAGACAAGGTCCGGTCCCATGCTTATTCGTCATGCCTGTGAATGATGCCGTGGACGGCGCCGTTATATGGTTGGCCGATTTCGACTTCGAAGAGTGTCCAAGTTGACGCTGAGATATGAACGGCTTATCAATAACGAGAATCGAAGGATTTTAGAGCTTTCGAAATTGTTTGATTCATCTGATGTATGGAAAAACGTTGGTGCTTGTGCGCATCATTCTGCGAGACTGATCCCTATGCTTTTGTCTCGTTCTGAAAATATTCCATCACTCATTCACACATTACCCTCTGTCTCCGACTCTTTTTGGTCCCTGTCTCTCATCATGTACATTTATTTCTTGGCACGCTGGCCGTACGCCTTGGTGGCGTAGTCACCGCCGGTGACGATGAGGTCCTCGGGGCGGTAGTCGAACTTGCCGGTCAGGTAGGACTCGAGGATGTTCTTGGTGCCGATGGCGTAGCGCTTCTGCGCGTCGAGCGAGGTGCCGGACATGTGAGGCACCATGGCGTTGCCGCCACCGAAGGGGTTCTTGGCGTAGCGCAGAGGGTGGTCCTTGGGGGCGGGCTGGGGGTACCACACGTCACCACCGTAGCCGCGGAGGTGGCCGGACTTGAGGGCGTCGGCGACATCCTCCTTGACGACGATGGCGCCACGGGCAGTGTTGACGAGCCATGAGCCTGCAACATGGTGTGTCACATGTCAGTAATCGTATACCTCTTCAGGCCTACCACATAGCAAAGGGCCAAAACTCACCCTTCTTCATCTTGCTGATGAGCTCCTTGTTGAACAGGCCGCGGGTCTTCTCGTGCAGGGGGCAGTTGATGGTGACGACATCACACTGGGCCAGCATCTCCTCGAGGTTCTCGACACGGCGGCAGCCAATCTCGGCCTCCTTCTCGGGGCTCAGGGGCTGGTAGTCGTAGTAGAGCAGCTCCTTGCAGTCAAAAGGCTTGAGGCGGCGCAGGACACGCTCTCCGATGCGGCCGACGGCGACGGTGCCGACAACCTTGCCCTCGAGGTCGAACTCGTTCTTGGCGGCAGCGGCGACGTCCCACTCACCGGCCTCGATCATCTCGTGAGCGGGCACAAAGTTACGGACGAGGGTCAGGATGGTCATGACGACGTGCTCGGCCACGGAGACGACGTTGGAGCCTGTCACCTCGGCGACGGTGATGCCACCGTTGGTGGTGTTGGCCGCGTTCAGGTCCACATGGTCAGAGCCGATACCAGCGGTGATGGCCAGCTTCAGGTTCTTGGCCTTGGCAAGACGCTCAGCGGTCAGGTAGCCAGGGTGGAAGCTGTCAAGGAAGGCAACAACAGTCAGTTCTGTTTGTCACGTCGGGAGCACGATTGAACGAGAAGTCATCGCCCTCGTGTGTATGCAAGGTTCCCCCTTGGATACTACCCGAGAGATGCTCCGGCAACACAGTACCCAGCTAGGCGGCTAAGCGGAGCGGGAGAGAGAAGGTCCGTGTACGTACGGTGTTGTGATGATGATCTCGGCGTCAACGAGCTCCTTGTCAAAGGTCGAGTTCTCACCCTCCTTGTCAGAGGTGGTGATGAGGGTGTGGCCCTGATCCTCGAGCCATTTCCGGAGGCCGAGCTCGTTCTGGGTGGTTCCAAGCAGCTCAGGAACCTAAATGGTTGGGAGGGGTCCCGCTGTCAGCCTCTACAACACACATTCTCGCTAGCGGCTTCAAGGCCCTGTAGCGAAGTTCGAGACCCTCTCTCAAGCAGCAGCAGCAGCAGCACCCAGCAGCGTCGATCCACTGGGTGAGGTGTCTCCACCCACACCCACACACACACACACACACACACACAAAGACTCCACAGCGTTGTCTCCAATTGCCGTACAGCGTCTCCCCCCCCCAGTTCGCTGCACTGCATGCCATCCTCGGCTGGCTCGAGTACCAATGACGCAAGGCCACAAACATGCCGAGCCAGGACCGGGTGGCTTTGTTCTTGAGCTGCGGCGCTAAGCTCCCCAGCTCCTCGTCACCCGCCCTCCTGTAGACTTTACCCCGCATCGCGCAAAAAACGCCCAGCCGCCAAAAAAGGCAGAATGCCTCTCGGCTTTGTTTGCAGGTATCTCGCGGGAGGTGAGAACTGGAGGGGAGAGGAGCAGGTGGCAGGAGTCGCGAATCGAGGCAAATGAGAGTCTGTGCGGTCTGTTGTATCTTTCCCCGCAGGATGTCGTGCATGCTGCTGCTGCTGCCGCCCTGCCAGGGGGGGACTCTGGCCAATGGGTCAAGGGCAGGGTACGTGAACTCTGAATTGTTCAAGAGAAACTCACCTCCTCGGCGTGCTTGCCGCCATCGTAGAGAACCATCAAAACCTTGACCTTTTCACGGGGAAAACCAGTCAGCGATCGGGTCGTTGTGTATGGTCCCAGCCTGCTCCGGCAAGTAGTGCTCGCGAGATTGTCAAGCGCGCCGTTGGCAGCAGCCTGCCTCGCGGTCATCACGCCCGCGGCCCGCGCGGTGGACGACCTAAGGCTGGACGAGAGTGCGGGCGAGGCTAGGTGCAGGCCTCTGGCGCGTGAGGCAACAGGACCGACAGAGCGGGCTAGGGGGCGGGAAAGAGAGCTAAGTACCATCTTGACTGATTTTCGTTATATTCCTGTGAATAGGATGATCTATACAATCGTGCTGAAGAGGAAAGAGAGGTGTGTGTGTGGTCGGTAGCTTGGACAAGTAAACCGGTTGTCGGGACGTAGTAGCTTTATATGAATTGTAGCTAGTAGGGGAAGGGAGCTGCAGGCTCGGAGGGCTCGGGATGTGGTGTAGTTGTGTTATAAAAGGAAAGGTTTGGTACTACCAGGTGACGAGGATGAATGGTCTGATGGGGGAGCAGGACTCCGGATTTATATGTTTCAACCCCCTCCTTTAGAGGCCGGAGCAAGAGGATAGCCCAACGTAACAGATTGCCATGAAAGAGCCGAGAGGCGGAGGGGAAGAGGAGTGAGATTGTGCGAGGATAGGCTACTAGTGGAGCGTCTCTCCTTGTTCTGGATCGTCTGGGCGGACCAATTGACCTTGTGATGTGCCATCGCACCTAGACTTTCTGATCATCAAGCTACTATGTACGGCATGACTACTACAGTACCGATCCTCGCGTGGATCCTGCCGCAGCTTCGACAGCAGCCTTGAGTTTGGCATACTACATGCCATCCCTGGTGGCATCGAGGCGTGAACAATTCAGTGCGCGCGTATCGCCCCTGCGTTGGCAGCCAATTGCCCCTCGAATTACATTACCTCATGAGAACATCTCATAGAGTCTGTCTTGCCCGGTATCCGGAGTAGATTCACAATTTTTGTACTCCCACCCCTACGTGATACAGCCCTATAGTGAAGCCCACCTGGGCCCGGGCTGCGTGTATGTGTGCGACCCCAGCTGCCCAGCCAGCCAGCCAGCCAGCCAACGAGCCAGTAATGTCTGGTCTCCATTCACAGGCTCCTCTCCCACCTCCTCTCTCCAAAACAGCATGCTTTAACTTTGGAGTCCGCCAGACAAATCTCGACCGTATCACCGGATCCCTCCTGAACCAACCGCATGTCTGCTAGGTCGGGGCGATGGATCGGCGGATGGGAACAAAAGTATGGAGCCAAGACAGCCCTCACCTAGGAAGTGCATTAAATTGTGCGTGGCCGCGAATCGCAGTGCTTTCCCACCCGCCTCTCCTCACGGTCCTCGTGCACCATTCGACCCCGCAGTACAAGGCTGCCTTCCTCCCCTCTTCCCTTGTCGCCTCGATCCAGATAAGGAGGGTAGGCGGACGAGGCAGGGGGAGCTTCAAAGTGTCTGGTGTTATGTGTGCTAAGGAACTATAGTGCGTCCCTTAGCTCGTCGTCAGCGGGGAAAGCTGGGCGTTCGGTGAGTATGTTGCTTGAAGGAGAGGCGGTCGTTTCTCGGCATTGGCTCGGAATGTGGCCTCGTGTAGGGACCACATCAAGGTGGAGACAGGGCTTTGATCTGACGATGGTGTGGGGTAGAACACAATGCTACAGGTAGTAGCTCCTGGCAAGAACAGCGTCAGAGAAGTCAGACAGGTCAGACAAGCTCCCGCAGGCTTGGCCCGTTCTTGACACTGGTCCGTCCCCGACCCCCAATAACTCCACTACCGGCAGTTTCCACTATGCCGGAATCACTTTCTCTCCGAACCTGTGTGTGTAGGGCAAACGTTATTGAGCGAGGATGGCTGTGCAGGTGCGTATGTCATCGTTCACCCGTTGGTGAGGACCTTGATGGGTAGGCAAGAAGACCAGCTAATGGTACCCCTTCGAGATAAAGCGGGCCTGCGAAACATTTCATATACCCTAGGGTACACAGTTCGATAAGAGCAGGGAGTCAGGAACAAGGAACAATGTAGTACATAGGTAGAGGAGGAAAGGATTGTTTCAGGGCAAAGATAGCTGACTAAGTGGCTGCTGACCGGGTCCTCCCGTCCTTCTTCCTTCCTCCTTTAGCCTCAACTTCACCTCCTCCTTGCAGCTGCACGTCCATTCTCGAAGTTCGCAGATGTCTCTACTCATCGCGTCTCTTCTGCTATCATCCGCCGGCTAAGGCTTCCCGGGGGCCGCTGGGGGTTTGAACGATGCATCTTCTGCTTCTTGACACACGATCTCACGACTACACTCTATCTAACAAGTGATCACGGACATACCAGAGAATACGCTGCGGCTTGGTCAATAAACATCTGGAGGCACCGGTTCCCGCATTCCAGGGAGCAAAGACGGATAGCCTTTGTGTCCAGAAAGACATGAGAGGGGGATTCTGCCATTATCAACGTTCTCCGTCAAGTCGCTAACATACAGAGGCTACAGGCAGGAGGCACAATTGCTGAGCAGCCCCCAAGTACTGGCGCCATGCCTCTCATCTTGTGTCTAGCAAGATCATTATATTTGTCCATCTTCAATCTCAACTATTCTCACACGCAGATGTGAGACGAGTCTTCACCCCCTCCGACTCGAGAACTTCACCTTCTCACCCCTTTTCCTCGCGGTCATCAGCAGAAACCTTGGGCACACCCCCTCGATCCAGTCAGGATGCTTTCTGGTCTTCTGCTCGGTGGCACCCCATTCTTGCAACTGGACGACCTCAAAGCCCGCCGCCACCAGCAGCGCAAAGTACGAGGTCAGCGTCCGGTGCTGCTTCTTGACGTCTTGGACCAGCCAGTTGATGCTCCTCTCCCCCTCGTCGAAGTAGCTGTCCACGGGCCACTGGTCCACCTCCCCATCAGGCGTCTTGGTGAATCCAGGCCGAGTCGGTGCCGTGAGGAAAGGGTGTTCGATGGAGAACACGAAGAGTCCTCCAGGGATCAGGGACGTATACACCTGCTGCATGACGTTTTCGATGTTCTTCACGTAGTGGAGAGCTAGCCCACAGAACACCAGATCATACGCACCCGCCCGCAGGACCAGCTTCTCCATGTCGGTTCTCGAGAAACTGATGAGTCCCTGCTCGATCCCCCTGCCAGCAGTTGTCACGGCAGAGCCAGGCGCGCCGCGCTTGTCGGCCTCGGACTTGGTCGTGCGTGTCCTGCCCTCTGCCTTCCGGAGCATGTTCACGCTGATGTCGCAGGCATCGACCTCTCTCGCTCCCCTGGAAATGCACCAACGGCTGAACCAGCCCTCGCCGCACGCCAGGTCGAGCACTTTCTTGTTGTTCAGGTCCGAGGGCAGCATAGTTTGCAACTCCGGCCACTCGGAGGCCCCTTGAGCTCCCTTGATGGCACGTGGGAACTCGGAATATTTCTGGAAGAATTCCGGGTTGTCGTACAAATTCTGGGCCGACATTTCGTCTGAATCTGTTGTGGTTGCGGGTGACAGTAGTTATTACTGAAGAGATAAAGAGAGAGAAAAAAATAAAGAAAATAAAGGCAGGTCGAAGGTGGGTCTGAGGCCTGAGTGAGAATGAGGTGGATGGTAAGTCTTAGGCTTCTCTTCTTTTATCGAATTTATGACGTGAGGCGCCGACGAGTACCATGCAGGATGTGCAGTGTACTGAAGCGTGGCACACACTCCTTGCGGTGGGCTCAGTCGGTGGCCTGATGATCAACTGAGTAGAAGGCAATGTGGGTTGACGAATGATTTTTCAGGTTTGAGGACTCTGCCGGGAATCCAACATTAAATACCCACTCAACGAAGACACTTGGGACGGTGTGTATGAGCGCTATCCGCAACACTTGCTCTTTCAGATGGATTGAAACTCGCCCAAGCGAATTCTTCCGAAGGTGTGACATGCCTCACAAGAATCCCGCGCTGAGTCAAAGCCCACACGGGCTGTCGCTGTACTGCAAATCCGGCCTCATCACCACGCGCGGCCTCATACGATCAAGAGGTCTAGGTCCGACGCTCGCCTATTTTCTAATAAACACCTCCCTGGCCATCAACCGCGAACATGCATGGCTCGCTCCACCTTGTGCGACCTGTGCATCCGTTCGGGCGATCAGTGCCTGACAGCACGGGATGAGCTGACATCTGCAGCCAATCCCTACGGAGATGCAACGCAGGATACCCGGAAGGTCTTGCCGGGGGGGGGGAGGGTGGGTTCGTGCAAGGGAGGTACTATGTACGTGCGGAGTTGCTTTTGCCCTTGCATGATGGATGCAGAGGACAGGCACCTGTTTGTATAAGTACAGGCGTGGCGGTTTGAGTAAGCTGTTTGTGCACGTGCACACGCGCCACAGCCTCCCTGCTCGTCATCTAATCCCTTCAAAGCTTGGGTTTCCTTCAAGCTTAACTGCTTTGAAATTGCCAGCACTCAACATTAGAAGGAAGAATACGGCAGATTCCCATGATGAGCTCGCCACACACTGAATTTGAAAGACCCCAGGCACAACGAACCTAGTCGTACGATCCAGCAGCCGGGATGGGAGATGACAACTCGTGGCTGGCGTTGCGCAGGAATGTAGGTGCGACCATCCAATGTCAGCAAGCACTGGAATATGCCGCCTCTGCCGGTTCATCTCTCGAGCTCGTCTCTTGCTTTTACAGAAATGCAGGATCTGAGTCGGTCAAGAGCTGCAGGAAGGGCGGAATTTGTGTTTGACTTTCCAGCTGCCAGCTCAGGTGGGCCACCATCAGCCACGGATGGCTATGTGCCTTGCCATGGTGCACAGGAGGGAAGCAAAGCCCCTATCTGAGACGTAACCGAGCGAGGCTCGATATTGCGCGGCCCGACACGAGAAACTGGCGGCATACTGGTGGAAGGAACGGGCAGAATTTTCCAAAGGTTGTTTTGAGTGAGAGTTCCGTCCGTAACTCCATGCAGGCTCGCGACGGACTCAACTCCTGCTCTGCTGCCAGGCAGTGTAGATCTGACGATGCGCAACGCTGTGCTTCATGAGATCTTTCGTGCTCGAGCCGAGACAGAGGCAACGGTATCCACCGCGACTCTCCTCTCCTTCTTCTCCTCTCTCACCACACTGTCTTTCTCTCTGTCTCTTCCCCTCTCTTGTCTTACTGTCCCTCCCTGGTGGCCCTCTATCCACCTGAGCTAGTGCTCATGATATCAAGTGCAATACCAGAGAAGCAATTTCTTCTACTAATGCAGCTTCCCTCCTGCCGATGGTACGCAGTCACCTTGACCCGCTCAGCCCACGTACGGCCTGTGTGTGACGATCTCGCTGTCAAGTCGTGAATCTCTGATTGGACTGAAGGACTCACCGCCGAAGCAAGGAGATGCGCTCCAAGACCTTCTCACTTGCCTACTTACATCCCGGGGTGCGACAGACGCTGCTCCTGGTGCAAGGCGTACGGAAGGGTAACTCACCCCTCGCCTCCAACAAAAAAGAAATTGCGACCCCAGCTTGGGGCTTGTCGTCATAAACAGCCCATTCTGTCCCTTGCACACGGTAGGAACCGTGCCATTGCCACCACACCATGTGTCTCCTCGACACATGCCATTGTTGCGGCTCCAGACTTCCGGTGCAGGGGGTTGTGCTCAGCCGCTAGGTTAAGCCGTTGTTACATCTTCTGAAAAGTGCTGTGTAACGGCGGGAGAAGAACATGCAACACAAAAATAAGCAAGGACAGAAGAAAAATAAAAATTGGACCAAGAAAAAGACATACAGAAAAGAAGAAGAGGAAGGAGAAGAGGAGAATATTGATGTTTTTGATTTTTCTTTTTTTGAATTGTTGTTTTGTTGCTCGGAACGCACGGTGACACAATGTCGAAGCCACCACGAGCTGAGAACTCTCCCAGCGAGTTGCGGGGACTGGAAGGCAGCCGGAGGGCGACTCAACCCCCCATGTGCTGCAACTAGTCCGCGGTCGTACAGCTAAGGCAGACCATAATGGAGGCGGGTTTCTGAGCCTTCCCGGCACTGACACAAAAGAGAAGGAGACCAGCCATAAAGGAAGACTGTGGACCTGACGTGGTGGCACTACCGCTACCCGACAAGGTTTCCTGCAGAGTCACAAAACAATTGAAAGAGAAAGGGAGGGAGCGAGAAGAGGGAAGAAGCGGAGAGGCCAGGAATGTCATGCAGGTCTGCAGCGCGATGCAGGTTTGACATGGAAAACACGGCTCGGCAGCTGCACAGAAAAGGGGTTGGGCATTCATACACCCGACCAGGGGGAAGGAGGAGGGGAAAAAAAAGGGTCGTCTGCTGTTCCTCTCATACAACACAACAAAGAAGTAAAGGGGCTGTAGAGTTTCACGTCTATCCGTGGCGAGCCGTATCATTCCACCTTAGCATTAACCGCTGGCTCCCTATGGGCACCTGAGTGACAAGCCAGGATGGTGTCAACACGAAGCGTCCCATACATAGTATGATATAACGTCGAGAGAGAAAAAGGCCCCGTGGGGGGGGTGTGTGGGGGGAGGGGGGGCAGGATTTACCCCCCGAGCCTGCGGAAGCCGGGGGAGATCGGATGCGAGCGGAGCGAAAAATCAGGCTTTTGCAAGAAGAAAATGTTAATTCTTGTCTCTCTTGTTTCTTCACTTTGTTTTCGTCCCTTGAACTTTAATCCGCCGCACTTCCTTTTCCCGTTGTATCTCTCTTGTTTCTTCGTTGTCTTCAAAAGCTCCGAAGTTGGCCGAGACAGTATCCCGCCCTTGGCTCGATGGAGCCACGTCACCCTGCAGCAAGGGAAAAGAAAGAAAAAGAACAAGAAGAAAAAAAAGTGACGATTCCGGAGGCCGTCCTGCGTCTTTCTTGTCACCATTGTAAAGAGGGTAGCGACGTTTCGAAGGACCCGGCTGTGTCTCTCCTCGCACGACCATTCAAGGGTCGCATGGGGGGACGGAGCACCGGTAACCTCGCCGCCCCCCTGCTTGACATGGGCGGAACAAGCGGGCCCCAGGGCTTCTTTGGGGGGTGGTATTGGACTTTGTCCATCTGAGAGCACATGTCCAGGCAGGTGACACACTTACGCGGGCTGTGATGGTCTTAAAAAAAAAAAAGCATGAGTTCCGGAGAGAAATGTCTCGGGCGCATGCCTGTTACGGGTCGGTACTGGTATTGTTTATTTGGAACAAAAACAAAACTCTGAGGAACAAGAAAAGTCACATTTGCTGTAGACCGCTGTCTAGTCTGATGAATACGTACGATGCGGTGAGGCCCATATCTATGATGGTACGTACATGTCTAATCCGACACTCTACTCTCGGCCGCCCACTGACCTGTGTAAGGCCTAGCCATCACCTGTACGCCTCGACATGGATGCTGGAACGAAATAGAATGAGCCCAGAGTGGCCAATAAAACAGTTTTCCAGCTCTACTGGCTGATCAACCACGCAGTCGTCCAGTATGTACGCAGCCGACGTGCAACCGGATCACCGTCCAACGCTTCGCTGGTGCCTTATTCCGCATGTGCACATGAGGTGTTACAGTCATGCGGCATCATTTCCTGGCAGATTCCGCGTGTTGCAAATTCCACCACTTAGGTAATGTATATGCTTTGATCCCGATTGAGGATCTGCACATTTGCGTTCTGGTGGTCTCATCGTTTGTCTGTTCCTGGACTGGTGCCCGAGATGAGCGGAGTGCTCTTAGTATTGTCCTCATCGAGATCCTGCCGGTGCTTAAAGACCAAAGTGAAAACAGGAGGGAAGCCGCAAGATCCCTGCGACATATTCGGGCGGTTCAAGCTTCTGTAGCGGAATTGTGATGCCGTCCTGCCGTCTGAGCTCCTTCACCGCCGGATGAGAACGCTAATTCGGATTGCTATGGCGCGGCTCTCTTGGGCTGTATGGCGGTAATTGCTCCTCTCTGCTGGTTGTCGCTGGAATAGGAGTTTCCGTGGGACGACTTGCGGGTTGTGTCCACGACACCGCTTTGGCCATCATCTTGGCAAAATACTCCTGAACAAATGATTCCGTATAGTAGCTGTGATTCGCATCATGTGCAGACACGAGATTGTGTGCCAGCTCGTGCGCCACCACCACGAACCACCACACCGAAGCCTCGACTCTGCCCTCTGCTCCCGCACGCCCTATCTCCCTGATCTTGTTGTAGTGTAGCTGAAGGAAGAAGCGCAGGTTACAGAAGATGCTTCCGTTTGTGTTGAAGGCGATACAGGGGCCTGCCTCGTCAAAGTGGATCTGCAGGGCGGTGGTCGAGACGCCATAGATATCAGCAACATCCCGGAGGAGATTTTCGAATTTTGAGATCGCCTCGCTATTCTGGCCCAGGAACGTCATGTGGTCGGTGGAGATAGATTTGTCCAGATACACCTTCATGCCGCGTGGTGCCTGGGCCACAAAGACAATGTTCTGCGCCGGCGTGCTGTCGCAGTACGTCGCTTGCTCCTTGATCTCCTGTGTTCGTGGTGGACTGAAGACACTGGACGAGTCATGAGGTCGCGTCGAGCGGATGGCTTGGAGCAGGTTGTTCTGCACGACCGCAGGAGAGGTCACCCGTCCGCTATCTCCAGGTCCTTGCTGCTGTTGTGATGGGCCTGACTGGGCCTGACCTGTCTTGTTGACCTCGGGCTCGGGGTTCGTCAACAGATTGTCCATTGCCCTCTCTGCATCCTCGTCTCTGTCAAGGCCGAACCTGCGGGAGATGTTGGAGAAGAATCCTCTGCTTCGCCGTCCATTCTGGGCCGCAGGTGGAGCCTCAGGAGAGTCTGGGTCAAAAGCACCTGGCATCGCACCGGGGAGACCTGAATGTTGTTGCTTTGGTGTCTTCGGCCTCGTGGCTTCGGCCTCCGCAGTAGCTGTCTGTTGACGTGCCCACTCTTCTTCTCTCTCCTTGATTCTCTGCTCCTCTGCTTGAAGTGCCTTTCGTCGCTCTTCTTCGGCAATCCGAGCCTCTTCCGCCTTGGCCCGCAGGATCCTGTCGACGTTGTAGCCGCGGGCCCTCAGGTCTAGCAGATTTAGCTTCAGAAAAGGCTCGAAAAAGAAATACGACTGTTGGTTGTGGCGTGTCAAGATCAGAGTGCAGACTGCTTGTCCGACTTGATACATGTCTGGTTTACTGCCTTGATCAGCGGCAATGTACAGAGTATGTCCTGTTGCAGTCCTCATAGCCATTGCTGCTCTCTTCTCCGTGTGAGACTTGTGTTGGCCTCTCAAGGTTCGGCGAAGCTGAACGCTCTGGACCACCTCGACCTGAAGATTCTTGTCCAGCCATTTCGCGTCATGTTTGATAGAGTCTCTTGAAATATGTCGATACTCGTGGAGGAACAGCTTAGTGCGCTCCTGTTGATGATTAGTTGCTTGTCACTGCACCGGGAATGAGATATGTGTCAACTCACCAGGATGTGTTTTCTCAACCAGACAGCGCCTTCCTGGTTAGGAGTTGACTTTCCTATGTGTGCGTCTTCTTGCACCAGGCTGCTGATGCTTGGAGACCCAAGTGTCAGGTAAAAGGCTTCCAGAGTATCGTCCTCCGGCGCAGAGAGCAGGTGCTCGCGAAACAACCGGAAACTATAGAAATCATCTGCAATCACAATCTCTGACGGTGCCGCAAGCTGAGATCCCCGGACAGACTCTCCATAGTCGTCATCCTCCGATGCCTTGGCTTTAGAAGAAGGGATCTCCTTGAACGCCATCAGCCACTTTTCGTGCTTCATCTTTCGATACAGATCCTTGTCCCTCTTCAGGGTCGAGATATCAGTCGCCAGAGATCTCAAAATGTCCATGTATTTTTCTGAGCTGCCCACAGTAGTCCACAAGCGAACGGGCTCGTTGCAGGCGAAGGTGGCGATCTCGTGTTTTGTAGGTTCCATCTTTGCCCCGCATCGTAGTAAGAATGCATGTGCCACATCCCCAAAGTCCACAAAGTCAAAAATCTCTCCGTAAGTCGCCCCCGCGCCGAGGTAGACGTTCTGTGGCGGGACAAGCACCAGGCCATGCGAAGTCTCCGGATTCTTGGCTCGTAGAGACTCTCCAGAACGGTTCCGCCGCTGGACCGGCACGAAGGACGCTGCCCTCAACTTGGTCAGACTGCCTTGACCGAGGTCAGCTACCCGGGTCGCAAAGTAGTTGAACAATGTGATAGCGGCCGATCGATCCTTCGGGGGGTTTGCGATGAGTTTCGCCACACATGAATCTACTGGCGGCTCACGAGCAACGCCAAACTTGCTGGCGTGCACATGGAGGTCTTTCGCGAGGATGTTGAAGCCCAACACTGAAGCCTGCTCATTGGTAAAGCAAGCGGACGGAGGAACGAGTTGCTTTGCATTGCCTTGAAGTGGCAGGATCGCCTTGTTCGTGGACGCAATGTCGAAAGTGGCGTAGCCATTGATGTGGTGATACTTGATGAAGTAGTTTCTGGCCTTGTCCCTTCGCAGGGCATCATCAGAAGCCATCAACTCGATCAACTCTGGGACTGTAGGATGAGGTCTCAAGCCCAGGCTCGAGAGAAAGCGACCCTCCTTGCTAGCCACGCGAAAGCTGCCTGGTGGGCCTGGCCACTGTAGTAGGGGTGCCCCCAGCTCGCGAAGCTCTGACTTGGGCTCGAACAGCTCAGAGACCTTGTAGAGTTGTGACGATGCCTGGGTTGCCTCCATGCCAGGCGGGCCTGCTTCTGCGGGGCATATCGGAGAGTTCCTCAGCTTCTTCATATCATCTGCGGGGATGTCCTCTCTCACAGAAGCGAGGTATTTGATGAGCTCCATGTGACTCCATGGTTTCTGCGTATTCTCCCCAGACGGCTTCAAGAGGCGGGAGAAGATGGTGTCCAGGTCCAATGTCCTCCGGACTCCAAGTGCCCCGAGGAATTTATCTTTGATACCCTGACAACCTTCAATCGTGGGCAGATCGTCGAATAGTCTCACTGTTGGGAAAAATGACTCCGCTGGCTTCTTCATACCCATCTTTGTGGGCATGACGGTGACGTTCTGAAGCGCATTCGTGACCGAACTCTTGGACCCCTGGCTCATATTCTCCCAATTCTTAGACAAGACGGTCAGGACAGATACGGAAAACTTCGCTGACTTGGTCATGTTTTCGTCAGCCGGTCGACTTGAAGGCGAGTCAAGTAGGAACCGAAGCCAAGGTACGATCTCGAGTGGCTCCCAACCAAGAGCCTGCAATTGATGTGCAGGGAGCTGATTTGTAAATGCGAAAGGTATAGTCGATGGCGGGATCGGAAGACTTGGGGGGATCTTGTTGCTGCTGAGGTAGTTCTTGATGGAGCTCAGCGTGATGATTTCTCCTGAATCTTGACCCTCGCCGATGGTTGCGACTGCAACATCGAACAAACGGGCCTTGCTGCCAGGATCCAGCTCCCCAGTTGACGCAGTCTTGGCCGCCCAGCTGATGAAGTGAGTTAGCTGATCTCTGTTCAGAGCTTTCGCCTCCAGCTCTTGCCGGACGTCGTCCACTGTGATGTCCTGAAGCAGGCCAAAGTCCCGAATCTTTCTGATGAAGGGTACCTGTTTCATGTCGTCTAGGATGACAGGGATACCATCAACGAACTTGCCCATCTCATCAGAGCCCATGCGGACCTTGGAAGTCAGCAAGACTCCCCGACTGGAATAGACCTCGATTGTCGGTTTCTGGTATGCAATCCAAAAAGATTCCTCGATGATCTGACCCACGTTGGCGCTGGGGGTTGAGTCTTGGAAGGTGTACGTCTTCAAAATGTGTAGCGCTGCAGGCAAGAACTTTGCAATCTCCTCCTTGGTCGGTATAGAGCCTTTGGCCCTTGCCTCCACCAACTTCTTGAGCTTGGCGTCGAGATCGAGCATCTCGTTGGTGAATGCCAGCCGCGTCATGATGCCTGCGACTCGGAGCATCTCGATGTTCCAGGTTCTGACCCAACGGGCGTTCAGGTCAATGGCCTCTCGCTCGACCGTCGGAATCACAGATGGAGCAGAGATGTGCATGCCGGCACCAGTCGTCTGCGCGGTCGGGAATCCAATGAAGACTCTGCCACCTGGCTTCTTGCTTGGCAACACCGAAGCGAAGACATCGGCTGCTTTGTTAGCTGCCCCCGAGCTGCTGGAGCTCTCTGAAGCAAGCGTCTCATCGTACGATGAGGTCAGGATCGCAATTCTCGTTGTCTTTGGTGGTGGTTTTTTCGTGGCGCGTTCTAGTTCGGCTGAGAAGGACGAAGAGATCTTGGTCTGGATGGTACCTGTTGTCACCTGAAGGAAGATACTCGATCTGGACATCGCAGTGATATCCTCTGAGATGGCCTGCTGAACAGCGGCTTCTTCTTTTGCGGCTTTCCCCCTCAACCCTGCTTGAGATGCAGTGGATGTCAGTCTCGAGAAAAAGCTCTTGAGAGAAGGTGCCTCTGACGCCCCGGGGCCCTCTCCAGAGGTGCTGGTAGCCGCTGTAGGCTTCCAGCCAACGGCAGACATAAAGGAGGCGTCGATTTGTACGCTTGCTCGGTCGACGGAAGCCAACCTCATGAGACCATCTCGAGTCCTAGTCTCCAGGTCTCTTGGAATTGGAACCTCAGCGCTCGGGGCTTGTTTCTTGTGCAGAGCCAGGACCTGATAATCATCGATCCAGAACTCGATATGCTGCAGTGCCACGAAGGTCAGACTCGTGGCGAGGAACTGACTTATGGATAAAATATTCGGCACTGGGGTCGTTGTATTCCTGTAGTCCAGGACAAAGGCGGTGTCGGTAGTGCTCTCCTCTTTCGGCAGCACCAGCTTTCTGGTAAAGAGTGAATTTGCCTTCCAGTAGAATGCCATTGCTTCTGCGCCTGAGCTCACGAATGGCTCCTCGCAGTCCGCAAAGACGGAGTAGAAACCGACTCCAAAGGCGCCGATCTTCGTCTCGTCCGGGTTGCCCTCTGCGATCCTCTTGAGTCTCCCCCAATCTGTCTTTGTGAAAGGCTGACCATTGTTCTGCACAAGCAGTCTCCGAAGGGTATGGTTTGTTATTATGTGTTTCAGCAGCTCTGATCTGTTCTGAGTGGCGGGGAGGGGTATCTGCGTCGAGGGCAATGTCTCCCATTTTATCTTGACGGTCGTCGCCTGCGCATCGGCAGCGTTCTGGATCAGCTCGCGCAGTGTGGTCCATTCTCCCGAATACCGAGCGAGGACCTTGTCTATCAAGGCCCTGGTATCGACAGTGACGGCCTCCTCATCTTCTCCGTCTCTCAGAGCAGCAGCTCGCAGCTTCGAGTAGTCCATCTCAGTAACTCGCAGCAACAGCTGCCTTAGACGAGGCGGACGAAGGTGAGGGCGAAGGATGTGTCGTAAACTGTGGTCGGTAGCCTCGAAAGGACGAGGTGCGGATTTCTGCCGCGAAGGCAGGCTCTGAAAGTCGCAAGGACGGAGGGGGGGACTAATTGTGGTCGGTTTGAGAGGTCAGGTGGGAGGAGGGCAGTGACTGTTCTGCGGCCCAAGTGCGCTCGTTCACATGCAAGCAACGAAAGTGGAAGGGCAATCTAACCGTCTAGGTAAAGAAGGGAACCACGCGGCGCTCGCCAACTGAAGTAGTGAAAGTTCCTGGTGGTAAAATGGAAGGAAAAGAAAAAAGAAAAGAAAGACCAGACATCTATTCTGTCTATTCGGAAAAGAATACGTGGTTGTTACATCTCGTCAGCGTCGTCAACTCGCGCTTGCCTGCCCCATGGAGGCGAAACGCATCTTGGGCGTATTTGCAGCGTCATGACCCATGCCCCTACCCCTCGACCTCGAGCAGGGAGCCGGGGAGGGGGGGCAGGGGGGGCTCCCACTGTGGGGCAATTTTAGTAGGGCCCTTAGGCGCCACCGGCCTATCCGTACTCCGATGTATTTAGACCTGGAACCGCCTAAATCCAGCAGCAGCAGCAGCAGCCTATTACCATAGCAGCATAGTAGCTTTTTTTTTTTTTGTGAATTCACCTACCATCTCATAGCCTCCTATCATCTCTGTTAGTGAGGTGGGAAGCTGAAACACGACGGCTTTGCAGACTTGTCACCGAACCTAAAGGGTCGATCGCTGAGTTCTAGATTATGGACAGAAGCGCATGAATTGTCTCGTCACCACAACGCAGTGGCCCGTTTTGCCTTGTTATGATTTGCTAGACGATAATGTAAATGGGAGGCTTCTTGAGCAACATCGAACCAAGTTCAAAACGAGATCTCATGGCGAAGCCGTGTGTCTTCGTTCACGAGCTTTCCCTGCGCCGACGCTGACCATCAGGGCTGAAGCTCCTGCGCCTGTCTGTATTTCGGTGGCGATATTCATCACGCCCTCCTCTGCCATCTCTGCTCCTACTCCGTCTCCGGTACTCTCGATTCGCGCTCCTGCTGCGAGTCCTCTCGTGACGTCCATGTCGTCTGTGACGTTCTCTGTCCGGACTCCGACTCTTGCTCCTGTGGGCTCTGTGGTCTCTGTGTGATCGTGGCTCAACCTCATCATCCCTATCCCTATCCCGATGCCTTCGCTCCCCATGTCGATCTCTGCTTCGACTACGATGCCGATGGCGGTGGCGATGCTCACGATCCCGTCCTTCCCGTTGGCGCTCGTCTCGGTCATCCCGTCGCCGGGAACGATGTGGATCCGTCCTGCTGCCTTTTGGTGTGCCCGGGGTCAGTTCAGGAGCAGGAGGCGCGTCCTCGCGGGGTCGCGACTCCGATACTTCGATAGCATTGGCACCTGATGTATTCCGCACGGGTGGCGGCAACCCAAGCGCTTTTGCCATCGCATCCTCCTCGGCCTCTTTGATCTTTTGAATCTCCTCACGACGTATCCTCGCCTGACGATCCTCGTCTGTCTCGTTGGGGTCTGCGGCGGTATTGTCCGCCTTCGCGTACCACTGTAAATCTTTGCCCTGCTGCCATCGTCCGACTGGTGCTTTGAGGGAGTGGCCGAGGTAGTTCTCGCGGTGCGCAGAGGTTGCAACTTCATCCCAGGAGAAGTTGACGCCGCCTCGGGATCCCGACTTGCGAACTGTCGCGACCAGATCCATGTTTGAGAATGCTTTGTGCAGGGCTACACAGAGATATTGTTCGTCGCGTCGGTCGGTTGTTGAAAGTCTTATGGTATGATGGACCACTGCAATGAGGGTTCGGGAAATGGTTGAATGCGTGGAGCAGGTCGAGGTTGGGATTGAATTTAGAGCGGCTGGTTCAGTGCCTGCCAGCCGCTACTGATGGGGGGTCGCAGTGCATGGAGCACCCTAGCAGGCCTAGCTGCCTACAGTACCATAGTGTTCAGGAGCCAGGGAGCGTTCAAGAGGTAGAAAGTTCGATCCAGCTTCACCCGCAACAGACAAGCATCATCCCCACATCTTTCTTTCGTGAGCTTCTTCCAACCTCCATCATAATTCCAGCTCGACAACCCCATCTCCAGCCTTGCACTTTGGTTTATCCCTACCACTGTTGCTGTCTCAGTTGGCTGAAAGCTACAGACTGCCTCCTTCGCTATCGACTGCCACACAGAGGACCGTCAAGATGGGCTCCTCACTTTTGGAGAACGACGACGAGACATCGTGGTTCAACCCACACTTCATCGCACAACACGGGCCGCTGCACAATGACACCATCCTCATCTACTTTGCGGACTCGCCCTGGTGTGAGCGCACCTCAAACAATAAGACCATCATGAACCAGGCGCTGTACAACCCCGCGATGGCCGCCGTCGTCACCTCTCGTGCGCAGTTTGAGGCCCGCCTGAGGAGCATGTCAGGGCTGGAGTATATGGTGTCTGAGGCGCCGGCAGAGACGCTTCCGGACACGGGGACTGGCGTATGGGTGATTCGCAAGCAGACAAGGAAGAAGCGAGGCCCCAACCTGGAGGACGAGGTAACAGTCCATGCGTCGTATTACGTGGTGGGGGCAAACATCTATCCTGCACCGTCGCTTATGGACATCATGAGTTCGAAGCTGGTAGGCACCATACATCTGCCCGATGGCAAGCACGAATGAATAGGCAGGACGCTGACCCACTTTGTGTGTATCAGGCCACCATATCACACGCTATTGGAAATGTGTTCGAGGCTGCAAACCGCATACAGACGTGGACCCCCGGGCAGGGTCACTATTATGCGAACCCGACACTGCCTCGCGCCGGGACAGCTGAGCCGAAAGAGGCGACACCTATGCCGAATGGATCTGGGGCGAGGGCAGGCTCGTCTGCTGCAGCGTCAAAGGCCTCTAACAAGACAGAGCTCGACGCAAGGCTGGCCGAGGACTCCTTTAACATACACATGGCATGTGGAGGTTACTACATGGACGAGATTCCCATCACTGGGAAGCCGGGTGACTTCCACTTTGCAAATACAGGACGCAAGGACAAGCTGGCTGTGCCTCAGACACTGGCCCCATCCATCGCACCGCCAGTGCTGGCGCCTCTGAACACGGCTCAGGCGGCAGAGGCTGTCGCGTCTCCAAAGGAAATCAGAAAGACAAAGAGCCCAAAGCCTGGGTCTGCTGTGGGATCCAAAAATCGACGAAAGAGCAAAGCAGGCACCGCGATAGGGACACCTACGTCATCTTGAGATTACCTCTTTTGTAAGGGGCTGGCCTGATCTGCTTTTTTTCTTTTCCTCTCTTGTCTTTTTTCTTTTTTTCTTTTTGGGCGTTGTGGTGCAAACATTGAGTACGATACCCCCGGTTTACGAAACTCCTATGATCTAGCTAGATATGCGTTTTCCACGAACCACATTGATTTGTTTTCTTCGTCTGTTCATTCTACTTGATCATATGCGAAGACCATAATCAACACAGGCAGTTGAAGTGCTGCCAAGTAGGGGTGTGTTGGCATCGGTCACAACATGGGCTCATCCTCCATTGTTTGTCATCTCCTGGTGCAGCTTCATGCGCAGTTACTTCAACCCACCTCCGCGGTCACGGCCCGGTCTGAAGCAGAAGGAATTTGATGGTGGGACTCTTGTCAAACTGGGGTAGAGGGTAAGCCGGATGCAAACAACATGTCGAGGCATGTCAGCACACTAATTTTCAAGAAGCTGACACCACTCGCAAGAAGAAATGCGAGGCCTCAGCGCTCAAGTTCCTAAGTTGGGCATCATCCAGAATATGGCAATTCCTATCTTCAAGGACAAAAGAGTATGTTGATATTATCATGAGCTTTAGCAGTGAGTGGGTGGAGTTGTTCTACCTATCTTACTCTTACGACGGCTGCCAACAAATCGTCTTCTATGCCGAGGCTCTAGCCTCGTGCCGCCTCCAAAACGGGCTACGTTTCTGAAACATCTCAGGTCTAACTACTGGCCTGGACCTGCCAACGTGCGAGACATATAGGGGGACCAACAAGGCTGCAGGCCTCTCTTACCTTGCAAGTCGTTGACATCGGTCAAGCATCCCATGCAATTCCGGTTTCCGAGTAAGCTGGAGATGCTCAACTTGGGCTTCGGATTGGTCATTTGCAACAAGCTCATCCCGATCCGGACCCTTTATGGGACGGTCCGTTGTTTCCACTCATCACGGTCAGCTTTTGGGGCTTGTCGAGGCCATGATGTGGCTGATGAGAGTTGTGTTGGCCTTTGGCAGCTAAGCAGCGAGCAACTCTGTCCACCGAATTTATAAACTTCGCTCCGTGCAGATCTCTTGCTCGTCCCCTTCGTGACTGTACCCTCGTTCTTTAGGTGTTTGTGGGAGCAGGTTCTCCCTCACCCAGTCCAGCGTCCCTCACGACTGCCAATACCACGTCTCTGCGAGCCCTGATTAGTCCCGGCCCATATCAGCTGCCGTCTCTTCCCCTTTCCGAACCCCTTTGACGTGCGTCCATGCTCCTCAACAGCCAAAAATGCCAGCAGCCATAAAATGCACGCCATGTTCTGGGCGCGGTTCGACCTCGGAGTCGCGCAGGTGCCCGCGCTGCGCCCATGTGAGGGGCATCGGCACCAGAAGCTGCACGTACTGCCAGGGCACAATGCAGAAGACCACGAACCGCGTGTGCTGGAAGTGCAACGGGAGGGGCACGATCCCGCGGCCTACGATGGCCTGGAGGTGAGCACTCTTTTGTCACTCCTTGGTTTCCCCCTTCATTTCCTTTTTACTGTCTTCCGGATTGCTGATCATCAAGTTTCGTGACCTGCTGGAATAGTGGTCTGGGTCGTAACGGCAGGGCACCCCTTGAGCCTGAGCGTAAACAAGTGGCAGATCATCTGCAGACTGCCTCTGCTCAGTCCGCTCGGGAGCCGCAGCGGTCCTTTAGAGGTCATGGTAAGACGCCCTCGACTGATTCCACGCAGGAATCGCAGCGGCCTGTCCGAACTCATGGCAAGGCGCCGCCATCCATGGACTCTGCGCACTGGCCTTTGGGAGATGGTGCGCCATTCTAGTTGCGGGGGAATGGGGTTTGCTCAAGGCTGGGTTCAAATCAACTGTGTGTATATATCTATATCTAAAAAATTGATTTCTTGCGACCTAATCGATCACTCGTGTTCTTTTTTTTATTCTTGGGTACAGACTGTTTATAATGTGAATATGATTGGTTGACTACAATTTCTGCTTTTCAGACCACGAAATCCAAATATATTTTGTTGGCTTGCAAGCAAGCATTCGCTTTGGGACTGATCCTTCTAGGTGGAGAGAGGCACGCGTGGGACATCTCTTAATTAAGATCTACCTACGTACTGTCTATCTCATGTAAGTATGCTATCTAGGATATCCAATGCAAAAATTATAAGACAGCAAGAAAGGTCAAAAAGACGCCTGCAGTGACCGGAGACAATACAGGACAGAAAACCCGGAAGTTTTACTGAGTTGAGGGTGACACAGGTGGGAGTCGAACTGGGGCTCCAACGCAGCTTTCAGACGAAAGCTGTGCTCGAACTTACCACTTCGCCAACCACCCGTGTCGAAAGCGTTCACAGTTTCGCTTTCATAAAGCAAGGCGCGCCACCAAGTGCTGTCGACGTAGTAGTGCCGCAGTAGCGAGGCAGGCCTGCCTTAGCGGAGACTTTCTGCTCATCCTCGCACCAACGGCTTGCTGTAGCACTCTTACACGACCAATCCATGCGTGATGGTGCCGTAATAGATCGTGGCGAGCCAGCCAACATGCCCCAACATCGTCACCACATGGCCTCCCACCACTCGAGCCGTTTACCCGCGACAGGCACTCAGAAGCTCTAGGCCAACGCGTCTCTCAGAGTCTCCTTGACCGACTCTTCCACATCCGAGGCCACGTTGCGGAGTTCATCCTTGACAAAATCTTCCAGCTGGCTCTGCGCAACGCCGATCTCGTCTTCGATTCGGACTGTGATGGTGTCGTTGAACTCGTGTCGCACGTCATACAGCTGATACTCAACATCTCGTGCCAGGTCCTGGAGGCCAGCCTCTAGCCTCGTCTCCACGTCTGTCACGCGCTCTTCGACGCCCTCGATGCGCTCACCAAGACTGTGTTGTTGCTGTTGCTCTGGTTGATCCTGCTGCGTCTGCGCCCTCGGCGGCTCGCGCAGATGACGTTCCTGAACGAGTTGTTCCACCCGACTCAAGCGGGTACTGAGGTCACTCAGTGACATCTCGATCCGATCGAAGCGACGTCCCATCTCCATGAAGCCTTGTCTACAGATGTCCTCGAGTGACATCTTCTCCAGACTTGCACTTCCGGCGGCGCCGTCAGAGTCAAGGCGACGGCGCTTCTTGGTAAATGGTGGTGGGTGAGATGAGCCAGAGTCTGGCTCCTCGTACGATGGTGGGCTCTCGGTAGCCTGGGAGTCATCAAAATGAGCCACCTCCTCAGCGTGCCCAGGCGGGTTAGACTCTGGCACGTTGGCGTCGACTCCGCAGTCCATGAACCTGCCACCTTGCCCGCCGTACAGCTTTGCAATATTGGCTACATCTGTCATGGTCTTCCAGCAGCCACTGGTGGATGCCTCCTGACACAGGGTGGCAAGACGGCCTCGAGATATCGAGTTGGAAGAAAAGGCGACACGGAAGCTGTTCGACCCTGTCAGGGCACGTAATGAAGAGATGATGGAACGAGCCTCCTCATTCTTCGGGACCCATGATCCGTTCGGCACCACGAGAGACGGAGGCGTGTTGAGAGTAAACTGTAAAGAGTGTACACTCGTCCCGAGCCGGCCGGCCGCAGAGTCATCATCGTCCACGCACGCAAGCGTTTTGATTCGTTCGGGGTATATGAACAGGTAGACATTCGACTTGTTGCGTTTCCCCTTGTAAGCAACATTGGCTATGATTCTGAAGAACGCAGTGTGGGAGTCACGATCGATTTGGATATCCAGCGTGACATGGTCGTGGTTTACAGGGTTGTGGGTGAGGAATGCAGGGTGGCTGTCGTTGTCTGTCCAGGAAATCGTGACGGGAACTTTCAACACTGTAGTGGCATTATTCTGCAGTTCGCGAGACGCTGGACTTGCGCCTCCATCGAAGGAAGATGACATTTGGACACTGGTATTCATTAGCATTCTGCTGAGCTAGATTTCTACATATGAAAAAGTCGAAAAGAATAGACGTATCCCCTGCCCGTGGTCTCCCACGAGCAGGATCCCACCCTCCCAGGCTTGGAATGGCGGAGCAGCCTTGACTCCGGACCGATGCGAAGATACGGCACAGATCGTATGTGTGGCAGAGAAAGAAGAAACATCACGACCCCAAGTCCCCACCACCACAGCGCAACCAGATCAGGCACAGGCACAGGTATCGTCGATGCGGAGAGATAGAATCAAGCATTAGGCACTCGCGGCAGAGCAGGTATCATGCACGCTCGTGGACCTCCTCCCTCTTGTCAGCGGCTGCAGAGCAAAGCAGTCATGCAGCAGCGCCCAGACAGAGGTGGTGCAGGATGGATATCATCTCCTCCCGAGGCCCCGGTCCTTCCTCTGTCCGTGGACAAGAGGGTAGGAGTCGGAATTTCCTGGACTCGGTTGACGGATAACGCGTGCGTTGCAGATCGGGTTGGGCGGGCAGTGCGGCAGTCCTTGGAAAGAGGACACCTTTGAACTAACCATGCATGTGTGTGCTGAGTAGGAATCTCGGATTTTTTGGTTCGATGATGGTCAGGGTGAATCATGAAGCAAGCAGATATAGAAGAATGGATGTGAGTGTTGTGACCGCCCTGGGGTTGGTAGCCTGGTGTAGTGTCCTGGTGAGGTGGCTGGACATGGGAAGGACTAAGGGGTGAAGTCAGATGCTGTTCTGACAAGTGGAGACGCATCACGTGATCTCGCGACACCAGCCCCACCTCTCTACCTTGACTGTTCATGGGAGTGTTGTTCCGAATAGGGGTGTGCAGGTATCATTGAAAACGAAATAATTGATCCCAGATACTGATTGGAATGGACGGGAAAATACTGTACTCAATGTGTGAACAGTTTCCATGGTTGACATGATTGAGAGAAAAATTCCCCCTCTGATCCCTCAATGCACCTTACTCCACCACCCATCCTGTGCCCGCAACCCGTCTCTGCGTGATCTTCTTTGCTGGCAATGGCCATCCCATACCTCCAGTACCCTCTGCTCGCAAATAAGGTACAGCCCAGACCTCCCTTACCTTGCCGCCTTCACTCGTCTTGACCTCCTTGATCGGCTTCCCATAGCTGATCAGCGGCGTTCCCTTGGCGAGCGCCGCGACCTGCCCACCCGTGACGTCCGTCAGCGCGTGCATCCTTGTCTTGGCCTTCTTCTCTCCCTGTGCCCCGCCCGCCTGGCCTCGCTGCAGGTACGCATACACGATGTACTCGGGGCACTCGCCCGGGCTGAGGTGCGCCAGAGGTGACGAGGGATGAATGTATACGGCACGCTCGCTGGGGTCGGCCGTCGAGGGCACATCGAGCGGGGTGAGAGGAAGATACGGAACGTCGATCGCGCGCCGTGGCTTACGGTGCCCTGTCTCGAGGGGCGTCGGAGCTTTGTCGGCGCGGATAGCCACTTGATCGATGAAGCCTGCCGCCGCCATCTGTTTAAGGGCGGTGACTTGTTTCTGTGTGGGGCGGTCCAGTTTCTCCTGGTAGCTGAGGCTGGCGAAGGATGGGATATGTGTGCGGAGTAGGTCGGTGAGTTGCTGGCGGAGCTGTTGCGTCTCCTTGAGGGTCTTATACCGGACGAAATGAGATTCGCACCAAGCCTCGGTAGGCTCGTGAGCAAACTCGCCAACGACCTGTAACAGCTTCATCGCGTCGGACCTGTCGTCGAGGGAGCAGAAGTTCTTGTGTACTGCGTTGTAGGCACGCCGAATGTTGGCCTGGCGATCTTCGGCGATGACATCCGCTGTTGTGCGGATGGGCCTCTTCTCTTCCTCCTCATCACCCTCGTCGTCTCTTGCAGTCAGCTGTGGTATAGCCTGGGATTCCTGTAGGAAGACCTCGCCGGCCGAGAGTCCAGAGACCATGGTAATCACGTATGGTAGACAGCCATGCAGATGGCCAACAAGGAGGATGCGGGCAAAGCGTGGAGACAAGGGGAAGATTGACATGGTCTTCCCAAAAGCTGACACCTGTCCGCCATCCTTGATGGCAGACAGATACGTCAATAGTCTCTCCGCCTTGACAAGGCTTTGTCTGTCCGGTGGTGTTGGGAAAGGAAAGTTGACCACGTGCTGTAGATTCATGGCTTTGAGCTGCAAGACGACCCCCTCGATGGGCATGCGTAACAGCTCTGGGTCAGAGAACTCCTGGAAATCTCTCTCGTAGACCGCCGACGAGTACAGCCGGTAGCAGTGGCCAGGTCCTGTTCGACCAGCGCGACCAGATCTCTGGCTTGCGCTGGCCTTGCTTATCCAGCCGACCTCGAAACTCTGCACACCGTTCAGACGGTTGTACTTTCTCTCTTTCGACCGGCCACAGTCAAAGACATAACGGATGCCCGGGATAGTAAGACTTGTCTCGGCGACGTTCGTAGCCAGAACAACAAGGCGGGATCCTTCTGGTGGCGGCTCAAAGACGCGCATCTGCTCCTTGGTTGGCAAGAGTGAGTAGAGGGGCAGGATGTGCAGTCGAGAGGGCCCCGTCCCTGCCTCCCCCTCCTCTTCGGGGATGACGAACTCGGCCTCATCATCCTCTTCATCATCGCCGGATACATCTTCATCGTAGTCATCCGCGCCATCATCTTCCACATCGCCAAAATCTATATCTTCCGCCTCCACGGGCGCTTCACTGGCTGGGATTCTGACCTTTATGTCGGTACCAGAGTCCATACCCATGAAAGCCTTCTTGAGCCTTTTGCTCAGCTGCACGATCTCGTTCTGTCCTGTCATGAACACCAGGATTCCACCTGGTGGAAGTTTTCTGTGCCCTCGACTGATCTTCTTGAATGCTTCCTCAACATAATCGTGATGCGTCCTTCTCGAGAAGTGGACTGTGACTGGGTACTGCCGCCCTTCTACTTCCAACACCGGCGGTGGTGTCTTGAACAGTCTCGGATTTTGCGTCATATCCTCAATTCGTAGGGTAGCCGACATGATGATGAGCTTGAGCGGCCTGATGGTTGGATCCTCTGTTGCCAAGTCGCTTCGTAGTTTTACCACTCTACTGAGCATGCCGACCAGGATATCCGTGTTGACGCTCCGCTCATGAGCCTCATCCACGATGATGGCAGAATACTTCTTCAAGGTGATGTCCTGCGCCACCTCTCGGAGCAACACACCATCTGTCATGAACTTGACAGCAGTGTCAGGGCTCACGGTGCCCTCGAATCGTATCTGGTAGGCTACCCTGCTGCCCTTGTCACCGAGCTCCTGGCCTACTCGTTTTGACATACTCACAGCCGCAACCCTTCGAGGCTGAGTCACTCCGATCATCCCGGGTGTCGGTCCAGAAGGGGACCCGTACCCTGCCTCGAACAGAAATTGCGGCACCTGCGTCGTTTTGCCTGACCCTGTGGCACCACACACCACCACGATGTCGTTATTGTGTATGGCCTCCATGATCTTCTGCTCCTCGGCCACGACGGGGAGCTTGAGACGCGCCTCTTGTATCTCATCTGTTCGTGTGACATGAACACTGTGGGCTGTTCTGCCTGTGTCTTTTGTTGGTTGCAACTCGGCAGGGAGGGGATCCTGTTCGATGGGGCGTGGGGTGAAATTTGCGGGTTTCGGAATCTCCAAGAGCTGAGATCCAGATCCCACAGGCTCGTACCCAAGAGCCTCGTTTCGTTGCTGATGTGCCCAAGCTTTGAATGCCGAAGGACGTTTCTGGTCTGTCGAAACCTCATCGTCTGAATCCTCGCTTTCTTGTTCGTCCGATGACGAACCCTCGTCGCTGTCGCTATCATCATCATCATCATCATCATCATCCGAATTTGACGCATCCATCTCCGAAGGAGCTTCCGAACCACTTTCACTGGCTTCATCCCCCGAGATATCGCTGGCTTGATCTGCTCCAGAGCCAGAATCATCGCCACTGAAGCCGGCCCATTCGTCGTCCTCAGTACTAATGTTGTCGGCTTTCATCGGTTCCGGCTGAAGCAGAACAGTTTTGGACTTCACACCTCCCCTTTTCTGTCGCTTTGCAAGCTTCGGTCGACCGTCTTCGCCGAGCTCTAGGGGCCGCTTGAGACCGGCCCCGACGGCTCCCGAGGTCGAGACACTGTGCGCTGACTCTGCGGGTTGTGTCTCCTGCTCGGGCCTCTCGTCTGATTGGGCTGTCGTAAGCGATGTGACCTGCGCTGCCACATCCTCACGGTCTGAATCCTCTTCTGACGAGGCCACTCCTGGTTCTTTGGGTTCGCGCCGTTCCTCAAAAAGGATTTTCTCATTCTCCTCCGTGTCGATGCCGGCCTCTCTCTCCTTCAGCGCACGTGACAGAGCCTCTCTCTTGGTCTCACGATTGTGTCCGAGAGCCCGACTGCTCGCAAACAGACTTGTGTCGACCTGGTTCTCGGCCAGCTTGGCCAAGAGCTGGCGGTTCTCGTCCTTCTTGAGCTTATTCTCGATGTACTTGTCGAGACGTTTTGCCTTTTTGCCGCTGACCTTGATGCCCTGGTTCTTCAGCTCCTCACGCAGCCGGGCCTTCTGCTCCTCCTTCTCTCGAATGTGCTCGGGGAGTATCTCTTGGGCATTTGAGAGGTCTTCTGGTTCATTTTGCTGTCGGCGCTGGTCCCGTGCCAAGTTTCGATGCTTCTGTTTTCTCTGACGGGGGACAAACTTGGGCATGATGATAAGTCAGGGGCACCACGATCCCGAAGAGAATCTGGCCGGTCGTCAAGTCCCGCTTCCCTGATACCTAGTGAGGGTTATGTCACCTCGTAACGGGGACAGTTGCGTTTTGGACTGATAGAATACGTGAGGGTGAATGTCAAAGTGAGATTGGTTGGTTGATTGGGTAGGAAGCAGGTGAGAGGAGCGAACTTTTTAGTGGGGCCAGGATAATCGATAAGAATCTATGCAGTGTACGATTGTAGGTAACGTAAGATGGGGAATGAAAGAGTCTGAGAAGACAAGTACTGCAACCGAGTGTCTGAGAGGGATAATTCTCAGTGCTTTCAACTGTGGGTGAAACTTTCTGCCGTTCATAAGTAGTGGTTCTAAAAGTGACTTGAAGACATCGAGAATATCAGAAGCTGCAACTTTTGGTTATATACGTGCCACATCAGTGGTAAAAGTAGTGGTGACAGTAGCGCTCACTGTCAAGTACAGGCGCCCTGGAGCGGGGTCTGTAGTGGCAGGGACCCGCTGTCCAAGGGCCTGAGCCGCATGACAACCGCTGTCTAACTGGGCTTCCACCAGAACTTCTTTCTCTACCATACAACAACAGTCAGAGTAAGACTGGCGAGCGCACCTGGGCCCTGCAATACGACTGTGTGAACAATTATTGCGCAACTCGAAAATCCATTCGTATCCCCATCATCGTTGAAATGGCGACAGCAATTGTCAGAGAGGAAAACTTTCCAGCTCCTTCCCAACAGGCAAAGGGACAGGTCAACGGCATCCCGACAGATGTGTCATGTGTCAACTTTGCGGACAAGATTGTGATTACCATTTCCCAAGATGGACGCCTCGCACAATGGGTACGTATTCATACCCCAAAACAAACATTTTCACAAGGTGAAGTTACATATTAACACCACGCTTTGTCAGGTCCAAGTGCCTCTCTCAGCACCGTCACCTGCTCTTGTGGACATGGCTCTCCCCCCGCGCTGAATTGTCACTCCTTCCATCGGTTCACCTGGACCCCAAGACCCTTGTCGGTGGTGGAGGCTCAGACAGAGAGACTGTGGGTCAGCTGTATGCCGCTCAGATCGCCAGCCACCTCGCACTCAGGAATCCAGACGACCGGCGGACGTTGATCTTAGGTCTCGGCCTGCGCAAGTTTGATTCTGACAGCCGTGAGGGCTTCTTCGACGTCATCGAACTCGTCTTGAAGGCTCTTTAGGCTCCAGGTCAGCCATGGGCGCTGGATGTGGCTATTTTCTGCCTAAGAATAAAGGATCGGATGAGGACGCAACTGGTGCCAGCGTCATCAGCGTGAAAGACACACCTATGAACAAACACCGCACATGGTCCGTCAAAAATTTCTCGGCTGGTCGGCAAACGTCGTCGGCATCGGAACAATTCTCAACCTGTCCCTCAAGACACCTACGTGCCAGCTCCGTCTCATGGCGATGGCATTTGGCGGAATATTGCCGGACGGTGTTACATGCTCGCAAAGTCCGCAAGCCTTGTCGAAGCAACCAGCAAAGGCAGGGTCGTGGAAGGCGACAGTGATGCCATAAATTCCAAAGCTTGAGCTTGAGAAACTTACTCCATCCGCTCGTCAGGTCATGGACACGGTGTTTCCGGGGTGAGCTGACAAGCACTGCTATCAGGAAATGAACTTTCAGTGGCGCGTTGAATATTTATATGGGTTTATTCATCAAGGCCTGAAATTTGTAAGCCATTTGGGGATCCTTGAAGGTGATACGAATGATTGTTGTATTATGTGGTTGTATGTTGCAGTGTTGTCAGTGAAAGTCGAGGGCGTGCTGCGGAGCAACCACAGGCGCAGGATTGGGTTCACAGCCACATGAGGCGGTCCCGGGTTCGAAAGATGACCAAAAGGGCTCGGGGTTATATTGGGCGATGCAGAGGGATATAACATGATGAGAACGTGATAAATGGTTCTCAGAGGATCTGGGATGAGCTGTTGGGTCTTGTGGGCAGAGAGCATTTCAGGCTGGGAGCGAGGGGACTTATTCGTAGGCGGTGGGCGAGTGTCGCCATGTGATCGGATTCTAGCCAAAGCCCAATGACAACTCCCAAATGCAAACTGCAACCCCTCGTCCAGGCAGCCAGACGGGGTTGGGGTATATAACGCAGTCATTGAGCCATGTGATGAAAAGACCAAGCCAGTGTACTGTTCTTCTGCAACTCTCCTCAGACATTCAGCACACAGTCACTCCGCGCTTCTAGGCATGGTCGCTAAGTAAGACTAATGGCTGCGCAGCCTTATGAGATAAGTCTTCGACCTCCAACCGCCGGGGCAATCAACCGCTTTTTCAAGGAAAAGAAAGGTTCCCCTGCGGTTCCAGCTCTTCTCTAAGCACCACCTGCGCATTCTGTCCTGCGTGATTTAAACAGAAGTCGATCTCACTTTTTACACTTGTTGATGGCCGCCCTCCGCCTATGAGTCGTCAGCTCTTGACAACCTCTTCATGGCTCTTTTGCGCAAATAGAATATCGTATTCAAGAACACGAGGGCGGACGTCCGTCTCTTGACTGACAAGTCAGGATAATCATATACGCAAGCCAAACGCTGACATAGCGGAAGCGGCCGCTCAGTGCGTGCAGATGCAGTCCGCCTTGGGCCCGGCCATTTCCGACATGCTCACGCGCTGGACCGGTGTACTATCACGCCCAAAGTGGTGCGAGTGCTGTTCCCTGGTTCGGAAGAATAAGGGAATTGGCGGCCTTGTTGATGCTTCACAGACCGTCTTCGCAGACCGAAGGTGAGTTTTCCCTCCCTAGTCGCTGTGTTCAGCTGCCAACAGCTGGACCGCTCTATGCATGGCTTTCTTCGTATTGCCTAGCTCTGTGGACCGTTGCGCCGCAGCCTGGTCGCGGCGAGGTGCAGTCTGATGATGCGATATCGGGTTGGGGTCGCCGTGGGTGCACACAAAGATGTCTCTACCCGCGAGTTTCTGGCGCCCGAGTGGCTGAATGACCGATCTTTATGGTGCCATGTTTCTGGCAAGGAAGTAGGGCGAAAATTACAGGCTGTCCAATGACGGGACTACGACGAGCCCAGCCACATGGGAAAAGAAGAAAACAAAGAAAAGCAACTCCAAGCAACGACTACCAGCAGGAGGCTGACGGGATCTGGGTCAGTGTCACTATTACACCGCTGCTTGAGTCGGCTGTGCCGCGTGCGGGTCGACGCCGATCATCTACCTCGTCCACCCTCTCGTGTCCGAGAGAAAGCGAAGGTGGGGTGAAGGTCAGGGAAGACGATAGAGAGATGAAAAGCTCGAGCCACGATGTGGTAGTCTGTAAAGGGGAAAAAATGTCTTACTCCCAGACAAAAAAAGCAATCCTGCAGATCATGATGTTCACTGTCAGTGGAGCCCGATGACATTCCTGTGGGCATATTTTCAGTACGAGGTGCTCTATGCCCCCCCCCCTGGCGCCCAAGGATCTCCATGTATAGTGAGCTTGTGCGGCTTTGTGCCTGCTGATCATGGCTTGGCATTCGATCATTTTATATGGAGTCGGTTGATCACTTTACATACTTACTGTAGTATCTTGTCTTAAAAGATCAGTCTCCCTTATTCGAAGGCTGGTTTTATACTTGAAGTGGTAGTAGAACACCCCTCCTTCATAATTCCCATCGACCGCCCCTCATCGTGCACCGACCCCTTGACCGTGCCGTTCCGTCCCGTAAACCTTTTTTTGTTCTAATTACATTTTTCCTCTTCAGCACAAGCTCGCTCTCAATTATGCAGATCTCAAACCTCTTGCTTGCTATGGCCGGTGCGCTTGGGACGACCAGCAGCGCCTTCACCATCCCCCGCCAGACCAATATCACGGATGAGCACCTCGCTAACTTCCGCACGTGGGGGGCTCCGGACTGCCCAGGGGCGACCGACAACGAGGGGGAGTGGAATTCCCAGATATTCAACCTGAATATCTGCTACCAGTTCCCTAACGACATCGAGGTGGAGTCTGTGCAGCTCGAGAACATCGACACCGGTGTGGACATCACCTGCAACGGTGAGTACTTATCTACTTGATTAGACCCGGTTCCCAACATGTCGTATAGTCGAAGCAGAGCACAACATGTTGATTTTTTTGAGTAAATAGTGTATGTCTTTACGGACGATGACTGTACCGTCGGCGAGGTTGCATTGCCTCCTGTCGGCCAATGCTACAGCTATTCTCCGGCAACTGGCGCGGACCCAGGACTGGGCTCGTACAAGATCGCCTGCTCAGACGACTAGAGAGAAGCTTGGATGTCTGCTACAGCCGGCCGGGTGTAGTCACATCCCTCTTTGTTGGGAGACATGCAATAACACAGAGGAACGACAAGGTTGTTGAGATCTTCGAGGGGGTTGAAGTTTGCAGCGAACGGGAGCGCGTTTTGGCTCAAATTTGTGAGTCTTGGGAGATTCCCAGCATTCAATGGACGAGTAATGTTTGCGAGAAGATGAAGAAGATTTCTGCCGAGCCTCTCAAGCAGGTGGCACAGCAATGGGACGACTGGTTGTATATTTTCTGAGGCGGATATTAGAGCATACAGAGCCGCATAGGCGTGGAAAGCTTACATGACGATATACTAATGATATTCAAATCACTGCCCCCTTTCTTGTTTGTCCTATCTGTCGCAATTGAGTACCCAAGGTGTTCAAAAAGCTCGATGTTCAAGTGCAAGTGGTCTCTTCATTTATCCATAAGTAGTCTTGGTTACTTCGGATCACAGAAGAAGATTACACACCCAAAATCGTCCGAGAATGGGAATGGCTGGTTACTGAACAAACAATGACCAGGGCCAGACAGAGCCTTTGCTCTTCAATTTGTTTTCCCCTTCTTTTCTACTGTTCCCTGCTGAGACGAGGCAGGGAGCAAGGAGCACTGGTTGAGAGAGAGCAACAAGTACATGCTGTTGATTTGTCTATAATTCCACAGGATGTTAATAGTTGCTTACCTTATGTTGTCTTCCCAATGAGGCTACTCGTTCTCATCAAGACAACCCTAACCCTGTCCTGCCAAATCTGGTCGTCTCGACATCTCGATATCTGCGCCTGCTCGGTTGACGTCCATCAGTGTCAGCCACATGCAACTTCCCTGCATCCCAAGCTCTGAAGCAGCACACCTTTTCCTTGGCCCAGCGACCATGGCCATCCGGTTACCCTCTCGTCTGTTGCGTGCAAGCAGCAAAGAAACGTCTTTCTTCCCTCCACAAAAAAGACCCTATAGCGCCCGTGCAAAGTCGCCTTCCTTTCCGACGGTCCCAACATGTCCGTCGCCCACATGCGGTTGTGCACCGACGCCGGCGATGCCGGATGGCCTCCCGATTGACCACAAGGGGAAGCTGAACGGGCTGATCTCGAACTATGCCGAGCAAGTGCTCATCTGCACAGGCAAGGACGACTGGCCCTCGCGCATCGAGGAGGACAATAGCGGCGACAACCTGGCAGCAGACCTGAAGGAGCTTTTTGGCAGGGGCGGGGTCTATTCTGACGTGAGTTTGATGAGATGTCTGCCTCATTCCCCGTCACAGGTTTTGAGGGCGGGTGGGTTACTGAGTGAGGAGGTAGCAATGCGATAGAGTTGATAGCTGACGGTAAGTGTGTTTTGCCCCTCCCGCGGGGGTGCCTGTAGCCGTTCCACAATATATCTGTGCTCAGCTCGTCTTTCCCCTCGTCGATACCACAGAGGACAGAGCTGGTGAACACGTCGGCGTACCTACTGCCCAGCTTCAAGTACGTGCCCTTCCTCCCGCGGGTGTCGTTTGACAGCGTGGAGGCGCTGGCCAAGGGGTTCCTCCTGCCGGAGCAGCTCCACCCCATACACGACGGCCTGTCGCCCATCCACCGCGACAGGCTGACGCGAAAGCCCGTGTACCAGAGCCTCCTCCACGGCGTCCGAGACGTGGACGATATCCTGGTGCTCATATGTGGACATGGAGGGCGCGACATGCGCTGTGGGGTGATGGGTGCCGTGCTCAGAGACGAATTCGAGGCGCAGCTGCCGAGGGAGGGCATAAACGTCCTGCGCGGGCCTGTTCAGGTCGACCTGGGGCAGGATGTCGCGGCGATTGCGGGGGCAACGATTGAAAAGACGGCCTGGACTGCGCGGGTGGGGTTGATATCCCATATCGGGGGGCACAAGTTTGCGGGCAATGTGATTATATACCTGCCGCTGTCCATGACCGGGGCTGATGGGAAGAAGCATCCTCTGGCTGGACATGGCATCTGGTATGGGAGGGTGGAGCCGAAACATGTCCAGGGCATCGTGCAGGAGACAGTCATAAGAGGTAATGTAGTCGAGGATATGTTTAGAGGCGGGATCACGCCCGAGAGGGAGATATTGAGATTATAGAATCTAGCATTGCAGGCAAATGGAACACTCATCTCAACCCGAAATGTCCTTTCATTCATTATTTCAGGTAAACAGAGGAAGAGAGAGAGTCAGTATCATATCTTGGTCAAAAATATATATATATTCTATCACCGTTCTAATGAAAAAGACAATCTCATTGGTCGGTTGTCTGTAGACGAAAAGAAAAGGAACGAAAGGAGGGGGGTGTTGGGTGGGCGGATGGGGTGGCTGAATGGGCACCTTGATTGCAATGACACGCGCGACTTCAACATTTTCAAGCTTTTCTCACTCCTCATCGACCCTGCCAAACCCGGCCTGAATAGAACCGATTTCTTTTTTCTTTCCTTTCTTGATCGCTCTCTTCAGCAGATGCATTCTCTGCCTTATTAAGCAGGTCATCTTCTTTTGGGTCAATCATGCGAAATCAGAGTTTGTTGAGACTGTCGGCGACGAGTCGTCTGGGTGCTGTGTCGTCGAAAGCCCCGCCATGCATGAGCTCACCACCATCTCATCTGCAGCTTCATAGGGAAGCCAGCAGTGGCACCAGATGCACCTATTCCTCAATGGCGATCAGACAGAGCTCATTACGCTATACAAGATGGGCCTGCAGGGCAACCCTTCCTCCTAGAACGCAGCGCCTGGACTCACCATCGCGGCACTTCTTACACACGCCGCCGCCCTCAGATCCGTCAAGTCCGCCATCCAGCACAACCCCTACGACCACCACGCCCCCAGTTTCTCCTCCTCCTCCTTCAGCGAGTGCCCCCAGGCCTCGCTCACGCAAGCCCTTCCTCATCCACTTCGCCCTCATCACCTCCATCCTCGGCGGCGCCCTCTACTACACCAACGAGGAGCGCAAGGCCCGCTTCCTCCTCAACGACCAGCGCTTCATGCCCTGCCCCGTCATCTCCAACGAGCCCGTCAGCCCCAACGCCTTCATCCTCACCATCCAGACGCCCCTCACCGCCCTCATCCAGACCCCGAGCACCACCACCAACCACGACGTCCTCGAGCGCGCCTGGGCCCACGGCCTGTGGAGCGTCGAGGTCAAGCAGCCCCAGCTGCAGATCGCCCGCAACTACACGCCCCTGCCCCCCCCTCCGCGGCGAGGACGCGGGCGTGGCCGTGACTGACAAGGAGAGGCAGAGGGCCAGGGCGGGGCTGGTCCAGCTGCGGTTCTACGTGCGGCGGTACGACGGGGGCGAGGTCTCGACCTACCTGTCCAGGCTGCAGAAGGGCGACCTGGTCGAGATCCGCGGGCCGCACCTGGGGTTCGATCTCGGCGCTCGGCTCGGTGACGCCGGGGAGAAAGTGGTGTTTCTCGCGGGCGGGACGGGCATCGCCCCGGCTGTGCAGGCTGCCGCGAGGCTGCTGCAGCTCCAGGGTGACGTCGATGTGGAGATCCTGTGGGCAAACAGGTCGGCTGCGGACTGTGCCGGGTGTCCACGCCGCCTGGCGGGCGAGTCCAAGGCTAGTGGGCTGTTTTCCTTTTGGGGGGAGCAGGCGGTCGCTGATGCGCACCTCGATGATGAGCCTCCGAGCGCCATCATGCGCCAGCTACAGGGTCTTCAGTCTGCGTACGCACAGAAAGGGCGCACTCTAGAAGTCCGATGCGTGGTCGATGAGGAAGGCAGCAAGTTCAGACCACAAGACATCACACAGGCTATTTCGATTCACGAACGAGGCGCGGCGGCACCATCATCACCAGCAGGCGCATCGTCGACGACCTGCTACCTTCACTCTCAACAGCGCCTGGAGCACAGCACAGAAGCAGACGACACAGCGTCCATAGCAGACGCGGACAACATCAGTCGCGGGCTGGAGCGGAGACGGTGCAACTGCCCCGGCGAGGGAGGACGAGGAGGAGCTGGCAAGAACCTGTTCATGATCTCCGGCCCAGATGGATTTGTGGGAGCCTACGTCGGCCCTAAGGTCTGGGCGGACGGCGCCGAGCGGCAGGGGCGCGTGGGAGGGGTGGTGGCTGAGCTGATGAGAAAAGACCCCAAGGCCTGGAAACCGTGGCTGGTGCTAAAGCAATAATGGATGGATGTCTGGATGGTAATGTCGTCCTGCTCGCTGTTGTTGTTGTTGTTGTTGTTGTTGTTGTTGTTGTGTATCATCAAGCATCTAGATGGGGAGTCGCGGATTTCATTCTGATAGACCGATGTATAAAATGTTATTCACTCGGGCTATAAGCCCTTGAAGCAGCGCTCGCTCTAAACGCCTAGCTACCAATGATCCCCCACCCTCTTCAGCAGACAAAAGAGATTAACAATCACAGTTCCTCCGTAAGAAAATGTAGCCCAGTTTCAGATCCCCTGAACCTTTCTGTATGATGGAGGTTTCATTGTCCTCCTGATCAATTTTCCAGCGTATGGTGGGACGAGCGAGATGGCCCCGATGGCCAGGACGCGCCAGTAGAAACCCCTTTTGATCACATTAGTCGAGACCTTTTGAGAAAATAATGACCAGGCGAAGTGGGACCAGGCGAGGATGCTTACCATGTGAGAATAAATGCCAGATCGAAGTAGCCTCCCAGGAACGGTATCGATCCCACATACATCAAGAACGTCCCTACGATGGAGATGATATTGACAGGATGCCATGTCGTGATCTCGACCGCCACCATCAACAGTTCGTTTAGTACCAGCACCGTGAAGCTGACCGCTACCATCCTGGGACCATCAACCTCGGTGAGGAGCTGCGAGAGGCCCTGGATCATGCTACCCTGGTAGATGCTCACAAATACCCACACAAAGAATGTCAGGTACGACAGCGAGCGCCCTTCTGTGAGCTCCTTATAGAGTTCGGGGTAGAGAGTCGCCAGCTCCTCGTCGACGTCCTTGTCCAGTGTCAACGAGAAGACGGGTGCCGCAGTGTACACGGTTGCATAGCCCACCAGGAGCCAGTCCTTGTACAGACCTTCGGGCTCGAACTTGATCGCGATGCTGTACATGGTCTGGCAGACGGCAATGATCAGGCCACGGTGGATTACGAACTGCGCAAGCTTGGCACTGCGTTTGTAGCTGTTGCGCCCATGCCATACCAGGAGTTTGGTCAGGTGAAAGAACTGCTCGATCGAGAAGTCTGCGGCCAGGGAGGCCTGTCGACCCTCCTTGCCGACGATGCCGACTCCCACATCTGCAGCTTGGATCATGGACACATCGTTGCCACCATCGCCAATACAGCACACGCGCTTCCTGGTGAAGTCCTTGATGAGCTTAGCGACCTCGGCCTTTTGTGTAGGTGAGCATCGGCAGGCGACGACGGTTGGCAGCTTGACGGCCACGGAGATGAAATCGGTTCGGTAGTGCGTGAGGAACAGTGCCAGGCTCTCGCCGTCGATCAGCAGACACGAGTCAGCTTTGCTCTTAAGAAAGTCTAGGTGATCCTGTGCCTGGTCCTTTCTCTTCATCTTGGCGACGGTGTAGATGTACTGCCCGCGGGCGACAAGCTTGGAGCTCACAGCCACACAGCGGGCGGTCTCAACCTTGTCGCCGGTCAGCATCCAAATCTTGATGCCGGCGTTCCGGAGGAGTTCGAGTGACGGCTTGACGTCCTTCTGCAGCTTGTCTTCCACGCCGGTCACGCCCAGCAGCTCAAGGTCATGCTCGAGGTACTGCGACACAACCCTTTGCATACCAGTGTCACGGCCACTGATGGCTATCGATGCCTCCGAGTACTTGGCCTTGAATTCGTGGTACTCCGCGGGAGAAAGTCGCTTTCGGCCCACCACTAGCGTTCGAAGACCCTCGCGAGCCATGTTGGCGGTCTCTTCGTCTAACCAGTCGTTTGCTGCCACGATGGGTCCCATGACGGTGTCTGCGCCCTTTTGATAAAACCAGATCTCGCCGTTCGAGATATCTGGCACAGAGCCTGACCGCTCGAAGAACTGGACAATGATGCCCATCCTCTTGCCATCAGACGTGAAGGGGAATACTTCCAGGATGCGAACCTGGACAACTGGTCGCCCTGTTTCGGAAGACTCGAGCACCATCCCCTTGCGGTCACGGTACGACAGTCGCAGACCGACAGCTTCTGTCCACCGGACGATGGCAATCTCATCAGGGGATGAAGCCTGATAAGACGTGATGGTCTTGCCATCCTCCTCATCGGTGGTAGGAGTAACGTTGTGACACAGTGCCAAAGCCAAAACCACATCGCGTACCCTTGTACCGATCTCACGCCGGGTGCGGGTTGCTCCTACATTGGCAGCCGCGGCGAATGTCGACGACGGTGTGATCAGTCCCGAGCTTGCCGTCGAGTTTGTGGATGCGGGCACCTGGAAACCCTGCTTCACATAAGCCGAGACCTCGTCCATTGCTTCATTGGCGTACGAAACGGTGCCCACGTGGATCTTCTTCATCTCCATTTCATTTTGCGTCAGGGTCCCCGTCTTGTCACTGAGCAGATACTCGATGCGGCCCAAGTCCTCCGGAATGGTGCTGGTGCGTACCACAGCGCCAGGAATGCCCGGATCGCGCTGGATGAGCCAAGAATAGACACTCTTGCCCAAGTCGAGATTGACACGAAGACTGATGGGTACAATCGTCGAGAACAAGACCAAGAATCGCATGATCTTGACATACCACATATTGCCGGGCACGTTTCCAAACCCCTCGAGAGCAACAAGAACGACCGAGAGGCCGAGGGTCAGCGCGCAGAGGATCTTGGTCAACGAGTTGATTTCGTACTCCAAGAGGCCAATCTTTGTCCTAGAGGGGGCCGTCGAGAGAGCCGAACGCGTCTGAGGTCCAGTGTAGACAATCACGGCCAGCGTGGTCGCGTTGGACGCAATAACCGTGTTGGCCCATGCAGTGTTGTCAATCGACAGAGGTGCAGAAGGTGGGTTTTCTCCATCATGCAGCGAGCTGTTGGTGTTGCTCGTGGCTTCATGCCTCGACGGGAGAAGCTCAAGAGTACCAACAAACTCGTTGACTTTCTTGTCTGGCTTACCGCCTGTGACTCGGAGACGAACCAGCTCCTCCGTTTCTAGGCCCTGTGACAGCGGAGATGCGAGCCGCAATTTCCAGTCCGTCTCGCCATCCAGCTGATCCGTCCGAATGAAGGTTTCTCCCCCGGGACCAGATTTCTGTTCTGACTCGTTGTTGTCTTTGGTTTCCGTGCTGCCCTCACCCGCCTCGTCAATATTACCCAACAGATCGTGTTCGGCCTTTGACGTTTGTGGTTCAGCAGGAGGGTCGACGTGATCGGCGGAGGAGAGGCACTTCAGGATAACCACGTCCGCAGGCACTCTGTGGCCTTTCTCGAGCTTCAGCACATCACCGACCTTCAGGTCCTTGGACTTCTTGCTGATCTCACGGATCTGAGACGAAGGCGCCTTCCTGTGCCCCTCGCTCTCTGCCTGTTCTTCCTCCTCTTGTATATCCGATAGCCTATCCCTCTCTGGCATCTTCCCCTTGCGGCCCTTGCGTAGACTAGCCGACTTGAGCGTTTTCCGTGGGCGCCCAGATGCTGGGGCTCTGCCCCATTCGTCAAATTGCACCACGGTGTACGGCTCCGAGTTCGCCTCGTTGTCTCTCCGTCTCCTCTCTACGTCGTCGTAAGCCTCCTTCCCCATTGTGATCATGAGGACAAAAGCCAAAGGGCCGATGTAGGTTGATAGGTAACCGATCCTCAGGGCAGGTATCGCTTGCGAGAGCGCCACAAGCAGGAAGTACATGTTGAAGAAGAAAGAGAATTCGTTGTATAGTGTTATAGGAAGAAAGGTGAAGGCGGTGTATTTTGCGTTCGAGACGAGATTCGGCGGGAACCGAGTCGACTGGGCGGAGCCGACGGCCACGAGTCTCGAAGCAGAGGGATCGTCTTCGTCCTTGTCCTCGTCCTCGCCCTGTTGTTCCCCGGCGGTGGAGGACATGAAGCTTGGGAGCCGCAGCCCGGCAGAGCGGCTGGACAAGTTCTTGTGGCCATTGGTGCGGCGTGACTGCTCGTCGTGTTCGCGCAGGAACGGTGCGTCCTCGCCTGAGCTCTCTCGACTGCTCGAGTGTCCGTCCCGGTCGCCATCTGCGAGCAGGGCCTCTGCATCGTCAAAGCCGTCGTCCCTCCCCCCACCTCGCCCGCCAAAGCCCCGATTCGACTTCCCTTTGCGCCGGAGACTACCCATGCGGAGGTTGCGCAGCGCTATCCTAGGTGCCCTCTGCTCGGCAGCTTCTCGTTCGTGTCCCAGCAGCCCCGACTTCTTGCGGAGCGCATCTGCGGGCAGGGGGTCGAGCTCCTGGAGATCGATCTCGAGGTCGGAATCGGAGTCGTCGGCGGGCGAGTCTGGTGGTTCTGTTGGGTGGTATGGACTTGAAGGAGGCATGCCGCAGGTGGGTCAACTTGGCCCCTCGAGAGGGTTGTATGTGATGGGAATGGGGGGTTATGCGACGAGGGGGAAACGACAGGAGAAATTATCTGTTGACGTGTACGTGGAGCGTCCGTCGGGTGCCTTGGGCGTCTAGCGTTCATGTGGTGGTGCCCAGGCTGGAGCTAGATTCGATCATCCTCGAGAGCACATGCACACACCTTTCCAGGGATGACTGATCAGATGCAGGGCAGATCTGGGGTGTGCCCTTCAAGGTGTCCAGATCGGGGTCTCGAAACGAAACTCCGTAGTCAATACGGAGGTGTAGCGATCTTCTCGAATCTGGTCGCAATGTCAACTGTCGGACTGCTAAGACGAGGGAAAAGAAATAAATGTTGAGAGAGAATGCTGCCAGTCAGTCGTGTCAGGAAGTATTGGTGTGGCTTTCGGAAGTGGACAGCGCAACTGCAGCCTCCTCACCTTTTTGACAACACGGGGAATCTTTTGGACACACAGACACACACAGAGGATGCGTCAGCGTATGTACACTGCGACACCATGGCGGGCCCAGCGGCGGCATGTGGCCGTGGCCCACCTCTAAAGATAAATCTAGATCACAGGGGTATCAGCACTACGGCCTGCCATAGCGAGGCCTGAACTATACCACCTGTGCAACGCTATGGCACCAGATCCCTGCCCGGGCTGGCACCCAGCTATACGGCCCTGAAGTAGCCTGGTGGGCACTGGCTGCTTGGGCCCCTGCGCTACTATGCTGTGCTATGATATGCTGCACTACTGCATACTGCACAGCAGCTGTTGCTCCTCCGGTGAACGCTAAACCCGAAGTCTCCGTGGGCGGAATCGCCGCAGGCCGCGGCGTGCTGCAGCTGGCGGGAGCGTGTTTGTTCCCGGAGACGAGGCCAGCTTTCAGGATCACCCAACTTGGAATGACATGCTACATTCTTTTTTTTCTCGCCTTTTCTCCGAGAGACACAACCCAACAATACAACGTCAACTGTCAGCTCAGCATATTGATTCAAGTCTGTGTAGACTTCTTGTTCATCTGCTTTCACAGACTTGGGCACCTGCTGCGCACAAGATGAAGTTCTGCCTCTAGGAAGAAGAATTGCATACTCGAGGCGTTTCTTGTAATTCCATTGTACAAGTCAGTATCACACTCGGTTGTTGTCCTTGATGTTGTCATTCCAGGCCCCATCTCCCTCGACCGAGTCCAGGTCATGCTAACGGGTCAATCTACGTGCTACAGTATCTGCGATACCATCTTCTTCTTCTCCGTCCAGCATTCATCAATTTGCTTGTCTCGACTTTTACAATACATATCTTTTTTTAATCCAACATGTCGTCAGATGCCCCGGCAGCATCGTGGCATCCTGCCATGATGCCACATACAGACGCAGACATCGCGATTGACCACGAACCGACAGATGTTGCCGAAGCAACCAAAACGCTGCCAGATACTGCTGAACCCACCCAGCCAGTCCAGATCGAAGGCGCCATTTCTCTCAAACCGATCGAAACCTCGGAAACCCAGAGCTCGGGTGTGGATGAGTGGTTTCCGGACTACGAGGCAGGCAGTCCGTGGAAGCCCGAACAAGAGAGCAAGGAGCAGCCGCAAGAGCTGGGACAGCAGGTCCAAGAAGCCGAGGCTCCAGCTATACCTGCTGCTGAGCACCAGGCCGTCCAGGAGCCAGCACAGGTGGCGCATCAGGAAGAGGAGGTCCCCATCGAAGCTGCTGGTGGCGCTTCAGTCCCGGATGTTGCGCCAGCGTCGGACGATCTTCAAGAACATTTACACCAGCAGACGGTGGAGGAGCCGCAAGCCCCAACGGGACCCAAGCATGTCAGCAGCGATTCCTTTGCGCGGACGGTATCGCATCAGCCTGAGATGGATGACGATGAGGACGCATGGAGTCCACGCCCAACCGACCAAGACCCCTTCAAATTCATGCCACCGAACGATCGAACCAATTCTTTCCCCGTGGTGCCTCGACTGGACCACGAAGAGCGCGAACGTGTTGAGCCGCTGCCGACAATCCAGGCCGAGGATATTGTGAGTGAGATAGAGCACCAGTCTAGTTCTCTCGCCTTCGAGGACAGCTCAGCACCGCAAGCAACCAAGGCCCTCGAGCAGGATGACTTCTGGGGCAGTGGCGATGGGGAAGCTGAATTTCCCGCCCAGGTTGGAGGCGACTTGCAAAACCCGGAGGAGGAAGCCTCAGACGCTAGATACGACGAAGGTGTGCCTCTTATCGGCCATGATGGCGCTGACGGCGCTGGCGAGCAGAGCAACAACAAGGCCCATGACCCATTCGCGGAGGAAAACGTCGAGGACGGAGGGGATGACTTTTTTGCTCAGATTGGCGGCACTGAAGAGAGTACTGAAGAACAGGCTGTTATGCCCAGCCAGCTTGAGCGCAAGTCAACAATGCAAGTCCTGAACAGTCTAGAAAGTCACAACACGACCGGGCCAGGAGGTGCATTGGAGAGTCCGCTAGAGGAAGAGGAGGATGAGGTACCTGTCGAAACCTCGCCTGCTGAGCAAGAGCCTCAGCCCCAGGCAGAAGACACGACCACTGCTGCGGCACCCACAGCATCTCAGGATGGACAGGTGGTGCCCCAAGGCGAGGATCTTGCTGCAAAATGGTCGGAAGCATTTGCGGAGGATGACGACGACGAGTTCCTTCTCGAGGATGAACCGAGCGCAGAGAATAAGGAGAGCCAGGGCTTTGATCCATCTGCATTCTTCGATGACGACGACGAGGGATTCCTCGATGATATCGAAGAGCCCGTCTCACAGCCCAGTCAACCGGCCAGCAGCGTCGTTCCAACTCCTGCGCCGCAACCGGCCGCGGTCAGCAACCGGTATCTGCCGTCAATTGCGACGCAGCCAGCAGCCGCCCAGCCATCCAACTCGTACTTCCCAAGCGCAGCCTCCATCATACCACCAACTCCTCAGAATCTAGCCCCGATCACTCCGGCCGCAGCGAGCCCGTATGCCCCTCAGACTCCCACACAGCCTATGGCTTCGCCGTACGGTGCACCTGCACCTGCGCCGAGGCCTGCGGCAAACAAGGCACAGAGCTTTGCGGACAAATCCAAGGGCGGCTACTCTTCACCATATGATTTGCCTATGGAGGTCGTCAAGCCAAAGAAGCGTGCTAGTTATCAGCATCTTCCTCGTGGAGGCGCTACCGCACCAACACCATCGGGGCCGCCTGCCCCTCCGAGAAGCGCAAGCGTCGGCATGTCTGGCCAAGCTGGTCCTCCACCGCCACCGACAGCTCCTCCACAGATGCATGCATCCGGCTCGAGCGTGTCCCCTCCGGCGTCCAACCACTCTGGACAGTCTCCGTCGCTCCCAAAGCCTCCTCAGCAGCTCCAGTCCAAGGCCAGCTTCTTCGAAGAACTGCCGTCTTCAAAGAAGACACGGCCAGCCTCGCGGACGAGTAATTCGAGCCTACCCTCACCATCTCAGGCCAGCTTTAGTGCGCCTCCTCAGGGCTCACATGCTCCTCCTCCACCTCCCCCAACGTCAATGCCTACGCCGCCGCAAGATCCAACCATGAACGGCTCTTCTGTTACGGCAGACATCTCGAGGCTGGTACCGCCGGCGCCGACAAACCCTTATGCAACTCTTCCCACTGCTGCGAACTCAGCACCATCTGTGCTGCCGCCACCTGCACAGAGATACTCGCCAGCATCTTCGCAAGGACTTGTTCCGAATGGTACGGCCTCATCCCCCAGCCGATATTCGCCTGCTCCCCCGGCACAGCGAGCTTCAAGCTACGGCCCTAGTGTTGCAGCAACGCCCCCCTCTGTTCTGCCTCATCTACCCCGAACGTCTAGCCCTTTGGCACATTTCGAGGCGAGACCCACAGAGACGCCACAGGGAGTGCCTGCTCTGCAGCAAAGTCGAAGCACTTCGTCATTGTACGAGCCTAGGCTGAATAGAGTGCCATCCCTTCCACCGACACGGGAAGTCGAGGAGGAAGACATGTCGACGCAGACGCCAAACAGATATCCTCCACCCCCCGCCGCTTCGCAGCTCCCCCCCAAAGCACGACAGAACTTCACACCTGCTTCTGATAGCTCCACCGGCAACGCGATGTCTCCTCCCAAGAGGAAGATATCATATGGTCCAGCGCCAATGACACATGACATTGTTCCTCCTCCGAGGTCTCAAACCGGATCACCGGGTGCCATGTATGGTCTTAGATCCCCCATCAAGGCTGCGGAAATTAGCCCGCGGCCTTCATCAGCCCACGGCCCTACACCACCCTCTATCGCAAGCGCCTTGTCTTCTGTGGTTCCTACGCGGCCGAGAGGCATGTCGCAAAAGTTGAATTTGATCCCGCCTACCGATGGACGTGAGCATGACCCATTACAAAGGTGGAAAGGCGTTCCTCTGATCAGCTGGGGGGTTGGTGGAACACTTGTGACGGCTTTCCCCGTTGACGTCCCGAGATACGGCATGAACCAGGCTGGACCGATGATCGTTCGGAGCCCTGGCGAGATCAAGGTGAAGACCATCAAGGATGTCCAGCCGCTGGAGGAACGCCTTGCCAAATTCCCTGGCCCGCTGAGGGGTAAGTCCAAGAAGAAGGAGACCATCAGCTGGCTCACTGTGGGCATTGAGGAGCTCGAGAGGGGCCTTCCGAACCTCGCTTTCCAGACGCAGGTGTCACACGAGGACAAGCGAGCGGTCGAACGTGTGCTTCTTTGGAAGATCCTAAGAGTGATGATAGAGAACGATGGCTTGCTCGAAGGGAATGCGACTGTGGACAAGGCTGTTCGCGATGTTCTTTCGCTTGAACCGACAGAACAGGACGAAGCTCCAGCCCCACTTGACACGAGTAGTCCTGCCTTCGGTTTTGCAAACGACCTATCTTCCACGCAGATGCAATCAGATGCTGTAGACTCGGGCACGATCCAGCGCCTGAAGAAGGCTCTCCTCTCCGGCGACCGAGAGAAAGCAGTTTGGGATGCTGCCGACAAACGACTCTGGGGCCATGCTCTGTTGATTGCCAACACCGTATCGCCTGACCTCTACCACAAAGTCTCACAAGAGTTCATCAAGAAGGAGGTCAACTTCCCGGGACATAACAACGAGTCGCTCGCAGCGCTCTACTCTGTCCTGTCTGGCAATCATCAAGAGAGTGTCGACGAGCTCGTTCCTGTGCATGCCCGCGCAGGTGTGCAGCTGGTCGCGTCCTCCGCCGGACCAGCTAGTGCCAGTGGGTTGGATGGCCTGGAGAAGTGGCGTGAGACTGTGACTCTCATTCTCAGCAACAGGAGCACGGGTGATGAGCAGGCCTTGAACTCCCTCGGCGACTTGCTCGCCGGGTATGGGAGAGCAGAGGCTGCTCATATCTGCTTCATTTTCGCCCGGTCTGCCGCCGTGTTCGGCGGACTCGACGACCCAAGAGCGCAATTTGTTCTCGTCGGTGCAGATCACAAGACCCAGTCACAGCAGTTTTCCAAAGAGACAGAGGCTCTGCTGCTCAGCGAGGTCTACGAGTATGGCCTCAGCCTGACCGGAATACCATCAGTTGCATACGGTGTCCCTCACCTTGCTGTCTACAAGCTCCAGCACGCCATCACGCTGGCTGAGCACGGTTTCCGAGACAAGGCGCTTCAATACTGTGACATGATCTTGAGAGACATGACGGCGCAGACAAGGCGGTCGCCGTACCACCATCTACTTCTGGAATCGACGGTCGAGGACTTGCGCCAGAGAATGCTTCAAGCCCCCAACAAGGAAGCCACCGGCTCATGGATCTCCAAGCCAACCATGGGCAAAGTCTCAGACTCTATGTGGAGCCGATTCAACAAATTCGTGGCGGGCGACGATGCAGATGCAAGTGCGCAAGGATCTCCAAAGTTTGGCGAGGAGTCAGGGCCTTTCGCACAAATCCAGGGCGGCACTCCCACTGTCAGCCGACCGCCGTCTGCATCTAATGCTACGGGCATGGAGATGTTCAGTTCCCCACCGAAAGGCTATGGATCCTCCCTGGCGCCGACCGCTTCCCCCGTTTTGACGAGGTCTGCTTCGCGGTATGCACCTGCTGCAACGCCTGCCGCCGCAGCTCCATACGATCCGCACTCATCTTACACTCCGTCTGGACGCTCGTCTATGGAACGCACCTCTGGAGAATATAGCCGAAATCCTTATGAGCCTCGGCGGCCCTCTTCCGACTCATATGTTGGGCCTTCAGGAGGTTACATGCCCAACAACAGCGTGGCTACTCCTGCTCAAGGGTATCCTGAGCCGCCGATGGGACTTGCAATCCAGTCTCCCAACCAGCCTGCTGCCGCTCCTCCGGCTATCAGCTCAGCAACCTCGGTTTCCCCTTCTGCAGAAGCCTCTGGGCTGAGGACCCCAGGGTTTTCACCCTACACTCCCTTCGCACAACAGTCGCCGGCGCTCGCTCCCAGGAGCCACTCACCTTACGCTCCGACCGCGCCCGAGCCTAACACCAGCGACGGGCACGGCTACGGCTACGAGCCACCAATGCCACATGCCGTGCAAGACCAACCGGTGCAGTCAATTGAGGAGCCGGCATCCTCGGGCGGATTCGAGCCACCTTCTTTCCAGCCGTATGGCTATGAGCCTCCGTCTTACCAACCTGACCCCGAGACGAACGTCGACAACACCGAAGATGATGATGAGCCCAAGCCCAAGAAGAAGAGCTTTATGGATGATGATGATGACGACAATTACCCTTCCATGGTCGCGAAGCCGGCTGAAAAATCCAAGTCAGAGAAGGACAGGGAGAACGAGGAGCTGTTCCGCAAGGCCGCTGAAGAGGATGGTAAGTCCAAGTGTCCACTGCTCATTCGCAGGTACTTATGTAGGTTCCATACTGACTTGTATGCAGCGAAACGGGCAGAAGAGGAGAAGGCAGCCAAAGCCAAGAAGGGCTGGGGCTTTGGTGGCTGGTTCGGCGGGGGTGCCAAGAAGGAGTCGCTCGATAGTTCGGCACCCAACAAGCCGATCCGCGCCAAGCTGGGCGAGAAGTCGAGCTTCGTGTATGACCCCGACCAGAAGCGGTGGGTGAACAAGGCCGCGGGCGCAGAAGACAGCGGACCGAGGACATCGACGCCTCCGCCGCCGCGCGCGACGCCGAGACCCTCACTGCCCGGACCTGCGGCTTCCGCCCCGCCAGCACGTACCGGAGCTACGCCTACACCATCAGAGGGTGCCAGCACGCCACCCCTGCCAGGCCCGGCCGGCTCCGCGACGCCGCCTATGATGCGCTCTGTATCAACAGCCAGCAATGGTGGTGGTCCGCCGTCGGCACCGCCCAGCCGCCCTGCTACGAGCATGAGCAATGCGAGCAGCATCGACGACCTGCTCGGAGCCGCAGCGCCGCGCAAGGGCGCCAGGGGCAAGAAGAAGGGCGGTGGCAGATATGTCGACGTCATGGCTAAGTAGGGGAGTGCCCCGCGTCGGCATGAGACGAGGTCGTTGGGGGGAACGACGGAAGACAAGGCGCTGATGAGGAATAAAGCGGTGTCAACGCGCTCCTTCTTCTTGGGGAGGGATGCTTCCTTGGAGGAACGCATTGGCATTGCATGAGATATGGAGGCATACGCACGCACACGCCTATATAAATATACACACGCGCATGGGACCGGGCAGGCCAGGCCAGAAGCTTCTCTCCTTTTTTCTTATTGAGGAGCATGTTTCAACAATGACTTGACGGATCAACTGCTCGGTGCTGAAGACGGAAATGATGGGGAAAACCAACCACATAAAGAGGACTGGACATGTAATAGAGTTTGTGGCAGATCGTACTGTATGGATATATATCATGAGTGGGACGAGGAGACTTGTGGTCTCGCACATCTCACGCACTCATTGTTGCAACTACCATATATTGCTTTTCTGCTTGCACTTGACCGCCTCCAGGTTGCTCATGTTGAGAAATCGCCCATCCTGTCTAGCCGATGCTCTGTTATGAAGGATATGCGGTTCTTTCCAATCGCGCTGTCTATAGCTACATGACACGTAAGACGAGACGAGCAGCAACTGATGCATCAGATAGATCGATGGGACCTCGGACGTTGCATGCATACATGCAAAATCGGGATATAAGAAGTAGGGAAAGTCCAAGCTCTGACGGTGGTCCCAGCTTGTTTATAACAGAATTAAGTCTAGGAAGACAACTTTCTCTCGTACTTTTAAAACTCCTCAAGCAAAGGATTAAAAATGACCTGCCCTTGCGTTTCGCATTGCGTTTCGCATCAATCCGCAGATCCGCCGCCATAAAACGCCTGGTATCATCACAACATCATCCTAAACGCCAACAGAATTTTATGGTTCCTTCCAAGTAAACAAGATGCAATGTGCTGAGGGCTTAGGCGCTATAAGATGAGACATAGTACTGTTGAAAGAAAAGAGAAAGAAAGGTCAGCAGAGATACAGGTAGATGAGTAAAATCGCGGCTCGCAAGCAGACAGACTTACCGTAATGACGGCGTCTTCCGCAGTTGCATCATCAAACTGCGGGACGTACGCATACAAAATCAGCGCGTGATCGTCGGCAAAACAGGCTATAACCCTCCCCTCGAGCCGGCCCACGCTCAGCACCCTGCTCCAGTCCTTGCCGTCGACCCGGACCGTGGCCCACTTGTCCGGGCCGGCCTGACGATAAGCCGTCGAGGGGTGCTGCTCGATGGGCACCGTCAGCTGGGCGGGGTCCAGCTGGGGGTTATCGAGCTTGCGCCAGACGCTCTCGATGTCCAGCGCCTCGGTCGCGATGCGCAGGCGAAGGCCGCCGTGCATGTTGGCACTGAGCTCCAGCTTGGGGCTACCGCCGCCACCGCCAGCACCGCTGCCAGGACCACGCTCGCGGTTGCCGCCGCCGCCTGTAGATGTGGTGCTGGTGGTGGCCAGCTTGGTGAACCTGTCGGAGATGGCCTTGAGCTGCATGAGCGGCGGCAGCTGGATGTGGACCTCTGGCTCGCGGACCTTGGGCTGCATGATGGTCTCGACTGTGTCCGGGTGCAGGACGCGCACGGGTATGTCTTGGGTGATGACCTTCTCGCGCTCGCGCCTCATGGTCAGCTCCAGAGCCTCCATGTCGACATCACCAAAAGGATCGTCGTCATCTTCGTCATCATCGCCACCGCCGTGAGAGCGCTGGGCGGCAGTGGTGCGGTGGTTGTGGAAGGGAATACCGGAGCGTGGCTCATTGGAGCGCTGTTCCGGGGTGGTGTGGATAGTCATGGAGAGCACGGGGATGCCGTCCTTCTTGGTCAGGCGCAAGGTGGCGTGGTCGCTGTTGATGGCAGACTTGAGGGCTCTCTGGAGCGGGTTGAGGGGCAGCTCGAGGTTGATGGTGTTGGAGGGCTCCGCGGACTGGATGTGGTAGTCGTTGAAGATGAAGTCCATGGAGAGTGAACTGTGTATATAGTTTGATGAGTATATATTGGTCAGTGACCAGGAATTCTTCCCTGCCTGCTTCTCGTCTTTTCAAGAGGGGGGGGGCCGGGGGTTTGAGGAGGAGGCCGACAACAACAAGGAGAGAAACTCACGCCCACACCTGCGACCCGGTCTCCGGAATCACCGTAAAGCGGGCCGTCTCATCATCGAGACGGACCCAGGCGATCTTCTCGAGGGAGTTGAGAGCTGCGATTAGCTTGTTGAAGGTGCGGATATTCTTCAGCTCCGTCTTGAACCTCATGCCGGGCAAGAGAAAGACAGAAAAGGGCCCGCAGGAACGGGGCCGGCTACTGCTGCTGGCTCGAGAACCGGAGGACGCCCTCCTCCTTGAGGGATTCCGTGAAGACGTGTGCGTCTCGTGGTGGTTAATTGACAAAGAACCAGTCGTAGTCGTTGTCGTCGTCGTCTAAAGTCGGTCAACGCGTCGCAGAACACGCGCCGAGATTTATTTGGGGTTGAAAGTCACGATTAGGGAAAGATGACCAGCGGGATGGCGGGGCACACGCCGTCATCAGCACAGGGATCAGGGCGATCGGGTGGGTGCTGTCAGTCTGCGCTAGCGGGTCTTCAGCGGGCCCATCTCTCTGTTCCAGGGCAGTACCCCACCTGTGCCGGATTGCCTAAACTGCTGTAAGATGCTACTATTGTCGTTGTTATTAATAAGTCATGGTAGAAATGCCTGATTTGCGTCCGCCTGTTTTTCCGCAAAGAGAAGTGTGAAGATAGAAAGATAGGTGAGAGAGAAGAAGGATAGAAAAGCGATGTAGGAAGGGAAAAAAAGAAAAGAAAAAAAAAAACACAGGGAAAAGCAAGCATTTATGTATGTGTATATGCATATATAAGGTGGAGCAGTCATTGCGTGTGCAGATGTCTCGTACACACAAGCGAACCAGTATATATTGCAGTGCAAAGTATTCCTTAACGTTGTTTATACCGCCTTCATGTTGAACATCGGACAGCTTTGAAGATGACAGAACTGGATGCTGATCCAATCCACTTCAACAGCAGTCACAATGAACAACAACACTTCAGCCATCCGGAGGCAACCAACGAAATCGACATTCGAAGGTGTATATAGACGTCAACAAGCTCGAGATCAGGGAAGACCAGGATTGCACTTGGCAGTCAAACGACAAGAAGACATTCCAGTGAGAAATCAAAATGAAGTGCTGTTTGTCGTGTAGCGGTCTACAGGCGAAGGTGTAGCTGAAGGCGAACAGCGTTGATCTCAAAAGTAGGCGATAGGCCTGCCACTTGAGGCTTTTCAAGCCATTTCAATGCAGTCAGGTATATACGGTCATGGGTGCTACACTGAAGTGAACTTGGGAAACCAGCCAAGGTATGTTTGTTGATGCAACCTGTCTAGCTGACATACCACATCCATCCCTCCATCCGATAGACTTGCCTTGCACGCCCGATCAGGATCACCCTTCTTCCACCAACCTAGCAGCGGCCGAAACCAGACCAGATGTCAGGTGCTCGATCACGACGGAAATCCTGGTCCAATCAGACCGTGAATAATGACTGCCCAGCGATAGCAGTGTAGTAGTGAGCGAGTGAGAGAAACGAAGAGAGAAACAACAAAGAGAAAGGAAAAGGGAAAAAAAAATATAAAAATACGCCGCATTGCTCCAAAGCTCCTATAAACCCCAGTGAACACAGCCTATGCTCCTTGCCCTCATGTCCGTAACCATGTCCACCCACCGGAGTCAGTCGATTCCTGCGCATCTAGTTAATCATACCTCTCAAATTGTGGCAGGATGAACGGTGTACGCCCCACCCAGCGTCGTTTCATCAAGCCATCCTGACAGTGCCGGGCATGCCGCTGTCTACAGACGCCGCGGCCTCCTTGCCATCACCCTACGCCGGCATCATCGTCATCATCATGAGAAGTGCTCGGCTCTTGTCTTCATCTTCGGCTCCTGCTGGTCGTACCAGCCCAGGAATTTCCAGTCCGGGCCCTTGTTGGCAAGGTCCCAGTGGCCGTAGGGTCCAGGGACGGGAGGCATGCTGCTGCGGTTGGCCGAAAGCCGAGGGGAGCCGGGCATGATCAGGTCGCCTCCGCCGTCGAGTTCTCGGTCCTCGTTATACAGCTCGGCGCTCTCGCTGTCCTCTTCATCTTGGTCCTCGGGAGGCATCTTGATCTTCCTAATACGAGCAGCATCCAGCGTCAGCCTCGCCAGAGCAGCCGTGATATGGAGGATTTGTAGCGCCAACCTCAGCCCCCTAGCCGCGCCGCCGCCGCCGCCGCCGCTGCTGCTGCCGCCACCAGAGCTCCCGCCCGGGTTCTCGCTGTCGTCGCTGTCCACCCCACCCTCGGATGACGATCCAGACCCGCCGCTACGGTGATCACCCTTCCTCGCCGCGGCCTCGAGGACCTCGTGCCTGCGCATGCGCCGGGCGTACTTGATCTTGCGGTGCCGGCAGAACCTGCAGTCGGAGTGTCGGGGCTCGTCGGGGAAGGCCTTGGCCGCGGCCTCGTCGCGGCTCATTCGGGATTTCTTGGGGTCGTACGCCGAAGGCAGCACGGGGTGCAGACAGGCGTGGAAGAGGTCGGCCCGGCAGACGGGGCACATGGGCTTGTCGGTGATGGCGAGGTACCTCTTGATACACATGCTGCCAAAGACATGGCCACAGGGAGTGACTGCATAGCCCTCCTTGATGCCCTCCGGGGACTTGGTCCCCACGTCGACGGCACAGATAGGGCAGGTAGGGTCGAGGACGGGCCGCTCGGGATGGTCGTCGTGCCGCACGACGGAGGTCCTGACGGCCGACTTGGCCAGCCTCACTGACTTCATGGTCGGGGTGGAGGCCCAGGGTGAGATGATCAGGATGCAGTGGAGGAGATTGGAGGTGTGCTCGAAAGAGACGAGAGGGAACACGAGAGGATGGACTGGGATGGCTGCGAGTGACGGGTGCCAGCAGGCTGGAGCTTGCTGCTGCTGCTGCTTCTCCTTCTTCTTCTTCTGACTGCAAGATGGGGAGGTGGGGATGGAAGAAGAGCTGAGACTGCTCAAGGCACCAAGTGGCATGACAGAGAGAAGGGACAAGAGCTGTGAGTTTTTGCCCTGGTGGCTGGCTGGCTGGCAGTGAGTGACAGGTAACGTGGTCGGTGGGTGGGTGGGTGGGTGACACGACCGTGCCTAGAGGTACCTGGGTACGTAGCGAAAGGTAGTAGTAGCAGTTAAGTTTGTTGAGAGAGAGGCCCCTCAGAGCAGCCGAAGAAGTGGCAGCCACCAATGATCGTTGACCAGCTACGTGGTCACGAGTAACCGCGTCCTCTGCAGTCTGGGAAATGAGGGGCTGACTGGGCCTGCCTGAGGAGGTGGTGGGATGGACGAAAAAAGAAGGCTCCGTCTGAGCTGGGAGAAAGGTAATGAGAGGAGGAGGAGGAGGAGGGGGTTGGGGGTGGGGAAGGGTGTGGGTGGGTGGAAAGGCTGGCTCGCAAACGGTAGTAAAAGAAAAGGGTCGATAACAAACACACACACAAAAAAAAAAGACCAAGTCAAGAGGTCAGCTGCGGTGGATTTAGTCACAGCTGTGTCGGTTAGGTCAGGTCTTGAGTGAGAGAGGTGTGAGGTGGTTGAGGTGTTGGCAGAGGTGGTGGTAGCGGTAGCATGTGGCGTGCGTGCGTTGTGGTACCCCTCGATAAGCTGGGGCTGGCCCTGCTGCTATGTCAAAGGTACTGGCTATGGTACGTGCTTGTCACTTCTTTCCCCACCCTCTTTCTTTCACGACTGCATCTGTGCGGGTCAGCTCGAAACGTCAAGATAAAAAGGAAAAGATTCAAAAGACGTCAGGCTGGTCTCAGCTGCATTGTGTTCCACGTCGTAAAAGACGCAAGCCCTAAGTTGTCGGGCATGGGGTCTCGGTCGGTCGGGGGCAGCTACAGCATGTCATACATGCAGAGCTTGGTATCAGCATGCAGTAAGTATATCAAGTAATTAACCACCATGGTGATAGTACTAATACCTAAGCACCTACTAAGTACTTTAAGTACAGCGGGAAGAGGAGAGGGACCCTCTAGCATAGTACGCAACCAGTATAGGCGACAAGGGGCTGGGCGCAAGGCTGGCGGCAGCTAATTGGGCCCAACAAGGATCCCAGTGATGGTATCAGTGCATGGCATGGGGCCGGTATGCAGCATGGGAACGTGGTGTAAGTCGACTCTTGCCCGAAACGGGAAACTGTTGCAGCAAGAGGGCTGGGAGCCTGTGGAGTCGCTGTTTATAACCAACTGTAGCGCTATGTAATAGTGCATAGTTCAGAGGCAGTTCAGACCAAGTGCAGTACCGTCGAAACCTACTCTTCTCTCCTCTTGCTCTGCTTTGATCGTAACCTTGACGTCTGCTGTGAACCATCACCGTCACACTCGTATTGAATTATGGAACTCGTCAGGAGCCTGCCACCTTCGTATTTATTTAAAATAAAAAACAAGAAAACCCCTGGCTACTTCCCGCTTTGTTTCACCCATGTCTTCCCGCCCCAGTTCATGCAGCGGGGCCCCACTCCTTTTAGGTACTCTTCCATCTTGCGTGTCCTCCGCCTGACTAACCTTCAGGCCTGTTTTGGCGTCTGGGATCTGAGAAAGAGGCTTGTCCATACTGATTGGGCGAGAACCGACTTGTTACTAAAGCTATCGAGATGGTCTCGTGGCATGTTCAGTCTGGCGACTGATCCTCTCTACAGACTACAGCAAATAGTCGCCGCCATCGCCAGTCGGCACTACTGAGGAATCAGTGCATATTTACTAGGATTTTCCTTTCTTCTCCTTGCAATATCACCTGCGTCAGCTGCTCTTCGGGACCGAGAACTATCAGTGGTGTAGTAAGCCGTGGTGAATAGCCTAGCAATATAAGCCTTCCGTGTTCATGAAATTGCTGGATTTGTGTTATGCTTTATGAATGACCCTAAGGGTCGCTCTACGAATATATTCTGAGCAAAGCCTACGTCGCTCGGACGGGGAATCCTGCCTCGTCATCGCTGTCGTCCCTGAAGCCCTCTTCTAAGCTGAAAAAATAAAAAAGAAATCATCGTTAGCAGCTGGTTCACACATAGGGTCCCCTCAACTGGTGCAGTGTGATAACAAGGACTTACTCTCGGCTCAGCCTTCTTTCCAGATCCGGTCGCCCGCTACTCCTGGTCCGCCTCGCCTCCCTCTCGAGCCTTGCGCGCATGTCTTCGTCCTCGGGCACCTCGTCCAGCTCCTCGCCCTCGTCGGAATTATACCCGTTGTCCGAGCCCGTGCCGCCGGCCACCACCAGCCGGTCCTGTATCCGCTCGCGCCAGGCCGAGGGCACGATCCACCGGGCGATGGCGTTCTGGACCCGGTATCGCAGCGATAACGTCCCCGAGGAGATGGACTCTAGTGGGAGGTACGCGCCATACCGGCTGGACCGGTAGCGCTGCCAGAGGGGCAGCAGGATATACGTCGCGAGGAGGAAGACAAGCAATGCTATTATCGCCGGGACGATGAGGGTCTAGCGAGCCAGAGAGCGGCGGTCAGCAATCCTGAGCGTTTATGCGAGACAGGGAAGGGGGCATTCCGCCTTGCCTTTGCTGTAGACACTGTCGAACCCATCTTAAGAGAAAGTCTTATGCTGTCCTGCAGAGATGCGCGGATATTCTATGAGATATGTGGTTCTCGCGAGGCAAGGTCTGGCGGAGGGCGGTCGATCGGCGGCTCCGGGTCGAGGGCTGACGAGGAGAAAGGAGGATTCGGTTCCAGAGTGGCAGCAGTCAGGTATGACCTGTGCCCCCTCGTCTAGCCCGTGTCACACGCATGCGAGACAAGAATAGAAATCGCGTCTGCGTGTGTGGAGGACGTTCCTCTTGTCCCGCATACAAAGGACCCTTGAGACCAGAACGAGGAGGGTTCGCAACAGGAAGACGACAGTCCAAACGACGGGGACGGGTTGTCGTCAGCGAGATCGCGGCGAAGACACGCTAAAGCCCGAAGCTCCATCCTGGAGGGAGGTTGAAATCCGAGTGGGAGGGTTAGGGTCTCTGAATAGACTCTATTGGTCTATTATAAACAGTACTACTGAACTATGGACTTGGCTGTGTACCTGCCGAGGACCCTGACGTGCGGGAGCGGTGGATCCATTGAAGGTCTATTAGGGTAAGGTCATCGGAGAAAGGAAAAAGTTTAAGAAACCAAATAAAAAAAAATACGAATAAAGGAAAGAAAGAGAGGGGAGTGTGCTCGATGATGTCTGGCTCATAAAATACATGCCTCACCAGGTGGGCATGACAGCAACGGAGAGGACATGACACCTCAGATAAGTTGATGCATGTGGGATCTTTCGATCCTCGCCCGTCTGGTGAAAGAGCCAGACAATTTCTTGTCTGATGTATTCTATAGCAAGAACCTACGGCTTGTCTTGGGGTGGGCTCTTTTTTTTTGAAACCTTGCCCGTTTCATTGCGCAATATCGTTCGCTGCTTGCATAGACGATTTATTGGTACTGCTTCGTGGGGACCCCCCTTCTTCATGACTCGAAGCGTATGCGTCGCATGGCTCCAGGGCACCAAGAGAACCGTCCAGGCAGTGAATGGGTAAAATTCGCATTACGACAGGTTTGCAAATGAGACCATGGGTAAGTACTTACGTATGATGAATGATGGCTGCGTGATAAGTCAAATGATACAGTAGATACGGAAAATTAGCCCTGCACCAACAGCCAGCCATGTGCAAGCACACGAGAAGGAAGCAGACCCTATTCCCCAAGAGGGAAGATGGTGTTGGCCCTGCGCTTAGGAAACCTGTCCAGGACGAGCATAGGGTGTCAATGGGTGGCAGTTTTGTGCCCTGCGCTTGCACACATGCCCCTGAGTTTCTTGTCCGGTTGGAGTTTGGGGACCCTTGGTTGGTTAGCATGGCTACATTGCTAAGCATAGCGGCATCGACCTGCCCCCCCCCCCCCTCTCCAAACCCCTAACAGCAGGGCTTGCAGGGCTCTTCAGAGGCGTGAGAGGTCGGGCTGCAACACGGGCCACCCGTACCCTCCCTGCTTTGCGAACCATCAGCCCTCTACTCTCTCTCTCCACACAGCACGTCTCGTCGCTACGCTATTGACGCCTCGCTTCCTTGAAGGTTGAACCCACCCCCTGCATCCTCTCTCTCCATATTCCCATGTCCGTTGCCGCAATCCTAGACCTCACCTCAAACTTTCGATGCGATCTGCCAACTGCCTCCACCACTAATCATCCTCCATCTGGTTCCTGCGTGCCAGATCCTCTCGACACAACAAGACTTTCCACCACGACAGCAGACGGCAGAGAGGTGGTTTCTGTCTGGGCAGCGGTAGTTACTGGACAACTGCCACATGCTAGACGTCGTCTGGATCATGCGCTCGCAGACCTCGCTGCGCGCATCCACCCATTGATCCAGATCCACCCTCGCCGCCGTCAAGCACCACCTACAACCCGACCGCGGTTTGTAGGGCTACGATGCGATCGGTTTTGAGGCCCAGGACACCTTCGACACCTGACGACGACCCTATCCGCCCCTGCGGAAAACGTTGATCTCGCGCCTTCGAAGCCGAGTCCCCGTCCATTCCACATCCCCCCCCCCCCTCCCTCGAATTCCCATTACGCGCGACCAGCCGATCCCCTCCGAGTCGAATATCCAACCCCGCATTATTTATCGACATCATAGGCACACGACCCAGGCGTCTGTCTCTAGGGCGGTCGTCGTCGTCGTCCGCCCAGTCGCAACATGGCCTCCCTTTTCTCTAGAGGCAAGCACAAGGACAAGAGGCACACAAGCGATGAGGGCAGGCATCTTGGCCCAAGCCACCAGCAGCAGGATGCTGCCAGTATTATTTCACGCTCCTCTCGTCACAACCGCGACTCGTCTGTCATCTCTTTAGACCAGCCGCTGTCGCCTGACGGGGTGGGTATCAACGAGGTTGCCGGTGTCTTCTCGACGATACCTTACGATAGTACCGCGAACGGCCGACGCTCCCCTGTGCCCATCGATTACTTGCCCAAGGGGGAACAGACGCCAGTGCGGAGGGAGCCTCTTCCGCACCAGCTGAACAAGGCTACTGCGGACTTTCACCAATATCCCACCTTTGATACAGCCTCCATACAAGGCTATGGCCAGCATCTCTCCGGGCCCCGGCCACCGCCCGGGAGACATCTGTCCAACATGACCATGGCGACAACCGGCCGCTCGACGCAGCTCCAGCAATGGGGCCCCGCCAGGGACAGCGGGTATACCGAGTCTCATAATTCAAAGTATAGTGCCTATGCGCCGTCAATAGGCAGAAGCTCGGCAGACCAATCTAGCGTGCTCTCAGGTAATGGCGGATCCTATGACCTCTCCAATACATCCAGTCGCTCTTCCAGACCGGCGCTGCCCAGCGCCTCTTCCCAGAGCAGCTACTCATCTCACCTTTCCAATCGGGATTCACAGCGCCTGACCAAACTTCCAGGAGGCCTTTCACCGATCAGTCCAAACGATGCGTTCAACTTCCCGAAGCCCGACGACAAGCTGATCGACCAGATGTTCCTCCAGCTGATGCAGAAGCGCGGCTGGCACAACCTCCCCGAGCAGGCCCAGCGTCAGATGCTGGCCTACCCCTCCGCCAAGAAATGGACGCTGATCTACCAGGACCGACTCACTGAGTGGCAGGGCGAGCAGAAGCGGAGGATATCCACCAAGCCAGGCTCATATCAGACTTTTGACATCGCGGCATCTGCCGCAGAGGAAGGCAGTCCCGAATGGTACGTTAGGAAGGTCATGGACAACAGTCTTGATACCAAGGGCCTGGGAAGTCTCGAGGTCAACCTGCGGACGCAGCAGATCGGTTGGGTGAGGCGTTTTATCGAGTGTCAGGGCCAGGTCGCCCTGACGACCCTTCTTTTGAAGATTAACCGGAAGCAAGCGGCCGGGCCGGCGGCGCCAGATGGCCTAAAAACGCACCACGGCGATGCTAAGAGCCTCGACCGGGAGTACGATATTGTGAAGTGTCTGAAGGCGCTCATGAACAACAAGTTCGGCGCCGACGACGCTCTGGCTCATCAACAGGTCATCATCGCCTTAGCGACGTCCCTCATCTCGCCGAGGCTAAGCACCCGGAAGCTGGTCAGCGAGGTCTTGACGTTCTTGTGTCACTGGGGCGATGGCGACGGCCATGTCAAGGTCATCCAGGCCATGGACAATGTCAAGAACCAGCACAACGAGAATGGCAGATTCGACGCATGGATGCGGCTTGTCGAGGTGACCGTGGACGGCCGAGGCAAGATGGGCAGTCTGGTCGGCGCGAGCGAGGAGGTCCGGAGTGGTGGTGTGGGCATGGAGAACCTGCTGATGGAATATGCTGTCGCTACGCTCATCCTCGTCAACATGATCATCGACGCACCGGAGAAGGACCTTCAGCTGCGGATGCACATCCGCGCCCAGTTCGGGGCCTGCGGCATCAAGCGCATCCTGAGCAAGATGGAGTCGTTCCAGTATGACCTCATTGACAAGCAGATCGAGCGATTCCGCACCAACGAGGCCATCGACTACGAGGACATGCTCGAGCGGGAGAGCAGCAGCATCAAGGACAGCATAGAGGCCGAGGTTAAGGACCTGACCGATCCTGTCCAGATCGTGGATGCTATCCAGATGCGCTTGCAGGGCACAAAGACGAACGACTACTTCGTCTCTGCGCTGCAGCACCTGCTACTGATCAGAGACAACGACGGGGAGGAGAGGCTGAGGATGTTCCAGCTTGTGGACTCTATGCTGAGCTACGTCGCCATGGACCGGCGGCTGCCGGACATGGACCTCAAACAGAGCCTCAACTTCACGGTCCAGAGCCTGCTGGACAAGCTACACACGGACTCGGAGGCTCGGCAGGCCCTTGACGAGGCTCTCGAGGCCCGGCAGATAGCAGAAGCCGCGATGGCCGAGAGGGACGAGGTCAAGGCCCAGCTGGAGCTCGGTGCCGACGGGCTCGTGGCGAAGCTGCAGAGGCAGCTGGACGAGCAGGCAAGGTTCATCGATGCGCAGAAAAGACAGGCTGAGAATCTGAAGTCCGAGCTCGAGAACCTTCAGACGATCCGGGCCAAGGAGGCCCAGCGGAACGAGCTCGAGACCCGTGAGCTGTATCTGATGCTCCGGGATGCTCAAGACGTGGCGGCGTCCAAGGCTGCTAACAACAGCAGCTCCCTCGGCGAGGAAGATCCGACACGCGCGCAAGGCATTCTCGACCGCGAGCGGCTGATGGAGCGCCTCGCCAAACAGCTCGAGCGGCAGAAGACACAGTTCAAGCTGGAGGGCAGACGGTGGGGAGAAGAGGTTGGCCCCTCCGACGAACTGCGTGCCCTGCGGGAAGAGATGGACGGCTCCGGCTTTGATGCTCCCACGGCCAAAGACTTCACCCACAGCATGCTCGGTACCGTCAACCGCAACACCCGGGTGCCCCGGAAGCGCGACTCCTCAGGGGAACCCATCGAGGACGCTGCTAGCGGGGACGATGATGTCGTCTACGAGAAGCCACGTGTTGTCGAGATCCGAAGGCCGCTCCTGGATCCCAAGCAGGCGAGTGGCCTCATGGGCGAGATCAGAGGCGCGGTCAAGAAGTTTGATGCTAGTGACTCCGAGGATGACCAAGACGCGACGACAGGACCATCCCATCCCAGCCTCGAGGTTCAGTCCCCGATCACACCCAGCGAGGACACTCCCAAGATCGAGGTCACCGGGGCCGGGGCACCTCCTCCCCCGCCGCCCCCACCGCCGCCACCACCGCCACCTCCGATGCCTGGCCAACTCCCTGGCGCCCCTCCTCCTCCTCCTCCTCCACCTCCGCCACCACCACCTCCTATGCCTGGGTCAGGCTTGCTGTCGCCGCTCACAGCGAATGGTCCACCACCACCGCCGCCTCCGCCACCTCCACCAGGGGCTATTGGACGGATTCCCGGCGCTCCTCCCCCGCCGCCATTGCCCGGCGCTATGCACGGCCACTTCTTGCCACAGCCCGCATCACTAGCTGTCACGAACGGCATCGGGCTGCCGGTCGTCAGGCCCAAGAAGAAGCTCAAGGCTCTCCACTGGGACAAGGTAGACGAAGCCTCCTCTACCCACTGGGCTGCACACGCCCCAACGGCAGAAGAACGCGAGGAGAAGTATGTCGAGCTCAGCAAGAGAGGTATCCTGGACGAAGTCGAGAAGCTGTTTATGGCCAAGGAAGCCAAGAAGCTCGGTGCGGCCTCTGGTAAAAAGGATGACAAGAAGCAGATTATCTCCAATGATCTGCGGAAAGCATTCGGTAAGCGGCTCAACACGCGTCCCTCCGCCCTGCTGGCGTGTAACCATGCTAATAAATGTGTACAACAGAAATTGCCCTGGCCAAGTTCTCCCAGCACTCTGTTGAGAAGGTGGTGCAGATGATCATTCGCTGTGACAGCGACGTCCTCGATAACCCCGTCGTCATGGACTTCTTGCAGAAGGATGACATGTGCAACATCCCAGAGAACGTTTCCAAGCAGATGGCGCCTTACAGCAAGGACTGGACGGGACCTGACGCCATGAATGTTGCCCGCGAGCAAGATCCGGCCGAACTTACGAGGCAAGATCAGATCTACCTGCAGACCTCGTTCGAGCTTCATTACTACTGGAAGAGCAGGATGCGGGCTCTGGCACTGACGAGGAGCTACGAGGCCGACTACGAGGAGATCACGGACAAGATGCGGCAGGTGGTCGACGTGTCCGAGTCTCTGCGAGACTCCGTGTCCCTGATGAACGTGCTCGGCCTGATCCTGGATATCGGTAACTACATGAACGACGCGAACAAGCAGGCGCGTGGCTTCAAGCTCAGCTCGCTCGCTCGGCTCGGCATGGTCAAAGACGACAAGAACCAGTCCACGCTGGCAGATCTCGTGGAGCGCATCGTCCGTCAGCAGTACCCCGAGTGGGACTCATTTGCCGATGACATCCAGGGCGTCATGACGGCGCAGAAGATCAACATCGAGCAGCTGCAGACAGACGCCAAGAAGTACATCGACAATGTCCGCAACGTCCAGATGTCGCTCGACAGCGGCAACTTGTCCGACCCTAAGAAGTTCCACCCGCAGGACCGCGTCTCTCAGATCGTGCAGCGCAGCATGAAGGAGGCCAGGCGCAAGGCCGAGCAGATGGAGCTGTACCTGGAAGAGATGTCGCGGACCTACAACGAGATCATGGCCTTCTACGGCGAGGACTCGACGGACGAGAACGCCCGCCGCGACTTCTTCGCGAAGCTGGCGCTCTTCATCGGCGAGTGGAAGAGGTCTCGCGAGAAGAACGTCGCCTTCGAGAAGCAGCGCAGGATCAACGAGGAGTCGATGCGCCGGAAGAACGCAGCACTCAAGGTGTCGGCCAACGGGCGCGCTGATGCCGGGCCTGTTAGCCCCAGCAGCGCTGGGGCGATGGACACGCTGCTCGAGAAGCTGCGCGCCGCCGGGCCGACGAAAGACCAGAGAGAGCGCAGGAGACGTGCGCGGCTCCAGAACAAGCATCAGATACGGGTCACCTCGGGCCAGAAGATACCGGATCTCAACGAGATCCCCGAGGCCGAGGCCGGGCTTCAGACTGCCAAGAGCGTCGACAGCCATGGCACCGACGACACGTCGGCCAACGGCAGCGCCGCCGGCAACCTGCTCTCGCCGACCTCGCTGGCGTCGCCCAGGGAGGAAGGAGATGACGTTGCGCAGCGGGCGGCGATGTTGCTGCAGGGCATGCGTGAGGGCGACAACGAGGGCGACGACAAGAGAAGAGAGGCGAGGCGCAGGACAGCGCAGGACGAGAGGAACGCGAGGAGGAGGAGGCGAGACAAGACCACGAGCGCGCGCCCACCGACAAGAGGAAGCGACAAGACGAACGGCGATGAAGCGCAGCCAGATGCGGAGGCCGACAAGGACGAGACGGGGAGCGTTGTCGTGAACGAAGCAGAACCAGCAGAGGCAGCCGAAGGAACAGGAGGAGGCGGCGAAGCAGGAGAAGGAGGAGACAAAGGCAGCGGGGAAGGGGAAGGGGACGATGTACCAACACCAAGAGCAGAGGAAGAGGTGACAGCCGAAGCCTGAAGCCGCACCGAGCTCTCACCAACATGAAACGCCTAGAGTTGCATCTGTTTTGTCATATAGCATATGAGCGCATTCTCAGCTTCAAAGAGTTGGACCAGGGAGAGAGAGAGAGAGAGAGAGAGAGAGGGAGAACGAAACCCCCACCTTACTCCCACCTTTCCACAGATATGTGACGGAGTTGGAGATACTCCTGCGGGCGTGGGCGTGGGATGTTTGCATAGTGCGTGGGTTCGTATTGCTTGACGGTTTACACACTTGACTGTACTATTTAGTTTGTCGCCTGTCTACGTACGTTACAGCTGTAAATATATAATAATAAAGAGGAAAGCAAGGAAACGAACAATCAACGTGGCATTGACTGCTTGATTGATTGATTTTGTCTTTCTTTCTTTTTTTTTTTTTTTTCTTCTCATATTTGGGGGCAGGGGGTACAGCTATGAGGGGGTGAATATAGAAGGACGAGTATGAGGGTGTGTAATTATAGGAGGGGTGCATGTGGTCTGACTGCTGACATCATCACCTGCACGACACGGATGGCTCCTGCCGGCAACATACTACTACTATTTACAGTACAAGTTTTTTGATTATTTCAAATTCCAACCAAACACGAACACGCGTCTCCATCAGCCACAAACGCAATCCTCTCTCTCTCTCTCTCTGGACGTGCCGGCGACGACGACTAATCTCTTGTGTGTGCCTTGTCAGTCCAGCTTAACATTCTATCCCATCACCGTGCGAGGGCTCAGGTAATGGTTCATTTAACGCGTCCAACGCGTAGCCATGGGAGAGGTCAAACCACCGTGACTCGACCGCCACGGATACCTCTTCAAAGGCTTCACGGGTAGTTTGGTGGCAATCTCAGTCATCTTCATACCTTCAGATCAGTTATCATTTGACCGGTTCCTTTGACTAAACAGAAAAACTATGTACAGCGTATTATAATCTGGTAAGGCTAAAAAAAAAAAGAGAGACCAGGAGAAAAACAGAAGGGTGTGAATTGTAACAATCAACCAATTTGTATACGAAAAGAAGAACACATAACCGCGGTGACCAAAGCGCTCCATCCACTCTCACAGCTCTGAGCACCCAGCCCGAAAACATTACCACCCTGGTATGATGTTGCTCTCCTACCACTGATAGACAGCGAAGAACGAAACGAGGAAGCCCACGATGCCGCCGACCAAGGGAGCAAGAGCGCGGTTGGCGGACGCCGGGACGGGGGTCGGTGATGGGGCTATTTTAGATTGCAATGTGTGTCAGTTATCGTGTGTTACCTCAAGCGGTGACCGGTGGTGGACGAAGATGCCGAGGGAGAGCGGGAAAGACGGATGGGTATGGATGCAATTGTTCACTTACCACCTGCAGCGTTGGAGCCAGAGTTCGCACCGCTGTTGGCACCGGAGTTGGCAGCAGCATTCGAGCCGCCGGCGGCGGCGGTCGCGGCAGCCCCAGCGGCAGCTCCAGCGGCAGCATTCGCACCTCCAGCCTTTGCACCAGCAGCTGCGCTGGCACCGGCCGCTGCACTCGCCGCAGCGCCGGCCGCCTTGTTGGCAGCGGCAGCGGCGTTTGAATTAGCTCCAGCCTTTGCTCCAGAGCCCTGGTTGGCGCCAGAGCCCGAGTTGGAACCAGAGCCCAGGCCAGGAGGTGGAGGGACGGCAGCAGGACCAGTTGGCTTAGCGGCGGCCTTCCCGCCAGGGCTCTCCCCAGCAGGGCAGAACTCGTAAGCGGAGACGCCGGCTGGCGCAGGGCTGGGCGTGGACAGGTCCGTGACGTACGGGCACGTGGTGACGGGACACGTCACGGTGGCCGTGGTGGGAGTGGCGCACTTGTTGCACGAGGCGACCGTGGTGGTGAAGCCAAACGGCGGGCCGGTCGTGCTCACCTTGGGCTTCTTGTTGAAGCCCTTGTACGTCTCGGTGACGTGGTAGATCTGGTCGCAGGCGCCGGTGCTGCTGTCCAGGCCCTGGTACGTTGTCTGGTAGATGTTGTAGGCGGTGCAGCCGTCGCCCTGGCAGCCGCAGGAGTTGCACGAGGGCGCCTCCACCTCCACCGTGGTGGCCTGGCCATTCTCTTGCGGGCTCGAGACCTGGGGCGTGGGCCCGACGGACAAGGTCGGGGGCACGTTGTTGTAAGGAAAACACGCCGTCACTGTGCCGATCTGGGTGATGACTGTGACGCCGCCCTGTGCTGCCACCGTGGTGGCCAGGAGGCTTGCCATCAGAGTTGCGGAGAAGCCCATCTTGGACGATTATGTGTGTGCGCGTAAATTGTATGAAAATGAATGGACGGGCAGAAGACACACAGAGGGAGAAAGAGAGAAGGAAGAGCAGGAGATATGTCTCTCTTTACGATGGTTCTTCTGGCCAGAAAGAAAAAGGAGTGTCTGATAAGAAGAAGGCAGGCGAGAGGATGAAGAAGAGGGGAGAACGAGCGACTGCTTCCTGCCTGGGACAGTTTTTGAAAGAGCAAGAAAGGGATCCTGCGCAGCCTGGGTCGAGAACACATGGGCTCCGATCTTTTTAAGCAAGACTGGCGAGAGAAATCCTGCCGGTAGATTAAAAGTCGAAAGTGTGATCGTTTTCTTGTGGTGGGCGCGTTGGAATGCGCAACACGCCATGATGCGCAGGACCCGGGCGGCGGCAAAGAGAACGGCAGGAAACGGGTAGGTCTCCACGCCGGCATTCCAGCTGCGAGGGCTTGGATCAACGGACTTATTTTCTTTTTATTTCTCTTTTCGGTCCCAAACACTGTCAGTGTCTCAAACACACATACGGGTCGCAATCAAAAAAGCAATCTGCGGCGACGCGTTCTGAAATGGAGGGTCTTGCCTCTCTGGCGGACGCGTTGGATGTGGCTCCTGGTGCGGTCCTCCGGAACGGAGATGCAGGCAAAGAAGGCAAAGTCCCATTGAGGTCTTCCTCTGAGCCAGGCCTGCCAAGGACAGTACCACTGAAGATCAGAGAGGGTCGATCCCAAACGCGCTCTCTTCTCTATTCCTTGCCAAATGAGGAGGCGGGGTCTGTCTTTTCTCGCCATCGTCCAATTCTTTTTTTGCCTTCTTTTTCTTCCCCCACTCTCGAGGACCTTGTCTCCAGTTGGCCTGATTTGGGCTTTCATGCGAGACATTTTGCATTTTGAAGAAGTCGGGCGGCGGCTGAACAGAAAGACGCGGTGCCTTAGACGCGCCTCGCCTCTTGGGAATTGGTTTTCTGGCTGGCCAGCTCAAACAGGTCCTCTTTTAGGTGTCTCTGCAGCTGGATTATTCGTCACAGAGAGAGAGAGAGAAATGTTGCTCCGCTTGCGCTGCATTCTTTGATCTTGTCTTGATATGCGTCTTTGCCTCGCGATTCAGTTGCATGCGTAACCTGAGAACAGCTGACCCCGAAATCACCAGCACTAATTATCACGAGCCTTCAGGTCTATTTATAATAGCCCATTGCCTCAGACTCTTCTCTCTCTTGTTATTCTCCTCATGCCATACTATATTACCTAGTTCATTTTGTTGAATTCGCGTGTTGGCATCATGAGAACTTTGCCCCGTGGACCGACACGAATGGCAGTCCAGCGACATGTCTCTGCCCACAATTTGCTATGTATATTTTTGGACTAATAATTCCTGTTCATCTGGCTCAGCCGATGGTGCACAAACTCCCTCGTCCCCATCGCAGCAGCGCCAAACAGCCTCCTGGTCTCCCTCTGCACCCTCTCCCTGTTCCTCGCGGCCAGCTCATGGCTCTCCTCGAGCCTCTGGTCAAACTCCTCCTGCCTCGCGTGCCACTGCGCGGCCTCCAGGTCCATCTCCACCGACATGCCCCCCATGGGCGTGTCCTCCACGAGGCCCATCGGCTCCCACCCCCTGTCGGCCCAGCGGTCGACCTCCTTCACGTACGGCTGGTACTCCTCCGCGCCCAGCAGGGCCTGCAGCATCCTGCCCTCGCGGATCTGCACCGCCTGCTCGTGCCGCCAGGCCTTTCCGTCCCGCGAGTGGTGGCGGCACTCGTAGGGCTGGCCGGTGACGAGACAGTGAGGGCCTGATGGGGTGAACCTGGCGCGTCTCCTCGTGGGCGCCGTGCTGGCTCGCAGCTGGTGTGCAGCTGTGCCATGTGTTCTCCTCAGGCAGCTCTTCAGGGTCCGGCGGTGGTGCCACTGAACATTGTTGCTGTTGAGCTCCGCCGGCCTGCCAGACGGCGGTGCTTGCGGCAGCCTGTCGTGTTTCTCAACGACATGCTGCTGCTGCTGCTGCTGCTGCTGGCCCAGACTACAGCGGGTTCTCATCATCATCTTGTGCTCTTGGAGGGTCCGCTCTGCCAGCAGGTGGTTGTGGTCGGCGCCCCACTTCTCGATCATCTACCGGTGAGGGTGGTGGGCTCGGGAAGAATTTTTGATGGCATCCTTGAGAAGATGGGTGTGGGTTTTGTTGCTTGTTGTCCCCTTTTCCCGTTTTTTTCTTTCTTTTTTGGTTTCTTTCCTTTATGCGTATGTGTGTGAGAGAGAAAAGGCTTCAAGATGTCCAGTGGTAGTCGAAGCAGGAATATTCTGTAATCTAAGCAAGCATGCAGTGCATGTGTTTTTTGACGATGGAGGGTTCGTTCCTGCATCTGCCAGCGTGGCCTGCGGGGACGACCTGACAGCCAACCCCCTAGACACTGGAATGCACAGTGGTGTTCAGCTTGGTGGGGCACCTCTGCTGGGCAATATACTTTTTTGTCAGTGAATTGCGAAAAAAAAAAAAAAAAAAAAGAGTGTTTTGATTGAGGATTTGCACTCTATTTTAGATAGCACGTCTTATTTTAGTCTGTGTGCTGCTTCTTTGATGCTCTATGCGAAAGACTCTTAGGGGCGTTGTTGTAAGCTGTAAACACCTAATAATTGAGAAGAAACTAATTAAGTGCTGAAGTATTATAATTAGTTCCACTCTTCTGGTCTCATGTAGTTTTTCCCCCCCCCCCCATGCTCATCATTTCTAGAATATACCAAGAACTTACTTGTGTGGTAGATTTACAAATCTATGATGTAGGTACTTGAGTACTCTGAATAATATTATTGTTCTTGTAATGGGACGAACAGAGTGGTGGTTAATTAATTGATTACCCTACCTTATGGTTGTAAGTATAAACCTTCTCTTTTCCCAATTTTTATTGTCTCTTGTTCAGAATAAAACTAAGAAAACAGAAATTTAATATAGCATGGGCTATATGTAGTTTCTACTATTATCCTATCATAGGATGCTTTGATCATTTGTGCCTCATTTGTATAAATTTCTGTATCAGACTACATCGCAGTTAGCAGTTTGCAGCAGCAAAATTACTATTTACAACACTCAGAAATCGAAGCACTTATATTTACTAGATCGATTACGAAAAGTGTCTATTATGTGTTATGATTAGGTAGATTTTTTCAATCAAGGGCCATATCCTGGCTGGGACATTGAGAGCATGGGATGTGAGTCCTAGAGCTGGCTGAGGAATTCTTGCAAATTATGTACGTGTGACTTGCTTTGGATCTGGCGCAAAGAGAGCAAGTCACCGGTGGTAAATTGATTCTAAACCACCCCCCCCCCCCCCAAAAAAAAAGTCCTTTCCTGTTGACTATTGGTTTGATTATATGCTTGAGTCAGTTTACAGCTACTGTAGTATCGCCCACAGCAGATACTGATGCTGTAAAGAAGCCAGTATCGCAAATTGATGCTCTCCTGAAATACTATATTTTATGTATTGAGCACTTCTATGGCAAAAGCGACAGTAACATCAAAACCATCTTAGCATGAAGAGAGTCTCCAACAGATTAGACGAGTACTGCTCTTGATGAAATCATGGCAGGAGGTACAATACTTACACGGCAGTTACTTACTACTGCTACGGTACGGCGTGCAGGTGACGATCAATCCTATTTAGCCGCCACGGGAAGATGCTCCAGACGGCCCCACTGAATCTCTCAGAACCCCTCACTCACTGCGACCACTCAGTATAGACTCCGATACTGCAGATGGCCCGGCAATATTACCGGAGCTGAGGGGGGCCCTCTCACGCTTTTTCTTTCCACAGCATGTGAGTCGTGGTGCCGGTGTGGATCGGGGTCGGGAGAATGGCACACGAGATGTCAGACTAGTAAACCAAGGAAATCTGTAATTGATTGATTTATATTCTCCACGTGAGACTCGACTGCTCTTCCAACGCGACTTCGGGAACTCACATCGCCACGTCTCTGGCGCTCATCTATAACAAGTCTCAGAGACAAGCCCCATTCAAAATGGCGACGACCAAGACGGGCCTGGTCATCGGATATGACGGCGTCCACCCGTTTTCCAAAGTCGACATCTCTAACCGTGCTTCGGTCCAGGAGCTCCTCCGAACCCTGCTGGACCCCCTCGAGCCCTTCTTCTCGCCCCAGAGGGCCCGCGTCAGGGTGCCGGGCGCGACGGGCGTGCGGTTCGACCAGACAGCCTCCGAGGTCGAGGGCATCTGTCGGCCGCTCTGGGGCCTGGCTTGTCTTTTGGCCGGCGAGGGTGACTACCAGGGGACAAAGCTCTGGATCGATGGCATCAAGTCGGGAACGGACCCGGAGAACCCGGAGTATTGGGGTTTTCCGCGGGACAATGACCAGCGGATGGTGGAGATGTGCCCTCTAGGTAATGATGCCGACAACCAGGCACTGCTGTCTTCCTGCTCAGAGATGAGGATGTGTAGCTGATTGCTCGAACCAACCAATCAGGTTTTGCGCTGGCTGTCGCGCCTCAGATATGGGACTCGTTGTCGGAGAAGGAGAGGACCAACGTCGAGAACTGGCTGGGCAACTCGATCAATGAGAAGAAGTGAGAAGTCGAGCTCCAGCTATGGTGATGATGGACAGAAGAGCTGACGGCGGACTAGCATGCCCAACACCAACTGGCTGTGGTTCCGAGTATTTGCAAACCTGGGGCTCAAGAAGAACGGCGGAAAGTTCTCCCAGGAGCGGCTCGACAGCGATATCGAGCACCTCAACACGTTCTACAGAGGGGAGGGATGGTCCAACGACGGCCCTGAGCACATTCATCGTGAGTTCTCCGTCTCTCACCATTCATCCTGTCACCAGCCGCCCCACATGTCCCTCACACTCACACGCGCATATCCCCAGAGATGGATTACTATTCCTCAAGTTTCGCGATCCACTTCCTGCAGCTGCTCTACGCCAACCTCGCCGGCAAGGAAGACCCAGAGCGGGCCGCCGAGTTCAAGAAGCGCGCCCAGGTGGTCGCCCTCGACCTGGCGCACTACTTTGACGAGCAGGGCCGGGCGATCCCCCTTTGGGCGCAGCGTCGGGTACCGCTTCGCCATGTGCTCCTTCTGGGGCGCCCTCGCGTACGCCGACGTCGAGCTGCCCGCGCCCCTGACGTGGGGCATGGTCAAGGGGATCGTGCTGCGGCATCTGCGCTGGTGGCAGACGCAGCCCAACATCTGGGGCTCGTCTGGGACGCTGACTATTGGGTATTCGTACCCGAATATGTATATGGCTGAGAATTACAACAGTCCAGGAAGTCCTGTGAGTTCTTCAACTGCATGCGTGGTGGTCTTTTTGGTGTGTGTCTGGATTCCTGTGTATTTGCTAAGCCTTCTTTCTATGCAGTATTGGGCTTGTCTGGCTTTCATCTGCCTGGCTGTACCCGAGACACACCCATTCTGGACTTCCAAAGAGGAGTCTCAGTGGGATGTCATCCCCAAGATGAAGCCGCTGAAGCAACCTGGCCATATCATGACGTGAGTCGGGAGCCAAGGGCTGTTCTCAAGTCTGTGCTTCTACTAGCTAACACAACTCCTTTTTCTCTTCTCGTAGTAATCTTGGCGGACACTGCATGCTCTTGTCATCAGGACAGGCATGCGGATATCCCATGAAAGGCACCCACGCCAAATACGGCTGTTTTGCGTACAGCAGCGCATACGCCTACTCGGCGCCCCCAGGACTCTTCACGCTGGAGCAGTACGCCCTGGCGTCCCAGCTCGGCCTGTCAGACGACGGAGGCGAGTACTGGAAAACCCGAAGGGTGTCAGAGTATGCCGGCATCGAGACCCGCGGCGACGGCAAGCCCGTGCTGGTGTCGGTCTGGCGGCCCTTTGCAGACGTCAAGGTCAAGACGTACCTCATACCGAGCGAGGAGGCCAGCCCCAACTGGCACCTGCGCGCGCACCACATCGAGGCCGGGCGCGAGGTCATGACGGCCGACGGGTCGTTTGCCATCAGCAACGAGCGGACGCCAGACGGGAGGTTCCTGGACCTGTACGACGCGGCCAGGGGCGAGGGGACGCAGCCCAAGCTGATTGGCAACTACGACCTCAGCACCCCTGAGGCGTGGAATCCCGGCGCAAAGGGTGCGTTCGCCGTGTCCAAGGGTGCAGTAGGCATCAGGGCGCTGGAGGAGGAGGAGCGCACGGCGAGGCAGGCGATGCTGGTCAATGCCGACCCGAACTCGAACCTGGTGGACAGTCGCACCGTCATCCCGACCCTGCAGCACACAATCAGGGCCGGGACCGCGGTGTGGTACGTCTCGGCTATTTATGCCAAGCCGTCTGCTGAGGGGGTCAAGAAGGAGACTTACCTGGACGGGTGGGAGAACCCGCCTGCTGTTCCACAGTGGCTGAAGGAGGAGATGGGCCAAAAATAGGCTGGTGCTCTCTCGTTATTCTACATGCAGGATCTTGTAGATGCTTGCGATCTTGTAGATCTGGTAGTCAATTTGCTCAGCCACCCGTCTCTCTACACAGTGTGGAGGTCTCAAGAGACCAACTCCTGTGATGCTCGTCAGTCGGTGGCTGATCAAGCGACCGGATAGAAATGCGACTTTACCACCTAGAGTTCCTTGCACACGTGCGGGTAATGGACGACATCCAGAAGGGGAGAGCAAGGACGACAGCGGCTGAGCAGAATGCTGTGCGGATGGGGACTCTGCGTGTACGTTTTGAACAGGAATGCCGACATTGACAGAGGCGTCGGATAAGAGACACACCGGATCGTTCCATTCGAGCGATGAGCCAATACATAGGATATCATGCAGCCTTGTGATGATGAACTGGCGTATGTTGCAAATTAATGGTGAGAGCTTTGTGAGCAGCGTTTCGGGGTGAGCGTGATGGCCAAGTCTTGGTAAAACGTTGGCCAATTTTCCTTGAAACGTTGACAAGTCAAACAGGAGATTCTTATTCCCAAGTGAAGACACACTAGTCGAAGAAAATCCTCGAGAATATATGTGTCATATTGCCGATGTGTAGATGTTGAATTAAAACACAGCTCAGCCGTTCCTGCGTTGATGCGGTGATGCTTCCAGTCCATCGTCGGTGTACACCGATACCTTGCTTTTTGTTCCCCCCCTCCCCAAAACGCCGTACTGAATGCATCATGGCTTCGCTCAAAACTCGCCCTCATCTCTCGAATCTTTCCTAGAATACTTAGGCCTTGGCAAATTCATTGATGAAAGCAGCCAGCTTTTCGGCACCCTCCTGGGGAATAGAGTTGTAGTTGCTGGCGCGGATGCCGCCGACGCTCCTGTGGCCCTTGAGGCCGGTCAGGCCAAGGTCGGTGGACTGCTTGAGAAATGCCTTCTCGGCCTCGTCGATGTTACCTCCCTGCAGCGTTCCGGTCAGCAAACACGATGACATTGGTGTTCTGTGGTGTTCAGGATCAATGTTTCTCTTACCTTGGTTACACGGAAGCAGATGTTCATTCTGGACCGGGCAGACTTGTCAGGAACGATCTTGTATGCGTCAGGGTGCGCTTCGAGTGCTGCGTAGATCAGCTGAGCCTTCTTGTTGGCGATAGCCTCCTGCCCGTCGACCTTGTCTGGGAACGTGGCGAGGAGTTTCTTCAGTACCGAGCCGGCGATGTATACACTGCGAGCTGTTAGGTCAAGGGCCCATCATGGATTGGTTCTGTGGCGTGGGGTGGCAAAGACATACTCAAAGATGCTCAGCGTGTTGTATAGGCTGTTGTTCTTGGCGATAGTCTCGTAGGACAGCACTACTGGCCCGATGGGAAGGCCAAGCTTCCGCAGCAGAGCTGGCGCCGGCTGTGGCACTGCAGGAGGCAGGAAGCTCTTCCTGACGATGGCGACAGTAATACCAGTGGATCCGAGGTTCTTCTGTGCGCCAAAGAAGATCAACGAGTAATTCTTGACCGGAACTCTCCTCGACAAGATGTTGGAGGACATGTCAGCCACGACGATGTGGCCCGTGCCGTCAGCCTTGGGCGCCAGGATCTCTGGGAAGTTGGGCATCTCCACACCATCAACCGTCTCGTTGTCGCAGTAGTACACCATGGCTGCGTCGGGGGACAGCTTCCAGGTGCTCTGGTCGGGAATCTTGCCGAATTTGCCATCGTTGACGGTCCGGGCATCGCAGACCAGGTTGACACGCTCTGGTCCCAGAAGCCTCTGTGCCTCCTGGTAGGCCTTCAGTGACCAGCTGCCGGTGACGATATAGTCCAGCTTCAGCCCCTCGACAGCCTTGGCCAGCTCCCTCTCCAGCAGCTCGGACTGGCAGTCCTTCTCGTCGACCCCGTTGGCAGCGAGGATCTCGGCCTTCTTCCGGGTGACCCAGGCGCCGACCATGTTGTACACGGTAGCCGAAAACTCGCCACTGCCACCGCCCTGCATGAACAGGATCTCGTACTCATCGCTGGGTATGTCGAGGTAGGTGGCCAAGTCGGCCTTGGCATTGTTGATGATATCGGTGGCGAGTTGAGAACGGTGAGAATGCTCAGCGATGCCGAGGCCCGTACCGTTGTAGTCGAGAAGCGCCTGGGAGGCCTGCTGCAGGACATCGGTGGGCAACAGGGCCGGGCCGGCGCCGAAGTATGTGATCTCGTCGCGAGTAGGCATTTTCTTCTTTGATTTGGGGGAGGGTGAAGGAGGAGGAAGAAGAAGAAGAAGAAGAAGAAAAGAAGAGGGCTCGATGGTGGTACTGGTGGTCAACAGTCGAGAATAACGCAACGCAATAGGTAGAGAGGGGCAATTCAACGTTGGCTGAAGAGGCAAAATTGATGACCTCTCTTCCTGTCTGGCCTCGGATTATTTCTTGACGTGAAGGATGGGTTGATGGAAGTTGATGATCCGTTGCAACTTGTGTCATCTGGGACGAAGAATTATTTGCCCGGTGTCGGCGGATTTTTCCCTTCTTTCCCTTTTGACAATTCATGACGTGAGTCAAAGCTTGGGAGCTAGCTGCTAGACGGAGGGGCAGGAGGGGTCCCTCAAGGTTTCCCCAGATCTGCAACTGCAGGACCCCACCCGATGGCGGCGGCGGCGGCGGCGTCAATGTCACCCCCTGCCGCTCAAGACATGCATGCATGTACGAATTGTTTTGATGGTATTACCGTATACCAAAACATGAGACACTCCAATTACTTTATGCCTACTTGAAAGGAGTGCTTGCCACGGCGTGTCCTGCAGTAGGCTCCAAATAGTATTGCGAGACCGTGGTGCCCAGTAAGATGGTGGAGCTAGAGGAGCTCTCCCTGGAATCTAGAAACTGACTTTTCCCCCTCGCTGCAGCAGCATCGGATGATAGCTCTGTGATTTATAGCTCTGGACTTGTAGTGCTATAAACACTGTACATTGGATTGGCATGGTACGGCTGTGGCAAACAGTCCTGAATAGACCACCCCTGCCATTTAGAAGGTGGAGTGCCTACGCCCACTGGGCGTTAGGGGACTAGCTGCTGCTGAGGCGGGGATCCTTGCCTGACTTTTAGGCGCTGCGGCTCAATCACACCCGCAGACTCGCCCCTAACCGTGTCGATCGACGGTGACTATTCTGTCAAAAATCCCCGCCGGATTAATTTTGATGCATCACGGCTAGACGGGACTTTGACAGATTGATCGGAGCTAAGTAGAGCTGTCACTTCTTGGGCACAGCCGAGGCACGGCGGCAGGGAGGCAGCCGTTGGGAAATTGGTCACTTGCTTGCTTTCTCTTGTCTGAAGGGGTTCATTCCGCTCCATCTGCGGACGGGCCAACATCCCCGAGGTCAACACACGCACACGCACACACACGCTCACACGAAAACCATCGACACCTGACGAGGCAACGTACCATGTTGCGCCGTTCTTGGCTGCTCCTGAGCTGATGACGGATTGGACCTCGAGTCTCGCTCGGTCTGGATTCGGTCTGGATTTTGTCTCGTCTCGGGGGGAGCTCTGGGTGGTACGGAGCTGAGGATCGGAACAAACCCCGGGCGTGGTGGTCGCACTGCGTCTCTCCTGTGACAGGTCCCGATGTCTACCTCGGGGCCTGCGTCAGATGCCGCGTTCGAGGCGGCCGTCAACGTTGCAGATGAGATCGAGGTCGCCCTAGGCGGCACTCCTGGGCCTGACGATGATCTGGAACTCGACCCCCGGGACCCTCCAAGCCCCAGCGGCTCACAGAAGGACCACGGCCAGGGCTCTCCAGAGGCGCAGGCACAGGCGCAGTCGCAGTCACAACCTGAGCAAGCCTCCGAGAAGGACAAGGCCGGACACAAGAACGGACACGGAGACGACGACCGAGATGACAGCGCTGGGATCGTCAATGGGCGCGGGCGTCGTTCACGAAGCAATTCTGGAAGCGAGAAGAGCCACGGTACGTCTGTTGTCCTTTGTTGGTTGTTTGTCTTCATTCATCTCTCATGATGTCGATCTGTTTAAATGAATATCCCGTGTTGTCTGCAATTCATCGCCTCTCTACCCTCCGCTGTACGAACTTCCAATTTTACCCGGCCTCTCTATGCCAACAGAATCATATCACTCTTTTTCCGCCTTGCTCTCTCCTTGGTCTGGATTTGGTGTTTTTTTTTTTTTTGTTTCCCCTCCTTTCCCCCTTTCTGGAGGCGAGCGCATGACCCAGCTCTCTCCGGAAGAATATGGAGGAGAGCCATCGAAAGAGAGCGCTTTCGAGCACACCTGAGCCTGGGGCCTTCCCAATCGGCTGTCCATGGCCGGCAGCTGCGGAGCTCGCCGTTTGTCGACAATGACGACCATGATGTCGGGCAAACGCATTTTGGCTTTCGGGAGCCGGATGATCAACTGCCGTGACTGATCGGTTCAATCAGGCATGTCAAATGCGCCATGTCACCCTGGCCAAAGTTCGACAGGGACAGTGGCATGTCGGTGTCGACGTAGCCTCGCATTGCAGAAATTATCGCCAGATTGAGAATTATGCGGCCTCGACAGCAGCAAGCTCTGGCCGTTATTCATCCGCCCTCATCAGGCGCCATGTCGACGAGGACTGCGGATCCGCCTAGAACGAGGTGGTGCGACTCTGTCAATTTTTCCATAACACCCCTGGCATATTGCTTGCGCAAGCAGCGATCAGCAGCCCGTGATCTCGCCTCCCTCCCTAAGACCGACCAGAGTCGAGCGTTACATGCAGTCCGCCCTGGAGAACCACAACCACCACTACTACTACCACCACCACCACCACCACCACCATCTGCCATGTTTGCTTCCAAACTTTACGTCCTTGCGAGACGTAGACCCAAGTTTGCACCTAGCACCATCCTGTCAAACTGTTGCACAGGCCCCCAGGACCACGGAAGGACAAGTCACGGCAGCCTGGCTATAGCCTTTTGTTGCTGTTGTTCATCCAGAACCCATGCCGCTTCATTTTGCCTTGTGTTTGTGTTTGTGTTTGCACAGCTGCTGTCATGCTGTGTGATCATCCCATGGGCACTTTTGGTTCTGGTTGCGCCTGATTCGAGACGGGCTTTCACCTGCGGTCGCAGCCCTCCAGCCCCACCATATTGTTGACTCACATAGTTCCTTCAACTTTCTTTTTGTCATGTTGCGTGCCATTCTTGGTCAAGAGCCTTTGTTTAACTCGAGAATATGGCAGAACGAAAAGCATCCACAGGAGGTTCCCCGAAGCATGGACACGGCTCAGGTCCTTCGTTTCGTAAGTGTCGACACCCTTCCTGGTGACTTCTGGGTCATGAATTTACAATCGTCGCTAACACACACTGCATAGCGCCCCATAATTCTCCAAGGACTTGGTTCCTGACACAGGCGCTTTCACCACTGGCCGTACGGCTGATGAGGCTCCTCCTCGCCCACGGAGACTATGTGGTGGCCTGTCTACCGCCGCAGGAGATTGAAGATGAGGAGCGGAGTGCTGAGTTCAAAGAGCTGATCAACGAGTGCAAGAGCAATCGAAAGGGCCGAGAAGGCTGGAAGGATCGGATAAGGGGGATTCGATGCGACGGTAGGTCCATGGGCCTGTGCAGGGCGGCAGTCGCCGAGGCTGTCCTGCATTTCGGGAAGATCGATATCCTGCTGTGCTGCAAATTTGAAGGTGAGCCTACGACCTCTGCTATTCCTCTCGAACATCTGCTGCTGCTGCTGTCTGTCTGTCTGTTCTTTGGACCCGTTGCTGACTCTGGCTGGTATCGTGTCTTAAGCGGTGGTTGGCACGGTCGAGGAGCTCTCGACAACACCCGCAACCCAGAACCTCGTGCGTGATCAGTTCGAGACGATCTACTTCTCCCAGGTCAACTTCATGAAAGCCGCGCTCCCGCAGCTCAGAGCCCAGCAGACCGGACACATTATCATATTGACCAGCATTGGGGGCCACATTGGCACCCCCGGAATGGCCACATACACGGCGGCGACGTGGGCATTGGAAGGTTTCTGTGACTCTTTGGCGTACGAGATCGGACCTTTCAACCTCAAAGTGACGATCGTGCAGCCCAACAAGGAGATACTGGACCTGACCAACAAGATTATCTTTGCACCGCAGCTGCCATGTTACGACAGTGAGCTCAGTACTGTCGGCGTACCTTCGATCCGCGACATGCTCACCAAGGCACTCAACGAGAATCCGGAGACGGCAGTCGAGCCCTGGGAGACGGAGATAGTGCACCGATTTACGAAGCTACCCTCGGCCTCGTACGACCAGCTCCTCATGGAGACGATCTACGTGCTCACGGCGATCGGAGGCGAGGAGAACCCGCCCGCTCGTCACATTGTCGGGTTCGAGGGCGCGGTCGCTGTCAGGGAGAAGCTCAAGACTGTCACGGAGGAGCTTGAGGATTTCGTCGAGGCCAGTGTGGCGGTGGACATATTCGAGAGTCAGCTCAACGCCGAGGTCAGAGCGGGAAAGGCGCCTGAGACGAGCGAGGGCACGGATGCTCCCATGTCGGGGACTGAGAGAGCATGAGCAGGGAAAGCATCGGATTCTTTTTATCCATGTGCTTCTTCCTCTGCTCTTTCTTGCTTGCTCACGTTTCATTACTCTTGCGTTCCTGTTCTGGAGAGTCTGCTTGGTTTTTCTAAGGAGTTTTTTTTTTTTGAGGGGGGGGGGGGCGGGGGGGCAAATGACGGTTAGGTAATACTCATATTTTGCAAAGAGACTCAAATCTTTAGATAGACAAGATTTCAACTGTCGAATTGAGGCCCACGATGGTGGTACATGATCTGATCTACTTTAATATGGTGCTAGGCCGAGGAGTACTTATTTACAGTACATACTATAAGTAGGGTTTCAGTTGTGAGACCCCCCTAAGAGAGATTTAGATCTCAATGTTACTGTAGGCTTACCAGGCTGCCAGGCTGCCAGGATAGCGGGCCAGCAGGGTACCTACCACACAGCATTCTTGTGTGTAGGACACCTTATGGACAGGACTATTAAAATCAGTGTTGGAAGAAAAATGAGAAGAAGAATAGACAGGAAGAATTTAGAACATTCTCATGTAGCTGGGCCTATAATTAGGGACCTCTTTTAGCCCCAGGGCCGAAAGAGAAGCACGCTGAGAGAGGTGTACATTGTGGTTCAGGTTGCACGTCAAGCACCGCTGGGGTTGAGCTTGCACCAATCACAGCGCTGTAATCCTTAGCCTGGAATAGTAGATCTGAGTGACAAGGGTTCACCCACACCACTGTAAGTCAAGTAGGTACAGTACTTTGCTTGACCTAGTACGCCATACTAGAGTAACGATGCAGAGGACGGAATACAACTGCAGCTGACAGTCGAGCTTCACTATACTGTTTCTATTCCCCCACACCCTCGAGCTGCGCAGTCACCCTCTCGCCGAGCAGGGCTGCGAACAGGGCAGCGATCGAGTTGACGGAACAGCAGTTGGACGTCCAATACCCACAAGGCCAATACATGCTCCCCACCTCCATCTCGACCAGCTCCTCTCTGTCCTGTCCTGAGCGCCACACGCGACCGAGCAAGCCATTGTGCTCCTCCTCCTCCTCCCCCTCCCCCCTCCTTCCTCGATGCGCCATACACGACACACGACTACTACTGCTCCCATATAGAACAAGATAACCCCGCGCGCAACAAGTCAGAAGGCATGCTGTCAGAACCATGAGCGCAGATTCTCTTCTGCCCATCGCCCCTGCGCGGGTGAAGGCGCTGTGTGTCCCCATCGGACAGATCAAGGCAGACCGCTTCGCCTCCTTTCTCGAGACACTCCAGGGCGAACATGTTGTTCACCTGCGCGATGTGGGCGCCGACAAGCGGCCGAACAGAAGTACGACGCTCTCCCCCGGCCTGATGCGCCCCACTCCCTCTATTGTGCCTGTGTCTGTCTGTGTCGACTGTGTATGCTGACCTGTGCTGCCGCCCGCCCAGCTATGTTCTCGCCGCTGGCCTTCCCCGACGGCGCCATCCTCTACGAGTTCGCTACCCACGTGCCGCCCCCCTCGCACCTCGCCCTGCTGCCCTTCGATCTGTACAGGGAGATCTTCATGGTTCTTGCCATTGCGGATGGCACCGAGGTGGACAAGGTCCCCTTCAGCAAGACACAGACTGGGGAGACTCTTGCCGACAAGAACATCAGGGCTCTGTATCAGGGGCTGGAGGACCTGAGGGACTCCTTTCCCAAGGCCCTCGTCCATCAGCTGCTGCTGTTCGACTACACGCACCCCGCAGACCACCCCATCCCCCTGCCCGAAGGCATCGTCGCCATACCGCCGCCCGACCAGTGGAAGAGAACCACCATGAGAACCATCATGTGCGATGTCTCGACGCTGTTACTGGCCGAGATGACGGGCCTCGCAAAGTCGTTCGAGGCTGTGGCATATCTCGAGTCGCCGGGCCAGGGCAGCGCGCCAGCAAGTGGCTCCGAGGAGCCGGTTATACGGCGACGGAACTCGCAATTTGCCATAGGGCGCTCAGCCTCTGCGAACGCCACCCTGGAGCACAAGGACTCGGCCAGGCTGTCGATGCCGCTTCCCTTCAAGGGCACGCCTCCTGCGACGTCTCCCAACCGGCCGTCCACCCCTGTCAAAGGAGGGAGTGCCCTGGCCAACCCGCCCACATCCTTCGACGACATACCGGCAGTGCAGGAGAGGTCGGCCCCAGCAAGTCCAGAGCAGAAGGGATCTGCTCGGCCAGGCACGGCCCAGGGGATCCGCAGCACAAGTCAAGACCGCGTGTCCGTCCAAGGCTTTGGATCCGGCGGCGTCAACGAGCGGTGGCGCAACAAGGGCAAGGCGCGCATCACGATCCTCATGGCGTCAATGTATCTGCAGGCGGGCCGGTGGACGGACTCGCTTAAGGAGGCCATGGAGGGCGCAGCCGTGGCCAAGTCCATCAATGACCACCTCTGGCACGGGAAGGCGCTTGAGCTCATCACTGTCAGCCTGTTGTTGCTGAGCTGGGCTGGTATAGAATTTGTCGTCCCGTCCATCTGCCTGCCCCAGGATAAGAATGCCGCCAACGGCGTGCAGGAGGAGAATGTCGACCTCAGCCAGCCCGAGTACCTGCGCCGCTTTCAGAATATTCTCCCAGACCTGCTGGACAGGATACTTGCTCTCTATTCTAGGATATCAGCAGAGCATCTTCCTGTGCTGCCCATGTCTGAAACCATCATCAGGTTTTCTCGCATCCTGGCGGCGCTGCACGTCGCGGAGGGCAAGCTAGGTGGGCGGTCGCTCGACATGATGATCGTTGGCACAGCGCCGGACAAGCTTCTCTCGACGTCGCCGCGGCCCATGATCACGCCGCCTCGCATGGTCATCGTCACCATGCTCATGCGTGCCTTTCCCGGCCCGGGATCCGAGCTCTTGACCACGCCTGACCGCGTCACGATCCTGAGCGGAATCGCCACCGTGCTGGGGCTGTTGGGGTACCAGAGGAAGAAGGCTATGGTGATACGAGAGCTCATCTCGGTGGTCATAGGAGGGCTGGTCGAGGCGAGAACACGTGGGGCTGCCGAGGTGGGTATACATCCAGCTGCCGGGCTGGTGGCCCTGAACAACATCAATGGTCACTCCAACGGCGCAGTCCTCCAGCTGGCCGAGAGCGACATTGAACACGGCATCGACGCCTTCCTTAATCTGGTCATACGGACTTACGGGGTGGTGGCGTTTGATATGCCCATCGAGTCAGAAGACGCCAAGTGCGAGGAGGCACCGATAGATCCAGACTCGGACGCAGCATGCCTCAAGCGGATACAAAAGCAGGCTGCCGCCCGCGTGTACGGGATGGGGCAGCTCAAAGTGAACATACTACGGGCCTGCATCAACTTTTCAGAGGCACTGCCCGACTTTGCGGGTGTCCTGAAATTCTCTAGCGATCTCATGCGGACAGCCGGCAGCGGTATAGCACCAGGTCCCCGCCAGGAAGATGCTGCGCCTCGCATCTCCGTCGACGAGCAGGTCCGGCTCGTCACCAACATCTCCAAGACCCACAGCCTGACCGAGCGGATAGGCCTAGGTCATATGGAGGCCGAGTACTGGGACGAGTTCTTCCTGCGGGGCATGAAGCTCGAGCCCCAGCCCATCACGCGCACGCCGATTGAACATGCAAAGACGGAGCTCCCGGGGTTCTCGTCCACCAGGACGTCCCAGGACGTCAACCCGTTTATACACAACCCCTTCCAGAAACAGCCGGACAAGGTAGCCATGGTCAGCAATCTTGTGGCTGGCGAGCCCGTGACGTTCAAAATCACGTTACAGAATCCTTACGACATCGAGGTCGATATCGTGAGCGCCAAGATCGCGACCGAGGGGGTAGAATTCGAGTCCACGGTCGGGCAAGCCTTGATTGGCGCGTATCGCACCCAGTCAATGCGTATAACCGGTACACCGAAGGCATCTGGTTCGTTACGTGTCACAGGCGCATTGATACGCGTGAGGGGCTGCAGGGAGAGGCGATTTCCCATATTCACAGAGCCCTGGTCACTGGACACAGAGCCCAAGGTTAAAGCCACGGGTCTGGCTGCACTTGACTATACCATGTCGCTGCCTACGCCCGCGAACCCTCTTCCCAAACCTCACCTCATCAACGTCAATGTCGTCTCCCAGCAGCCTATACTTATCGTCAAGTCGACAACGCTGCCTCAGTCCTCGGTCATGATTCTAGAAGGGGAGCGGCAGACCTTTTCCGTCACGCTTCAGAACCTCTCTAACATCCCAGCCGACTTCCTTTTATTCTCTTTCCAAGACTCCACACAAGAGCAGCTGCAGACGGCACTCAACAATCGCGATGCGACTCCGGCCGAGCTGTACGAGTATGAACTCATCCTGGCCAAGAAGCAGGCCCTGCGGCTCTCGAAACCGGTCAGCAGGAGATATATCGCGCCTGGTGAGACGACCACCGTCGAGTTTGAGATACTAGGCAAGCCTGGCCTGACGAGCGCGGGAATACTGATAGACTATGCTTACTTCGGCGTACCACCTGAAGAGCTGGAGCCAAAATTCTTTACGCGTCAGGTCTCGCTGCAGCTGACGGTCACCGTCAACGCGAGCGTCGAGATTGCAAGGATGGAAGTGCTCCCGCTGCACGGGAGCATACCACAACCACTGTGGGCCAGGACGAATCAGGTCGGCGAGGCGAGCCACCTGCTCACCTCGGACAAGTACTGCCTGTTACTTCTCGACCTGCGCAACGCATGGCCGAGCAGCATGATTGCCCAGCTCGAGATCGAGGATGGTGCAGTCATCGAGGAGCACATCCTGCCTGGGAACACAAGCCGTGTCATAGTACCGGTGCGACGGGTTTATCTCGAGGACCCGCACGCGTCCATACCTGCCCTGAACCCGTCCCGCCACCGCCAATTCGTCGTCAGCACGAGCAAGATTTCTCCCGATGTGGAGAGGGGCAACCGTGAGGCCTTTTGGTACCGTGAGAAGATCCTGGACTACCTCAAAGGCACCTGGAAGACGGGCAACAGACCTACGCGCACGGGCAACATCGAGCTCCGCAACATGCGCCTCACAACACGGATGATAGAGGCAATCAAGGTGGACGAGGTGGGCATCGAGGTGTCGGTCGAGGACCCGTCTGAGCCGACGGCGGGCTCAAACACCGATGACCCCGCGGAGGCGAGAGCGCAACGGAGCAAGGACTCTGTGTGCGTGGATGACTTTGTGCAGATCCGCGTGCACATTAGCAACCGCACCGAGCAGCCCATCTACCCGACACTCCGCCTTATGCCGGCCCTCTGCCACCGGCCGCTCAACGTCGCGCTGGACTACACGCGCAAGTTTGCCTGGAACGGCACCCTGCAGCAGTTCCTCCCCCTGCTCCCCGGCAAGCAGAGCACGGACGTGCTCGTGGGCGTCACCGCGCTGTGCAGGGGCGAGTTCGAGATCACGGCGTCGGTGGAGGAGACGAGGGTGTACCGGCCCACGACGGAGGACGAGAAGCGGCGAGGGTCGGTGAGGGATGCCAAGCTCAGCGTGGCGGCCACGCCCGCCGGTCCGGAGGGCAGACCCCGGTCGAGCACGCAGGAGCTGCTGGACCTCGCGCTCGGGGCTAGAGAGAGGAGGATCTGGCATTCCAGACAACCCTGTCGGCTCCGTGTGAAGGATCGGGAGTAGTTGTTGGCCTCTCTCCTTCTCTTTTAGATGATGCATGCGGCCGTCTTCTTGGATAGAAAGAGGCAGAAGGAGGAGATACCCCCTGTCGAGGGATGTAGACTTAGGTTGCTGGGTGGTGAGAGGAGGAATTTGCATCATCGGGGGGGGGGGGGGGGGGTTAAGTCTTTGTATAGATTTGGAGTGCTAACCTAGAAATAAAAGATTATCTAACGACCGAATCACGATTAAGTCATTGAGAGGCAACAGATGCCTCTCTGCCCCGTTGTGAGACGTTTCTCGATCGCCACCAGAAACTGGGACGCAGACACTTTCACAAAAAAGATTTTCCGTGCAGGGTGACGTCGGGGATCCGAAAAAGGCCCGTCGACGAATTTATACAAGGTCTATTTCTATGTTTGAGAGAGGTCTGAAGAGAAGATTGAAGAATAGAGGTTGTCCTCATCCACACTCCGCACTTTTGTGCCAACGGCTGATTTCCCAAATCTGACCAGGTTCTAGACTTCTTGCTACTGTGTCAAGTTCGTGCCGATCTATCTTTATGAAACAGGCCAGGAAGGATGACGAGAGTCCAATACTTGAGAACTCTACTCGACGTCAGACTTGGATAGCCACCTGTGGAATTCCCATGTCACAAAATGCACAATGTGTAAGTTAAGAATGTGATTTAATGTTGCTGTTTATTTGCTAATCGATCCAAAGAGTGTACCTAGGCGTATGCCCCCGAGAGAGAGAGAGAAGAGAGAAATCTATCAACTGTAAAGGAAAAGGGCATAAAAATGATGTGTGAAGGCTCCGGATCGTGGCTCGAGGAGGAGCAGGGCCCGCAGCACCGGCAGCAGGATCAACAGCGGAAACCTCGGCGGGAAGCTGGGGCTAGTTGTTGTTGTTGTTGTCATCAGCATGCTCGAACTCAATGGGCTCGAAATCAATGAACTCGAAGAACTCGATGGGCTCGGGCTCAATGGGCTCGGGCTCGATGGGCTCAAACTCAATGGGCTCAAAGTCGATGGGCTCGGGCTCGATGGGCTCAAACGCAATGGGCTCGGGCTCAATGGGCTCAAACTCAATGGACTCGGGCTCGATGGGCTCAGGCTCAATGGCCTCAGCAGCATCAGCACCACCATCACCAGCAGCATCAGCAGGAGCAGCAAGGTCCAAGCCCTCCAGCTCATCACCACCAAGGTCCATCATCAGGTCGTCATCAAAGTCCTTGTTCAGAAAGCAGGACAGGGTGTCATACTGGCGGGCCTTCTCAAAGGCCTCGAGCACCTGGTTCTGGCAGATCTGGTGCGTCTCGAGGTCGCCCCGGGCCAGCTCCTGGCGCATGGCGGTCAGCGCGTCCTGGCACTGCTGCATGTACAGCGGGTTGAAGGCGCACGACTCACCGGGGCACAGGTGGTCCTCCCAGGCGGAGCGGGGCGGGTTGGGCCAGAACTCAATCTCCAGGCGGGGCTCGAGCTGGGCGAACTGCAGGGCCTCGAGGTCGTCCGGGCTGCTGCTGCGGGCGGTCAGGTTGGGGCAGCCGGGGCACTGCCAGACGGGGCCGAGCTGGTCGAGGGGGTCATCGGGGAAAGGAGGGTCGTTCCGGGCCGCTGGGAAGAAGGCGCAGCCGAGGGTGCCGCAGTGGAAGTAGCGGTGGTGCTCGCGGGGGAGCGGCATGGTGATCTCCTGGATCTCATGAGGCTGGTAGTCGGGAAAGTTGGCGATGGTGGCATGGTAGCCGGCCAGGCATGGCTCCTGAGTCTCCTCACAGCGCCAGGAACAGCCACCAGGGCAGGTGTAGATCTTCTTGATACACATCTTTTCTTTGGTGAGAGGGGGTTTTGTGTGTCTCGAGAGATGTGTGTGTATGAGAGAGTGAGGTGGCTGTTCTGGGTCTGTGTGGGCCTGGGTGATGGAGAGGTCTTCCAATTCAGAGGTCTCTGGTTTGGACAGTTGCACATATATATACTTGTCAGTAACATGAGGCTGTCAACATCACAATAGCATTGTTAGTCAGGGAGATGCCTCTGAACAGTGAATATGTTCTGGTGGTCATGGCATTCCGAAAACAAGCAGCCTGTTGAATGAATGCAAGGCGAATGCTATGGGGTAGCATGAGTATCCAGGCACTGTTTACAAGTGAAGGCCAATGTTGTGGATGATCCCATCTGGCAATGCCGCGTATGCTTGCAATGAAGAGCCTTTCAGGATTGGGTTGCTGAAAAGATGTGTCCAATCAAAGTCCATTGCACAAGCTGTTGTCGAAGGAATTATGAATGAACAATACAATTGTTGATTACCCAAGGCAATATTAGGGTAGACAACACTGCAATTCAAGTGAATGAGACTGAGGCAGCATATAGTGTAGGCAGGTGAAAGCATTGTCCTATGTGACCTTTTCCTGTCAAAGAACGTTGTTCAATCTCTTGTGACGGTGATGTCTCTTGTCCATTGTATTTCGAGATTCCATTCTGATCATTCTCTAGAGTCCTCCAGAGCAGAATATAGTACTATACTGAATGAATCATATGCGATTTTACCTTTTTCTGTGCACAGCAATATTACCAGCATAAGGAACAACAGCCCAGAAATAAGTATTGATGACTCTATGGAAAATAATTACATATTCCAAACTGAAACAGAACAAGGAATCAGCCTTGAAGAGACCTCAAGACTATTACTGATTGTGTTCTAGAGATTGTTGGGACGACGAGAGGAGGGGGGGGGGGAGCAAGGAGGAAGAAGGAAGAAGGGGGAAAAAAAAAAAAAGGCCCGCGTGGGAGATATCCAGAAAGCGTATAAAACAGAATGGATAGTCTGCCTCGCAGTATCTCATAGCTGTCCAGATGAATAAGCCCCAGAAAGACTTGTGATTATTCATAGAACAAAGGACGAAACCTGGATCATTCTGTGACTTGATACTTGGAGCGATCAAGTGTACGACTAATTATTATCATTCCGCATCCCGTCTGGGTCAAACCTTGCGGCCTCAATTGGTCTCTGCAGGGATTCGGTCTCGGAGCCGCCGTTGAGCAGACTAGGCCCAAAATGCTAAGATATCGAACTTCTTTTTTTTTTTCTTCTTTTTTTTTTTTTTTCCCTAGACACTCGCTCACTCTCCCTCCCGCCCATCCTCTCATCTCACTTTCTTTCACAAACCCATTCATCCCAGAAAGGTATGCCTCCAATTCAGAAGATAAGCTCCGGTCATCTACCAAGGTTCCTCTTTCGCAGTGTTGCCTGAAAGGCCGACGCCATTACTCGCCGAGCAAGTCTGACGCATAAAGAAAAAGGAAGGAGGAAAAAAAAGTCACCGAGATCTTTTGCTCGCCGTGCGGGTCTATCTATCCGCAGAGACCCGCCAGTGGCACGGCAGTGATACCGAGTCTCACATCAGAGAATGTCACTCCTCGCCATGGTCACACGCAGCTTGTGAGCCCAGGCCAAACCGTGAGGATCTCTGGTCCCGCGATCGAGTAGGAAAGTCGACTAGTCACCAATCTATTTTTTCACTCTCTGCACACGAAAGAGAATTATACAATGGGATCCGCAGAGGGACCGTTGTTCCTGCCATCATCTACACGACCCAGGATCCTCTTCATTGACGCCTACGATTCTTTTTCAAACAACATCACCTCGCTGCTCACCACCCTGCTGCACGTGGATGTCTGCGTCCTACCTATCGATGCACCCATCTCAAAGGAACAACTTCGTCACGAACTCGGCCACTATGAGGCGGTGGTGTGTGGGCCCGGACCCGGGTCTCCCGGAAATGAGGTCGATACTGGGCTGATGCGGCTGGTATGGGAACTGGACGAACATTCCATCCTGCCCGTCCTGGGCGTGTGTCTGGGGTTTCAGAGTCTCGTGCTAGCCTGTGGCGGCAAGATCAGGAGGCTGAAGAGGGGTCTGCACGGGCTGGTCAGGACGATACAGCATCAGCCCAAGAGCAATGCCACGAGAGGCGACGTGGACATCTTCAGAGGCGTGCAAGATTTCAAGGCCACGCTCTACCACAGTCTCTGTGCAGACGTTGGCCAGGATTCCATCACGGATTGGGAGGATGCGAAATGGGAGAGCCCGTCGGGCCAGCCAGACATTGTGCCTCTCGCGTGGGTGGAGGAGGATCGGAGCGATGCACAGGGGCGGGGAGAGGATCCTGATGGCGCTGAAACATCGTCGAAAGCCCTTTTGGGGTCTTCAGTATCACCCTGAATCGGCATGTACTGAAGACGAAGGCCACAAGGTGATACAAAACTGGTTTGATCGAGCCAGGCGGTGGAACGCGGCCAGAGGGAGAGTCGTCAATACGGACCTCAGGGACACCTTGGCAAGGGATGCCGTCAGGATGAGCCTCCACCAGCAAGCAGAACCTATCAGCCTGGACCCCGAAAGGGGAGGACGCGTCTGGAGGAAGCTGGTGCACTCCAACGCTCCTCAAACCTTCCGGTCTCGATCTTTTCCCCTGCCGAAGGGTATCGAGGCTCCGCATATCGCCGAGATCATCGACTCGCACAGCAGCCAAAGCGTCATCTTGGACTCTGCGAACGGCAGCCAACCTGCACCGACAACAGGTGTTGACGTCCGTGGGCGGTTCAGTATCTTGGCGGTAGATGTGGATGAGTGCATGCGGATTGAACATCACACCGGAGACGACTTTATTATTCTTGTGAATGGCCTGCTGCCCGGCTCCCGAGAGACCATCACCCTTCCATCAGGAAAGACAGTGTGGCATTTATTAGCCGAATTTCACGAGGCGAGGCGGAGTCGCTTTGATTTTGACACGGTCGAAGTGCCGGCTGAGAACGACGTGCCCTTTCTCGGCGGGTTCGTCGGGTTCGTCACATACGAACAGGGACTCAGCGATATCGACATAAAGCTGCCCAGGGACAGAGGTCACAAGAGACCTGATGTCTGCCTTGCCTGGGTGAAGAAGTCGATTGTTCTGGACCATCGAAAAGGTATGGTGCACGCACAGCACCTGGAGGGACCGGGCTCCTCCTGGTGGGTCGACTCGGCTGTAGAGAAGCTGCAAAGCTCCGATACATGGCGTTACGGTTACCAAGACAGCAACGACAGATCTGTATACCACGGCTCCAAGAAGAGTCAGACGACCATCAAAAAGCCTGATGCTGCCAAATACGAGGCCAAAGTCCGCATGTGCCAGGAATACATCGCGGCCGGCGACTCATACGAGCTATGTCTCACCGACCAGACCAGAATATCGAGGACCATCAACAAGCCTCGCATGAACGGCCGTCAGGCTCTGGCACTGAACCATCGACAGTCGACGAAGCGACCTGGATCAGAGATGACTCATGGCAGCTCCTTCTCAGCCGACCCGTCCTGGCAGCTCTACCGCACCCTTCGTCGGCGCAACCCGGCCCCTTTCGCCTCGTACATCCGCCTCGGAGGCGCCACCCTCGTCAGCTCCTCCCCAGAGCGCTTCCTCCAGCACGACCGCGCCGGCCTCTGTTCCATGAAGCCGATGAAGGGCACGGTCAAGAAGTCGGCCGAGGCCGGCGGCTCCGGCTGCGCGGCGACGCTGGCAGAGGCCGAGGCGATTCTGCACGTCCCCAAGGAGGAGGCCGAGAACCTGATGATCGTCGACCTGGTGCGGCACGACCTGCACGGCATCTGCGGCGCCGGGCAGGTGGCGGTGCCGGAGCTGCTCAAGGTGGAGGAGTACCAGACCGTGTACACGATGATCACGCGGGTCGAGGGCCAGCTGCCGCGGGCGGCCGGGGTCTACTCCGGGCTGGACGTGCTGTCGGCCAGCCTGCCCCCCGGGAGCATGACGGGCGCGCCCAAGAAGAGGAGCTGTGAGATCCTGCAGCAGGTGGAGGGCGGCAGGGAGAGGAGCCTGTACTCTGGTGTCGTGGGCTACATGTGCGTCACCGGCCGGGGCGACTGGAGCGTCACGATCAGGAGCATGTTTCGGTGGGACGATGAGTGCGAGGTGGATGTGGGGGGTGACCAGGGCGAGGAAGAACAGGGCGAGGAGGAGGAGGAGGTGTGGCATATTGGTGCGGGAGGGGCGGTGACTATCCTGAGCACGCCCGAGGGCGAGAGGGAGGAAATGTTTGTGAAGCTCGCGAGGCCGCTGAGCATATTCACAGAGGAAGAAGAGGAGGAAAGGGTTTGATTTGTTCCATGATGTTGCTCAGGCGGACGGACGGCGTGCCATAAGACGCAGGAAACAACGGGTTTTGATTTCTGAAGGAACACCTTTTTCTTGGGTTTTGCGAGGCGTTTAGAGGGATTGGTGATACTCAACGTATCAGGACTGGTTTCAACAAGGCTTATCACTACTACAGCATAAACTCAACAGCGCGTGTCCTGGGATTTTTCTAAGAAAGGGTCTGGAGACTCAACTCGATCAACAGATTCGGAGGGGAACTAGGTATAGAAGGATAAAGCTATTAGCACAGACGTGTGCGTGTTTCTGGTCGTCCACAATACGCAAATATTCTTCACACGTCGAGATGCCCTGCTGCTTCATCAGACAATAGTGATCCGGACAGCATCGCCGCTCCTCGCGCCAGACCAGTCATCCGCCGAACGTGACGTGCAACAGAACAAGCCCAGCCTTCTATATTTCCCCCAGTGTCCTGCGCCGGCATCTGTCAGCAAAAGCCCCCACGTAGTCTTCCACATGCCAAAAACAGTAATACACAGAGGAGCCAGAAAGATCTGCTCATCAGCCACGCCCGAATCCTCCCCTCTCCACATCCACAAACCTCTTAAAATCACGAAATGCCGCCCCTCGAGCCTGCGGCACAAGACACCCCGCCACCGTGATCTCAGCACGCCTCACCCCCGCAGTCCTGTCGCTCGTGACCGGGTCCACCGAGACACCCACGACCTCCGCACAGTCCTCGAACCTGTTCTGGATCCCCCACTCCACCGGCCCGTCGATGGACGCCCAGCTCCACGTCGGCGCCTGGTACTCGGCATGCCGCCGCGCCGTGCTGCGGCCGTCGACGTTCCACCTCGCCCGGCTCCAGAGCATCTCCTTGACGAGGTGGCCCCTCCACAGCCCGGCGACGTACTCATCGCCCAGGTGCCGCGTGAACGCCTTGGCGAGCCCCGAGGCGGCGACGAGCTTGTCCTTCTCGTACGTGAGCGCGCACCTCGAGTACGCACCGATGATGCCCCTCCAGGCAAGGTACACATCCGTGGCAGAGGGCGACGACCGCGACGGCGGCCGCTCACCGACCGCCTCGGGCCCCTTTGTCTCCCAGTTCTTCACCATGCCGTCTTTGAACTCGGCCAGCGCGCTGTCCGGCCCGGCCTCGCATGCCTGAAGCTCCCTGCACTCCCAGAATACCTGCGTCCGGCCGAAGTGGATGGTGCGGGGCGCCAGCACCCTCTCCTGCTGCACCCAGCCGCGCCTGTTGAGCGGGGCACGCTCGACCGAGGCGCCCCAGAGGACCGTCGGGTCCTGGCCGCCGCAGTAGGCGTACATGGCCTTGCGGATGCTGTTCTTGGAGGGGGGAGGAGGAGGAGGAGGAGGAGGAGGCGAAGCCAGCAGCAGCCAGTTGTAGGTCGACGCGCAAGGGCTGGAGGTCTGCCGGATCTCGATCCCGAAAGAACCCACCATACGCGTCCTCGGACGCCGCGGCGGCGAGGCAGATCTCGGCGTTCATGTAGACGCGGTCCATCAGGGGTGCCTGGTCTGCCCAGTCACCGTCTGCGCCCTGGATAATGCACAGCGAGTCGATCCACACGTAGCGGAATCCCAGGCGGCGGGTGGCGCTCACAGCGTCGCGAAAGTTGGGCGGCAAGTCGTTGAGAGACAGCGACTTTTCAAGGGAGGCTTTGTTCTGCTGGGTCAGCGTGATGAAGGTCCTTTTCCCCCAGCAGTGGCTTAGGGCGAGATAGGGTGTATGCTGGTCTGGAGGGAACTGTCTCAAGTCGGCTGTGGCGACGATGCGTATGCTGCCGCTGTCTGCGTTATCTGTGTCGAGCAGCCGGGTCGGAAGCCACTTTTCACCTCTTGGCAAGCCCGTGCTAGACGAACTGCACTTTGCATGAGTTGCTTTGCACGTCTTGTACCAGTTTTCGATCCGTCTCCAGCACATCTCGTCGTCTGTCCTCTTCGAGAAAACAGTGGTTCCGAGATCTGTACCTCAAAAGTGAGCAAGATATTGTGTGGTCTGGTGTCTGTCTCATAATCCCTCACTGTCCCTCACCAGTATATTCTTGCAGCCAAAAGAACGAGAGCTGCGCTTTTCCGGGGATGGAAAAATCGATGCCGTACCTCTGGCGGTTCTCGCAGACACGACAGCATATTCCTGGGAACTCGGGCTCGTCCAACATCTTCTGTGCATCCTCTGACATCTCCATATGTACCTTGGTACAGAAATAACACCCGTCGGCCACTGACTGTTTAAACGTGGCGTTAATGTGGACGTAAATCTCCTGCCCCTCCTCGTCACTGTGCACTGGCACCCTCGAGATGAGCCGGCACTGAGTGCACAGCGACATTGTGATTGTCCTGCAGACTTGATTTGGTGTTGATTCTGACAGGCGACAGAAATTGATGGACGGATCCAGATCTGACAAGGGGTCCGTTAATGGTCTGCATCCTGCAAGCTAGTGGAGGCTATGCATCCTCACCGGAGGATGCCGCTGTGTTGCAGAACCATATTACTTATTTGTAGCAGAACAGCTATGGCTGTATCCGATATAGAAAGAGCGAACATCTTTTCTGGTATTTTTTTTTACTTTTGCTCTGCGAGTGACATTAATTAGTCGGGTTCAGGGGCAATGGACGGATATATCAACACGTGTAGCTCACTTGAGATCTCCAACGCTCTGCTTCTTCATCTGTATCTTGTTTGGCCATAAGTTATCCTTCATTCGCAAACATTCCGCCTCCATAGCAGGGACGGTCTTGATGTTACTTGTCCACGGGGCGGACTGACTTAGCGATCGGATGTGATGGCCGTGGTGGAGAGATGGAAGCTGAAATGCATTGCACGCAAGTACCTTAATTCCAAGACCACATGAGAGAGAAAAAAACAACCTGACCCAAAGAACCCCCCTGAAAAGACAATTCCAAGCCTTGCCTGAGGAAAACCCCACGATGCCCCGTCCCGCAGACCGATGAATCGTACAGTGAATACATTCTTGACATTCCTGACGGAGGACACTCCTTTTTATTTCCGAAGTCTCTGTATTAAGACGCAGCAAACGCCCGCCAGGAAGCCGCAGATACCGCTGGTTTTGTCGCCTTGGTGCCTTCACTCGGCTTCCCCAGATAGTCAGAAGTCCGACTCCTCCTGGAAGAACATGCCGAAGCTGATTATAGTGCCGTAGATGAGAAGGCCACCTGCGATGGACATGACCATGGCGCCGGTGGTGATGAGGTCGGAATGCGCGAGAACGACTGGCAGGGCTGCATGGTGATTAAAGAAACATGTCCCGTTAGCAAGTGCTGACATTCATATACCACAATGAACGTTCCGACACGTACCGATGCCCATCAAGACCAAGAACCCAGTACAGAACCTCCCGAGATCCAGCACGGCGTTCCCTGAGCTCTCAACAAAATCGTCCGGGTTGGCGCACCGGCTGCAGATCCAGTTGGGCAGCGGCGCGATGATGTAGGTTGCCACGACCAGCAGTGGGTAGTATCTTTTCCATAGCGCGCAGGACAGGATGACCAGCAGGAATCCGACCGCGAGGACAAAGGAGAGGGCGATAATTGTTTTTAGGCCGGGCATATTGGATGTTACTCTCTGGGTAAAGGTGGAAGAGAGAGTGGTACGAGGCCGTAGTCGATGTCGGAGGGAGGAGGGAGAGGCGCCTGGGCCGATGCCACGTGAGGAGGGGACGAGATGAAGGTCGATGATCGCCCGATGACCAGCGAGACGATGGCTGATTTATATGACAATTCGTATATGTGGGAAGGGATTCGCAGGTGTCGCTGTCAGAGTGTTGAGGCTCGAAGCTGGGGGGGTTCTGCAGGGTCTGGACGAGGATGGGTCGGAGAGAGAGAGAGAGTCAGAGTTGACGACAAGGTTGACGTCGTCAGCAGCAGCTGGAGGGCTGGGTTCCTTGCCGGGGAGCTGGGGTCACTGTTTGAGAAGCGACCCTCCCCAAGCCAGCCGGGACAGGGAGGGCCTAACAGGGGCCAATAGAGCCTACGTGATGCTGCACCTCTGCCTGCCAGCGCCTGCCAGTTACTGAACCCCAGGCCTGTGCTTATCAGCGATAAGCCCTTCGTGGTTAGTTCCTCCTCAGCTTGCTGCCCGCCCCAGCAGAGAGTGAGCTCGGTCCGTTACGAAGCTCGAAGTTGCCTTGCCTTAGCTCAACTCCCAGTGGCCCTGCAACGGCACCTGCAACCACACGCGCTACAACGCATCTCTCTCCCACGGCCTGGAAGCTCATTCCATTAACAACCACATCGCGACTCTGCTGCCCACTTCCAGCAACCCAACTCAGACCCTCGTCTCACTAGACCTGTCAATCTAGAACCCTCTTCATCCTCTCTCTTACGTCACACCTCTGAGCTTCCCAAGATGTTCAGAAACAACTACGACAACGACTCAGTCACATTGTAAGCCGTTCAGCTCTTCTGACTGGCCGTCGTCGCGCCTGCTGGCTCCTTGTTCTGGCTAACCTGGCTCTTCTTCGTCCACAGCTCGCCGCAAGGCAGAATATTCCAGGTCGAATACGCCGCCGAGGCTGTCAAGCAAGGTTCAGTGGTCGTGGGAATAGCAAGCAAGTCACACTCGGTCCTGGTGGGCATCAAGGTATGGCCGGCACCCCCTTCTCCCCGTCCCCGTCCCCCTCTCTGCCTTGTTCCTCTCTCTTTCCCCGGTCCAGCCAGCCAACCAACCTTCTCTTTCATGCAGCGCAATGCCGAAGAACTATCCTCGTACCAAAAGAAACTGTTCCCCATCGACTCTCACGTGGGCATCGCCATCGCCGGCCTCGCCTCTGACGCGCGCGTTCTCTCCAACTTTATGAAGCAGCAGTGCCTGGGCCACCGCCTGACGTACGGCCGCGACATGCCCCTGCGCTCGCTGGTCGAGATGATCGGCGAGAAGGCCCAGATCAACACCCAGCACTACGGCAAGCGGCCGTACGGCGTGGGCTTGCTGGTCGCTGGCGTCGACGACAAGGGCCCCCACCTGTTCGAGTTCCAGCCCTCTGGCATGTGCGAGGAGATGGTGGCGTTTGCCATCGGCGGGCGGTCCCAGATGGCCCGGACGTACCTGGAGAAGAACCTGGACAAGTTTGCGAGCTGCGACCGGGAGGAGCTGATCAGGCACGGCCTGCGGGCGCTCAAGGAGAGCCTGGTGCAGGACCGCGAGCTGACGGTGGAGAACACGAGCGTGGGCATCGTGGGCCTGGAGATCAGCAAGGACGGCGTCAAGAAGGTCGACCCCTTCAAGGTGTACGACGGCCAGGACGTCAAGGCCTGGATCGACTCGGTCGCAGACGACAAGGAGGCCGGTGGTGACGGCGAGGGCGAGGGCGAGGGCGAGGGCGAGACGGAGGGTGGCGCGCCGGCTGCTGCTAGTGCTGCCGAGGGCATGGATGTCGACAGTTAGGTGCTTGTTCTTCACCCTAGAGATGTTGGTGGTGGAGAAGAACAGCTGTGACAGCAGCCTTACACGGAATGAGGCCGTCAAGACCAGAAGGCTGGAAGGGAGAAGAAGGAGGGAGAGGGGCAGATACAGAGAGCGCTTGTATGATCATGCACGAAATTAGACGACATTGGAAGCGGCGCATTAAAAAGGTTGCTCGACCAGACAAGTAATGAATGACACAACAAAGCAGTTTTGCCAAAATTTGACATGATGATAGTAGTAGCTGTATACGCTTACACGGGTCATGTGTGTCTGCAAGATGGGGTCGATTTCTCCTGGGTGTACTTGTTTTTATTTTATTTTTTATTTCTCATTCTTTTCTCATTAATGACATACATGCATAATGAATTGACTGGATTTACGAGAAGCCCTTGTGTCTAGAGAGTTGTAAAACCCGTTCTATACATCAACACCAGCAGCCCCACGAAATATATCCCTTTCCCATGAGCCTGTCTAGTCCGAAAGACGTTGCCGTCTATCTGTCTGTCTGTCTGTCTCTCTCTGTCTGTGTAAATCTGTCTTGGAAGAGAGAGAAAGAAGAAAACAATTGCACCAACGCCGCAGTGCCCCCTTTGCCCCCCACCCCCAAGCATTGTACCATGTTCCTGCCATCCGCGTATTTGCCCAATGATGCGTCCATCTCGTCGTCCGAATATGTGTATACGAGGTGCAGTAAGTATTTCATACCATGCCATTTCCTCATGACCACGATCCGGCATCCGTCGTTCAGACCCACCTCCCCCACCCCCCCCCCTCCCAGCTACTCATTACCCCACGACAGCTTCAGCACCGAGTCAGGCGTCTTGTAGTCCGCCAGCGCCTGGACCGCCTCCTCGGGGGTGGCAGCCGACGACAGGATCTCTGCGTTCCCGGGCCGGATGAAGCCCTCGTCGATGCTCTTCCCGATCCAGCTGACGAGGCCGTCGTAGAAGCCGTTGACGTTGAGCACGCAGATGCCGCTCCGCTGGATGCCGAGCTGGTTCCACGTGCAGATCTCGAGCAGCTCCTCCATGGTGCCGAAGCCGCCGGGCAGGGCGATGAACCCGGATCCGGGCCCGCCGGCCTGCACCTCCTGGGCCATCATCTTCTTGCGGGTGTGCATGTCCGGGACGACCGTGGTGCGGCCGAAGACGGACTCGTCGGGGATCGCGAGGGGCTTGTCGCCGTTGGACGGGTGGGCGGCGGCGGTCGAGGTGTAGGTCGGGTCGCGCTCGTACTTGACCAGCGGCGCCGGGATGATGCCGTGCACGGCGTCGGGCCCGGAGAGGGAGACGAGGGTGCGGGAGATCTCGCCCATCAGGCCGACCGTGCCGCCGCCGTATACTTGAGAGAGGAGACGAGGGGTCAGATGTTAGTCCTCTACACACACACACACACATATGGATATATATATATATATATATATATATATATATACATATATATACGTTTCGGAAAGATAAAAACCACCGTCGAATACTCACCCAGACCAATGTCGTTGGCGGCCATGACCCGCGCCAGCTGTCGTGCAGCCTCCATGTGCTCTGGTCTGGTCCCTGGCGAGGAGCCGCAGTACACGCAGATCTTGCGCTTGGAGGTCTGGGAGGGAGTTTTGGCCCCTGGCATCGGCGACGCGCCACCAGACTCCATTGTATCAGTTGGAAAGAGAGAGAGATAGAGAGAGAGAGTATTTGTGTGTTGGTGAGCAAAAAAAAAAAGGGGGATTGGTGGTGGAAGAAGCAAACGCGAGATCGTAGGTTTCTTTGAGCTCGTGCAGAAAGATGCCGAGAACCAGAGGGGGTAATTAGAAGAAATCAGAAAAGAAAGGAAAGAAAACCTGCGGTCTGGCTAGATATCTTATAGTTGGCAGGATTTACGAAGCTTTTCAGAAGAAAAAAAAAAAAATAGAAGGCTGACTTCGACAAGTTCTTCGTTTGTTCACCAACTCGACTGACTGACCGCTCATCGGAAGGTGGCCCTTCCCCTCCAGAAGCAGTCGTGCATGGTGCCTATGTTACTGTATGACATAAATGCTTTTATTGCCACTACGTATCTTCTCCTAGGCGATAGGTGAGGGCCGAATCCGGCAAGCTGGGAGCCCCACTGTTGACGGGCCAGGCCGCGCTCAGCAGCAGTCTAGAATCACTAGAGAAGGGTCATTGGCAAGAGTACCGTGGCACCATGGCACCATGGCTGTTCAGGGCACGTATAGTGCTAACTGTGGCTGCAGGCCAAGGTATACATACCTACAGTAGTACCACGGTATAATCCACACCCTCCCCCTCACGATGGCGACATCAAGTGCTTGGAAAAACAGCCATGACTGATATCAGTCGCATGTCTTGCGTATTTCTATCATGAATAATGAGTCTAGGGTCTAACACATTACTCAGCTAGCTGTGGATGCCAATGCTTCTAATCCTCCATCTCAAGGTCTGATCCACCGTCCATACCATCCATTATGGCGTCCCCTTCCTCAGACATGTCGTCCTCATCCTCAGAATCCTCTTCAGAATCACCGTCCTCGTCCTCGTCCTCGTCGCCTTCCGGATCTTCGTCGCCATCATCATCCCCCCCAGCAAGACCGTAGTCCTCATGGAAGTCCGACAGCGCCTTGACCTGCGTGGCGTAGCCCATGGCCTTGAATGCCTTGTCCATGTTCTGCAGTAGAAGAGAGATCAAGTCAGTTTTCTCGAATCCCAACGGAAGCTAGCGGCACCTATCTTCTTTGATGTGAAACTCACCTCTTGCATGATGGGCGCACACGTTACCACCACATTGCTCTTCCCTGGCTGGAACACCGGCATGATCAAGTCCTTCATCACCTGCCGTATCTCGTCGTCCGTGACACTCCGCACCTGTGCCATGATCTTCTTGGTCCAGTCCAGCCCCAGCCCCCTGACGACGCTGAGGATGTAGTTCTGCTGGGCCGCGTCCGCCATCGTGGACTGCTCGTCAGCGAATCCAGACACGATCCCGCTGACGGCACCCTCCACGAGATGCCTGTCCAGCGGGACCTGGCCGGTAGCAATCTTCTCCACCGTCTCCCGCGAGATGTCGAGCGCCTTGCTGGCGTCGGGTGATCTATAGACGCGGTACTGCAGGAAGCCCCAGTCGAGCTCCCGGCTAAAGTGTGTACCATAGGCGAGGCCGCTGCCGCGCACGGCGTTCCACAACGGCCCCTCCACGGCCTCGAGGTAGCCTATCGCCACGAGCACCGCCGGCACCCTCGAGTCGTTGTACGACTTGAGGCCCTGCGTAGTGCTGACGCTGTACGAGCTGTCCAGGCTGGTCATGGGGATGATGACGGAGCCGACCTTGCCCGGCGACTTGCCCTCGGCGTTGAGCACAGTGTGGGTCTCAATGATGGGAGCCATGTCCTTCTCGCTGCCCAGAAGCTTGGTGAGGCTGTCCCAGGGCTTCGCCGGCTCGCCCAGCTTGGCGATGTCGCTGGTCACCAGCACGCGGACGTTCTCGAACGTGAAGAGGCACCTGCGCAGCTGCTCAAACATCTCGACAATCTTCTCCGGCTCCTTCTGCAGCAGCTTCTTCAGCCGGCGCAGATAGACCGCCTTGACGAGCGTCCGCCTGGCCATGGGCAGCCATGACTTCTCGACGTGCAGGGCCCAGTCGACCTCGAGGGACATGGACCGCCCGTCTCGCTTGGCCTCGGGAATGTCGGCCAGGGTCTTGGAGATGCTCGCCTTCAATCTCCGCACATCAAAGACGCTGTCAAACATGAGGGCGCGCACCCACTCGATGATCGCCGTGTACTTCTCCGGCTCCAGCTGCAGACTGATAAAGATGCTCTCGGGGTCGTACACCTTGCCTCCGCCGTTTATGGCGTAGCTGATGGTGTCCTTTTCGAGCTCCATCACCACGTCTTCAAAGTCGACCAGCTTTCCGCCGCGCCTGATGGGCGTGTTGAAGAAATTGTCAATAAAGATGGACATGAGGGGCTTAAGCTCGGCTGGCACGCTCGAGGTACCGACGTGAAGTGCGACATTAACAAAATTGCTGGGCACATGTTCGTACTGGACGAACAGAGGCAGGCCCGGCTTGGCGCTATCGATGAGCTTCTGAGCTGTGCCCTGGCCCACCCCGACAGACCTTGCCCTCCCAGATCTTGCCGTCATGGACTCGATAAAATGTATAGACTCGGTGCCCGGCACCGGCCATTGATCGAGGACAGAGGGGGGGATCTCGACCTCGTTCTTGGCCTTGGCCGCCTCGAGCTTCTCTGCCAGCCTCTTCAGCCCGTCTTGCCCGAGCTCCTCCTTCCTCTTGGCAACCCGCGCCTCCTCGGCCTCCTTCAGCTTGGTAGCCATCGCCATCGACGGCTTGCCCAGGACAGAGACGTGGTGGACATCCACCAGCCATCTTCTCAGGAAATCGCGCCACTGCTCGTCGGCCCACTGGTTCAGGACATCGTACTCTCGTACTGTCTTGAGGTCGCTCAAGGTCGAGCCATCCCGTCTGCCAAAGAGATAGTCGGAGATGATGTTTTGTGAGTAGAACTGCTCCGAGCTCTCGGCCGAGAACTTGACCTGGCGCCGCTCGCGGCTGATGCACTCTTTCATGTATGACATGTCGAGGGGCTTCGAGGCCACATCCTTCAGGAGGTCGTGCAGCCTCTTCTCGACAAAGTCGAGCTTGTCAGCAGCGACACCCGTGGGCTGGAACCAGATGGTGGAGTTGGGCCTGGCGTCCCACCAGTAAGACACGGAGCTGGCCAGCTCCTCCCTCTCCACCATGATGTTCTCAAGGACCGAGACGGACGAGCCACAGAGATAGGTCAGCAGGACATTGAGGGCGGCCACAGCAATGAGGTCGTTGCAGTTGGGGCCGAAGAAGGCGCAGGCGATATCTCCAGTGGACTCATCCTCTTCGGGGAACTCTTCTGTCACTACGACGGTCTCCTTGAGAGGAGGCGGCTGGGGAGAGTCAATCCAAGGCCTGATATCGAATTTATGTCAGCAAGACGAACAGTATACCACGGGACCTACGGGTCCCACGGTCCAGTGGTAACGGCCTACCTCTTGAATGGGGCATCAAGTGGAGGTATGCTGTCCTCGATACTCTCTTCGAACTTGTCCAGGATGTCGAGCAGGTTCTCATGGTCTGTCTCGCCAACGATAATGACGGCCAGGTTTCGAGGCTGATACATGTCCTTGTGGAACTGGCGGATCCGCTGCGGTGTCAGCTCGCGCAGCTGCTCCGGCATACCACCAGTCTCGTATCGAAAGCCGACGTTCTCTGGGTAGAGGAGACGGCGCGCCCTGAGGTCCATGAGCTCGGCCATGTTGAAGCGCAGGGCCTGCATCTCAGAGTACACCACGCCCGCGTCGTTGCCCTCGCCATCGATATGGTGGACCTCGGTGGTGCAGGCCTCGTCGGTGATGGTGGGCAGGATGACATGCTCGAGATACACGGGGAGGATCTGGGCGAAGCCCTCCCAGCCGGCCGTCTCGAGGGTGTAGGCGGTATGGTCGACAGCAGTCCAGGCGTTGGTGCTCGAGTAGGCCCTGGAGGCCAGCTTGTCGAGGAGGCCCTTGTACTGGTAGCTCCTCGAGCCCATGAAGACCAGGTGCTCCAGGGTGTGGGGCGCCCCAGAGTCGTCCAGGATCTCGGTGGCCAGGGTAAAGTAGCCGTTGATCTTTGGACCCTCGCGGTCGGCCACGATCACCTGCATGCCGCTCCGCACCGACTCATACTGGGTGATGGTGGTGGGAGCATACTCGGTCTTGAACTCCTGGATCTTGCGGAACCGAGGCTTCTGTGCAGGTGCCATGTTGAAGACGGTGAGATTCTGAAAGAAACCCCTGACGTCCCTGGTGAGATGATCAGTACATAGCCGTTGGAAGACGGAATTACAGCTAGAAATGAGGCATTGGGGGGATTTTCTTTTTCTTCCCTCCCCCTTCTGGAGTATATATGTATGACGAGTGCTCAACAGGGCAGGATGATATCGGGAGCTGGAGGAGGGGTAGGGATTAGGTGTGTGCCCGAGGGGCCGACAAGAGATAGGGCAGGGCGGTATGCATATGCACCACCTGTCGTGCGTTGGCACATGACAAACAACAGGCGGTGCAAATGGAATTATGGGCTCGGGTACGGTGCTTGAGGGGTGATGCATGTGCCCATGGTCCCATCAGTCTAGTTCATACCGAGGGTCTACGCCTTGGCGATACAAGGCAACAGAAGCAAGCAGGGCAGCCAGTGCGGCGAGGAGCATGGCTCTGGACAAACGGCGGAGGCAGGCCATGGTTCAGATGGGGCTGCCGGTGGCGGCTATCCCTCTGGAGCCGCTTGGAGTGCCAGAAGCACCGGGCGGCAGGCCAGACTGACCACCTCCAAGTCGGGACATGAATTCCGGATGTGTACCCTGAGTTGGTTGGCTCAGACGTTGTGCTCATGCACGAGCGGGCTGGTGGGAATGAGGGGACCTGAGGCAGTGAGATTGGTGGGGATTGTGTAGGGGGAAAGAAGAGGAAAAAATTGTGCCGATTTGAGTAAGGGTATTGGGTAAGACATGCAGGTTGGAGGTGCACAACAGGGTGGTGATTATGGGCAGAAGGCCGAGCTGACTGCAGGGTGACATACCTCGCAGCAGTAAGAACAAGTGTGTGTGTGTTGTCTGCCTGATGGAAGGGGTGTTGTTTTTCTCCTTCTTTATTCCCTCTTCCTCGAGGTGAAATCGCGATGCAGGCCCCTGGCGAAGACGACAGTCAGGATCGATGAGCGGCCTGAAGGATCCAGCGGTATGCCCTGTCCACTCTGTTGTAGTGCTGCTGTATATCGAGTCGAGACCCTGCACACTGGCCGACCGAGGGTAGAGCTTCGGCAGAGAGAGGACTCGGTCAGTCTATGCGATCATGAAGGCTCCATGCGTATCTCTGCCAGACGGGAAGGAAAAAAACGGGGCGAGTCAAGGTAAGCCTGGGCAAGAGGTGGTTGGTGGTAGGCAGGCAGGCTGAGAAGTGACGCACTGTGACGACAAAATAAGTGCGGTGCAAGACTCAGCACATGGTTGACTCCGTAATGACTCGAGGCTCGCATTCCCAAGGGGGAAGGGAAAATAAAAGAAAGAATCTTGCTGATTAAGGCCCGAGACGACAAAACAGGTGGAGGACGCACTCGGACGACTCCCTTCACGCCCAGATCAGGCAATCTCTGGTGAGTCTTCCCTGCTGGTCAGGCGCGGGTGAAGGTCTACAGCACCTGTCATGGAGGGGCAGCTCGAGAAGGTAGTACCCTTTTCCCCCGCCATTAGCGGCTGGGCTAGGGCTAAAGAGAAAGCCCCAACCCTGAATGACCGTCTTCCAATCAAGCAACTTACCAGCCTTACATAGTACATACTTACTTGAATACTCAGTGTTCAGGGTCATATCTGGCCACATTCCAACCTTGATAACTCACCGTATTGCTGCTCTCAAACTCTTGGTCTGGCTCAGATGCATGCTCCCGAGCTCACTGCTGTCAAGAATCTTGCATATCGAGGAATATCTTGAGCATAGAACAATCTCTAATCGAGCCTAGCAGAACTACAATTATTGTCTCTGAAGAAGACTTAGAGGAAAAACGAATGAATAAAGAAGACAAAGTCATGTCATCCATTGACTACCTGGTACAATTGTCAAAATATATTTACACACAAATCTGTTATGGCAGCATGTGAAAATCCATGGTTACTTGTAACTACAGCAGAAAGACCGGGAAGTCAACAGCACCCACCGCCTAGGACCCTGGCCTGGGCTAACCGGAGCTGAGCTTAGGGGAGCTGCCGGGGTCATGCTGCTCCCCCTGCCAGCCACGAGCATCAATTTCCTGACAGCCTGTCGCAAAACCGTCGTCACTGTCTTCATTTCTTTTTTGCTTTCGCACTCTCAACACACACGTGCGCATAGTATCACTCCCTGTCCGTCATGAGTGCGCAGGGCTCGTCAGACGCTCTTGGCCAGGCCCTAGTCAACTTCACCACAGAGGGCACATTCCCGGAAGAAGATGCCTCGGCCCTAAAGCTGAGTTCTGAGGCGCTACCCCAGGCCATCGAGGCGCTCTCACAGGCCAAGTCCACCCTCGAGGTTTGTATTTTTCTTGCCCCTGCTCTTCAAGCCAATCCACCGTGGATCAGGGACGGCCCCTCTACTAACACAGGACGCGCAACCAGGCCGAGATCCACACCATCAATGAGCAGACCGCATCAGACGTGGCCACCTGGAAAGCCAACGCCGCCTCCCTTCAGTCCGACATACTCCGATCACGACAGACCGCCAACGACATCCTGCGACAGGCTTCCGAGCCCGCTGTCTCTGGAGAGGCAATACTCGAGGCCGAGGAGAAGGTCGCCTTCCTGCAGGATGAGCTCGCCTACAACAGGCACGTGCGCCAGGCCCTCGCCGCCATCAGAGACGTCAGTGGGCTCCTCGACCAGGCCGAGCAGGCATGTCGCGAGCGGCGCATACTGGATGCGCTGGGCTTGCTCGAGAGGGCATGGGAGGCTCTTGATGCGCTGCCGGTCGGCAAGGGCGTGCGGGTCGTGCGCTTGTTGGACCTGGAGGGCCTTTGAGCTGAAGAACACCGTGCACGAGGTCCTCGAGCATGTCTGGAAGGGGCTGGTGCACGTCGACGTTGAAGGGAGGACCGCCTCGGTCAGGGAAGCGATGGACGGCGAGGCGATGAATCTCTCTGATGCTGCTACGGGACTCAAGGCGTACAAGGAGGTCGACCAGCGCATGGCGCAGCTATGGCACGAGATCGACCAGGCTATCGTGGGCCCTCGTATGGGTGTCGGCAGCGAGACTCTGTCAGTTGTTGTCCTGGACGGTAATGTCCTGCGGGCAGAGGGCCAAGCAGACCGGTCGATAGACGCCCTCTTCTCCGACATGGACACGGTCCTCTCTTACTTTGCGCAGCGGCTACCGGCAGACCTGATCGAATCCATGTCCACTTTGATGATGCCAGACATTGCAAATCGGATCATATCCCTCTGGCTGGACCCGGCTGTCCCTGCATCGCTCAAGGAGATGGACTACTTTGAGAGCATTATGGCGGCCGCGAGGCGCTTCTGTGCGAGGCTTTCAGAGCTGCGCCTGGCCGGCTTCAACGAGCTACAGGACTGGGTGGACGATGCGCCCAAGGTCTGGCTCGCAAAGTGCAGAGAGACTGCACTGGACACGGTACGGACCCGGCTGTCTGGAGGGCTCGGGTCTCCCAAGGAAGTGGAGAGGATCGAGAAACAGATGGTCTCGCGCGCTGAGGGTCAGGAGCTTGCAGCTGCGCCGGCCACTGCAGCCGCCGCCGACGATGACTGGGGAGCGTGGGATGATGAAGGCGATCAGCAAGACGTGGCTCCTCAGGCATCCAAGACAGAGGCCCCGCAGTCGGCAGAGGGCTTGGACGACGATGGAGCAGATGCATGGGGTGCCTGGGGTGACGAGGGCGATGCTCAGGAGACCGCTGAACCAGAACCTCCAGGACCAAAGCAGCGAGCAGACAACGGTGGCGGCGAAGACGACGAGGATGACGCAGGTGCAGCTTGGGGATGGGGCGATGACGATGCCCAGGAAGAACCGCAGAGCGCGCCTGTTTCAAGACAGCCAGCTTCAACGAGCGCGCCAGCCGAGCGACAGAGGGAGATGACGCTCAAAGAGACATACAACATCTCTTCAATGCCGGAGCCTGTCCTACAGCTTATATTCGCCATACTAGAGGATGGTGCGATGTTGACGCAAGCAGAGTATGTGGTTCCTACTTCCTCCTAGCCTTTGGTCATTTTCGCTGGCTGACAACCAGAAAACAGACACGAAGGGAGTCCTGTGGCCAAAGCTGCAGCTGGATTGTTTGCCCTGCCAACCCTGGCACTGGCCATGTTCCGAGCCGTGGGCCCATATTACTACTCGCTTGACATGGGAGGCAACATGTGAGTTTTTTTTTTCAAACCATTTGGGCCTTTTCTTGTCACTCTCTTCGCTCTGGCTGCTCACACCTCGACAGGTTCCTCTACAATGACACGACTTATCTAGCAGAAAAGCTCGGCGATTTCGCGGCATCATGGAAGGCCCGCGATGACCTGAGCACACAGGCACAGAGATCGCTGCGCCTCGACAACGATATCAAGATGCTGCAGAGCTTTGCCGCCCGTGCGTACAGCAACGAGATGAACATACAAAAAACCATCCTCAGGGATCTCCTAGGAGGTTCGTCAGGTCTTACCCTGCCATCCCTTGTTCGGGAGAACTCCTGGCTGATTGTTTTTGAAAATTCCAGGTGAACAAAGCCTCCTGACGCAGGATGATACAGACAGCTGTGTCGACGCCGCCACCGCCCGCGTGCGGTCTCTCGCAGTTACCTGGGAGACCATCCTGGCAAGATCGGCCTGGTACCAAGCCGTCGGCTCGCTGGTGGACGCCATCTCACTCAAGATCATCTCGGACGTCATGGAGGCGCCGTCCATCGGCCAGGACGACGCCTACAACATCGCCAAGCTGATTGCGAGCGTGACGGAGCTGGATGACCTGTTTGTGCCGGGCCGCAGGGAGGGAGGAGGAACAGAAGAGCAGCAGCAGCAGCAGCAGCAGCAGGCAGCGCCGCAGACAATGCAGTACGCGCCCTCGTGGATGCGGCTCAAGTACCTTAGCGAGGTGCTGCAGTCAAACCTACGAGATGTGCGGTTCCTGTGGATGGACAGCGAGCTCAGTCTGTTCTTCACCGTGGATGAGGTGGTGGACCTGATCAATCTGAGTTTTGAGGACAACGCGAGGACGAGAGAGGTCATCAAGGAGATCACGGGGAATCCGCACCCGCGGCAGGAGGAGCAGCATGAGGCGTGGTAGGCCGGCTGCTGTAAGACGACGTCCAGGCCGGCAATCACATGTGAAGATGTTCATTTGTCACTGTAGTTGCAGTCGGGGTTGTGTTCAGGGTAGGTGATGTGATGAAGATGTCATGGCAAAGGGTAGCAACCCCGCCATTCTAGGCATAGCCGCGAGAGAGAGAGAGAGAGAGAGAGAGAGAGAGAGAGAGAGAGAATAGCAAGAAGAAAACAAAATCACATGTCATCATGTCCAGTTTCCCATCACTGCATCTCGGCTTCCGAGCAGGATCACCCTTGGCTCCGACACGTGCATATTGTCTGGCCAAGATCGCCCAGCTAGACTTGGAATCGACAAAAGTCCACCTCTATCAGCCTGTGAAAAGGGAGAGAAAAAGAAAAAAAATAAAGTCGCTCCTTTCCGTAGTGGCCCGGGTGATCGACAGCAGTCGGTTGGAGCCCACTGCGCTGCTGCTCGCTCGCCCTCCCTCCCTCGTCGGATCGGAGACAGGGAGTTTTACTTCTACGCACAAGTGTCCCCGCCGGGGAGGGGGGGGGGTTGTGGACGGTTATCGCGGAGGAGGAGGCAAAGGACGACGACTACGATGGCACGCATGTATCAAGACCTTGCAAGGCCGAAAAAAAAGCACAAACCCCCCCCCCTCCTCTCTCTCCACACCCACACTCACCTCACCCTGCCCTTGTGACGCGGCAGAGAAAAAGAAAAGAAAAAAAAAAAAAAGAAAAGAAAGATGGTCTGCATAAGATATCTACCCACCATGAAACAAACCCAAGGCTCTTCTCTCCTGTTCCAACCCAACCCCCCCCCCCCCCCCTTTTCCCCCCCCTTTTTTTTTCCTTTTCTTTCGGCGGGGCCACAAGTCGCGCGCGAAACGTGTGATCGTGGCAGCGGCGTAGCTCCAGAAGCCAAAGAAAGAGAAAAAGTCTAAATAAAGAAAGTTCAGACTTACTTTTTTTCTTCTCTTTTGTGCCTTCTCTATTCTCGGGCTCCACCGTCCGGACGATTTCCCTTCTCGGTTCTTGCTCGCTTTCAGAAGATCCGGAGGCTAGCACCAGGTTTTGAAAAGGGAAGAGAGAGAGAGAGAGAGAGCGAGCGAGGATTGAACTAACGGTGATGGTGGTGGGTGGGTGGGCTCTTTGATGGGATGCTCGGCACGTGCTGTGTGCGCGAGAGAAGCCGGGCGTGATAGGCTTTGCTTACTACTCACAAGGCCCCGTTTGGAGAGGAGGGGGGTGGGGGTGTGACCGTCCATCGCAAAGGGCGCAGATGCAACCTTGGGATGGGAAAAGGAAAAAAAAAAGAGACGTACCATCCCCCATCCTGTCCAGCTCTTGCTCCCTCCTGGCGCCGGTCGATAAGAGGGGGGTGTGTGTGTGTGTGGTGCATGTCGAAGGAGGGGGGGGGGGGGGGGGGGGGGGGCGAGCCGGCGAGGGCTTCCCTGGTTTCTCCGCTGCATACCGCTGCAAGCGCCATCGTCTGGCCTCAGCTTCTTGGCGATACCAGATGGAGAAGGACGATCCAGGGGGATCGACACTGACATGGTGGTGGTGGTGGCAAAGACCCAGTTGGCTGGTTCACCTGTCGTCGAGATCGGACGAACAAGAGCCCAGTGCCGCTTGCTCGTGTTGTTTGCGCCTCGCTTTTGTGATGTCTTTTCTTTTTCTTTGAAGAGACTTGTCTGATAGCTCTTCTTGCCACGCTTTTTTTTTTCTTCTTTGGTCTTTGCTTTTGATTTTTTGGGTCGGCATAGTAGTCGACGAGGCCACGGCGTCATCGACTGACTAGCATAGGCTGCAGCAGAAACGAAGACCCTCGGGCCTATGGAACCTCAGGTAAGAGTGGTAGCAGTGAGAACCGTATGTTGCGGGCGGAACGATCCGCCGTGGCCAATATTGCCCACTCCCCATCCGAGCCACTGAAAATTCGCACCGGTTCCCTACTGCGTGCAATAGCGCTCAGGATGGACGACGGTATTACTAAGACCCAACATCATGTTTCGACGTCTTCCGAATGTCATAGTATAATTATCATATATGTGCCAAAGGTGAGGGAGGACTGCTTGCTAGCTTGCCGGTTCTGCCTGGTGCGGCTCTACTGCTCAGATGGTGGTGGGAGGCACAACCGTCTGGTGACTGCAGTGCATCTGTTCCCGTCTTTCGCTTCGGTCGTCTCTATTTCAGGCGGTGTCAGACATTACTGGGTCACTGCTTACGACGATGAGGAACAGCCACTAGAGACAAATCACTACACTACCCTTTTGGTTTCGGTCTCGACAACCGGCTGCTCCTTTGTTACAACTGCTAGGCGAACAAGCACATGAGAGAGGGGGGGGGGGGGGAGAGACAGACATGTTTAAAAAAAAGCTTACGTCCACGATACCCAGTCCAAGTTCACCAGATATCTTCTGCGGTACGCCGACACTTTTCCCGTTTGGTAGACTTGAGTCCTGCACATCACGCATTCACCCTGTTGTGATCCTACGCCAAGGTGGAGTTCGGCGGAGCCTTAACTGACTCTGTTATATGTTCCGAGACGAGGCTTGCGGTTGCAGAGAGCCCATCAGCTTCAGGCCTTGTGAGCAGCAGCACTGCATGCCGGGGTGTTGATGTGTGGTGTTGGGGGGAGGGGGGCAGGTTTGAGCCGCCTTTGACCGCCTGGCACTGGGAGGCACTGCCACATCGCGTCACGTATGCCTCAGGACAAGGCTGAAGCCCCGCTCGTTGTCAAACCGGAGCATTGTCCTGTGTCGGACAAGACTGGCCCAGAAGGGGAAATCTTTGTGCCTGTCTCTCAGGAATCGACGGGGGCCCAGAGGAGGAATAATGCAATAGACCGCGGTTGCGACGCTGTGCAGGAGTCGTCCCATATGGGAGAGGACCACAGGCTGATGTTAGTAAATAAACCACGAATCGACCGGATTGTCCCGTCCGGAAAGCGCGTGATCACTGATCGTCGCGATTGCGACCAATGGCGATGGTGTGATCCTCCCTTTTCGCTGCCCCTTGGCCGGCGTGGTCAAGTCGCGTAGGTATGCAGCCTTTGGCGCCCGGCTGAATCCTACATTCAGTGATCCCACCATGAGGGCAGAAGGGCTGCTAATCTAGAGTCTCCAAGGAACCAAGACCCGGGGGGAAACCGGCCTTGGGATCCTCTCGAGGCTCTGTAGAGCCATATGGTAGACCCCTCGCACTACAACTCCCACTTGATCGTCACTGCAGCAAATAAGAGAGAACGAGAACTCGGTGACAGGCCACAGCCTCGGTCACGCGAGGAGCCGCGCGACGACGTCGGCATTTGCATGCCGGCGCAGCGGGGGAGCAGTCGCTGACGAAGCAAGGTGCTCGTAACGTACTGGCGATCGACGAACGTTTCCGGCCCTGTCAATGCAAGGGGCAGGAAAAGGAGAACCCCCACAAAGACTAAACAACCCAGAACCCGATTCTACCTACCGTCATGGCGACTCCGAGAGGCTACCAAAGGGATGGACAGATGCCACACCCCCACAGACGCCTTGACTCATGACATACTACTGGAACCTCTGCGAGCCAGGCAGATAGATCCGCCTCTCTCTCTCTCTCTCTTCTGCCCCCCTCTCTCACTCAGAGCGGTCCATTATCGGGACCGCAAAGGCTCCTCCCAAGACATTAATCAGTTGCATGGTGTGCTGGCGCGAGCGGCACAAGACAGCAAGATGCTGGAATATGCTGCCTGGGTGCATAATTGGGTCGGCACTGTAGCAGTATTTCCATCTGGTCTCCGAAATCGTGGAGCTCATGTACCTGTATCGCTTGCGACAATATGCCAATAAAGAAAGGGAAAGAAAAAAAAAAGAATAAAAAGGGTGCGGGAGTTGCACGAGGCCAGTCAAAAGTTCAGACGAAAGAACGAGATCTGCTGTGGGCCGTTTTGGTGGGCTCTAGTCCAAAGTCCCAGAACTCCACCGTGCCAAGGGCCAAGTCGCAGGCAAGCAAGGACCATGGGACCATGGGGAAGCATTTGCGACAGGGCAAAGCATGACTTGACACTGTGCCACAGCGTACTGAGGGCGTCGAGCTGAGCTGTCTGAAAGGTTTCTGTAGACCAAACCTCTCCACGGATAACCCCGCGAGCAAGACTTCGTCCTCCGTCTTCTTGATCCCGTATGGGGGGAGAGAGACAGAGAGAAGGCTGCGGATCTTGTCGATAGCCACCTCCAATCGTGGCTACGGAAAGCTTCCCGGGATAGACTCGACGGTTCAACCTTGATGTTCGATGATAGAGTTAATTTTGTTGCATCCTAGTCGTCATGCTAGGTAATCCCTTGAGCCTATAGATTCCTTCAGGATGGCTGTTTAAGAAGACCCGTTGCTCCTCAAGCGACCCAGATAATGTGAAATATATTGCATGAAGGGGGGGAAAAAGACTTTACAGTCCGCCCTCTCAAGTGACTACGAGGGAGGGGACTGGGTTGCCCAATCTCCAAGTCTCAGAATGTCTCTGATCGAGTGGTACGCAGTCGACTCGCCAAGCAGATGATATTGCGGTCGTCATACTTCGAGGGTTGTCCCAATATTGGTAGCCACCGAGGTCAGCCCGCTGTAGACCAGCGTAGGTATGACGTTTCCTCCTCGATTTTGTGCATAAGCGAATGCCGCACGTAAATCCTGCTCATGCTGACCTGGTGTGTCTGACCTCCTTGGCGGTAGTCGAGGTTCATCGTGATTCCAACCGTTGAGGACAGGCTTGGGAGCTAGTGCTGTGAATCGTCAGACGAGACCGCGGCGCAGAGTCAAATTGCCAGAACTGGTCACTGACGAGGCCTCTGTGCACAAGTCACACCACCCAACAAGTCAGTGCAATGCAAGGACTGCACAACAAACCCGCTACTGCTTCTGCTGCGACCTTGGTGAGACAGTGCCAGAGATGACAGTGCCGAATATATGCACTGTGACGTGGAGACGCGCTCCTGTAGCATCCACTTCCGGGAGGTCACCGTCTGTCCTCCCCCCCCCCCCTTTTTCGATTCCCCATTCGTGGAGTGCAAAAAAGGTTCCTGGCCCACGGTTTGCGCAAAGGCATCAGGGCTGTCGACAAGTACGTCTTGTACCATACATAGTACGTCGTAGTATGTAGTACAGACGCGTACCGTGCATGCAGTGTACGAGAAAAGGTCTTGCGGCTCGATTTTTGCTCACACCTCCGACACGGGAGAAAGCTAAGAACCTGGCGTGAGGCCAGCCTGATTGTTGCGCCAATTAATCCAGATTTTGTCTTGATGGCGCGATTTTTCTAGAGTTACAACATCTCCAGAAGGGTGGCCCGGCGCCTCACAGCTTGTCAGTTGGTCTCATGACCCTTCAGCTTCTGTGGTCTCCTGCGGCGTAGCGGAGCCAAGGTGATGCACCTAGCGGGGACGCTCGCGCGGGCAGTGACGCGCGTGTCTCGGTCCCTGGAAACATCTGAGAGCAACGTCGCGCCAGCAGACAACAGGCTGTGGGCAGACAATATCGTGTGAGGCGCCGGTATGACGAGCCGAGCTCTCTCGCCGTCAGCCAGCTGCCAGTCGTGCCAGTTTCCTGGTTTTCTCGATGCAGCTTGGTCTCGCCGTTGCCAAAACGCGAGGGCTGCAGCCGCTTACCATGGTATGACGGCACGGTGCTTTAGGTGCTTTGGAGATCGCCTAACACAGTGCTGACGATCTGATGTGGAGGGGGTGGACGGTGCAAGAGTCAAGAGGGCAGACTGTGGCCCCAGACCATGTTCGACCGCCCCCCCCTTCCCTTCCCCCCTTCTTCCAGGGACTCCGTTCTAGAGCCACAGTGATTCGTGTCTTCTGCAAGTGTGTTTATCCGTCCACTACCCGTAGTCACCTTCGTATGCTTGGCGACTGCTGGTTGTTTCGTGCTTCAGACCACCCTCGACCCCTTGCGAGCAAGTGCAAAGCACAGCCTCGTGGATACGATTTCATGTTCTGGAAGATGGGCGGTGATCGATCATGGCTTCGAAAGTGGACAGACCTGTCGTTTTTGTACTTTGGTAGCGCGAGCTGTTCGTTTCCAGGGGGGGGGGATCAGACCTTGGCCCCCCCCCCGGCCAGCCTCTGACTGTGTACTTTGTACTATGGTAGTATTGTAAACTCTCAGGGTGGTGCATAGCAGCATCTGACCGGAGCGGTTTGTACGGGGATGGCTGCTGGTGGTCACCACGACTCACGACGTATCGACAAGAGACAGCCCAGAACGAACGGGCTGAGCCCAGCCGCACTGGCTGCGGGGACTAGCAGAGCTCCTTGGCTGGCGGACCAATGGGCTAGTGGGTGCAGCGAGGAACAGAAACGATCCTCCGCGGATCAGCGCAGCAGGTCGCCTGCTTGCCCTGAGCGGCGTGGCGTTTAGTGCGGGCGACCAGTCTTTTTTAGGAAAAAACGGTCCCCTGACGCTAATGCAGGTACGGGGACCGTCTGCATGGAGACGTTGCAGTGGGTTGTTGGTGGTGGTGGTGGTGCACAGAGAGAAGCAGCTTCACGGTGGTGTGTGGTAGTCAGTCCAAACGGAAGTGTGGGCAGCCTGTCGCGAGGCGGCCGACTGCTGACTGTGCTCCCTGTACCGGTGCGTAGCCATGCGCTCCTCTGGCCTTCGACAAGGCCTTGGACAGCACCCACACCCGTGCGGTTGGCTGATCGTCGGTCATGCTCTGGTTGGAAATGGACTCTCGCGCCGCGTGGTTGAGGATCATTCAGGAGTTCCGAGGATGCCGGGTGCTGTCAAGGTCCACGGTTGTAAGGCAGCCTGCGAGTCTGCAGTCCATCGTGGACTGGACTAGCTCTGCATAAACTCTGGTGCAGTAGTGTTGGGGGCGTGTGTATCTGCTGGTGCCTGGCTAGCCACAGCTTGATCCCCGTGGTGGTGGTGGGGAGACGAAGAAGGGGGGGGAGGTTGGTTGGGGGTTGAATTGGTTGGTCTTGGGACTTTTCATCTGATGTGGACAGATGGAACCAAGCCCTCCCATGTCTGTCCCTCGTCCCTTCCCTCTCCTTCTCCATCCTCTCCTCTCCTCTAACCTCTTACTTCTTGTGACCTCACCTAGTTGTTGTAGTGGAACTCTTGTGAGATCTAGTACCATAGTAGTAACAGCATTGTAATACAATTCGTGGACCCGTGACTTGGCCAGTGAGTATGGACTCTATAGTGTACATACCATGGCGCATAGTAGTAGAGTGGGTACAAAAAAAACAGGCCAGGGGAGACGTGGGCCAGAAGGGCAGGGCTTGAGGAATCAGAAGAGACACAGATGGTGGGAAGTAAGAAGAGAGACAAGAGGAAAAGAAGACAAGAGAAAAAAAGGACTGTGCTGACACTGCTACTGGAGGGGGAGAGGGGTCAGGGCAGGGCATCTCACGGCACCCCAGGGCACCACAGGGCAGCGGGCAGGGGAAAGATAGTGTGTCCAGGTACCCGTTCATGCCCCATCTGCACCGTCCAACCAACCGCCCTTGCCCCTACCCCTGCCCTTGACCGTCCCTGTCGTGCCCTGTTCCTGTCCACACCAGACCCACCTTTTTCTTGTAGCCCCCCTTCGAGGGCGCACCACGAGCCCAATCGCCGCCGTAGATGGTGACAAGGGGTTACCCCCACCTGCTGGGGCTTTCTGACCTATTCCCTTTTCTCTCCTCGGGCCAGTGTCCCTAGAGTCCCTTTCCCGACCTCAGTCACCTCGCCCCTGTCGTGCGCTTGCCTCCTCCTCCTCCTGCTGGTCCTTCCCTTTTTTTGGGCGTCTTTTTTTTTTTTTTTTTTTTTTTGTCTTGCCCGCCTGCCCACCCCCCCTTCCCTTCCCTTCCCCCTTTTCCCTCTCTTCTTTTCTCCTCCTGTCCATCGTGATCCTTCACCGTCAATTCTACAACAACTCCGTCGCTGAATTCGACGTCTTTCCTCCTCCCTCTCTTTCTCTCCTTTTTTTTTCTTTTCCCCTCCCCGCTTCTTCTATGTTCTAACCACAGTCGTTCCCTACAAAGCCCCATTTTGTTGTTCTCGGATCACCCCGTTCAATCCTTCCGGGCGTATCCATCTACATTCATTCGGTTGTCGCGAAGATCCCACATCGCCTTGGCTTGTTAGCAGTGTAGTACCCTGACATCGCCACTCTTGTTCCTTGACTGGACTTGAACCTTCTTTTGGCGGCGACTTGTTGGTGTTGAGACAAAGAAAGACCCATATCAGCCTCGCTTCAGCAAGCACGAGCCTCTTCGCAAGAGCTCCAGCACCGGACCTCGGGCACCATATCGAACCACCCTGCCCGCCTCTTCCCATTCAACCCAAAAATACTTGTCCCTCACCTTGCCTCTCCGCTCGTGTGCTGGCGTGTCTTCTTCTTCTTACTTTGTCCAGTCTTGTCTCAGCAAATACGCCGAGAACGTCGCTCCCTATCTTGGGCTTCAACTGCTTCAACACCACATTCATTCTTATACATACAACAATCATTGGCTCTCGAGCTACCACGATCGGACCCTGCGCGACGATCCCACATCACTTCACACGAGCTAGAATTTACACCCCTTTCGGCGGTCTAGTCATCGATTCAAGCCGCAGTCTACATCGGTTGCGCGCATCCAGAGGAGGCAGAATATAAACCCGTTTTCGTTTGTACAGAAAGAAAGAAAGAAAGAGAAAAAGAAAGACACCGTCTCCCCCAGCTGATCCGGAGACACTCCTGGCTGTCACCACACGAGCCTTCAGCATACGTAGCCCGAAATGGCCACAATGATTGAAGACCAGGGCATGCCGGCCCCGACGAGTGCCGTCTCGATATCTCAGTCCGACGATGCCAGCTCGCCCACCAACACAGGAACCCCCATCTCAGGCGGCCACCCTGTCGGCATCCAGACGCCCTCATCTGCCACATCTGTTTCTCACAACCCAAACTCCGTCTCAAAACGCCCCCCAAGGAAGAGCACCTTAACCCAGCAGCAGAAGAACCAGAAGAGACAGCGTGCTACACAGGATCAGCTCACGACCCTGGAGATGGAGTTCAACAAGAACCCTACTCCCACGGCGAACGTGCGAGAGCGGATCGCGGATGAGATCAACATGACCGAGCGGTCGGTCCAGATCTGGTTCCAAAACAGGTGTGTAATCTCAAGAGTCCCTCAACTGTCCCAGTGACCTCTCCGCCCATCAGAGGGCTAATAGCAATGTGCAGGCGTGCCAAGATCAAGGCGCTGGCCAAGAAGAGCCTGGAGACTGGCGAGGATTTCGATGCGATACCCGAATCCATGCGGACTTACCTGGCCATGCAGGCCATGGAGTCTGGCAAGGGTCTCGGCGCCGGCTTCCTCGGCCGTGGCCTCATGCCTTACGGCCCTAGCGGTATCCCCTTTGGCGGAGAGCAGAACGGCCAGGGCAAAGTTTGTAAGTTGCGAGCCCCGCGAGCATCCCGCTGGTTTTTGCTACCGTGCCGACCATGTCCTCTGACCAACCAATTCGACAGTGATCCATCACTTGACCTGCCGTTCTCTCAGCATTGGCAAGTGGACGCGTGTGGGCCAGAACACCATGGACCTGATCATCTTCTACTCGCCTGACAAGTGCACCATGACCTACTACATCAACAACGAGCAGGCTGGCTACAAGATCGAGTACCCCTTCGCGTCCATCAAGTCGATCTTCCTCGAGAATAATGACGGCGACCCGAACAAGCTTGGTGGCATCGTCATCGAGCTGAACAGGCCCCCCAACTTCTTCATGGACTCGTCACCACAGACCAACGGCTTCTTCCAGTGCGGAGACTTCACCGAGGACCAGCAGGCCTCGCAGTGCCTTGTCCACCACCTCGGCGGCAACCCCAAGGTCCTCAGCGGTCAGCTGGCCAAGCTTGTGTCCCTGGAGGCCTTCATGAACCGTCACTCGGCCAACCCCTACGAGGCTATGCACGCGATCTCCATCTCGGCTCCCGTGTCGCCTACGAACCGGCCCTCCTCGCAGCCCAGCTTTGGTGCGCCTCATGTGGGCATGTACCAGGAGACCCAGTGGGGTGCTCCCCCGTCGCTGCACCCTGGCATCCCTCGCGGTCACAAGCGGCAGCGCAGCAGGTCGGTCCCCATGCCCGTCGACTTCGCCATGCTGCAGGCGCCCATGCCGTCCTTCTTCATCCAGCACCCTGGCGAGAGCCAGCCGCAACCCCACAGCCCCAACATCTTCGCGCCTGTTCCTCAGCAGCCGAGCGGGCTGGGTCCCAACCTGCGGATTGACACACAGGCCGGCTTCGGGCTCGACATGCGTCAATACCCAATGTCAGCGACCACTGCGCCCTCTCCATCGGACTACTCGAGCCCCAACTACTTCACGCAGGGCCCCGAGAGCACGCCGATGCCCACCTCGAGTTACAATACTCCCTACAGCGGCACTTTCCTGTCGCCCATGGTCCACCCGTCGCCTCTGGTGCCTCAGTCCGTCTCTCCGCTCTCGTTCACCAGCCACGGCCACGGCGACCCTGCCATCGTCGATCAGTCACCACCTCTGTCCATGGTTGGCCGGCCCTCGTCGGCGGATCTGTACCCGGTCCACGAGTCTGCCGTTTCAGACGACGGGACAAGCCTGAATGAGATGTACTCGAAGCACACCATCAACCTCCCTATGCATCCGCCCCACTCGCCCTTCGGCGAGCCGACGCAGGCAGACCTGGATATGAACCAGCTCGTGTCATTCGACCCTGCTGACTCTGCAAGCCTCTCACCAGAGGCCATGCCACACCATGGCATACCCGTCACGGAGTCATGATTGATGAGCTTGGTTACAGCATCACATCCGCTCAGGATTGATGTTGAGATTCAGTCTGTTTGAGAATGTCGTATATACCCGGGCATCTGTGTTTTGACCGAGCGCGATGGGGGCAGGCGCCGTCTATGGAGTGGGGACCGGCGTTTGGGAAATGTTGTCTTATACCAGGTGGCCATCTGTGCTCGAACTTCCTTCGTCTTTTTTGTGTGTTTTTGGGCCGGCCACATCGTCCATCGACTGCAGCTGTTCTTTTTTTTTTTCCTTCCTCTTCTTTTTGTCATCTGCACCGACCGATCACTTTCTGTTCGTTTCTGCGCCTCTGTTTGTCGATTGTGATCGTCATCAGCCACGATCGACACCTCTTGTTAGCTGTCAGAACTGCCGAGATGCAGTTCTGACACAGCGAAGCGACGGTGCTGTCTTTTCGCCTCTCTGCGACTGCCATTCGCGTCTTGTGTGTTTTCGCATCGCATCGACCTTGGCTCATTATCATGAGTTACCTGGGCACCTAATAGCTATTGTTGTCGAGTACTACGCAGTGTTGGATATCAGGCGTCGCTACGCCTCGAAGGGGATTTGGAATATCTGTTTGGCGCACATTCAGCAACGGGAGCTATCTATATATCTGAAGGGAAGACCTCGAGAAGACAATGCCCTGGCGGCTAATACATATTGTGGACAGACGAAAGGATGCTACAAAGCAAAGTGTCCTCTCGGAAGGATCTTCCCACTTCTCATTACATCTTTGTTCTTTTTTCCTTTTTTTCCCTTCGGGGGCAACCGAATAATCTCTGAGAGATAGGATTGGAGACCTTTTTTCCCCACCAAAGTTTCTGGTCACGTTGCTCACGCCTAGTCGCGTGTTGCTGTCTCGCTGGTCTGCCTCGAAAGAGAGAGCAGGCAAGGTACAGGGCCTGATCTCAAGCTCCTATATAGTTACAATTTTCTAGGCAACAGGGTAGGGGCACATGGCCAAGGCGTTCTTGGCCGGAATGAAAACGTTTGGAAATTGTCTCGTTGAGCGCATATCTGGTATATCTACTGAATTATCGTGCACGGTGCGCATTCGCAGTGACTATCTTCTTCAAAATCTCTCAAGGAAGGTATCATTCGTTCACTGCGTTCTCACAGACCAGGCCGAGATCAGCCGGGCTATATGCGGCACATGTTCGTGTCAGCTAGTAGTTTGTAGTAGTACCATGGTAGTCAGAGATCGGATGTTTATGTAGGTGAGCAAATGCTGCCGAAGGCCAAGACTCTGTGGTGGTATTGTATTGGCCAGGACGAGGCCGAGCCTGAGACGTTCTCCCGGCGCAGGGATACACTACGATGCTATTTTGCCAACCCCTGATCCCTCCAAGAAAGTTAACAACAAGATGAGGAAGAAGGCGAGGGAGAAGAAGAGGGAAAAGCTTCAATGCGCGAGCCTCATTCCTCCCATCATTCACCGCTGGTGGCTGGGCTGGCAGGCTCGCTGCTGACGTGCGCAAAGTAAGAAAGAAAAGGAAGCAAGACCCTGTTCATGCATGTTTGCGGGTTTCGCTTGTGCTGTCAATGCGCTCCGATCCGTTGGCTTCTAGAAGACGAGAAAACAAAACCCCACCACCAAGTTCTACGAAGCTTGGGTGTCTGGCCTGGAGGGGAAGGTGGACGGATGAAGAAAGGAGAGGTCAAGTATCAATTGACTCTGAATGACAGATATGGTATGGTCTGGTTTTTGTTGGCTTTGGCTGGAAGAGGAAAGACGAGCAGGATGTGTGCCGAACTAAAGCCCCGTGCCCTTTCCAAAGAAAAAAAAAAAATTGGGGGAAGAAGGTGCGGAGGGATGTCGGGGCTGTGCAGTCTTGTTGCGTGGACGATGAGGTCACCGGTTTTGTGGGTGCATGTTGTGTGTGCTTGTGTCCGGCGGGACTCGGATGGGAGGGGCAACCCCGAGCCAAGAGGTCCCGAGGCAGGGCAGAAGAACCTGGAAGAAAAAGAAGAGGTGGGGGGAAAAGAACATTCTTCACGATCGATTGATGGGAATGGCCCATGAGCATTGTTGTTGTTGTTGTTGAAGATTGATGCCATTCAGTCTTGTGTGGCCTTTTTTTCCCCCCTCCTCCAAGGCCTCCCAGACGACGTCGCAATCCTTCCTTCTACTTGGCATTGACCACATTCACCATCCATCCACACACACACACACACGGACTTTCTCTCTCTCACCCACAGCCTGACTCACACCCAATTACTCTCCCTCGCTCGACCACGGCATTTTTTGTTGGCGCCACCTTGGCGTGTGATCTCGGATCCTTGTGCTCTCTAAGGATTCGGGGCTAGGCTCTCGTTCGAGACCTCATACCTCGTACATCACACTTAGGCTGCGGCGGTGGTTTCGTGGTTGGGGGAGCGTCCCGGCTCCACGCACCGGCTCATTTTCTTTGTCTTCTCCCGGGGGGGGGGGCTAGACTTAACAGTCACCAGTCCTCTTCCATCTGTTTTCGTACTTATACTACTATATTCAAAGTCGACGTCACATCAAATTCCCTCTTCGCATCTCGGGACCTCAGGACGACGTTTCCCGAGGTCAATCCCAAAAGGTGCCAGACTCTTGATGGGAAAACTTGAGACATACACCGAGCCAGGATCTTTGGAAGGGCAGAGAGAGGGAGAGGGTTCCCTCATCTCTCAATGAGTGCCCACTCCCCCCACACCAGGTTGAGGAGAGAAGAGGCTTGTTGGACGTTTGGTTGAACCTCGGGCACCTAGCCCTAGCAGGCTGCCCTCCGTCGCCATCATCATCACCATGGCCGGGCACAACAATCACTACAGGCGCAGCACCAGCATCGACGTCCTGCGCTCGGAGCTCGAGAACCTGCAGGAGGCAGAGACATTGGTACCGAACAGGCCATCAGCTCCAAGCAGGCAGGCCGGCTCGTCCGCAGGCGAAGGCGCTGGTGGTGCCACGGGTGAGGGCACAGGAGCCCAGTCACAGTCACGCAGGAGCAGTGCCGATACGAGGCGTAGCGAGAGTGGCGGACACATTGTGTTCTCGGATGAGGCACTCCATCCCCGCAGCGGCGGGCGCCACCACCACCACCACCAGCCTCAGCTGCGGCTCGACACGAACTTGTACCCGATTGAGAGCAGGGTGGAAGACACCGAGGCCGCGAGGAGATGGCGCGAGAGCCGCGAACAGCATGCTACCGGTTCGAGGGGTGCAGGCCGGGGTAAGAGGCTTGAAGGTTTCGGTGGTGAGGAAGACGAGTCCCGACAGGGTAGGATTTCCTTTGCTGAGCCGCCGTCCGTGACCACGCGACCACGGCACCGACGGCTGCAGCTGGGTGGCGTCGAGGATAGCATCAAGAGGGCTGCCGAGGCAAGTGCCACCATCGCAGACGCCAAGGACTGGGTCGTCCGGCAGAAGGCGAGAGCAAGAAGGCTGAAGAGGACTCGATCGTCCCGCTACAGGAGGATGATTGCCCACTGGTACAAGAAATGGGTCGTCGAGGGCCTCCTGCGCCAGAGACCTCTGCCGCCAAGTGCCGATGGGAGGCACATACCGCTTGACCCTGGCGTAGCACGACGAAAGGGCGGCCTCGTGGACGAACGACGAGGCAGGCCGTATATATCCAACTTCATCAGGTCCAGCAGGTACACCATCTGGTCATTCCTGCCCAAGCAATTGTTTTTCCAGTTCAGCAAGCTCGCCAACGCATATTTCCTCACCATCGGCATTCTTCAGATGATACCCGGTCTCAGCACCACAGGCACATACACGACGATTGGACCCCTGATGGCGTTTGTCGCCCTCAGCATGGCCAAGGAGGGGTGGGATGATTATCGGAGATACAAGATGGACAAGTTCGAGAACAGGACAGAGGCCTGCGTGCTGGACCCTGACGGCAGCATCTCGAGCGACGGCAGGCGGCGGCAGGCGGGGGTTCGGGAGAAGTTTCGCAGGCGGAGAGGAGGAACCGCGGGGGAGACGCAGGAGCTGGACGAGGTGGTCGAGCGACAGGACGAGAACCCGCCGTGGTCCGAGCACGAGGAGGTGCATTGGTCCAAGATGCAGTGGCAGGATATCCGCGTGGGCGACATCATCAAGCTGCGCCGGGACGAACAAATTCCGGCGGATATCATCCTGCTGCACGCCACAGGCCCAAATGGCGTTGCGTACATCGAGACGATGGCTCTCGACGGCGAGACGAACCTGAAGAGCAAGCAGTCGTGCCCCCTCTTTGCGCAGCACTGCGCATCACTGTCTGCCCTAAAAGCCTGTGAGGCTGAGGTCGTCTCTGAAGACCCGAACCTGGACCTCTACAACTACGAGGGCAAGGCCGTCGTGAACGGAGAGGCGATGCCCCTGACACTGAACCAGGTGGTGTACCGAGGATCGACTCTGCGCAATACCTACGAGGCTGTTGGCTTGGTCATCAACACCGGCGAAGAGTGCAAGATACGGATGAACGCGAACAAGAACGTGCGCGCCAAGGCACCAGCCATGCAGGCCAAGGTCAACAAGATCATCATCCTGCTCGTCCAGTTTGTTGTCATCCTCGCCCTCGGCTGCTCCATCGGCAACGTCCTCTGGGTGCGCTCCACCGAGAGATACGCCTGGTACCTGCACAACTACGTCGTGCCCTTTGGCAAGATACTTGTCGCGTTTGTTATCGAGTTCAATACATTGATCCCCCTGTCGCTGTACGTCTCGCTGGAGATTGTCAAGCTCGGACAGGTCATGCTGCTCAGGGACATCGACATGTACGACCCGGTCTCAAATACACCCATGGTTGCCAACACCACCACGATCCTGGAAAATCTGGGTCAGGTCAGCTATGTGTTTTCTGACAAGACAGGCACGCTAACGGAAAACATCATGCGTTTTCGGAAGATGAGCGTGGCTGGCACGGCCTGGCTGCATGACATGGACGTCCAGCGCGAGGCCGAAGACGAGAGAGGGAGACAGATGCCAGGGGCGGGTGCCCATCACGACAAGGGGAAGAAGGTCGTGCGGGCCTCCTACAGCACCATGAGGTCAGATTATGTGGATGATCACAGCACATACGGTCGAGCGTCCACCACCACCAGCGGCCCCCGCAGATCTGGCTCCATCTGGACATCGACCGCGCGGCCCAGCCACGCCCAGCCCCAGCTCAAGACGGACGATCTGATCGAGTACATCCGTAAACGGCCCAACACTGCCTTCTCCAAGAAGGCCATCCGCTTCATCTTGTGCATCGCCCTTTGCCATACCTGCCTGCCAGAGAGGAAGGCCGATGGGAAGGTCGAGTTCCAGGCGGCCTCTCCAGACGAGCTCGCTCTTGTCGAGGCTGCCAAGGACCTGGGCTTCCTGCTTGTCGACCGGCCCGCACAGAAAATCAAGCTGCAGTTTCCAAATGAGCACGGGAGCGTGGGCGAGGAGACCTACGAGGTCCTCGACGTGATCGAGTTCAGCAGCAAGCGCAAGAGGATGTCCATCATCATCCGCATGCCAGACGGCCGCATCTGTGTCTTCAGCAAGGGAGCTGATAGTGTCGTCCTGCCACGTCTCAAGCAGAGCAAGCTTGCCATGGAGACAGCGTCGGCTGTAGACCGGAAGGCAAGCATCCGGAAGAGCATGGAGCAGGAGAAGGCGATGCGGAAGCTGAGTGTACAGAGCTCGAGGAACAGCACGTCGCTTGCCCGGGCCACCAGCAACTTCAGTCACAGGACCGGACTTTTCGGCAGGAAGAGCACTGGGAGACGGTCTACGAGCAGACGACGGCCGAGTTTCGTCACTGAGGGGGGTTGTTTCCCCTGTCACGATCCGAGAAGGGGAGACCCCAATTGGAGCGAGAGATGATGACTTGGTCTTGTCTCCAAGGGCATCTGTATCCCGCGGTCGGTCTCTAGAGCTGCTTGCCTCCCCAGTAGCGATCCATGACGACCCCTACGACGGCATGGTAGATGAGTCCATCGCTGTGAGCGACAGCGCAGTGTTCGAGCGCTGCTTCCAGCACATAGACGATTTCGCCTCTGAGGGCCTGCGGACACTGCTGTTCGCTTACCGCTATGTAGAGGAAGACGACTACAAGCAGTGGAAGGCCGAGTACCACGAAGCTACGACGAGCCTCGTCAACCGTCAGGAGCGCATCGAAGCCGCAGCCGAACTGATCGAACAGAATTTTGACCTGGCCGGTGCCACTGCCATCGAGGACAAGCTGCAGCAGGGCGTACCTGAGACCATCGATATGCTCCGTCGTGCAAATATCAAGGTGTGGATGCTGACCGGCGACAAGCGAGAGACGGCCATCAACATCGCACATTCAGCAAGAATCTGCAAGCCCGTCTCGGAGATCTACATCTTGGATGCCACCCAAGGCCCGCTGCAGGACAAGATCGCGGCCACACTGGTCGACGTCGGCCGGGGCATGATGCCGCACTCTGTGGTCGTGATTGATGGACACACGCTGGGTGTAGTGGAGGGCGACGAGGCCCTCAGGGTTCTGTTCTTTGATCTCGTCGCGCGTGTGGACTCGGTCATATGTTGCCGTGCATCACCGGCACAGAAGGCCAGTCTTGTCAAGTGCATCCGTCACCGTGTCTCCTCGTCATTGACCCTGGCCATCGGCGACGGGGCCAACGACATTGCGATGATCCAGGCCTCCCATGTCGGCATTGGCATCTCTGGCCGCGAGGGCCTCCAGGCGGCCAGGATCTCCGACTACAGCATTGCGCAGTTTAGGTTCCTGCAGAAGCTCCTCTTTGTGCACGGGCGCTGGAACTACATCCGCACGGGCAAATACATCCTCGCCACCTTCTGGAAGGAGATCATGTTCTACCTGGTCCAGGCCATGTACCAGAGGTACAACGGCTACACCGGGACGTCCTTCTACGAGTCTGCAAGCCTGGCGGTGTTCAACACTCTCTTCACCTCGCTGGCCGTCATCCTCCTCGGCATGTTCGAGCAGGACCTGCGGGCCGAGACCCTCCTGGCCATGCCGGAGCTGTACACCTATGGACAAAAGAACAAGGCCTTCAACTTCCGCAAATACATGGGCTGGACCATCACGGGCGTGCTCGAAGCCGTCTTCATCTTCTTTGGCACCTGGGGCATCTTTGTCCACCTCACCTTTGACAGCGACAACGGCCTCTTCGCCATGGGCGACCTCGCCTTTACGGCGGGCGTCGTCTTCATCAACATCAAGCTGCTCGTGCTGGAGCTCCACAACAAGACTGTCGTGACCTTTATCGGCCTCTTCATCTCGGTTGCGGGCTGGTTCCTGTGGAATCTGTTCCTGTCGGCCATCTACGCGGAGGCGCCCGGGCCGTATACAGTCCGGGATGGGTTTATGGACAATTTCGGAAGGACACCTACCTGGTGGCTTACGCTTGTGGTGGTGCTGGCCATGGTCGTCGTGTTTGAGCTTGCCGTCACTGCCCTGCGGAGGATCTACTGGCCTCAGGACCAGGATCTTGTGCAGGAACTGGAGAGGTTCGGCGGCGTCGCAGGCACTCCTCCGGACAGTGTTGCCGCCGCCGAGCTGGGCGAAGCAGTGCAGTGCGGAGATGGTTCAGAGGACGAGGTGGAGGAGGAGGAGGAGGATGATGATGATGATGACAACGAAGGACAGCAGCAGAAAGGACGCGACAACAAGATCGGGCCGCGGCCATCTGCCGGAAGCAGGAGGATGTCATGGCGCTGGCGAGGCCACAACAGGCGACAGAGCAAGACAGTCAGCGGCGACGTCTATGTCGCGCCTCCACTCGACGCACCGCCCGACGAGACGAGCGGTAGTGAGCCCACTGCGGTGGTGGTGAACGCAAGTGGATCTGGTGGAATGTCGAAGGGTGGGAACATTGGGAAACGCGGTACCAGCACGAGCGTCAGTGAAGTTCAGCCCGAGGGGACTATGATGTCTGGCGCCCAGGGACATCTTGTGCAGAGTCCCGTTGAGATAGACGATGGTACGGATAGTACGGGTCATGACCTACACGCGAGGTAGGGGTTGATATTTTTTCTTTATCTTTTGTTTCGCAAGGAAAGCGGACTGCCCTGTCAGGCTTGGTTCTGAGAGACGGACCCAGGTTGTGGTCAAAGGTCAGGCAATGGCATTGCGAAAGGCGCCGTATGGGGTGATTCTTGGATATCAAGGTTCTACTTGGGTACTTGAACTTGATGATTCGAACAAAACTGGTGTTCCTTGAGGACCCGTGAGCAGTTTGCTGTTCCTGTTGTCGCCTCGCTTCCTCCCATGCTGTTACTCAGACCTCGGGTGTTTATCACTGAACTGTCGAGTCAACTTTTGTCTGTTCAGCCCGAGGTGACTTTTGTTCTACCATTGCTTCGAGCGTAGGTTGCTTGTGTAACGCATGGCTGTCACGACTGTGTAATGATGTGTCCTCGGGAATCACAATGTGTACGTGACGAAAGGGGGTGAAAAGAAGAAGACAAATAAAAGGGGAGGGGGGGGAGGGTCATTGAATTTTTGAAAAGTATATATACAGCGCCTGTCTAGTGTGTTCGTTATATTACAAGACTGAGAACGAAGCGTCGAGTCTTGACAAAAGGAATAGCAAGCAAAGAGCCTCGAGCAGACGGACCTCTTGGGTGTATTGCCTACTAGACAAGTATGACATCCCCCCTTTCCCTTGACGTTTGTTGTATATATGATGATGTATATATCTGACAACACTTATCAGAGAACACTAATCTTTTAGAAAAACAACTCGAGAAAAAACAGTGACGACAAGGGTGCAGAAGTTAGACAGATGCCAACACATCACAAGAGGAAGTCCAACAAGTCGAGGCCCAACCCTGCGGGGTCCCCTATGGACACTGCCAGCCCACGATCAACCACCACGTCCGCCTCCACCATCATCCTCCCCTCCTCATCCTCCGCAACAGCCCGCCGAGGCGGCGGCGACAACGACACAGCCTGCCACCCCACCACTGCTGCCACCACCACCATCACCACCGCCTCCTCGTCCGTATCATCCTACATGCCGAGCCCCTACGACACCTGCTGGCACTGCGGCCAGAGCCTCCAGACGCCCGGGGTCGTGCGTTGGAGCGAGTACATGCCGTGCGCCAACGGGTGCGAGGAGGGCTGGCACTTTTGCATGGCGTGCATGGGCAGCCGGCGGGACGCGACGGGCCGGCGGGAGTGCTTTGAGTGCGGGGGGTCGGGGCAGCAGCGGTGTGGTAGCTGTCTGGGGTCCCTGAACCCGGGGATGGTGCGGTATCCTCTGGAGTTTTGTGAGAACGAGGAGCATGCGCCGTGATTTTGAGAACCGGGGCGGTGTTTGTTGCTGGATGGTGATTATATCGTTGTGGGTTGGCCGGGGAGGGGGGGAAGATGGACTGAATGTCTGCAGGGTAGAGAATAGTCGTGGTGGCTGGGGCGAGTGTATCGTCTCTCTGGTATAATTATAGCTCGTTTCCTTGCGTCTTATATCGTGGCTAATTCGCTGACTGCGTGCCCGGATAATGCCCTGGCCTCAGGCTGTGAGGTCACACTTGTCGTACACGGACAGCCATAGGTTAAGCCAATCCCCTTTTTCTCAAAAGAAAATCAAGGAGACTTTCATAATACAATTTATGGCGAATCTCATTATTCACTCCATCTGTTTGCAGATGTGGGATGTCTTTTTGCTGTGGCGATTCCTTCAGCCTACGGAGTCAATCAGTACAAGAAACCTTTACATGTAAAAAATACTCTCGACTTACAAACTCAACCAGCGAAGGAATGACATTGATGTGAGCATCAATGATTGGCTTGTGTTGAGACAAAGATCCACTGAACTGGCAGTAGCAGCAGCAGCAGCAGCAGCAGCGGGTATTCGTCGATCCGACCTTCCGCAGACCCTTACTGTTTATATCCATGGCAGTATAATACTGTTACAGTACTACTGTATAGTATATGCTTGCTGCTCCTGCGGAGGCAGCACGAGTCGAAACCGTTTCAGGGTCCGAGACCGCACAGCTGTTATTATGGGCCCTTGATACGGTACTGGACGTCTGTGCTGCCAGGAATCGTCTTTCTCGAGGCTGGCCCAATGCGCATGGTACTACTATGTCGTCCTGAGCATGATTTTGCATGCGCCTGCATTGTTTTCTTTTCGCGATACGCCCATGAGCAGCGGCTATGGCTTCCATCATTGTCGCCGGCTCCAAGTCCATCAACAGACGGCGGGGTTTGATTAGTCTACGGCCCGAGCCGCGGGTGAGGCCGCACGCCGAGACAAAGGTTGAGAGGGCGAAGGAGGACGCTGTTGTGCAATTGTTATTAGAATGGAGCGACATAGGTAAGCAATAGTTGTCACCTGGGGAGAGAGAGGGAGAGAGAGCAACAGGACTTGGCTGACATGTTAATATCAATACACAGAAGAGTGGCAGCAGCACGGAAGCGAGCACATCCAGACAGGCTACCGGAGGGCCTCAGCCTCGGTCAAGGAGTGCGTCTCGTCCTGGCTGTACGTCCACAACGAGACGGCCAACATTTACTCGCACATCATCGGTGCGCTGCTCTTCCTGGGACTGCCTGGCTACGTGTTTGCCGTCTCGATCCCAAGCCGGTACCCTGTCGCGACCACGGCGGACGTGCTCGTCTGCAGCACGTACTTTTTGGGCGTGGCCGTCTGCTTCGTCCTCTCGACTGCGTTCCACACGCTCATGGCGCATAGCCAGGCACTGTACGCCCTGGGGATGAAGATTGACATCCAGGGCGTGCTGGTGTTGATGTGGAGCGCCACTGTCCCGCTGTTTTATTATACTTTTCCCTGTGAGCAGGGCGTGCGTGTGTCTTACGGCATCGTGTTTACCGCCCTGGCCGCCGCATGCTCTGCGGTCACGTTCCTGAAGCAATTCAGCGGGCCTCACCTTGGACCGTACAGAGCCGCCCTGTTTGGAGCCTTTGGGGCTGGGAGTTTTGCGGTGCCCATCGTGCATGGGCTGCTGCGGCATGGGCTCGAGGAGATGAACAGGAGGGTTGGGCTCGGCTGGATATTGGCGACGGTGGTGTGCAACGGGATCGGGGTTGGTGTTTACGGCTTGAAGGTGAGCTCGTCCCAATGGTATCTATCGTCTGCTGCGGTGCTGATCCTGATTGTTACTGTACAGTTTCCAGAGCGATGGTACCCGCGACGGTTCGATCTGTTTGGGGCCAGCCACCAGCTGATGCACCTGTGTGTCGTCGCCGCAGCCCTCACGTATGCATGTGCTGTGGTGCAGGCCTTTGACTACCGACACGGTCAAGGAGTCATGTGTTGAAGATACATCTTTGGTTGACGTTCCCATCGCTTCATTTTTTTCTTTTTTCTTCGAGTAGATGGAGGGTGGTCTGGATGACTGAAGCCCTCACTCAATGAAGATGAACGGTGTGGGTGGTCTCGGGAGGGTCTGGAAAGGAAGGCCTGAGAAGGTTGTCTCGTGGTACAGTACAGTACAAGCACTATAGTGAACAGTACCGTAATACCACAAGTACCCTGGTACTGGAAGCAGCGATTTAGTGGAGGAGCATAGACCAACCACAACGAGGTGCCGCTGTAATACCCCACATTGGGAGCTGCAGCAGCTATTCGACCCCGCGATTGCTAGCTCCCACCCTGCCACCCTGGCCAGCCCGCCAGGTAGGTAGGTGCCTGGACTGCCTGGAGCATCAACAACAACACAGCACAAGCAAGCCAACAACAACAACACCACCACAACCACCACCACCACTTGCCTCTTCGTTTGATTGTTTTCTTTTTGTTTTCGCGTCTTCCACCCCCCTCCACCTCCTCTTTTTCTCTCCCCAAATATCACGAGATTATCACCACCTCCCACACTCTCTACCCGGTTCCAGGTCGAGTCGATTCCTTCCGCAATCAGGGTACTTTCTGTTGTCGACATCAGTGCTGTCTTGCCCTCTCGCCACCAGAGCGTCAATCGTTCACCACATTCGCACTGCTGCTGCTGTCAGGTCAACACTGCTCACTGCCACACCCGAGAGAGCTCGTGATCGCGCAACGCGGTCCATCCGTCACCCAAGATGGCGATGAGCATACCCCAGAACCCGACCTCGGCCACGGTCACCCAGCTCCTCATGAAGCTGAACGACACCGACCCGGACTTTCGCTTCATGGCCCTGAACGACCTCATCACCGTCTTCAACACCGGCAAGGGCGACATGCTGCACCATGACTACAACACGGCCGCCCGCACTATCGACCATGTGGTGAGGGCTCTAGATGACCAGAACGGAGAGGTCCAGAATCAGGCCATCAAGTGGTAAGCTTCTCTTTCCTCCTTCCCGTCGTCTTCGCCGCCGCATATTCGCCATGGTACTTGCTTTCATTTGGTGCTGACACACTGCTTCTCCCAATGCAGCCTCGGTCCCCTCGTCAGCAAGATGCCGACGAATCTCATCGCGCCCTTGATCGAGAAGGTGACGACCATGAAACTCCAGAACTCCGTCGACAACTCAGTCCCAGCCCTCGCCCTCCGGAGCGTCATCGAGGCCCTTCCCAGACCCCGGCCGGGCATACCGCCTACAAAAGACGTCAGTGAGGCCTACGCCAGCATAAGTAGGGTTTTGATGCCCCGTCTCTTGGGCCGCTCCTCGCATGCACAGAAGGGATCCTCCACCATACGCCTGCCCGCCCCGGGTCAGGGGGATGGTCGAGGGCGGCGAGGTCAACGCTGATGTCGTCGACGTCATAATAGAGGTCGTCAAGTGCTTTGGCGTCATGCTGTCCCCGTACGAGGAGGTACAGGCCCTACAGGATGTCGTCCTCGGCCTCCTGGACAACCAGAACGCCACGTCCGCCGTGAGAAAGAAGGCCGTCATTGCCGTGTCCATCTTGGCCGTCTACCTCCTGGATGACCAGCTGGCCTCGTTCATCTCTCGCACTGCCACGGTCCTGCAGAACCCCCCAGACAGACGCCGTCACCCGCCGTCTGTATCTCACCATCATGGGCTCCATGGCTCGTTCCATTCCTCACCGCTTCGGTCAGCACATTGGCAGCATTGCCCAGCTCACGCTCTCTTCGCTCAGCGAGGCCGTCCTGCAGGAGCACCTCGAGGAGTTTGGCGACGGCGAGGATGTGGCTCCCGAGTTCGCTGAAGTTCGGGAGGCCGCTCTGGTCGCCCTCGAGGCGTTCCTCGCCGCGTGCCCGCCAGAGATGCGCCCCTACACCGATGACGTGATCGCAGCCTGCCTTCGATATCTCAAGTATGACCCCAATTATGCAGATGACGATGACGAAGACATGGACGGGGAGGACCAGGGCGAAGGCGGAGAGAAGGAAGACGACGATGACGAGGACGACGAGGACGACGACTTTGGTGACGACGACGAGTTTGAAGCCGGTGGTGGCTTTGATGACGATGACGACGCGAGCTGGAAGGTACGCAGGTGTGCAGCCAAGGCGCTTCACACCCTTGTCGCCACCCGCAGCAACGGTGATCTCCTGGAGAACGGTGTGCTCTACGAGCGCGTGGCACCTCTGCTGATCAGGCGCTTCGGTGAGCGCGAGGACAACGTCCGCTTGGACATCATCTCGGCGGCCTCACTTCTTGTCCGAAAGACCGGTGTGGGCCTAGTTCCCGAGTTTACTCTTGATGTCACACAGGCCGACGGACAGGGTCAGGTGCCGCAGAGTCGCAAGCGGAGGCGCCAGAGCAGCAGCGGAGCCCCCGGCGCTGATGGCAGCGGCCTTGTCTCGCCCAAGATGGACAGGGTTCCTTCTTCGGGCCCCCGCGCCGAGCTCTCCAAGCTCACGCCGCAGATCGTCAGGGCGTCCGTCAAGCTGCTGAGGGGCAAGTCGCTGCCCACCAGACAGGCGGCTATGAACCTCCTCGACGACTTGATCCTCGTGCAGCAGGGCGGACTCTCGGACCACCTCGACCAGATCCTCGACCTTGTGATCGATGCGGTCAAGACGACCTCTGCCTCGACAGCGACGTCCATGTCCGGTGCCGGCGGCGCCGCGTCAGCCACCCCGGCTACACTCCGCGTGTCGGCTCTCAAGTTCCTCAGTGACATTGCCAAGACGCACTCGTCTGCCCTCCTGCAGCCGCATCTCCCAAAGATGGTCGACGGGGTGATTGGTGCTGTGAACGACCGGTTCTACAAGATCTCGTCACAGGCCATCCAGACCGTCGAGGAGATCGGAAAGGCCATCACGCCGCCGCGGTCGCGAACGACAGCCCAGAAGTACAAGGGGGAGCTGGCCAAGCTGTTCGACGTGATAATCGAGCGTGCTGCTGCTCTGGATGCGGACGCCGAGGTGCGACAGAAGGCCCTGCATGCGCTGGGGACGCTGTTGGCCCGCACGAGCGACGCCGAAGGCGCCAAGCTGTTGCCTGCGGACAAGAGGGAGAAGGGCTTGTCGATCATTGCAGATCGACTCAAGAACGAGACGACGCGTCTTGCCGCTGTCAGGGCCGTGGAAGACATAACCGCGCGGCCGTCTCCCAGCTTCAGCGCCGCGTGGGCACGGGGCGTCGCTGCGGAGCTCTCGGCACAGCTGCGCAAGGCGAACCGCGCCCTCCGGAGCTCGAGCATCCAGGCCCTGAAGCACCTGATGGTCTCTACGGCTGGGCAGCAGGCGATTGACCAGGCCACCAAGGAGACGATCGTAGAGGATCTGATCCCGATCCTGAGCACCAACGACGCCCAGCTCCTGGGACCATCACTCACCATCCTGGCCTCACTGGTGTCGAGCGACAGCGAGGGCATAGTGAGCCCGCAGATCACCACCGCGATCTGTGGTCTCGTCAACGTCAACGTCGTGGCGGCCACCATGAACCCCCTGTTGGACCTGGTGACCCAGATTGGCGCGTCCGGCAAGGGCGAGGCTCTGATGGGCAACATGCTCCAGGAGGGCATCAACGGCGACCCGACGATTGTGGGCAAGGTGATAGGCACGCTTTTAGCCTCTAGCGGCGGGACAGGCGGCGTCGACATCAACAGCTTTGTCCAGGAGGCCGAGACCTCCACGGAATCCGACAAGCGCAGCCTGGCGCTCAGCGTGCTGGGTGAGGCGGCACTCCGGCTCGGACCGCGCTCGGGCCTGGAGCCAGAGACCTTCCTCAAGCACTTCGGAGCAGAGTATGACAAGTCCTCCATGATAGCAGCCATGGCTCTCGGGCGTGCTGCCGCCGGCAACCCGCAGCAGTATGTGCCCGTGATCTTGCAGGGCTTCCAGGAGGCGGGCGTCAAGCAATACCTGCTCCTGCACTCGCTCAAGGAGGTCCTGCAACAAAACATCGACATCAGCGAGTTTGCATCTCCCATGTGGGACTGCCTGCTGGACGCGCCGCAGGCCGAGGACAACCGGGCAGTCTCTGCCGAGTGTATAGGTCGCCTGGCGGTCGTCGACCCCGAGACCTTTATTCCCAGACTAAACGTAAGCGACTGAATTCTTTTGTCAGTATGGGGTCATTCTTATCTGACAACAAGCTAACAACCTGTAAGAAACTCTTGGGGGATGCATCCCCGGGTGCCCGAGCCATCGCCGTCCAGGCTCTGCGGTATACCTTTGCAGACAGCGGCGACAAGTTTGACCACGTTCTGCAGAACTACCTGGTCTCGATGCTCACGACTATGCTCCAAGACACCGAGATGGACATCCGCCGGCTGGGGATGACGACCTTCACCTCTGCAGCTCACAACAAGCCCGACCTGGTGCTCAGCCACCTGGACGCCCTGATGCCATTTGTCCTGAGCGAGTCGGTGGTGAAGCCTGAGCTGATCCGGGAGGTCATGATGGGGCCGTTCAAGATCATGGTCGACGACGGCCTGGAGATCCGCAAGGTAAAGTTTTTTTTTTTTTTTCCCCCCACATGACATGCCATGCCGTAAACGGGCTACGAGATCAAAGACTAAATGTCAATCTTTTCAACAGGGTGCATACGAGTCGCTGTACGCCCTGATGGAGGTGGCACTGTCCCGGATCAGCATCATCGAGCTGTACGACCGGGTCATTGCCGGCCTCCGGGACGACAACGATATCCGGGCGCTGAGCAACCTGATGCTCTCGAAGCTGGCCATCATCGACCCTCAGGAGACGGTGCGCCGGCTGGACTCGATCGCGGATGCCTTCCGGGCGACCCTGTCCACCAAGCTCAAGGAGAACTCTGTCAAGCAGGAGTTTGAGAAGCAGGAGGAGGCCTGCCGCAGCGTGCTGCGCACGACGCTGCTGCTTGGCGACAAGCTCAAGGGGGTCATCGGGCCGGGACAGTGCCAGGCGTGGACGGCGTATTGGGACTGGGTGAGCAAGGACTACGACCGCCTGCTGAGGCAGCTGCGGGAAGAGAACGTGAAGATCGGCTACACCTGGGCATAGAATGCTCGAGAGTTGATGGATCAGGGACACTGCGCGAGCCGGCCGGTTGTGGCGGTCCTTCTTGGACGGAGAGGTCGAATCACACAGCAGGGAGCCAGTCAGTAGTAGTAGTAGTAGTAGTAGTAGGCCCCCCAACCCCTGCTGCTGGCCCCTCTTCTGCGCCGGCTTTGAGGTAGCAGGGCGGTGACCACGACATGAGTGCTAGCGAGCAGTGGTAGTTAATTTTTCCAAGCGCCCTCAGAGCCGGAAGAGTATGTTCACCAAGACAAGAACAGTCTTTGTTATGAGAACCTTTATTTTTTATGTTGACGCCGCACGGCCACAAGAAGACGACAGATTCTGTCAATTGATCACAATATGGACGACCGCTGCAATCAATTGGCACTTTATCTGGCTCCCTTCCAGACTGCTGGGATATATATATATATATATATATATATATATATAGTTTATGATGCCACTACGGAGTAAACACTCGGAATAGTAAGACGCGGCTTATCATGACCCCGGGTCGATGCCCGCCCCCCCTCCCTCCTCCACCTTGGGCTCTGCTTGTAACACTGCATAAGAACGGCGAGAGCACACAGCACTCTAGAAGAGCGGATTCTACCTCTGCAACGAGGGGTGAAGCTCGTCATATCGTTTGTAGGTAAGACGTCGTCAGCTTGACTGTCAATTGAGTTTCTCCTGCATCTATTTACTCTGTGTTTCCCCTGTTCAGCCTGTACCTCTTGTCGCAGTCCCCCCTCCCGTCCCATTTATCTTGTTATTCATCTCTTTTTTTATTTATTCTTTTTTTCTATTTTATTTTTTAAACACTTTGCAGAGCGCAAGGGCGCCTGCTCATCTTCCCAAACTCCCATACTTTACACCTCTCCGTGTCCAAATCCCAGTGATGCACTCGTCCTCTCTGCTCCTGGCCACGACGGCCACGCTCGCAGGCCTCAGCGCCGGCCAGTTCCCGCCACCACGCGAGGGCATCACCTGGGTCCGGTCCAAGCACCACCCGGGCATCACCATCTCGTACAAGGACCCGCAGATCTGCGAGACGACGCCCGGGGTCAGGAGCTACAGCGGCTACGTGCACCTCCCGCCCAACTCGATCAACGAGACGGGGTCGCAGAACTACCCGATCAACACCTTCTTCTGGTTCGTCGAGGCGCGCAAGGACCCGCACCGGGCGCCGCTGAGCATCTGGCTCAACGGCGGGCCGGGCGGGTCGAGCCTGCTGGGGATGCTCAGCGAGAACGGGCCGTGTGCGATCAACGAGGACAGCAACTCGTCGGCGCTGAACCCGTGGGCGTGGAACAACGAGGTCAACGTGCTCTTCATCGACCAGCCGGTGCAGGTGGGGTTCTCGTACGACAGCCTGAACAACGGGACGTATGAGCTGCTGCGGGATGACCCCCTGGCCTCGGAGGGGGACGGCGGAGACGGCGACGACGGCGACAACGAGGAGCGGAGGCCCATCAAGCTGAGGGAGTTTGGGGACGGCGAGGTGCCGGGGCAGAATGCCACCTTCTACGTGGGGACTTTTGCGAGCCAGAACCTGACGCGGCTGCCCAACTCTACGGAGCATGCGGCCGTGGCGCTGTGGCATTTTGCGCAGACCTGGTTTGAGGAGTGAGTTTTTATCATCTGTCCAGAGAGCTTGTCGAGGGAGGTCGTGGCACTGATGAGATGTGACATGACAGGTTTCCAGAGTATAAGCCTCATGATGAGAAGATTAGTCTCTGGACGGAGAGTTATGGTGGTCATTACGGACCGAGCTTTATGCGCTGTACGGAAACTGTGTTGCTTATACCCCCCCCCCCCTCCCCTCCCCTCAACCAAACACATATGGCCTAGGTAATATGGCAGACCCAAGATGATGCTGACATATCCGACACAGTCTTCCTCAAGCAAAACGAAAGGATCTCACGTGGCGAGATCTCGGGACCAGGCACGCACTACCTGCACCTCGACACGCTCGGCATCATCAACGGGTGCATCGACGTGGAGGTGCAGGACGAGGCCTACTCCTTCATGGCCTGGAACAACACGTACAGCCTGGGCGCGGTCAACGAGACCACCAGGCACAGGCAGCTGTGGGAGCTGTACCGCGCGGGCGGGCTGAGGGAGCAGGCGGCAGAGTGCAAGCGGCTGGACAGGCTCCTGTCGGAGGAGGAGGGGGGCCCGGGGCCGGGCGCAGGCGTCGACCCGGCCTACGTCGAGTCGTACTGCAGGAACGCCTCGGCGGCCAGCTTCGAGATCCTCGTGGAGCCCTACATGGAGACGCAGAGGCACGGCTGGTTCGACGTGACCCACCCGGCGGGCGACCCGTTCCCGCCCAACTATCACCTGGGCTACCTCAACCAGCACTGGGTGCAGCGGGCCCTCGGGGTGCCCGTCAACTTCACGTGGGCCTCGGCCCGCGTCAACCAGGCCTTCAACATGCACGGCGACATGCCGCGCGGCGGCCACCTCGACGCCCTCGCGGACCTGCTCGACGGCGGGCGCATCAAGGTCCACCTCGTCTACGGCGACCGCGACTTCGCGTGCAACTGGATCGGCGGCGAGCTGGCCTCGCTGGCGATCCCGCACAGGCACCAGCGCGAGTTTGCCGCGGCGGGCTACGCCCCGCTGACCGTGTCCGGGGGCCCGCCGTTTGTGTCGCACGGGCTGACGCGGCAGTTTGGCAACCTGTCGTTCACGCGCGTCTACCAGGCCGGGCACATGGTGCCGAGCTACCAGCCCGAGGCGTCGCTGCGCATCTTCGAGAGGGCGCTGTTCAACCGGGACATCGCCACGGGGACGGTGGACCTGACCGGGACGGGGGGCTGGGCGGGCCACGAGGAAGGGGGGGACGCGGACATCTTCAGCACCGTGGGCACGACGGACACATGGTGGCGGAGGAACGAGGTGCTGCCGTTCTCTGGGGGCCGGTGTTATATCCTGCAGCTCATGACGTGCTCGCGGGAGGAGATCGAGGCGCTCGCGAACGGGACGGCGGTGGTGAAGGATTATATGATTGTGGGGATTGAGAAGAGGGTGGTGGGTGATGGGCAGCAGGTTACTCTGGGGGTGGATGATGAGTTGTGAGTAATGGTTGGTGTTTCCGAGACAAAGGCACGATGATAGATCAAGGGTATGGCGGTCAAATTGTGTTACTTTTTTCAAGGTAACATAGGAGGCTGAGCGTATAAGGGTTGACCAATAAGAGGACTATTATCAAAACTCAAAGTGATATAATCATTGTTATTACATACATATATATATATATATATATATATATACATGGATGATTGTTCCTGTTCAATATATATCTTGTACCTGGAACCCTCAATCTGCTTGTCGAGAAGCTATATCGAGTCCACGGACCACACTTTAGTAGCCGAGTATTGTTGTCAAAATTATATCATTAATTATTATTTCCGAAACAAGCCGGACCATCACCGAGGATAAAATATACTGCTACTTACATCAACTCCACCCCCGGAACTTTCATCTTCCACTACTGCAGTCCAGACCATTCCCTCCATCAACTTATAATTCCTTGCCGGAGAATCCAAGTCTCAGCCTTATAGACGAGGCGAGGCAAGCCAAGGCAAGGCAAGGCAAGGCAAGGCAAGGCTGAGGCTCAAAGACAAGGCAGAAAGGAAGACCTTTTCCTTCATCCACTTCCTCTGCCTCTCTCTCTCTCTCTCTCTCTCTCTCTCTCTCTCCGAGCACCCTTCGTTCACACCGCCACGGACCGACAATGACCGCCCTCACCTCCCGCGCCTACTGGCAGACGGAGCTGGACTTCGCCCGCAATAACCCCAGGCGCGCCCAGCACCTCCCCTTCCTCCTCCTCCTCTCCTTCGCCGCCGCGGCCGTCGACGTCTTCAGCGTGCCCTACCTGGGCGTCTTCACCGCCAACAACACAGGCAACATCGTCTTCCTCGCCCTCGCCGCCTCCCAGCTCGCCGCCGTCGACCCGGCCGACGTGCACCCCGTCGCGGCCGTCACCTCCCTCGCCGCCTCCTGGGCCGGCTCCGCCTTCAGCGGCCAGCTCGGCAACCACCTCGCCGCCCGCAGGAGGCGCTTCTTCGTGGCCGCCGACATCCTGCAGCAGGCCGCGCTGGTCTTCGTCGTCGTGGGGCTCATCTGGGGCCGCGAGGTGCGTAGCGCCGACGGCGACACCGAGTACGTCGCCGTCGCCCTGCTGTCCTTCTCCATGGGCTGCCAGAACGTCACCACAAAGGGCATGAACGGCCCGCCCACGATGCCCACGCAGGTCGCCACGGGCGCCATGGCGGACTTCTTCTCGGACCCGCGGCTGCTGGCGCGGCGCAACAGGCCCCGCGACGAGCGCATCATGTTCATCGCCGTCTTCTTTGTCGGCGGGCTCGTGGGCGGGCTTGCGTACCGCTATTATGCGCCGCAGCTGTGTCTCCTGCTGACGGCCGTCTTCAAGCTCCTGGCCGGGCTGTCGCTGTTGTTTCTACGGGTGGGCGGCGATGAGGCCGACGAGGACAAGGAGGCCGGGGGGTCGTCGACGGACAGTCCGGCTGGGCAGGCCAAGGCGTGAGGTGGTTTGATGTATTCGTGGGTGTCTGGTTCTCTTGGGCACCAGCAACTCAACTAAACATCCATCTTCAACGCCACTTTTCATCTTGGAAGGCCTGCACCTGTCTGGGCAGGGAGAGACGCCTCGACAGCAAGAGTCCGGGCTGATAAAGGATGGTCTGAACAATTCCTCTTGTGCTGTGCTGTCCTCTCTCTCTCACACAGAAAGTAATTGTCAGCAAGCTGCCAGGAGCAGTGTTACTAGACACGGTCTTCCACATTGCTCAAGAGCATGATGCCTTGCTCAGACATCACAGCAGCTGCGCGATGCACAGATCCGCCGTGTCGAGTGTTCTCCTGCATGGTGTGCAGCAAGAATATGGCACATCTTCTGGACATGGTGTCTCAAGATCACTGGGTGAATGTATATATTACATGTATCTAATTCGTATACCGTCCTATCAAGTATATAGGGTGTGTATGGTGAATTCGTGATGAGATGATGAACAGAGACGGCTACTTATACTTGTCAAATTATAAGGGAAGTACAGCCTACAGTTTCCTTTTCAATAATACTCTTACAACTCAACAGGACAGGAGAATTCACGTAGCAGATCATCAGTAATTATGAGGGTTACTTTCAGCAGCAAGCAGACGTCCAAAGCGCCTGACAACACCTGGTATCGTTCACTGGCAGTAGTAAGATCCCACTCACCTCGGCAGAGATAAATAAAGTCAAGATACAAACTGTGTAATTATTTAGCCGACCTTTGGCGTCTAGTTCTATGACAAGCCTCGATGTGGTGACTGACCATTGACAATGTAAAAGGTGGACCCCGATCTCGAGACCGCTAGAGACAAGTCGAATGAAGGGGTCTAGTGGTGCATCGATGGTGGCGGATCTGGCAAAGCGCAGAGAGAGTGATATACAGGCCAGACGACCGCTGCAGGACGGCTCGTGTCTGTGCTTCTCTTCTCAGCGAGGAGGGCTGAGCGGCCTGTTGAAACCGCCAACACGGTTCATGTACTGGCGGTACTCGGTCTTCTTCTCCTTCCTCACCGCGCCGACGTTGTTTCCAACCACCTTCTTCCCCTTGGTGGAGCCAAAGCCCCCGAAGCCCATCATGGCCGCCATGTCGCCGCCCATGCCGTCGTCTTCCACCTCGAGGTCGTCGTCCTCGTCCATAGGCTCTGCTGCGGCGCCGTCTTCGCGGTGCTGGTCGTCGGCTCGCCCGCCCCGATCGCGCTCTTCGTGGTGGCTGTCCTCTGGCTCCCGGTTGCGACTCATCGGCTTCGAGTGCTGGGCGCTCGGGTCGGCAGCGTCGTGTCTACTTCTCGTCGGCAGCTCTGCAGTGGTAGGGCTGCCAGCGCGGCGAGGAGACGCAGATCGCCGGCGGTCGTCTGGAGGAAGAGGGAGGAATGTTAGCACATGTTGTGGGCACGTTCCAACCATAGGGGTGCCATCAGTCCACCTACCATTTCTATGCCTGGGCGTACCATCGCCCCTCCCACCGCTTCTCCTGTCGTAGTCTCTGTTCCGTCGAGAATCGTAGTCGTCGCGGCCGCCACCACGGTCTCGCCCTCCACGCCCGTCGCGCTGCGGCCTGTCGTGAGACCTGGACCGATCGCGTCTGCCGTCTCTGTCTCGGGCGTATCTGCCGCTGTCGCGATCACGGGATCTGGACCGGTAGCGTCGTCTGTTGTCGCGGTCGTCTCCGTCGTTGTCGTAACGTCTGCGGTCGCGGGTATGGTCGCGGTCCTCTCTGTAGCCTCCTCCTCCTCTTCCTCCTCCGCCCCTTCGGTCACGAGGGCCCCTGCCGCCGCGTCTCGATGAGTTGTCGGCCATTATTGTTGAGGGGGGAAATGTGTTTCTGGATAGGAGATGCTGTCTGGTAACGGCTGTGTTGGTTGTTGTGAGAAGAAACAAAGACAGAGATGGGAGAATCAGTAGTGTTCAGGCGGACAAGGAAAGTCTCGAACAAGCTATAGGGTGGTAGGTGGGCTGCTAGCGAGCGGTAGGGCCTTAGTACCGGGCACTGTATGCGCCTATAGACAGCCCGTGGCTGTAGTGACACAGGTCCTCTTTTCCAGCGGGCAATGGACACTACGGCGGGGGATACACCCCTGTAATATTTTTCTTGTTACTTCCCTTACCCAGACCCTGACCTCACTCGAATAATTTCAAAACTCACAAGCATGTGACGATACTTTTTGAGTCTCGCCACCAACCTCAACCTTTTCCACCTTATTTTCTGTTCTATTTCTGAAAGAGGTGCTTTTCACTACCCAATCTGACCAAGAATGGCTCCTTCGGCACAGGCACACAGGCGCTCTCACAGCCTCTTGCTCTTCCAAAAACTACTCAACCTGCGAGACAGCGCCAGCCCGTTGACCCTCGTTCTCGATACACTGGAGCAGAGCGCAAGTCCAGCCATACAAGAATTCATAATACGAGCCAAGGTATGTAGAGAAGAAGTACCCCAGCATACATGTTATATAGACCCCTCACTGACATGTCCACCCAGATCTCCCACACCAAGATCATCTTCATCTCCTTCGCCACCATCAAGAAACCCAGCCATGCGGACATCTTCATCAAGGCCCGAGGCAAAAGCCTACCAAAGCTGCGGTCCGAGATTGCATCTCACTGCCCAGCACCCACAGCAGCACCACCACCAACACCCAAGGACCCCTCATCTCAAAGTTCGTCCCCCCCCCCCCCGCCAACCTCATCTCCACCCCGCTAACAACCTCTCTCCTTCTCCAGAAACCCTCCTCCTCATAGACGAGCTCAACCCCCTCGCCGCAAGAAGCCCCCGCCACCTGACCCCCTTCCTCTCCAGCCTCCTCACCCACCCCACCATCTCCCTCGTGGCCGTCTACCACGCCGACGTGCCCCTTTCCCTCCCCCCCTCCACGATCAGCGAGTACGAGCCCCACCCCTTCACCCTGCTCAACCACCTCGCCACCGCCGTGCTGCGCGTCTCCAGCCTGCACCACGCCGTCGAGCGCCGCCTCGCACAGGACCGCAGCCTGCCCGAGCCCGACTTTGGCCTGGGCGAGGGCCGCGAGGGCGTTCTCATCGGCCTCCGCTCCTCGTCCGGCTCGGCGGACGGCGAAGGTAGCGGCGGTGGTGTTGGTGGTGTCGTCGTCGACATGGAGCTGAGGCGGCGGAGCGGCCGCGCCGTCGTCGAGCGGTTCGTCCTGGCTCCCTCGCGGCGGGACAGCACGGCGGGGCTGTCGCTGCTGGCGGACCACCCGCAGTTTGCCGCGCCTGAGGATGCTGGGGGCGGTGGTGGCAGTGGCGGGGGAGATGACGGCGAGGAGCTGGCGGATACGACGTTCAGTCTGGGCCTGACGGAGAAGCAGCGCAGGGACAGGGATGGGATTGTGTTGCCGTATTTTGATGCGCAGACAGATGTCGGTGGAGGGGAGGGGGGTAGGATATTATATGAGATGGGGAGGGAGGATGACTTTGATGATGAAGAGGATGAGATATAGGGAAAGATGGACTGGGTAATGCAGACCAATGCAGACCTCGTTGGTTGGTGGTTGGCATAGTTCCTCGCCCAACAGCACTGCCTGACTGACTTGTCATGATATGGATCTGTATTTTCTGAGTCGTATCTACAACGACTTGAGACTCGGTGCCGTGTGTCCCGTCGATGGTCCCATTATTCCCTTTCAAATTTTCTCTCTCGTTCCAGCAAGTGAACCGCTCACCCGGCCTGATGATGCCTTCAGACCCTCTCTGCGCTTAAAGATTTCTGACACCTTCAAGGAGTTGCGGTTTCGCTAGCCCGTCCTCGCAGGTTAGAAATTCTCGTTGTAAGAATACATTGTGAGCCCATTTACCGCATCCTCAGAACCACTACGTGATCGACCATTGGAAAGAGGGTTGATATTGACGACAATCTCATCCTTGACCACCTCGGAAGATGGAGAGCCGCCATCGGGGGTAGGAACCGTCCCTGCCCGGGGCGTTGTGGTCTCATCTGCAGTAAAGCAGCCCTTGTCGTTGGAATTCTTGGGGCTGCTCAGCTCGGGCTTCGTCTCGCAGATAGGCGCAGGAGACGCCTCCTTGGCCGGTCTGTCCGTCTTTGTCTCCTTATCCCCGTCGCCGCCGCCGCCACCACCACCACCACCACTACTGGCGAGATGATCCTCGGCAGACTGACCACTTGACTTGGGCGGGGACGTGCCGTCAACGCCACCATCACCACTACCCTCTTTGGACCGCAGCGTTTCCGGCTTATACTCGTCCGGAATGCTAGCGCCCCACTCGATCTCGACCTTGCGGATGTAGAACGCGTCAAAGTCGCCCGCCGCGCGCCTGTGGTGTGCAGTCCAGGCGTCCCGCAGCCAGATGGGGTCGTGCATGCCCTTGGCGAGGTTGGACGTGTACTCCTCTGCGTCGTGGCGGAAGCTGTCGTCATTCCGGAGGGACTCAAAGTTGGGGCGCGCGTCGGGCGTGCCGGCGTGCAGGATGTGTGTGTCGTCTGGGAACAGGGCGAGGATCTCCTTCCTGTCCTCGGCCGTGAGACAGTCCCAGGCGGCAGGCTGGAGGAGGAGAGACTTTGAGCAGGGTTTTTCGAGTCAGCGGATGAGTTGACCTCACCTGGATCTGGATTGTAGTGGTGAGAAATGAGACTTACCCGGAGGTCGACGTTGACCAGGGGCGACCTGGCGTTTTGGGTCACGTAGTCGGGATCCCACTTGGTAGACCTGCGCTTTGTGACCTTGGCCTTCTTCGCAGCAGGGGGTCTTGCGTCGTCCTCCTTGGACGTCTTGTCGACCTTGCACTGTTTGGGGGCAGCTCGACGCTTGTTGTTGGTGGCGGTGGCGGTCGTGGTGGAAGCAGCCGCCTTGGCCTCCTCCACCTCCCCCCTCCCCCTCTCCGGGCAGCTCACCGTTACCATTGTCAGTGGCAGCAATGGTGGTAGTGGTGGACGTAGTAGTAGTAGTAGTTGTTGTGCGCCTGGGAAGGTTTCTCTTGGGCCGTTTGTGTGGTGGCTGGTCGATGATCGTGGTCTCGGTAACAGGTGCTGCCACCACCTCATTGTCCCTATTGTTGTTGTTGTTGTTGGTGTTGGCCAGGGCAGCATGACCGTTGGGAGAGGCAGGCCCGACAGGCTGAACAACAATGCTTGTGGCTTGCTCGTGCTCATCAGTAGATTCTGGGAGATCTGAGAGCTTAGAACTTGACTTTTGGCTGCCCATGGGCACCTGCGGGTCTTTTTGCTGTATAGTGACCATGGTGGCTCGATTGTGACGGGTATGGGCAGGAGGTGAGGCTGGCAGGGTAGAAAGTTGGATCCGGTTGGCTGATTGTAATTGTTGAAGAGCCCCTTCCCAGAGTCCCACAGTGTTGTATCTTTCTAGAGTTTGAATGTTTTTGACCTCTTTTTTAAAAAAAAAAAAATGGTGACCAGTCTTGAGAGAGACTATCTCATGCAGAGCAGTCGTCCAGGTGAGGTTCAAGTCCAAGTGGCAGTGGGACAAGTGCTCGCCTGGAGAAAGTGAGAGGGGTTCAGAGCTGCAGTGCTACACAGAGGAATGAGGATCAAGCACAGGCCGAGAGCTTGTTTGCGTCCAACATGAGCTCATCTTTGGACATGTTCAAGGTGTTTGGAAGATAGATGTGAGAGAAGGAGGAGAGAAGTTGCTTCAAGGAGAAAAGACAAGGGGGTTGGTTCGTTGGTTGGCTGGTTGGTGGTGGGTTAGGTTGGAGCTGGGAGGCACATTTGATCTGGAGACAAGGCCCCAAGAAATGGCACGATAGGCGATTGATCTCACTGCGACAGCAAATGCCAACACCCCAGGAAAAGCGAGATCAAAAAAGGAAAGAAAAAGAAGGATAATATTTGGTCAACCACATTTTCCATCTGCAAACATCCTTCACCATTTAATGACCACCAATTAGTTGTTGTTGCTGTCTCTCTCTCTCAGCTTGACTGATAGCAAGGCTGTCCCCAATCCCTGGTGAACACTATCCAGCGCCCCACATGAGCTAACAGCCACTGTGTGTACCATTGGCCAGCCTCGATGTAAGTGCCCCCCCCTGATTGCTCGACACCCGCTGGGGACGACGGACTACTTGCACTCTAAACAGGTTTCCCTTCTGGCAGCAGCTCTGACCACTCCAGAACTGAGCAACCTCCACCCTAGCATCTTTTCTTGCATATGAAAAGAACACACACACACCATTCTGCCTAGCATATTCGCGAGGATTGTCTGAGTCAACTGCAGTCGTCAGAGCAGGCAGAAATATCAAGGCACGCCAGGAAGTTGAGGACACGTTCGGGATTCCAGCCTCCGACCCAGAGCAACTTTCCTCCTCCTCTAGAAGGAAGACCTGTACGGAGGACCACAGTTCTCTCTTTCACCACAAACGCCCAAGGCGACTTCTCTCGACACACCCGAACACCCACACACACATAGACTACATACCAAACTCCCAAGATGATCCGGTCAACACAGATAGCACGGCTCGATGGTATGACAACAACATACACTCCCTCAGGGCAGCCAGCCTCAAGAGCTTCAGAACTGACACGACCACCACCACCCCAGGCCTGTACCTCTGCGCATCAGTCGACGACGAGGCAGTACGTGTCAACTTTTTCTGTCCTTTCCCCTTCCCCCTGGCCCCCTCAACTCTGTCCCACTCCGACTCTTGCTCTAACACCCCGAAACCTCTCCCCCAGACCGAAACCTCCCTCTCCGAGATCAAGTCCCAGATCAAGCTCATCCTCCGCCGCCTCAACCGCAACTCGGAGCCCCAGGCCTCGATCGAGTCGGGCAGCTACACGATCCACTACCTCACCGCCTCCGACATCGTCTACTTCTGCATAACCGAGCGCTCCTACCCGCGCAAGCTGGCCTTCACCTACCTCTCGGACCTCGCCACCGAGTTCACCACCATGTACCCCGTGGCCCAGCTCCTCAGCCCCGGCCTGCGGCCCTACGCCTTCATGGAGTTCGACAACTTCATCGCCAAGTCCAGGGCCACCTACTCGGACGCCCGCGCCACCCAGAACCTCGACAAGCTCAACGACGAGCTGCGCGACGTCACAAAGGTCATGACCAAGAACATCGAGGACCTGCTCTACCGCGGCGACAGCCTCGAGCGCATGGGCGAGATCAGCTCCCGCCTGCGCGACGACAGCAAAAAGTACAGGCGCGCCGCCGTCCGCATCAACTGGGAGCTGATGCTCAAGCAGTATGGGCCCTTTGGCGCCCTGGGCTTCATCATACTGGTGTTTTTGTGGTGGCGCTTCTTTTAGAGAAGGCGGGTCCCAAAATTTCACTCCTTTTTTTTTTTTTTTTTTTTGTTGTGTTTAACTTTCGGGGTCTTTGATAGGGACGGCAGAAGGGGAAAAGGGAGGCTGGCGATCGTGGAGTTGGGGCGTTTTATTTTTTTCACGGCATAGCGATGTGCTTAGATTCTGGCATGATGGAGGTAGTAATGAGCATATCCGGAGAGAATCGCAGAGCATGTACCCAGTCCAAAATACAGCCTTTTTTGTGTGAGTGTGAGTGTCTGTGTATTTCTTTCGAGGCGTAGACCGGTCCTACGTTCTAGGTATATATATTTATGTATGTCTGTGTGTCTGTGTGTCTGTGTGTGTCGCTGAGCGGGTGTAATGTACTCTCTTCTCCCACCTCCGATATATTAAACGTCATGTCCTGAACGCCGCAGCCTAGCCGCGCTTCCGTCCTTGTCGGGCAAAACACAACACCCTCCCCCCCCCCCCCAACCCCTTCTCTCGCCGACGCCATCGACACATCGTCATAAAAATGCAGTGCTTGCGTGTCCAACCGATTCTGCCACCTTGTCCTGGCTGGCTGACTTGCTACATAACTACACAGTTCTTGGTGGCCGCCTGCAGGCTCGGCACAGCGACCGAGGTGTGATACCACTCCAGGTGCTCCTGGAACGCCCTGAGGTTGCCGAACCCCCTCTCGTCCTGTGCATACCTCGTCTCGCCCTCGTCGCCCGCCTCGTAGTAGTTGTAGTCGTCGCAGTAAGGGCACAGGATCCGGGCCTGCCAGTCCCCAATGTCCGGGCTGATGTGGTTCGCGATCGCCAGCGGCGCGAAGACGACCGTCTTGTCCTCGCCCGCCGAGAGTGATTTCCCGCGGGCCTGCCAGTTGGGCTGCTCGGTGACGCCCGACGCGGCCGGCAGTGGGTCCAGCTCGGCCGGCATGCTGTGGAGGTCCTCCCAGACGAGGAAGCCGTCGCAAAAGTCGCACGAGAACGCGATGTCCTGGTCTCCGAACCGCTCGAAACGCCCCACAGAGTTGCACGCCGGCACGAGGTCCACCAGCGACGAGGACCTGCGGCCGTTCCTCTGCTCTTCCGGGTCGTCGGACTGCTGACCGTACTGCTGCTGCCGCTGCTGCTGCTGCCGCTGCTCTTCCAGATCTTCCTCGCCGTCGCTCCGCAGGTCGATCGTGCCCATCTCCATCACCTCGCCTGCTATCGCCAGCGAGCTCATCGTGGGCGTCTTTTGTTTCCAGCTGGGCGTGCGCTCCTTTCTGTTCACTACCGCCGCCGCCGCCGTCGTCGTCGTCGTTGTCGTCCTCGTCTTCACGTCCCGCGCGATCTCGTCCCGCGTGCTCTCGTACCGGCCCGCCCTGCGTCCCAGTCCATACTCCTTCCTTCGATCGTCGAGCCGCCTCTGCCGGCGGTACACCTCGAACGCGCCAAGACACCGGTTGCCGGACCCGCCGCCCGCGATGTCGGCCTGCTGGGAGGCGAAGATGCGCGCGGCGGCCCGGCGCTGCGCGCGGTGCAGATCCCTGCGGAGGTCGAGGGTGTCGCGTGCCCAGAGGGGGCTGATGGGCCCGCCCTGGCGCAGCCAGTCCTTGAAGATCTGGCCGTGGTGGAGGAAATTGGCCCGGAGTTCGCGTAGCTCGTCGAGGGATTCGGCTGATGGCCGGGGTAAGACAAGTGTCAGTAGAGGTAACCATACAGAGAAAGATGACTGAGAAATACGGTTGTGGGGTAACACAGAGGAAGAGAGGGCAGAATGAGCAAGAGATGTCATGTGTGAGTGTGTGTGTGTGGGCGTGTCAATCAGCATGCAACGTACGCCTCCTGTCATTTTCGTAATAATAGTTGCCCTTCAACAGCGGTCCCAGCTCCTGAAAGTCGGCCTTGGCCTCGTCCAGCGTGTCCTCGAGGGCGCGGACCTGCTCGAACTCGTCAGACGCCCAGTGTCTCTTGTCGGCAAACATGAGCATGCGCAGGGCGTCGCTGATGGCGTTGGCGATGTCGGCCAGCAGCGAACCAACGGTCTCTCGGTCTTCCTCATCCTCCTCATCCTCCTCCTCCTCCTCTTCATGCTGCTGTCTTGCATTGTGTGCCTTGTCGGGCCCTTGTCCGTCATGCTGCTGGCCGTGACCGTCGCCGGGAAAGTGGTGCTGGGTCACAATGACCTGGAGGGACTTTTGTTTCGCCTTGTGTTTGTATGTGGGGGTGTAGTGGGAGGAATGCTGGTGGGAGGAGGAGGAGGAGGAGGAGGAGGAGGAGGAGGAGGACGGTGTCGAGTCGTGTCGTCCACTGTCCGTGGGGTCGGCGCCGCTGTTCATCATTCGCAGAGGACGAATGCGTCTCTGTCTCTGTTGCGGCGGCTGCTGAGGCTGGTCTGGCCGGTAGCAGCCGGCATAATGCTTGACAAGAGAGCTCACTGGTCGTCAGTCTCGCTACTGATGATGATCGTGGTGGTCGTGCCCCCTTCTTCTTGTAGGCATGGGAGGGAGCTGCTGAGGTCGGCCGGTCAGGTCGGGAGAGTCAGTCAGAGGGGTTGAGGTTGTCTTTAGGCGTTATCTACTCCGGACTAGTAGAGGTTTGGGGGCGTGGGCGAAGATTAGCTTTTCTTGGCCTCCGACTCTGGACTGATGACGTTTTGGACCCCGTCTCGAGAGGGTACGCCAATCGGACGAGCCAGAGGGGGAAAAAATTAAATAAAAAAAATCACAGGAGCAAGGACACACTTGGAAACGTCAATCAGATGGAAGAGAAAGAGGGAGTGTCATTGTCAGTGCTCCTCTGCGGGTCGCATGTGCTGCGCAGCAGCAGTGGGGAAATGGAGACCAGACGGGAGATAGAAAAGCAAAGCCCCCCTACCCCTCGCTCCATCCGGGTTACGTAGCTCTGTACGTACAGGTCTCTGCTTGCCATGAGGAATGCCTATTGTCCAGGGGTGAGGGGTCCCCTTGGTAGCGTCTGGCAGCGAGAGGTGGGCCGCGTGTCATCACAGTTCTTACTGCGTTGAGCACATAGGGAGAGAAACACAGCACTGCCCACCGTCTAAACCACCCCAAGGTACCTGAGGTTACAATGCTGTTTCTAGCTACTAAGACACGATCCATCAAGGTACGTCTGTAGTGGGAAGGCCACATGAAGACTGTTGCGTGATCCAATCTGTGGTAAAAGAAAAAGGGGTGATTGGAACACATGCTCATCATCAGTCGACAAGAATTATGCATGCAAAACAAGTCATCTTTACCTTGACTTTTTCTGTCGGGATAATTCATCGATATTATGATGATAGACTGAGCGTCAATACAGCCCTTGTCTCGTCTCGAATTCACAATGCCGTCAAGCCACTTCTCAAACAGGCCCAGCCGTCAGGCCTAGACCGACTCGAAGGACCCGGTGGGAACATACACTGGAGTTGAACCCCTGGGGTCGTCCCCGTCCGGCAATGGACCCGCTGTAGAGTAGGTGGTGGTGGTGGTGGTGGTGGTAGTGGTGCTATGCCGCCTCGTGCCTCGTGCTGCTGCTGGCTTCGCCCGCCCGGGGGCTCTCGGTGGTGTGGGTCCAGAGAAGCCAACGCCGATTGTTGACCGGGGCTTTATTACGAAGTATCCACTTTCGAGGCTCAGTCTGCTGCGGCGCTCTTATTTGGCTTGGTCGGTGAGGTGAATACTGAACTCGGATGGGACCGGGAGTGACGGCATCGTGAGGTGCTAGTTTCTATCTCGCGAAAACCCTCGTCTGTGCATGCAGAGGTCGTCCCAAAACATCTCTTCTATATCGTGGCGCAGCAGAGACCAGTCACGAGGGCTTTGGACATGGCTCGGCCGCCGTTCACCGTCACACACAAGCTCTCTCTCTCTCTCTCGCCCGCTACTTTCTCTTGGTTGCTTTGCCCTTGCTGCTCGTACCGGTCGTCTTAGCGCTTGAGGCCTCTTCCTCTGAGGTCACAGGAGGAAGCTCCTTCTTGGCATCGTCTAGTTTCTTCTTTTCCTCCTCCTCCTCCTCATCGTCTCCACCCTGTCCAAACTCGTTGACACGAGTGTAGTCAACCTTGTAAGCCCATCTCTGGTAGATGTACACAAAGAATATGATATCGTCTCTGAACGTCGCCAGCCGGTGCAGGATGGGCATCTTGATGGTGAAGGCAAACAGATCATCGATGAACGTGTTCAGGAACTTGTACATCATGGCCTTGCCCGGCATGTGCGCCACGCTCTTGAGCCTGTAGTTGATGTACAGCGCCGGCACCATCATCAGGAACCCGTACGCATACACCGATCCAACCAGGGTTGTGATGATGAACGAGTACCAAGACTTGTGCTCGTCGTACACGAGCGAGTAGACTGCGTAGGCGATCAGGAGAGGAACGCCGACCCAGTACATGTACTTGAAGGCGATCGCATCATACTCCTGCGTCTTTTGCTCCGTCTCGCTGAGCTTGTGCTTGTCCTCAAACACAATGTGCTTCGGAAGCCATGAGCCAGGCGGTGAGTCGCGGACCCTGACATTGACCACGGTCGTGATCTTCCACAGCTCGATGACGATGCCGACGCCCTGTGTGCCGAGGATCATCCAGCTGGTGTTCTGTGAGTTGTCCACCAGGTAGAGGAAGATGACGGTCTGCATGAAGACGTTGGCCAGGATCGTCCGCACAGAGATGCCCACATTGTCCTTCTTCTTGCGGTAGTGCGCAATATCGGAGCCAAAGGCCAGCGTCTCGAGGATCATGTGCGCGATGCTGACCACGATGGTGATACCGAGGAGGATCGGGTTGGTGTCGAGGAAGATCTCCTTGATCATCTCGATCTCTGAGCCGTCACCGCCGCCAGCGACGGGGTTGCCGAACGCGGCCTGGCGCGCGGATTCGCGCCCGCCCATCTCGACCGAGGCCATCAGCTGGAACTTCCAGTTGGCGAGGTTATTCAGCTCAATGTGGAGCGGCAGCGTCTTGACGGTCTCGTTCACCGGGTTGAAGTGGCTCTTCAGCTGCCAGAACCCATTGACAAACAGGATAGGGTAGTACCACGAGTTCTGGCCAGACCCATCCCTGGCGCCGGTGGGCTCGAGCGTGATGAACTGGCGGGCGGCACCGTTCATTGTGGGGTACATCATGGTGCCAACACCGGGGACGAAGGAGATGGTGGTATTTGGGTGGTAATAGTTGCCGATGACGAGAGACCCAGCCTCGGCGGCCTCGACCTCCTCGGCCTCGGTGAGGTTCTTGCTCTCGAGGAGGCTTCGGGTCTTTGCCACCTTCTTCTTGGGGATGTACTGGGTGAAGGGGTAGAGGAAGTAGTATGCCTTGGCCGGGTCGTACGGCTTCTGCGTGGGGTCCAGGTTGACCCCCTGCTCGTGCAGACCGACGTAGAAGTGCCCCCAGAGGGTGCCATTGTTCTGGACAGACGGTGGCACGGTGATGGTGGTATCTATGGTACGCTTTTCGCTCCAGTTGCCAAGGCCGTACTCGGTCTCCTTGAAGACAATCATGTCCTCGGGCGTGTCTTTAAGGGGCCTGGGCTTCATGGACGGCGAGAGGGTGATGACGATGTCGACCACGCTGTCGTCAGGCCACAAGGGAGCGATCCTCTGCGGCATGGGGTTCCAGGTAGCACCCTCATCGAGCTTGTTGGGTCGGAGGGCATAGGCAGGAATGTCGCCCGTGTTGGCAGGGACCTGGATCGACTGGCCGCTGGCGTCGGTGACGGTCTTGCTCTGCTGCGGAGCGGGCATGAACTGCTTCATGACGAACTGCATGCCGAAGTAGAGGGTGGCTCCCCACACAATGCGCGACATGAGCGAGGACTAGGGGGTCATTCTGCCTGTCAGCACACCGTCAAGTTTTGTTGACTTCTTGCTTGAGCAAGATTGGAAGGGCCATCAATTGACTTACGCCGCCTTGCTCCTCTTGCGCAGCAGGCGCTGCGCCTCCGTTTCCTTCAGGCATTGTCAAGATGATGACAATGACACTGACACTGACAGGTCCTGAGGTATGATTGAGGCCACAGTGGTCAGAGGCAGACAAGTCAACCAAACCTTGTAGATGGGGGAGGGGGGAGGGCAGGGGGTTGTATCTGGTGTGCCGAAGGGAAATTTCTGGGCGTGGTATCACAACAATTGCCACGTACTACCAGAGCAGATAATGGGCTGGGATGAGCTTCTGCAGGCTCGGATCTGGGGTTAGGCGAGCTGGCGAGGTACCTAGATCCCCGCTGTGGCCAGGCAGATTTGGGGGGCTACCATAGTGGGGCAGGCCCTGGAGGGATCCCCCCACACAGACCCGACCCGCTGGGACGGAGCTCCTGGAAAGTCATCATCAGAACCAACCGCAGCACCTTGTTATGGTGCACCAATGACAGTACCACAGTATGTATGCGTGTGTATGTGTGTGTATGTGTCTGTTGGCTGAATGGTATACATGAAGATGCATAACCTTAATTCTTATCTTTATTCTTATTTCCCTTTTCGGAGGTGGGGGCTTTTGGGAAGGGGGGAGGGGGGAGGGGGACAGCCCAGGATAGTCTGAAGAGAAGACGCCACTCTCTTCCTTTGTCCTCCAATTTCTGTGTGTCTTTATTACTCTGGTAGACTCCCAGCTGTGATGAACCAGCTGTGAAACACAGAGTTATCATCATATATCATTTCTTGGTAGTTTCAGATACCCAGGTTATATCAATGTCTTGTTCATCTATGTGTTCTTCAAGGATCAGCCAAAACCATGCACCGACTTTGCTGTTCTCATCCCCTCTGTAAAAGGCACCATCTTGAGTTTATAATATATATTTTGCTACATATGCACACTCAGAGCCATTCTATTGCCCTTGACACATAACATACCACTTACACTCCCACTCAGCCATGTTGCCAGAGGAACGACGTGGTCCCCTCCCTCGCATGCCGATCCAGCTCCGCCATCTCCTCCGCACTCAGCATCCACTCGTCACTCGCCGCCCTCGCGTTCTCCTCCGCCTGCGTCGCATTCTTGACCCCCCCCAGCGGGATCGCCCCTTTCTGGATCACCCACTTGAGCGCCACAGCGCTCGGCTTCACGCCGTGGCTGCCCGCCACCGCCCGCAGCGCCTCGACGAGCGGCGCCAGCTCCTCCATCGGCACATCGCCGAACCGCCTCCCGGACGGCGGCGGGTTGTCCCTTGAGTATTTCCCCGTCAGCCGGCCCATGCCAAGCGGGCTGTACGCCATGAGCACGATCCCGCGCGCCCTGCACTCGGCCAGCAGGCCCGACCTCTCGGGGAGCGTGCGCAGCAGGCTGAACTCGACCTGGTTGCTGGCCAGGCGCAGGCCCCGCCTCCGCAGCGCCTCGTCCATGCGCACCATCTCGTCCAGGCTGTAGTTGCTCACGCCCACGGCCCGCGCCAGCCCCAGCTCCACGCACCGCGCCAGCCCGCCCGCCATGCTGTCGATGGAGTTGAGGAAGTGGATGGGGCCGTGCACCTGGTACAGGTCCATGCTCTCCAGGCCCATCCTCTCCAGGCTGGCCCTGCACGCGCCGACCATGCCGCTGCTGGGGAACAGCCGCGCCGGCGGCCAGGGCAGGGGCAGGAACTTGGACGCCAGCACCAGCCGGGCGCGGAACTCGTCCTGCGTCAGCGACGCGTCCGACCGCAGCTTGGCGATGATGCGCTCGCTGGCCCCGCTGCCGTAGACCTCTGCGGTGTCGACAAAGTAGAGGTCGTGCCGGGCGATGGTCTTCCAGGCGTCGTCGAGGTCCCTGATCGCCTCGGCCGACGCGTTCTTCCAGGTCACGTTGTCGCCCCATGACCAGGCGCCGATGCACAGGTTCGGCAGCGGGATGGTGCCTGCGGATTCTTTGGCGCAGCGCAGGCTGAAGCGTGCTGCTGTTGCTGCCATGGCGGACGAGGTTTTCTTCTTTCTGTATAGATGACTTGTCTTGTGTGTGTGTGTGAAGTAAGTATATGGTGGTGATAACGATGATGATAATGACGATGAGGGATAAAGATCTCGAAACTGGTTGTGGTCCGGCCAAGTTGAGACGACGCAAGACTAGGGGTTGCGGTTATGACAGCATCCCATATATAAATTACTGGTTACCATGTCATAGTATAAGTCGAAACCCGCCCGCCCCGGTTTTATAACCAAATCCGCCGGGGTTTCGTGAGTGTGGAACGAACCAAAGGAAGAAACAACGAAAAGAAAGGAAGTGAATAAAAAGTTCACAGTGATGATAAGACGGAATTATCTCTGCACTCGGATGATCCGGACAATCCGAACCCCAACGCGGATCGCCATCCTTCCATACTGATGCTTGAGGGCAAAAAGCGCACTGATCAAAAAAGTTGTGTCTTTTGCTAGCAAGTCTCTGTAGATCTAGCACGGCGACTAGGTTGGATATCGTAGGATATATATATGTCATGATCAATCAGCTCATCCAGCCTTATGCGTCCCCCCCTCTCTCTCCCTCCTTGGAAAGCATGCCAGAATGCGACGACATATTAGTAACCTAAGGAGGCTCTTCGTGTTGCAGGCGTTCGCCAACATAATAACACAAGACTTGGCCGCCAAAGTCATGTACTACCGAAAATTCGGTAGCCTTGCGGGTATAAACTCATCATCATCATCTGCAGGTGGCATAGGCCGACTGTCGTCATCCTCCGTCCCTGGCAAGTCTCGAAGCCGTCCTCCTTCTATCTCTCGCCTCCCTTCTCCTTCTCCTTCTTCTTCTTCTTCTCCTCTCTCGTCTTGTGCACTCCCCTGGGCTGCCTCCTGCGCCTCCTCTGATGGGTTGATGGTCTCTGCAGGTGCCGCCTTCTGGGGACTGCTGCGCCGTCGTGGTACCTCCTCGACGCTGAACATTGCACTTTTGGCTGCTCTCGACTCGGACTCGCCAGAGCTGTAGTAGTCCCCACTCGCCGACAGACCGCGCTCCCGTGCCAGCTGGGTGGCCGCCTCCCTCTTGCGTGCGACCTCTTGGTCCTCCTGCCGCCTGGCCTCCTCCTCCTCCTCGCGCTGCAGGTCGTCGATCGAGGGGGAGGAGGCGATGAGCGAGTGCAGCGAGCCCTCCATGTTGGGGCTCGGCTCGCCTGAGCTTCTCCTGCTCCGCAGCGGGGACCTGGACGTGCGCGATGACAGTGTCGTCCCCGAGACCGTCCTCGACACCCGCCGGCTGCTGCCACCGGCTGGCCGTTTGCCCTTGGTGGTGCTCGACCTGTCATCCACCCTGTCGAGGCCCACGGCGAACTCGTCGTCGATCTCGAGCGCGTCTTCGTACTCCTCGCCGTCGCTGGGGAACAGATCTCCCCTCGACCTGTACGAGTCCGAGGTGTCGCCCGAGCCGCCCGTGCCGCTTCGTTTCCTGCTCTGTGTCGTCGTGATGCTCTGTGGGCGGCCCACTACCTCCCCGTCCCCGTCCCCGTTCGAATCCAGCAATGGTTGGTTCTCGTCCGGATGACTCGACGCGCCGGGGTGGTCCTGCAGGAAGGCGGCGCTGGGCTTATACCTCAGGGTGCCCCCGATCTTCCAGGGCAGCCGGCTCAGGAAGCCCAGGGGTGTCGTGCTCGGTATGATGGTGGGGTCCTCCTCGTCGCCCTTGCGCCTCCCGCTGCCGCGTGTGCCGTAGCTCATGCCCCTCTTCCGCCTCGGCTGGTCGCCCACCTCGCCGGCGTTGCCCCTCCTCGACGCAGCGCCCGACCCACCGATCAGGCGGTCCCAGTCTTCCCCCCTGGACGTCCCACCGCCGCCGCCACCACCGCCGAGGCCGCCCAGTATACCACGCCCGCCCGAGTTGGCGAGCAGCTCGTCATCGTCGTCCCAGTCGTCGTAAAAGTCAAAGGTGTACTCGGCGCGCGTGGCATACTGGTGGTGCTCCCTGGCGCGGGCCCATCGAGCTCGCTCGTCGCGGTTGCCGAAGCAAGGGGCAATGCAGGGCTCGACGGCGTCGCCGACTGCTGACAGGCACGGGTTGATGTAGTCCTGCTGGAAGGTCCAGATGCCGGCGGCGGCATTCTCGGTGACGGCCTCGGTGGTGTGGGAGATCTGATTCCAGCGCTGGCGGAGGCGGGGGTCCTCGAGGAAGTTGGACATTGTGGTGTCGGAAGAGTAGAGTTAAGGAGATGGAGAGGGCGGATGACGCGGGCGTGCGTGCGTGTGTCGGAAGGCCCCAAGAAAGGGAGGAAGGTGCCGCAGAGGAGCACAGCAAGGCGCAGGACAGGATAGCAAGGGAGAGAGGACAACCGCAGAGTGATGTTGTAGAGGGGCTGGCAGCCCCCGTTCAGTTGTGGCGTAGTATCGGCGGATTTTTCGGAAGATGGATGGTTCGTGTAACGCAGTCGCGATATCAAAGTGGAGGGTGGGATCGTACGCCGTCTGGGCAGTGTCGTCGTCGTAGCAGCAGCAGCGGCAGCAGCAGTTATTATGATAATGAAAATGAGAGGGAAGAAGCAATTGAAGAGAAGAGGTTCGAGTCGTAGAGCTTCAGTCCGACCAAGCACCACAGATGACGTTCCGCGTTCGAGTCCACGAGCATCATTAGAGTCAAGCGTCAGGTGGTGGTTGTTGTTGTTGTCGTCGTCGTCGTCGAGGACAATGACAAGCGACAATGACGTACAGAATCGGGCACTTCTTGCTCGGCAGCACTAAAAGAAGGGCCCTAGAAAGCACACCCGCTGCTCAGAGAGTTGAATATGTCGAGGTCTCCCGACGAAGGGGCCTGGCGTGTGTGCCACCATTGAAATAAAAAAAGAATAAAAAAGAAGAAGAAAAGGGGGGGCTCTCGAGAAATCGGACTGGTAAGGACTGTCTGGAGCTCAAAGGGTTTCTGGGATTCCAGTCAGTCGGACGGGTGCAAAGAAAGTACTATGCTGCCAACTGTGCAACCGGCCCTGGACAAGTAGTGGTTGAGCCTCGGGCTGATCAGTGTACCCTTTTTGGGGGGCTGTTTCCAGGGACCGGCACCTTAGCTTGGGCTTCAAGAACTCCAGATTTGGGGGGGTTGGGGGGGGGGGGGGGGGGGGTGCGCGGGCCTGGCGGGTTAACGCTGTCTGTTTTCGGCAAAGAGCCGCGCGCAATGAGCCGCTGCAGCCTCACTTTCACGCCTCAGCTTAAGCAGAGCTGCTTGCGAAGATTCCCCCCCCCCCCCACCAGCCTCATCATTCGCATGTCCTCTTCGCTGTTCTTCTTCCTCCTCCTCCTCCTCCTCCTCCTCTTCTTCTTGTTATCATTCTTCTGATTTTTGACATGATCATTATAATCGTCCGGCTCCTGCGCTTTGTCGAAGACACAAAGAGAAGGGGAAGGGTTAATGCATGCTCTGTAGTCTGGCAGATACATCCCTCCATGCTCAACTTAGCAGGCTTCCATACCTCTGCTGGCCTCATCTCACCTCCTGCACCCATAAATAAAACTGTAAATATAACGCTGTTTGCTTACTCATAAATTTCTGCTACGTCATTCGGGCATGTATCCTACATCGCAGCACCCAAAAAAGGTACAACGAGAGACTACCTCGTCATGACTATGCAACTCACAAGGCTGTAGTATTGCAAGCACCTCAGGGCTGCCAGCCGGAAACATGTACAGATCCTGATAAATCCTGCCTCTTGGAAGGGCATCGCTCACAAGGATGCCACACACACACACACATACATCGTGAAGCCTCCGGGACAAACACCTGCTCAGCTCGACGGACGTAGATAGGGCTAGTTCGTGGGAAGCATCGATGAGCCAGAGGTTTCTGCAAGCAGGACAGGATAACGCAAGGCATGTCAGCCAGAGAGGAAGCGATCCCCTCTCAGTGAGCGCCGTTGACTGTTGCCGCTTGGGGGGCAGGAGGAGGCCGCTCTGGGCCGTAGGGTTGCTGTTGGTGCTCGGCCGCGAGCTGGCCGCCCTGTTGAGGTCCTTCGTCCTCCGTCTCCTCGTCGTCCTCTTCGTACTCCTCCTCGTCCTCGTCGTCGTCCTCGTCATCGTCACCCTCGCTGCCCTCGTCACCTTCCTCGTACTCCTCTTCGTCCTCCTCGTACTCGCTCTCCTCGCCGCCCACCTCGCCCTCGGTGTAACAGCCCTCCACCGTGCCCTGCATCCCTTGTGGGATGCCCCGCCCCTGCTGTTGCATCTGCGTGATGATGCTCTTCAGCTTCTCGTTGTTCTTGCGCTGGTCGTCGATGTCCTTGAGGTGCTTGTTGCGCTCGTCGGCCATCTTGAAGATGTTGGAGTTCATCTTCTCGTGTTTCCGCTTCAGGTTCTCGTTTTCCTTCTCGAGCCGTTTCGTCTTCTTGGACATGTCCTCCATCTCCTTGCGGAATGTGAGGAACAGGTCGTTGCTGTTGTTCAGCGTGTCCTCTACCTGCTTGAATTTATCCACATAGACATTCAGCTGGGTTCGGAGTTCGGTCTCGGTTTTAGAGAACGTCTGCACCTGCGCATTGAGCTGCCGGGCCCGCGCCGCCTCCGCCTCGGCATTCTTCTTCTCCTTGTCATACTTGGCGAGGTTGAACTGCAGTTCGAGCTCTTTGGACCGCATGAGGGCGGTGAAGTGCAGCTCGCGCAGCTCGTACTGCTCGATAAATGACTTAAACCGCGCCTTGAACCTGCTGATTGTTAGACCCGGGCTCCCAGAACGGCTCAGGCGATGGGACGAGGACGGTGCAACATACAGCTCGTCGAGGTCCATGTCCACAACTTGCTTCCTCGGGTTCTCCTTCTCCTCCTGGTAGTCCTCCAAGGTTTGCAGCAGCTGTGCGTACTTGTCGTCCCAGGAGGTCTCGTTGCGCCGTTGCGTGTCAGTCAGAGTCTTGTTCTCGTTCTATATATGCAACCCCCCCCAGAGAGGCCTGCGTCAGCAAAAGTCACAATGGCGGCGGGATCGAGCCCCTCGGGGTGTACTGTGGTGTATAAAGACCTTAAGTTTGTTGTTCTCTTTCTGCAGCTCCCGGCACAGCTTCTCGAGCTTCTCCTTCAGGCCGTTTTGCTTGGTGAGCTCAGAGCGGACAGAGTCCTTCTCCTTCTGCAGCTGGTCGGCCCTCTTTTTATTTTTTATGTTCTCCCTCTCATGGCGTTTCATCTCGGCGAGCAGGTCGGAGCACCGCTTGGTGAGGTGGTCGATCTTCTGTATCTCGCTCATTTTGGACGTTTGCGAATGCAGCTCGCGATTTGCCTTCTTCACCTCGCGCTCTGTTTTTGGAAAACCCAACAGAAATGTCAGCAAGCACACACTTGGCAAAGATGGGATCATGACTCCGTCCTCAGACCACCTTCATCTATCCCCCCCGCACCTGCCCCACGTCACGAGACAAGCTGGTCTGCATCGCAAACGGCGCCCATTGTCCCAACAGCATGCATGAAAACAACATGTAGGGCAGCCACTCAACAAACGTCACCGCGATATCTTCCTTGCCCTCGAGACCTAAGGGGAGCTGGAGGGACAGCAAGCATGGACACGCACCGATCTCAGCCTCCTGGTCCTTCTCGCCGGCGGCATCATGCTCAAGCTGCGATATACGCTGGGCGAGCAGTTTGGACGTCTCGTTCGAGTCGATCGGCTTCTTTGCTTTCGCTCCACCGGCCGCCTTCTTGCCGTTGGCGGTACCCGGCGCCACGGCAGGGGGCGCAGGAGGCGGCCGAGGCTCCTGTCCTCCAAGGGAGGGGGCCACATGGTGGTGGTGGTGGTGATGATGATGGCCGTTTGGGACATGGACGTGCGCAGGCGAGACGTGATTGCCGGTGATGGGGTTGCTGGTCGGACCGTGTGTCGTTCTGGTCGCCGGGGGCGCGGCAGAGGTGGACATCTTTCTCGGCGTGGGCAGGCCAAAGGTGGATGGTGTTTCCGTAGCGAGAAGTTAGGTGGGAGGGACGTCAGTAGAAAGAGAGAGAGAGAGAGAGAAGCAGAGCGGATATGGAGCTAAGCTGAATGGACCTGTCCTGATCGCTGATCAGGTGGTCATTGGCACGGCGGGGGCGGGCCCGTGAGGTGGTTGGGATGGGACGTCTGTCTGTTGCTGGCGTTGGTGTTTTGCTGTGGTGCCCTGTCGGTTAAGATCGCTGGTTGGTTTGGCGTCGTTTGGAAAGACTTTTTGCGGGAGGTGAAATGAGGTTCTAGCGGGTGACTAATGGCTGGGGCAGTTGAGGTTTAGTAGGGCCACTCCGCTGAGGGCAGTGTTGGTTACTTTGTTCCACAGGGCGAGTCAAACCAACTACCCAAGAGGCCTCGTCTTTGCAGGGGTCAGTTGGTAACTCGCAAGTCACAAGGCGGGACCCAGACGGGCTGACGGGCTCCCTTGATATTGAAATAGGAAAACGCAACACTGCTGCCACGCTGCATTACGATTGGATGGAAATCTATTGGCTGGGAAAGCATACAGATGGCTCTGACCGAGTTCTCAGGCACAAGACGAAAGTCCTCGTATTCCGCTCTGCCCGCTCGGTATGGTCAAATGACGCTCATAGGTGATTTGCCTACGGTGGCCAGCCACAAGAGTGATGATGGGTTGCCTTGTGAGGGACACTTCCGTGCTCTCACAGGGGACCCCACCTCGCTTCCCTGGGCCTGGGTCTCAGTTAGCCCACCCCGCCAGATCAGGGCGTACCCCCTAACAGGCTCTGGGGGGCAAAGGCCTGTAAGCTGGGCCGCAACCCGCCGAGGCAAAGACGTCACTCGGCGGCAGCTGGAACAAAATTTCAGACATCCCATCAGGCCTCGTGCACCTTAGCCTCACCTCGACCTTTTATTTCAAGGTACAAAGTACTTGCGCACACACTGCCACGCTTCGGCCTCACCACCCGTCCGGCCCGTCTTGAGCAGCAGAAACAGGTCTGACTATCTGCTCAAGAGGTTCGACCTCACCGGGTAGTGTGCTATTTCTGCCGCTGGGCCACACACGGCCAGGTGCAACAAGGGACGTGACTTCCACAAGCGAGTCACACTCACGCTCATTTCATCGACAATGCTGCGCAGCGCTGTCCAGGGTGCCAAGAAGGCCGTGACGGAACTGTCACAGTTCCCCAAGGCGGGCGAGAAGCTTCATGGCTTCACGCTGCTCCGGACCAAGCACGTACCGGAGCTCGAGTTGACGGCCCTCCATCTTCAGCATGACAAGACCGGTGCCGAACATCTTCACATCGCCAGGGACGACAGCAACAATGTCTTCTCTATCGGTTTCAAGACCAATCCTCCAGATGATACTGGTATACCACACATCCTCGAACACACCACCCTGTGTGGGAGTGAGAAGTGAGCTGATCCCTCTTATGATCATGTGTGGATGGTTGGTTGTGGAGGGAGAGGGCGCCCCCAGGCTGACAGACTTCAGGTATCCGATCCGAGATCCGTTCTTCAAGATGCTCCCACGTACCCTCTCAAATTTTATGAACGCCTTCACTGCATCAGATCATACCTTCTACCCCTTTGCCACCACAAACGCCCAGGATTTTAAGAACCTCATGTCCGTCTACCTCGATGCGACGCTGCACCCGCTCTTGAAGGAGACCGACTTTACGCAGGAAGGTTGGAGGATAGGGCCCGAGAACCCGCAGGCCATCGCCAGCGGCCAGGATGCCAAGCCCGAGGACCGCAAGCTCGTCTTCAAGGGCGTCGTGTACAACGAGATGAAGGGGCAGATGTCTGATGCTGGGTATCTGTACTACATCAGATTTCAGGACCACATCTTCCCGGACATCAACAACTCTGGCGGCGACCCTCAGAAGATTACCGACCTGACGTACCAGCAGCTGAAGCAGTTTCACGATGAGCACTACCACCCCAGCAATGCGAAGCTGTTCACGTATGGGGATATGCCCTTGGCCGACCATCTGCAGGAGATCGATGCCCAGCTCCAGGCATTTGAGCGGATCAGTGGAGATATGAAGATTCACCAACCCGTCGATCTCAGTGGAGAGCCCAAGGAGGTCACACTGGAGGGGCCTGTCGATCCCTTGGTTGATTCCAACAGGCAGTACAAGACCTCGGTCTCATGGGTTCTTGGAGACACAACAAACATCGTCGAGTCTTTCTCCCTCTCCTTGATTTCCACCCTGCTAATGGACGGATACGGCTCGCCCCTCTACAAGGGTCTCATTGAGTCCGGACTCGGCATCGACTGGAGCCCAAACACCGGCTACGACAGCGGCAATGCTCGCGGCATCTTTTCGGTGGGCTTGACTGGAGTTCAGGAGAGTGACGTACCAAAGGTCAAGACCGAGCTGCAGAAGATACTGCGTGAGGTGCGACAGAAGGGTTTTGAGAGGTCCAAGATCGATGGCTACCTGCACCAGCTCGAGCTTGGCCTCAAGCACAAAACCGCCAACTTTGGAATGTCGATGTTGCATCGGCTCAAGCCGAAGTGGTTCACCGGCATCGACCCCTTTGACTCTCTCGCGTGGACCGAGACCCTCAATGCATTTGAGGCAGAGCTTGCCAAGGGAGGCTACCTCGAAAGTCTCATGGACAAGTATCTCCTAAACGACAACACCCTGACCTTTACCATGTCGCCGTCACCGACGTTCGGGCAGGAGCTGGTGCAAGAAGAGGCCGAGCGCCTAGCTAACAAGATCGAGGCTGTCAAGAAGCAAGCCGGCAGCGAGGAAGCCGCCCAGAAGGTTCTGGAGAAGAGGGAACTTGAATTGCTTGAGGAGCAAGGCAAGACAAACACGGAGGATCTCAGCTGCCTGCCTAGTGTTCACGTGAAGGACATTCCGCGGCAAAAGACACCGCCAGTCTTGAGAGACGAGGTGATCAGCAAGGTGAACACACAGTGGTACGAGGCACCGACAAATGGCCTCACCTATTTCCGCCTCCTGAATGTACTGGACAACCTTCCCGACGAGCTGCGATCGCTCGTGCCGCTCTTTACCGGATCCATCATGCGCCTGGGCACCAAGGACATGACGATGGAGCAGCTCGAAGATCTGATCAAGCTGAAGACAGGTGGCGTCTCCGTCGGCTATCATTCGGCGTCCTCTGTCACCGACTTCACACAGGCATCGGAAGGCTTTGCGTTCACCGGCATGGCTCTTGACCGGAACGTTCCCCACATATTTGAGCTGCTCCGCAAGCTGGTCGTGGAGACCAACTTTGACAGCCCTGAGGCTGTCCAGCAGATCAGGCAGCTGATACAGGCCTCTGCGGATGGCGTGGTCAACGACATCGCGTCGTCTGGCCACTCATACGCCAGGCGAGCCGCCGAGGCTGGTCTGACCAACCACGGCTACCTCAATGAACAGATCGGCGGGCTGTCGCAGGTGAGGTTGATGACCTCCCTTGCGAGTCGGCCCGAGTCCGACCGGCTCGAAGACATCATTGCCAAGCTCAAGCAGATCCAGCAACTGGCAATGGGGGGTGGCAATATCCGGGCGGCCATCACCTGCGGCAGCGAGGCTGTGCAAGCAAACACAGCCGCCCTGACCAATTTCCTGGGGGCCTTCTCCTCTGACGCTCTCAAGTTCCCGTCGCAACCTGCCCGCAAGTTCGAGCGCAGCATCAAGACATTCTATCCCCTGCCTTATCAGGTCTATTACGGCGCTCTTTCTGTCCCGACCGTCTCGTACAACTCACCAGACGGCGCACCTCTCCAGATCCTGTCCCAGCTGCTCACACACAAGCACCTGCATCACGAGATCCGTGAAAAGGGCGGTGCGTACGGCGGCGGCGCTTACCACCGAGCAACCGACGGTCTGTTTGGGTTCTACTCGTACCGTGATCCAAACCCCACCAACTCGCTGAACATCATGCGGCGTGCTGGGCAGTGGGCCGTGGATAAGCAGTGGAGCGACCGTGACCTGGAGGATGCCAAGATCAGCGTGTTCCAAGGCGTGGACGCGCCCGTCAGCGTGAATGAGGAGGGGATGGGGCGATTTGTGTATGGTATCGACGAGGCCATGAGGCAGAAACGACGCGAGCAGCTGCTTGATGTCACCAAAGAGCAGGTGAGGGAGGTCGCCCAGAAGTACGTCGTCGAGGCGCTGGACAGAAAGGCCGAGAGGGCTGTGTTCCTGGGCGAGAAGGCCTCGTGGGTAGATGGGGAGTGGAAGGTGGAGGACATGAACGTCAACGGCGCTCAAGTGGATGCTTAATCTGTATGTATGCACGACGGTCCCCGCTGACGTGCACTGTGTACGATGTTTACACAATCTTGTACAACATATAAAGAAAAAGATATAGAAATGATACCCATCTCCCACTGCCCACCCCAGTCCCCGGCGTTCTACCTTGCAGAGGGCTTGGGGTGAAATAGAGAAAGAAAGAAAGAGAGGGAGAGAAAAAAAGGGAACTCCAGCGTCCAGATACGATACGTCTCCCTGCCCAGTCCCCTCCTACAGGGACCACCATGGCTTGGAGACCACAACAAGGCGCGAGATCAAAAGATGGTTCCTGTACAGAACGAACCGCGGTCCGCCTGTCAAGGGTGGATGCTGCTGGTTTGTCTGGCTGTTGATGCTCGTTCTTCAGACCCGTCTTCCTCAAGGATTCTGGATGTGCGGACTATGCAATAGAGTACATACTTGACTCATCTGGGTTTTTGAGTTTTGCTTTTCCTGCTGCTTATTCTTAAATGAACACACCCTCACAGTTGACATTTTTTTGGTTTGATTTTTTTTTTTTTTTTTTCCCCTCGTCTCATCACCTAAGCGCCCTCAGGGTACTGTAGCATTTACTATTTAGGCAGAAAACCGTCGCTGCGAGATCCCGCTGCAGAACACGACAATTGGCCACGCGACGATCATGCAACAACTTTGTCAAACCCGGGTTGTTCATGTTCCCTGCACAGTAGTGATAAAAAAAAAACCTTGAGCGATTCAGGTCTGCCAACGAGGGGTAAGAGAAGTTTTTCATGTCTTTTGACCAACCTTTTTTTTTTTCTTTTGTTATCATACTGAGCCCCACTACAAAGGCACTACGTCACGATTCATAATGAGTGCGTCCCTGCTGGTCGGTTGGGAGGTGTTCTGGCTGGGATCGTGCATCTGCGTCACAGCGGGTCTGGTCTTTTTCAGCTCTGTCAGCGAAGCAAGTGTCCAGGTCAATATTATGCCAGCCATTGCAGAGATATGAAGCCCTGTTGGTTGATGGATGTCTAGGTGCAAGGTATTGTTTTTTTTTTTTTTTTTTTTTTTTTTTTTTGAGCCGGTCACGGCGGGTAATCGTAAAGGGGATAAGGGGCCCAACCCCAGCTGGAATCAAAATATTTTTCAAAAGAGCCCCGGTCAAGCCTGCACGGCTGGATCTGGCATGTGGTATTATGTGTAAGACATGCATACGGCACATGAAGCCGCAATGCCGATCCAGGTCCCGGTCTGAGTCTATTGGCAAAGAAAAAATTAGGGAGGGGTTGAAGAATGGGGGGGGGGGATCAAGTTTCAAAAAAAGAAGAGAAGGAAAGGAAAAGAGAAGAGAGAAAAGAGAGAATCAGTCGGTGTATGATGGTTGCATTGTCACTTCTCATGTACATCACGTTTCACATGTTTGGCTGAGGGATTTTTCCCCAACATTGGGCAGCGTTGGGAGGGTCGATTTGTTGTAGAAAGTAATAAAAAGACCATGTTGTGTAGTAGGTGCACTAGAGAGGCCCGGTCAGGAGTTGGATTGTGTGGTCTTGTGTGGTGTGGGCCTTTAAAGGAGGAAGAGGTGCATGTGGTCGGTTTCTTTGCTTGCTTGGTGGTGGTGGTGGTGGATAATACTGATGCATGTTGTTGGGACGAGACGACAGTACAGTATTCTGAGAAGCAAAGGACCGAGAGAGGGGTGCTTCAAGAGCCGTGATACAGTAGAGAGTAGGAGGGATTTCAATGAGTTACTCCTTTTTCCAATCTCAAGATGAGGCGACACTGGGTTGTGTATGAATCTCGATCCGAGAGAGAGAGAGAGAGAAAAAGAGACTCAGTGGTGGTGACAAAGTCTCGCCCTCACCGATCAGGAGCTGCCCCCCGGACTGACGAACCGCCTTGAGCCCGCCAGTGCTAGGCCCCACGCCAAACAAGCTCTACCAATGAGTGCAGGCCTGGAGGCCTTAGTCTAGGAACCCGCCAGCCAATATCAAGGAAAAAGAGGTAAGGGCCTAGAGAGAGAAGAGGGGGGTGAAAAAAAGGAGAGAGGTTCTGTTCTGGGCTATCTGCAGGACCCACCAGCTGGAAATTCGCTCCCCCGCCAAAATCAAACATCCACCCCCGACATCATCGATCTATTTTCTTCTCTCCCTCTCCCGTCCCTCACCCTTCTCTCGACACAAGCTCCCCCAGCCTCCTCTCTCCCATCTCTCTTTTCTCTTCGCGACGATCCTGACAACAACACATACGGTATACAACTATAGCATCACATCACGCCGGTGACTCATCACCAGGTACGTTTGAGTTGTGGCGCTTGGCTGTGGCTGTGGCGCGACCAGCAGACCCTGTTTCGAGGTTTTGCCATTTTTTTTTTTCCCTTCTCGAGATCGACGTCGACGGCCGTGCCCTCCCAAATTTTCCATCCCTCCCAGCCCTATTTCTGCCACGCCACGTCCACCTGAACTCTTCCATCCTCACCACACTTTCACATCACACAACTGTTTCCAGCACTCGCTTCCCTTCCTGCCATCAGCCTCACGACCTCCCGCCCGCAGCCTGGCCCTGCCCGCGAGCAAGCATAGCTAACAAGCTGTCCTGAGCAGCAGACCCCACTGTAAACAACACCCCCCGAACTGGGACTCGCCTTTGGTCTCCATCAAAGGCACACCGCTACGACGGCTTCCTCGGCCGTTGACTTTGTCTCAGATCAAGATTTCAGCCAGCGAAAGAACCCTCACATCATCAACGTGGTCCCTCCTCCCACCTCTGCTGAACGTCCCTAAGCACCTCGACTTCTTTGCGCCGCTGAACCCTCCCCTCAACCAAAAGGTCCCCGAGTTCAACCCCCCCTTCCAGCTGCCGCATAAGGGGACTTCTGAGCCTCTTCCTCTCAACGAGGGAGAGTCGCGGAGGCCTCGCCAGTCCATTGAGGGATCAGTTTGCTACCGATTCCGACCCCCCTAACACCACCCTCGCCGTGTCGAGACTTTTCTTTCACCAATAGATCAAGCTTTCTCTCTCGAGAAACTCGATCACCACAGGTTCGACCAGCGGACAAAAGTACCTCCTCCATCCCCTCTCGATCCCAAAAGCTACCTCCTCCTCTCCCAGGACAGCTTTGGGATATGGTTATGGCAGTTACCCTCGTCGATACAATCACACCTGTCGATTACATCAACAGTCGGATTTTTACGTCTGCCATCAAGTCTGTCAAGGGCAATCATGGCGGCACAGCATTCGATCATGACATCAACAGCCACCAAGACCACCACCAGCATCACCACCACAACCGTGGCGGTCATGTCTCTCCCAGGCATCTGATCGGCGAGGCCCTGCGCCAGCGCGTGGAGAACATTGATCACGAGGACTGCGAGCCCGGCGACGAGGACACCTTCTTCGTGGCGGACCTCGGCGAGGTCTACCGGCAGCACATGCGGTGGAAGCTCAACCTGCCCCGCGTCAAGCCCTTCTATGCTGTCAAGTGCAACCCGGACCCCCAGCTGCTGCGCCTCCTGGCCGGCCTGGGCACCGGCTTCGACTGCGCCTCCAAGACGGAGATCGAGCAGGTGCTCAAGATGGGCGTCAGCCCCGAGCGCATCATCTACGCCCAGCCCTGCAAGACCAACTCGTACGTCCGCTACGTGGCCAACCAGGGCGTCCGCCAGATGACGTTTGACAATGCCGACGAGCTCCGCAAGATCGCCAAGCTCTACCCCGAGGCCGAGCTGTTCCTGCGCATCCACACGGACGACTCGTCCAGCCTCTGCCGCCTGAGCCTCAAGTTTGGCGCCTCCATGGACATGACCGAGGGCCTGCTGCAGACGGCGCACGAGCTGGGCCTGAAGGTGGTCGGGGTCAGCTTCCACGTGGGGTCCGGCGCCTCCGACCCCGGCGCCTTTCTCAAGGCCGTCCAGGACGCACACGCTGTCTTCGAGCAGGGCGCCCGGTACGGCTTCGAGATGAAGACCCTGGACGTCGGGGGTGGCTTCTGCAGCGACGAGAGCTTCGAGGAGATGGCGGGAGCCCTCGGGGCGGCGCTGGACGAGTACTTCCCGGCGCACTCGGGCATCAACCTGATCGCCGAGCCCGGCCGCTTCTACGCCTCGACCGCCTTCACTCTTGCCTGCAACATCATCGCCCGGCGCACGGTCGAGAACCAGCCCGGCGGCGACAACAACAGCTACATGGTCTACGTCAACGACGGCGTCTACGGCAACTTCAGCAGCATCATGTTCGACCACCAGCACCCGGTGGCCAACATCCTGCGCGCCGGTGGCCAGACGTACTACAACACCAAGGCCGCCAAGCCCGTTACCTCGGACGGCACCGAGTACAGCATCTGGGGCCCGACGTGCGACGGGATCGACCGCATCAGCGAGAGCACCCGCTTCGACAAGATACTGGACGTCGGCGACTGGCTGTACTTTGAGGACATGGGCGCCTACACCAAGTGCTCTGCCACCCGGTTCAACGGCTTCTCCGACAGCCACGACGTCATCTATGTGTGCAGCGAGCCGGGTGCCCTGGCTGTCATGGACGGCGGCATCTAGAGGAGATGATGTGGTTGGAGTGTGCACATGGCCTGCTGGAGGAGAGGTTGTTATAGGAGGATGTTGTTTTGGATAAAAGTTGCAGTTTTCTTTTCTTTTTCTTTTTTTTCTGTCTCACAAGATATGCTATATATATATATTCTCCAGAAAAGAAAAAACAGGTTGGGTTGGTGCATTGATATATATATATATATATATAGAAAGGGACAGGATGTCAGAAGGTGTAGACAAGTCAGGGGGTCGACATGGTTCTATTCTCAATATACAAGTCACATTTTGCATAACCTCGGACCAGTCTTGAGTGATCATCGTGTTGGGTTACCCTTCTCAGAGCACTCTTGGGTCGTCAGAGTGCACGAGATGGCGAGGTAGTTACCGTAAGAGGATGTTGGCTCACAAAGATCCACAGAGCGGCATCAGTAGCAGCAGCGGCGGCGGCGGCAGCATGGAGATGCCTCGGCTGGAGCATCCCGGACCACCCCCCGCATTCTCAAAGTCCGGGGTTGAATTGGATATTGAACCAACTCCGACGACAAGTCTGTCTACATTATGATTGTATTGGATTTTTTTTTCTTCTTCTTTTCTTCCTTTCTTTCTCAAATATTGATTGCATCAGCTATTGTACATTGTCACAACAAGCGTCTGTAAGACCTCTATATTGTGGTAAATGGTGTTGACCTTTTGCTCCACCAAATCTCGACAAACAATTGGCAGCCTATTTTGTCTCTTGACAATTTTATATATTCTGTGACTACCAAAGTCAATAAGAAAGCTGAGAAGCCACACACAACACACACAATGTCCCCCCCAGACCAAGGCCCCATCACCACCCCCCTCACCACCCTCCTGGGCATCGCCCACCCGGTCCTCCTAGCCGGCATGGCGCGCACCTCGGGCGGCCGCCTGGCGGCAGCCGTGTCCAACGCGGGCGGGCTGGGCGTCATCGGCGGCTTCATGTACACGCCCGAGCAGCTCCGCGAGATCATCGCCGAGATGAAGGCGTGCTGGGCGCGCCCGGACCTCCCGTTCGGCGTGGACCTCGCGCTGCCCCAGGTCGGCGGGTCCGCGCGCGCCACCAACCACGACTACACGGGCGGCCGCCTGGACGAGCTGGTCGACATCACCATCGAGAGCGGCGCGCGGCTCTTTGTCAGCGCCGTCGGGGTGCCGCCGCGGCGGGTGGTCGAGCGGCTGCACGGGGCGGGCATCCTGGTCATGAACATGGTCGGGCACCCGCGGCACGCGGTCAAGGCGCTCGAGGCGGGCGTGGACATGGTGTGCGCGCAGGGCGGGGGAGGGGGGCGGGCACACGGGCGCGGTGGCGAGCAGCGTGCTGGTGCCGGCCGTGGTGGACGTGGCGCGGCGGTACAGGCCCGCGATGCTGGGCGGGGGCCAGGCGGCGCTGGTGGTGGCGGCGGGGGGCATCGCGGACGGGCGCGGGCTGGCGGCGGCGCTGATGCAGGGGGCGGCCGGGGCGTGGGTGGGCACGCGGTTCGTGGCGAGCGTCGAGGCCGGGTGCAGCGAGGAGCACAAGCGCGAGGTGGTCAGCTGCGGCTTCGAGGACACGGACCGCACGCTGGTGCTCTCGGGCCGGCCGCTGCGCATCAAGGTCAACGGGTACATACGGCGCTGGCACGAGAGGCCCGACAGGATCAGGGAGCTGTGCGACCGCGGCGTGGTCCCCATCGAGCACGACATCGAGGAGGGGAACGATGTAGACCTGCCGCACCTGATGGGCCAGGTCGCCGGGAGCATACAGAAGGTGCAGCCGGCTGGCGAGATTGTGGCCGAGATGGTGAGGGAGGCCGAGGAGATGCTGAGGCTGGGTGGGCAGTACCTGGGGGAGGGAGGCAAGACGACGACGAGTAGGCTGTGATGTGGGATGCGACGAAAACACACAAGGAGTAAGTAATTGGTGGCATTGGTCTAGCTCTTTGTTTATTTCTTTCTAAATCTACCCTGGAGCCAGCATCTATACATCTTGAGCCGGCGGGCACGGTTGACAAGCATGCGACGATCGACGCCGAGCTCCTCTATATCGAAAAGAGGCCTGTTCTGAGCAGCTATTACTTCGTCTTTTCTATCGTCTTTCTCCTGCTCAGCGCCTTGGTTTTCTTTCTCGCCGGTCCAGATGGACGCCAGCTCGTCCTTTTCAAAGAAATAGACTCGTGTGCCGTCGCCACGGATGTAGAAGTTGTCCTCGAGATAGCGACCTTTCCTGAACCGGACCTGCGCGAGGTCCCCCCTCCCGTAGTCGCGGAAGCAGACCTCGCCGCCGGGCTTGAGTACTCGGTGCACATTCTCGACGGCCTTGTTCCACTGCCGCGGGGACAGCGCAGAGAAGATGAAGATGAGAAGCGCCACGTCCACAGATCCCTCCTCGAGGCCCGGCGGGAGCTCGTCGGACGAGACGTCCCACACGTCGGCCTGCATGTGCTCCGTGTCATAGCCCTCGTGCGAGCGCATGACCTCGACGGCCTTCTTGGAGAAGTCGCAGGCGTGGATCTTGAGTCTTGGGTTCTTGTTCTGCGCCAGGATGGGGAACGCCGTGTTGCCGGCACCAGCGCCTATCTCTAGGAGGGTGACGGGGCCGGCATCCTCGGTGATTACCTTGCTGAGGACGGGGAACTCCTGCTGAAGCCACTTGCGGTTCTTGAAGAAATTGGCCGTGTTGTTCTTGTAAAACAGATTCCACCACTTGGCAGGGTCCGAGTTGAATCGATCTGTATTCATCGGCAGGTCAGCACAAGGTTTCCAGAGCTGGTGTGTCTGCGTGTGTGAACATGAATTGCAGGGACAGGTGTCAGATCAGATGGGAGCGAAAGACTAAAAAAATACAAAGTAGTCATCATGAGATCAGATGAACTATGCTATGTTATGTAAATCATCACAAAAAAAGGGCCACCATGTATGCGCGCGGTAGGAACCAACGCGCGCGCGCGTGTGTGTATGTGTGTGTGTACGTACGCTTGTCAAAGTCGGACACGGGAGACTGGCGCTGCATCTCGTACTGCTGCTCGGCGTACTCCTTGTAGGCATCGTCAGTCTCCACGTGGTCCCAGGCGTTGAACTCGAACGGGTCATCGCCGTCCTCGAGGTAGCGCGAGCCAAACTGGAAGGGATCGGTCCTCTTCTGGTTGTACTGGGGATCGTGAGACCGGTGAGGAGGCACAGCATCGCTGCTGATGGGGGCGACGTCGGTGGCGTCGCCGCCGGTGGAGGTGGTGTCTGTGATTTCCAGTGACGAGACAGCTGCGGCCAGCTTCTCCTCCTCGGCACGAGCCCTAACCTGAGGCTCTGCTCGAGAAGGATCAGCCTGCGCTGCTGGGGCCACAGGGGCGTCCATGGGGGGAGGAGGAGGAGGGGCAGCCTCTGCTGCGACCACCTCGATCGATGCTGCCGTCATCTTCTCGCTGTTGTCGAGAGTATGCTCAGATCAGTCCATGGATTCGATGGTCCCTTGGTAGTTACGAGGCAGACACCTGGCGCTGACAGTGACACAGCATTGCTGCGAGAGAAGTGCTGGCAGCGCGTGGGAAAAAGAATCAAGAGGGGAAGAAAAAAAGGTGGAAAATTTCAGCGGGCTGGCTTTTTGTAGCAGGGCCCAGCAGGCGCGGCGGGTTGCTGATTAGATAGTGGCTTTTCTTCCCTACAAGGATCCCTGACCCGCGCGGCGTGTGTGTGTGTGTGTGTGTGTGTGTGGGCTGGCCTGGCTGGAAACTTAGTGACGGGCCCAAGAACCGGGTCCAGCCGTAGCCGAGATCGGAACCGAAATAAACGACGTCAAAGTCTCGAGATTATTTTCCACATCCTCGACCTGTTTGTTCTGCTTCCCCCAGTATATTCACCCCAAACCGCCGCCATGACCATTCCATAACAAACCAACACCCCCAACCCCCCCCCCCTTCGATCTCTCACAAGATGGCCACAAGAGATCCACTACGGCCAATAACCAGCCTCATACGCCGCACCCCCTTACACGCCACCCGCCCAACCCCCCGCCGGACCTTCCTCAACGCCCTCCTCCAGTCCGACCGGCCCCTCGCCATCAACGTCACCCGCACGCTCCCCTACCCCCGGGAGAAACTCTACGACCTCATCGCCGACGTCGACTCGTACTCCCAGTTCCTGCCCTACTGCCAGCACAGCCGCGTCACAGCATGGTCGCCGCCGCCTGGCCCCGATCCCGACGGAGCACCAGCAGACCCGCGGCACGGGCGGCGGCAGCAGCAGCAGCAGCAGCAGCAGCGCTGGCCGGTAGAGGGCGAGCTCACGATTGGCTTCGGCCCCGTGACTCAGTCCTACACGAGCAGGATCGTGTGCGTGCCGGGCAGGAGCGTGGAGGCCCTCAGCGGCAGGGACGAGCCGGCCGTGGCGCGCAGGGACGGCGAGGGGAACCCGTTCAGGAGGCTGGTGACCAGGTGGACTGTCGAGGACGCGCCGGTGCCGAGGAGGGCGACGGCAGCAGCAGCTGGTGATGGCGACAAGAAGCGGTGGACAAAGGTGGACCTGGACCTGAGCATGCGCCTCGAGGACCCGCTGGTGCAGGTGATGCTGTCCAAGGTGGTGGACGAGTCGGCGGCCAAGATGATTGATGCGTTTGAGCAGAGGGCGAGGCAGCTGTTTGGCCCGCCGCGGTGAGGGGGCAGCAGAGTGTGTATATAAACTGGCATTTGGAGGTATATACTTAAGCGATACTTGGTCCTCTGGGCTTTCACAGGACCACTCTCATATAAAACTCAACTTCAACATATATATATACATGAACACACAGACAGCTCCCCATTAGAAACAACCAACCCGTCTTCCCATTTGACCACCCTTTTGCCACCATCTTTATCACATCACAATCCATTGCGCCCTGAAAGCGTAACGAGTTTTCCTTCCACAGACGTGTTTATTGGTAAGGAAGAAGAAAGAAAAACAAAAACAAAAAGGCCATGACAAAGAGCGCAGCAAGAATAGCCAACCAGCTGTGATTTGTCTTTCTTTATAGATTTTTTCCTTTCAACACATTTATATCATCTCTCATCTTTGGCGTGGAAAACAAAAGAAGAAAAAAAAAAAAAAAAAGCAAAATCATCTCATCTCGTCTCATCATCCTCATCTCTTCCATGGTTGCATATAATCCTCCCTTCCTTTCTCTTCTCGAGAGCTTGGTGGTGCTCAGGGAGCAAACCCCAAAAATAAAAAAGAACGCAACATGCAATAAAGCGGAAAAGGTATCGTTGTAGAGAAAAGGAAGGAAGAACAAGTCAAAATCAAAACCCTCCCCTCCTTTAACCTTTCCCCCACACAAAAGAACAAAAACACAAACAAGAAAAACAAGAAAAACAAGTAACCCCTATCCTATGTTATGTGTTTTCAAAATCTACCGCTTCCTGTAGATGTCGTTAGCCAACTGTAAGATATACATACTAGTTTCATGCACAAGAAAGAGGGGCAAAAAAAGAAGGAAAACAGAAAAAGAAAAGAAGAAAAAAAAGAGGCAAGACGACTCACTTTTTCGAAGACTTCCTGGCCGGCGCACCACCTCCAAACCAGCTCATCGCCTTCTTCTTGCGGTCCCCGGACTTGCCCCTCTTGCCCTCGCGCCCGACGTCGACGATATCCACCCCATCAGGTGCACCGCCCCTGACCCCGCCGGCGCCGTAGACGGGGAACCGCACGCCCTCTGGCGGCGCAGGCGGCCTGGGCCCCGCCATGCCCGGGATGTTCATACCTGCGCCCGTGCGCGGCGGCACCTGGTGTTGTCCGTAGTGATGGCCGGCCCCGCCAGCCGCTGCGGCCTGGCGGCGCAGCATGTTCTGGATCCAGGCGTGCCGCTGCTCTGGTGACAGGTTTGGGGGTATGCGCACCGCGGCCTCGGGAAACACGTGGCCCCTGGCGCCGGCGTGTCCGCGGGCGTGGCCCCGCAGGGGTTGTTGCTCCGGGGGCCACATCTTCATGGTGATCTGCCAGCCCGGCTGGATGGTTGTGTCCCATATCTCCTTGAGGATCAGTTCCCCCTCGGGTCCCTCGAGGTCGTAGTGGCCCTCATGCACGCGTTGGCCGAGGTCGTCAATGTGTTCAAAGGCTTGCGTGATGAGACGCTCCATTGTCTAGAGGGGGGGGGAAAAAGGGGAAAAAAGGTGTCTATTGTTAGTGACAAAGATCCGTAGAGAGAGAGAGAGAGAGAGTGTGTGTGTGTGTGTGTGTGGAAAAAGAAAAAAAAAGGGAGAGCAAGTGCTTGCCAGAGTCAGGTGTATACACGTACCGGCCAGTTGGAGGCGAGGCGGAAGGGGAAGCTGTATTTCCTGCCCACGGCGTCCTTGAACTTGACGGGCTCCTTCTCGGCGCTGCTGGGGGCCTTCTCGGCGGCCGCCTTCTCCTCGGCCTCCCTGGCCTCGGCCAGGATCCTCCTCTTCATCTCCTCGTCGTCCTTCTTCTTCTGCTCCTCGGCGGCGGCGGCGGCCTCGGCGGCCAGGCGCGCCTCGTCGGCGAACCGGAGCTTGGCGGCGGCCTCGGCCTTGGCCTGCTCCTCGGCGGCCTTCTTCTCCTCGGCCATCTTGGCCTCGTACTCCTCGATGGCCTTCTGCCTGGCCTCCTTCTCGGCGAGCTCCTTGCGGGCCTTGTCCTCGGCGGCCTTGGCCTCGGCGGCGATCCTGGCCTCCTCGGCGGCCTTCTGGTCCGCCAGCAGCTTCTCCTTGGTCTGGGTCTCGATGAGCAGCCTCTGCTTCTCCAGCTCGAGCTTGCGCTCCTCCTCGGCGGCCTTGGCGGCCTCGTACTTCTCCCTGGCGTCGCGCTCGGCCTTCTCCAGGGCCAGGGCGTGCTCCCTCTGCCGCTTCTCCTCCTCGCGCCTCTCGTGCTCGATGCGCTCGCGCTCCTCGCGCGCCGCCTGGGCCTTGAGCTCGGCCTCGACCCTGCGGCGCTCCTCCTCGACCTTGCGCGCCTCCTCGAGCCGCTCCATGGCGGCGGCCTCGGCGGCTATGCGCGCCACCTCGATCTCCTTCTTGGCCGCCTCCTGGGCCTCCCGCATCGCCTCCATGCGGTCCTTGAACTGCCTCTCGGCGTCCTCGCGGATCTTCTGCTCCAGCTCGGCCCGGCGCTGCTTCTCGTCCGCCCTGGCCCGCTCCAGCTGCAGCTGCTGCAGCTGCAGCTTCATCGCCTCGAACTCGGGGTCGGGCCTCCTGTCCTCGGGCTCGGGCGTCTTGGGGGCGCCCACGGTGGTGGCAGGCGGGGCCGGCGGGCTCGTGTACATCATGGGCTGGAGGTGGTGCGGCAGGCCGTAGCCCGCATGGCTGACGGGCCCCGCGCCGCCAAAGTACCCGGGCGCCTGCTGGTACGGCAGCATCTCGTGGCCGCGCTCGTAGTACCCGCTGTGCGGGGTGAAGGGGTTGCTGCTGGCCCAGGGCACCACCTGTCCGCCGTAGGGCGAGGGGTGCCCGAAGCCGCTGACGCCGCTGTGTGGGTAGCCGGGCCGCCTGTGGGCGTCGTAGTAGGCGGCACCGGGCGGGGCAAAGTGGCTGCGCGGGTCGGAATAAAACTCGGAGGTGTTGTCGCTGGCCATGGCGCCTGCCATGTAGTCAGACCCGGGCACGGGGGCGAAGGGGAGGGGCGCGTGGGCCTGGGGTGGCGGGTGCTGGTGGACACGCGGCTGGCGGGGGCGGGGGGATGCTGTGCTGGCGCGAGGGGTGGCGCTGTCCGGCTCGAGGGCGCGGGCGGTCGCCAGGCTGGGCGGGGTAGTAGGACTCTGCGGTGGCCGAGGCCGAGTCGTCAGGGTCAATCTCGCGACGCGTCCAGTCCTCGTCTTCGGTGCCTGTGTCGTCGTCGTCGGCCAGCGAGTCTGAGTGGTCCTGGTCGTACTCGTCTTGGGTGTCGTCCTCCTCGTCGGTGATGGATCCGGAGTGTGAGGACGGGCGGCTGCGCGGGTGGAGTCTGAGCCTTTCTCTGTAGCGCGGGTGGACGCCCAACAACAAGGCAGGGTCATCAGCTTTGTATCTTTGTCAAGAGAGAAGAAGGAGAAGGAGGAGAAGGCGTAGTAGGACGAGGGTGAGACCTAAACTAGGGCGGACAGCTAGGGGGTGGTGATGAGTAGGGGTGGGTAGTCGTGTGAAGGGGAGGGGAAACAGAGGAGAGGGGAGAAGGAACGAGGCGTCGTCGTCTTGCCAACATCACAGCATCAACAAAGGGAGAGAAAAGAAAGAATAAAAAATCAAAAAAAAAAAGAAGGAGACAGATGAAAATAATCAAAAGAATAAAATCCAAAAAAAAAAAAAACAAAAAAAAGATAAAACAAAAAAGAAAAAGGCATACTCACTCAGACATTTGGTAACAAAAAAAAAAATATTAAAGAGACAAGTACCCTTTTTGTGCCCGACAAGATGTAGGACGAGACCAGTCGGAGCCTAGGCAGTTGTTGTGGTCCTCAGAAGAGAATAACACAGAGACAAAAGAGGCGGAGGAGAAGCGTGGTGGGTGATGGGTGATGACCCAAAGTGGCGACTGGGATGGAATCCTGGACTATATCACCGTCCACCAGGAAAACCTGCCGGGGGGGGTGGGTGCGTCTGTGTGTGTGTGTGGGTAAAGTGTATGTGTGTGGCTGTCTATATTACCCTTGGGTTCAACCCACAGCAGTGCGAATTGCGCAAGACTGACGCAGCAGTGTAACGAGCAACAGGCCGAAGGGTCAGGGGAGGGGAAGGAGGAGGAGGAGGACTGCCGGTGTGTGTGCGTGTGTGCGTGTGTGCGTGTGTGTCCTTCCGGAGGTGCAGCTGCGTAGAAAAAGAACCCCTCAGGTCCGGTGACAAGATACGAAATCCACCTAGGCTGGACGGATGGAAGATGGCGAATGGGAGCAGAGACAATGTGTGTGTGTGTTCCAAGCGCGAAGGGAGGGTAGTACGAGAAGGCGGAGGAGGAGAGGAGGAGGGGGCCGGAGGGGAAGGGAGGGGGTGGGAGGAGAGTCTGGTTCCCTTTGGGGGGGGGGGGGGTTGGTGACGATGCGCTTCCAAGGCTGCAGGTGCAAGCAAGGAGAAATCTGTACAGCAGGCCAGCCTAGGGCGTGTAAGTGCCAGTGTGTGAGTCCACCAGTAAACAGTGCAGAGTGTGATGCGGTGCTTTGTGTGTGTGTGTGTGTGTGTGGTGTGCAGGTTTCGGGGCGGGCGTTTCGACTTTCTTGTTGTTTGACCAGGCTGACCTGGCAAGAAATGCGCGCCCGGTGGTTGGGCTGCAAGGACAAAAAGCGGATTGGGTACCGTTGGGTGAGAAAAAAAAAGAGTCAGCCTCGAGGATGCGGTGAAGAGGTGATCTGCCCTGGTGGTTGGCTGACGACTACAGCTGAGCATGAGCGATTAAAAGGACAAAAGGACCCGGGATCGCTGTCTGTGTGTGCCGAGACAAGGTGAGAACTGATGTGTCTAGAAGGCTCTCTCTCTCTGGTGGTGGTGGTGTTGTCGCGGGTTGGCGACTCTGGGACCAGGCGATTTTTTTTTTGGGGGGGGGGGGGGGGGCGGCCGATTGAACGGGTGAATGGTGGTGGTGGTGGTGGTGGTGGTGGTGGTGGTGCGTGGCTTTCGCGCATCTACGATGTAACTACCATAGTACCCCGTCCATGTAAACAGTAATAATACAGGCCAGGCCATGCAGGCACAGAGAGAACAGAGTGTGTGCACTGCCTGGCTATCCGGTGGCTTGGTTGGCGGGCCAGGCGGAGAACACACTTGGTTACGGTATGGGTCAGCAGCCCCAGCTACTGCAGTGCTTGTGCAGACAATCTAATGCCCTGTAGCCAAGCACCCTCAGACGTCCAATCTCGGCCTACAGACCGGCAGTAGGATGAATAGTGACATGCACGATGACGGCCACAGAGATCAGGTGTTGAGAGGTGGAGGAGGCCCGGGGGGGGGAGGAGAAGAGCCCGCCACCACCAGCACCGCAGATCTTGGTATTCGTCCTCCCTGGAAGGATAGGCCCAAGCTTCATTCCTCGTACCCCTCCTTCTCGGTTGGGCCCGTCACAGAGCAGATGGGAGATCTCCTAAAGAGGGCCGCTTGCATCTGCCCCTCCTCCGCTGGCACCGACCAGCCAGATCATTGGTGGCCGGTGTGTCGTGTCACTCACTGGTGACCATGGACGTTCCCAAACAACAACATCTACTCCTGAGGGGTATTCAGACACACAGAGCGGGTTGTCTCTGACAAATTCCCAAGACCTCGTCCGGGTCGGCAGACGGATCGCCTGACCATTGATGCCGAAAGATCAAGACTAGCAGCACGTCTGGCTCGTGTAAGCCGGAACCTCTTCGATCCACCAGGCCTGGCCGGCCACCACCACCTCTAATCATCGCACAAGGCTCTGGCTGTCGAGGGCCAAGGTTCACCGCAACAAGGATCAGAGAGAGGCCCGCGAACAACGCCCCATCAGGGGAATACCCGTCGTCCTAGTCGTCTCGACCCGAGACTAATGAGGAGAGAGTCGATACAGGGATGTTCCGAGATGGAGGCGGGCGGCCGTCTCGCAAAGCCCAAGACGTGACTGCACTGACTGGATGGGGAGGGCATTCTTTGTGTTTCGAGAGGTCTCTTTTCTGTCGGTCTGTCTGGCCAGCTCTGTTCGGCGGCGGAATCTTGGATTCCACAACCTTCCTGCTGGCACTGCTGCTAAGGCAATGCGCGTGTACCTCGTGCATGCAGTACTGCGTAGTATTATGCCTGTCGGCTGGCCACAAAAAAAGCCACCGACCCCTGGTCATGCATTCATGCATGCATCCATGCACGCACGGCTCTATGCAGGTCTGAGGTTCTTGCTAAAGACCTTCTTGCTGGTTTGTGCTGGCTAACCCGGCTTGTTGAGTCGAGACCACCTGCCAGAGCTGGCGGGTCTGTACGAGGCTGGTTCTGACAGATGTAGTTTGGTCTGCTCCTAATTACCCCCAGAAGCTGAACTGGCTTCCTGGTTGCGGGCCCACTTTGTTTCGCCCTCGTACTCTCGCCTGCTTTAGTGTTCAGCGCATCAAAAAGGGTTAATCATCTGATCCGGGACGTCAGTCGGGAATTAAAGAGATCAAGATTTTCGTGTTGGTTCTATTTCGTCGCTGGCAGCAGGCTTGAGATTATCTGTGAGCTGCGAGGATTTGAAAACCCCGACATGACTGACATGTCGAGGCTTTCCCGCTGCAAGGCTGTGATGAAGTCGGCCCCGCTAACGATAGCATTGGCGCAACAATGTGTGGTCACATTCGTTCAAGGGCGTGAAGGAGAGGCAGAATAATTTGCGCCTCGTGGCTACGAGCAGGTCCAGCAATTCGACAAAAGGGCAGGATAAGCCTCTAGAGGCACAGTCGACAAATGACGGTGGCCGGGCTTTTCAGAACCCACCCCGGGCCTCGTTCCAAGCACCGACGTCCAACGCAGCTCCAGTCGATTCGTGCCACGTGCGAGGTCGTCTGCCACTCTTGACTGCGCATGGATGCCTCGGATATGCACGACGTGGATTGCAGCCACCAATAATGCTTGCTGGAGGGCCCGGACCGTCCTGTACCTGTCAGGGTCTGTCTGTTCCTGCACTGACTGAGACGCCGACTTTGGCGACGCTGGTGACTTGTGCATCCCGACCACGTCATTGCCCCGTTTTATGCCAAAATTCGCGCGACCTCTCATCTAACAACGCCAGTTGACTCATTCGACAGGAGTTCGCGTGCGGCTGCAAGTTCCGACTCCTCGTAGCCACACCAGCCTTTCTCCTTCGAACTACTGCGGCGCACGATCTCGGAGAGTTTCTCTGTAGCCTTCTCGCTGAGCTTCTCGATAGTGCCCTTTGCTGGCAACGAAAAATCATCTATATCGTTCTGCTTGCTGTATTTGGAAGGATCGTTTAATATCTTGGTGGTGACCTGAAAACCAGTCAGCATGGTCTGGTTAGTGCTTCTCTCCAGCTTCACTCACCAGTTTCAGGCCGTAGTAGCCACGGAGATAGTCGTCACAGAGCTCGATGCTCCTGCAGAATCTCTTCAAGGACTCGGCAAGGTACTTGCGTGCTGTACTCTCATCTGCACCAGAGGCCGTTGCGGCCATGTATTCCATCTCTCCCAGTCGGGCGTGGATCTGCGTCGCCCAGTCAGTTCGCATACGTGCCTGTCGTGTTCTCACTGTTACTGACATTCCAGGCATTTGGTGCCAATACCAAAACCTCCTCTAGAGAGTAGATAGCCTGTGCGTACAAGCCCTGAGAGAAGTAGATGTCGGCAAGCTCAGCCCAGGACTCTGCGTCGACGGGACAGAAGTCCAGCAAGGCGGTCAGCCCGGCAACCGCATCATTAGTACGGCCTAATGAGCGAAGCAATGTGATGCGCCGCTTCGTGACCGGCTACCACATAGTCAATATACGACTGGCCACTAGTAAGTAGACTTGAGAGATAAGCCACTGACGATATTGGTATTGTTCTCGGCCAAGATCGCATCGTACTCCTTGAGTATCTTCTCGAGTTCAGCATTGCTGGAGGCCTCGGCCTCCTTGAACAGACCGTTGAAAGCCATAATCCGCTCATTGTCGTCGCCAAACCGCTTGACAAGCCTCTCGAGACATTCGTGGGCGGACTGCTCGTCGCCTGTCCGGAGGCATGAGAGCAACAGGTTCTCGTAGGTCATCCATAGCTCTGTACTCTCCGGCGCGGAGAAGAGAGACGTCAACACCGACGACGATATGGTGCTCGGCGAGCTCTGAAGCACGTGTGGCGCACGTTGCGACAGCTCGAGGGCTTGCGCCGGAGAGAGCTGGCTCGGAGGATGGAGGAGCGACGGGGCCATGGTCGGGAGAAGTGCCGTGCTCGACGTGTCGAGTTTAGTAGATCAGTCTCTGATTAAAATAAGAAAGAGGCGGCGATCTGCACGAGAAGCACCGGTGGTAAGGAATCCGGCAGATGGACGTGGGCGGCAGGGGCGGCAGCTCGAGGTATTGCTTGGTGTCTGGTGAGGCCGTTCGGGGAAGCTGGGAAGTTACGATCCAGAGATCACCAGTAGACCAGCAGGTCGTCAAGGCGCGAGGGTCAGGTAGCTAGTTCCCTGCCTAGAAGCCCCTCAGGGTGCAATCATTACGTGAGCGGGCGAGGAGGTACAGGGTACCCTGTAGCGTGGGGCACCCGCTACAGATGATGTGCTGTGGCTGCCACGAGCCGCTGTAGCTTCGAGACGGGGTAATAAAGTGGCTGCGTGAGGAATTGCTCTGTACACCACCGACATCCTCATTCGCAGAACGAGCCAACACGACGCAACGGCGAGACCTCGTGACCGCGCCTGCAAGATGAGCACAATAGATATGCGTCAGATCCCATCCATCTCCTCAATCTCCTAGATTTCGCGCAGCATCTCCTCCCCGAACCGACTAGCCCCGATCCCGGCGTGACCTAAGGAGAGGCGACTCCCTCCTCGTGTCGACAAGATGTATGCTGCCATGGTCGATCAGAGTGCGGTGGGAGAGCCCAGAAGCTGAAAAATATGGCAGGTTCGAGAAGTCCCTGTACGACTTCATCCGTGGCCTGCGGAACCACAAGGGCCACGAGAAGGAGTACATCCAGAACTGTCTGAAAGAATGTCGCGCCGAAGTTCGAACACAGGATATGGGTGAGTGGGTTATTCATTGTCCTTGCTCGTCAGGTTGCATGGGGACTGAGATGGGATGACAGATCTCAAGGCGACCGCCTTGCTGAAGCTCTGCTATCTCGAGATGATGGGCCACGACATGTCCTGGGCCTCCTTCCACGTCCTCGAGGTCATGTCCTCTGCCAAGTACCACCAGAAGCGCATCGGGTACCTGGCCGCCGTCCAGAGCTTCCGACCCGATACTGAGGTCCTGATGCTGGCCACGAACCTGATCAAGAAGGTTTGCACATGACCGGATCTGCTTGAAAAGAAACTGCTTGAAGGCTAACAGCTCTCTACCCCCAGGACCTGGCTTCTCCTTCAGCGACAACGATTATCCTCCCGATTACTGCCCTTCCCCACGTCATCAACCCATCGCTGGCCCTGTCGACTCTCTCCGACCTCCTGCCACGTCTCACTTCCAGCAATCCCTCGATTCGAAAGAAGACCATTGTCACCTTGTACAGATTAGCGCTGGTATATCCAGAGACACTCAGGGCAGCATGGCCGCAGATCAAGGACCGCCTCATGTCCCCAGATGAGGACCCCAGTGTCACGGCTGCCATCGTGAATGTCGTCTGTGAACTGGGCTGGAGGCGGCCGAACGACTTTCTCCCTCTGGCTCCGAGGTTGTTTGAACTTTTGGTCGACGGCAACAATAACTGGATGGCCATCAAGTTGATCAAGCTGGTATGTTTGGCCGAGCACGTGCGCATGGGCATTGACTGACAGATTGATAGTTTGCTACCTTGACGCCTCTGGAACCCCGGCTTGTTCGAAAACTGCTTCCTCCTCTCACAGACCTGATACGAACCACGCCAGCTATGTCCCTACTATACGAATGCATCAATGGGATCATTCAGGGCGGTATCCTCGGGGACTCTGACGACATATCAGGCAGGGAAGAGATTGCCTCTCTGTGTGTCACAAAACTCCGAGGCATGATTATGGTTGATGGTGACCCGAATTGTAAGACACCAGCCTCGTTTCTCTTCCGATCTCCAAGACTAATGCTCCCGAACTCAGTGAAATACGTCGCTTTGCTGGCCTTCAACAAGATTGTCATAACACACCCTTTCCTAGTTGCTCAGCAAGAAGATGTGATCATGGAGTGTATAGACAGTCCCGACATCACCATCCGCGTTCAAGCTCTGAACTTGGTCAAGGGCATGGTCAGCAGCGACAATCTAATGTCGATAGTGAGCCGCCTCATGCGGCAGCTGAAGAACTCGACACCTTCGGCTAGGCCGGCGGCGCAACGGCTCGAGGCGGGCTCAGACGAGGATATGGACGCCGAGGTCGCCATCAACCCACATGAAAGAGAAGCCGAACAGGCGCCGCCATTACCTGACGACTACAGGATTGAGGTGATCGGCCGGATCCTGGCAATGTGCTCTCAAGACAATTACAGCAACCTTGTCGACTTCGAGTGGTACATCGATATATTGACGCAACTTGTGCGGATGGCCCCCGTCTCAAGGCAAATTGACGAAGACCTCGAACAGGCTGCAACGACCACGCAGATGTCGGAAGGCGACATTTCAGAACAGATCGGGAACGAGCTGAGGAGCTTGGCAGTGAAGGTCAAGGCAATCAGGCCTGCTGCAGTGAACGCTGCCGAGCTGATTCTGCGACAATACAGCATCGAGTCAAATTCAGCACAATCCGTGACATCGGGGGCGCTGCGACCTGTTGCCTGGATTGTCGGAGAATACTCTGACCAGTTGACATCCTCGGAAGACAGCTTGGGGCATTTGTTACAGATAATACCGCGTGCCAAATTCCCCGATGTTCTGACCTCTTGCCTGCAGGCGACAATCAAGATCTTCGCACAGGTCGCTGGGAGTGATCTCGATGTCTGGACATCGGAGCGCAAGGCCAGGACATCTCTGTTACTGGCACGAATAGTGCACGTGCTGGAACCCTTGGCTCTTCATCCAAACCTTGAGGTTCAGGAGCGCGCTGTGGAGTTCACCGAGCTCCTCAAGCTTACTTCTGAGGCCGTATCTGGGCAGCCTACCTCGACCGACCAAGTCCAACAAGACCCGCCACTGTTACTCACGCAGGCCATTCCTTCATTATTTGCCGGATGGGAGTTGAACTCTGTGGCCCCAGGTGCACAGATGCACGTGCCAGTGCCGACCGGGCTCGACCTCGATGAGCCTATTCATCCCAACCTCAGTCGGCTACTGTCTGCCGCAGACACAATCACCCTCGGCGTGGAAGAGGAAGACGAGTTCGAGGTCTATTATCACCAGAGGCCGCCGCCTACAACAGTTTCGTCCAGCGAGCCCGCCATCAACAGACTCGCAGACGCGCCGCCCGAGGAGATTGCAACTTCGTATCAGGCAAGCGAAGACAGCTACCTCGACGCTGATATCCTGGCAAGGCGGAAGGCGGAGCGCGACGAGAGGAACAAGGATGATCCGTTCTACATCCAGGCGCCCACCAGCCGTACCGGGACCTCGACGCCTATTCATAGTATTCTGCAAACCGAGAACGGCCCCGATCTCGATATAGACTCCATACCCGTCATGCAGCTGGATCTCGGCAAGGTGGAGAGCCTTGGGCCGACGTCAAGCCTTGGGCTGCGACCAAAACCGCGGCAGCGTGTGGTTGTCGCCCAGGACGAGAACCTGGCAGGTAGCGGCGGGTCCACGCCGCGTAACTACGACTCGGAAAACAACTCCGACGCGCTCACAAAGGCCCGTGCCAGGAAACTCAAACAGTCTCTGCTGCAAGTGGACTCGAGCAATATCGGCAGCCTCGCACTGGAAGGCGGCGGCGACACTGCCAATGGCTCTAGATACGACTATGAGCGCCAGAAGCAGGAGGAGGCGGAGATGGCACAGGCCATGAAAGAGGTCGAGAGGCTGCGGCTGGAGATGCAACGTGCCAACGAGAGGATACAGGTCGCGCAAGGTGTGGATATAGAGGGCACGGTGATCAAGAAGCGGAAGAAGAAGGCGACAAAGCCAAAGGTCGAGGGAGACGAAGGGGGCGAGTCTGTTTCTGCTACCAAAGTAAAGAAGAAAAAGAAGAAGCCTGCTGCGGTGCCAGCGGAGGAGGGGCGAGAGAATGGGGAGGGTTTGGCTGCAGAAGCTGGAGAGGCTACGGTCAAACCCAAGAAGAAGAAGAAACCGAAGCCTCCTGTGGAGACACAGGAGACTGGTTGAAGTTCTGTGGAAAGACGAAGAAGAGAGAAAGAAAAAAAAATTGAAACTTTATCCACAGGCATAAGTGACAAGAACTCTCCTGAACAAAGTCCGTGATGTCTAGCTGATAACCTCAAACGTATGATCCTCAGCCCCCACCCAAGATGCTTCAAACTGTATTGTATCTCGTGGCAACACGCGTCGAGACGATAGTCCTTGGACCCTGGGTGTCTCTCATATTGATTGATAGGTAGGCATGAGCAACGCACGCAGCCCGTGTGTGAGTCGCGTCACACAACTGCCAATCTCGTCCCATGAATATGAAGTCCACCCGCCCGTTCACTCGCTTGATATAGCCGTTCTGCAACAATTGTTGCAAGAGACAAGGAATCAATCAGGCTCCGATCGCTTAGTTGGTCAAAGCCCCGGTCTTATAGCCCATCTTTCTAAACAAGATGCCTCTATGCCGGCGCCCTCGGTTCGAGTCCGAGTCGGAGCAGAATATTAATTTTTTTTGAGTTTGATGTTCTCTTGTATACTTACTTTGTTATACTATCTAACATTCTTTCTTTATCTGACCCGTCGTCTGTCATTAGAACTCCGGAGTAATAAGGTATCTATCGTGCTGAGCATTCATTCCCTTTCCTCCTCCTCCTCCAACTCACTCCTTCCCCTCGATGTCAACCTTCCCCATGCCCTCCCTCACCAAGTCCACCGCATCCACATCATCCCCAGGCACAACCGGCGTCTCCATCTCGTCCCTCGCCAGCTTCGCCTCCATCACAGCCGCCGCCTTTTCCTCCCCCCCCCCCCTGCTTCGCCGTCTGCTGCCCCTCCTGCAGCAGCTGCCAGGTAACCTTGTTCCGCCTCTCGTCCGCAGGCCCGCTCTTGAAGTGATACCCCCTCGCCCTGGGCCGCGTGCCCATGCCCACGGGCAGGCTCGGCTCATAGGCCCGCGCGAAGGCCCTGCAGTCCTCGTCGAACCTGTCCGGGCCGAGGGCGAGCGAGGCGCGCACGCCGGCGAAGAAGCGGGCCAGGACGTGGTGGTTGTGGAGCTGCAGGAGGGTCCAGGCGAGCATCTCGCGCGCGTTGAGGAGGTGGTGCAGGTAGGCGCGGTGGTGGGTCGTGCAGGCGTGGCAGGCGCAGCCGTCGACGAGAGGGGCGAGGGAGGCGGCGTGGTCGGGCTCGGTGAGGTCGATGCCCAGGGGCAGGAGGCCTGTGCCGTCTGCGGCGGCGGCGGCGGTGGTGGTGGTGTCTTCCTGGGGGGCTACGGAGGGTGGGGGGGAAGGTGAAGGACATGGCCACGCCGGCGTCGGAGATGGCGTTCAGGAAGGGGATGAGGAAGGTGTCGATGCCCAGTGAGACCTGGCGGAGGATGGCGTGTGGGTCTAGGGGTGCATCGAGGGAGAGCCGTGGTAGGGGGAGGAGGGAAGGGTAGCTGGACAGGTCAGGTAGGATGTTGACGTCGTAGACGGCCAGGCCGGAGAGTTTGTCGAGGAGGTCGCCCGAGAGACGGCCGAGATATTCCCACTGGACACTATGCGGAGCCGGGAGGGTGGGGGCGAAGATGGACGTGTTGGAGGCGCGCAGGTCGGCCAGATCGAGGGACTTGTGCAGCTCGCTCATCCAGTCCTCGGTGCGCTCGCACATCCTCCTCACGCCTTTTGCCTGGGGCGTCCTCGTGGCTGCCTCGGCGTAGTGCATGTCTGCGAGCGGGATGGCGATGTCTGGCCTCAGCGTCGTGATGGAGTCGATGTAGGAGGTGTTGGTGAGGGGCTGGAAGCCGTTGGATGTGAAGATCTGGATAAAGGTGTCGCTGTTTCCTATGCTCGCCTTGACGGCGGGCGTCCGGCGTGGTCCCAGGATGGTAATGCTGGATGATGGGAGGGCCGTGAAGGCGTGAAGACGCTTGCCATCTTGAGCTGGCATCCTGGCCACAGCTGGTATCTTGGTGACAGTCTTTTGTGACTTCTCAACCACTAGAGATTCTCTGTCAGCCAATCATGAGATTTTTGTAGAGGAGAAATTGTATCTGCCTCTGCACTCACAGTCCTCCATGGCTAGATATGCTCCCGAGAACTGACAGTATCTGGCGATAGTATCTGGGGTCAGGTGTGGGACAACCCCCCTCGAGGTCATGGTGAAGAAGTTTGGTGTCTCGACTGCCTGTCGTCTTGGCAGCGCGAGTCTGCCCAGTCTCGCCGTGACTCCATCGCCCGAGACAGCCTTCAGGATGTCAAATTTCATGCCCTCCTCTTCGTTGCTATCTGACATGCTGATTTCTCTCTTAATTTTCTGTGCGAGGGTGGAAGAAGACGGGCAGTGAGCACGGGAGGACGTCTAGTTGAAAAGCGTCGAAAGCCCAGCACTGACCCTAACCCTGGTCTGCTGGCTTCATCTGGCCATGAGTTCGACTTTCGAAACTCACGATCTACTTGCTAACTGTGAGACCGATTGATATGTCTTGATTGGTGGGTGTGTCTACTACTTTGGACCTCAAGTTGCTATTTGTTGGCAAAGTGTTGTCATGTGAATGTATCTGCTCCATTTCTTGCACCTACTCTGATCTCAACCCAAAGACCGATTACTGGAATACATCTCATGACGAGATCATGCGAAATTTATCGTTCATGATCAGTTCTAGACTGATGGACTCAAATATACGTGTATTTCTGAAGATTATCAATGACCCAGGACCTCAGCTGGAGGGGAATGACTTTTCATTTCATTGCAATGCTCGTGCCCATCAAGGTCCTCAACCTTTGCCACAACCTAGGCAGCCCCTAGTCGGATATATGCCCTTGAGGCACTCGAATCTCTATAGGAATATGTCAGAAATATGGTCCCTGGTTATGGTGGTTCGAACATCGATTGCTCCCGTTCTGGCCGAAGTTCATGAGTTGTTTATGGATCGATATATCCAACTCATACTGTATGTGCTTCAGCCGTGGAGACCGCGCCCTTGATGCTCAGGTCGGCAGTACTTATACTACTCACCACATTCAGGAAGAAATGCATCTTCCTTAAGTGCTCAGATGAGTCTGATGAAGTGGCCTTCAAGGTTCTCATGACATAATATGTCCGTCTCGCATATATAAGTCTACACTTCCTACTCCCTTTCCTCCCGGATCAGATGTGTCTTGAGAAGGTTTCCTCAGTTTTGCCCCTCACAGAGTCAACATGTCGCCTACATCGGTTCACAATAATCATAGTGGAAAGTCACAGTCCAACACAGATGATGGGTCTCATCTCGACCATGATCCAGAGGTCTTTGACGTCCTCATCATTGGCGGTGGACCCTGCGGCCTTGCCGCCGCCGCCAGGATCCGAGAACAAGCCCCCTCCGCCATGTTCACCGACGAGGAACACCGCCGTTTCCACTGGCTGAACAAGCACGGAAAGAGAGTCGCCCTGAAGCAAACCAAGACAGGACGTGTCTCTCCCGCCTGCTGCAGCAAGACTCCATGCTGTTACAAGATGGCCGTCCTGGACTCAAGTGATGACAAGTGGTTGGGCCGCTGGAGGAGGCTGTTTTCTACATTCGACATCAGTCACCTGCGGAGTCCCATGCTTTGGCATGTGGATCCTCTGGACCGCGACTCACTCCTATCGCATGCCCATTTCCAGGGCAGATCCAGCGAATTGGTCGAGATAAGAGGCTGTGTGGGTAAGGAGATCAGCAAGCATCAAAGGAAAAAGAAGAACAACCGGTTCAGTGGTGGCAGGTAGGTTATTGCCCAGGCACAACAAAGGAATCAGTACCTAGTACGTTCCACTTGAGGAAAGACTCTCGAGAGCTCACACTCACCTATCAGAAGAGAAGATTCTGTCGACATCAACCAGCGTGATCAATGGGACTATTATACGCCCTCTCAGTCTCTCTTTTGCGACCACTGCGACTGCATTGCTCGCCGCTACCAACTGGAAGACGACTTTGTTCACAAGGAAGAGGTCACAGACATCAAGTATGGCCTCATGGAAGACACGGAGGCCCAGGAAAGGCTCTTCAAAGTCGTGACAAACCAGTCAGTGCGCTACGCCCGCGCAGTCATTCTCGCCGTCGGCCCAGCCAACGCACCCGTCCTGCCTGAGATCCCCTCGCTCTCGTTCCCAGGACGACACGACGCTGTCGGAGCGGCCGACAGGGAAGCTCAGATGCCCCAAGCGTGCCACAGCATGAAAATACCACAAAACCAAGTTCCCGACCCCATCGTCCAGCAGCGAATACAGGCTGGCCACCCGACGAACATCCTCGTCGTCGGCGGCGGTCTCACCTCGGCGCAGCTCTCGGACCTTGCCCTCCGCAACGGCGTCGGGAAGGTCTGGCACATTATGCGCGGCCCTCTGCGGACCAAGGCTTTTGATGTCGACCTACACTGGATGGGCAAGTACAAAACTCTGCACCAGGCCTATTTCCACCAGGCCGACTCGGACGAGGAGCGGCTGGAGATCATCAAGGAGGCGCGAGGAGGCGGGAGCATCACACCGGCTTTCATGAAGAGGCTCAAGCCGCACCTGTCGAGCGGGCGGCTGAAGATGTTCGAGAGGACCATGTTGACCGAGGCGCACTTCGAGACGGCCGCCCGGGACGGAGCAGACGGTGGTGGTGCATGGAGGATCAAGACCGAGCCCCCAATCACGGATCTACCTCGGATGGATTACATTTACTTCGCCACAGGCATCCAGACGGACTTTACAACCTTGCCCTACCTGCAGAACATGCTGGAAGACTACCCTATACGCGGCGTCGGGGGATTCCCCTGCCTGAACGAGGACCTGATGTGGAAGGACGATGTCCCGCTGTTTGTGGCGGGCAGGCTGGCTGCTCTGAGACTTGGGCCCGCAGCCCCCAACATCGGCGGAGCACGGATTGGGGCAGAGAGGATCGCATTAGTCCTCGAAGAGATCCTGAGCAGACCAGCCAAGGGAGGTGGTGATGAATTGCTGAGGAGACCGTTCCTGGCGGAGGGGGAGGAGGTACTTGCTCGTGGACGGAAGAGCAGCGGGCTTGAACTGTTTAATTATGCGAGTGGGACGGGGAGCAAGTATAATAGCTTGATGGAGGTGTCGGAGTAGGAAGTGATTCAGTGGCTTGCTGAATTTCACACAAAGTAGTTTGACTTGGGAGTAGAATGTATCAATTCTTATATTTTCTGGATCCTGAGCACATTAACAACAAGTCTTTTCGGTATTTGTAAGTAGCAACTGTGGAATGCAAAATTCTGGGGTAGGGAAGTTAGATGGAGGAAAGACAGGAAAGATGTTGCTGGAAAGAAAAGACAAGTAAAAAGATATAAGTGAATTCTTGGACGAAATAAGTCTAAAAGGAGAAAGGAAAGAGAAGAACGCAGAATAATTACAGAAAGGGGAGGTCAGTGAAAACAGAGCGTCAAATAGAAAAAGGAAATTACGAGGAAATTGAGAATATGTAGTTCATTTATTCTCATCGAAGTTTCTCAGAAAATGAAAAAAAAAAAGATAGAAAGACCAAAAAAAAAAAAAAAAAAGAAAGGTAAAAAGGTGGTGGCCTTCATGAAACGCTTTCTGTATCAGCGATATTTTGGTACCATCCATGATGGAAATGTATAGTACCACAGGCTCTACTGAAGCTCAGGAGAGAGCCAATGAGGCAAGTCGCTGCTGGGGCGTGTCGGGAGGAGCCGTGCAAGCCGCACGCCGATCCAACAATGCTGATGCGTCCACTCACCTACTGTACTCACATACTCACACATGCACTCGCTTTCGTAACTGCACGTCATGCTCTGGTAATAGAGTTGGCCCAGCCCTCTGCTCCTTTGTTTACGTCTTGTCATCTGTTTACTTCTACAGGTTACACCAATTAAGTACTTCACAAGAAGGGGTACTTGTTTGCACCGTCCCTCGTTTCCTGAATTACGTCGTCTATCCCCCACGCTTGGGCAGTTGAGACCGGGCTCAACCCCCCCCACCGTGCTTCTCGTCACCTCCGCCAAGTGCCCGAGGTAGTCCATCAACATGAGCACAGCAGACGAGCAGACAGGCGGTCCAGACCAGGACCAGGGCATTCCGGAGCATCCGAACGAGGCAGCCGCAGAGGCGCATCCTGACGCTCCGATCGAAGGGCCTCGTCTGCACGAGCTGCAGGAGGGCAACCCGCACCCGTTACCGCGGTTCCTGGAAGAGGAGAACCTCAGCAAACACTGGAGATGGGTCCCATATCCCCTCAGGAAGCTCGGGAGGTCTGCGCTTCGATGGGCCCAGGGGCCCTCTAGTCCGGTCGTGTTCCGCATCACGCCCATCTTTCCAGCCATCCAGCACTTTCCCATCGTCCTCCTCGACAGGTACCTGCCCAGGAGGAAGCACCGCATCCTGCTCTTTATCGGCTACATCTTTCTCTGGATTCTGACTTTTGCCCTGGTCAAGCGGCAGGAGAGCAGCTTGACTGAGCTCAAACCCTGGGGCAGACCACAGGAGATTGGCTGTGGCAATTATTTCTGGGGCCGAGGGAACCAGTGCGACCTGAACGGCAACCGGTGCCGACCGTTTCAGGGAACCGGGTTCGCTTTCAGGTGTCCAGCGAACTGTGCCAGCTACCAACTGAGTGAGCCGCGCGCAGTGGGCGACCAGCAGATCAACTATCAGCCCTTCATCGTAGGCGGGCCAGTCAATAGCACGGATCAGTATGGTGCCTACCGGGCAGACTCCTTCATCTGTGGCTCGGCCATTCACGCTGGCATCATCTCTAACGCCGAGGGGGGCTGTGGTGTTGTCAGGCTTGTTGGCGAGCGGACCAGCTTCAGCGCCACATGGCGGCACGGCATCCAGAGCATCGGCTTCGACTCATACTTCCCCAAGTCGTACCTGTTCGAGGAGAGCGCGCAGTGCAAGGCACGGGATATGAGGTGGTCCCTGCTCGCTGTCTCGGTCGTCTTCACCACCGTGCTCTCGCTTTTCACTACATCGCCCTCGATGTTCTTCTTCACAGTCTTCACGGGCGTCTTCTGGCACGTGGGCCTCGTCTCGGATGCACCAAACCACAACTCTTTCCGAGAACTCTTCACCATCATCCTGGGACGGTACCTGCCGGTCATGTTCGTGGCCTGGGTCATGTTCGACAAGATGGCCATCCGGCGCACGCTGAAAGGCCTGACGGCACAGGTCGAGAAGACGGTCCTCTGGCTGGGGACCTGCTGGGTGGGCGCACTGGACAACCACACCATAAGTCCCCACATCCCTATCAGCAGGCTCAACGCCCACGATATCCGGCAGCAGCCTGGCGGTGTCCTCGCACTGATCATCATCGTGTTTATCCTGTTCTTCATCGTACTGAAGCAGATCTGGTTCTTCCGGCAGGAAGGGCGCCTCATCCCGTACGGCAAGCTATATCTCGGGCTGCTGGGCGGCATATTGTTCTGTCTGTTCCTGGGCATATGGGATCTGCACCTCCGCATCCATCACTACTTCCTCGCACTCCTCCTGCTCACCGGAACAAGCATGCAGACGCGACCTGCCCTCCTCTACCAGGGCCTCCTCATCGGCCTCTTCATCAACGGCATCGCGCGCTGGGGATGGGACCCGATCCTGCAGACGTCCAGTGCCCTGCGAGGAGACGGGCAGCTGGGCTCGGTGCTGCCCAAGCTCGCCAACGCGCCCGAGATCCTGGTCGGGGCCGAGCTGTCCAACATCACGTTCCGCTTTGAGGCGCCGCCCGAGAGAAACATTAGGCTGGACGGCATCAGCCTCCTGGTGAACGATGTCGAGCGGTTCAAGGGCTATTTCGAGGACGATGAGGGCTTTGAGGACAGGTTGTTTACGTGGAACAGGAAGGCCGGGCTAGGGTTGAAGGAGTACTTCCGGTTTGCATATCTATATGGGACCAGCAGTCTTGATTATACCAAGGCTGGCGTGTGGGATGAGGATTTCGAGTGGGAGCATATGAAGCCTGGTGCATCCAGCACCGAATCTCGGGAGGTTCTGGGGGCCAATGTGATGATGATGGTGGACTGAGGTGTTGTCAGAATAGGAACACAACAACTTGAACATATGCCTATGATATACAATATTCTACATACCTCTTGTTCTCAAATCATGCGTGGCAAAAACTGACAAGATGATGACGGACAGCAGACATACAACAGAAGAATATTAGTTGTTGAGAGTGCTGTCAGGGTTAGGGTGTTGGTGGTCTTCTTTGTTTGCAAGCCCTTCTTCGTCACTGGCTACAGGATTAAGTGACACTACCTCTCCTCACAGCTACATCACACAGCCCATGCTCGTAACGACACGATACTCAGACAAATGCTGACCTGAAAAGATATATCCACATCTTCAGAGCCATTCATGATGCCTCCAAAAATCCGAATTCCAACGGCAGAAGACTTTACGTCGCTTGCACCCGACCTCAACGTGGTCCTGCACTTTCCATCCCCTCCCGAGTCCACCACTGCCATATTGATCGTCTTTCACGGGCTGGGCGACTCAGACACCTCTTTTGCGACCTTTGCTAGGAGCATGAACCTTCCTGGTGTCCTTGCCATCACCGTCAGAGGCACAACTCCGCTCCCGCCAGGGCTGTTGGGCTTGCCTCCCGACAGCAGCCCGCCGCGGCACTTCCACTGGGGCGATGACCTGAGCCTGGCGACCCAGACCGGCGAGCTGGATGCAGACCCGGGCTTCAGCAAGGCCTATGACCTGGTCGTCAACAGGCTCATCAGGGAGACGCTCCTGGACAAGTGTGGCTGGGAGCTGCCTGACATTCTCCTGTTCGGCTTTGGACAGGGCGGCTCGCTGGCTCTGGGCCTGGCCTCCAAGGTCCGTGAGGGGCCCAAGGTCGAGGAGGTCAGAGAAGACGAGAACGGAAGGTCCATTGAGCCCCCAAAGAGCCTCAAGGGTGTCATATCTATCGGGGGCGCCCTCCCCATGTCGCTGGTCCCGAGCCTGAGTGGACGGTCCAAGTCCAAGACGCCAGTGCTGATCTGTCACGGGAGAGCTTGTGAGGCTGTCGACGAGGATGCCATCGATACCTTGAGACAGGAGTTTGTGGATGTGCGGGAGGTCAAGTGGAAGAAAGCAGACAGCACTATGCCCGAAAACCGAGAGGAGATGCTGCCTGTGATGCAGTTCATGGCCGAGCGGCTGCAGAGCGGGTGGTGAAGGAGGAGGGCTTGGAGTGGTTCCTTCCACTTCTACGGTTCATCATCCGTTCGTTTCTTCAGGGCTGAAGACGGGCTCGAAAAAAAAAAAATGCGGCCCTCAACAGGACGCGCCTTCTAGGAACAAAGCGGGAATGTTGTTTGTCTTCACAACGCCCGAGTGCTGAATGGCAGCCCTCTCTTCCCTTCTGTCTCTCTCTCTCGGACCGTCTAGAAAGCATCAGCTCGCTTTTCCTGCTCGAGCACATCCCAGCCTTTCGATTGTGTCAGGCTCCTTTCATCGTTCGACCTTCACAATTTTATTTCTCTTCCCTTCTTTCTATCATTTCCAAACACATTCGTTTCTTTGTCTTACACCTCGTTGGGTAGCCTCCTGCTGCCGTCTTACCTTCAACAACCATGGACAGAGCCTCCTCGAATCAAGCTGGCAGCAGTAGTCCTGGTGGTGCCATTCCTCTTGCAGACCTTCGGAATGCGGTACACAATCTCGAGAGTTGTTATCATTGTGCACCGCTCTTGTCACCGAAGCTGCACAACTTTGTGGCCACCGATGACAAGATTGTCAACCTTGCGAGCGAGCCCAGCCCTGCTCCTGGGACCTAGGAGCACACCCGGTCGAGCGCGTGCAGCAACAACAAGAAGTCCGAGGTCACTCAGGGCCTCCTCTTGCCTTGCATCACCTATGGCAAGGCCCAGTTCGAATTGCGGCAGGCCAAGCAGGGGCGCACCGGAGACCTGGATCCGTCTGATTTCAACCCGTGCAATTCATCATGTGTTGGCTACGGCCTCATGTCCCTCGTCCTGCCCTGTGAGTATCCTGCAGGGGGACTCCGGACTCTGCTTCAGTTTGTGCTGACCTGGCTCTCAATGACAAAAGGGTTTGGGGGAGGCGTTCTGGCGCATCAGCAATCAAAGGAGATCACCCGCTTCTACGACCTCCGACCACACCGTGAAACAACACTGGACGTCTTTGCCCATAATGCGACCACCTTGCGCAATCTGGCCGAGATTCGCCATCGCGAGAATATTCCTCCGGTGGAACTCCAGCCCCAGGCTCAAGAAGGGATGCTCATGATACCTGTTCCTCCTGACCCTCTGCCCTCTTCAGACTCATCTCCTCATACCCAGACGGTGATCATCGATGTCAATGATATTAAGAACCCGGAACCCATGTCAGTTGCAAACAAGGTCAGGCAAAAAGGCAAAGAAAAGGCGGCAGAGTCAGAAGATGCTGCTCAAAGCCCCGGGTTGCTTGATCGGCTAAGCCCCTTCATCAGCTTTATGGCAGAAGAACCTGGCCTCGCTACGTTCAAAGCACCAGCGCCACCCGCTCCCACCCCAGTCGGACAAAGAGAGACCGTTGATGCGGAAGCAGGGCCATCTACAGCTATGCAGGCACCTGAGCAATTTGCCAAGACATCATCGGCTGCTGCCAGGGGGATTACTCCTCTGGCTGAACAAATAGGTGCACCAGTGGAGCAGGATACTACCAGAGCCAAGGCATCCGAGACAAGCGGTAAAGGAGCTGCCGACCAGCAAGCTGCTACTGTCAAACCCATCACCGAACTGGCCCCAACAGACAGACCTGTCATTGAGAAAGTTCCGGGCAAGTGGGAGCCGAATTCCAGGCTGGATGCTGATGACCAAGCGCTTAAGAACATCAGCCAGACCGGCACGCTTTTGATAGTCGACATACCGAAGGCTAATCCTGACACGGCCGAGGCCACACCAGCTGAGGTGGGGAAGCCAAAAGGCAAACTCAGGAGCATGTTCATGAGAGTTCCGAAAGCAAAGGAAAACAGGCAGTCTCAAGACGCGAAGCCCGCCGCCAAAGAACCCCTCCAGGTTAAAGGGCCCATCCCTCGGATTTTGATTGGCGAAGGGCCTATGACTGGGCCAGCCAAGGAGGATGCCATCAAACGTTATCAAGATATGGTGCAAACCGGGGGGGCCGATCCTGTCACCTTGCTCAACGCTGCAGAGGCCATCGGCGCGTTTGAAGCCCTCAGGGAGCTCCCAACTGCCCGTACTCACTCGCTGTCGGAAGACACAATACTCATCTCGAGAGATCAACCTCAAGGGCCGCACAGGATCTCGGCAGATGTCTTCGCCAGCAGTGGTAGAGTAGCTCCAAGTCACACGCTCGCTCAAGACAGGGTCATTAATGCAAAACCAACCGGCCGTGGTGCGCATCGTCTCTCAGCCGATACAATGATACCAGTACGTGCGATCGCCCCGGGTCACTACCTGGACGCCGACCCTGTCGTGTCTGGCCCACAGCAATTATTTCCCCACGAGCTCCTTGACGATATGCTGGTCCAGCAGCAAGACAGGCATCCCCAGCCCCATGGCCTAGAGCTGGACAAGACGCTTGTCCTGCTGCAAAAGCAGCCCCAAGTACATGATATTCATCAAGACATCGCCGTTCCAGCACAGCCCAAGTCCATAGGGCACGATATCCACAGAGACATCACCCTCCCAGCGCCGAGAGCTCGATCGGCTCATGAGCTTGGCTCGGACAGAGTGATCTATCAAGGCTCACCCGCTCATGAGGGCGGGCACGATATCCATCACGATGTGCGAATCCTCTCGCCGTCCGGTGCGGTAAGAGACCCGCATTCTGTCGACGATGACGAGGTCATCAAAGAGTCAGCCATTTTCCGCAAGTCGCCGCATCCAGAAGCCATGCTGCCTGGCAACTGGGCGCCATCATCCTCGTCGCAGTCCCCAGATCTTAATCACCAGATAGCGTCGTTGAACGCAAGTCTGCAGAGCGCTGGCCATGCCCAGGACGGGCTGAAACGAGCTGTGGACTCATCTGGAGCCGGGAAGGAGAATACTGTCGCCGGTACGTTTTTTCACATTGGTCAGCACGCGTACTTCCTCCCAGCACCTTGCCTGGTGCTGTCGTTGGTGTTATTGTTGTTCTAGTAGTCGTCATCATAGCATCCTGCCACATTCGACCGGTGGGTCCTGCTTGCTACGTCCCTATTACCACCACCCTCCTGCTGTCATTTTGGACGATCCAACTGACGGGTTATATCTTCTCATGTCAGGCCGCACTGCCGGTAATGGAGCGTCGTCGGCGCAGCCCAGTCCAGGGCGGGGAATCTGGGGGAGGGTCTTTGGTCGGCGTGGAGGCAGTGAGAGCGCCAACCCTTGAGGGGAAAGGCCTAGCTTTCAGAGGTGAACCTCTACACAAAGCCTCTACGAACAGAAGAGGTACGATGACCCAGCACCAGCAGATACGAGGATGAGATGCCAAACCGAAGGAAATGCTGGCTGAACGCTGGTGTGCCTGGGGGAGGGAGTATCTACACATGCCACTCATTGTTTAGACCAGGGATTAGACAGCAGATGTAATTTTGTCAGTAGACTTAGGAGTTCCCTCGCCGACTCATACTCACCTACGAACAGAAGACAGAAATGTCAATATCACCCAGACCTATAATCCTCAGCAAACCCCTCCCATTGTGCTTGAGACTCGTATGCAGGAAACAAGAGGTTTCGATGCGGCCGTCGAGGGAACGATGGCTGGGTAGTAATAATAGCTGTAGTAGTCGGAATAGTAGTAAAAGTAGTAATGGTAATTTTTAAACAGCAGTGGTGAGAGGATGATAGCCCCGTTTCTCGTCATACCGTCCTCTTTTCTTTCCCTTTCTCTTCTCGTGGAGAGAAAAAAAAAAAAAAACGGCATACATGTAACTCGCTTAAAATTCAATCCCCAGACAAAATAACTACTGCTCTCTCCTCAGTTCTGGTGTTCCATGTATGCTTTATTCGGTTGGGGTTTTTTTCTTTCACCCCTCTCACCACCGTGGAAAAAAAATTGTGACGGGCTTGATGCTGCCTCCTATGTTCTCTCTCTCATCGTCAAGTCTTGTAATTCCGTCCTCTCGTACATAATCCCCTTTCAATGAACTTTCCGCCTGCTCCCTCTTCGAAAAAAACAAACAAAAAAAACACACAACACTTGTAGAAAATTGTAAGGTATCAGGAGGCCCCGTCGTTGGACCAGTAGTGATGATTGGCTTCCGCGCCAAGTACAAAGTGGTGGGTATAATAATCAGCTGCCGCCGCCGCCGTATCGAAGCTTGGATGGTCTGGATGAGAAAATCTCTGAACATTTGGTCCAGAGCTCGGAGAATAGGTTTGGCGAGTACACTGGCTGTGTCGCAGGTGCCTGATGTGAGAGACAATCGGTTTAGAATCTCGCACCATAGCCTCAGCAGACCAGGCATTATATGAAGTGTATAGGTAGTTCGATGGCTCTGCTACTCGCGTTGTCGACCTAGCAGTTCTGATATAGGAGGAGAGGCTCGCCGACGTTTTCAATTTCGGGTATGGTGCACTTCAGGTCGAATGCTTTCGAAAGCACAATCTTGAAGATCTGTGAGTGAGTTAGTGTGCGAGGCCTTCTAAATAAAAAATAAAATAAAATAAAAAAAACCAAATTGAAGTCGTATGTGACATGCCTTCTGAACGTTGATGCTGTGGCTTGTGCTGCTGAAAATCAGTGCAGCACGCATAGCCTTTGCGAATCGTCTTGCCTGTAGATCGGGATCAGCGCTTGTATATTCATGACAAGAGTCTGCCTGTTGTCCTGTTGCTAGGTGTTTTCCATACCTGATTCGATATCTCCTCCTGGTCCTCGCGGGGGAAGTTGACAAAGTGATCGTATTTGGTGCCGACCAAGATGGGGATCGCGGTCTTGTTGAAGCCCCGGCCTTGTCGGTACCACTCCTTGATGCTGTTGAGGGTGCTCTTGCGGGTCAGGTCGAACATGAACAGGATGGCGACGGCGTCGTTGCAGACCAGAGGCAGCATGTTGACGAACTCGCGCTGGCCGCCCAGGTCCCAGATACTGAATGTGATCTCGGTGTTTCGGATGCTGATGGTCTTCTCCATGAAGTTGACGCCCAGTGTCTGGATGTAGTCCTCGTCCCAGCTGCCCTCGACGTATTTGACCATGAGCGAGGTCTTGCCTATCTGGGCATCTCCCACCATGCCGACTTTTATCACGACGTGGTTTCGGCCGTTCGCGTTATTCTGGTCCGATGCGCCGGTTGCGCCGGGGCCGACGCGGTCTGGGTAGCTCTGGCTCGACAGCTGCGAGGGCGGTCTCGAGAGGTTATTGCCCGGCTGAGGCACGGGAGGGGTTGTGTATCGCGCGTTGGGATCCATCATCATGTGTTCTGGATGGGGGGCGTCGGTCATAGCAGCGTCCCCGTGGCCGTTCTCGAAGGTGTTCCCGCCCATCATGTTTGGTGAGCCCTCCATGCCGCCCATGGTCTCCTCCTGAAAGTCTGCCGGCGCCTGGTCGTCCATAATGTCCGCGGCGTCGTAGAACTGGGCCGAAGACCCTGCAGTCAAGGTAGAGGAATCTGTAGGCTGACACCCGGGTTAGTCACACACGCGAGAGGAGGCGGCTGGGAGGTGAGACAGAATGTATGGGAAAGCCCGGCAAGCTGCATGTGGGCAGAGGATGTTGTTTCGGATAGGCGGAGGAAGTCGAGAGAGAGGGAGGGAGGGGCTAGAGGGGCAGTGGTTCCGCAAAGAAACTGGCCCGTCGCCTGGGGGGCACACTGACCCAGATTGGCGGTTATAAATGGCCTATGGTAGTCGGACCTCTGGAGAAGGGACGTTGCGATGGTGTGATGTATGTGTGTCAAGGTGTCTGTGTGCTCCGGAGTGGAGGGGAGCAAGGGAGGAGATCGAGGTGAAGCTGGGCAAGGAGGAGAGACAGGAGCAAGAGCCACCTTATCCCAGAGGTGACGATCTCATGGGAAAGAGGGTGTATGTGCTGAACCGAACTGATGGAGGACGACGAGGGGTGTTTTGGGAAAGACAGACGTTGGGCAGGGCGGCGATGATGACGTCTCGCGACCTGAGGTTCTGGTGGAGATTCGAGGTGTGGAACAATAGCATGGGAACAACAGCTGGGTGGAATGAAGGTCAAAAAAGAGAGAGTGAGAGATGTATGTAAAAGACGAGCCCGGAATCCAAACCCACACAGCTCAGCTCTCTCCGCGTCCACACGGCGACGACTGGTTGGAGCGATGCTGTGGTGGGCTGCCGCAAGGACAAGCAAGGTTTAGGTCAAGGATGTTTTGGGGGGGGGGGGGGTGGTATGGCAGGGTGGATGGGGGGGAGAGAGAGAGAGTGTGTGTGTACCAGGTGTGTACTCTTTGTACTGTATGGATGGAGTGGTTTTTCCAGGTCTCGATCGGCGTCTGATGCTGTTGTAGCGCCGGCTGAAGGCCAGTGACATGGGTCTTCCCTCTTGTGGGATTGCGATTGCGACAGAAGGGAGAAGAAGGAAGGAGGCTGACGAAGCAGAGCAGAGCAGCCAGGCACCTCCCAAGCAGAAAGAGACAAGCGACACGAGAAGAAAAGGAGGTCAAGGGAGGGAGGGAAAGAGGTCCTGAAGGAGGTTGTGTAATCATCACACTCTCTCATTACTCACCTATCCTGACTTTGTGTGGTTCTGTCTCCCTCTTCGCCCTTCGTTGGGAGGGGCGCAGTCGATCCCGGCCTCGAGGCTGTACAGAGAGACAAGAGTTGGTACTGTACAGTAGGCAGAACTGCTGCCAGCACAGGCTTTGGTTGCAGTGACTGTAGGTTCGTCCAGTTTACCAATGGTTGTCCTGGTAGTGGTGGTAGTGGGGGGGGGGGGCCGCCAGGGGTGGGTCAACGTCAACCCACAGCAGCAGCAGCAACAACACGTCGAACCGCGACGTGCACGAGGAAAATAATGGAAGGATGTTGAGTCTCTTGTCTCACAGAAAGGCACCCCCCTCTCTCCAACTGACCAGATTTCCTTTTTCTCTCTACATGTTTTTGGTCTGCCCCTCACTCTTCCCCCCCCCCCTTACTTGGCGACCTGACGGGGCGGCTTGAAGAGCACGTAGCTCTGTAGAATTGATTGGTTTCCCAGGTACTTGGTCCTGTTAGGCCAGTACCTACCTGCTGAGAGCAATGATTCCCGCCCGTTGGACCACCACTTGAGCCTCAGGCGCGTGGTTCCCTTTTTCTTTTTTTTCAGGGCGTAAAAGTAAACACTAACAGACCTGCTGCGGCCTGCTGTAAGCCAATCAGCCGCCCTTAGCCAGGGGTGGTGCTGGGCACTGGTCATAGGTCCCGATGATGGAGGGGGGGGGGTGGTGGTGGTCCACTGAGGGGTCACTGCCAGGGCAGAGTGTGAGGGCCGTGCGAATGAGATCCGCCCACCTGGACAAGCAGGCCTTCTATTGCTGCAGGCCATACCTTGGATGCAACCTCTCGATGCAAGTCCTGCCTGCACGACAGGGCACCAGAGGCAACAGGAGCCCTGCAGCCATGATGCTGTCTTCCATTTCCAGCCCTCGTCAACGCGACCTGACGCGAGGTCCCCTGCCTGGACTGCAGACCGTCTTTTCCTAGGTATGTTTCAGATTCTTTCTGTGGCGACTCGTCTGTCTAGCAAGTGACAACTGTAGTGCATGTCTGCTGTGCCAAACCGTGGTGCTTAACATACATCCTGTATCTGTATACTTACCTCCTGCTCTGGATGGAACCACGATCCCTACAATATCTGTCTAGTACTGCCGACCACCCGACGGCAACGTTTCCCACCGCGGGCGCTATCCCTATTTTCCGCTCGGCTCCTGATGATTCTACCACGAGCCTCGTCCATGTCTATTAACTTTTTGGGACATGATGATATTACATGACATGCCAGGCACACCTTGCGACGTCGGGCTCGCCGGCCAAAGTATCTTTCTCCCAGCCACAACACCAAGGGGACAGAAGGTTGTCGAGATCACGATCACGACTATGAACATCTGATCTCTAGATACGACTCGGGAGCGCCGAGCCCACAGTCCATGAGATCGTGATCCCCAAACATATATTTGGTAGGTGATTCGACCTCCGAGATGACGGTCTGCTCAAGGGTGAGTGGCCAGATGCTTCCACGTGACGAACCAAGGCTGCTGAGGCCTGCCACTGTTTATGACTCGACAGAGAGTATCGTCGCAGACCTTTTCGAATTTCCCGTCTTTGCTCTCTCTGTCTCCATCTCTCGCTTTCAGTGCCTACCAGCCGAAGAGAGGGGATGGATGGCTCGGGAATTTGAGTGACGGTGAGCGGCAGCTTAGGTCTTTTCTTGACATGGAACAACCAAAGAGGCTGACCGTTCGTTGACGACCGAAATAAGCAGCCACTTGGCTTTCTTGAACCGTGCTGTATCTTTCCAACAGGAACATATGAATAGACATATATATATTTGATCACACAGGAAAGGAAAAAAAAAGAAGAAATGGCAACGGCAAAACAAACACAAGATAAAGCAGATGGCTCAGGGTTAGGACCTCTACCAGCCGCTTACCAAACGCAACCGTTAATGCGCCGATACCCAATCGGCCCCCGGCAAACACATGAATCGTCATTTTTCGGGGGCGCGCATCACTTTATCTCGGTCGAGCTTCCCTCGCCTTTTCCACATCTCTTATCCACCACCCTCCCGAAAAGAAAACCCACCCCTCCAGCAGGAGCAGCAGCAGCAGTAGTCTATACTGCCAACACAGCCTCAGCAAAGTAGCAATGGCCTCAATCGCACGCTGCATGAGGGTCGCAAGGCCGACGGTCCTCTCGTCCACAGTGCTCCGCGCCGCCGCCCGCCCGACAGCTTCGTCGCGGTTCATACCTGCCAGGCCCTTCTCCGCGAGTGCTATCTGTAAGGAGAAGCCCTCCCTTCCTTTCCTCCGAGGCCGGACCCGCCCCTCGAACCACCCACACCACCTTTCCACACCACACCTGCGCCATACGCTACCAGAGACACACAGAGCCCCCCCCCCCTCTCTCCCACTCTCAAATGAAACCTAAAATACCAGACCAAAGACTGACCCCTTCCCTCTCTCTGTGCTCGCCACTGCGAACAGGCCCCATCCGCAAGTACACCAAGGACCACGAGTGGATCGACCTCTCCGCCGACAACAAGACGGGCGTGATCGGCATCAGCGAGTACGCCGCCGAGGCCCTCGGTGACGTCGTGTACGTGGAGCTGCCCGAGGAGGGCAGGGCGGTGGCCGCGGGCGACGCCATCGGCGCCGTGGAGAGCGTCAAGTCGGCCGCCGACATCAACGCCCCCATCGCCTGCAAGATCACCCACATCAACCTCGAGCTGGAGGAGAAGCCCGGCACCATCAACAAGGTCCCCGAGGACGACAGCGCCGGCGGGGGCTGGATCGCCAAGGTTGCCGTGGACGAGGAGGGCGTCAAGGACCTGGAGGGCTTGATGGATGCGGAGGAGTACAGGGCATTTACGGCCTCGGAGGGTGATCACTAAAGCTGGAACAAGGAATGACATGGTGTAAGACAAGACCATCACTGTGGGGAGGATATCTAGGCCCACGGGCTTGATATGGCGTGGTGCCTGGAAGTTTTTCAAAGAGCATAACAGTTCAACCTGGAAAGAGAAAGGGGCGAGAAGCATCAACGGAACATGGGATGGCGTTGAGAGTGCGGACGCAGAGTCTATCCGGTAGACCTTGCTATTCATATTTATACACAAATATCTGGCCCGTATACCTGCTTGTCATACCTGATCTGTTAAGAACAGAGCAGGCAACTTAGAGCGTCTTCGCCGTTTATGGTATCTTAAGTGTACAATAAGGTGGGGGCTTGAGGCGAACGCTTCGTGTGTTGCGCGATCATGCCGCCGGGGCAGCAGTGGTGCTGGCAGCTGAGGTCGTGCCGGGCGTTTCTGCCCTCGCTTTGTTGATGACATCGAGGATCTTGCTCGCGCCCCTCTCCACGAGTATCGATGAGGCCTTCTTGCCCAGCGCATCAGCAGCCTCTGGGTCTGCCACATCGCCCTGTATCTCGACCTCGGCGTCATCCTTGCCATCGATGCTGACAACCACCGCCCTCAGCCGCAGGTTGCTGCCGACGCCGTCCTCACCGGGGACCCAGTGCGTCTCCACACCAATCGGCACGCTGCAGCCGCCCTCGAGCGTGCGCATGACGCTCCTCTCTGCCTCACAAGCCAGCATTGTCTCCGTGTCTGAGACCGGCTTCAGCAGGTTCAGCGTCATCTGGTCGCCTTCTCGTATCTCCACGGCGAGCGCACCCTGGCCGACGGCGTGCAGCATGCCACCGTCCTTGCTGTCCAGGAACTGCCCTATGCGGTGGCCCATGTTCATGCGCAGCAGCCCCGCCGCCGCCAGGATTGTCGCGTCGAAGCCCAGGCTCTCGTCGTCGCACTTCTTCATCCTGGTGTCAATGTTTCCTCTCATGTCCTTGAACTCCAGGCCCGGATACTTCCTCCTCAGCTGTGCGGCACGCCTCAGGCTGCTCGTCCCGATAACGGCACCCTCCGGCAGGTCCGCCAGCTTCTTGTATTTGCCCCCGTGCCCGGCCCTGAACACCACCACGTCCCGCGGGTCCTCGCGCTTCGTGATGCACCCGATGGAGCACCCCGCGGGCAGGGTGGTGGGCATGTCCTTGAGGCAGTGGAGGATCATGTCGAGCTGGGGCGGGTCCGAGGTGAGCATGGCCTCGAGCTCCGAGGTCCAGAGGCCCTTGCCCAGGTTCGGCAGCGGCGTCGTCTTGTCGCGGTCGCCCATGACGGACACGGTCACGGTCTCGAACTTGAGGTGCGGGTGGGCCTGCTGCAGCTCGCCGATGACGATCTCGCACTGCTTCAGGGCCAGCGCGGAGCGTCGTGTGCCGACGCGGATGGTCGTGCCCGCCGGGAGGGCAGGCGGGGTCGCGGCGGCGGTAATGGCGGCCATTCTGGGAAGACTTGTTATGATTGAGTACGGGGTGAAAAGTACAAGATGACCAGGTCGAGATTGGAGAGAACAAAAAGAGGTCGGGATGCAATTGGTTGGAGGACGAGCAGCAGACAAATCCAATGAGTGTGTGTTGCTTTTTGTTCAGCTGCTCAGTCAGCTTCTGAGTCTGTGGCGGGGCAGTATTTAATACGGAGCGCGATGCAGGAGCAGAGGAGGCGCGATTGATGTCACCCTTAGTCATTCAAGACAACCCCTCCTTCACCTTGCTCACTGCGCCCGCCGCCCCCTCCTCTCCTCTTCCTTTTCTTCTTCTTTTTTTTTTTTTTTTTCCATGCACTTTTTTCCTTGCACCTATGCCTGCAGAACACAAAAGTTTGTGCTAGGTTCCCACCTATTGAAGTTCTTACATTGTGTCTCGCTCTCGAAATCACCATGTCGTGGAGTACTTGGGCAGAGGCATCGATCGTCATTCAAATTGGCGTCCATGTTGGCTTGCTTACCAATGAGTCTATTTTCCCTCCATGTTTTCGACCTCGCTGGGGTTGTAGCATAGAGTCTCGGGAATATCGTTTGAAGTGAACACTCAAACCCCTCTCGACAGATTGTGGTCATTCAATCAGAATCATTTCCTGTGGCCCAAGTAGTCCCTCGGGAATGCAACCAGCAGCCGCCTGAAATGCTTCGTCGACTTCCATCATGTCTTCATTATCCGAATCATCTTCGTTCCCCCGTACTACCGCCTCGAAGTATCCAATGCGCTCAAAAATATTGTTTCCACGTGTCAAGGTCAGGACCAGACCGCGCATGATCTTCCCAAAGTAGCGAAGGCATACAAAGCGCAACCTCTCTGGTGATAGATGCCACATCTGCTGAGTATCTGGCCAGACCAGGAGATCGAGCTCAAGGAAATACACACCATCGTCACGCCCTTGCGAAGTTCTGCAAAGGATGTGGCCGTCCACGGGCGGGAAGAATTTCAGATTCTGTTCATCGCGCTCGGCGCATGTGGTCTTGAGATCGATGAGCTCAATCTCCTCAACCCGGAGACAGCTCGCGCGGAGCTCAACCAGCCTCGACCCTTCTGCAGCCGTTGATGGGGCAATATCGACAAGCTCTGCCAATCTGTCCGGCTCCGCCTCCCATGACTTTGTGAAGGGCTCTTCAGGTAGACAGACTGGATCTGTCACCGAACCCCATGACCAGGTTGGACACTCGATTGCTGAATCCCTGGTCTCTGGAATGGTCGTCTTCTTATTGGCAGGGGCCAGATCATCCTCGTTGCCGCCCTGGGAATCATAGTGCCAACAGAGACTGGAAATGGGGTATTCTCTCCATATGCCAGCTTCGTAATGATGGTCTGTGACGTCGCTGAGTCTAGAGACGATGCCTTGCACTGCGACTAGCCGGTCCTGGGGGTGGGTAAGTGTTCGTGCTGTGTACTGTCGCAGCACACCGGCCCAGTAGTTCTTGAATGCCATTGGGAAAGATGGGTACTGGTTGGAATCATCATCCGGCTCAGACGGTTCCTGTTTCTGTGCCTGATCCAACTGATAAGGATCAAGTTCAGAGTCGAGATAGAACAATTCAGTGTCGCCCCATCCCCCGTCCTTTGCCTGAAAGCCGCGGCACGACCATATCAATTGACGGCCCGAGTATACGAGCCTTCGAGGGGAGAGCAGCAATTCCTCAAGGGTCCAGGCACGGTAGTGAACAGGGTCTGGCTCCGAGAGTGGCAGGCTCGGCTCCTGAAAGAGCGCGCGCCCGACACGGCCATCTTGGTTCCAGACCGGAATACCATTAATTTCCCGCGGCAGTTCCACATCTCGAGGATATAGAAATCCTTGTGTCACAACAGAGGCGCTCGCGGCGACGATTGTCAGGAATGCACCTTCGAAAATGCCTGCCATCTTCTTGATCTCCGCCTTTTTGTCCACGCGAGAGTCTTGCAGAATGCACAAGGAATCCACCCAGAGGTATCTGAAGCCAAGTCTGCGGCAAACCAGTATTGCGTCGCGGATAGTCTCAGGCATAGTCGACAGAGGAAAGCCTCGTTCTGTGCGGTCGTGCAAATTTGCTGTCGTCGATGCCATCGGTTGGTCCCGCTGGCCCCAGCAATAGCTGAGGGCCACATATTGTCCGACGCCCGGTTTGTCGCCTGACACAAGAGCAAGCTCATCATCTGAAGAATTTCCTTGTGGCGTGACATCGACCAGCCGTCCAGGTCGGGCGACCGGTATTGAGTCTCGGGAATGGTCATGCTCACACTCTCGCCGACATTGATCTATCCAAGCCACTGCTTGGGAGAATGCAGCGTCGCCACCGATGTCCAAATTGGCTGTGTAGCTGCCGATGGCCTCCACAAGATGATCATTATCTGCTACCAGAGTCAGCAACTGTGACCAGATCTCTAATAGAACATGAGAAGAAACATCTGACCCTCTGCATGCACAGCAAACAAACCCCATTCCAAAGTCTCAAAGTACGGCACTCTCTGTGCGTCAGGCACTCCATGACGATACACAGGGTCCATCATGAGCTTAAAAGATCCTCCATTGTGAGATCGATCCAAAGTCAATCTCACAGACTCCAAGATAGACCCCACATCCTCCAAGTCGCTAGTGGATGGTTCTCCGCTCATCTTGTGGGTTCTATGTGCCCCTGGGAAGTTGAGGTCCTCAAGATCATCATCGTCTCTGGGAAGAGTCTTCAGTCTCATGAATTCCATCTGTAATTGTGAGGGAGAACTCAGTCCGCTAAGCACCCGATCACAAACGGCAGTACAGAGCGCACAGCCCTCTCCTGCACCAGTCCTGAGCTCCCTCCACGTCACGGTTGACACTGAGGTGTCGTGGATACGGAAAGAATCCGTATCGTCATCGTAGAAGCCCATTCTCAAAGCCTGCCTTTTCCTGTCACTTTTGCCGCTCAAACTCAGATTCATGCCTGGGCACTCCGCAAGGCGGCGGACGCAGGCGTCGCAAACAGCCCAAGGCTGCGTTAAACGAGCATCCTGCGCTGCGGCGACTGCGGAGCTGATGCAGGCTTCGAAGTCCATGAGTGCGTGCATGCACCGGCCCAGGCCAGTGTAGCATGTTGATTAGAGGAGCATAGACGACGCGTCAAATGCTCCAAGCTTCAGAGGGCGTGAAGAGGGAAGGCATGAAAAACTGAGTCACAGCCTGAGCCACTGTGCCAGCCTTCGGTCATCCTCTGCTCTGTGAACACCTCGGCTATGGTGTTAATTAGATCTCATTAGTGCTGATAGCCAATGCATGCAGCTGCGAGGGGGTGGGGCCCGAAAGGAGGAGGGGGGGGGGGGTTGGAGGGCTCACAGCCTGGCATGCCTGCATAATGGGCGCAGTAAGCAAAGACAGAAACTATGTAGAACCAAGTGTGTAGTACCTTCTCCATTTATGAGTAAATCTTGTTGGCCTTCGCATCTTTCTTTCTTTTCCAATCGTAACATCACACGGCCTCTAGCCGGTGGCGTGTTGTCTCGAAGTTTGCATCCTTTAAGCGACGTGTTATCCCAGTGCAAAACATTTGATACCTGAAGTTGGACACCATGAATCTGCTCGACCTGCAACAAACTATGCCAGCATTCTTCCACCTGTCTGAGATGTTCTTGGCGCTGGTGAACCTTGAGTTGAGGTCGAGAAGCCATGTCGTGGCGAGGCCTCTCGGGTCCGACCGTTGCAGGTCCCACGGTGCGAAAGCTCCATCGTCCTACTCCGGCTGACATACAAACTCGTCCATATCACAATGTGTCGAGTACACGTCGCCTAAGAAGGCCGCCAGATGGTCCGGAGCCTGCAACACGACCACCCTGTGGACACTGCTTGTATCCAGTGAGGGCATCGCGACCACCTTATAGGACAGCTGGCTGAGACCAGCATCTATCACCAGCAGATGGTTGACGTCGCCGCCATCCTCATCAGTACCATTGCTCCAGACAGAGTGTATAAATACCGAGCACGTCATGAATGGTAGAACCACCTGGAAAATGTGTCCCTCGGAGATCCTCACATCCACAAACATCCGTCAATTCCTCAAACTTGAAGTCCCAAGCAACTTCTCAACATGAAGGCACTTGCCAGTCTCGCCATGGCCACCGCCGCACTCGCAGCCAAGGTCTCACAGCACTACTCCAACATGGGCCTGGAGTCGTCCGCCGCGCGTGCTGTTGCCGCCGACAACTCGACAGGCGCTTCCTGTGGCGTGGGCTATACATACTGCGGTTACATCCTGAAGGAGCAGAAGAGTAAGCACAAGCTGGACATCATGCTCATCCCTCGCCCTGCGACGCGGTATGTTTATGCTTATTATCATTATTCACTCATCGCAGATTTTGATGAGGCCACTATCCTCACGGCGTACTGCGCTGGCGGCTATTGTGACGGTGGCAAGGGGACCACGGACACAGACCCGATGCAGGGGCTGTACGTGTGCCTGCCTGAGTCTGCCATCCCAAAGAGGGACAAACAGGATGATGAGCCGTATACGGGCCCGGTCAAGATTGAGCTGCTCTGCGCCTGCAGTGGGAAGGCGTTTGGAGGGGGTGACAATGTCTGTCTGAACCCAGATGGTGATCACATAGGGAGATGCAGCACGCCCTGCGCCAATTCGACCTAACGAGGAAGACGCCGAGCCTGCGGGAGACTGCACGAGCCGAGGGGAAAACTATTGTTGAGCCGTGTGGAGGGAGGAGGATGGGACCAACGTTTCGTTCCTGGCAGTCGATCTTGACTTGCTCGTCTTGTCCCGAGGTTGGTGATGTATGTCGTAGCAATGTGGTAGGTAGTGATCAGGTAGTGATTTACCTGCACGAGCCAGGATCTAGCTGCCCCAATTCCACAATTACTGTCGTCTAGCTCGAGTCTGCTTCTGAGGATCTGCGTTGCCTTGATTCTCCCTGTGAAGGTAATCGACGATCCATCAGTGGCGGCGGCGTTGTCCTCGTCGTTGCGCACTAGGGCATCTCGCCGCTTGGGCTGTTCGTGTCGCCCCCATCTGACATGCTGCAGAAAAAGCAAATAAACGAATAGCCTACAACGGTGATGAATACACAGTATGGTGGCATGTGGTCAGTCACCTGCGAGACCCTCAGATGCGCATCAAGTAGTGGATCTGAGCAGGGGATTCTATTGGGCTCAAGCTGTGTGAGTCTTTCTCAATTCCGGCATCGGATCGACCCTTGGCCCCCCCAGCAGCCGTTCCCCGTGGGGCGAGGGTTCATTTTCCCGGACACGACGTCATGACGCAGGGGCCACTTGAGCAAAGACGGCCTGGTCCAGTGACAAGATTTTCAGTCCAAATTATCTCGACCTTTTTGAGCGAGGCGCTATTGGTGCCTTGCCTCTGGGTGCCTTTTTTCTTTTCATCGCAGGTCATCAATATCCTGTGGAAAGCAGTTGGTATGCTTATCATAACCCTTAAAGAAGAATTGTGCTAGATGCACTGTGTGCTAAAGAAGAAAGAAAAAAAAAATCTCTGCGGTGACGAGAAGAGTTTTGCTCGGAGACGAAACAGACAATGGCGAAGCAACAGAGAGGGCCTCACAGTGCAACAGAGCTCCTTCTCTGTTGAAATCGTTTGCTATGCAACTTGCTGTGCATTTAATGATTGATTTCTGTCCCACAGCAGGCCAATTGCAGACGGGATCCCAGCCTGAAAAGTAACGTAATAGACAGGCTGATTAATTTTTGTGGTGGGTCAGGCTGTGACTACTAGGTGACTCTTGTCGAATCCCAGGCCAGCCCAGGACCGGTCTCAATTGCCCCTCCTCGTCCGAAATTTCACCCGCCGCAGCAGACACCGCAGCGACTACTAAAAGTTACTCATACCCCTCCAGACACAATCCAAACCCTTTCTTTTCCATCCATCGAACAGAATCACAGCCACCAAATAACACACAGTCACAATGTGCGAGACAGACGCCCCAGTAAACGGCACAAACGGCGAGTCGGCCCCAGTGGTGCGTACCCTCTTGGTCCCTCCCATCCGTGTATTTTTTTTCTTTTTTCTTCGCACACTGACGTCGTTTGGTCCAGGCCCAGAACGGAGGACACTCGCGCTCCAACCCATACCAGACCGTCCAGGACTACCTTTCAAATGTTGGCAAATTCAAGATCATCGAGTCAACATTAAGAGGTCAGCAACACCAGACGAGCAATGGCACACAGGCCTGGAGACTGACACTATGAGCAGAGGGCGAGCAGTTTGCCAATGCCTACTTTACCACCGAGAAGAAGATCGAAATGTATGCTCCTCCCCCCAGCGATGACTCAGTCGTCTCAACTCCTTCCAGAATTACACGGTCCCATCCCAAACACCCTCGACATCAGCAGCTAACAGTATTTTTCTATCCGCATAGTGCCTTGGCCCTTGACAAGTTCGGCGTCGACTACATCGAGCTGACCTCGCCCGCCGCCTCCCAACAATCCTACGATGACTGCAAGAAGATCTGCAGCCTCGGCCTCAAGGCCAAGATCCTGACTCACGTCCGCTGCGACATGCGCGATGCCAAGCTCGCCGTCGAGACCGGTGTCGATGGCCTCGACATCGTCATCGGCACCTCCAAGTACCTGCGCGAGCACAGCCACGGCAAGGACATGGACTATATCGTCAAGACCGCCGTCGAGGTCATCGAGTTCGTCAAGTCTAAGGGCCTCGAGGTCCGCTTCTCCAGCGAGGACTCCTTCCGGTCCGACCTGGTTGACCTCTTGACCCTGTACAGCGCGGTGGACAAGGTTGGTGTCAACCGCGTCGGCATCGCAGACACCGTCGGCTGTGCCTCCCCAAGACAGGTCTACGACCTGATCAGGACACTCCGAGGTGTGGTCTCGTGCGACATCGAGACCCATTTCCACAACGATACCGGCTGCGCCATCGCCAATGCCTTCTGTGCTCTTGAGGCTGGTGCTACCCATGTTGACACCAGTGTGCTCGGAAGTAAGTTCTGGGAAGACCGGATTGTCTGGCGGTGACGAGCGCTGTAGCTAACCATGCATCAATCGCAGTCGGTGAGCGTAACGGTATTACTCCCCTCGGCGGCTTCCTGGCTCGCATGCTGGTCACGAGCCCCGACTATGTCAAGAGCAAGTACAAGCTGCACCAGATCAAGGAGATTGAGGATCTTGTGGCCGAGGCCGTCGAGGTCAACACGCCCTTCAACAACCCCGTGACCGGCTTCTGCGCCTTCACTCACAAGGCCGGTATCCACGCCAAGGCCATCCTCAACAACCCCTCCACCTACGAGATCCTCAACCCTGCCGACTTTGGTCTGACCAGATACGTGCACTTCGCGTCAAGACTCACGGGCTGGAATGCTGTCAAGACCCGTGTGCAGCAGCTCGGCCTGACCATGACGGACGAGCAGTGCAAGGAGGTGACTGCCAAGATCAAGGCCATGGCAGACATCAGGCAGATCGCGATTGACGATGCCGATTCGATTATCAGGTCATACCACCTGACGCTGCAGAATCCTGACTCTGTCGCCAGCGAGCTCCTCGCGAACGGCAATGGAGAGAAGGTTGCGGCATAGATCTTGTAAGAAGTTGTCGTTGACGAGGGCGTTGTGGTGGATCAGGGCCCTCCCCAATTCGGGGCATGTGCGGCATGTAGATGCAAAAGTGATTTTTATACTGGCGCAATAGGCGTGTATCATGGGAAAAATCCAAAATCAGTTTCCAGCATTATTACCTAGTTGTGCGATATGACATGTGCGCAAAGTGACAAGTGGTCTTCTTAAAATTATGGCGTGAGCGTCCGCATAGAGAGGTGGATTGATGGTTGGTATGATGAGTGGCCCGATTCCGGCATGATATCTTTTGGATGTAGAGCGGTGGACTGAGTGTCTCGTACAGGATCCGTGAAGCAAAAGAATGGGGAAGAGGATAAAAGATTATAAAAAAAAAAAAAAATTGACTCCGGCAGTCAAGTGCACACACCCTGGCTAGTGACGAGAGCTATAGTCACTGAGAACCCAGGAAACATGTAGCAAGAAACATTGAAAAGAGGACATGAGGGAAAATAAGAAGAAGAAGAAGAAGAAAAATGGGAAAATCCTAGGTGGTAGTAGACCTTGTAATAAATCCAACCACCTCTTATCTACCTTTTATTGTGTATTGCTTGCCACTGCTCTCCAGCATGCCGTGAATATCCGCAGTCCCGGTCTTCCGTGCTTCCGCAGGCTGGGTTACAGCGGCAATGCTCCATGGGACCATTGTGGAGAGGGGATCTAGACAGATAAGAAGATCAAGATGACAGTCCACCATAGAATGCAGTGCTTTCTCCGCAGGTTGTGGATGCTCTTTGTTTGTGGGAGGGGTGGGCAGCGTGGCAGCCCCCCCCCTCTCCGGGTCCCGGGGATGTACAGACATAGCATGTCCATTTCCCAGCGCCACATCAGCATATTATATACATGTTTGGAAACGAGAAAAGCCGTACAGGCCCAGTGAGAAGGGAAAGGAGGTGTAAAAAGGTCATTCCCCGTACCTGAGCACGCTCAACAGGCGATATACGGGCAAGAAACATGTCTGCCCCATGAATTGAGTATGGATCTCTTCGGATATCGAAGACAAGGAACCGTGAGTATTTCAAGGGTCAGAGGGAAAGGGTACTAACCACTATACTAGGCAGACAACACACACGCTAACAAATAAGTGTTGCTCAGAAGGAACATTGCAGTCCAGCCACTGCCCGCCTTTTCTCTATTTGAAGTAGAAAAGCTCATCAAAAGATACAAGAAACATGGCGGAATTTCCAGTTTTTTTCTTCTTGTCTTTCCTACCTCAATCAGAACTAGAATCAAATGCATACATACCAAGTAGATGCAGCTTGAGCAGTAGGCCAATATAGCTTAAATTAATTCCAAGCAGCAGGTGCCCAGATGGCATTCATCAAAGCATACTTTAATCTGAACTCTAGGGGAAAAAAAAAAAGAAAGAGCTCCAAGATTGAAACAGAGAAAGATTAAGAAAAAGAGAAAACCATAGCCCCAAGTATATCTGCATAAACAAATCATCACACCACCAGACGAAAAAGAAAAAAAGAACAAAAAAATGTGTCTGCCCCATGAATCGAACATGGGTCTTTTCGGAACTGGTTCTGAAGAGGAAGTTTTGACTATTCCGCTTTGGGTTTAGAGCCACAACGAAAGATACTAACCACTATACTAGGCAGACCATGTGAGGTGCCCCCTCAACAGGTGGTCTGTTTGGGGGCTGTGTTGAAAGTATGAGAAAATTTGCATTTATAAGTCTAAAACACGGGTGAGCATGATCCGAAGACCCATATGTCCGTGCCGTCTGACGTCACATCTGAGAGAAGGGCCTAGCGCCCCACCTTAACAAAGGTACGCGGTCCAGTGTACATAGCATGCTTAAGCTCTGTGTGGGTTCAGTCAACACCAGGGTCACTCGTTACCCTCCTCATCAAGACACAAGACACAAGAATCAAGCTGACGTCCACGCCCCAGCCAGCTCTTTGAGACAAACAGAGGGCCCCTTTTTCGTTTTGCTTTTGTTTCACTTGCTGTCGTGGTTCTGCTTCGGGTCGTGGTCGTCATCGTTTCGTTGATCGGGGTGGCAGTCAGAGCAGGTGGTCGGCGCCGCGATGCTGGACATCGGATTGATGGTACAGCCGCGCGTATGAATTGGTTCGACGTCGAGATAGTTGACGAGGCCCTGAGCCCAGTGAGCCTATTCGCGGAGACTGGCTGTGGGGGTGAGCTGAGGAGGGCGTCGATATGCGAGTATGTCCTTATGGCTATTGAAGCAGGAAGCAGGTAAGGAGGAATGTTAGAAGAGGGCGATACCAGGGCTGCCGGTTCGGCATGCCTGTCTCAGCTACGCCTCTTCGCGAACGGCATCTCCTACGGGATCTGCGCTTTGGTCGTAAGTTAACCCGCTGGGGGGGGGGGGGTGCGGCTTTGACTTGGTCAAGATCCGCTTGCAGACTGCTGAAAAGAGGTTCTACTCGAACGCTGCCGATTTGTCGTGCGCTTGAGCGTGGCCAGAGAGGGCTCGAGGCGTGGTTCCTGTGCGAGCATGAGCACACCGCTGGTGCTGTTCAGCTAGAGACTGTAGTGGTGGAATGCTGAGTTGCTGGCTTACCATGTGGTCTTTTCACGGAACACTTGGCCCAAGTAGCCACACCTTTATGGTGATACAGAAAACGATCTGGGTTCCGTTCTCTTGATGCACTTAAAGAATGGTTGTGCGCTGACAGAAGAGATAGGTAAATTACTCTACTCACGCTCTGCAGGCCCGCACAAGGGTGAAAGAGTGACGATTTGCAGTGCGTTTGGCCGCCGGACTCTTGGTTGTATGAGATGGAACCACTTGGATCGTCGAACAGTGTCTCGACACTCGCTGTGGCTTTTGCTCCGTGTGTGCAGTGTGATCGTCGTTGACACCGTGACGATTGCAGAATGGATGCCAGAAATTGGCTCGTGATATGTCGGGGTAAGTTTTGGTAAGCGAACGGAGGGTACGATGCGGCTTATGATCGAAGTCTCGAGCTTCGAAAGCGAGGTACTCAAAGCTGAATATTGAACAGTATTCCCCAGGCTTTTGTGTCGCTAAGCACAAACGTTGCATTAGAAGCGTCTTGACCACAACTTACTATTATGCGGGATACGCCCGCAAAAGGCGACGAGGTCCGAGGTAGAGTACTTCAGTCATTGACTGGACTGCTGGCCGAGAGGTCTTATGGCCGCTCGAGGTCTGGCGTTCTCGCGGCATAAACTCCGTCGAGCGAAGTTGGGAGTTCGACGTTATGCGAGTTGACGGTTCGAGCTGCAGTTTCTTCCCCCGGATAGAGCCTAGGAGTCGGAGGTTTTTGGCCACATTCTCTCATCTCAGCCGCCTCTCATCGCACTCACGCTCGAACAGATGGGCTCTCCCACCGACGGCCTGAACAGATAGGCTCTCCTCCCCACGCTCTGAACAGATGGGCTACCCTTGAATAAACTTAAATACCGACACCGAAGCTGACAACCTCTCATCATCCGCTCACATTTTTCACACAGTTCCCAGGCACATTTATTTTCCTGCTGCCCATTCTGCTACTCGTCCTCATGAGAACAAGCAATCTTCCTGAAGCCTAGCTGACCTTTTCGTGCAGTGTACTATCGGGCATCTCGCGCTTGCGGATGCAATCAAGGAAGAGGTCGATACCTACGACAGGCTTTTAGGCTCCTGTACCCGCACTAGAATGGGGCATTCCAGTAACAGACCGTTCTGTAGGGACTCGAGCAGTGTTTGATACTGTGGCTCGGCTGCTCGTGGTGTCGAGCGTGGGTGTGCAGAGACTGGCATATCTATAGACCGTTCGTCCATTCCCTGTACCGCGAGTGGACACTGCTTGTAGCTATTGCTCGCATAAAGGGTCTGTGATGGTGATTAGCTCTTCCCATCCCACAAGTAGGCATGGGAAAGAATATTTTCAGGAGAGCTATTTTCCCAGGAGAGCCCATCTGTTCATTCTGTGTGGTGATATCACCCCTATCAGGAACGCTCCACGCAGTGGTCGGGTGCGCCACGCTGCCCAATTTCCTCGCTTTCTATTTTCCCTCGATTTTTTCTCTCCCTCCCCCCCTGGGGGGCTACATCGTGTCTTCAAGTTTGTTTTGGTACAGGTCTTGTTGTGATGATGGCATGCTCGGGACCAGAGGATTGAAGTGGTCAATCGGATTCTCTCAGCCGGGAAAGTAATTAACTAGTAGGATCCATGGACAGATCTGCGAGGTCAGCACTGTGTTTAGACCGCAAACTTTCCGTCATCAGAGTAACATGCAAGGGGATGATCCGACTGCGGCTATTGATGTGACCTCTGCTTACTCCCTTTTGTTTTTTTACCTAAAAGTTCCCGACCAGACAGGAGTGGTCAGGGCTCCGGAACTCTCAGTGGTGTCGTGGCGCATGCTAGACCGCCTAAGACGTACATATACGAGGTGATGCATAAGAGGATTCTCGTAGTGGCTAGTCATATTGTGGATCGTAGTGACAAGAGAGGGAGGGGGCAATATAAAACCCACCTTGATTCTTTCGCGTGGGAAATTTCGACATCATGATTTCGAGAAGATACCCTCATCTTTCACTTGATTCCCATCTATTCGGTCCGCCAGTATGAAGTATTCTGCTACACCTCTGCTCCTCATTCTCGGTCTTGGTGTTCTCCACACGGTTGTCAGCGCAGACGAGACACACAAGACCTACGCCCAGCTCCTTGCTGATGGTGTTGTGCCCGGGGCTCTGAGTGCTCGTAGCCAGCCTCAGCTTGAACACGGCCATGATGAGCGGTATCTGGAATCTCCCGGACCACCGTCAGTTCTTTCTCTCCACCAGAATGTCTGGCCCGGGTGCATAAAGAGGCCTGTATCCAAGCTGACGCCCAGCAAAAAAGTTTTCTCTGCGCAAACGGCGATCCCCTGCACAATGCCTCGAGATGGGAGTATTTCGAGGAGTGTACCGACGTGGACACATGCGAGGTGACGTTTGGCGGCTATTCTGTGAGGACTGAAACCATGTTTTCTTTGTCCCTTTCATCTCTGCTACCAACGTGCCGCTGCGTTGCTTCATCGTGCTCGTTCCTTTCTCTCTTGTTTTACCTAGCGGTACATTTCAGTAATCTATTGACATCTGTTTCTCAGGCGGTCGGGCCTTGGTGCGGAGGTCCAAAGGATGCCAACAAATGCTGTGTCATGTCGCTCTGTGCTGCACCCTACGACTCGAGCCTGTACGCCTGTGTGGATGTTGACAAATGGCCATACTGCAATGAGATTGTGGGTGGCAAGGAGCTCTGCCCTGGACCCGAGTCGGTCAGATGCTGTTCTTAAGGCCTGCAGGAAGAAGGGGGCGGAGATGATATGGGACGGTAGTCTAGAGGAATGGCTACTGGGGCGGTTTGGGGCGTATGAAATGGTCAAGTGCTGTAGAGCACATGTTACGAGGATATTGTCTGGCATCGAGAAACAGGGAATAATTGGTTGAATTTAATGCTGTCCAAGAGCCTGTAGACTACTCTGTCTCTTCATGAAGGAAAATTGATGCCATCCCTGATGAGGAAGTCAAAGCAGCCGATATCATTGTTCAACCTCTATTCAAGTGAATTCCGTTCCTTTTCTCTCTCTCTCTCTCTCTCTCACACACACACACACACACAAACATACTCACACAAACATACTCACACAAACCATCTACACAACCTTGGGAATACTCACATGGAAACACACACAATTCCTCTGCTTGCCTTTGATCTCTGCATTGATTGTTCATTGCTCTCGTTTGCTTCAATGTAATCATGTTGTCCTCTCTCTAAAGAATTGACTCACCAGCTTCACAAGTAGACGATCTCAGACTATCGACCCTACGCAAGTGTACTTAAAGAAGTGGCTCCGCTGACAACTTCCGCCGGGGCTTATATTGTCCTGTAGAATTGCTGAGAGAGGAGCCAGCTAGAAGCCGCTGCATTCGTGGGACATGCTTGTGTGAACAACCATCAAGGGGATATATAAATACGCTAAACACACTGCCTCTTTCTTCTTTTTCATTCCTTCTCCACCATGTCTAAGATCCATTCGTAAAGGACGTTTGAATCTCGAACGACATATGCGACACCTGATACCTCGCAAGACGGCCTATTGCTTTGTCACATCTCGGCTGGATACTCAAGGTCTATTTCTCATTCGGTAGAGGAAGAGCTTGTGTTGCTTCTCAAACGTTTTTCATTCTTACTGACCTTCGCATTTCCCTCAAGACCAAGGCCGACTGCGCGGCTTTTCGCAACACGCCTCTATAGGTCAGCTAAGTTCAGGTAGAAAGATACCGAGCAATAAGTTCATGATCAATGCACGCGTCCGCGTTACGACACCGGACCACCCCCCCCAACTCGGTGAAACACCTCACCAGCCACAGGGAGGGAAACCAAACCTTGCAGCGCTCCTCAATATCTATATCATCCTTCGCCTCCCGCTGTAAGGCGATCACGAGTCGGTGCGAGCCTTGTCGACCACCAGGCGAGCCTCATACTCATTCTTGTCCGAGCCCCAGACCTCGTTATCGAAGTAACTCCGGCTGGCCACCAAGAACAGCGACGCCTCCCTCAACACCTGGGAGATTTTGGAGGTTCTGGAGATCGACATCGCAGTTGAGCACCATCCTTATGTTTCATCTTGAATACCTTGCAAAGGTTAGTTCTCAGTGGATGCTCTCAAAGCTTTTGTGATGCTAACATTTTCTACAGATGGACAAACTTCCATCAGCCAGTCAGTACTAGAAAACATGATCTTCTTTCATCTGATGGCTTTCCTCCCGACTGGCTGCTCTATCCGATCCGGCTGCCAGCTCTTCCTCGACAAATGTCTCATATATGAGTGTTCTCTCCTTCCCGACGAAACTATGCCTAGTGTGGCTCAAGGGAGATGTACAAGCAGTGGAAAACCTTTTGCACACAGCGCAACACCTTGAAGATGTCAAGCAATGCATCCACAGTACCGCCAACATCCCAAAATCATCCCACACGACCCAAGAAAGGCGTTCCCCAACCATGACGGTCCCTATCAGACATCCGACCTGGGTCCTCCTCCGAGAGCACGACGCACGTCCTGGGCGCGCCTGGGATTTCCGCCACCGAGCCGCCACAGCCTGGCACTGACCGAGTTGGCAGTCCTGCCCATCTCCCTGGCGATCTGGGCGATGGTCAGGCCCTGGTCCCGCAGTGCACGAGCGCGCTCCACTTCTTCGTTCGTCCAGACACCAGGACGAGCCTGGCCTCTGCGACCCGAGGGCCTGCGACGACCCCTCGCAGCTTGCTGTTGAACGTTATTGACTATCGCTGGAGGAGGAGAAGACGGAGTGGAACCAGGAGAGCTGGAGCTAGCAGGTGACGCCTCTGCGGGGGGTCCTGTGCTGATATCATCGGCGAGCTGGGCTTGCTGTTGGCCGTCGCTGGCTCGACGGTCGCCTGCTTGGGCCTGGTCGTTGACAGGTTCGACACCAGCTGCCTCAATCTCAGGTACCTCCAAGTCGCCGAGGCGGACCATCCCCTCATCAGGCTGGACATTATTACCAGACTGAAGCTGAGCCTCGCCGTCAGACCGTGGCTGGGCGTCAGGACCGGGCGAGATATTGCCCCCCTCGTCCAGGCCACCGTCCTCCACCGGGTGAGGCTGCTCAATGCGGGCTTGGTGGATCCCATTATTGTAGGGACCCTCTGGGTGGTTCCCGTACCGGGCCAGATAGTCCAAGCCACACTGAGGCAGACCGGAGAGGTCGCGGACCCTGCTGGAACCAGGAGGCTGGTTCTGATATTGCAGTGGTCCGGCAGGCTGCTGCGGGTCGGCGACGGGACTCGTACGCAGCAGCCCGAGGCCTGGGAAGTCAATCGGTTGACGACGGCTGATTATATCCTGCACGTCCATTCCATACGACGTGCCATGCCTCGCCCGGTGCTGGTTTGGCTGGGGAGGCAGGTGGATGGACTGCGGGTCGACATATGGCTGGAACTCGTCTGGCTGAACGAGTTCCGCGTTGCCGCCGTCATTGGGGTTGCCGATTGAGGAGGGACGACCGCCATCGGACACCTGGGACTGGCTGGAGTGGCTTGAGGATTGAGCCATGGTGGAAGAAGGATTTGTAGGTGGCTGGTATGGTTCCTTATATATGTTAGTATGGCACCAGACATTCAACGGGGCAGTGGTGACAATGGGCAAGGCTGACAGAGATGCCCTATTGTCTTTGGACAAGCTGAAATGAGATGAGGCCCATGGATTGTTCAGGAAGGTATGGAAAGGGTTGACTCACTTGTGTTGGGTTCTAGTGACAATTACCTGTTACTGGGGTATTGTCAAGACTTAAGGTCGAGGGTCTTGCTTGAGGTTGTACTTTGTTGTATGGACTCAGGCAGAAGAGGACTGGGTCTCTGTGTGATGGAAAGAGTGAGCGTCGAGATGTATGGTGTAGAGAGATGGAACTGGTAGTAGTCCTCAATAACGTCGGGTGGTCGAGTGAAGAAACAACATCGAGTCTATTGGCCTCAAAAGGAAGCTGCAAACCGATATTTATATCTATCTATCGATGGGGCAGCCAATGTGAATGGATTAGCGTCTACTCCACACAAGTCCACCCAGAGGCTGTAGTCTATGGAAGGCTGAGCATTCACAGTAATTGTCAATAGAGTAGATGGCAGTGCTGCGTCACTGGACCCAGGTAAATTGTACTTGCTGCGCGATGTAAATAGGGAAATCTCTCTTTGCTCGGGAACCTACTTAGGTAATCCAATTTACTGCCAGCTTCCAATAGCCTGGACCTTCACAATAGCCAACGGTGGGGTATTACTCTAGGAATGAATGGTTTTGTTGCCTGGGCAGCTTAGAGTATCCCTCGATAAGTAAAGGCCAGGTGATGATGGCATCTTTGTCACAAGTGGACTGTGGTAACCTCCCACTGTTCAGAACAGGCACCTGCATATATTGCAATCATCCTCGAGTAGAGGTTTATGTGGTCATTAGACTGATGCATTTATCTTGGGACAATGCTATCAATGAAGGGAATCTACATCGAAGCAACTATGGCGCCTTGATCCTGTTGTCTATAAAGTGTGCCAATATAGACCCTTGGCAAGCTACTGTCGTCTCTTCGTGAAAGGATCTATCAAATACTTATGTTTTTACTTGAAAGCCAGTGAGTAACTGGCCCAGGACCTGCACGGCCTGCTATATTATAGGTACCTGGCCAGCCAATCTCCAGGGTCCTAAACAATCCGAGATAGTGTGGCCATCTGGCTGTCTGTTCTTCCTTCGCCTTCCTCAGCCAGTTTCCCAAGACGTTATAGAGATATCATGTGTCAGTTGTGAGTGATTCTTGCTCATGATTACTTCGTACTTGAGTTGTACAGCACAGCCCAGGACTCACTGCACAGTAAACACGCAAGTGCATGCTTCAAATATCCTTGTGATATAGATCCATTTGTTCAACTGAACCTCTCTGCAACCTGGCTGGGCATGATCTATTGTTCCCGTTACCACAAAGGTGATCTATTTTAATATATAGGGATTTCTGGGTGGTCACAGCAGAGATTCATATGGTAGCAGTACCTGAAACCATTGAGACAAACACAAGATGGAGCGTTTTAGGCCACTGACATCCCCACATCCCCTCTAACACACTCTCAGACTATGGACCACTGTACAGAAAAAGTCAAGAGTATCATATACCCTTTAGAAAAAAATGGTCCTTGTCCAACAAATGCACTTGATCTCCTGAGGGGGAACATTCAATACACATTGTCTCTCCCAAGAATTCTCTCCCCCCATCCCCCTCCTCAGAAATCCCAAACCCCCCCATCCCCAAGAAACCTCCCCATATCCTCCTTGGTCAGCACAAGACTAACCTCCATATCCCCAGTATCCTCAAAGTCCAACACCTGCAGGATCCCATCCAGCCGCGGCATCCGACCCTGCACATACCGCGGCCCCGCGGCCCCGCCCACAAAGTCCACCCCGTACGCCCCAGACCGCGTCCAGGAAGTGACACAGCAGAACCGGCTCCCGCAGAACCCCTGCCACAGCCTCTGCGGACAGACCTCGTACGCCGCGTCGTGCAGGTACGCCTCTACCGCCTCGGGCGTGAATTGCGCCACCGTCTGCCGTATGGTGAGCGCCACCTTGCCCAGGCTGCTGGCATTCTCCCCACCACCACCGCTGCCGCATAGCACGTCCCCGGGCATCGAGGCGTGACTCAGGAGGATGGGCGAGCCGGCAAAGGTGTCCGGCAGGGGTGGGTTCACACGGCCGCGCAGGCCCAGCGTGATGGCCATGTGAGCGGCCTCGTCCGGCAAGAGGTGCATCTGGCGCGCGCGGTTCACATGAATCCACACATGCGCGAGCAGCGCGTCGAGGCGCGAGATGGTGTGCACGGCTGCCACCCCTTCACAGCGGGCCGGCATGCTCGCCTGTGCGGCCTGCTTCAGCCGCAACACCTCCTCGGCGCTGAACCTGATCTGCACATGGTCCACGGGCCTGCTGAGATCCCACGTCGGCCAGGGCGGCGTCATGCCCGGGCTCAGCTTCGCGTGACGCAGCTCCTCGTTGCTGGGCCGCGTAGCCTGGGTGTCGGCGGTCGCCCAGGACGGATACCCTGGAGCTTCTGTGTCCCACCAGTCGTAGCGAAGAAGAGGGAGGGACCTGGCAAGGGCGATCTTCTGGGCGTCTGGCTCGGGAAGGTTGATGTCGCCGGCGTGCTGGTCAAGAAGACTGGGGTCGAAGATTGATCTCGTCGTCGACGACTCACCTCTAGCAGCAGCAGCAGCAGCAGCCACCTCTCCCACCCCTTCCCCGACCCAAAAATCGCCCAAAACCCGCGATCTCTCGGCCCACGACTTGACAAAATTCACCAAGCCCACAGCATCACACAGGCAGTGCGTAATCTTCACTCCAACCGCCCAACCCCCGCACGCAAAGGTAGTCACCTGCACTCCCGCAACCGGGAGCCCCTCGAACCTCGAGAGCTGCGGCGCAAACGCCAGGTCGCAGCCCGGCAGGAGCAGCTCGTCCTGCGGGAACCCAGTGGCCAGCCAGACCTTCTTGTTCGTCCTGCGCTCCTCATCGCTGGGCACGATGGACGAGAGGGTCGCATCGTAGTGCACATGGGCAAACACCACACCCGGGTCGCTAGCGGGACTGCTGCCGCTGCTGATGCTATCCCAAGTGACCTGGGGCCGTCCGTATCTGGGGTAGGCCGGGTTGCGCGTGTCGGCTGGGGCCCAGCGCAGGCTTCCTGCGAGGTGGCGGAAGTCGTTGAGAGTGTGGCCCAGGCTGGCCTCGAGACGGGTGACGAGACCTTGCGAGGTTGGGCTGGCTTCGTAGAGCCAGACTGCTCCGCAGATGGAGAAGCGGGCGCTGGTTGCGTCGGCAATGGACAAGAGGCGGGTGGTAGGGCTGTCTGGGGGTGGGGCTGAGCTTGGGAATACCCTCTTGCTGGAGAGAACCCGGTATACTGGAGGGGTCTGCTGAGATTGCATCGTAGTAATGATGTTTGCCTATGTTAATAATGATGATGCACAATAGGCTGGACGATACAATATGCTGCCTAGCAGAGGTCGTGAGTGAGGATGTGGGATGCTTGGAAATGTCGGTCACCCATGATGAGGGATCCTTTGTGAGACCACAGACCCTCCCTCGTATTACTTATACCAAATTCATACAGTCCCCTGTTGGCAAGAGATCCTGCGTCTGCAACGTGCCCTAGAGACCAAACAGTTTCCATATTCGAGATAATAAAATGATTCATTCTGCATACAGCATACGAAGCCACCAGAATGGATGTGAGATGCATACAGGCCTTGCCGCCTTGATGAAGATAGAACAGACTTTGTGGGGAAGACACACCGTAAGAGTCATACCGTACGTTGCTCAATGCATACTTACCCGAGATCCCGATAGCCGGCTAACCTGCAGCCATCCACCCCTGATATCTGTCGCTCCTGGTAACTTGCATATCCTTGCAGGCGAGAAAAACTGTGGTTTGCTTTAGGGGCTTGCTGTAGGCCATCACAAATTGTATCAAATAAGAATATGATTCTTGAAAATAATGATAAAACCAGTCGTCTAATACTATCTTAGAAGCATCTCTACGTGATCAGGGCGCAGATTGGACAACGGCTGAATTCTATCAAGGAGAATACGTCTTTGCTCCCCGTCTGAGCAAACTCCGACAGTCAGATAGCAGTCCTCGTCATATGCATGAATTACGTCTTCACAAAATCAGAGGGCTAGAATTAGAATATCAAGACACTCGAGACTCGATCGCAGCTTTCAGCGCTATTACAAAGAGAGGCAGGCCAGATTAGCATATACTTCAGAGAGGCTTCCACTGTGGATTTCTGTCCATCTGCAGGGACACTCACAGTCTGTACTGGTTTTGGCATCGCCAAATAGCATGCGGGTTCCGGGCATGTAGAACATGGGATTCGGCACGTCGGCTAGTTAAGGGGGAAAAAGGTCAGTAGGGGAAATCCAGTCAAACGGCCATGAGTGGCGACGGCAACAATGGTTCACTGACCGTATCCGCTCGCCATTCCACGCTTCATGACGAAAGTTTGCTTGCTCTTCCAGGCGTGCAGGACTGGCATTCCCGCAATGGGGCTGCCGGGCTCCAGGGCGATAGGGTTGACTGTATCGTTCGCGCCAATGACCAGCGTGACGTCCGTGTCTCCAAAGTCATCATTGATCTCGTCCATCTCCAGCACGATGTCATATGGCACGCTTGCCTCTGCCAGCAGGACATTGCACTGGCCAGGCATACGACCAGCGACGGGGTGGATAGCAAACCGCACGTTGATGCCCTTGGAGCGCAGCATCTTGGTCATGTCAGATATGGCATATTGCGCCTTGGCGACGGCCATACCGTATCCGACTACTATGATGACCGATTCGGCGTTCACCAGCGAGTCTGCAACGTCGTCGACGCTGGTCTGTGTAACGCTGCCCTCGATCTTGAAGTCGGACTGCTGAGGGGCGGCGATACCGCCAAATAGCACGTTGGTGAGGGATCGATTCATGGCCACGCACATGATGTACGAGAGGATGGAACCAGACACGCCAATAAGGGCCCCCACTGTGGTCAGCAGTGAGTTCTCGAGCATGAAGCCTTCAGCGACCAGAGCAAAGCCTGAGTAGGCGTTGAGGACTGTGATGACAACAGGCATATCAGCGCCACCGATAGCGGCTGTTGTCGTGAATCCCTTGACAAAGGAGAGGGCCGTGTTCGCAGCCAGTGCGCCGGCAGCAATCATGGGCGAGCCCGGTGCCATGGTCACAAAGGCGCCCATGGTGCCAATGTTGGCTGCGAGCAGCCCAGAGTTCAGGACGTGTCGCCCGGGCAGGATGAGAGGGCGGGATGACATCTTGGCGGCGAGCTTCATGAACGCCACGATGGATCCGGTGAAGGTGATGCCACCTGGGAAATGTTAGCTTCTGGTGCCACTGCTGCTGTTGCTACAGTTCCTAGTAGTATTCTCGCGCTTTGCGTATCGATATACTCACCAATAAGAACACCCAAGTACGCAGTGACGAGGTGCAGTGTCGAAACATGGTCGAGACTGCCCATCACGCTCCCTATGGAGGTCAGAACAGCTGCCAGACCCACGACGGAGTGAAGAGCAGCAACAGTTTGAGGCAAGTCGGTAGGCGTGATGCGTTTGCCGATGAGGAAGCCGAGAACGCTACCAATGGTAGCCAGCATACCAAATTGTGTCAGGACCTCGGGAGAGAACCCAACAGCCAACAGCGACGCCAGCACGCCGGACCCAACTCCAAGGATGCCGAGGACGTTGCCCATCCGCGCCGTGGCCTGAGACGCAAGGCTCGAAAGAGAGCTGATACACAGGATGGAGCTGACCATGTAGCCCGCCTGGACCAGGCCTGCAGCTCCCGTCGAGGCAGCGGCCAAGTAGCCTCCACCAAAGACAACCGCAGGGATGGCGTACAGCCACGGGTACTCTGGCGGATCTGTAGGTCGCTTGAACATGTCCAGCATCCGCTTTGTAATGACGAAACCTCCCGAGACGTTCACGAAAGCAAGCAATACCGACGCAGCACCAAGCACCTGAGGGATAGTCTCTGGCAGGTAGCCTCCTCCGAGAACGAAGAGACCGCCGACACCGACCATGCCGGAGATTGCGTTCGTGACGGACATCAAAGGTGAGTGCAGGGCAGGCGTTACGCCCCAGACAACTCGGTACCCAATCAATGAAGCCAGACCAAAGGTGAAGACATTGTCCATGAACGCTGGTCCTGTCGCCTTGCCCAGAGCGAGAGCTGTGGCCATACCACCAGTGACGAAACCGACTTCTCGTGAAGTCTTCTGAAAGGGAGTCAGGGCAACAACTTCAGCTTCCTTGGCAGCATTGGCCGAGGGCGCAACTGGAGGTGGAGGCGGGGCTGGGCGTGGAGCGGGTGGGAGGACGTCGCCCTGCAGGGTCACAATGGACCCCCTGACAACCTCGTCTTCCAGATCGACGCCGAATTCCTTCTCAGCAGGATTCATGGATAGCAGGAACTTGGTGACGTTGTTCGAGTACAAGGTGGATGACTGTGTTGGAAGTCGTGACGGAAGATCAGTGTAGCCTGTGGGTGCGTGTGTGTAAGTATCCCTTTGGGCCAGAACCGGGCGTGTATCTCATTATGCCTTGACCAGCATCAACTCACCAATGATTTTGACGTCACGATACGTGATCATCTTTCCAGGTTCCGTCTTCTCACAATTCCCACCAGCCTCGGCTGCCAGATCGACGATCACTGAGCCAGGTTTCATAATCTCGACCATGGACTTGGTGATGAGCTTGGGGGCAGGCCGTCCAGGGATCAGCGCGGTCGTGATGATGATGTCGACGTCTCGAGCCTGCTCGGTGAAGAGCTTCATCTCAGCCTCGATGAACTCCTTGGACATCTCCTTGGCGTAGCCTCCAGCGCCGGAGCCATCCTCCTGGATGTCGACCTCGATGAACTCGGCGCCGAGAGACTGGACCTGCTCGCGCGCTGCGGGACGCGTATCAAAACCTCTGACGATTGCACCCATTCTCCTCGCAGTGGCGATGGCACTGAGACCTGCGACACCGGCTCCAATGATGAGAACTTTACAAGGTGGGATCTTTCCAGCAGCGGTAACCTGGCCCGTCAAGAATCGGCCGAAATTGTTCGAAGCCTCGAGAACAGCCTTGTAGCCAGCAATATTCGCCATAGACGACAGGGCATCAAAGACCTGGGCTCGACTGATACGCGGGATCATGTCCATGGCAAACGCGGTGGCTTTCTTTGCAGCGATCCTCTGGACCAGGTCCTTGTTCTGCGCAGGCTGGAGGAAGCTGATGATGGTCTGGTCCTTGTGCATCTTGTCCACCTCGGCGGGGCTTGGCCCACGGACCTTGAGGACAATATCTGCCTGTTTCCAGACCGAAGAATCACCGTCCACGAGGGTAGCACCAGCTTTCTCGTAGGCATCATCCGGGAAATCAGCCTGCGCGCCAGCGCCGCGCTCCACGAGGACCTTGGAGAAGCCCTTCTTGAGCAGGAGGGCGACATTCTGAGGGGTGAGAGCCACGCGCCTCTCGTTGGTGAAAGTCTCGCGGGGGACGCCAATGGTCAGACTGGAGTACGGGGTTGTCTTGGGGAGGACCTTGGTGGAGTACTGGGCACCAGAAGCTACTGCTGCTGGTGGGGGAGCCGGAATGTTGGACAGGACGGATGCATGGCGGACAAGCTGAAGCGGCTGCCTCGTGCGGATGGCAAGGGCGAGAGAGGACGAGAAGCTCTGCACCTTTTCCCGGCCACAAGACGAGTGCAACAGACGACTATGCTGCTGGGCGGGATGAGCCCGGCAGTTGAGGACAGGAGCAATATCTGTGAGGGAGTGATTAGAGCCCCGTGCTGCAGATGCGCGTGCGATGGCAGCCCATCCCTTGTGGACGACAAGAGATGACACCTGCGGAAAGCTCACCTAAAACACGGAACGAGCCCAGGAGGAGAGACGCGATGGTCACGGCTGGGGCGTAGGAGACATGAGCCCGGTGGGCCAATGCTGGCCCGAACAGAGGCCAAGACATGTCTGGCGATATCGGACAAGGCGAAATGACCGCCTGCAGTCTGCGTGACAGACACACCTCAGTCGATATGGATCATCCACTGGCGACACGAGGCTGATCTAGAGCATTGCAGTATATAGTCTAGTCGAAAGGTCCAAGGGACCAAGCAGAGACGCTTGACGATAGACAAGAGCAAAGCGAAACGCTGAAACTGATGAGCCCTGGACTGCTCACACGAGATCGAGAGCCTGTAGAGCTCACATCTGCGCAGAAAGGGAGGGCAACAATGAGAGCAATGGAGGGAAGAGCGAAAGGCTAAGCGGAATGGGCTGTAAACAAAAAAGACAAGAGGAGGGAGGACGGATGAGCCGGCCTCGTGGCTTGTGATGGACGTGTTGTTTTAGATGAACCGGCTTGGTGTGCACTTTCTCGGCAGAAAAGGCAGGAAGAAAGGGCCGATCAACCCTGTCTAACCGCTTTACCCCTCCTCTTCCGCGTTGCTCTCCAACTCGAGTGAAGATCTGGCGTCTGGTGCGGCACACCCCAAAACACAGCTTTGCTGTGATTTCTCCTCACTCGATATGGAGGTGAGGGGGGAATCAGGCCATGCATGGCATGGAGGTGCGACGCGGGTTCGAGGTAGCATTCGTAGCAGGAGCAACACGCAATGACACGCCCAAGGTTGGTGACCCGCCCCCGCATTTTAGTCACAGTACAACCCTGGGCGTAGAAGGGCCCTGGACACTGTAACATCAAGTCAGACCCTGTAATTACAGGGTTCCGTGCCACCTAGACACGCCAAAACAGGGCCGCTCCCTCCTTGGTCAGGGGCTTCCCTTTCCAGTAGCCTCTGATGACAGAGAGCACCGTTCATACCGACAACACAGTGGGTGCAACTGTGGTCAATCTGATGTGCATCCCAGAGGACCCAACCACTGCATATGTGCGCTTAAGAATATCACATTGTATGTTTCAGATTGCTAGGCAAGGTAAGGGACCTGATGTACGTCTTCCATGTAATAGTGACTGATCTGCTGCCCTTCGATTTTTATTTCTAGAGAAAGGAGAAGAGATGCGCTGTAATGCAGCGTCTAGCAGGCTGTCGGTCTCTCTTTACAGAATACACATGATCCGAGAGAAGAAGACCAGCAGCACCAGACGACACTTCGTTGAATTGTTCAGATCTCTTCAGCCCCCTTCAGGCCCCTTCAGCATCCATCCCGGCACTCATTCCCGTCCAATCGCAACAGGACCTCCATCGAGCCACCACCAGGTCTTTATGAAACTTGTATACTGTCAGGTCAAAAGGTACAGTCCTGGATAAAAGACTCGTGGCGATTTGTTGGCATACCCAAGAACAGTATCTAGTCATACCTAGACGACAATAATTTGTATTCGGCTGAGAAACATGCAGATGTATGGGCGAGGTAGGGTAGCGGCAAGTTCCCAGCTTTTCTCGGTTCACCATGCCGAGCAGTCTTAGAGACCGCACCACAATGTCACTACACTCCAACGCATAGCCAAGGCTCAACGGCATTGCTAAGTCAGCCATGACCCTCTCCATTATCCCTGTGGTCTCAGAAGGAGACAAGCGAAGAGAGATGCTACAGCAGCCAAAGACACACTATCGCAACACCTATAACAAGGTACTGCGAAATCATAAGAAACCGGCCTGGTTTAGGCATAGCAGTAATGCAAGGGGAAGTGGAATTTCTATGGCCAATCCAGCTTTGGATTGGTAATTGTTGCATATTACCGTGAGTCGGGCTAAGAAGTACTTGATATCTGACTTGTCCATAGGCAGTAAACCTGAGAACGAGTAGAACACTCCGAGAAACAACCAAAGCAGAGGGTAATAGGGCTGCCCAACGTACATTTCTGAAGCAATCTATGATTAGCAGGAGCTAGATATCAGGCTTGAACGTCTGAGGCTTTGGCTTATGTGAATCAGGCCTATGTAATCTACAGTCGGACCGAGTCTGGTCAAGGATTGACGAAATCTAGTAGCGCACTGCTCTCTTTCAGACAGTATACCGGCCTCTCACTCGGGTCAAATGCGCAAACGAAGAGTCTGAAAAGTCAAAAGGTAAGTAGACGATGACTGGTGATGCTTTAGTGTTGAGGTTGAGGGATACAGTGGTAGAATTGTGAAGTCAAGCCCGAGCAGCAATCTGCGTTCGTCCCACAGCACAGTGACCAACATGCACGCTTGGACTGCTTGACCAAGAATAATAGGTATTTTCCTACGGATGGGAATGTGGATTTTTGATACGTTGGTAACACCCTATTGTGAGGGACAGTGCAGATGAACATTGTAGCAGCTTCTTTGGCAGAGACATGAATAGAATGCCTACAAGACACCATGAAATGTTCTCGACGCTAATTAACTCTAGGACAGTTGATTCCATATGTTCTCGAGAAATTAACAAGACTGTATATAAACACCACAGACTTTCACTTAACATCACAGCACAGACTCACAAAGGACTATCATTTGGCAAGATCTTCTTGTACTTGATACAGTAGCAGTAAATGCGTCAAATTGGTATCTATTTCTATCATACTCCCCAACGCCTATTCTAAAACAGAGAATGCCACCCGTCTCAGTTAGGCCACATCATAATTATTCCGACCCTTGTTGTACATGCTCTTGATGGCAAGATCCATCACCTCAAGGAACCGCTCCTCCTCGATGGCAACATCGTCACGCTGCCAGTTCCCCGACTCCGTAGGCGGCTTGGTACCATGTGCGCTGAAGTAATCGTGCCCAAGCGCGCCGGCAAAGTTCCTGAAACCCTTGTGGTTCAGGACCTCGGGCAGGATCTCGACCATGGCGGAATGCTCTCTCATCCACAGGCCGTGCGTGAGGCCGGCCCCGTGTACGCCGGCGAGGACGTCGGAGTTGCGCACAAGACGGATCTGTTCGGGAAAGGGCAGGGCGGCCAGGTCGACCACGTTGATGACGGCGTGCTCGTATCGTTTCCGTAGTGCGGCCACGTGGCTGTCCATGTCGACGAGTTTTCGCTGTCCCCGGCGGTCGATGAAGGTGACCACCACCTTGTCTTCCCCCTCGAGGGTGTCCTGGATGTCGTAGTAATGCAGGACTCTCCAGGAGAATGTCCGAAGGAGGTCAGAGTGGCCGCAGGGGTTTGGATCCCAGTCGCCCTGCCAGAGTGGGTTGCTGGCACCAGGCAGAGGGATGATGACATTGCCACTCACAGCGTCGTCGGGGAGCTCGCCGATCCGAACGATGGGCTTCTTGGCGAACAACTGCCAGAGGTCAAAGTAGGGCCCGTCTTTTCTCTCGTCCAGGATCACCACCTGTGTGTTGTCTGCGTCCAGGGGTGTGAAGAAGGCTGGGCCTTCTTCACCGTCTCGTGGTGACATCTGGAGAACGTCTATGCTCAGGCTGAGGGACAGGATCTCAAGCAGACAATGCCACGGGTTCAGCTCGCCCTCTCGTTTTATGAGGACTGTGAACTTTTCTGGTGCGCCGTTGCCACCCTGTGACAGATCCATGTCCTTGGCTTTCAAGTCGACCGCCTTGTCCATCACCACCCGCGGCCCTGTCTCGTACCAATATCTGCTGAAGCTCTGCAGCGAGACCGACGACTCGTTCGTTTCTACCCCCCATGGCTCGACCGCATCGCAGTCCAGCTGGAACTTCCTACTGGCCTGGTCGAAACGAGCGCCCTGGCCGACACAGAAGGAGTCGGTCCGGTCCTTGGCCGTCTTGACGTGAAAGCACGTCAGCTGCGAGGGCGACTCGGCGGAACAGTAGGTTGCCCTGGTGCGCCGCAGCTCCTCGAGGTATGTCATCCCGAGACGCAGCTCGCACATGGGCGACTGCTCGTTCACATGCGCATAGTCGTCTGAAAGTGCTGCCAGCGAGTTCTGAGATGAGGCGCTCCCCGGCGGTGGGGCTTTGGGAGCTGCAGCACCGGCGCTGGCGGCGGGCGCGGCGGCGGCGACATCGCTGTTAAATCCTGGGAGGGACCACTCGGCAGGAGCATATCCAAACCGCAGGCTTCGGAGGGTCAGGACAATCAAGGCCGAGGCAAAGATGAACAAGGCTGAATAGGTGAAGCGCCTATTCGTAAACACGAGACGCGAGAACATTGCATTTGAGGAGGAGGATCCAGGGATGCCCGAGCCTGTCCAGCTCGTCTTTCCAAGGAAAGAAGATGTGGTAAAGGACATGACGGGCTGCTATCCTTTGCCGGGCAAAGAAGGAGAGACCGTCAAGAGGGTCCAACGCTGCTGTGGGGCCAGGAGGGTCTGTCCATGTGGGAAGAGAGGATCGAGGGCTCCCGGCTGACTGGCTGACCAATCTTGTGTACTAAGTAGAAGAGGGCGAAAGAGTATTGAACAAGTCTGACAACAACTTGAAGGCGCACAGCCACAGGGGGGGCGTGGTTCTGCAGCGTCCTCCTCCAGACGGCCAGTCATGAAAAGGACACAACAGCGTCAGGTTTTCCCCCCCTCCTCTTCCTTTTTTCTTTTCCCCTTCCTCCTTACGGTGTGTGTAGATCTGGTGTCCAAAGGATTTTGGCCTTTGTCTCGAAGGTCGCATGGGTTATCCTGCAACGGGCAAATCAAAGAGGACTGAACCCTTGCGAAGGAGCTGAAAGTACCCATATCTGCGTTTCCTCATAGGGCAGGGGTCGAGATGTACAGGTGGTGTGGTATTCCAGCCAGGGCTACGGAGATCCAACCCACTGGGACAAATCAGAAAGTCGCATTTGGGTGGCGGCTGGTCTTATTTTGGGCTCGCAAGAGCGCTTACTAGTTTCTTACTGCAGCAGGTTGTCCCAGGTTGCGCGGCAATGCTCTTTCTTAGCTTGCTTGCCTCAACGTTGTCTCACACCGAGGGGCCGGAAGAGGGAGTTAATAACCCGGGTCGGATGATAAGGAACCGGACCAGAGCTGGGAGGGAGAGGACAGCCGTTGTCTGCAGCAGTGAGGGGATTCGAAGGAGAGAGAAAATTGTTGAGATCACCGAGGCGTGAAGCAAGCAATCCACAAGTAAGGCGCGACATGGCATATTGTGTGCTGGCCGCTCCTTCCCTGGCAGATGGCTCCACAACCGGCTATCGCTTGAGAGAATTGCGTTAGAGTAATTTAATATAGCGCGGTCTGTGTACCGTGCGCGCAGGCTGCAGCTTTTCATCTGGGCAGATCAGATTACATATGGAGAGGTTATCAGGAACGAGATTTACACTGAGTTCTGCCTTTAGTAACGACATGGCAAGAGGATGGAGAAGAGAGGATATGTTTTAGAAAATTTTTTTCTTCTTTCTCTCACTTCTTGAGCCTTTCGAGCCGGCGGCTGAGACGTACTATGACGGTGTCGCGTGCAGTATATGTATGATCAGAATACAGTCACACAGTGTCGTGTACTCACTGTGCGCGTTCTCCAATCACACACAAAGTCCACAACAGAGCAGCAGCCTTATGGCTCCTGGTGCCCGTTGAGGCGCTATAAGAAATGAAAGGCATTTCACCATCTATGCATAATGCCAAGCCTAACTTGCTTACCGGAGCCTGGCTGCTAGGGGTTGCGAGTGCCCTACACCCTATATAGTCAACGATCCGGCCAGAAGCCTGGAAGGAGGAGGAGGAGGAGGCAGAAGAAGGGATAGAGAAGGATTTGATTGTACAATTAGCAAGGGCCCAAAAGGACAATAATAGAAGGGGGGGTCACGTAGGCCAAGACAACACAAGCAACACCTGCAGTAGAACGTCTAGAACCGGCTGCTCGGGAATAACAACACGAATCCCCCACCCTCGAGGCTGATTACACATCCTCGACAACCCGAACATACGCTGTACTATAACACATACTATGTACCTCCGTACATGATGAACTCACACTTTTCTTTCGGGCGCGACTCGTCCCAGGAATACACTTTGGGGGGGGGGGTAGGGGAGGGGGAAAAACATGCCCACAGTATCCGGGTTCACACCTGCCCCACTGCTCAAGCATTGCTTGACCGCACAGGTAGCCCTGACCCCGTGGGAGCTCCACGCCATGCGGCTGACCGTCCTAGATGCTCCAGTGCAGTGGGTGGTGTGTCCATCACCGGGCCACCCCTTTAATCGCCCGCCCATAAATCATGATAGCGATCTGCTCTCTCTGCAGAGGCCAACAACCTTGGAACTTGCTAGACCGAAGCTGGCGGCAACTGGTCTCTCTCGGAAGCCCTACAGCGTACTACTGTACGTACCCATAAACGCCAAAGGTCGTGTGGGCCACATGCAGCCCCAAGAGACACACCCAACCCCCTTTCCCGACAAGACCGAGAGACACCACTATGCAAGCACAGGTCAGGATCCTGGTCGGGCTCTTGATACCCTGCCATACGACGTAGCGGCTGAAAGATCCTGGTCTCCCTCCGAGCAAATCCCCACTGAAACTGCTGGTGATGCATCAAGTCTGCACATGATACCTCATAGGGTCTCTTCTAACCGCCTGTCTGTATATCAGTATGCATCAGACAGAAACTTTCAAAAAAAGATGCTTCCCCCTTCCCGCTGACCTGTGCTGGAACTTGTGCCACCGAAACGCCGGTTCCCAGCATTACACATGGATGGGATCACCTTAATCAAGATGTGGGGCGGTGTCTAGTCGATCCTTGTTACTGATCTGACAGGCAGACGCTTAAGAAGAGAGAAGAAGAAAAAAAAGACCAGGCGCAGTTTTGACGCTGCGGGCGTTCGTCTTCCCAAGAAGCGGGTCCCAGGATCCTTCAAGTAGACAGAGATAGAGAGAACTAGAGATGCCCCTATGCACCCTGAAATAAGAGGTAAGCCCTGAGCCAGAGGGTCTCGCAAATCCTTAGAGAGCCTCTTGCCGGGTTTCTCCATCTTTGGCATTCATTTTCTGGGCCCAGGTCGCGTGTGCTTCCCTCTCCTCTTTTTTTTTTTTTCCTTCTCCTTCTTCCCCGCTGGGGTGATCTTCACGACCTTTGAAGCTCCTCTCTGCGCCACTGGGGCTGTTTGAGTGTGTGTGCTGGCTCTGTTTGGAGTCAATTAATACTACAGGAAGAGGGGGAATTAGGGCAAAGAAGAAGACGAAAAAGAAGAGAGATGAAGGAGTCTTCGGTCGCGCGGTTCTGCGGCGCGGTCATACTCGCAGCATCATACCTCCCGAGTGCTGCGGTGGCAGAGTCTTCGAGCTCGACCGAAGCATCATCACAATGTACCCCCACGCCTATATCCGCAGTCATCTCCAACGTCACCATCGCCAATTCACCGAATAATGCGCAAGTGAGAGGCGTGGCAATCAGCGTGGGAACACCGGCACAAGATTTTGCCTTCATGCCCTACCCGTAAGTTATTTTCTTGCCTGCTGCGTTCAGCTTTCTGTCTCTCTGGCTAGATGTTGCCTTCATGGAACGAAATCATGCCTGTGCTAACACATGTCGCCTTGCTTAGATGGAACAACAGTCTCCTCTATGACTCGACTAACCTATGCGATGCGCTCTCAAGTGAAAGCCAGACGGCCTGCATTTCAAGAAGAGGCGGCGCCTACGACCCAGTCGCATCCAAAACCCAAAAGCAGGGCAACTCAGATTCCACAGCAACCGACCCGAGCCCTTTCCCATCTACGTCCATCTTCAGTGACATCTGGAACCTGAATGAAGACACCGCCCTCTCTAATTATACCTTTGGCGTCCCGCTCAATGACTGGCAGGAGCAGTTCTACTATCCGCAGGCCGTCATCGGGCTCGGGCCCAACTCGACCTTCCTCAACGAGCTCAAGGCCAACGACATGATCGCCTCGCGCTCTTATTCTTTCTTCTGGGGCCAGGACGGGACAGGTGGCTCGTCCAACGGGAGCCTTGTCTTTGGCGGCTACGACCAGAACAAGATCTCCGGAGCGGCAACGGCCAACTACACCGGCAAGCTGAACTACACGGCATGCCTGTGGGGGCTGTCGGTGGAGATCTCGGAGCTCAGCCTCTTCTTCCACAACGGCACGTCAGCAAGCCTCTTCGACACGGCGAGCGACGACGAGTCTGCCATAAAGCTGTCCGGGTGTATCGACCTCGGCTGCCCCGGCATGTTCGACATGTCCGACTTTGACTATTTCGAGAACTTTGCCTATTATACAAACTATAGCAGCTTCTACACCTACGCGGGCACAGGTGATATGCGGTCTACTGGCCTCAACTTCTGGGACTCACTGTACCTAGAGGACGATACACCGTAAGTTGGATTATCTGGGCAACGAAAAAGAAGAAGAGAAGAAAAAAGAAAAAAAACCAGACGAGCAAAAGAAAAAGGTGCTGACAATCCATCATACACACAGATTTACAGGAGACATAGACGTCTCAATCAAGGGCGGCCCCTCCGTGACCGTCACCAATGACCAGTTCATCGTGCCTCACGTCTACATGGACGACGATACCGGCCTGTTCCAGAAGAACAACAGCCAGTCCGACCTCCTCATCAACTCGGTAGCCACCGACGGCTACCCGCTCCGGATGTGCCGCCACTTCATGACCTTTGTCTACGTCATGGTGAACCTGGACGCGGGCGAGTTCACCGTCTGGGCCGCCAACTCCCAGAGCAACAGCGAGACCCTCGTCGCCGTCGACTCGGCCAACAACATCCTCGAGGACACGGCCGTCTGCACCAGCACCTCGCCCTCGACCGAGTCGGGCACCTCGGGCTCGCAGAGCGGCGAGACCTCCGCCCCCCAGAACAGCTCCCTCTCGAGCGGCGCCATCGCCGGCATCGCCATCGGCGCCGTAGCGGGCGTCGCGTTCGTCGGCGCCGGTATCTGGTTCTTCCTCAGGCGCAGGAGGGCAGGAGAACCGCTGCAGGCTGCTGCGCCCAACTACTCGGACGACCCGAACGGCAACCACCTCTCGCCCTACGATGAGGCGGCCTCCAAGAACAACCAGAACGGCAAGCCCAACACGGCTGAGCTCTTCTCGGGCCAGGACGGCGAGCGGAGGTCGGAGCTGCTGGCGTCTACCGGGGCGGATAGCGAGCGGCGGTCAGAACTAATGGCTTCGAACGAGTTCAGGGCGGAGCTGGAGTAAAGGAGGTGAGAGTGTGTTGGAAAACAACCCCACTCATCTCTGGTTAAGGAATCATGGAAAATCAATGACAGCCACCGCGGGCGAGGTCCCTAATGAGCTGGTCTTTGTTTGTCACGGAACAAACGAGATGAGGTGTTGGGGCTTGATGAAGTTCTTGGAGCGGAACAAGGGAGTCGGGATATTTATAATTCAGCCTATACCACTTTTTTTTCACTTTGACTAAATAGATACCATTTTTTTTAAACGTCAATCTCACTTGGCACAGCCCTAAATGCGGCTCCTTCTTGGCAGGAAGGACGACTCGCACACATGCTTTTGACATTCTTGCAATTGCATCTGATGTTGATTGGAACAAGGCTTTATCATCGCAATAATCACACCGAAAGTGTGGCACTTGCCGGGCACTACAATCAGTCAGGCACGCACACGATCTTACGAGATTTGGACTTCTGCCGCTGGAGCCGCAGCTGGCTTGTAGAATTGACTTTCAAAGACACTTGTTATAGTAAAAACTTTTCTTGAATGGTTGCGGCAAGTTGCTGTTGTGCTTGTGAATGGGGGCTGGTTGGTGGCTTCGGAGACACCCTTCCAAGCTCCGTAATAGAATGCATCTGTATTGTACAGGTGGATTGAGCGATATAAATATGTTCCTGATTCGAGTGACCCTCCGTGCGTTTGCGCCCTGACAATTTGGTTTCAGACCCTATCATTGCAACCCCTTCATTGGCGGCATTTAAACGCCTGCTCCGGCTGGGGGTGCAGTGGGCGGGTGAGTCCCCATCGCGTCCAATAGAGTTGCCCAAGACGGGCAAGTCGATAGATCACATGGACAAGATTCCTTTTCCCCGGATCGCAGCCCTCAGTACCGGCATGGAGAAACAAGCCCCAATAAATTCTCTATGGGCATCGTGAATGGTGGGACAATTGAAAGGTTGCGGGTAAATCCGATGCATCGTTGTATGCATAAGGTACGTAAACCTTTGGTCAGGTTGGGGATTTCTGACGTATCACACAACCTGCAAACTCTATTTTGCTTCTTTTCTTGTTCATTGTGCAGCCCGTCCAGCTGATGGCCCCGTGTCTGCGCCTTTACTGTTCCTACATACTGCGGAGGCTGAAAACCGAGATCAAAGAAGTCAATGAAGCGAAGGTGCATTTAAACAAGTAGTTACTGCTGAACATCCACAATGGGCTATTATATAACTCCCATCCCATCGCGGTGGGAGCAACTGCCGCAGCCAAGCATATATATTAGACAAGCCAGCATCATTGTTCACTTGGTTTGCAGAATCAGTTTAAGTTTACCCTTTCTGAAATCTGATACTATTACATTGGTAATATTAAAAGTTGAAAAGGTGCAAACATGCGCTACTCACCGGCCCTCTTGTCAAGCCTGCTCAGCCTTGTGCCGAGGGCGCTGGCTGTGACCAACATCTGGCTGGCAGGAGACAGCACGATGGCTGCAGGCGGCGGCGGCACCGGCACCGAAGGCTGGGGTCAATATCTGCAGTATTCGTTTGATGTGTCCGAGTATGTTGTGAACAACGAAGCGGTGGCAGGACGGTCGGCCCGTTCTTATTGGAGAGAAGGGCGCTTTCAGGCGATAGCAGATGAGGTTTCGGCAGGAGATGTGAGTTGAACTACCCAGTCTCATTATTAATTCGTCTCGTGGCTCTTTTATAAATTGTCCATGGGAATTCTCATCTAATCCGGTCTGCGCAATAGTGGGTTGTGATCGAGTTTGGTCACAATGACGGCGGCAGCCTCTCCGACGATGACGGCCGCACCGACTGCCCTGGCCAGGGCGATGAAGTGTGCTACTCAGAGTACGACGGGGTCAACGAGACCATCTACACATTCCCGGCATACCTCGAGATGGCGTCGCAGATGTATTTCGACAAGGGCGCAAAGGTGGTCCTCAGCTCCGCGACCCCGGACAACCCATGGGAGACGGGCGCCTTCACCTGGACCCCCAACCGCTTCGAATACTACGCGTGGTAAGTCACAGCAACTCATCGCCAATAAGCTATCTAGTTGAAAACAGACTGATGTTCGACAACAACCAGGTATGCTACGCAGGTCTTGGGTGGACCGTCTGCCGGCGCTTACTTTGTCGGACACGGTGACTATACTGCCCAGCTTGAGGATAACCTCGGCGCCACTGTGACTGATGAGAACTTCCCGCTCGACCACACTGTGAGTTTCTTCCTAACAGGCCAGCTCGACACGGGACCTACCCCTATCCTGTATAGATCAAGATGGACGGAGATTCGTATTGCTGACACCCTAATCCACACGACACAGCACACAGCGCCGTATCTGGCCAACCTCGTGGCTGGTGCTTTTGTCTTGGGCCTCAAGTGTGGCACAAGTGCCCTGGGTGCAGCGGCGATCAATTCTACGGCCTCGCTGGAGGCGACCGACCTAGGAGACTGCATCACATGGAACAGCACGGTCTCAGCTCTGATCTAGATCCGATTGGGCCTTCAACGAGCGTTGCTTCCGGCTTCGAGGACTTCTCTGTCCCTATAGATACATGACGATGGCGCGCTCTAGGGATACTCGGCGCTTTTATGCCACCCGCCAATGCATTGCTACCCAACATCCAGCAGGGTATCATCACTAAAGGATGGGCGCCGAGTAGTTTCCAAGTCGAAGAGGCCGCGACAGTACCTCGGAAATTGCATGCACAGCTTGGGTGGGTGCCCTGAGAACAACGTTACCGCTGATCTTAGTTACGCTTTTCTCGTGCGGAGCAAACTTATTTAGAGGATTACTCCTGAAAATCTGTTTACTTCGCCATCTCTGTGTTTCAATCTTTCAAGCCCCTTGGCTGCGGTCTATTTATCAGACATGACCATATCCAGCTAGCGTTCGCCATGCCGATTATGTGAAATATATACAATAATGAACTGAAACAAGACGCAAATTGCTCAGCAGAAGTCCTTCGCCACTTTCCTCTTTGCTGTTCATTCCCCGGTCGTTGAAGATAGGAGACCATAATGCAAGTAATGCCGTGAAAATGATGCCAGAAATAAGCATGAAGGCATCGAAATTACTGTGCGTAATAAGATTCAGAAAGTAAAAACCCAAAAGAAAAGAGCCATCAGGCACGACTTGTTAGTCCCCAGGCCCAGTTCCTGAGTAGCCCTGCAGCGACGGACACTGCAACCCATTGTACTCTATAAAAGGGGTATCGATTAAAACGCCAAACACGTCGCCCACACCAGCACTAGCATCCAGCGGTGGCAGGTTCGAGAAGATGGTCCCCTTCACCGGCACCGGTGCGAACTGTCCCTGGTTGATCGTCGAGTTGAACAGCCGTATCTGGTTGTCGCAGATCGTCCCGTTCCCGAAGATGGGCTGGTTCGTGACGTTCTGGTAGAACGATATCGGGTACGGGCTGGCGGCGTCCTGGGCCAGGGGAGCGAACTCCAAGGCAGCGTACATGCCTGAGCCGTCGGTCGCGTTTCCGGCGAAGTAGATAGAGCCGTCGGCATGGTTGTCATAGGCGTCGCAGTCTGGGGCGAACGTAGTTGGGGAGACGGTGATGCCGTAGGCTCTGGAGCCGTTGATGGCTATTTCGCTGGTTGCGCTGATCATCTGAGCCGGTGCCCATGAGAAGGATGAGAAGCCGTCGCCGAGAAGGTCGACGAAGGGGAAGGACCAGCCGGCACGCTGTGAGTTGTTTTCTTCCGTTAGTGATAATTTGGTGACTGGTCTCGTAGTATTGCCATTTATTCTTTCTTTTTCATGTACTGGTTAATTAGGTCTTATTACTTACTTGAAAGTCTGGTAAAGTATAGCCGTACGCAGCGAGCTGTATGTCGTGGTCCAAGCCCGCCTGCATCAAGACGGGATACATGTCCACCGGGAAGCTGGGTAATAGTTCGCGGTAGGCACACTCGAGAATAGCATATTGTGCAGGTATGAGCTGTCTTGCTGTATCAAGCGGTATCGGGACGATAGCAAGCGTGGCATTCAGGGTTCCGGTGACCGTATCGGAATACTGCTGGGCTATAGGGTTCGGCTGGCTGCTCGAGACGCATGCGTCTTGGGCCGCGGTCGACACCAAGAAGGATGATAGAAGGAGTGTCGCTGCGGCCGTGAGGTTCAAGACTTTGAGACGAGACATGTTCAACCAGGACATCCGATTGCGATGAGGCTCGCCCATGGCAACTTCTGAGAAGAGAACGTAGTGATAGAAATGAAAGATCAGGAGGGTGTGCGAGACAAGACCCTTCCCACTGTGTATTATCAGCAGTCTGAGCTGGATTCTTGTGCCTGCTTGAAGGGTGAATAGGTAGAGACTGTGAATGAATGCTCAGGTCAAGAGAGGGAACAAGTAAAGTTCCTTCCAATTACCGGACAATCACTTTGTTTATGAAACAAATCCCTAGTGCAGATCTCCAGCCCCTAGGATGTGGTTTCCTGGAGATGGATCAAAACCTTCCCAGTGCATCAACACGAACAAAAAAAAAAAAACCAACTCGAGGACAAGGCGTTCATGGTGATGGGAACTCTATGGCACACCCCACCCCGAGCGGGAGGACTAAAAGCGTAGTGTAAATTCAGGGAACGGGATGTTTGGTTTCCGAGGTCTTTTTGTCTGCGGTTGAAACGACTATTGGCTGAAACTGGTCAAGGAGTCGGAACCAAAGCATCGATCCTGGAAGCCATATGACTTGAACATGGCTTCTTCCGCGGGATTTGAAATGAGTGGTCATCCCGAAGGATTTCTGCAGGCCGGTAGGTGTAAACTCCTACTACTACTACCAGTGAGCTGATGGGCAAACCTTAGATAGGCTGGTTGACCAAGATGCAATAATGTGGTGCACTGGTGGGGTTCTCGAATGGGCTTGTCAGCACGGATGCGAAGCAACCGGCATATAGTTGCAAGGGAGGAAGCGAAAATTGCAATATGCGCCCTTTGACAAGATGGTATCCAGGACAGTCTTCGACCCTGCAGGTCCACAAACCAGATGCTCAGGATTTCCTAGTTCGGATGCAGTGGATGGTAAAGTAGGGAGCGTGACTAAACAAGCCAGATATGGGCCACTTATAGGCGTGGCATGGCGTCCAGTGTTTGGGTCGGTCGAATCCGGTCCCGCCAGGAGGCGCCGGAACGTCGTCTATCCGGTTGGCCCCCCCTGGAACGGAATATGAGCAGTATTCTCTTCCCTTTCTTTTCCGCAACGGTTGTCACTCTCCTGCAGGAGGCGGCATCTGCCGTACGTCGTGGCACCGTAAGTTCACTGGTAATTGTAAGATTTTTGCTCGGACAGCTGCAGGCGGGTTGCAATTGAAACCTCGGGAGACCTGTCATGGCGTACGACGGACAAACGCCCAACATTTTTTGTCTTGTTCTGAGGCGATGAGGACTTTTCCCCTTGGCCTTAGGATGACTGTATCAACACGTGCACTCTAGGTCCATCATCGAGATCGATTGCTGGGTGGGTTTCGAAGAAGCCACGCGCGCCTACTTGACCTGGAAGGCAACATATCCGGCCCGCTTTTACTCTAGGGCTCTTGTCTCCGGTTGTGAATCGAAAGATACACCCATGCTTGGGATCATGTCTGTCAGCACGTCACTGTATTGGGATTCTCATCGCTGTCACGATGCACGCTCTGCGAGATCATCTGATCACATTGACGAATCTGGCTTGAGCTAGTTACTGCCAAAGCTGAAATTGCTGCCGAGCATAACCAGTATGGGCTTTGGACCGCCCAAACCTTCTGCTCCGGAGCAGCGATGGAGTGGTTGACCCCTTGACCACTTTCATGCCAGGTCCGGTGGAGACTTGGCGTAATCGCTGTACCTTAACTCCCGCAGATACTCGAAATAATGGAGGTGATGATTTGCGTGCGGGTTGCAGTTTTGAACGACGTCGCGCTCAATCAGTATTGAGGTCTTACAACGCTCCCCAGCTTTGGTCATACTGCAACCCAGCGATGAAGATCCCGGACGTGGCCCTATGAGCAGCGATTCTCGCCGTCACTAAGAAACTAGAGCATCAGAGCAGTGTCCCGATGACCGGGCTGCCGTGGGATGGCATGCCACCCTTTGTCTTCCCAGGTGCAGGACCAGGTGGCCACTGTGTGGAGTCACAGAAAAGGACACGATCATCTCTGCATGGGTGGCCGTGCATCTGAACAAGTGAACTCTAATCCAAAACGTAGTCAAGGATGGTAGGTAGAAACATTCCCTCGACGAAACCTTCAGCACCAGGATGCCTGCGCTTTTCCAATAAATAGGTCCCGCACAAGGTAAGCACCAGGTCCCTGGGGTTCTTCACTGGAAGTAGACACTTGTCGTTAGGGTGACTAAATGTGTATGGATGACTGAACACTGTCATAATGTTTGACAGAGGGAAGACACCCGTCCCATTGTCAGCAGAGACACTCGGTATCATAGGCCATGGGCACAGGAAACCACATGGGACACTGAATTAGAGAGCTCCGCCGACGAGCGAAACGATCCACATTGCAACCCGGACCTTCAAGCTCACCCTCCTCTCTGTCCTGGCAAAATCATCCCGGGTGACCTGCGTTGCATGCTCTTGCAACCACCGCTGCTCATCCCCCAGCCTCTTCTTGAGATCCTCATTGCGCGTCAGGATCATCGCGTTGGCCTCGAGGTCTAGCGAATAGCTTCGTTTCGTGTAGTTTGAGCTTCCCACCAGGCTCAGGGAAGGGCTAGATTCGGAGGGCAGAGTTACCCAGAGCCCTTTTGCGTGGTAGGTCCAGCCGCCAGGCTCGTTGACTGTGCCCTTGCGCCACTCTTTCAGAGTGATGGCGAGGTCTTTTTTCTTGTTATGGACGTCACGTAGAAAGTTCCGGGCAAGGAGGGTATATGCATCGGGCAGCATGCCCGAGACGCCCTTGGACTTGAAGAAGCCGTTGGCGAAGGGGGAGGCAGTGATTACGACGTTATGGTGAGATGCAGTCGAGAGCAAGAGTTTGGTGAGTGAGGGAGCCGGGTTGAAGTAGCCGGCAGTGAAGGTCCATGAAGAGTTGGAGAATGCGGGTAGCGCCAAAGTTTTGAGTATATGGGTGATTGCTGGCAGTTCTGTCGAGGTATCTGGTGACAGGAGCTGTGTCATCTGAGCTAAGGGATAGACACTTGTGTCATGATCTGCCCTCTGAGATGTCGTCGATGTCTTTGGTGGCAAGATCAGGCGCTCGATTCGTGATGAGGCCTTCGACACGAACTCCTTCGGGTTATCAAGCGGTGAGGGCGCAGCATTCTCGGTGGGCCAAACTTTCTCGAAGCCAGCTGCAGACTTCGAAGGCTCGATCCTGAAGCTGAGAGATGCCACAGCATCCTGAAGCCCCCAGAAGAAGTCCGTGATCTCCTTGGAAGAGAACAGGTGGTAGCGGTCCTGTCGATTCGTAAAGTAATCCGTGGAGAGGTTGGCGCCAGAGAGCAGGATCTCATCGTCGAAGCCATACAACTTCATATGCTGCAAACCCCAGCCTTCGTTGATCCGTTTGGGTATATACTTTTTCCGCAGGCCTGTCAGATTTGGTGTATGGTACATACGGATCTCGACCCTATCCGGGCCAAATTCCTCGACGAGTGGCGCCAGAAGTGAGGCGCAGGACGGCTGAGGAGCCTCCCTGGTCCCGCGCAGCGCGTCAGTCAGGATGCTGAGCTTCAGGTTCTGGTTCTTTCTCAGGGCCTCCTGCAGGGTCGTGATGAGCTCCCGCTCTGACTTGCCGATGTACAGCGTCGACAGAAAGATGCGCCTCTCTGCCTTGCCGATCTTGTCCTTGAGCGTATCGTAAAACTCGGCCGGGGTCTGAAGGATCTGGATCTGCGAGCCGTGGACAGAGAACGATGGTGCTAATTTGTCCAGTTCACTGATGAAGGGCGCCAGCATCCCGGTAGAGCTGATCGTGCTCGAGGCATGAGCTGCCGTGCCGGCCGTCGCAAATTGGCGGGCATGCTGAAGTCTTGCAACCCCAAGATTTGAGGTGAAGGAAAATGGTTTCCTAGCTCTTCTGAGAACGCCGCATCTCGTTGCGGCGCTCCTTGCGAGCATTGCCGTTGTCAGGTAAGAGGGAAGTGACCACGCTCAGTCGACCTTTAGAGACGCATAAGTGATGAGCTGCAGGATGGCCGTTGGAGATACTATGGGGAGGGTAGAAGTGGTGATGTCCTGGAAAGTATGGCAGGGGTTGAGGTACGTACCGCGCTGACCTCAGGAGCTCTGTGATTTGATGGTGGTGTGGCTGGACCCACTCTCTGTGCCCGCCGGGAACGCTGGTGTGCACAAAGCACCGCAACATCATCGGTCGCATCACAACCTCTTCCTCCTCCCAAGAGAGACAAGCACCTCCACGATTTCCGATCAATTGGACCGCCGCCAACATGTCGACCATTTCAAGAACGCTGGGCTATCTCCGCAGGATTGGCCTGAAGGTAATTTGCCCCGTCTGCCTCGATCGTGGCCGCCTGCTAACTCGTGACAATGCAGGAATACTGGCACCAACTCAACGTACGTCCGAATCCTCCAAACCGACCCGTCTAATGCTTCCAGATGACGACTGACTTCTGCCTCCCTCGAACAGTACATTGGTATGTCAAGCTATTGGGCGGTCGTGTGCCGCATGTAGACGCTGACAGGAAACAGGCGACACCAAGGCCGGTACCTTGATCGGCACCGACAAGTACGGCAACAAGTTCTACGAGAACATGGCGGAGGAGCTTCCCTGTATGAGATGCCTTTATCTACCGTACAAACAGCAGAAAGGGAAACTGAACAATTGAAACACAGTGCGGACGCGATGGGTGGACTATAAGGATCACGATTTTGATGCGTACGTCGGATACCCCCTGTTACTCTTTGCAAAAGGCAAGCAAAAGCTTCGTCTAGTCTCAAGTCTGACAAAAGCAACCTATAAACAGCGCACATATCGAGCCCCTCTGGCACGCATGGATCTCCTATGCTGTCGACCAACCTCCCACGGTGGACCCCCTGGCCAAGGTAGCGCGCAGCTGGGCCAAGCCGCATCACATTCCGAACTACACGCTGACGAGGGGCGCGTACAAGCCATACAACACGTATGTAACGAGCAAATAACGGCCTTGACCCTCTCAGGCTCGAACTAACCTTGCCGTAGGGTCAAACCAAAGATTGATTCGTGGGAGCCCATCGCAAAGTCCCGATAAGGGAGGAGAGATGGAAGGGAGTGGAGGAGCGGTCAACAATGTACATAGGACGGTGGAAGTCCGACGGAATACGGTCGGAAAATAAAGAGATTCTTTTTGTTACACACAATTATTGCTGGCATCTTGATCGCCTATGCGCCTGTGAGCTAATGAGGCTATAAACGGATTCACATTGGCAACAAGTCACTACCATCTGACGTGTTAGGACTCATAGTGTCGGCAGAGCATATTTATTGGAGTATTATGTAATCGCTCAGTCTTCATTACTGGAGCGGCTTATTCTCTCAAAGCTCGTTTCTCTTCCTCACAGCAGCAGCAGTGGTGGGGATGGCCCTCAGCCTGTACATGGCCGCGCCGTGTCTATCCACGCTCGCCGTGAGGGTGCCCTGCGCAGCAACAGTGCTGACAACCTTGCCCAGAAGCAACTCATCTTTGGCCTCCAAACCCTCGGCATACGACGTCTTTGTGGCATTATATATGTTGGTGATGTTAGAGGCCGCCAGCCCAGTTCCGCTGTCGGTCGCGTTGGCCGCATCAATCACGGCCTGCGCCTCTTCTTCCGTTAGGCGGTACGCCCAGAGATCGCGCACCTCCCAGCTCAGGGCCACCTGCGGGGCGGTGCCATCCGTGCCGGAGTCAACGAAGATGTCGGCCAGTGTGGCGTTCAAGGTCGTCGGCGAGTTGTTGCCGTTGATGAGCACGACGACCATGTCGTCCCACTCGCTGTCTGTGGTGGAGTTTAGGCTGCCGGACCACATCTGGATCGAGGCGCGCCCGTACTCGTCTACATCCGAGGTGTCATAATACCACCGTCGGGCGGCGGATGAGTACAGGGGGTCCTGGTTTACGGCGATGGCTGCGGCGTTCATGAGGATGGACAGTGTCTTGTTGCTGATTTTGGAGAAGTCGTTGCCCATGATGAGGGGGCTCTTGGCCGCGCACCACATCGAGAACTGTGTCACGTACTCGGCGTCTGTCTGGCCGCCCAGACCCACGGTGAGCATGTCCAGATCGTTCCAGCCTCCGCTCTGTGCCTTGGAAACGATGAACGAGGCCTTGTTGATGATGTTGAGCGTGGAGCAGTGGAAACCAGGCAGACCACAGTCCCACGCGTCCGGACCGTCGCAGGGACAACGAGCATCAGGTCGGTCGAAGGAGTCGTAGACGTCCCCTGAGATCCGCCACGAGTTTGCAATCGTACTTCCCCTGAGAGACAGTGTGTCAGTGAAGCTGCACCCGCGTAAAAGTAGAGATTCTGTTCGATTTCGCGTACCAATTCCAAGGATAGTCTTCGCCCCAGTTGCACAGCGAGTACAGGACCGGGCGTCCTGTAGCATTGAGAGCTTGGCTCATGACGTTATACCGGTTGCGACTGAGATACTGCGTCCCCGCCTCTCCTTGGTTATAGCAGTTATCGTATTTCAGATAGTCCACTCCCCAGTCGGCAAAAGTCTGGGCGTCAACCGACTCATGGCCTAGCGAGCCTTCGTACTGTCCGCACGTCCACCTCCCCGCATCCGAGTACATGCCAAACTTGAGGCCCAAACCGTGGATGTCGTCCGCAACCGCAGCCATACCGTTGGGAAACTTGGTAGTGTCCACGATGATAGAGCCATTGCCTGACGTGTTGCGGCCGGTAGACCAGCAGTCGTCCAGGATGACATACTCATAACCCAGATCTCGCAGGCCCAGGTCGACGATGGAGCGGGCAGAGGTGGCCAGTAACTCGGCGTCCACGTCGCACGCGAAGGCATTCCAGTCATCCCAGCCCATCTGTGGTGTGACCGCCAGGCCATTGAAAGAGGCAGCTTCGACCTGACTGCTGGTGAGCAGCAGGGTGAAGAGGAGGGAGGCCATCGTGGTGAAGAGGCGGTCAGTAAGACTAAGTAGTAGACGAGGAGGCAGAAGCTGCAGGTGCAAGTGCAGGGAGGACGAGATCGGGCGCCGTGGACACACCGTCAAGACGACGTGCCTCCTACCGCTTGGCGGGCAGGTACGGCGGATTTATACTGGGCCATTGCTTGTTTCCCCTCACCTGCTTCACCTCTCTCTCTCTCATATGACCCTTGCCATCCACGCCATATCGACGAAGCGAGAGATAAAGCGCGCAGCACCATCAAGTGACCTAACTAAAACCTAATGACGACGAGCGAAGGGACGTAATTGCATCACCCTGGTCATGGTCCGATTCCAAGTGGGGGGGTAAATATCTGCATTCTGCTCGGTTGGTGCCAGCTTCTCCGCACCTCTGGCGTAGCCTCTCCTATTTCCCTGCCCCGCGTTGTAACGGTCCGTGAGGCCGTCCCTGTCCTTGTGGGGAAACCTGGGCATTCTGGGGAAGATTCTTTTGAAAAAAAAATGTCTCGGGCGACATGAGTGAAATGGGACTGCACCTCCGTCGGCTGATCATTATACCTATTTAGTAGCTCGCTAGCCTGCTTGCCACGAGTCTTTTTTATTCAGATCGACACAGGGTGTCATTGATGCTTCAAGCGTCTCCATACACCGTGGCATATGTAGCCCAGACTATGGACCGTGTTCGAACGGAAGGCTTTGCAAACATAACAAGAACGAACGCCCCTCCCCCCTCCCCCCAAAAGAAAAAGGAGACGTAGAAGAAGAAGAAGAGCAAAAAAAAAAAAAAAACAAGGGGGAGAAAAGGCAGGTGTCCTCAAAAGATATAACGTGTCAAACAGTTGACATGTGCCTGGTGCTCGTTGCCGATCTGCCGCTGCCTCCGAATGCGCATGAACGACTGCAGCAGGTATGCAGACCGCCACGGAAAAGTCTTGGCAGAGAGGACCAGGGGAAATCAGCACTCGAGTTCCGTCTACAAGCCATAGAATTTCTCTAGCTGCCTGTCAATTCTCATTTTCCAACTCGCTCAGTCCTACTCTCTTGATCCCATGCTTGATGGAAAGTGCTCCCACCGATCTATAGAGCTTTCCTATATCCTACTTGCCCATTGGACATTGTCTCGAGGACGATCTCACTGACCTGGAAAGATACATATCAAGACAGCAATCTACGCACAGGGTCTCTTAGAGACTCAGAAGGATCCTAGCTGCCCATGTCAAATAGAAATATCATCACAGACCCTCAGTCAGTGCCTGTGCAGGTCAAAATACACCTGCATAGTAAGTACTTGCCCTGGGAAAGGGAGGCAATCACTCGCCCTTGATGTAAATTAGAGCATCTATCAGTCGTTGCCTCCTCAGAGCAAGACTCCACATTCGTAGACGGCGACCGCAGATGGCCTTTTTTTTGCCTCTTCGAAGCCCGGGTGGCTTGATTGACTCCCCTATCAAACTTGAGTACCTCGTAGCACCCATATGCCTTGAGTATTAGCGAGCGCTTCTTTTAGAGGAACCACTTCATTGCTAAGGATGATTGCTCACCTGGAGGAAGAAAGACCTCAGTCTGCAATCTGTCCGCACATGTTCAGTCCAGCCCTCCTGCAAGGTTCGATGGTCTGTCGACTTTGTGTGTTCTGACGTTGCTGTTGACATGCTGGACAGCGAGGGTCATCGCAAACGGATTCTCAATGCCGTTGATTAAGTGCGTCAAGGAGCTATGTCAGCCAAGATGACCTGCCTGGCACCGAATGCTACCATAACGTTGCTTTATGAGCGTGATACCAACCAGACGTGCTCGAGAACAAGCCTAGGTTGCAGCAGACTTTTCTATATTCTCGTCGAGGGCAAAGCTGGTTCTTGCCTTGGTGAGGAATTAGGTGAAGGTCAATAAAACCTAGCTCGCAGTCCAGTGGCGTCCATCGTGCCTTGAGCCAATGGTCCGTCGAACGAGTCGCTGCAGAGCATGCTCCACGAATGTCTGGGCCAGAGCGTATTTGTGGTGCTTCAGAGTTTTTGGAGATATCGTTTATATTGTGAAACGGACCTTAATCATAATTCTTGGTACGCTGATACACGATGAAAGCCAGGCCTCTGGCTCATGTGTTGTCTCAACGAGTCCAAAGTGGTGGGCGACATGTATGCATGCGTCCAACAAGGCATGCCTGTCCACTCCTGCCAGAGCTGAGTTGCGTTAGCCGTCTCTGATCTTGTCAAGGACGCGTTTTCATGACATACTCATGGTAGGTTCTTCTCTTCTCAGCTGAGCAGATAACAAGTACAGGCAAGAGCACTTGACTCTTGAACGCTTACGCAACGAAAAACCATGAGAGGACTTGTCACTTGCTACAGGGCAAAAACAAGGGGATAAGGGGGTGCTATGGGTCCTGCTTCCTTGGTGGGCTCTGGATGATGTTCAGACTGAGGCCCCCTCCCCCGGGCCATGTGAACACCTGCGGGTGGGCGGCATCAGGCTTCCTCGTCCCTGGCATGTTGGTGAGGGACAGCTGCACAATGATCCAGTCACCAAGATTCGTATTCAAGTGTGCCACATAGAGAAAGACAACATTGACAAGCCTTTCGATTTCTCTGAAGTGAGATTTAATTACTGCCAGTGACTACTGAAGTACTAATGTCCGGCAGCATTGTACAGCACTCCTCCCATCACTACTTACCATGTTTGTATAGAAGATTGTCAAACAAGTGAAGTCATGGGAAGTCGGTATTTACTGGTGGTTGAATGCATATATTTATCTGCAACAGATAAGAGAGGAGGGGGTTGGGTGTGGAACGAAACAGGGATTGTGGATAAACTCGGAAATTACTGTTGATGCTTGTGTGTATGGTTGCATTCACCTTCCTGACATGTGTACTTAAGAGGCACATTGTTATTGGGGATCATAATATTGACTCTTACTGGAATGAGGCTTATTGTCCAGCAGGAACATGTCGGCGCATGTTTTCGCATGCCCACAGTACTTGGTAGGTTGAACCTCGACGAGTCGTCGGGACCGAGACAGCGGCCCGCAGCCACTAAATATTGTGTCATCCACAGCGCCCCCCAGTGCCTGCAAGCGCGGGAATTTCCAGCCTGGCCTGCCCGGAAGGCCTGGGCAGAGAACAACAGTGCCACGGAACCAGTAGCTGGAAAAGTCTACGACCTGCTTGGCTTTCGCAAGTGCAGAACCCGTTGAACTATAACGGCCATGGTTATTCACCAGCAGGTTTGTTGTCTTGATGATATACGAGGAAAAATTAGGACCAAGGCTTTATGGCCATATTTGATCTAGGGCTGGTCCTTACTACTATGTATGGTATTAACCCCGGTACAGAGACGTTCCAACTTCCGGGTGAGCCGATGTACCCATGGATCCCATCCATCGCGACAGGAAGGACGAGGACACTCCTGAATCCAGGTGCTGCAGGTAATGTGTGTGCGTGCTTGAAATACAGAAAGTAAATCATCATTTCAAGCTGTAGGCAGCTACACCACTCATCTCCCTTCAGTATTGCTTCTCGCGTTGGACAAGATTAGACAGCCCGCATGAAGGAAGGCCAAGTAAGTACCATAGTATGAGAAGGAGGGCCAGAAAACAAGAGTGGTGGCCGGTAGTGCGATACGAGAATACTGCACTGCCGCGCTGATGGCCTGGGGCGATTGGTCAAAGAATCCTCAAGCGACACCAAAGAGGAATGGCGACCCAATTCCGGGGGTGGTGGGGCAGGTCAGCCTGGGCGCTGTGGGAGAGGGCGATCATAGCATCGTAGATCATGGTGATGAGAACAACCCCTGGCTCTGGATCCGTTACTGCTACCGTAGCGGTACATATATAGCAGTACTGCATTTGTTTGTGGTTACTGGGGCTGCTGGGTTGGTTGGTACGTACTGCGGCCCAGTGGTACTACAGAGCGAGACCAGCCCGAGCCCAAGCCCGATCTGGCGCTGGGATCCCTGGAGCAAATCTTGTAGTGGAATCCTGATTGTCTCTGTGACTGGCTAGCCCGCCCAGAACTGGCGCTCCACCCACGCCGTCTTTGACGTCTTGTTCCCTTCTCCTCAGCCCTCTCCAGTGCGCCCCCAAGCAGGAAGTCAAAGTTCGTCGACGACACCATCTTGTCTCACGTGTTACGCCAAGGAACGTGCGACTAGAAGGCGCAGAGGCACGAGTCGTCCTTGTCGCATCCGGTCTTCGACAGCTATTGCCGCAACCCGCAAACTACTGACCTTCGCTAGCAACTCCACGTTTTGAGCGGCAGACTTCACTCGCTTGCAATCCACTCCTGATTGTTATTCCTGTCCAGCCTCGTGCTTCATTCCTGAGGCTGTCCGCCCTCCCAACAAGCGCTCCGATCTCCTATCCGACCCTCACCACCCCCCCTCCGTCAGTTCCGCCCGCCCCCATTCGGGTTGCATCATCTGTCCGACCGACACAACCACTTTCGGATTATCAACATCCAGCCGGCGAGGGCACTCCTTTTCGAGCTCATCGACACGTTCAAACACTGATCCCCTTGGGAGAGGAGGATCACACCACGAGACACACCCACGATGCGTTTCCCAAGGGCTCGGGGCCTGCCTTTGGTCCTTCTGTCCTTCGCCTCCACCATCACCTCCGCCGCTGCTGAATATGTTCTCTACACAACATCACTCAGCACCTGCCAGGCCGACTCGGGCTTCTCGGCCAGTCTGTTCGATGTCGTCTATACGCCCGACAACAACTCTATGTCCGTCGACATGACGGCGTCCTCTACCGTCTCAGGAAACGTCCTGTTCGATTTCGAGATCACCGCCTACGGGTACCAGATCATGCGGAAGACGATTGACCCTTGTACGGCCGGTGAGGAGTTCGCAGGCTTCTGTCCTATGAGTCCAGGCAACCTGAACAACCCCTTCACCCTCCCCGTCGACCCAAGCGCCAAGACCGTTATCCCCAGCATCGCCTATACCTTCCCCGACATCGACGCCAAGGTCAAGGTCTACATCAACAACACAGACGGATCGCCTGTTGCCTGTGTGCAGGCCTCTGTTTCGAACGGAAAGACGGTTGATCTGGTGGCAGTCAAATGGGTCACGGCCATCGTCGCCGGTCTGGCCCTTGCGTCCTCCGCCCTCATGTCCGGCCTCGGCCATCAGAACGCTGCAGCCCACGTCGCCGCCAACGCGCTGGCCCTCTGCAGCTACTTCCAGTCACAGGCTATCGTCGGCCTTGTCGCCACCCCCCTCCCGCCCTCGGTCGCCGCGTGGACGCAGGACCTGTCATGGAGTCTGGGCATCATCAGGGTACAGTTCATGCAGGACATCTTCACGTGGTACCAGCGGTCCACAGGCGGCACCGCGGCGAACATTTTCGACTCTCTCAACCAGGTCTCGGTCCAGGTGCAGAAGCGATCCATGGCCATCCTCGAAGGGCCGACTCAGCATACCGGTCTATTCCGGAGGGCCGCTGCCATGGCGCCAAAAGCGGACAAGGCGCTTCTCAAGATGGGCCTCTTTCGGAGGGCCGTTGCAATGATGCCCAGGGCCGACACGGTTGCGGGGCATGTCTCCAGCCTTGCCAAGAGATCAGGAAACGTCAAAAGCAGCTCTGGAGATTATGTAGTCACGGGCATCCAGCGATATGCGTACCAGGCCAACATCGAGACGACAAACTTCTTCATGACCGGCCTGGTCTGGTACTGTATTTTCCTTGTCCTCAGCGCCCTGGCCGTGATCACGTTCAAGTATATTTGTGAGGGTGGTGTCAGGGCCGGTTGGATGGGAAGTGAAACTTTTGTGGAGTTCCGACGTGACTGGCGTAAGTCTGATCCCTACCGTCTCTGCAGGTCGGCTGTGTATTGATGAAATTTGAATATTAGGAACCCATCTGAAGGGCATTTTGTTCCGCATCAGCCTCGTCGGTTTCCTTCCGCTCTCGGTCTTGTGTCTCTGGGAGCTCACCCAGGGTGATTCTCCAGCGGAGATGGTTCTGGCAGTAGGGTTTTTCTTGGGTCTAATTTTATCTCTTGCCTGGGCCTCTTGGAATGTCTTCCGCATGGCAAGGCGCTCCGTAAGTCCATACTCATCAGAAGGAAGATCGAAATTCGATAGCGCAGAGGGTGCTGACCGACTTCCACAGATTGCTCTGCACAAGAACCCAGCCTACGCCCTCTACTCCGACCAGCATGCGCTCAACAAGTGGGGCTTCCTGTACATCCAATTCCGCGCTTCCGCCTATTACTTCATTATACCTGTCCTCTTTCACACCCTCCTCAAGGCCATGTTCATCGCTTTCGGTCAAGGCTCCGGCGTTACCCAGGCCGTGGCGCTCATCATTATCGAGGTCGCAGCCCTTATTGCCACCAGCGTCCTGCGCCCATACATGGACAAGTCGACCAATGCCATGAACGTGACCATTTGCGTTGTTAACTTCCTGAACGCCGTCTTCCTGCTCATCTTCACCGACGTCTTTGACGGACCCGGCCTCATGATTGGAATCGTCGGCATTCTTCTGTGGATCCTCAACGCAGCTGTCTCCTTGATTCTGCTGCTGATTCTCATCATCACCACCGTGGTCATCTTTTTCAAGTCCAACCCAGACAACCGCTACCAGATGGCCGACGACCGAACCTCTTTCATGAAGTCTGGGTCCGTGCTTAACACAACCCAGCAGCTAGATGCCCTGGCCGCTGCTGCACGAGGGGACCACGGCGATGGCGGTTACGTGAAGGCACCTCTCGAAGACGAGGATGACGAGGACTCGATTGTCCCGATAGGCTCATCCACGGCAAACCTGCCAGGACAGAGGGGCCTTGCGGTTGGCAGGAGGTCAGATAGGAACAGCGGGACAAGCGAGGAGATGAACGAAAAGATGCGACCGTCGTCAGTCCCGAGCACGAACGGGTCGTCAGCCAGCATGCGGATGGACCCATCCCGGGTGCCGGTCCCATCAAGCCCGCTGGCAAGCAGCAGTGGAAGCCCGAGCTCGGCGTCCAGCGGAGTTGCGGGACACAGGGCTGCGAATAATGCGAGGTAAGTCCTCATTCCTATTAGTTGGATGGCAATTTAGGCTACATCAGAGTGGTGACTGACAAGATGTGACAGTCCTTGGCAAAGAGGCATCGGATACGAACCACACTCCTGATCCAAGTACTTTCTGACTTGGATCTACGCTTCTAATGACATAATTGGATTTGTAATGAGATGGCTACGGCCAGGTCTGGAGTAGCATTGTCTCGAACATTCCTGGGCAGGGACATACTCGGCTAATATGCCCATCATTCACGTCGCTCCTTGAATACCCCCTTTTCCTTTCGCAGGCTGGATTCTTATTTGGTGTAATGAGCACGGTGGAGTTTGGGAGTTCATCTGAAAAGAGAACACAAAAATGGGATGAATCTCCAAGAGAGCTGGAAATATCTAGATTTGTTGGGCTCTTGAAAGTAGGCGGCTTATTTCACTATTTCAACAACATAATGGATGGAAGCAATCTCGTGACATAGCGATGTGATTAGTGTATATCATGTGAGAGGGAAATTAGATTCCTCAACCAACTCCGAACCTATTGCCTATCATGTATCTGCAGCTGTGTCATGACTGCAGTTGAGTGATGTAAGTGACGCACCTTGAGGGCGGCCAGCAGGGTTGTTGACCTGAGGAGCAACGCCTGGTTGCTGTCAAAAGGGATTTTTTCTTTTCCTCTTTTTTTTGGGGGGGGAAGAAGGGGGGGGACACTCCATGCATACAAGACGGAGTTTTCCTATGGCCTCAAAGGATCGACAAAGTAGTTCGATTAAATTTGTATTGGAGAGCCTTCAAGGAGCTACAAATTTCAACAGTAACACGCCGCAAAGAAGATTGAGCCCCTCTTAGCCATCAGTCGTTCAGGCTTTCGGAGCGGCAGGCAGGGCCCTGTACTAGCGCTCTTCTACCCGGAATCAGCCCTGCAGGCCTGACATAGTACCTGGACCACGACGGCTATACCTCACTTCCCCAACCCAGCAAGCTCCGAATCCATCCAGCTTGTCGCATCGCGGCGCCTTTCTCGAACCACGGCGGCCCCCCTTCCTCAACCACATTCATGAGCAACAACGAACCTGCAACGAACAATCTGTTTTGGAACCCGAACATCATTACGAACCGTCTCGCTTGGCATTGACCTGACGCCGCACTCGTCCCACACACCAGCCCTGGCGGCCGGCTGAACTGCATGCGCCAGGCATTATGGCCGCCGCCCCGCCAAAGCACGTAGAGGAGTCGCGTCTCCTCTGGAATCCAGACAATGTTAAAGACGTCGCCGAGTCTGTGGGCATCGGCAACCTGAACGAGGACGCGCTCAAGGTTCTCCAGCAAGATGTCGAATACCGCCTGGGCCAGGTCATCATCGAGAGCCTGCGCTTCATGCGCCTCGCGGGCCGCACCACCCTGACCGTGCAGGACACATCGCAGGCGCTGAAGGTCCTCGGCGTGGAACCTCTGTATGGTTACGACTCCACCCGACCACTGCGATATGGAGAGGCGAGCCTGGGACCTGGCCAGCCCCTGTTCTACCTTGAGGATGAGGAGGTGGACTTTGAGAAGCTCATCAACGCACCGCTCCCCAAGGTGCCTCGAGACGCTACATTCACAGGTACGACAGGCCGTGTATCCTGCCGCGCCATAGATCCTATCTGCTAACACCGCCTGCTTGTCGGGAAAAGCTCACTGGCTCGCAATTGAGGGCGTCCAGCCGACCATACCGCAGAACCCCTCGAGCACCGAATCCCGCCCAACCGAGCTCGTCCCCAAGGGCCCCGGCGCGAATCCTGCACTCGCCGCGCTTGCCGGAAACGACAACGTCTCCTTCAGACCGCATGTTAGGCACATCATCTCGAAGGAGCTTGTCTTGTATTTCGACAAGATCCAGTCGGCGATCCTCGACGATAACCCCGACGACGAGGTGCGGCAGCTACGCGAGGCCGCGCTACAATCCGTACGCTCCGACCCGGGCCTGCACCAGCTTGTCCCGTATTTTGTCAACTTCATAGCGAACCAGGTCACCCATAGGCTGGATGACACATTCGTCTTGAGGCAGATGATGGAGCTTACGGACGCGCTGCTGGACAATACCAACCTCTTCCTCGACCCCTACGCCAGCCCGCTGAGCGCGCCGGTCTTGACATGTCTGATGAGTAGGAAGGTCGGATCGGAGGAGGGCACGGATGCGGTCAAGGAGCAGTACGAGCTGCGGGAGTTCTCGGCCGGTGTCCTGGGCAGGATCGCCAAGAACTATAGCAAGTCGAACACGCGCCTGCGGCCCAAGCTCACGAGGACCTGCCTCAAGTACTTTCTGGACCCGTCAAAGCCCTGCCCGGTGCTGTTCGGCGCCGTGTGTGGCCTCAGCGCTGCTGGCGGCCCTATGTCGGTGCGGGTGCTGCTGATGCCCAATCTCAAGTCCTTTGATACCATGATTCTGTCATCCCTCCGAGACAGGGGCGTCCCGAACGCGGAATACGACCTGCTGCTCGGTGCGATCGTCAAGGCCGTTCAGACTATCGACAAGACTGATTTCGACATGATGAATGGTGTCAGCGGCAGGGTGGACGGGGATGTCGCCGCGCAGCTGGAGGAATTCCTGGGTCCAACCATCGGGCGAGCCGTGTTTAATCTGCAGAACGACCGGCTGAACAGGTTGGTGTTGGATGCCAAGGCGTTCAAGGACGATTAGGAACCTGTACGGAGGCCAGAAAGGGAGACGCGTCTTTGATAATGGCGAACGGAGTCCAGGCTGGTGGTATGCTTACTATAGGAATAGGGACTTGTGGCTTATTTGACTCCTGCTTTGATTCCGAGAAACGGCGTTAGGACACGTGGGCAATCAGGAGGAGGTGAAAATGATACTCATCAACGCCCGTTACATGATTTATTCTCAAATATACACCTTTTTTCCTACATTGCTTGGTAGGACCTTGCAGTCTCGACGTTGTATAGATCACAAGTCTTCATCGTGATGACTGCGAGCCGTCTTCAAAACGGCTGGGCTGGTGTGCACTGCCCTCCTTTCAATGCCCGGAACCCCTTTAGCTAGATACTTATCCATATATTGGTTCTTCTGTTCGGACTCAGTATTCACAGTGCCTTGCGGAAAGGGAAGACTTCAGCTTGTGCGTTTTACATTGTCTTCATTGCTACAAAGCACATAGAACTCCGACCCATAATAATAGCTGTCCTGCCCTGTCTAGCCAAAACTCGCGGTGTGTTTCTCTCCTGCCACTGCTGCCTGCTGAGTCTCCCTTGACAGGCTCCTGAGCTGAATCTCCGATATGCGCTTCTTTCCCACCTGACTCTCGCGACTTCTATAGAAGAAAAGCCAGGCCCAGAGCCACCACCGTGGAACTCCCCCAAACAATATACTCAGTCCTCTTGATTGTCGCCTTCCTGAATCCCTTGGCCGTAGAATCGTTCCATAGGTGCTTGAGCCCGTTGATCAGGTGGTACACGAACGGCCAGGCCAGACCAACCTTGACACCACCCTTGACAAGCAGCGGCAGGCCGGCAAAGGCAGCGGCGACGGAGGCGCTCTCGAGGTGCCAGCCGGCGAGGGGCGCGACGAGGTAGCCGATGCTGTAGGCGTACAGGGAGCCGGTGAAAAACATGCCCGTGAAGCGCTGCCAGATGGACGAGCCCATGAAGGTCTGCTTCTTGTCATAGATCTCGAGGTGCGGGGAGACGGGCCGCTGGAGGCGCTGCTTGGCGAGGAGGGACTGGGCGTCGACGGCGCTCATGGGTTGGGTCGCTGCCGTGCGGCGGATCTGGAGGGGCTGTTGGGCCTGGACGAGGAGGGCGGAGGCGGTCGGGGTGAAGAAGTTGGTGGGCTTGGCTACTATATTGGAGCAAGGAGACTTGTTGTTAGCATCCGGGAGGAGATTGGAGGGTGATGGACGGAGGGAGGGAGGGAGAGAGCACAGCCTGGACACCCAGCACCAGGCTTGAGAGCCGTGAAGTTTGGCGCCAACTGCGACAGCAGTGCAAGGCATGTTGTGGGAGACTGCTGGCGAAGGTGCTGGGCAAGTTGAACAACGCTTGAAAGTATTTGGTCACTTACCCCGGCGAACGGCCGTGAGGCCTGCCCTTGAGGTGATCATATTGGCTATATGTGCTTCAATCGATCGAACGATGTAGTTGTCTCGTCGCTGTGACCTTGACTTCGTTCAGCAGGGCAGAAGCGTGGAGACGGTCAATCGACGGCCGGCATCAAGGCACGAGCTGTAACTGGAGGACGGAAGTGAGGTTGAAATCGGCGAGGTTCGATGATGCTGGGCTGCCGTATCCATCCGCCGTCGGGCCCTCGGCTAAGCTCGACGAATCAAACGCGGCGAGTTGCTCATCGCAGCGTTCCACCGCCAGCGGGGTCACGTGCTTCTTGACAGGGGTGTGCGCTGCAGCTTTTGCAACGACCTCCAAATCTCGCGTACGAAAATTCGTGTCTTCTCTCTGAATTCTTTCCTTTCTCCTCATGACAGTTGAGACGCCCGACCACAGCACAGAGGTATCCGTTTTGGTCTGATGAGGCTGCAGGATGGTCGGACACATTCTTGTGTCGTTGGTGTTCTCTCATAGAGGAAATTGATCCTTCGTTAATCTCTGGACGCCAGTGACCCCGTCTGGCTTCAGTTTCATTCTGAGATCTACATTTGCACGACCACATACACCGTTATACGGTTGTGGTCCTGATTGGAGAGGCAAGAGAAACGACATGCAGCCTGTTCTATCTCCGTTCTGGTGGGATGGAACGGGTAGGTTGGTCATGTTGGTGTCAACGTGATTCGTTGTTGCCACTTTCACGGCCCTCCTACTATGCCACTACCGCCACAAGACTGGGTTGGCGGTGCATGTTGAGACCCTTTTCATTTAGTTCTTAATACAATGCTCTTTCTCTCTATCTATCTGTCTTGTCTCTCAAGGCAGTCTCATCCTAATAATACCATCCTTTGTCTGCTGTGAAGTCACTGGTGACTTGTGTCTACAAACGTGGCCACGCATACTAGATACCTAGCCTCAAGGTCCTATCTGCTATATGTCCTTCTCTTCTATTTATTGTGTGGTTAAGAAGCCATTCCCAGCAATATAGCACCCTCTTCCCTACGTTCCAAGGTCGCTCAAGGCCTAAGCGAGGGTGATCCATTCCCATTAGAGGCAGTCAAGTGTTCTGTAGCGGGTACTTTGGGTCTGGGAAGCCTCACCCTATGCAGGGGAAGAGGCTGATAATTCTGACTCTCTTTTCTTTCATGGACTTATCTTTGTGGGAGACTGCAGGGCGGGTTGTCTTGTCTAGAGGAAGAAGGATTGTCAGAAAGCAGGGGATTCAGCCTGGTCACCACGGGGAAGGAGCTGTGGGAGACCTAGCTGCCCTTCACCATTGACTTATTAGGATGGGCAGGTGCAACTCTATGAGGAGAACATGACTTACTACATGTCTAACCTCTCTACTTCAGCCATGGCTGGTTCATTTTGCTCCTCCATAGTCATCCTACTCGTCATTTGCATTCCCTCTGAACTACCCCGACCCAGCTGCAGCAACCACGCGTGCCCCAAGACCTTGCATCACACTTTGTCCTGACTCTTCTGCAATGGCCAACTAAGATGGACTCTCTTCTCTTGGTGTGGCTCATGATTCTGGCTGTGATGGCTGTCATGACCTTTGCTGGCGTCTTCATGCTCCTAACCCCAGCCCTTGAACAGACAGAGCCCGGGAGAGACTAGAGTGAAGGAGGCGATACTGTCGTCCCATTTCCACCCATTGTTGGTATCCACTCCACCCCAGCCTCTCCCTTCTACCCTTTGCATCTGCTGCGTGCCTATGGACTAACTTTCTTTTCTTCTCAATAACATTCCAGGCGTCCACTGTTTGATTTGTTTTGACAATCTCCCATCCACCTCCCTCCTCAACTCTGTGAAGAGATTGCTTCCTCTGTGCGGCCCACCACTGGACATCCATCAGAGGTCCCAAGGAGAACCTCTTTCAGAATCTCTCTGATCATTCTCAGGGTGAGTACACAGATAAAAGCGCCACAGATAACTCGAGGACTTGCTGTTGACACCATAAAGCATCCCAGCTAAGACGTGTTTACGTGTCGGAAGGAGGACAACACAATGGACAACATTGACTCAACCGCCCCCGGAGCAGTTGCATGCGCAGCCCCCAGTGGCAGTCCCCTCCTGAAGCTCTTTGGAGCTGACCCGATCGACCCCTTGGGCAATGTCCGCCCCTTGAGCTTCATCCGCAACAAGATCTACCAGTATGCCTGGTCTCGTGAGAGGCGTGATGACTTCAAGCTCGACTGGGTGGTTTCTGAGACCGGCATGAACCGCAATGTCCCTGAACGCTTTGTACCCAACACACCCCATGGTACTGCTCAATTCAAGCGTCTGGACAAGATCCCATGCAACCTCCACCTTGTCAACAAACAATTTTCTGAGGATTTCACTCGTTATATCTACAATGCCAATGCCCTGGAAGTTGTTGTGGACCTCAAGGCTGTGCACACTGAGGCTGCTGCAGCCTGTCTTCAGCAGATTGTCACACGCCTACAGAACCCCAACCTCCAGAAATACACAAGACGAAGCCGAGTGCGAATCCACTTTCCCTCTTCCTACCCAGTTAACAACCTTCCATCCATCAATCAGCACGCTCTTGAGGGCATTTCTTCTTCCTTAAACCAGTTCCAGCAACTTGAACATTTGGCTGTCCGTGTGGTCCTGGCCCAGGACTCGCCGTTGGACTACGAACTTCGTCTCGCCGCCTTTCCGTTCTATCCCATGAGCATGACTTACTGGTCTCTTCGAACCCTCAACACCAGCGTTTTTCCATTCAGCTGGGATCTCATAAGCAAGAAAGAGATCAAGTTGCTTGACCAAGCTTGGAAGACCTACTGCGAAAACGGCAATCTGACAGCACCTGTGAACCACGACCCTTCTATCGCCCCCTCCCACGCAGCTAGTGGTGCTCTGTCATACAATGAGCCGAGGAACGGCAGCATGAAGAGGAAGATCCGCAAGCAGAGAGCCCTTGCTAGTTCCCTGGCGATTGCCGCTCCTTCTGTCAACTCATCGACTGACCCTAAGGCTATGCCCAGTGTGAAGCTGCCAATTCCTGAGATGGATGAGTCTCAGACTGCAGCAGTCGATGATGCTGGCTATAGCGTGGCAACAGCGACAGAACAATCAGGCACTGAAGTCGACGCGGTGAATTGTGGGGATCACAAACAAGATGGCTCCCGCTCAGACGTCCCACCATCGCCTCCTCAATCACCTATCCAGCCTAAGGTCACTTTGCCTCTCTCCCCCACAAGCAACAACGGGTTCACAGCTTTCCGAGAAGATGGCGCACCAGGTCTCAGTAGCGAGGAATCATCTTGTCAGGAGCGCAAGGGTGCAATCATGCAAGACGAGTATCCGCAAGACCCTCGGCCCCCCAGTCCGGCCCCCAGCTCTGTTACCATCGGCTCGATAGCCGATGATCGAAATGTCCTCGAGGGTAGGACCAAGGACGGTGGCGAGGGCCCCGGTGTGCCCGGACAGACGGATAAAGACCACGTACAGCAGAAGCAGGCAAAGAAGAAGCGGAGGCCGAGGAAGAAAGCAATTAAGGCAGCGGCTGATACATCCGTTGTGGATCAGCAGGACTCGAAGTTCACCGCCGCTGTCGACCATGAAAAGGAAGAGGAGCATGATCTCTTTACAACTAGCCGTATGGGTAACAAGGATGAGCAGAGTCCGAATGACTCCACCAACATGTCCAAGGCGATCACAGCTGAGCCCTCGAAGACTGCAGAGGATGTGGTCGCGGTAGCGAGGCGTAACTTGTCCAAGCTCGAGCTAGTACCCTTCTCGACGAGATTGGTGTTTGCCAAGCATCCCGAAAATCCCCAGGGCACCGTTCTGCAGAGGGATTCTCTGATCAATTGGCACCTACGACAACAAGAGCGGCGACGTGCCGAACAGGCTGGCCGAGAAGCCGAGAAGAAAGAGAGAAAGGAAAAGAGGGGAACCAAGAAAGCCAAGCAGTTGTCACTCCGTCGAGATACTGTCGCTGCCGACTCACCTCTATCTCGTGCATTTGATCGTCAGCGCGATGATCAGAAGAACACGAGGAAGGTCAGCAGGAGTAGCGAGCTCGAAACTCGATCCCGATCCGTTACGCCTGGCGAGACGTTCGATGCGCTCATCGATGCCGAAATGCTCATCCGTGAACTGCCCAAGATCGCGAACCCTGAACACGAGCACCGGTTCGACTTCAGCGACATGGATTCTACGAGCCATCTGACTGAAGATCCCACACCACGTCTCGTCGAAGAAGTTAAGGGAGATGCGAACAATTCTAGCTCTAGCTCCAGCTCCAGCCTACCCAGCGATGGTGAAGACACGGTATGTTTCCCTGCGAGAGACACTTTCCTTCAGCCGTCCGAGCAGTCTACCGGTGACGGGGATGACCCGCGGAGTGAAGAGACCAGTACCTCTCAGGACCCGCATGTCACCAGCACTTCCAGCCAACAGGACTCTATTCAGATTGCCAAAAAGTCCAGTCCAACCACTGGACAACTGGTATTCAAAGGTGAAGACCCAAGTGAAGAAGGCCCGCAGGGTAGTCCTCCAGGAAGTCGGGGAGGACGAGAGCAAGGCTCCCAGCGTGGCCGCAACCCGCAGCACTTCAAGGGGCGTCGCAATGTGAGGCGAGGTCCTCACCGTGGTAGCCAGGATGCGTCTCTTACTCAGGATGAGCACAGCAACCGCAGAAACAATTGGGTTGCCCACGTAATGGCGGACGACGAGGACCGGCGAGCTCGTGCCCTGGAGGAGCATGAGACGCGTAAGCGCAAACTGGAGGTGGACGGGACTGAGGATGATACTGCCTACAATTGTCCAATCATCGACACCTGGATCAAGAAAGACGAGGATGGGAACTGCGTCCCGGACCAGACTGAGGAGGTGGTCTACGGCGATCAAAAGCAAGAGCCACACGCTTTGAACGAAGGAGCCTCTTGATTGCGGAGAACAGAAACCCAGTCAGCTCAGCAATGGAGAACATGGTCATCGAAGAGTAGAGGGGGGGGGAAAAAAAGGAAAAGAAAAGAAAAGAAAAGGCGAGGAGAAAGGAGAAGAGGAAAAAAAAGAAAAGAAAAAAACAAAACAGAAAGGGGGTACGGCGTGAGGGCTATTTGACATCACCACAGCAGAAATCGTCTGGAGAATGTTTGATTCAAAGCTGACACCAATTACTTGTAAACACACTCCGGCAAGTAGTATCGTATGCTAACGCTCAGAAGATGCAGCCAATAATCTGGAGGCAGAGCTAGGAGCCTCTAAGCCTACTGTGTCGACCGATATGAGTACTCTTTGTTCATAGGCAATTAAGGTTGATGCTTGAAATTAGATTCTGCAACAGCTTAGCACATGTGAGTCCCTAACGGAAGCCTCGCACAATTACTTAGAGCTAGGCACCTACGCCGATTCACGGCATTGAAACAGCCAGCAACCCTCATCCTTGAAATGTGAGCACGTCTTGGGATGTGCCTTACTCATTTACGACTGATATCCAGCCAGTATTTCCCGCTCTATAGCCTCGCCCAGACTTTTTGTGGTGCCCTGCCCTCCCATATCCGCTGTGACAACGCCCACTTCGGAGCGAGCCAGCACCGTCTCGATGGCCTTGAAAATGGAGTCTCCTGCGTCTTGGTGGCCCAGATGTCCCAACATCATCGAGCCAGCCCAGATCATGCCGACCGGATTGGCGATTCCCTGGCCGTAGATATCAGGAGCGGACCCGTGCACAGGCTCAAAGAGGCTGGGGAACTTCTTGTCTGGGTTGATATTGCCTGAAGGGGCGATGCCGATAGTCCCAGTACATGCAGGTCCCAGGTCGGAGAGGATGTCCCCAAACAGATTACTCCCGACCACGACATCGAATATGTGCGGACGCTGGACGAAGTGGGCAGTCAGGATGTCGATGTGGTACTTGTCGACGCTGACATTTGGATACGCGGCCGCCATCTCGGCCACCCTGGAGTCCCACCACGGCATGGTGATGCTGATGCCGTTGCTCTTGGTGGCGCTGGTCAGCTTCCGGCGCGGCCTGGACTGGGCCAGCTCAAAGGCATACCGCAGCACGCGATCCACGCCCAGGCGCGTCATGACCGTCTCCTGCACGACGACCTCCCTGTCGGTGCCCTCGAACATCTTGCCGCCGATGCTGCTGTACTCGCCCTCGGTGTTCTCGCGCACGATCCAGAAGTCAATGTCGCCTGGTTTCCGGCCGGCCAGCGGACACGGGACGCCGGGGAGGAGGCGGCAGGGCCGCAGGTTGACGTACTGGTCGAACTCGCGGCGGAACTTGAGCAGGCTGCCCCAGAGGGAGACGTCGTCGGGGACCTGGTCCGGCATGCCGACGGCGCCAAAGTAGAGGGCGTCGAAGGGGGCGAGGGTCTCTTTCCAGTCGGGCGGGAGCATGGTGCCGTGGCGGGCGTGGTAGGCGCAGCTGGCAAAGTCGAAGTGCTTGAAGCGGATGGGGATGTTGTGGACCTTGGCGGCGGCCTGGACGCACTTTACGCCGTAGGGCATTACCTCGTTGCCGATGCCGTCGCCTGGGATGACGGCTATCTTGAGGGGACGGCCTGGCATTTTGTTTCTTTGATTCTGGAGGGAAGAGAAAAGAAGGCAAAAAGGAAAAGAAAAAAAAGTATAAATAAGTAATTCAACTTTGTGGTTCTGGTTGAAAGGTCACTTGAAGACACAATGACTACTGACAAGGAGTAGGACAAGATTTTCCTTACAAAAGAGTTTCTATTCATTCATATGATCATTCAACAGCGCCCATGTATGTGTATATCTTTAAACCTGGTATATCTCTTGGTGGTCATGTACCGAGTATATAAAACCTCAGACCGGTGTTGAGTTAATCCTGATGCTAACGTCATGTCTGCGGGGAATCACCGTAAGTGTCCACAGGCCCGGACAAAGACAATCCCGCGTATAGGCGTGCGCCCTTCAGCTTACAGACATGTCATCTTCACATAATACCATGATTGAGAATTATATAACCTGTCTACTTACTCCTGCCCATGAGCATGAGTAGACTTTTCTTTTTCGAGAGTGAAGAACTTTTCTTCGTATAAGACGTGCCTTTCAAGATGTTTGAAGACTTTGAGCCCGTCTCGGTGCAGACCCAGTCGTCTCCAGATGTGACCATCCGTGGGCTGCGCAGCACACACACCAGCGCGTCATCAGAGCGTCCACCCCTTCTCCTGCTGCACGGCTTTCCCCAGACCCTCCACATCTGGCACCGCGTCGCCCCGCAGCTCACAGACACCTTCACCGTCGTGCTCCTTGACCTCCGCGGGTACGGCTCCTCCTCCAAGCCAGACGGCGATGTGGCCCTGTACGCCAAGTCGGCCATGGCGCGCGACTGCGTGAAAGTCATGGAGACGCTGGGCTACAAGTCCTTCTACCTCTGCGGCCACGACCGCGGCGGGCGCGTCGGGCACAAGCTGTGCGTAGACCACCCCGACCGCGTCAGGCGGGCCATGTTCCTCGACATCTGCCCGACCCTGGCCATGTACGAGGCCACCGACATGGCCTTTGCCACGGCCTACTTCCACTGGTTCCTGCTCATCCAGCCGTCGCCTCTGCCCGAGATGCTACTGCTCTCGAACCCGCGCCGGCTGGCCGAGATGTTCATGGGCGGGAGGCAGCCGGGCGGCACGGCCATCTTTGCGCCCGAGTGCTTTGACGAGTACGTGCGGGGCATGAGCGACCCGGAGTGTGTGCACGCCATGTGCCAGGACTACCGGGCGGCGGCGACGGTGGACCTGGAGGAGCAGCGGGGGGACCTGAGGGAGGGGCGGCGTATCCGGTGTCCTCTGCGGGTGCTGTGGGGCAGGTCCGGGGTGGTCGAGAAGTGCTTTGACGCGCTGGGGGAGTGGCGCAAGGTGGTGGAGGAGGGGGTTGTGGTGGATGGGCATGCGGTGGACTCGGGGCATTATGTGCCGGAGCATGCGCCCGAGGATGTGGTGGCCGCGATACGGGAGTTCTTTTCTTGTTGAAGGATAATACTTCTGGTACCATAACGTAATTACCACAAACCGTCGGCCAAGAAGACATCGGTGAGGCTGAGGGAGGGCTGCAAGGGGAAGGGCCCACAAGGCTGCCAAGTGGTCCTTGATTTACCGGGTCCCGGGGTTTCCTCACACTAAGTTTCAATCATGTGATATTAGAGCAATCATGTTTTGGCAGTGGGAACTCTGCTGTACGGGAAACTCTTGATCACCGGGAGCCCGGCGGCCGGGGTGGAGAAGAAACGTCGAGTAGATCCTGGGTCTCTACACAGTCTGAACACCTCACCCACAAGATTTCCAGCAGCCTTTCGTACTTTTTAAAATTATAGGAAAAGCCAAAGGCACATGTTAGTGACTTTAATAGCACGAGAGTAAAGGCTAAGAAGCCGTCGGGCGAGTCAAAACCCTTGCCGGGTAATTATTTCTTATGCCTTTAATGTTTTTAGTGTTTGCAGACATGATTGAACTTTAATATAATTACTGTATATACTCGAACCTCCACGTGTAGGAACCTTGTGTGAATTTGTGAGGGTATGTTGGAAGTCAATGGTGCAGGCCTCGAGGATTAACGCGGTCCATCACTCCAGGATAAATCAATATTTTAGCAAATGTAAAAAAGGAGGCTTTTAAATAGGGTAGACAATCACGACAACCTTGATCATCACTTCCAATTTCAAAGCCTTCTCCTTTTCCTCCCGTCTGGTCTGCCCGGAGAGCCGAGCGATTTAGAGTTTATTGCCCCCTGAGATGGAGTGGATTGAGTTTATTCACTGCTTTTCCCTTGCCACCCTCCCTGCTGCAATTAAAGAAACCTTTCTGTGCCTCTTGCCTCTGATAGCATCTGGCTATATATTTATGGAAGGACGAACCGCTCTGTTTGCCTGGCGAGCACCACAACACTATCCGCCGGATAAATAAAACCGCCGCTTCCAATCTTTCTTGTCCCCTCTCCCTCTCGTGGTCATCGTTCCGTGGCTCAGTGGGAAAATACCTTCGTTTTTATCTTTTTTATTCTTCTTTCCCAACATCATCATGGTTCGTGGATGCGGCCTGGCCTTCGGCCTGGCGGCGGCGGCGGCGGTGGCAACAGCTAATGATGCCCCTCGCTACGTTATGTACTTTGACCAGTAAGTGCCACCATGAAACGAAATTTGAAACCGGACCAAGAAGAAAGGAAAAGAGGAGAGGAAAAAAACAAAAAACAAACGAGTGCAGGCAAGTCTGACAAGTCCCTCTTAGGTGGCATACCGACGTCCTGCCCAACAGGACGTTGACAGCAGGTATCACTCATGTCATCACTGCTTTCGCCAGCTCGTCCATCTTTGTGGCTGGTTCGAATGACACGTATGAACCTTTCATGAACCTGACCGACATCCGTGCCATGTTCGACGACGGCACCAAGGTGTGCATGGCAATCGGCGGCTGGGGCGACCTGGAGGGCTTCCGCCTCGGTGCGGCGACCAACTCATCCCGCTCTGCCTATGCCCAGAATGTGGCGGCCACCTTGGACACGCTCGGCTACGACTGCGTCGACATCGACTGGGAGTACCCGGGCGGCAACGGCTACGACTACAAGCAGGTGCCCAACTCGCAGCTCACCTCGGAGCTCGAGACGTTCCCGCTCTTCCTGTCGGCCATCAAGCGGGCCATCGGCCACAAGGAGCTCTCCATCGCCATGCCGGGCCTGGCGCGCGACATGCTCGTCTACACGGACGACACGGTGCCCCTGATCAACGACATCATCGACTTTGCCAACGTCATGACGTACGACCTGATCAACCGCCGCGACCTCGTCACCGGGCACCAGAGCGATAAGAAGGGGTCCCTTGCCGCCATCGACGCCTACCTCGATCGTGGCATGGACGCTGACAAGATGAACCTGGGCATCGCCTTCTACGCCAAGTACTTCACCCTCGCCGCCAACACGACCTGCACCACCGGCCCCATCGGCTGCCCCCTGGAGCCCGCCGAGGACGCACAGGGCCAGGACACGGGCACCTCGGGCGCCGTGACCTTTGAGGCGTCCTCGTTCCCCGTGCCGGTACCAGAAAAGCTCACCCCCTCTCCCGACGGGACCTGCGGCGCGGGCACCTCGTTCATTTGCACGGGCCCCGCCACCGGGGGCGCCTGCTGCTCCCAGTACAACTTCTGCGGCGACACGAGCGCGCACTGCGACACGGGCTGCCAGAAGGACTACGGCACGTGCAAGACGCAGACCAAGTCGGTCTCGCAGTCCTTTGCAGACGCCATTGCTAATGGCGAGACGGATACCCTGCGCGGCGGGCAGTGGTGGGTGGACGAGGAGGCCCACCTGTTCTGGACCTGGGACACGCCCGAGCTCGTCACGGAGAAGTTCTCGGAGATCATCGAGGACAGGTGCTTGGGTGGTATCATGGCCTGGTCTCTGGCGGAGGACAGCTATGACTGGGGTCTGCTGAAGGCCATGCAGGATGGAGTTGCCGCGTTGAATGAGAACGATAAGAGGCAGATCGGCGGGCCGTTGTAGGGAGATGGAGCATGGTCAGGTTCTGTTGGGGGGGGGGGAAGGGAAAGGGGGTTTCAAAGTCATGAATGGATTGTAGAACTTTATTGGTAGGGGAGAGAGTATTGTCTAATGAAGTTTACTGCTGTTGGCTTGAGTATTCTATGTGTCATGGTTTATGTGATTATTCAGGATAATTAATTATTGTTCAGGGGATTGGACCAATGGTATTACACCCTTTTTGCTTTGGCACAGGGGTGGGTCCAGGAATTGCAACTCAGTGAAGGATTGAGTTATTAAATTCTGCTTCTGGCTTTCAGAGAATTGATTCTCGGATATATCACAGTATCCCACATGTTCCCTCGAGTGTGTGTGAAAACCCACGTGAGAGAGGCGCTTTGCGAATTGAGGCCCCATGACAAGAGAGAACATGCCTCTTTTCTGGTACTTTGATTGGGAACAAGAAGCTGGAACATTATGTGCTTCTAGACCGGGTCATTACTCATTCGAATAAAAGGACACATCTATCACCTTGACAGACAAGGTGCACAAAGTGACCTGTAGACTCATCAAGTGACTATCATCTAAATTGTCTCAGAGTCATTTCATCAATTATTCCCACGGCGTATCTTGGTATAAGCTCTAGGAAAAAGGCAACAAAAGCCGACACAGGTGAGCACTAAGCTAACAAATCTAGCTCGAGAGTGACCACACAGGTGAGACTTGTTCCTCCATTATTGCTCTTCGCCGTGACACAGCTATGTGCAACTATTGCCATGTACCAGACAGCTAGACCGGGACCAGAAGAGTAAGCCATCGTCACATGGCCCATCTCTCCCCCCCTCTCTCCCCCTACCCCCCACCCACGACGACGACGACGAAGAGACCTGCGCTATCAAGAGCTGAATCACTTGCCTGTGACGCCGAGTGCCACTCCTCCAAGGGGGACCTAGACCTGGCCGGCCCTCAGCGGAAGCTACCGTGCATGTGTCATGCTCTCTGCTGAGGGGTGGGCTCTTGTCTTCTCTCGATGACGGCGGTGATGGCCGGTGTCGTACAAATTCTGCCCCCCCCCCCCCCCAATAGAGAATTCCCCCTTCCGTACGAGAAAGTTTCTGTTAACGCCTCCGCTGCTGACGAGAATTTCCCATTCCTTTTTCTTTTCCGCCCCATCCTTCAACACACATCTTGCGCAGCTGTTGCTTTCTAATTACACGCCAGCGCCAACGACCTCTAATTAATACAGATCCTCGGAACCGCTCCGCTGTCCCCTCTAGACGTCGACCCCACGCATACACACAAAATGGCACCCCTGAAGAAGATCCGCTGCTCGTTGGCAGACTGCAAGGCTGAGGCCCAGCGCATCGTGGGCGACTGCTCCTTCTGTCAGGGTCACTTCTGCGGCAAGCACCGCCTGCTCGAGGACCACAAGTGCGATGGTCTAGAGGATGTGAGTGTTTTTCTTTTCTTTTCCCCTTTCCCTCCTTCCCTCCTCATCTGTGCAAACCATAAACAGAGCTGGTCGGTCTTGAGGTGTTGCTGACGTTTGGTGTCGCAGTGCAAGAAGGAATCTCATGACCGCCTCGTGGCCAAGCTGGAGAGCCAGAAGACGCAGGCTGTCAAGACCAGCTGAGGGGAGTTACCATACGATCGGGCAATACGTGGAGAGTGAAGTGCTAGAGCAGGCCACGCTGGGGAAAGGGCGGGCCAGGCATAATCATATTCTCTGAGTGACTCGGCGTCTTGTGTCTTTGGGAGAACAGAGGGGGCAAGGGGCGTCGGTGGAGTTCATGTGTCTGGAGAGCTTTGCTTGCACTTTTGCGCGCCTCGTTGGTCATGGGAAAACAAACAATGGAAAAATGCTTTCAGCAGTCACACTATAGCTTGCTTTCTTTTTTTTTCATTCGTGCTCAATTGCGTTTTGCACGTCGTCTTGTAGGCCGTGCGGCTTCGTCCTCGTCCTCCTCCTTGACCGACGACACGGAAGGTAGAGTGTCGATTCCAACCTCAACAGCGGGCACGTCGTCGTCATCGTCCTTCTCGTCCTTCACAACTGTATCTTCTTCTTCCTCCTCGGCCTTGACAGCCTCTGCCTTCGCCTCGGCCTTGGTCGCCATGCCCCGCAGCTTCCTCCCCTGCATCACCTTGGCCCTGTCCGCCGCCTTGCACATGCCACCGAGCCCCAGCTCGCAATCCCCACACTTCCTGCCCACGGGCGCACACACGGTCTGGCCCAGCCCGACCAGCAGCCAGTTGATCTCGCGCCACCTGTCCCTGGGCAGCCAGGCCTGCAGCGCCAGCCTCGTCTGCTCGGGCGTGCTCGTCCTGTGCCAGCCCCACAGGTTCGTGATGCGGTGCACGTGGACGTCGACGCCGATCCCCCTCGGTGCGGCCCCACGCGCTCGACAGGCACAGGTGCGCCATCTTGGGCCCCACCCCGGGCAGGGACACCAGGCCCTCGATGGTGTCCGGGATGTCGCCGCCCCACTGGTCGCGGAGCATCACCGCCGCCTGCTTGAGGTACTTTGTCTTGTTGTTGTGGAACCCCACCGCCCAGATCATCTCGTTCAGCCTGTCCGGGTCCACGGCGAGCATGTTCTCGAGGTTGAGCCCCGGCGGCGCCCCCGGCGCGTGTGGCGGCAGCTCCGTCTTCAGCCGCGCCATGACCACCGCGTTGGTCGTGTCCTTGGTCTGGCTCGAGAGCATCAGCGCCACGAGGGTGTGGAAGCGCTGGTCGCGCGGGCTGGCCTTGGTGTCGGCCAACCTCTCGCAGCCCATCGTGTCCACCGCCGCGTTGGCTGCCGCGCCGCCCGGCAAGCGCATGCTCTTGGCCGTGTCGTAGAGCTCTTCCCAGTCCGACGGGGCCGTGACCGTCTCGGCGCCCGTCTCGGGGTCGTGGGTCTTGCGGGCGGGCTTGCGGGCGCGGCGGGCAGGGGATGACGAGGTAGCCGCCTGGGCTGTTGTGATCTCGACCTCATCCTGTCCAGCTTTGATCTTCACGTCTTCTCGAGCCTCTCTTTTCTTTAGCGGAGAGGCCACTGTGCGCTTGCGCTTCTTTGATATCGTCGTGACCGTGGTTGTGGTCACCATTGTCGTGGCCAGCGGTCTGGAGGGTATAATGTCCTCGATATCTGGCGCGTCGTTGCCCGTGTACGCGAAGCGCGCCATGGACGCCCTCGTGATGCGGCGGAGGGGCGTAGTCGATGCCATGATGACGATTGATGCTAGCGGTACAGTCTGCCTCTTCATGCAGCTTCTCTGTCTGCAGAGTTCAAGAGAAGAAAGACACGTCCCAGGGCGTGGCGGGAACGTTGATGGACGCAGGTAGGTAGGGTCTTGGTATCTATCTTGTGAAGCTGACTTTTGTGCAAAAGGTCACTGGCTGGACGCGTCAGTCAGGCGGGTGGGCGGGTGGATTACCCGCTGTGTGGCCCATCCCACAGGCCCCGCGTGGTCCGGTAGAAGAGCGGATCTCTCCCATTCAACCCTGTCCCCAGCGTGCCCATCACCCCTAACTAACCTTTATTGTACGAGGACCTACTCGCCTGTAATGCACTGTATGCTCTAGACATCCCACCAGCGCCTCGAGCTTCTTGAAACTCTCAATGATCTTTCGGGACAGACCTCGTTTCCCCTCTGTCTCCCGTTCTCTTTTCTCGACCAAACTTTGTTAAACTCCCGATATTAATTTTTACTTTAATTTACATATATATTTTTAGATCCTTATCGTGACATCTGAGCGTTCCCTATTTTTCCGTCCAAAAACAAGCCAAGAAAAGAAAAAGAAAAATCTCTTCACAAAGGACACGATTCCTGCTGATCGACCCTCTCTTTCATCCTCATCCAACTCCCCCCTCACAGCCAGAAGGCATTCCACAGAGGCTCGATCTTGAACCCAGCCGCAGCCACGCCCAGCTCAAGGCACCCCACATCGCTATACGTCGACCCGTACCCAAACGTAGCCACGGGCTCCCCCTCACAAGAGTCCGTAGCATACGCCGACACCTGCCAGCCGTAGTTCAGATAGTCCACCACGGACACAAACGGCGGCGGCTCGGCGTACCACCCGTTGGACGTCCTCCACTCGGCCAGCAGGAAGCTGTGGCAGGCCTGCGGGCCCGCGGCGTACAGCTCGACGCCAAAGGCTGCGTCCTCGGTGCCAAAGCTCTCGCAGTACCGGGACAGGGCTGCGTTGAAGAAATAGATCTGGTAGGTGAAGTGGTTGCTGGAGGCCGGCACGCTGATGGTGCTGGAGGACGAGGTTGGCCCGGCCGGGGTCCCGGCCAGGTCGGACAGGAGGAAGCCGTCGTAGACGAAGACGTGTTCCGCTTTGTGAAGATAAAAGTCAGTGATCAGCTGCGGCTTGATTACGGCAGTAATTACTAAAGCAGGCTTCTTACCCAGGTCGATGGTGATGTTTGGTCCTCCCAGCTCGCACTGGGACACGAGGGTGGAGTTGTCGAGGTAGCCAGAGGCTCCATTCACGCATGAGGCGTAGTAGTCACCGCTGGGGAAAGTTTTGGGTTAATATGTGAGCCTCTACATCAACCCATCAGGGCCTTCAGAGCTTACTTTGCTTCCCACTACCGTAGAATGTCAGGCATCACGTAGAAAGAATTGTGGTAATAACCATATAATTTCAGGTGGTTAACAGGATAGGATAGGAGTGGGGGCTTACCTCAAGAGTGTCGTTGTCCAACTCAATCAGAGAAGACAACCAGACACTGCTGGTGATGGATGTACCATTATCCATCGAACACGTCCCTACCAGCCAGCCGTTCATAAATGTGATATCGCTGCATAGCTCAAGAAAAGCTCCTGGGGAGTCTCGTGGGAGCACAGCAGGTGCTGCCCGGACGACCGCCACGAGGCTGACGATGCTGGCAGCGGCCAAAGCCATTCTGGATTCGATATGCATTTTGTGACGCAATGGGAGGGGGGAGGGGAGAGAAAAAAAAAAAGGTTCAAGTGACAATCATCGGAGTTTTCATCAAATCAGTCGAGCCAGGGGGAAAATGCAGGTCGACATTGAGGACTGCTCGGGTCCAGACTTATATCATATTTCACAAAGCGTCCTCTTCTCAGCCTACTCACTCCTCAGCTGTGGCGTCCAACTACTTAACAGGCAATGTGATGAGAGACTTACTCATGTCCAATTACATCACACCCACAGTGTTCTCCTTGGCCCGGTAATTGTGACCCGACAGCGCCACTCAGAATTGAAAGCATATACTTGGAATCATTAGCCCGTGCAGAAGGCAGTCTCGTGGTGGTCTCTCCACCCGCACATTCCAAAAGTCCCATGAAAGCCGAAGGTCGCCGCTTCACTTGCCCGATCTGTCCCAAGGTCGATGTCGTGCATATGTGATGCTACGCAGGAGAAATAGCCAACTGCAGTCCCGGTTCGGGGCCCGGGCATACCCCGGACCAATGTCTGGATATCGTGGGCTGACTATCGTACATGTACGGCGCAAAACGAAGGGCGACACTGGCGGGTTCTACAATTTGTAGGCACTAAATAGAAGTCCTGCACGCCGTTGAAAACCCATTTTTTCAAGAGTCCTTTTCTGGATAGTAGGATTTGCCCGACTCCTGTACCTGGTGACGATCACTCCATGGGGCAGCTGTTGTTCGGAGTTCTGAAGACGGCTCGGGTCTCCAGAATCCTTCTCCTGCAAAGTATAACGCCTGCTGCCCCCACGTCCTGGAGGTTAATCGATGGGCCCGGGACTTGACCATGATTTTTAAAGACATGTGCCAAAACTTGTCCAGGCCTGATGAATTGCCGAGAGATCTCGCACTCCTATGGCTAGCATCACGGGGGGCTGCTGTCTGGCCTTATTTGGGTTCTTATTCCAGCATCCAATCGGCATCCAATCACTTCCGTCCACTACCGACGAGGTCAAGTTGCTAATTAGTTACCTGAAATGTTTTACCTCAAATTCGTATCTGATCCCCTTAATTCAAGCATCCCACGAGCCATATCACCTGAATAGCTGCAGGGCTGTAGGCGTCGTGAATCAGATGTATTGTAATACCTTGAGAGCCCCTGATGAGACAACATAAGTCCCTTTCAGACTCACTAGGTCGACTCTGTGACAAACATCTTGGTGCACTTCAGAAGAAAAGTAAGGAAAAGAATGTTCTATCGTGTAATTATCCAACCACTCCCACCGAGACCTTGTCTCTCGGCTGTGATGAGGGTTGCGCTGCTGTAGGCTACGTCCGTAAACCTTTGTGTCTTGTCACATGCTCAGTCTCGAGTCGCATGGCTCCCGAATCATCGAGAAGGACAGCTGCTCACTCGTGGTCATTGTAAAGGAGTGGATTCGCCTCACAGCACACAAGCAGAGCACGGGTTGTCGGGCAAAGTAAGGCAGACCGTGACACCCATCCACATCAAAGTCTCACTCAGGCCTGATGAGTTTTGGCTCTCGATGAAGTGCACATCGCTTGGGATTGTGTTTTCTTGGGTACCTGTTACATATCGCAAATACGTCTAGATCCAAGGATAGGTCTACTGTGGCTCATGTCTGGCGGCTTTCAGCTCTCAGGGTGCGCTAGATGGGGCAATATATAATGCATGACCTCGCCGTAGAATGAGGACGTAATTACACAGATTCGTGACTAAACTTAGTAAACAGAACATGGGCTGACTTGATTTCCTACCTCGCCCTTATCCAAGAAGATTTCATGACACTTGTCATTTAGGTTTGCCAGTCATGGCGGCAAACACCAGTTCTATAATCGGACCAGAGAAGTGGGAGCTCATCATCGACGAACACATAGCCCTTGCAAAGCGATGCCAGACAATGAAGTCTCACGACGGCCCCGAGAAGCTATCCTCCCATGCAAGCCTCCAAGCTTCCCAGGTTTGCGGGTGCAGCGACGGCAACAACAACAACAACAACAACGCCACCAGTGACATGCACATCAAGGTGCAAGACCTGTACCGGGACACTGTCCGTGCCGGCCGCAAAGCCTACGACAAATTCCACGCTGTGGTCGAAGGGCTCAAGACCGAGAAGCCCAAGGAGGACGCGTGGGAGGAAAAGATCAGCTCTGCAGCCGTCACTTCCAGGAGGAAGATGCTCGGCGTCCTGGACAAGATGGTGGACAGTGGGAAGGGAATCATCCGTGACACATCCAGCGAAGGTGAACAACAGCAGATCGAAAGTGCAAAGTATTTCAACTTTTGTGTCAATGGGTACGTTCTCTTTATCAGGAAGGCCAGCGAGGCGTTCGAACTTGTGTACGATAGCCGGAAGGGCGGTCAGCAGCGAGTCTGGACGGCGCTTGAGACGGCTGGGCGCAACGTGGACGAGGCTGAGGGTGAGGCGCTGAAATGGGTTCCTGAGCGCGAGACTAACACCTCTCTCCCTTCCATCGTCACATCTCAGTGTTGAGGACTCACCTGTGCGGAAATTATTTGAATGACTCAGAGAAGATGGAATATGCCCCCCAAGCTGTGGTGTTTGCAGATGCCATTCGAGGTCATTCGTTTTTAGATAACTGCCATTTTTTACTCTCCGTGTAGAAGTGTTCGAGGCTAGGAGACAAAAATGTACTTGCGATCTCTCTAGAAATTAACCTGAATCTCTCAATAGACGTCCTTGATCGTTGCTTTTTACAATTTGAGCAATGTTTCAGCATTCTTATATGCAATCATCTCAAACTCCTCCTGCGTAACCATCCCGCTGCCCGCCAGCTCCTCGAGAAACTGCGGGCCAAGTTCCATCTTCTCAAAAGGGTAATCAATGCTGTACATAATGCGCTCAATCTTGGTATTCCTTAGTAGCGTCGCCAGAGGGTTCAGGCTGAACATGCTGCTCGTCGTCACCCAGACATTCTCGTCCCACACCTCCCTCAGCGACCTGTTGACATGCTTCATCTTGAAGAGCGGTAGCCTGACGGCCCTGTCTAGGTAGTATGGCACCATCTCGCCCATGTGGCCGAGGACCAGCTTCAGCTTCGGGAACCGGTCAAACACGCCTGCCGAGTAGAGCTTGAGGAAGTGCAGGCCCACGTTCTCGTGCCAGCCCCAGGCACCGCTGGACAGCGCGATCGCCACGTGGGCGGGGTAGTTGCCCGCGTAGTACTTGTCCACCGTCTCCTGCGTCTGGGGTGTCGGATGCGGATAGATGGGCACATCCAGCCTCTCCGCCACCTCAAACACGGGCCAGAATCTCTCGTCATCGTAGTGTGTGCCGTCCTCGAGATGATTGTCGATCAGAGCACCCAGGAGGCCGAGGTCCTTCACAGCCCGCTCGAGCTCCTCTGCTGCCTCTCTGGGGTGCGCCATCGGAAGCACGGCGAACCCGCCCAGGCGGCTGGGGTTCTTCTTAATAGCGGCTGCCATCTCGTCGTTGGCGCCGCGGCACCCTGCGACGTTGGACACGCCTATTCCAGGGATGTGTGACATGACTTGGAAAGAGACATTGTGGGTGTCCATGTCTGCGAGGCGGTTCGAGCTGTGATCCCATAGTTGTTCGCGGGCTTTGGGAAAGACTTTCCACATCGCCTCGTAGAACTTGCTGTCCGAGCCGAGGGACGGGAAAGCCACGTGCTCTTCCAAGGTGATTGTTCTAGTTGTGGCGGCCATGATAGAGTTGGCAGCGTTCTGGACGGTTTGCTGTTGGCTCGTTCAACTCATAATCGGTCCCAGGTGCGGCGGATACGCCGAGAGGGATGATAAGCTTGAGAATATCTAGAATTAGACCATGTCTTGGTCACTTTGTTGTCGTAGTGGAGGTCTTTTTTTCTAGCATGCTGATCACAGGACATAGACGGATGTAGGTTTAAGTCCGGCCAATCTCGTCCTAAGCCCGATCACAGCTCATGAATAGCATGAATCTTACCTTTGACATTGAGGGTAAATAGGAGAGAATCAAAATTAAATATCTCCTTCCTGTTCTTAGCACATATGTTTCAGCTCATTAATGCACAGATGGTCCCGTAAGAGATGGCGTGGTCTACACGTAGAGCGACAGTATCACAGATGACCACCCACACAATTACTGGTTCCAACACGCGTACGTCTCCGTGAAGGAACACATGTGTGAGATTCGTTCCATTAGAGACCATCGAGTTTGTTCTGGCTTCCGGTGCCGTCGTTTGGGAAGCTCGAGTGACTAGAAGAATACAGTCTCAGAATCGTCCACTATATGCACTTTGATACTCCCATTTCTTGGGTCAGACGACAAAGTCAAGCCCTCCAAAGCCTTCTCGAGTGGAAAAACATGTGTCACGAGTTTCTTCATGTCGATTATTCCACCAGTCATACAAGAAATTCCAGCCGGCCAAGTATCCGTGTAGCGGTTGATGAATCGAAGGTCAATCTAGAACAAACCAATGAGCATAAATTCATCCAGTCTTAATGTAGTTTTCCTGATGATTCGGGTCATCCGGAACTCGATACTTACCTCGGACAAAGAAAGATGCATAAATGGCAAGTTATTCATAGTATCCCTACCCACACCAACCACCACCACTCTCCCACCACGGCGAACCGTGAACGCCGCAGTACAGACACTCGACTCAACACCAGTGCACTCAATCACGCAAGGTGGGGCTAGATACTCCTCTCCTGCCTCTCCTTCTCCTCCACGTGCACCGAACAAGTTCCTAATCCCCTTCGCATTGCCTCGTGCATCGAGTGACGTGTCAACCTGATACGTAAGACAGGATGGCACGAGCTGTCTGGCGAAATCGAGACGGCCCGCCTCTACGTCTGTGATGACAATGGGATGAGCACCAGATGCCCGAGCTGCGAGGAGGGCGGTCAGACCAATGGGTCCAGCACCACAGATAACTGCTCCGCGTCCTAGAGTGAGACTGGCGACCCTCAGAGCCTGGAGAACGACGCTCAGTGGCTCGAGCAGGGCGGCCTCGGCGAATGTCATACTGTCCGGCAACCTGCGCTCACATGAATTAATCAGAATGAGTCTCATTAAAAAGAAAATTCAGATATTTTGGGGAGCCATCGATCAACTCAACTTGTACAGCCACCTCGCAGGGTGAACTTTGTACCGTTGCAGCGTGCCATCGTAAGGATAGACCCCGGAGAAACGAACCTCTTCGCAGAGGTTGTATTTCCCCATCCCACACAAGAAGCACTTCTCGCACGGCACGCCTGGCTCGACAGCCACCTTGTCCCCAGGCCGCAGGCCAATCACGCCCTCACCGCACCTGATTACCACGCCCGCCGCTTCGTGCCCCAGAATGCAGTCGCCCTCCACAACGAGCGATCCGATCCGGCCGGACTTCCAGAAGTGTACGTCCGAGCCGCATATTCCTGTGGCCTTGATGTGTACCAGGACCTCGCCGGGGCCTGGTGCGTAGACGGGGGCTTCGACCAGTTTCAGCTGGTGGTCGGCAGTGACTTGGAGGGAAGGGTTGGGAAGTGGAGCTTGTATGGTCTCGTGGTGGTCGTCGTGTTGGGGCTGGGACTTGCTGGGGTCACTTATTGGAAGCTGTGCTGCCATTTTTCTCCTTCAGGCGGGGGTTTCAGGCGACTCCTCTATCTGTAGAGTCCCAGTTTAGTTTATGAGGATGTGATGTGGGAAGGTCAGATTAATTAACCAATACCAAGCATACAGACGCAGGTGAAATCCAGAGACTAGCTGACAGAATCAATCCCATTTATTATTGAAGCCCGCAATGAAACACCGGAAACAGATAGTAGACAAGTGTCAAAGCCAGTGAGATCCAGTTGCCTTCATCGTCTGCCGACGGCTCCATAGATAGTGCCCCCCTCCTCTCCTCCTTCTCCTCACGACTGAACACGTTGATGCCCCCGCTGTGGGTGGGAAGCCATCGTCCGTCATCGGAAGAGCAAGCATCATACTGACCACACCAGATGTTACCAGTATGCAACTAAATAAGGGTCAAAGATGTCCGTTGCCACCTTACCATCCTTTGTGACTCCAAATCTCCGCGGCGAGTGGCAGGTTCTACTTTGCTCGTAGACCTATTGACTGCTAAAATACTTCTAATGTGTCTCTGGGGGATGGAGAGAGGGTCGGGATTGCCTACTTCGGCAAGCCGATTGGTTCGTGGAGATCTTCCCCAGACTTTTTCATGCCCCGTAATAATCCTATCCCACTCCCCAAACTAGGTCATGGGTCGTGATTGATGAACCTCGTGCTAATGCGGGCGGCGGAGGGCCGTTGAGGTCACTGGCAGACGTTGGAGTGACCAAATATTTCCAGTAATGATGTGGCAATTTCTAGGGCACCCAAGCATCCTATAAGTACAAGTGAGCTAGCATTCCTGTACTTTCTGCACACTTTAAGAGAAAGCATTCTTTATTTTCTTTCCAGGAGGTCCAACTTGGTGTTCGAAAGACACCTCTTTCACCACCAGAGTACCATCAGAGAAAGAAAAATAGGAATAGCAAATGTGATGATGGCGCCAGGAAGGCTGGAGCAGCCCGGAGGCACCGACCTCCACGCCGTCAAAGATGAACTCGTCACCAAGAAGCAGCCAACGACCGCCACCACAGACCTATCAAAGCACCATGACCTCGTCTTGAAAACGTACCGAATTCTCATTGCTGATCTGTGCCAGCAATATAATATGGGCCACCCGGGGTGAGTATCAAGAAAAACCACGTCAATCTCTGTTTTTCACCAATCCTCAAGCATGGCTAATGGGGAACATACTAATGATTGCCTCATGAACAGTGGCGCAATTGGCATGGCGGCCATAGGCGTGGCCCTGTGGAAGTATGTGATGCGTTATGCGCCTCATAGTCCAGACTGGTTCAATCGAGATCGCTTCGTTCTATCAAACGGTGAGCTATCTTTGCCGATTTATTTTGCAACGGGAAAAATGTCTATATCATTAAAGTTAACATCAGAGTCTAGGACACACCTGTCTCTTCCAGTACTCCTTCTTACACCTTGCAGGCTACAAAGCCATGACTTTTGACCAGCTGAAATCCTATCACTCTGAGCGCGCAGACTCCCTCTGCCCAGGCCACCCAGAGATCGAGATCGAGGGAATCGAGGTCACCACGGGGCCCCTAGGTCAGGGCGTCGCAAACGCCGTGGGGCTCGCCATGGCGACCAAGAACCTGGCGGCGACATACAACAAGCCCGGACTTGATGTAGTCTCCAACCATACCTGGTGTATGGTGGGCGATGCCTGTCTACAGGAGGGTGTGGGTCTGGAGGCCATCTCTCTTGCTGGGCACTGGAAGTTGAATAACTTGACTATCATGTAAGTTTTTTGAAGTATCGTAGTCCGGCGTTGTTGGGCGAGTCACATGCGTATCTCCGAATCATCTTGTACACAAAGGTTCTGATGGCAGTGTATAGCTACGATAACAACCAGATCACCTGCGATGGGTCAGTCGACATGGTAAACAACGAAGACATCAACGCCAAGATGCACGCCTGTGGGTACGATGTTCTCGAGGTCGAAGACGGCTGCTATGATGTAGAGGGCATCGTTCGAGCTTTGGAGATGGCTAGAGTATCCAAGAACAAGCCCGTGTTCATCAATATAAAGACCACCATCGGTCTTGGTAGTGCGGTCGCAGGCAAGGCAGCTTCCCACGGCGCACCCTTCGGCGTAGACGACGTGAAGAGAATGAAGCAGGCCAGTGGCCTGGACCCAGAAAAGCATTTCGAAATAAGTGAAGAGGTCAGGGCATTCTTTGCCGATCTACCCGAGAGGGGCGAGGCCTTTGTGCGGCAATGGAATGACCTCTTTGGACGGTACTGCCATGACTTCCCGGAGCTCGGGGAGGAGCTGCATTCTCGCATGCGCGGTGAGATCCGGAAGGACTGGAGGGAGCTGATCCCCAAGACGTTTGACACTGCGCCCACGGCGACTCGCGTGTCTGGAGGACAGGTGATCAACCCGCTCGCCAAGGAGATCAATTCCTTCATGGTTGGGACCGCAGACCTGTCCCCGTCTGTGAATATGATTTGGGATGGAAAAGTGGACTTTCAACCTGTAAGACTTTTCCTTCACGTCTTCACTTTTCACCTTGCTCTCGGCCAGGTACCTAATCCCATCTCACAGCCCGATCTCAAGACCTCCTGTGGCATCAACGGCGCCTACTCAGGCCGCTACGTTCACTACGGCGTCCGTGAACACGCCATGGCCGCCATAGCCAACGGCCTCGCCGCCTACAATCGAGGCACATTTCTCCCAGTCACATCCTCATTCTTCATGTTCTATCTCTACGCAGCCCCTGCCGTCCGCATGGGCGCCCTGCAGCATCTCCAGGTCCTCCACGCAGCCACGCATGACTCCATCGGCGCCGGCGAGGATGGTCCCACGCACCAGCCCATCGAGCTGGCCACCCTGTACCGCGCCATGCCCAACCTGTTATACATCCGTCCTGGTGATGCTGAAGAGACAGCCGGCGCTTGGACTGTGGCCATCGCGCACAGGAATGGGCCGAGCATCGTTAGCGAGAGTCGCCACAAGATCCCTCAGCTGCATGGCGGTGGCAGCGGCGGCGGCCTGACAAGCAGGGAGGGCGTGGCTAGGGGAGCATATATCCTACGCGAGGCTGACGAAAACAGCAATGCGGCCGACGTCACCCTTATCGGTGTGGGCGCTGAGCTCTCTTTCGCTGTGAACGTGGCCGACGAGCTCAAGAAGAAGCGGGGCATCAACGCGAGAGTGATTAGCTTCCCGTGCTGGCGGCTGTTCGAGATGCAGCCTGTCGAGTATCGCCGTCGGGTCCTTTCTCGCCACGGCCCACAAGGTGTTCCAGCAGTAGTCATTGAGCCCTATGCACCCAACGGATGGGAGAGGTATGCTGATGCGGGCATCAACCTGCGCACATTTGGCCATAGCCTGCCTGGCAAGTATATCTATCGGCACTTCCAATTTGAGACAGCACTCATGACGGACAAGGTCATTGTGTACCTGGATGGTATCAAAGATGGCAGGTACATCAAGGGGGAGTTTGTTGACCTGTGATCGATGGACAGAGTAATTCAGGTATAGTGGCAAAAGATGGGTCAAACACCATGGTGGTGTAGATTATGGCAAGACTAAGATGATAATACTGTATGCATACAATGGATTTGGAACCAATGTACATCTGCGGAAGCACGGATTCATGAGCTCAGAGAAGCGGGAGACAGTAGATGTATGAAGGAAGTTTGATTGCTCGAGTCGTTCTAGGATGGACCAATCTCATGCCTACAGTATCAGTGACCAGCGCCCTCTAGCCGAAGACAGCCATAGGCCATCGCCCTTTGCTATAGACACCTCCACTATTCGCCAGACGCACATGACCAATAAACGGAAACAAGACAAGAATGGAATAAGGAATCGACGACGACGTGCCTAGGGGAAGTCACAGCGGATCACCTCCACCGGCATGGGCTCTTTCAGCTTGATGATGCGAACCTTCTTGCCGTACTCTTCCACCTTCTCCTGGTATTTCTCAATCGGAAGCGGGGTCCAAGGGAACCAGGACTTCATAGGAAGGCAGCGCACGTTCTTGTCCTCTTTCTGGGGGTAGTACTTGATGTACTCCACCACGAAGTGGTCATGATCTATGAGAAGGTTAGCTTTGCTGTTCCATTCTTCACAGACGGAGGGCCGGCCAGGAGAGGAAGATATAGAGACGGCAGTTCACTTACCAGTCCAGGCCTCGTCGCCATCAGGCCAGACTTGCTGCTCGTAGTGCCCCTTCGGGCCGTGGTAGACAACCTTGACGTAGCCCTTGGGGTGATGAGGATCCTCCTCGTGATCATCGTCATCATAGTCGGGGTACTCAGGGTAGTCAGGGTAGCAGTCCTTGTCCTTACGAGGGTGGCACTCGTAGTCCTTGTCTTCGTGCTTCTTCTTGTGGCAGTCCCAGTCCCAAGGCTTGCAGAAGTCGTCGGGGTAGGGGTGTCGGTCCCGGCACTTGTCGTCATCGGGCTTGCAGGAGTCTTCCTCCTTTTTCTTCTTGTAGCACGAGTCGTCGTCCTTGTGGCAGTCCTGGTACTTGTCGCAACCGTCGTAGTCGTAGTAGCACCTGTCGTAGCACTTGCCGTAACTCTTGTCGTAATTCTTGCAGTGATCATTGTAATCGTCGTAGTCATGGCAGTCCTTGTAGCAAGGCTTGTCGTACGGGTGACACTTCTTGTACTGGTCCCAGTACTTCTTGTAACAATCACCGTCGTTGTAGGGATAGCAGTCATAGCCACCGCCAAGGACAAGGGCGGGGCTGGCAGGATTGAGGCTGACATCTTGAGGCACCTCGCGAGGCACTTCAACCTGTTGCAAGGAAGAAGGGGGATCAGGATTAGGGATGAGGATGCGACGCAGTAGGACTGAAGGAAAGAGAAGGGTAACTCACGGCTGATGCCTGGGCGAGCCCCAGGATGAAGGGTGCGATGGTCGCAATCGTAGCTGGGCTGAACATGATGGCGGATGGGATTGAGTCTGAGACGATTCGAGCAGACAGTGCTTTGAGGCTCCTCAGCAAGAAGCAAGCAGGAGATAGGGCGAAAAGAGCAAGATGAGATGAAGGAAAGTCTACTGATGGAAATGAAATGCTGAAGAGCGTGGTGGAAGATAAACGATGGTGATGGAAGTTCCAAAATTGGGTGGAGTGGGTGGTGACGAAGAGAGACGGACGGATGGAAAAAAGAAGAAGAAGAAGAAGAAGAAGAAGACAGAGCAACAGAAGTGAAGGGGAGAGGTTTGTTTTTCTGTGTTGATTCTCGTTGAGTGGTGCCTTCTTCAAAAGTCGAATCGCCAACGTGCAGGAGCGGTCGTGTCCCTGGTTAGCCTCCATACTACACACACAACCACCTTCCGTCTCGCCCGAGGAGGCAGGATCGAAGTACTCCAGCAGTACCATTGCTTTGGTGTATGCCACCTTCTAACTGAGGACCGTGAGATGCAACAGATCCCGCTCGGGCCATCAGTGCATCGTGGCACACCTCCGTTTCCATTTTCTGTTTCTTAATGAGGAGGAGCCAAGTGAGGGCAACGTAAGAGTGGACGAGCTCCTTTGTCGCGTCAATGCGTCACCTGCCTCAAGTCAAGCAGTGGACAACTCTAGCCCAGGAGAATGGACATGTACAACCGGAAGAAGTCATGCCCGCTGGTGGCGACTGTGGGAAAGAACGAGGAGCTTTTCTGCTCACGGGCGCTCAAACACGCGAGTAGAAGGTGCCCGGAAGCAAGGGCAAGGCAAGTGTCTAGGAAGGTGAAGCTAGAAGGAGGGATCCCATGGGAGTCACTGCCGTGAAAATCCCATGCATGTGAACAACAGCGTAGGGTTGAGCGGTTTTGGTAGACACGGGCATGACTTCTGGTTGGGGTCGGATCCCGTTATCCGAGATGTGTATGATGGGATAATGATACAATTGTATATTGATGAAGCCTTAATAAAATGCTCTGGAGTATTGCCCGCGTAATTATACCGTGCTGGTCCTCATAATTTCGTGATGGCTGACGCGATGGTACTCAAAAAATAGCCAGTCCATCTCGGCGTTCCTTGTGTGTACAGTGTGCCAGGATCGTGCTCGCGCATCCAGGTGCTTCTGTTCTGCGAAGGGTCTGAACGCTCCTCAAGCCTGTGCTAAACACTTGGTCTCACGAGCAGCTCTTCTCCCGATTTGACCTCCGTACCGAAGCTTTGTCAAAAGAGCCCATCCCCTTGGTAACAAAACCCAGGGCTCATGTCTCGGCAGCAGGGTTGCTCTAGACCGTTCTTGTCGCCTTCGTTTCTTCCGAGTCAGAGACTCCGTGTCTGTTTGCATTTTCGGGCAAAACCCCTCCTCAGCGCCAGATCATCCGGATCAGCCCTTTCCCAATACCGTTCTCTCTCCTGACATAGTACACCGCAACGATACCATCCAGCCCGACGACGCTCCTCTCCATCAGGAATTGCACCTTAGTCTCGTCCCTGTCCTTGAGCGGCGCGAGGCTGTAGTCCCAGCTGTCCTCGATCTCCCACTCGGTGTGCTTCCAGGTGTGCTCCATCGCCTGCGGGTGCTGCGCCGCCAGTTCCGTCTCGTCGTAGCCGTACTTGACGATGCTGAATCCGTTGCTCACCTGCCACCCGTCCTGGAAGCGGAAGTTCTGCAGCACGCACGGCCGCCCGCAAGCCTTGGAGACCGTCGCGACAGCGGGTATGTCGTGGTGGTGCCAGCTCTTCCAGTGGTGCACGCTCAGCGGCTGCCGTCTCGGCGCCTCGTAGAAGCCCGTCACGTCGCCGTGCAGGTCCAGCTGGTACAGCCCGTGCTCGAGGCTTAGCTTGGTCGTGGTGTGCCGGTGGATGCATGCGCCCACCAGCGTGTCCCCGCCGGCCGTGGTCCCCTCCTGGGGGAAGCAGCTGTCTGCGAATGGTCGCATTGTCTCCAGTAGCGGGCGCGAGAGGAAGATGCCACCGCCTCCAACGGCGTAGAGCCCGCCGTTGTTGATGTTCCACTTGTTGTCGCTCAGGGCGCCAACGTACCACGGCTCAGAGGCGTCGTATTTAGCCAGCATGGCCTGTACAGTGTCCAGGTCGAGGAAGAAGGTATCGTCATCCATCAGCACCGCCCACTCTGCCTTTGGCTCCATGAGGTCGTACAGCTCGGCCAGCATCGATACGAAGCGCTCGCCCCAGCCCTGGTCCCTCTCTACCAGCACAATATGCTCAATCCCTGCGCTTTTGTACAGCTGCACCATCTCCTCGGCTGAGGGCTCGCCCGGCCGCAGGGTCTCGTTGCGCGGCTCGTGCACGACAACGAAACGGGCGTTGGTGCGCGCTGCCCAGTGCTGAAAGTTGCGCAGATTCTCGGGCATGCGGTCTAGCATTGTGGCCACGCCGAAGATCATCTTGGACGCGTCGGGCGGCGGCTTCTTGGTAGGGAAGTCGAGGGTGATGGATGCCAGGGGTGTGCCGGGGGCTGGCTGCTCGAGGTCCGTGGTATTGAAGTCTGGGGCGTCGAGGTGGTGTGTCGTCAGCTTGGGCATGGTGATGGGCAGCTGGCGCTGGTAGGGGTTCCAGAGACTGCCATCGTTGCTGCCATCCTCCTGTCTCGCATGCTGGACAGGAGAGGGCTTGTGGCCGTTCCCGAAGGCCGGGCTGCCCTTGGTCGCCACGTCCTGCTTGACTTTGACATTCAGTGTGGTGACCTCGACGGCTGCGCCGAAGTCTGGGATGCCGAAGAGCTCGAACCGTGGGCCGTTGTACGCGTCGGCTGAGCCATGGTCCGGCACCGGGATCTGGGATACTGGTCGGCCAAACAGCAGGACGCCAGGCTCACGGACTCTCGAGATGAAGAAGACGACAAATGTGGCAAAGATGAGGGATGTGACGAGTCTGGACCGTTTGGACGCAGCGAGCGTCACGAGAGGGGAGCCCATGGCGTCACAGGGCAGTGGGGTCGCTCCGAGAAATGGACGTGTCTCAGACGTTGCAGCTCTGAGCTGTAGGGCTATAGGGTTCGTAGCGATCAGGACCAGGGTTCGTAGCCACGAGAGAGAGCATCTCCGTCTCAGCGCCCTGTCCTTTTCATGTTGACACTGATGAATGTAAATCGAAGAAAGAAAGAAAAAATGCGTGTCACAAAACAAAAGCCAACAATTAATTTTGGGGGCAAAAAAACCAAGCCAAGTGTTCAAAACCAGGAACACATGTCCAGGGACTGTAGAGTAAACCCAGTACAGCAGGCCTCCCATATATGCATGTACATGCATGCATGCTGGTACTATCTAGTACTTATACACTAAGTACCGTAGTACAGATGGGCTCCAGCCCTCGTCCAACGCCTGCTAAAGCCGATACTCGCACGTCGAAGAGATTAGTCTAAACCCAATCTGTTGGCAGCTCTGTTTTAACCTTTCTGCCGCGTCTCTGAAAGGACCCGCATGGATTTATTGCCCTTCACTTGCATCTCAATGGGTTGCCACCAATCATGGGCACTCTAGGTACAGAGATCTTGCCCGTATTAGGGCATGTCAGATGGAGCGACATCTTCCTTCATTTCATTCAGCCTGACATGGATGGTACACTGCAGTACAATCTGTCTCGAGACACCGCACTCCTCCCCTCTCCAGCCCTCTCTCTTCCTCTCCTGCCAGCATCCTACATCAAACAAAGACCTCGTATCAGAGTGCGGTTGAGCTGCATGTAGAAACAGTTGTACACTGCATCCTTCCAAATTACACCCTCATTGGCGCTGACATCCTTGCCAGGGCTTGCTACCTCCATCATACGTGAAGCCCCCACCGTCAGAGACTGACGAGGGCCAGAAGAGAACCAGAGCGCATCCCGAAACAGCCCTCTGCTTCCCGCGAAAGAACAACGCAAAAAGCAAGCTCTTGGTTGGTGTTCAGTTCGGACTTTTGCGCTCGCAAGATTAGCTTGCCAATTTCGGCCTGGGGCCCCTGCAGCGGAGGCAACCCTCCCACGCAGCCTGCAGCTTGATCGGCCCAGAAAGCTTGGCTGCCCGGCCAGACCAGGGGTGCTCAAGCCACAGCTGCTGATATTATGATTCCTCCGGATGACGACAGCGGCCAGCCCATCACCTCTATTGCCTGGACTATTTGATCCTAGTCGGGCGGATTTTCGTGCCGAGGCTGGTGCTGGCGACACCAAGGACAACAGCCTTTGACACACAGCTACAAGAGTTCTAGAGGTTAAAGTTCGTCGCTATTGAGAGACGACGTGTACTCTAGATGACAACAGGCAGTGAGGCATCATCATAATACACGGAGAAGGGCGTACCATAGGGTTGAGTTTCTTTCGGTGAATACCACAACGAGTTTGGTGATCCACATTAGGCATTGCGTGCTGATCATGTCAGGCACACGAACGCGAGTAGAATACTTCACGCCAAGCAATAAAACTCGGGGACGCTAGGGCAGACAAACGACGTCAATCTGTACAGCAAGGGAGTAACGATGTCCAGACAAGGCAGAGCAGACAAAGTCATATGCTTTTTGATCCACGATCTCGCCTGCAGTTGTCAGAAATCACACCTCAGGGTGCCATACAGGAACTTGTGAAAGATAACTAATTTTTTGAGATTTTCGGTCACACGGGCTGCTCTTCCGCCCGCCAACGTGTTGGAAGCCGCCGTGGGTGATATCCTGGCGTGAACGCGCAACTGCGTCCACGATCTTGGATCGCACCTCGATATCGCCCTGGTGCTAATCGATCACTAACCTGATTCTGACTTCCAGTCATACTTTGGTCGATGCTGAGGGTACTCGGGAATACTGAGGCCTCTTCTGCTAGAGTGCCACCAATTTCCCCCTTGCCTTACAACTCAAAGTGTTCAACATGCAGACATATCTTGGTTCTTTGACATGATCTCAAGCAGTGGACAATGGATGTTTCTCTATTGGGAATGGTCCCTGCAAGCTTAAAGGTACTGAATGGTCCAGAAACTCTACCTAGGTGGTCAAAATGATGATGAACATTGATTGGCAGCATCACAGTTAGTGGCTGTCTACTAAGTGTCAATGTTTTGCGAACAGGGCCTCTTGAGACCACTGTAGCCCATGCCGTTCGAGAAGATTTTACTACACACATAGTGTTTCAAGAAGATCACCAATGTCATTGGGTATTTACCTCACACCTGAAGAGTCAGGCATGAGCTGGAAAGAAGAAGCAGATAGTTCAACATCTATAAGAGACACAACTTCTCAACATAATGGGCAGCCTTGATGCCATTGGTCAATATCAATCATCAGAGTTAGCCACCACTATTAGAACGTGGAGCAACAGTCCTCCTATCAGCAACAATGCGATACAGTTGAGAATAAAGGCATTAGGCAGAACGTTGGAAGTCTGAGTCAAACCTGACTTAGATCCACAAAGAATGTGCCTAGAATTGTTACAAGACTTTGAACTAGAATTGAAGAAAATTGTCTCTGTATTGACCTGGCCACTTACCTGGGGATTCCAGAGCCAGAATCTCACTCTTCCATGTGTTGAAGAGGCTTGTGTTTTGGAGCAGCCATCCCAATGGTCACTTCCTTTACGCCGTCTGACGAGCTTGATCTTCTGACATATCACACCTCCCATCGTAAATCCCCTTGAATTGGCTCTTCTGTATAATGTGTCTGCTCTGCTAATGATCCAGTACCTGGGCAAACCTCTTCCTAGGCCTTTTTCTATTTATTCGGACCAGAGGAACAGGGCTGCCGCTTCTCATCGTTGTGCTTGTCATTGCTCCAAGTTAAGCAACACGGGGGGAATTGCGTTGACTGACAAAGCCATACTCACCGGTCCAACCCCACGATGATTTCAGCTGGGAGGCTTTCATCTTCCCTTGCTGACTTTGGTGCGCTGCCCGTGGGCTGCTGCCTACCCGTCCACGTCGAGCTGCAACCCAACCAGATTGAGGACGCCGGCTATGCTTGACACCTTAAACCTGACCTCTAATTAATATACAGACATGGCCCTCTCCCTGAACAGTTTGTCTTTGTCACGAATTGTACGAACAGAGACTCTTTCCACAAACGTAGACCTTGTCGTGACTTTCGTACAGACCTGATTATCTAGTCACTGTTTCCTGGTTCCTACCGCACTTGTTGGAGATTTTCCTTACGTCTAATTCCCCTCCAGACATAGGTTTCTCCAGTAGTTTCTGGCTTCCAGCGATCTCCCTCACGATTATCTCACTTCGATCATATTTCGTTTAGATATAACCTTTATTATAGTCTTTCACTTTCAAATCTTCATTCCCTTACTGAGAAATATTTATTACGCATGTTTCCCAGGCCGAACATCATTTACCTCACATTCACCCTTCTGATCCTCAACATCCCTTTCGAATAACTTTCTCACGTCCTTCTCACTTTGCCTTCACCATAGTTTCTTCCCCAATGAAACTCGTGCCTTCCACAACTGTTCTCAGGCAGTTTTGCACATCTGCCACAGAATATTTAGCCTTGAAAATATTTTCGTGCCCCTTCAAACTCCTAACCACATGCCCGGGCAAGCCCTATCCATTTTGCTGCACAGTCTTCAGCTGTCCGCCACCTGCCCCCTCGCACCCATCGATCTCAAACATTCTCTTGATATGGTTCACATCTGAGCTCGCCCTACTAGCCTCGTAGCCCAGGTACGAGATCAACTTAGCACCCCTATTTCTTCTCCGGTGAGCAACCGTCCTACCTCTCCTCCTCCCAACCACGCCCCCCCCCCCCCCGAGTAACAACACATAGACTCATTCCTCGGGGCAAAAAGTCTTCCAACATCTTCCATCACCTTCGAGACATCTTCTTGTCAACATACTTCGTCTGGAATAGGCGTCAGCCCTGTGAGACGATCCTCTCAGCCTGTATGTCTACACCTGCCCCTAACCCCGGCCCTGACTGAATTTGTTTTCACACTTTGAGCATTCGATCCTGTGGCTTGTGCCAACCCTCTCGATCTATTTGTTTACGCGCACCGCGTCTTGCCTGAACCTAACCTCCCTACATAACAGGCCCCCTTCCCTACCCACAACCTCTTTGGTCTCGTCGCCTTTTCCCACAAACAAATAAGCACCTGGTCCGCCATCCTCCACGACCAGGTGCTTTCAGCGAAACACTCATCCAAGATGAGTAGACAGACCAACCCCACCGACCCTCGCCGCCAGCGGCTGGTCGCCGACTACATTCTAGCCGGCGGACCAAGCTCCTCCACCCCTCGCCCTCGTTCAGGCATTGCCTTGCCTGGCGAGTCTCCCAACGACGACGGGCGCCCTCCTAAAAACACCTCCTCTCTCCCTCCCTCCTCCTTTTCTCGCCCCTCTCCCGATGACCTTCCTCGCATCTCGCCTGATGCCAACCTCGAACCCCCTCGTCATACCACTTCTGACGCTGCCCCCCGACGCTCCTTCTGTTTCTGCCTCCCACCTTGCCACTAGCAGTGATCCAGCTGCCAATTCTCACCCGGTTTCTGACCACCTCCTCGAAGCCAGTCCTTCGCCATTCTATCCTCACATCGTCACCATGGACCCGAATAGCGAACATTTTCGGCAAGCTCATCGAGAGCTGCAGCAGGACGTGCGAAACCTGCTAGTCCTGCCTCCCATCAACATCCCTCGAGAGCAGAGGGTGCAGACGCCACGCCAGATGCGCTGCCAATTGATGGAGCACCAGAAGGTCTGCCTGACCTGGCTGATTCGGCAGGAGGAGGATCCCAACAAGCGAGGTGGTCTCCTTGCAGGTTAGTCATTGCCACCGATGCCCAGATTTGACTTTTGGGTTTCCTATCCGCTTGCTGACCCCCACTACTACTCATGTATTACAGACGGTATGGGCTTGGGTAAGACTATCCAAGCTTTGGCCCTGATTGCTGCTCGTCCGTCCCTGGATGGTGCCCGCAAGACGACACTTATCGTTGCCCCGCTCGCCCTACTGCGACAGTGGCAGAGCGAGATTGAGACGAAGATCAAGCCCCAATATCAGCTCAAGACGATCGTCTTTCATGGAGGCATCAAGGGATCCACGTCGGTTGAGGAGGTCCTTGACCATGACATCGTCCTCTGTACCTACGGAAAGCTCACCGCAGAGTACAAGGCCCGATACGAGCTGAACAAGACCAAGGGAGTAGCCATCCTCCACCCCAAGTCGTTGTTCTACCGTGTCATACTCGACGAGGCCCACAACATCAAGAACAAGTCTACCAAGGCTTCGCTCGCTGCTGCTGCCATCGAGTCTCAGTACCGACTATGCATGACTGGAACACCCTTCATGAATCGCGCGGCCGAGATCTACCCCCTCATCCGATTCCTGGGCATCGCGCCTTACGATAGATGGGAACGATTTAGCGAGGAGATTGATCGGCCCATCCAGAAGTGGGATGGCGATCGAGGCGCGGCAGCCTTGCGCAAGCTTCAGGCTGTCATCAGGAGCATCACCATACGACGGACCAAAGAGTCACGTCTCGACGGCCAGCCCATCATCCGGCTACCCCCTCGCCGAGAGGAGGACGCCCACACCGAGTTCGACCAGGACCAAGCCGCCTTCTACCACGCCCTCGAGTGTCAGCAGCGGCTCAAGTTCAACAAGTACCTGAAGGCCGGTACCGTGCTAAAGAACTACATCTATGTCCTTGTGCTTCTTCTCCGCCTCCGACAGGCATGCGACCACCCTCATCTGATCAAGAACCACGGAACCCCCGAGGGCACCAGCCTGGGTGCCGACGAGATGCTTGCCCTCGCGCTGAAGCTGAAGCCGGAGGTAGTTGCGCAGATCAAGGCTCAGAATCAATTCGAGTGTCCCATTTGCGATGTCGTTCCCGAGAACGCCGTCATCATCAGCCCCTGTGGTCATTCTCTGTGCCCCGAGTGCTTCGCCCTCGGCATGTCATGCCGCGAGACGCAAGATGAGGGTGGCAAGCCGCTTGAGATGAAGTGTCCTGAGCCTGGCTGCCGTATACTTATCACAGGGAAGAATGTCATAATGCACAACTTCTTTGTCGATGCTCATGCAGAGGGATCCAGGCCTGCGTCAGTGCAAGACCTGGATGACCAGGAGCGCCAGGACTCGGATCCAGATGCCTATGGCTTCTACAACAATCAAGTTGAAGAGATCAGAGAGCGGACTGCTTCCATGGCCATCAGCGCCAACTATGGTGGTGTACATATCCATGAGGGTCCCCCCTCTGAAGAAGAGGGTGACTTTCCTGACGACGAGTTCCCCTTTGAAGAGCCAGAGCACAGTGTGGTCGGCCAAGAGGAGTGTATGCACGAGAACATTGAGGATCCTCCTGAGAATGTAGCTGAGCCAGAGGATTCTCCTTGGCGCGGCAATTATGGAGGACTGTTCATGACCCAGAGCCCAGAGCAATGTGCGTCTCGAAAGAACCTTGAACCAGATCCAGACTTGATGGATTTCGACGACGACAGTGGACCAGCTTTGGAAGACCCCATGGAAGCGTATCAGGACAGGGAGCAGACAGCACCACTGGTGCAAAATGAGCAAGAGGTAGGACAGCTGCTTCGGGAGGGTGAGTTGCAGCAAGGCGGACGCATGTCAAGCAATCCTCAGCAACTACACTCCACCCCATCCCTTCAGCAGCCTACAGGGATGAACTCAAAGGGCACTCCTTATGACCCTATTGACCTGGATGATGATGACCTAGATGAGGTCACTGTCACAGGGCGCAAGGCCTCTGATCATTCTGGGATGGAAGACATCAAGGACGAGGATCAGATGATGGACGAAGACATTGTCCTGTGTTATGATGGAGCTGGCTCGCCAGGTCCTGCAACCAAGCGCTACCGAGAGCTCCTCCAACAGCAACAACAGCAAGAGCAACAAGCTGCTGAGGATCATGACTCTGATCGCGCCGTGAGCTTAGTCCACAAGCGAGAATGGGAGGTGAGCCACAGTGCAAACAGCTCAACCAAGAGACCCAGGGTGGCCTACAGTGTCAGCCTCCCAAGCCGGAGATCAGGAACCTCCTTCGTCACTCCCCTGGGTACCTTCAATTCCCCCAACCAACAATTTGGAGAAGCACCTCGAGAGGTCAAGTACGAACCATCCTTTAGCAGAGATTCAGCCCCCACTACAAACCGAGACAATCCGATTGTCATTGACGATGATGAGGACGAGGACGAGTCCGACGCACCCTATGGTGGTTCTGGATCTGGCCGCTCTAGAACCCGCCCCTGGATGCCCCACGGCGCACGCAGCGACATCGACCCGGATGAGCCTCTCGAGACCATCGAGAACCGCCGCCGCAACAAGGGCAAGGGCAAGGCTGTCGCCCGCAGCACGAAGGAGAATTCGAACTACCGCACCCTCGGCCAGCTCCGTAATGACGCCTTCCGAAATGCAGAGGCGATGCATCGATACCGCCGCCGGCTCCGCAAGGAGTGGGTGTCCAGCGCCAAGATCGACAAGATCATGTCCCTCCTGGGCGACATCCGCAAGCACCAGCCGCGCGAGAAGACGCTTATCTTCTCCCTCTGGACGTCGTTCCTCGACCTGCTCGAGGTACCCATTCAGGACGCCGGCTATGTGTACACGCGCTACGACGGCTCCATGCGGCCGGACACGCGCGACGCGGCCGTCAAGAACTTCATGGAGAACCCGGACATTGAGGTGATGCTTGTCAGCCTGACGGCAGGCAATGCGGGTCTCAACCTGACTGCTGCAAGCCAAGTCATCATATCTGGTACGTATTGGAGAAGCTCTACCTGTTTTGCATGGTGTCTATAACGAATGATTGCCATTTGGCTCTCGCAACGAGCTCGTCTTACCTTGAGTATCACTTTTGTGGGAAAGGCATACTGACTTCTAAGATAGAGCCCTTCTGGAATCCTTTTACGGAGGAGCAGGCGATTGATCGTGCGCACCGCATCGGCCAAATGCGCCAAGTGACAGTCCACCGTGTGCTGATCGCAGGTACTGTAGAGGATCGCATCCTGGCTCTGCAGTCCAAGAAGAAAGCGCTTGTCAACGCAGCACTGAGTGAGGAGGGGGCCTCATTCACTGGCAGGCTGAGCATTCAGGAGCTGCAGAACCTCTTTGGTGTTTGAGATTGAGGACGATTGGTATGATGCCTGGTTGAAATTCGCCGTGGATATTGCGATTTGTCATCTTCAGGTTGCTTTGCTTCTCGACAAGGCATCTTGAACTGATGACCAGTTCAGATTCGGGGAGGTCCATCTTTTCATGGCTTGGAGCATGACGGTTTGGCATAGCAGGGGAATTTTTTTTCGGATGGTGAAAATCATGGCGAAGACTTGCACGCTGACTCACCATTCTCATGGATTCGAGCTCCTGTTACTTCTGCATGGGTGTTGCGATATCCCCATAGAGGATAGTTACTTCGAAACTCAATGATATTGGTCTGCGCTTACTTTCTTTTTCAGATAATATGGTCTGATGCGAATATGCTGTAGCACACAAAAAGAAAAGAAAAAGGTTCTCTGGTGAACTGACTAGCACCTGCATATTCAAATGATTGTGTCTATATTCCGTGAAATGTTCACAGGGTCTAAATGTCTCAACTCTCAAACCAGCAAATACTACACATTTTCATCCATTAAACTAAGATACCTCCTGAAACTTAATATACATATTTGCATTTCATATCTCTAATGTTGTACAAGTATATCCTTAACAGCTTATCATTGTTGCATAGAAAAGTCCTCTGCAAAAGACGGAAGTACTTCATCCCAAGGCTATGCATATGGGTCCAGCCCTGGACAGTGTCAAGTGATTACTACGAGACTTCAGACCGCACACATGTGGGGTTCATCAGGTTTGCCCGGGGAAAAAAATGTTGAAGAGACAGGATGTCATTTTCTTTTTCTTCGCATACAACATGCCAGAGGTCCTAATTTTTCTTTTCCTTTCTTGGGCCTTGACTTGAGAACATGGCATGCATCTTCTGCAATGTATGGCTATGATGCTCGTCTTTTCAAGCCCCTTGTCCCTATCTTCATGCATAAGAAGGTGTTTTTTCTCCCCAATATTATATTATGTAATCATATATGATGTTGAATAACTCAGCCCAGGCACTCGGTGAAGGGTAAAAGACTTTACAAATCATGAGATACCGTTCGTCAACTGCCAGTATCCGTTATGGCAGACATGGGGTTTCATGGGAGATTCTCCGCCGAACGGACATTATTAGTATGAGCCATGCTCTCTTGTAATCTACATATCAGGACCGCCCAAATGCAGATTGTACGAAAGAAGAAAGAAAAAGAAAAAAAGAGAAGAAAAGAAACAATGATGATGCGCTCTCGTCTAGCCAGCCATTTCCTGGAATTCCCAACGCCTTCTAATGAATGTTCGAACCACAATCCCCAAACCAAATCATCCCCCGGAATCTAAGCTGCGGCACCGCCACTGATGGCAGCCGTGTTCAACCTCTTCCACCTCGAGAACAGCCCGATGATCAGCGCCAGGGCCGTCGCGCCCAGCGCAATGGCGAAAGAGATCTTCAGGCCCTTCATGTACGCCACCAGGATGCCGGACACCTGCTCCGGCGAGAACACGTTCCGAAGCTCCGTGGCGCCGGTGGCGATGACCAGCGAGGGGTCGACTCCGGGCGCTGAGTAGGGGAGCGTCTTGATGAGGATGTTGACGAAGGCGGACTGGGCGGCCGAGACGAGAAAGGCGCCGCCTACCGTTTGGAAGACTAATTACATCGAGACATATTAGAGGTTAGCTTTTTTCTGAGCGTCCCACGTGGGTGAAGGTGAATGAGGTGGGGCGTCTCAAGCTTCCACTTACACAGGATAATGGCCGTCACCTCGGCAAGATCCTCGACGGGGCTCACGGCCTGGCCTGTGATGATGGGGACCTGGAACGCCAGCCCCCAGCCTACGCCGCCGAGAATCTGATAGCCGATCCACTTGCCGGCGGGCGTGCCGATCTCAAGGGTGTACATGAGCCCGGCGGCGGCAACAGCCAGCGCAGAACCAAACACCATGACCGGGGTCCCGAGGCCCGTGGAGCTGATGAGGGCGCCGCTCGCGACGGTCGACACGGTGACGGCCAGGATCAGCGGCAGGTTCCGCACGCCGCTCTGCGTGGGGTTGACGTTGTCGATGCTCTGGAAGTAGATGGGCAGGTAGTAGATGATGAGGAAGTAGGCGCCCGCGAAGAAGAAGGCGAAGAGCGAGGACGCGAGGTACACGCGGTTGCCGACGAGGCGGCCCGGCATCATGGCCCTGCCCTTCTGGGTCCACTCCCAGGCGGCAAAGGCGAGGACGATGGCCACGAACCCGACGAGGAGCCCGACGACGACGGAGGAGCTCCAGGGGTGGGACTGGCCGCCGTACTGCAGCGCGAGGATGTAGCTGATGACGGCGGCCATGACCAGGACCACGCCGACGGGGTCCATCTGCATCAGCTTCTCGCGCAGGGGCGCCTGCACCGGCTTGGCGGCGCTGGGCGCCGTGAAGAAGAAGAGGATGATGGCGCCCGAGAGCCCTCCGATGGGCAGGTTGATGTAGAAGCACCAGCGCCAGGTCACCTTGTCTGCAAAAGCGCCACCAATCTGGGTTTGGGTGTTAGTTGGACTGCTTCTTCTCAAAGTCGACTTAGGAAAGGGGGCGAGAGTGTTCAAGACGTACCAGAGGCCCCACGACAGAAGCGATACCATAGCTAGCCCCAATGAATCCCGTAAACATGGGCCTCTTTTTGGGCTCGGCAGAGAAGGCAATGATGGTGTAGGCGCCAGAGCCAATGCCCGCCGCGCCCAGCCCGGCGATGGCGCGGCCCACGATGAGGGCCTTGCTGTTGGGCGCGACGCCACAGATCAGGGAGCCGAGCTCGAAGATGAAGATGGAGATGAGGAAGCTGGTCTTGAGCGGGAAGTACTTGTACGCCTTGCCCCAGGTGGACTGGAACCCGCCGAGGGTCATGAAGAAGGCCGAGCTGTACCACGAGACCTCGGCCAGGCCGTGGAACTCGTCTGTTATCTTTGGGATGGCGGTCGCGACGATTGTCATGTCGAGAGCGACGAGGAATATGCTCAGCACCAGGGCAACGACGATGAATAACAGGCGTGGGCCCGTTGGGTATTCGCTGGGGTCGACTGCGTTGGGGCTGGCTGACTCTGGGGTCGCAACGACACCCTCCTCGTCATCAGTGGAATTGGCAAGGGCGTCTTTCTTTTCGTAATAGTCCATGTCGGCTGTTGTTGAAGGCGCCCGTGTTGAGCCGCCCTCGAGGTCACTCTGTTCGGATCTTGGGACGAGCCCGCCAGGTGATGGTTGTTTCTCCCCCTCCACGAGGGTGTGTGTCGAGGCGGCCATGGTGAGCGGGTCCTTTGCTTGGCTTGGAAGATGGAGATGCTCGAAGGAAAAATAACAAGCAAGAAAAATCTTGATGTTTATTAGGTTCGGTATTAGAAACCCTTTATTAAGGTTGTATACAGACAGTCAAGCAGAAAGTGAGTTCAACCCAATTCAAGACAAGACGAGACTGAAGGCTACCTTCTCGGGTGAGATGGGATAGCCAAAATATATCCAGTCTTGGACATCACTGCGCGGACACGTCTGCGCCATGCACGGAGATATGATGTCTTCGGACACGGAGCAATGCCGGTAGTAATCAACATGACCTCCCGCTTCCAACGAATTCCACTACCCATTTGTCTCCGTTATGCTTCGGTGTGAGAGTCATTCCGTGGTGCGGCAAAGACCACAAAGCATTGGACCTAAGGACGACGGCGGCATCTCGTTCTGCTTCTTAGCGCTGGTCCGTAAGAAGTATGAACGGTGATATACCCAGGCTCCCCTGGCTTGCATCATTCGCTCAGAGGGCTGACACGATAGGAGACTTGTCAGGTGTCCATATGAGGAATCGCAACGCTCCACATGTGGATGCGAAAGGAAGGAAAGAAGAGAGAAAAAGTACGTTTGACATGCGAGACATCTCGGTTTCTCAGCCCTAGAGGATTCCGCCGTAGCAGGGGGCCGGATCTCGCCATGGAATCCCATCGGTACCCAATCATGTCTCGGAGCGGCATGACAACACGAGTCATCTGGTATAAAGATGCCATCCGTGTACGCCATGTAAATTATGCTGTTATGTGCCGGAGTTACGGTCCTCTGCCAGGTAACTCCAGAAGATCTTGGGTAGAGCTCTCCCATGTCAGAGACGAGCCGTACAGGACCCATCCGGACGGGACGCTCAGGGATCCAGGGGGCAAGCTTACTGTGTTGAGGGAGACGCATGCGGTTCGGCAGCATGTTAGTTCGCAGTCTTGGGCGTGTGTTAGCGCCAGGCATGTCTCCAGTGGCTGATAAATCCGTGGTCGAGATTTTCTATGGGGCTGCTGTCATTTTGCTCGTGTGCTTATTGATCCTCTATCAAGGCCTCCAGGCGGGTTGCACCGTGGTCCTTTCCAGACTGCATCCTTCTGGCCACTCTCAACGTGGTTGTTTCTGAATGGTCACATGACAGAAACGTGTCAGATCAAGGATCCTCGGGCGACGGATTCTAGTTAAAGGATTGTACATGTAATCATAGATCCCTCTTCAGTTCATATCTACATAGATGAATAAAATAACAAAGTGAGCGCAGATCAGCTGGGGCGGTGCATGCTCTCAACTTTAGGCAACATAATTTGCCTGGCTAGAAATTGAAACTTACACTGGGCATGGTGTAGAGGGGGAGAGAGAGAGGGAGAGAGAGGCGAAGTGTGTCGCGCAGTGAATAGCCACATGGGCAGGCTGGCTGTCTAACAAGAAAAATTACTAATAAGTGCCCGGACGGGCCGGTTTGCTTGTTGCTCATCAGACCGTAGCGTTAGCACTGGAGCAGCCCCGTGGTTGGTAACAATAGGGACACCGGCCCAATCGTTCGTCCGACGACGGTGCGACATTGCTCCTCGTAATTGTGAAACGGCGGCCAGAATGGCTTCTGCGGATGGCATCATTCTTGATTTTGACGGCATCATGTGGATGAGCGCTTCTGAGATTTGCGAATATTGATTTTGACTCATCGAGTTGGCATTTCTCACAAGACTGGGTGAGCTTGCAAAATTCTCGGGCTCAACAGTTCAGTGCATCAGCAACTGAGGTTGTGTTCCCATCACAATCCATGTCATAGATACATAAGCAGACAAGGGTTCGAGGGTATCAAAGGCAGAGGCAGAAGCTGTTCGGCTTCCAAGTGCACACATCTTATGTCCATAGTACTCATTTAATTCGCAGCTCGGGCCTAATAATGCCAGCACCATGGGTATTTTCTGATCCGGTGCAAGCGCAGCTTGAATGTCTCGGATACCTTTGCGGATACTTGCGCCGTCATGTCGGATTCGACGGATCCATAATAGTTTCTCAGGAGGGCTAAGGTCAGCAGAGGATCGAGGTGCGATGTTCATCGTGGTTAGTGTATGGAGCGAAGGCAGTTGAGTCTCACCCACGGGGGGTTGCATTGTCTCGGTAGCCACCTGCGCGACCTGCACTGCAGACCAGTGGTTATAATTCATGCATATCCCATACAAGTCTTGCCGGAATCTTTCCAGCATGGTGAGGCTGTTGATGCTGCATTCTCGCGACCGACAAAATTGAGACCAATATTAACAACGCGATTGAAGCCCCGAATACTGACTACCTATGTGTTCTGCATAATAATTGATGGATTACGTCTCATCGACCACGATCCGCCGTGGTGTGCCCAGTAATGATCCAGATGTATGACCTTGAAGAAGAGCACAGTTCCTAATGTTTACTCTGGATTTTTCTTCTAGGGCTGGAGAGAAGAAAGAAGAAATAATAACGAAAAAAAAAAAAAATATGCAAGTGAACAAAAATAAAAAATAAGCGCTGGGACCTTGGATTTGCCTCGTTCTCTAATACTACTTACCCTATGGAAGAACGTGGTCGAGATGGGTCTGCTCATCTTTTTACGACATATATGAAAGAAATGGAATATCATTGTGATTCGCTGCAAAACGAAGACTAGAAATGAAGGAATGCAAAAGCAAACCAACCAGCTAGGCGGCCGAGTCTATCTGGCCTGAAGGGCATGTGCGTGGCTTACACAGGCCGGGGCCGGTGACTCACTGGCCCTCGCACAACGTTGACCAAGTATCTGAGGTACTCACGTATAATTCGTGTGTGGAAGACAGTAGCGTCAGAAGCCTTGTGAACACGACTCTCTTGTAGCTACAATTTGGCACCGCACAAAAGAAAGTGCTGCACAATAACCACAATAGAAGCTGGGCACAGACATCCAGCCGCAGTCCAACCAAAAACCGTCATCGAATCTCTATCCTGCTTTGTCTTCGCCGTCTCACGAGATGACCGCGCACTAGCAGGAACATAGTTGCATGAAAGTTGTCGCTAAGCCGTCGACCAATCTCGCATTCTACGTCTTCGTGAGCTTATCCGGGCTCGCGGCCCTTTTACCCCACTGGTGATGCTACTGTCGGCGCAGAACACCGTGTTGGGTGACCCGCAGACGCGCTACTACCCCTCCTCCCTATATATGCTGGCCTCGACTCTGACGAGGGCCTCGAAATGCTTTTGCTTGTTGTTGTGTCCTCTCGTGTGCCGTCCCCTGCGGCTGACGAGCTCTGTAACTTGAGTACTTATTCGCTTTTCACCAGGTCGTCGAGCCTCTGGCACTTTACCCGCCGAACCGCAAAGATGAGATATCTGAGTCGAGTATTACTTGCTTTAGGCCTGCTGGGAGCCACCGCAGTCCAAGCTACAGGATCGGTCGGGGGAGGCGGAGGCTACATCGATGACAGCCCCCAGCCCATCGACCTCAACGGCTCGAACTTCACATATCCGTATCCTTTCAAGGTCTACAAATTCATTTCCCAGCAGAAACCCATGGAAATGGCATTCATGGACGTGCCGCCAGCCGCAAACAGCACCTCTTCTCTCTCCAGCGGCGATAACACTACCACCACAGAGAGAGTGGTCGTGCTCTTCCACGGCAAGAACTTCTGCGGAGCGACCTGGAACGAGACGATCCGTCAACTGTCCAGCGCGGGATACAGAGTTGTGGTGCCCGACCAGGTGGGATGGTGCAAGTCTACGAAGCCCGTGGGGTACCAGTTCTCGTTCCAGCAGCTGGCGTTGAACACCAACAGCCTGCTGAGGCAGCTGGGGATCTACAACGCCACCATCATGGGCCACAGCACCGGCGGGATGCTCGCCGCCCGCTACGGCCTCACGTACCCGACCAATATGACGGGGCTTGTGATGGTGAACCCGCTTGGTCTGGAGGACTGGCAGGACAAGGGCGTCCCGTACGAGAGCATTGACGATGGCTGGGTCACGGAGAACGCAACAACCTGGGATTCGATCAAGGCCTACGAGGAGAACACATACTACGTCAACACCTGGAAGGCAGAGTACGACGAGTGGGTCACGATGCTGGCCAACATCTACTACGGATCAGAACGCCAAAAGTTCATCTACAACCAGGCGCAGACGACCGACATGATCTTCACCCAGCCCGTCATCTACGAGTTCCCGCTGATCACACCGCCGACGCTGTTGATGATTGGGGACAAGGACAACACGGCGATCGGCAAGAAATGGTCTCCGGCCTCAGTCCAGGCAGTGATTGGGAATTATAGTGTTCTGGGCCCAGAAGCGGCAGCGCTGATACCGAACAGCACTCTCATCCAGTTCGCAGATCTGGGCCACGCTCCACAGATTGAGGATCCTGAGAGGTTCCACCAGGAACTGCTTGGCTGGCTGTCTGATTTGTGAGTGGAGAGGTTGAAGTCTTAATGTTTTGCACACCGATGTGAGGACAGATGCGAACCGGGCAAACAGGGGTAGAGGTACAACTATTCTCCAAGTATCATCTTAGACAAGAACCAGGACAATGAGCTTGCCATTTTGAAGTAAGGCATCTTCAATCTCGTGCTTGATGCCAATGGACAGGGTAATTACTGCCTGATCTCGTCCCATGCAAAACAAAGCTCTCAGTAGAGTGGGTGCTGACAAAATATGAGGGCTCTAAAAATAACACAGTGAAAGTTTTCAAAGGTTTTTGGGACATTTTAGGAGCCAATTTACAATGTTTACCACAAATTGTGGGAAATTGTACCTCTGGAGGGCCTAACTTGTGTACTTTGATGTGCAGAATGTTTCACAGTGAGCATCTTCTCAGTTGCCAGACTTCTGCAATAAGTTTATACAGCAAGCCATCACCATTCACCGGGCATTCTCAGAACCACAGTACATTCTCCTTGATAACTTTTCAGGACTTGTACCTGCTTATAATCAGGTAAGTAATCTTACTAGTGATACTCGAGTATACACATGTTCCCAGCACTGCGAGTTGACAAGTATAGTAATATATCTGCGTGCAAATGCTTCTATATCAAGTGACCAATAAGGCGACTATTGTCAAAGCCACAACACGTTACACAGCTTTCTTTAGACACAAATACACCAGCATGCTGTAGAGAAGCAGGGCCGCCAATACACTGGACATCATGAGGTCCCGAGCAACAAGCTAGACTCTACTCCATGGCAACATCGCGATCTGTCTGACAAGGTATCTGGTCGACAACAGACCCGCATTAGGGCATGCTCCCGGACACGAACATCCTCGCAGAGAGCAGCACGTCAAGGAAGAATTCGCAGCCCCACGTGTCTGCTCACTCGATTTGTTTTCTGTCGAAAGAGCCCCTCTCCCTTCCCTTCTTGCCCCCAAAACCCTTCTACCTCACTCCCTCGCTTTCCTTCTCTTTCTCTCTCTCCTCTCTCCGTCTCCCTACCTTACGCTTGGCCTTCGTTTCCTTTCCTACAAACGAGCACACCCAAGAACGTACACAGCGAGGCAAACACTCTTCCTTCTTTTGTCTTTCTCTCTCTGTCTCCTTCTTTACCATCCTACCCACAGATACCATCATCGTTGTCTTGATCATGGCTCCCTCAGGGAAGGCAGGAAAGCGGCGTGCGTCCGTCGAGCCAGAGAACACCTCTCAGGCGAAGCGGCGCCCCATCCGCCGCAACCTCGCTCTCGATAGCAGCGACGAAGGTAAGCAGCTCTCCTCTTGATACCCAGAAGTATCCTATGATGCCCTCTACCCCCCAAGAGTATGATCCCACGAAACTTTTCCTCGCCTCTGAGGATCGCCCAGCGCTCTTGCGGCTGCATGAGCCTGGGCAATCCTGCCAGCAAGGAGAAGAAGTTCCCTTTCTTGCCCAATCGCCCAATCGCCATCGATTGTAGAGTCCTCACTAATTCCTCAAAGCAGATGAGGCCGGTCCCTCGACCCGACCCGGTCCTTCCACCCAACGTGACTCGACCCAAGGTGGCCCCTCGGCTGGCGAGAGCAGCCAAGGCAATGTCAAGAGGGAGGCTGATCAGCCCGTCTCCTATCCCGCACCTCCAGGTAATCAAATGAATCACTCAATCAAACCCCGCAATTGACAGTCACAATCAGCAAGAAGATGCTAACCATTGCCAACAGCCGCAGCCGACCAGCAAGAGCAGAAAGCTGTCAGGGGCCTGACCAAGGAGATGGAGGAGCTCCTGACCCGACTCCAGAACACCTGCGTCGCCCGTCTCGATATCCCCAACGCTGACCTGCGGCTGCCGACCTTCCTGATCGGCACCACCGTCGTGGAGCGCAAGGCCCTCGCCCACATCCTGGACCTCCCCGCCCGGCGAAGCGTCGACCCCGAGTGGGCGCGAACCAAAGTCGCTGACAGCCGCCGGCGCTACGTCAAGGTCATCACGCTCCTCATCAACGAGGTCGGCGAGAAGGGCTACGTCTGTGAGGCCTGCCTGGAAGGCGACGAGCTGGATCGTGCCAACTGCGCTCGGCTGCCCCACGATACGGAGCAGCTCGAGGCGGTGCGCCAGGTGGTCAACTATCTGTGCTGCAACCAGTTCAAGAAGCAGTACAACAAGGCCAGGCAGGATCCTGCCTCGGCAGCAGCCGTTCCTGTCGCGGCTGACGAGGACGGCGTGAACCAGCCGCAGCTGGACATCGCCGAGCTGCCGCACGACCGCAAGAAGCTGGCCAGGCGCGTCCTCAGGGCCCTGGAGACGGCCGACGAGAAGTGCAAGAAGGCCAAGTACAAGGGTAGGATCGTGTCCGTCTTCAAGGGGCTGGACCGAGAGTCCCTTGCCGTCGCCATCGACATAGCCGCGTACAACTCTGCCGACAGCTTCAAGCTCTACACGCAGAAGATCGACGCGCTGAACGACGGCCTCAAGGAGAACTTTGAGCTGCTCGAGGGACTGATGTACGACCAGATCGCTCCTCCTGAGGTCGTAGTCATGAGCCCGGTCGAGCTGCGAGAGTGGAGGCTGCCATACCAGCAGCAGGCAGCCGTCGCCCCTACATACGGGGCGTACAATGTCGGCCACCAAGGCCCACAGCCCGTCGCGCCCATGGAGGCCTTTGCCCCCATGGGCCCCGTGCCCGACTCGCCGGGCTCTCTGATCGACCCAGCCCTCCGCAACCTGGGCCCACCGCCGGCCAACAACACGGCCGTCGCCTCCTCCTCCCGTGCGGCCGAGAAAGCTCCCATGGTGTACGGCGAGGGGGGCCGCCCAGGGCTCACAGTACACGCCCTCCCGCCAGCAGCAGCAGCAGCAGCAGCAGCAGCAGCAGCAGCAGGTCGACATCGACCACAGGGTCCAGGCTCAATTCGACAACATCATGAGCCACGTCGACCACCTGGGCCAGAACGGCCAGAGGCGCTTCAGGCAGCGCATGAGGGCCTTCATCTCGGAGCCCGACCTGCCCCAGAGCCTGGAGCAGGACATGGCCAGGCTCGCCTTCGCCTTCTATGACCTCCCGAGGGGGCAGAGGGAGCTTGCGCACCGGTCCTTCAACGAGCAGGTGGACCAGATGCCAGACTACGACCCCTATGCCGAGGATGCCGTGCGGCTGTCGGCCGAGAGGTGTTTCTCTGCGAGACCCTCGAGGACCAGCGGTCAGAAGGACTAGGCGCTGCTGGGGCCTTTCTCTCTGGGCGAGGGCTGGCGTGCAGGGAAGGGACGGCTGTGCGGGGTGACCTATGCTCCGCCGTGTTGGGGTGAGCTGACAGATGAGCTCTGGTGCAGCAATCACGACCACAAACAGGCCGACATCGCGCGCTGTGCTCCTCCCAAGGTTTTCATCTCTTTTCTTTTGTCCTCCTCGGCCACCAACAGGAGCTAGGAGATTGGTTTCGGGGCCAAGGTCCATTCTACGAAAAGTTTCTCGAGGGTTTTGTTTTTAGTTTAAGGGACGAGGGCTTCGCGAGATGTTTGTGTGTTCATTTCTTTAGTCTTGTCTGGCACGCATCAATACACTGCCTTTTCTGAGGCATTTGTGGCTTTGTTTGTGTGATTTGTGCGAATATTTAGGTCCCTGTGCACCTCTGGTCTTCATGGTCCACATTCTTGACTACTTTGTGCCAGCAATCTCGTAACAATGGCGGGACAGAAAGCTGGTAATCCCCCAAGTCTCGTCCGCTGGAGGATTGTGCAATATCTCACAGAGACATGCGCATTTATCATGCTCTTCCAACCCAATCAACATATAATCACAAAGGATGTCAAGCCCATGCTTCCCTACCGCAGTCAGAGTAGACCCCTCTTGTGCGGGTCTCTGTGGATATGCTTGTGCAGGAATTCGAGTCTTCATATTATTCCATCTTCAGGATCGGTCACCAATAGCCAGTCATCTCTCCTATCTCCCCCCTTTTCTCTTTTCAAAACGGAAAGGAAACAGTACTAAAAAAAGAGGGAAACAGACAGGTAGGATGGGACCCATACTGCCAAACGAACAAATGAGATGAAAATACGGAACAGACCGCCGGAGCAAGCCAGTCCTCAGTCTATAGAAGCCATGGCTTTTAAATGAATCCTCACACCAAGCAGGCCCTGACAGTGTCTCGTACTCGTGTTAATGCTGACTAAGTCAACGTATTCGGATTTTCCTACACGCCATTGGTCAATTAGTCCAGTATTCGGATTCGACGATAGTGACACTTTCAGATTTAAAAGGACAATGTCGTAGCTAATGGAGAGAAAGAATATACATGCCCTCGCTGACAAGATCAGATCTTCTTGAGAGGCAAACTTTCAACAAGTACAAATGTCCCCATTCTTCTGTCCAAACGCTCACACACCCATCATCCCATCGTGAGAAGAATTACCTCCCTCACACTCCGTCCACCTCTCCTAGCTTCCTCCTCGTATCAAAATGACGACCGGCAAAGATGTCGCCCTGGCCAGCGACATGTCTTTCGAAAACATCATGCACAAGAAGACGGCAGCCACAGACGCGGGCTTCTCAGCCATGATGAAGAAGGACAAGGAGGCCCAGCAGGCCGCAGTAGACCAGTACTTTCAGCACTGGGACAACAAGGAGGCCGAGGACGAGACGGAGGAGGTCAGGGCAGTAAGTTCACACCTCATGGACTCACAGAAAAAAAAAAAAAAAAAAAAAAAAAAAAGAGTGCACTCTTGTGTGCTCCGCCGAGAGAACATCTCTGGCTAACCATATTCCCAGGACCGCATCAAGGACTACGCCTCCCTCACAAGGCAGTACTACAACCTCGCCACCGACTTCTACGAGTACGGCTGGTCCCAGTCCTTCCACTTCTGCCGCTTCGGCCCCCGCGAGGCCTTCGCCGCCGCCATCGCCCGCCACGAGCACTACCTCGCCCACACCATCGGCATCCGACCCGGGATGAAGGTCCTCGACGTGGGCTGCGGCGTCGGCGGCCCCGCGCGCGAGATTGCAAAGTTCACCGGCGCCTACGTGACGGGCATCACCATCAACGAGTACCAGGTGCAGCGCGCCACGCGCTATGCCGAGCAGGACGGCCTGGCGGGCCACTGCCGCTTCGTCGTCGGCGACTTCATGAGCCTGCCCTTTGACGAGGGGACCTTTGACGCCGTGTATGCCATCGAGGCCACGGTGCACGCCCCCAGCCTCGAGGACGTGTACAGGCAGGTCTACAGGGTCCTCAAGCCCGGCGGCGTGTTTGGCGTCTACGAGTGGGTCATGACGGACCGCTATGACAATGACAACCTGCACCACCGCAGGTGCCGTCTCGACATCGAGCAGGGCGACGGCATCGCCAACATGGTCAAGGCGGCCGATGCGGTGGCCGCCTTCAAGGCCGCGGGCTTCGAGGTGATGGAGGTGGACGACCTGGCGGAGCGGTTCGTCGAGGGCATCGACCCGGCGCCGTGGTACTGGCCGCTTGATGGCAGCGGCTGGAGGTACGCGACCAACGTGTGGGATCTGCTGGGCACCTTCAGGATGACGAGGTGGGGGCGCTGGTTCGCGCATGGCTTCATGGGCACCCTGGAGACGTTGAGGCTGGCTCCTCCTGGCACCAAGAAGACGGGCAACAGTCTTGCCCAGGCGGCCGAGGCTCTGGTCCTGGGTGGAAAGGAGAGGTTGTTCACACCCATGTTTCTGATGGTTGGAAGGAAGCCTGTTGAGGCCAAGGGTGAGGAGGCTCTGATATAAAGATTTATGGATTCCAAGAGGACGGCATCGACCTCGGACGAGAGGGGGTAGCATCACATTTCAGTGACGATATAGAGACTCACGTAATGATAATAATAGAGTATCAATTAACCAAGGGTGCCACCACTCGGTGCGAAAGAATCATCTGGCTGGATCAGTGGCCCAAGGTATGACAGGGATAAACAGGTGAGGACCATCATTCGCATTGTGTATGAAAGAATGCTGCCGCTGTTGTCGTCGTGCCCTCAAGTGTCAACACGTGGCGGGTATCATATTGCATCGTAAAACCGATACAGTCTGCCATGTCCCCTTTGTCCAGCTCACTTGAACAGACGACGGCCGCCGGTCCTGACGCCAAACCTCTCCACGCCACTGCTTTGCTGCTTATGCCAGAGGCCGAGGTTGCCCACGTTCCCTCCCTCTGCCCCGTTCTTGTACCGCCTCCACGCCTCGCGCACGTGGTCAGGGCGCAGCGCACCGCGAGGTGGCTCCTTAGGCTTCACCTTGGGATGGATAGACCGGGGTCGTCCATCTTGCGTCTCGTCCACGTGTTCTTCTTCCTCGTACGGCCACTCAGGATACTGGACGCCCGGCTCGGCCTGTGGCTCGTCCGTCTTGGCCACCCACTCCGACTGCACCTTGCGGGACGCCTCGATAAGGTCTCCCACAAAGACCTTGGCGACAGACTGCATGGCCTTGCAGACATTAGCTGGGACAGACTGCGAGACTGTAGCGTTGACGATCTGTGTGACATTCCAACATGTTAGCACCTTGCACTCGCGATATTGCAGCTGCTGCCGCCACGTCGCCGCAGTGAGGCCGCAACTAACCCTTCGAACGGTCGCCTCGGTCAGCTTGGCAGCATGCCACATCTCGTACCGCTCGGCCTGGTCCGCGTCCATCTGCTGCACCAACATGAAGCGCAGCCTCTTCTCCTCTTCACGCTCCTCCCTGCTCCGCTCGAACTGAGCCACGCCCATCTTAGCCTTAATATCCTTCTCGTCCTCCTCGTCATCGTCGGGCGCGTCCCCGTCGACGGCACTCCTCGCCCCTCCGGCCCCGCTCCTGCCGCTCGCGACGGTCATCGCCCTGCCACCGACCACGCTGGGTGTGCCCTCCTTCTCCAGGGCCTCGCGCGCCTTCTCGGCCTTGCTCTTCCTACCGCGCTTCCGAGGGGCACGACTGCCGCCCGTCGCGGACACAGCGGAGCCAGACACCATGCTGACGTTGTCGACATTGTCGAGGGGCCCGACGCTGGGGGACCGTGCTCCGAACGGCGACTCCTCGGGCGGGAAGGAGGTCTGGCGGAGGGGGTGCGCAGAGGTCGCCGAGGCCACGGACATGGTCGAGGCCTTGCGGCGCTTCAGCGCAGGTGGAGGCACATCGCCGCCGGCGGCGCGCTTGCGGCTCGCGGAGGAAGAAGAAGGAAGCTGGGCGTTGGCTGGGTAGGGCGGCGAGTGTGCAGGCGGCGACGTCTGGCTGTGGTAGGGTGGTGAGCTCATCTTGGGCCGGGGGGGGGGGGAGGTCCGAGCTGTGGTCGTTGCTGGGGCGAGCTGAGGACAGGCGCCTCCTCTCCTGATAGTTATACGGAGGAGCAGCAGGAGGAGGAGGAGATAGACAGAGTGATGGGTTCCAAAAAGGTGTTGAGATTAAGGCGTGCTATTGTTCGTAAAATCGAGTTGAATGTTTGGATGCGGGCAGTTGACGTCGTCCAGCAGGGAGGGTCAAACGATGGCCCCCAAGGGAGGTCTTGCACAGTCAGCAGCGTGCTGTTAGTGGGTACTAGCAACGGTGTGGTGGTGTTGTGTAGGCGGTACCATGGTACTGTGCAGTTGTGTTTACATACAAAGGCAGGCAGGCAGGCAGGCAGGCGGGTACAGAAGGTAAGGGCAGTACCATAGTACTGCTGTGGTACCGTTGGTGTTAGTGATAGGCCTGACAGGCACGGAACACCCCACTAGCTCCACTGTGTTCTAGCTCCCCCCCCAGGGCCCCCAAGGGTGCAACCCCCACCACGCAGATGCAGGAACCAGACCCCCGGAGTTCGGCTGCGGCCTCGGCGACTTTTTTTCTGGTGTCATGACCAAAAGTCTTCATGGCAAAGCAGTGATTCCACCGAGCCTTGCTCTCTTATATCGGTCTTGTCATCTCTAGTATCACCCTGCCCTCCAGTTCGAGAGTCGATTGCGATCCCATAGGACCTCCCCTCGCTTCAGACCCTCCTAGAGATTCCTAGGCGTCCGTCTCCGAACTTCTTTTGGTCCCAGTACGCACATGGACCAAGCATCAACCGAATTACTCATCCCAGACCTGATCCTCCTCTCCGATACGCTTTGTCTCCGCGTGTTTTGACTGCTGCTCCAAACAAGAAGCGTTCCTCCTCTCTACGGCATCCCAAAGCTATACTACCAGTAGCCCTTCGACCTCTTCCTCGTCACCCCGTCTTGCCGCCCTTCGCAGATATGGATACAGCAAGCACAGCCAGCTCCTCCGACTCGGGCCGGCGCAGGCGGCACCACTCAGGCGACGAGCGCTCCAGCAAGAAGCGCAAGCACGACAGCAAGCACCTCAACGGCGGGCACGGGCGTCGTGGTAGCATAAGCGCCCCAGCCCGCGACCCGCGAGACATCCCCGCCGAGAGACCCAAGAAGAAGTCCAAGAAGGCCAAGCAGCAGAGCAGCAGGATATCTACGATCCGCGAAGAGGCTGACCAGCAGCAAGACGAGGCCGCTGGGTCCAAGGCGGCAGCGACGCCGACCGGGACGATCACTCGCTCTCCGAGCCCTGTGATCGACTTTGACGGCCTCTCGAGGCCAAGCAGGGGCACGCGCGAGAGGCTGGAGGAGACAAAAGAGCAGGCTGACAAGCGCTTGGCCAGGATGTGCGACGCCGTACGTACGATCCTCGAGTGTGTCGGAGAGGACGCCGACAGGGAGGGCCTGCTGGCGACGCCCTCGAGGTATGCCAAGGCCTTGCTGTTCCTCACCAAGGGCTACCAGCAGAACGTGCGGGACATTGTCAATGGGGCCATCTTTGAGGAGGGTCACAACGAGATGGTCATTGTCAAGGATATTGAGATATTCAGCATGTGCGAGCATCATCTGGTTCCATTCACCGGCAAGGTATGTTTTTTCTTGCTCTCTTCTTAATCTCCCCAGCTCTGGCGGGAAAACCCTTGGTAGTGAGTCTGGTAGGGTCGGCAAGAAGCTGACTGGCTGGATCAATCTGCAGATGCACATCGGTTATATCCCCGACAAGAACGTCATCGGCATATCGAAACTGCCCCGAATCGCAGAGCTTTTCGCCCGCCGTCTCCAGATCCAAGAACGCCTGACCAAGGAGGTTGCCAATGCCATCATGGAGGTCCTGAAGCCGCAGGGCGTGGCCGTAGTCATGGAGTCCAGCCACCTATGCATGGTCATGCGCGGCGTGGAGAAGACCACCACGAGCACCATCACGAGCTGCGTGCTGGGATGTTTCGAGCGTAAAGAAAAGACGAGGAACGAATTCCTCAACCTGATCGGTATCAACAGGTGATGGTAATGTAGAAGATTGGTCATAATGATGACAATCTATACCTCTGTACGGGTTCAAGACCGAGGAGCAGGCACGCTTCAGCAGGAAGAGGTAAAACCTTTCTTTTTTTCTCTTCTGGAGGAAAGACTTGAAGCAATGATCAACTCATTAGAGGCGGCGGCAACGCCAAGAAGACTCGCTTTTTAACACACGAGCATTCTAGATTCTGGCATATTTGGTCTGGCGTTTTTGGGAGAACTTGGGCAAGGAAAGACAGAGCAGCGAGGTCTGGCGCGCATATCACACATACATGCATATATAGGCATTCATCATGCCCGCCGGCGTTGATATTCAACATGCAGAGCATGCATGAGGGGGAAGGTTGACTGGTTTGGTTCAAGACGGCGTTTGTGGGCTCAACACCTCATACCCGGACAGCATTACAGGGGGTTCATCGGAACGTGTCTGTGACTATTCGAATAAGATGATTCAAATTTATCTGGACCCTTTGGATCCTATCAATGCTGTGCCTGTCTCGCTTGATTGTGCCCTTGCTCGTTCACCTTTATCGATCGCAGACGTCGTTGCTCCAGCGATCTACGCTGCCAGCTTGCCACAAAACTACCACCACCATCACCATCACCATCACATTTATAGCCATCCACCAACCTCCGCCATCCTACGACACCGTCCTCACTTCCCTGCCCAAGTCCCCTCTCCCCACCTCCTCCATCCTCGCCTCCACAACCTTCCATATCTCCCCCCGCCACCTCCTCGACACCACCCCCAGCATCCACCACCACGAGATCCTCCGCCTCCTCCCTGCCCCCAGCCCCCTCGAGCTCCCCCCCCTCTTCAGCCCCCAGAACAGCTCCCTCACCCTCGCCTGCATCTCCCGCTCCTCATACCTCTCCCCGCCCCACCCGCCCCTCTGCTCGGCCGCCGCGCCGTCCAGGTCCAGGAACACCACGAGGTCCGGCCGCGGGAGCCCGACCTCCGGGCCGCGTGCCCAGCCGAGGGTCAGGGCTGGGTTTTGCTTGGCGGCCGAGTAGACCATGCCGGAGTAGTAGTAGCGGTCGCAGACGATGGTGGTGCCGCTGGCGAGGAGGCTGGCTAGGCGTGGGGCGGCTTCCCATCTGTTGGCGGTGAAGAGTAGGTGGATGGCTTGGTCTGGTAGGGACGGGCTGGTGGACGAGGTCAGGTAGGTGTTTATGATCTGGCCGGTTGGGGTTGTGCGGTCTGCAATGTATAGTTAGTGTACGGGGTTGTGCGGCGGTCAGAAATGAGCTCGCTGGAGTCTTGCTTGCTCCGTCAGACTTGTGTCCTAGCCGTGTAAATTGGTCGTGTAGGATCTGATGCCTTTCAAGAAATAATCCCCATGCCTCTCGCATCTCCATCAAATCCACCCATCCTCATCCTGCTGCACCTCCTTACGGGTATCTCTTCCAACATTGTCCCTCATAGCCCAGACCATGCCCCATCATCCCAAGCCCCCAGCCCAACAACCAATCCACCTTGACCCTCCCTCACCACTGATGCACGAAACATATAGAACAAAAAGATAGAGGGAGGAAGCCTTACCAGGAAACCGTGCCAGCTCCACCGCCTTCCCCAGCCCGGCCAGCTTCTCCTGCAACAGCTTGACCTGCGTGGTCTTGCCGCTGCGGTCCAGGCCCTCCAGCACGATGAAAGCGCCTCTCGCCTGGCCACCGGTTGCATGATCCGCACCGCCCGTCTTCTCCATGGTAGTTGCTGAGGATGATGGTGTTGCTTTTGCCAAGTCGTTGATTTCAGATGGAAATGTCTCGGGCCTAGGTGGTCGGTTTTTTTTTGTTTTTTCCCCCCCCCTTCTTCCTTCAATGGCCCTCCTTTGTGAGGATGGAAAAAGCGAAGAGTGCGGCAAAGTTCAGGGATATTTAATCACTTTTGTTCGAATAAGAGTTGTGGATAAGGAAGCGCGCCTCATTGTGCTTTTATGGCAAGTCTGACGTGGGGTTCTTGACTTGACGACCCCTCCAAAGACGCGACGCGCCTTGGCGGTAGGCACTCACTTACTTCCAAGCAGGGGTTCTCCCTCGTGGTTTGCCGCGCCGAAATTCGGTGGAGGCCAGAAAACCCATGAATGAGGCCTGCCTGGCCTCCACAATATTTGATGTGCTCATAGTCCTGTATTCTATTCTCTGTGTCAGTTTTCGCATCATTGTTGGCAAAGTAGAACTCTGGATATTTCCTCACCCATGTACTTGATACCATGAGGGGGGGTCTCTACGATCCACGGCCAAATACAATCAACGAGAAGAGCACAGGCACGTCAACTCAGTAAATCGAAACACGAGTTTGATTTTGATCGTGTGGAAGGAAGGAAGTCATTAGTCCCTGAGCGGAAAATCGGCATCATCCCACTTGAAAGGAGTGTGCGCACGCATGTGTACACCCGAGAGAGAAATCCACAACATCCAACCGTATAGCCAGCAAGGAAGAGAAGTACAAGGACGAACCAGGCCTAGCAGTCGCTCCGGCGTGCAGGCCTGTGACCTGAAAACCTTATTTCTGTCCGCCCCCTATCCTGATTGACCGTCCCTATCCGTTCCATCCATCCATCCATCCCTCCCATACCAGCCGTCACCCGTAGAACCATAACCGAAGAGCAGAGCGTGAACGCCTAGAACCAGATCCCCATACGACGCCTCAAGGAAAACGCTGAAATCAAAAGGGAGAAAAGAAACAGTGCAGTCGCATGAACGATGACGACAATCACGACACTTCAGTAGTTCACATCCTCGTCCGCCTCCGAAGCAGGCGATGTGGCCATGGGAGTGGGCGACCTTGCCCCATCGCCCTCCTCTTTGGCGCTGGAGCTCTCCCACACATCAAAGTTCTCGCCAGCGCCCTCAAAGGGCTGGAGGGTTGCTGCCACCTTGCCAGAATCGTCAGGCCCCGAAGGCTTCTCCATGTTAGCCTTGACTGCGACGCCAGGGGACACAAAAAGTCCGTTGCTGACATCGTCAGCCGGCTCCTCAGGCTGCTGCTCGCCATCGACAACAGTGCCATCTTCCTCATCGCCAGGCACGATGATCACCTCGGAGGGATCGACGCCGTCGGCGTAGAAGTCCTCCACGTTCAGGTCACCCAGCGCAATGCGGGGCTTCTCGTACTCCATACCGCCCTCGCTGATGGCAGTGGCGGGGGCAACTCTTCGGACTGAGGTCTGCGAGATATCGTCGGCAGGGGGGATATTCTCCTTACCCCGTCCCTCGGCCTTCTCACGCCGCATCTTCTGCTCGCACTCCTCATCGCTGCTGATGTCCAGCATGCACGTGCTGTGCTGGAGCAGGTTGGTCGACTCCTGCTCTGGCGTGTCCTCGTGAATATCGAAGAACCAAGAAGACTTCATGCTGGAGCCGTAGAGACTGTCGGAGGAAGAAGAGGAGGAGGCAGCGATGCTTGCTTTGGACGACGGCGTGGGGGGTTGAGGCGCATAGCTGGGCAGTGTGCCCTTGACGGCGGCGGCGAGGGAAAAGGATGAAGGGAACAGGTTGAACGAGGGCGGGTCGACTCGGCTGACACGGTGGCGATTGAGGATACCGACGCGCTTGTTGCCCCGGGTGGGGAGAACGGCCGGCGGGCGCAGACATGGGAGCAGAGATGGTCTTCTTGGAGAGGCTGCTGTGAAGCTTCTTGGCGGGCGACTTGGGATTCAGGATGGGCCGCGCAGCATGAGGCGAGGCAGCCGCCTTGAGTGTGCCGTAGGAGGACAGGCCATCTTTGCTGCTGCGGTTGTTGGTGACGGTCGGAGCGGAAGATGACTTGCTGAGAAAGAAAGCAGGAGGCTTGAGGAAGTCCTTGCTCAAGCCGTCGGCGCCGGACTTGGCGCGCTTAGAGAGGAGAAGAGCTGGGTCGACATTCTCAAAGTCATGAACATCGAGGACGTCAGCCGCCTTCCGCTTGCCAGGCGAGGTGACGGGGATGGCTATTATGTCTTGTCAGCATGGCCCGGCATATCACCACCACCACCATCATACCTCGACTGAATTCAGCCGCCCAGGTATGGATGGGTCAAAGTCGTTCAGTCGTACCGATCAAGAGGGGCGGGGGAAGGGGTACTGACAGCTTTGTACGTTCTTGATGCTGGTCAAGTCTCGCAGTCGAGCCCCATCGAGGGGTGCAAAGGGCTGGCGGATGACAGCAGCCATTGTGTATGCGGTGGTGGTGGACTTGTTGTGGATCCGATTGAACCTCGTCGCGACGACGAAACAAACAAACAGTCGCCTGTCGAGCACGCCGTTTGGGGGGGGGGGGATGCAGGCCTGTATGCTGCGTGTGCTAGCCCGATGCACGAAGTGTTGTTGATGATCCGAGAGGAGAACGGCCAGTCAGGCCAATGGAGCTCCGATTGGGTTTGGTGGTCGGACCGTCAGACTGCAGTGCAGATGTTCCTTGGACTCGGGCCACAGATTGAGTGCGGATAGTGCGCGCACCTGGCCAATGCTGTGCTGTGGAGTCTAAAACCGACGAGGGTATCGGACTCGTCCAGGTGGGTATCAACTCTGTACGCGACTGTGGAGCCGAGAGTTGATTTTGGATTTCCTTCGAGGTCGACAGACAGAGGAGGGGTTGAAAAAGAGTACGGCGGCAGTATTTCGAATTTGAAAGGGTCCGAGAGAGTGTGTGAAGAGAGAAGAAAAGGGAAGAAGGAGGGGGGGGAAAGATCCTAAGACAGCTGGGCTGAGAGGCGAAAAGGGGGGGGGGTGGTTCGCGTGTGTGTGTGTGTGAGAGTGGGAGGGTGGTTGTCTTATTACGGCCAAACTTGCTAGCAGCAGCGGCGGCGGCGGCTTGTTGGGTGGTACCCAGGTACAGTCCTCGGGATCGGGAAGACAAGATTTTTGGGGTGAGACTCTGAAGACAAGTGAACCGGGTCAGATCGGCGCGAGATGAGTGGTGAAGTCTCAGTAAGGGGAGGGGAGGAAGGTCGAGTTTTGGACGAGACCAAGTTTTAGAAGTATGCGAGAGGGTGAGGATGAAGCAGGCAGAGCTGCAGGTCAGGCGGGTTGGTACCTTGGCTTGGCGGTCGACCTAGCCTGAGGGAGGGCCTCTAGGCGGGTTTAGTGTCCAAGTACCTGGTCAGGTTGGTGCAGTGCCGCGCAGGAGGTGGATCGTGCAGCGAAACCCTCTGCCGTTGTAGGGTTTCGATTGGGCCGATGAGTTGTGGACGGATCTCCCACCCCCCTGGTGAGACGTCGCTGTTCCAGAGCCGGAAGTGCCTGCAGATGGCGTGTGGACTGTGAACGAGGTGCTGATAGGGCCGAGGATTGTGTTGTGCCTCTGCCGTCACTGCTATTCAACCGGCATGTCCCTTGTTGAGATGTTGACTCTGGACGTAGATGGACAATATGCTTTTACTTAGGATTTCAAGGACAGCTCATATTGAAAATATTATATCTAGATCTAAGCTGGCGCAGGAGGAGAGCGGCAGCAGCATCAAGAAGAGGGGGGAGGGGGTGGGCACAGGTCAGTTCGTGCCCTGAGCTGGGGGAGGGGGAGGGGGGAACAGTGAAGCGATAAGCAGAGGGTGTAGAGGTACAGGGGTCAGGAGAGGGGGTGGGAGGCCAGTGACAGGGCCGCTGTGAGTGCTGTGAGATGATAGGCCTGTCCTGGTGGGGTGGTGATATAAATGGAAGACTCCGAGGAGGCGGATCCCTGTCCACGCGTATGACGTGCGATTTTCGCGACAAAACACCCAACGCACCGCGTAAAGTGGCTTCTGATTTGGCTTTTGGTAGACATGGGCGCAATGCAATGCAGAATGCAGGAGAAGACATATGTGTCATGCAAGGGCAGAGTGTCAAACGTGGGAAACAGATGCATCCTAGAATCTGGGGGGAGATACATATACACACGGGAATAAAAGCTGGTCGGTTCCAACTACAGGACAAGACATCAGCAGTCAGATCGTCAATGACCTCTCTCGACTGTCCAGATCAAGCAGGTCGACCCAAGATGACACAGACGGTCAAGAAGGGTGGAGGACGAAGGAGGGAGGGGGGATTCTCAACACTTCACCAAGGGAAACAAACCTTGAGAACCCCACCCCAGACGAGTTCCTTCCCTCCTCCGAGTCCATCCCTGCAAGAAGGTTTCTGCTCGCCGTTCATTGGCTGCATGATAGTCAACATGTCCCCCAATACACCAATCATCGCGTACATCAACCACACCTTGTTCTCGAAGCCCCCCCCCCCCTGTCAGACACACAGCATGATCAGGGAGGGGAGGAACCCAGTAGTAGTACTGTTACGTACCTGCCGGATCGCACACTATCGTACATAGTATGTATCATGGTACCTTCCCTGTACTGTAGCATTGAGGCACACTGCCGTGGTGGCCCCTTCCTCTCGCTTCCGATGCCATGGTCCCCCTCACCCCACCAGGCTGCAGGCCTCTGTCCATTCCATGCAGACACATTAGCTGTCTGGGGGGCATCTTCATTGCTTCTGTTGAAGGGATCAGAAAGGAAAGAAGTCGGAAGCCTTGACCTTGACATGTGTGGCCAAGGGTCACGGCCATGTTCAGCCCTGCTAGACCTGTGGACCTTGTGTGCCAACGTCTCGGCTCGACCTCGACCTGTTCCCGCCTTGACAGTTTGTTCACTCCCGACATGTCATCCCAGGTCGACATCGAGGTGGCTGCCTCGAGTCTGCTGGGCTTTGAGACGAATGACTGGACATACCGTCTGGCTATACAGGTCTCCTCTTCTGGCCGTCTCCGCATTTCGACAAGTTGGATCCTGCATCGACATTGCAGTCGGATTGCACAATCATTAGACAGACCCCAAATGCCACCACCCACTGCACCACCCGACCCTTTCGACCCGTCATGCTATGGTCAAGACATCGCCACAGGAGAGACACTGGACGGCGAGGAGAGAAGCAGACAAGAAAATCGGTGGCGCAGTGAACACATCATAAGGTCTCATGCAGCCAATTAGCGCCGCCCGACCAGGTGTCCTGTTGTCCTTCGTGCATTGGCTCGACGGCCATGCATGCCATAGTTTGAGCCGAGCTGAGCAGAGCCGCCCAGGACGGTCCGCATCAACCCACGTTGGGGGCCCTCGATTAGGCGTTATCTCGACAGCGATCACTTTTTGCAGATGAGAGGGATGTGAGACCACTCAGTCATTCGTCATGCTCCTGCGAATCAGGTCGATTTCAACTGGCCAACGATAATGTTTCGCAGCATAATCCCGGCTTGGACAATGCGCCAGACCCAAGCCGGGCTGCTTCGCTCCAGAAAAGGGAGGGAGGAAAGACGGGGGGGCGGGCGGCTTGCTGTCATGAGTCGCAGACTCTCTCCCTTCCTTCCTTCACCTGTCCGAGTGGACCTGAGCTTCTGAGAGCCAGCAAGAACATGACCTCTACCAAATGGGAAATGGACTGAGATGGAGGCTTTCGACGGCGTCTTTTCCGTCGACAGGCACAGGTTCTGAGCCCCCACACGCATCCATCGTGGCCCAAAGAAAGTCTGCTGGGAGTTTTGCGCTTCCTGCTGCAGACTGGGTATCAAGGCATATACGAGTCTCAGACAAGGTGTTGCTGAGCCGCAAGAAGTATTGGGTCAGGCCAGCTGTTTTCGTCGTGAGCCAGGGTCTCGGTGCCACCGAGCGCCCGAGTCCTCAGAGCCCTTGATTCAGCTGCCTAGTATTCTGAGGCGTCGAAAAGGAGGGCAACAGGTAACGATTAGCAAGCGCCGACTATCTGGCACGTGTAATCCGACGGGCATTGCAGTGCGGACAATGCAGTCCACAAGAAGCGGGCACCACTGTCCCCTTCCGCCAGTCTCACATGAGTCAAAACATGAGTCCGCAAACGTGGCATGCCTGGACAAGTCTTTCATATTAAACTCCAAAGCAGCTGCCGTGTTTCTCGACAGAGTATATACAGCATTCTGCCGCCATCCCTCAGGCAGGGCTGACACCAACACCGACATCCTCCTTGCTGCCTTCCATGACCAGCCTCCTGGTGCTCTCATTGTACACATCCACAGTGTACGTCGGGTCTCTCAGGTCACCCTCGACATCATACATGCTGTGCACCTCCACCTCGTTGCGCACGCCAATCACGCCCATCTCTGCCTCCCCGGGGCTGTCGGGCCAGGCCGAGGTTTTCGAGGCGGCGCCCAGCGAGTTGCTGCGGCCCGAGACGTCGTTCTTGTTACTGTTGTTGCCGCCGTGCCAGGTGCTGGACAGGGACTTGGACATGTAGGTGAAGAAGGGCTTGATGGCGAGGATGGACGCCGCGAAGAGGGACAGCCCGTGCTCTACTACAGCCCAGATAGTGCTCAGGAGCGAGATGGTGGCGTAGTCCGTGGTGGGCGTAGGGTGGTACAATTCGATATAATAATGAAGTTTCATGCCAGCAGCAAGGACAGCACTGGACACGGCAGTAAGCATCTCTGCAACACCGGCACGGTATAGTATCATCACCCCAGAGTCTGTGCGGGGCGAGAGGACGGGCGGCTAGGCTTACAGCAGTCCAACAGCAAACAGAGACACGACGGCCCATTTCAGGTTGCCGAGGATGTGCACACCCCAGATGATGATGATGGGGATGATCACATGCAGGCCGTTGAAGACGACATACGAGGCCTCCTGCGCATAGTTGGTCGCCTCGCACACGGAGGCATCCAGGGTCAGCGGGCTGTTGCCCGTGCAGCCCACGCCGAGGATCAGGGTGACGATGACGGTCCAGATGGCGCAGACGATGATGTCGGTGATGAGGATGGCGCGTATAAAGAGGCGGTGGTCTAGCCGGTACAGCACGAGGGCCACGCTGATCTTGACAGTGCCGCTGATGATATAACACACGTCGTTCTTGGCGGATACATACTGGGGACTCCCGTGTCAGTGTGCGTGTTGATTGGGAGTTAGGAGGGCAGCCTGGGATGTTCTGCCCCCCCTCGACGACGACGACGACGACGACGACGACGACGACGAAGACATACCATTATGAACCCAGGTGAGTTGAACTCATATGTTATTGATTTCCAGGCAAGCCCGACCCAAAGGATCAAACCGACCTATTTGTTCCTTATCAGAACCGTCTAGAGGCCAACAATGAAAGGGTGGTCCTTGGAAATATGAGGGCTCTCTCCCCTCTTTCTCATACTTACCCACGTGATGATGAGTGCCACATCATCCCAACCAAACCCACCCCTACACAATCTCGTCCGCACAAACAGCCGGAGCCCAAGGGTGATGGTAGTCAGGACGGGAAAGAAGATGAAGAGGCCGACGGCCTGCTCATAGAGGCCCATTGTGTTTCCAGAGCGAAGAAGGCCTCATGGAGGTCAACTCCAGGATGGTGGTGGTGGTGGCGACAAGACAGGATCGACGAGGAGAGAGCCCATGGATGATACCAGGCACGAAGCAAAAGAAAAAAAGAGGGCCTCTCGGAAAGCAGAAGTGACGCAGATGGGGGGAGAGGGACAAGGAGAATCAGACGGAGGGCTAAGAGCTTATGTGCCCGTCTGAACCCTCACCAAAGAGAAGAAAGAGAAAAAAAGAGAGTTCGAACGATAAATGGGAGATGATGGCATGGCCAGGTCCCACCCCCCACCGGGCTGAGAACTGGGTAGGATCCAAGTTTACTACATGCGGTCATGGCAGCCACACACAAGCTTATATACCCTGTGGGCGCGCGACGAGGGTTCCCCTACACCACATGCTATCTTTTTTTTTTTTTTTTTTTTCCTTCTTCTTTCTCCTTTCTTCTTTCCCTTCCCACACAACTCCCACGAATCAAAAAGAAGGTTGAGGCTTGTCGGGACGGAGGGAGGACAGCCTTACGCGGTCGATCTGATCCTCCTTGTGGTGTCCTGATGCCACCACCACGTTTTTACTTTTACTTTTTTTTTTCCCTCGCCCCGACCATTTTCACTGGGCGAGCTGCGAGCACGGAGGTTGCACTCGGTTCTGGGGGCGGCCTGTCCGGTGTAGTATTCATTAGGTCGTCCCACGTGGAGGAGAGAGGGCAGAGGATGAAGAAGGAGGGGGGGGGGGGCAGTTTGTCCGTCCCGACGAGGATTCATTGCCGGGCGGGAAGACCGGACAGGGAAGGCTGGCCTCTCATTGCCGTCGAGTGGAAGGGTTTCTAGATGATGGGTAAAATGGAGGAAGAGAGAGAGAGAGAGAGTGTGTGTGTGTGTGTGTAGTATGCCTCTCTTGTAGTGTATGCGAGTGTAACCCGTTTTCAGCATCAGCTTATGCTGCATGCATGTAAGACACCACGACCCAGGGCATCAAAGCCAATCCGGTGGACGCCTCTTGACCACCCCCGCCCCCCGTCGCCGCACACCCTTTTTTCTCTCTGCGAAATATATATTTAGCAGTGCGTGTCACATGAGGGAACGGACGCAAACGTGGGCATGATGGAAATTTTGGTTCTATGCTCCGGACCACACCTGGGTTAGCAGGGTTAGGTAGGTAGGAGGGGCCTATCGTCAAAGGCGGGAAGGCGTCGATCTCGTCTGCCGGATCATGTCGCACAAAAACGTGACGGCTGCACGCCACCTTACTATATGTGCGAACCCTCGCCACCCGCCGTTTTGTTGTTTTTTTTTTTCTTCTTCTTCTTTTTTTCTTCTTCTCGATGGCGAAGAGGAAAAGGAAGTAAAAAAAAAAAAAATAAAAAAAAAATAAAATAAAAAAGGCGCCGAGGACGAAATAGTTATAGATTCGGGGGCTGCGGAAAAGGAAGATGCACATCCGGATCTTAGTATTGTCGACTTATGTAAGGTGGACAAATGTGGCAGAACGAGCCGTGGCTGAGACGTTATGGTATGGTGTTTATTGCCTTTCTGGTGCATATCTTCCTTCTTTTTTCTTTTGCTGAGCAGAGCACCCGGTGAGGCGACAATCTATTTCATCTTGATTCCTCATTCAATAAGCCGGGGCGTCTCTGCTGCTCCACACCTGGGGCAGGCCGACGGCCGCACGGAGGGAATATCAAAAAACATGGGCCCCGTCCATATGACCTCTTGTGCAAGAGTCGGAGGCGCTGATAAAAGAGAGGTCCCGGATGTTTGGGATCTTTGGGCCAGCCACTCGAACGGTATGGTTTTGGTTGTGCCGTTCCTCCACCCTTCTTCACAATCTACCAACGACGTCAAAACGGCTCACTTGTGATGGTTTCTCTGGGAAGTGTGGTGAGAGCTGGTGGTGGGGGGGAAACCGGGGCGGCTTACTCTGCGACTAGTTCCAGTTCAACCAAGGCGGATTCTCTTGATTGTGCACACCCTGCCTATATGATGACTTTCTTAAGGAAGGGGAAGCGAAAAAAGAAAAAAAAAAAAAAGGACCATGGTGAATGTGTACCCTACTTGGCAGCAATAGCATACCGCAACAGCTGATTCTGTGGCGCCAGTCCTGCCAAGGCTGACATGTCGTGGACGGTGGGCTTCTTTAGTACTGCCACCCTCCTCCTCCTCTCGCCCTCCCCTCAACAAGAAACGCTGTGGTGTGTCGTGGGGATCTGCATGCACTTCTTCTGTCCAGGTGGCTGGCCCTCACCATTAGGGCATTCAGAATGCTACCCACAACGGACTTTGTCTCTGGGCCTAGCAGGTAAGAAAATTGACGAGTCTGGTTACTTGTGTGAAAATCATGACGATGTTTCTGTTGTAGTGGTGGTTCGAAGTGGGCTAGTTGGGGAATTATTACATTGTTGTAATTGAAGATGGTCTCTGGCATCTGAGGACTCTGTAAGACAGGGGAAGTGAGGCGTGCTTCAGTGGGCCTGGGACGGTGACAGTGCTGCTGTGAGAGATGGTGTCCAGCTTCCCACCTCCCGACCTGTCTTTCGGGTTCGAACATTTTTTTTTCCCTTGTTTCTTTCTGCTCCCGAGACGACCTTCGAACCACCACCCTGCGTAGATCCACTTCTGTGAGCCTACGAACATGAGGATCCAGTCTTGGTCCTGGACGTGCCCCCAAACCTGCGGAGTCGTACCACTGAACAGGGAGAAGCATTACTCGGGATATTATGGGACCACCCCCTCCTGTATGGCTCCAGAGCTCGGGGCTTTTTACCCCAGACTTCTCTGGCGGGCGCGCGGGGGAAATGACCTAAAGTGGGATGCGGCAATTAAAATTGAACCATCGTGGCGGGCTCGACGCATCTGCCTCTTGCTGTCATCCGACGACGAGGACGACGACGACGAGGACGACGACGACGCGGGCTGGACAGGGTGTATCTGTACTCACCCGGGCGAGGAGAATCTATTTGTCCCTCTGGCCCACATCGTAGAATGGAGACAGACAGGAGAGGACATGGGTTAAGAGGGGGGGGGGAAGAGAGAGAGGAAAAGGAGGGTGTATAAAAGTTGTTTTGAGAACCAACCACCCAAGCGGAACAACAACCTGTATTTGTGTCTCGCCTTTTGCTGCTGTACTTACTTAGCTCTGCAAAGAGAGTTCCCTAGCCCAACAGCACATTTACCCGGTGGCTTGTCGTCACCCATCTCTTGTCTCAGGCCCTTTTTTTTTTCTTCTCTCTTTCTCTCTCTTCCCCTGCCAAGGTTGTGTCGAGCGAGATTAACCGGTTCTGCGCTGGACAGCCTCTCCCGCTGTTGATGTAACACTGCAGCATCATTGTTCAGCTCGAGACGTGTTGTTGACGACGACGACGACGACGATCTGATAATATACTCGAGGGGCCATCATCACTGTGCTCTCTTCTTCGAGACAAGATAAAGACTCACTCACCTTGGAAACTGTTTCTCTCTCTCTGTCTCTCTTTGTTCGTCTTCCTCCCACCAGGATAGACCGGACCCTCTCTGACCGGGGCGCCTCCATATATCATACACACACTCACACCACACACACATCAGACATACACATCACACCACGCCACACCACACATACACACAATGGCAGCCCCAGCCAAGCCCATCGTCCTCCACATAGGCGACCCCATCAAGTACAACCCCGACACGTACGCCCTCCTCGCCTCGCAGTGCACGGTGGTCCGCCCCGGCACGGCGGAGCGCGAGCGCGGCGAGTTCATGCGGGCGCTGCGCGAGAGGCGGTGGGGCGACTTTGCCGCCATCTTCCGGCCCTTCTGGGGCACGGGGGGCGAGATGGGCAGGTGGGATGCCGAGCTGATCGGGCTGCTGCCGGACAGCGTGCGGGTGTTTGCGAGCGCGGGGGCCGGGTTTGACTGGGCGGATACCGAGCTGCTGGGCAAGAAGGGTACGTAAGAGTTGTGACGAACGAGACAGACAGAGAGAGAGAGAGAGAGAGAGAGAGAGAGACTGACATCAGCTCTTTTCTCTCACACACAAAGGCATCATCTACTGCAACGGGGGCCTCGCAGCAGCCGAGTCGGTAGCAGACTTCGCCGTGGCCATGGTCATCTCGACCTTCCGCCACCTCCCCTGGGTCATGTCGGCCGCCACCGTCCCCTACCTGACCCCGACGACAGCCTCGTCCTCATCGTCCTCGTCGTCCTCCGGCGCGGCGGGCAACGCAGCAGCAGAGGCAGCCTTCCGCTTCTCCCACAACCACACGACGGCCCACTCGCACAACCCGCGCGGCCACGCGCTGGGCCTCATCGGCCTCGGCAAGATCGGCCAGCTCATCGCCGCCAAGCTGGGCAACCCCAGCATGGGCATGAGGATCCACTACACCGACATAGCCCGCAAGCCCGCGGACCTCGTCGAGGGGCCCCTGGGCGCCACCTTCCACCCGACCCTGCGCGGCCTCCTGGCCGCCTCGGACTGCGTCGTCGTCTGCACCCCGGCCAGCCCGCCCGGGTCCCCGCCCCTCGTCAACGCCGAGACCCTGGGCTGGCTGCGCGAGGGGGGCCGGTTCGTCAACATCGCCCGCGGCTCCCTGGTCGACGAGGACGCGCTGGCCGACGCGCTCGAGAGCGGCCGCGTCTCGGCTGCCGCGCTGGACGTGCACTGGGACGAGCCGCGCGTGAGCAGGAGGCTGCTCCGGTTCGCGGGGACGGAGCTCGCGGGGGCCGGGGCCGGGGCCGGGGCCGAGCGGGGGGCCGGCTCGACGGGGACGGGGCGGCGGTGAATCCTGGGCGGGTCATGCTGACGTGCCATAATGCGGGCGGGACGGTCGAGACGCATATCGGGTTCGAGGAGCTGGCCATGCGGAACATCATGGCGGTGCTGGGCGGGAAGGAGGCCATCACGCCTGTCAATATGCATTGCCTCGAGACCAAGGACAGGAGGGCGGCGGAGAAGAGCCGGCTGTAGGTAGAGAGGGTCGTCTAGAAGACAAGATAGTTTTGAAGAAGAAGAAGAATGCGAGATGAAGAATGATGATTGATTATTTCCATGTCCATTGTGGTGATTTGCGTGCTGCTGCTGCTGCTGCTGACTATGTGGGGAATCGCATGTTGGTGGTGGGAGAAAAAAATGATGCATCACAAAATTCTCGACAGGAGAGGGACAATACATCTTCACTGGGAGTGGGAGAGGGAAACACGGAGAAAAGAAGTATACCACAAGGTCTAATAATCATTCGTAACCCATCTCATAATAAAATAACGACGTGATCCATCTATCCGCTCATTGAATGATGTCCCGTCATGCCACATGTCCCGTTGTTTAAGAGATATTCGGGGGAAAAAAAAGAAGACGACGCCCTGTCCCATCTCTCTGTCCCTTTCTCTCTCTCTCTGTTTGTTTTCAAAAGCACAACAAATTCTCCATGTCCCCCTCACCGGGAAATAATGGTGCTGCTCCCCCAGACACCAATAACTACTACTACTACTCTTACAAGCCGCGTCCGATAAAATCATCACCACCCGGCGGAGGCGACGGGCTCCTCGACGCCGGCACGTTGCGCCGCCCAGAGTTAGGATGGTATCGATGCGTCGCTCCACCGCCACCGCCGCGCCGGCGCTCCTGCGCCTGTGCCCACTCCTCGTCGTCCAGCTCGTCGCCAGAGGCCTGCTCCTCCTCGTCGCTCTCCTCGTGCTGCTGCTGCGCGCCCCGGCGGTCCCGGTCGTGGACGTGGACGTGCACGTGCACGTGCTGTGGCTGCTCACCCCGCGGCGCATGGTGCCCGTCAGCAGCGCCACCAGCCCTCCTCTCGCGCCCGAAACCCCGCTCCGCGTCGCTGATGGTCGGGGTCTCGGGCTCGGGCGAGTGCTCGCCCCGCGCGTGTCTGCGCTGCTTCTTGCGCCTGTCTCGTCTCGACGTGGTGCCGCCGCCAGCGACCACGGCGTTGTCGCGCACGGGGCTCTGCGATGAGGACCGGGAGTCCGGGTCGTACGAGCGGTCTCGTGAGGAGCGCTGTTGCTGCTCGCGTCTGCTGGACGAGCGACGACCGCCGAGGCCGGCGATGGCGACGAGGTCTTCGTCCATGGGCACCTCGTAGCCGCGCGATGCGGTGCCACCACCACCACCACCTGCGCTGACCGGACCATTCACCTCGAAGTGGAAGTTTTGTGGCTGCTGCTGCTGCTGCTGCTGCTGCTGCTGCTGGGAGGGTGTGACGGACCGGTTGTCCCGCCACGTGCGCCTGTCGTACGAGCGGTTGTCGTTGCTGACCTCATCGCCGTAGTAGTAATTCTTGGTCACGTTCTTGACCTTCTTGGACTTCTTTCCGCCGGAGCCAGACGAGGGGGACCCGGAGTAGTACTCGCGCCTGTCGTTGTGCTGCTCCTCCTTGTTGTTGTTGGTGGTGTTGTTGTGGACGTGCTTCTCCTTGTTGGTCTTCCTCTTGCCGCCGCACAGCTTGAGGGCGAACTTGTTGTTGCGCTTGCGCATCATGTAGCACAGGGCGAGCAGGAGCAGGAGCAGGCCCAGGAGGCCGCCGACGACGCCGCCCACGATGGCGCCGATGTTGGTGCCGCTGCCGCTGCCGCTGCCGCCGCCAGTACTGCCGCTGCCGCCGTTGATCCCGCTGATGCCGTTCTCGGCGATGGCGGTGTAGGTGGTCGCAGAGCCGTCGGCGGCCGTGGTGGTGTACAGCACGCTGGTGATGAGGGTCACCCCGCTGGCGGAGCCCGTGGCGCCGGCCACAGCCGTGAAGGTGGTGCTGGAGCCGTCGGCCTCGGTGGTGGTGACGGTGACGCTGGTGCCCCCGAGGGCGCTGGCCTGGCTGGCGGCGGCGGCAGAGGACGAGGCGGCAGCTGCAGAAGACCGAGAGGCGGCGGCGGCGGCGGCGGCGGCGGCGGAGGAGGAGGAGCTGGCGGCGGCGGCGGCACTGCTGCTGCTGCTGCGCTCGGCGGCGACGACGGCCGAGGGCTCGTCGAGCATGGACAGGATGGTGGGGGTGGCGAAGCACTGGTACATGGAGCGGGTGGGGGAGCCGGTCCAGAGGTAGGTGCCGCAGGCGGGGGAGGCGCTGTGGGAGCAGCAGCCCGTCTTGGGCCCCGCCGAGGTGCACTTGGACGACTGGACGGCCTCGAAGTCGAGGCAGACGGTGAAGAACTGCTCGACGCCCTCGGTGGTGCAGGCGACGACGTGGTCCGTGTCGGTGGCGCAGGTCAGGCCGGCCCCGCAGGTGTAGGGCCTGGACGACAGGGCTGCAAACCAGCCGCAGGTCTGGTCGTTCTCCCAGGTGTTGGAGCTGCTGCCGGTGGAGCTGTCGTCGTCGTCGGAGGAGGAGGAGGAGGAGGAGGATGTTGCTCGCCTCAGGAGCAGCTCGACGACGGCCTGGGAGGGGGGCGGGGTGACGACTGGTGCTGCTGGGGCTGTGCGCGTGTCGACATGGTCGTCGTCGTCGTCGTCAGGTCTGTCGTCGCGGGCCAGCGACAGGGCTGGTGGTGGTGCTGGTGACAGTGTCCGGGACTCTGCTTCTGGGCGGGCCAGGTCATCGCCTGCAACATTGAGGATGCATGGCAGGAAGAGGGCACCGGCCTGCCAGCTGAAGGTGGAGACGACGAGGGATCGTGAAGCTTTCATGCTATGCCTGAGGACTGTCCGTGTGTGTGTGTGCGTGTGTGTGTCTCCTCCAAGTAGACGATATCCAGGAGACTGTCCGTTTTTTCTGTTGCGTCTCGAGTCTTGTGTGCTGCGAGAGGATTCGAGCTCGATCTCGAGCCGGGTGAGACCCCGTGTGGCCGGCGGGGGGGGTTTTTGGCTGAAGACCAGGCGGGAGAACAGCAGCGTTGACAATCTCCCAGGCCCAGAGGAAAAAGAAAAAAAAAATAAAAGAGAAACAAGCAGGGCTGATATGTACAACAAGGGAGGAGGGGGCTATGTATAGCGTACAGTAATGAATGGGTATTGTCTGGCGAACAATAGAAGCAGGAACAATGCGACAGAAGGCACAGGAACAAAGACGAATTGAGGGCGATGATGATGACAACAACAAGAGGAAGGGAAAAAAGGAAAAAAAAAAAAAAAAAAAAAGAAGAGGTTGCCGAGCAGATAGGGTGGGCTCCACTCCAGCCACCACCAGTCGATCCCTGCCTCTGCTGCTTAGGTTTCGATCTGATGATCTCCAGCGAGGAGGGTAGTATCCTGCCAGGAGAGCTTGAGCAGAAGGACAGCTGAGGATGGAGGGTGATGATATCCTCTTCAGTGGAAAGAATGAGTAGGTGAAGAAGAAGAGACACGGTGTAAGTGGACGTTGTGAGAGGCCGCGACGAAGGGTGGATGGAGGTTGGTGGTGGAGGGGAGGGATCGATACACACGACGCGTCATGAAAATAATAGAAAAAGAATATGGTCAGAGCACACATGGAAAACAGGGGAAAATATTCACGCACACGAGGGCTGTTTAGCAGACACCTGTATGTCTCGTTCCTCTGGCAGCCATAGTTAGGCGCCCAGTGGGGTTCCATGGCGCCAACACCACCAGTGAACGCTGCTCAGAGGAGAGGGCGCCTCCAAGAAACAGCTCCTGAGGATTGGAGGGGGGGGGGCCTCTTTTGTCCAGGCCTGTCTCGATTCAGTTACACCTGCTAGGTGGATATAGGATGTACTGTACTATAGAAGCTACAGAGAAGCATGTGAGCAATAAATGGACAGACAAGAGATTGTGTGCCAATCCATCCTGAGCAGTGCACTGTTTTCTCTCTCTCTTTTTTTGCCCTGCAGCAGCAGCAGGATGACGACGACGCATTCTCCAGGGTGGGGCAGTCCATGAGTACCAGCAGGGTGGATAGAAGTGGGCTTCCTCCCATGTGAATGGTACTTGAACTCTTGGAATCGATGCTGCTCCAGTTTGGTTATACGATACTTGCTATGGATTAGAAAAATTGGCGTGTGCTTGGTCTAGCGCCTGTGGAGGCCTGGGCCTGCCCCGTTCACAGGCACACAGGCCGATAACTGGCCCAGAGGGGGGAAGCTAAGCGCTATACCCTGATCGTCTGTCAGACCTCTAGAGTTTTGGTTTTGCCCCCCCCCCCTTCTCACACCCCCATACTTTCATCTTGACTGCTGATGTTGGGTTGCATTATGTGGAAATTGGATACAACATAGATATTACATTGAAACACAATGAGAATACGAGATTGAGGCGTTGGCAAGAGAACAAAAGGGACATTGTCAAAGGGCAGAAGAGAAGACAAGTCAAGGGAAAGCTGTTCAATGAAGGGTTAGGGTAAGTAAGTATCAAGACCCGCAACGTTTACGCTGCCAGGGTTCAAGGATCTACCATGTACCAAGTACTTGTAGAGGGCGGCCCGGGAGCAGCCATCCTGCCATCCTAGCGCCTGGTGGAGAAGAGCTCCAACCAACATCGAACATCCTTCCTCTTCTGAAGAAACGGTCAATTCTCTACACCTTCTCGCCCTCGCTCTCACAACAACCATAGCCACTGAGACTCGATATGCTTTCGGTGATTGCTTTCAGGAGACACACAAGAGCTGGACAGATACTCTCAAGTCAGACCCAGCCGCCTAAATCATGGGAAAACCCACCCTTCCTGGGAGCATCGTCTCCCGCGCCAGGCTCAGGAATGCCCACTGTCTCACAGCTTTACCACTTTCAGCCAAAAAATTAACCTGCAGAGACAGACCGACTGCCGTTTTCCCTTGAGACCTCTCTTCCCATTGAGTACCTCGACATGGCTGGAGCTGGCTGGGAGGGAAACTAATGCCATGATCTGCTCCTCCTCATCCCTCGCATAAAGATGGCCCCCCCTCATGCGGTGGTGCAAAGGGCGGCGGCGGCGGCGGCGAGGGGGTACACGTCGTTCTTTTCTCCCCTCTGTCCTCTTCCTCTCCTACTCGCCACTATTCTTTCTTTCTCTTGATCAATTGAAACATCTATGCCAAAAAGAGGATTCGACTTGATGTGTTGGATTGCCGCTGCTACCTCGGACAACCGCGATGGAGTCACGGGCTTCCTCCTCAACCAGCCGATATGACGACGGCGTCTACGACAAGGTGGAAGCGCAGTCACATTACACGACCGCCTCGCAGGGATCCAACACAGCCAAGGGCCCCAGGCTGCCCACGCTCATGCTGATCTCGCTGATGCTGCTTCTCGTCTTCTGCTTCCTCGGCCTGCTCATGTCGGGTCTTCACTTTGCCAACCGTGTCCGCTCAGACGACTGTCTCGGCCAGAGCTGGGTCATGTTCTCGGTATGTCTCGAAGCCACTGTTTTTTCCCTGATCAACCAGGGCAACTTGTGTGTGTGTCATATCATCTGTGGTGTGGACACACGGCACGGTGGCACAACGCTCTGCTGCATACAACGGTCTCGCTGACAAAAACCTACCCCCCCCCTCTCCCCCGCCCGCTGCAGTCCATATTGGGCATGCTGTACATTGGTCTCCACCTGCAGGCGGCCAAAAAGGGCGAGCCGGTCAACAGACAACAGCCCTGCTCGCAGCATCCCCTCCACTCGGGCTGCGTTGTCATCGCACGCCTCGCCGCCATCGGCTGGGCAGTCTCTCTGATCATTGTCTGTGTCGCCGTCTCCAGGAGCCCCGTGCCCGTGTCGTGTGTCGACCTGGTGGTCTGCGTGGTCGTGACGTAAGTCTCCCCCCCCCCGCACTTGTACTCTTTTGTATTTTGTCTTTTGTCTTTTTTTTTTTTTTATTCGCCTTCAGGGTCCAGAGGAGGACCAGAACCTACCAGATCGCCCGCTCATGCAGACGGGTGGATCCCACACCAGCTGCATCTCTGATGTGGACCATCTGGGGTGGTGGTTTCCAACGGGGGAGGCTGGGCAAGGTTCTGGCCTGAAGAGAACCGATCTCCCCCAGGTTGTTTCTTTATTATATCAAGCAACGATATATATTTAACAATAAAAAAAAAAAAAAAAACATTACTGACCAAAACTCCTCTTTTTTTGAGGGCTGTCTTTCATCATACAGACCCGCAATCATCTTCATCCTCTGCGTCGACGAAAAGGCAGCACGGCCCTTCGACCTCCCCCTACATCACCTCCCGCTTCTCCTCCGCCCCCAGCGTCATCACCTGCCGCGTCTCCGCCATCATGGCCTCGATGAACGAGGTCGCCGTCGAGGACAGCATCTCCCGCCGCGGCTCCGGCCGATCTTCCAAGCGCGGCAACAGCAACACCCAGCACGCCGCCGCCATCGCCGCCGCCAACTCGCCCAGCAACCTTCTCCCCGGCGTTGCCGGCGGCGGCGTCCTGAGCGGGCCCCGCCCGCCCCCCAAGACCGCCAAGGATACACCCTGGGCGAGCTTCGACGGCAAGACCAAGGACCAGCTCGCGGCCTCCGTCACCGAGGCCAGCCACATCTCGGCCTCCCGCCAGTGGGTTGGTGGTCCTAGGGCCCTGCCGGTCTCGGAAAAGGCTATCCAGACGGGGGTGCTGCCGCCGCCTGTGTGCTTTGAGCCCAAGATGCCCAGCATGCCCGGACGCGAGGGCGACCTGGAGAGCAGCAGCAGCAGCAGAAGAGCTGGACAGCAGCAGCAGCAGCAGCAGCAGCAGCAGCAGCAGGTTGTCGTGCAGAGAGCCCCAAACGAGCCAGCAGGAGGAGCCTGGAGAAAAGACTGGTCGGCCCTGGCAGCAGAAACCGGGTACACCAGCACCCCGAACAGCACAGCCACGACACCCGCTTCCACGCCTGGCATCGGGTCATACGGGTCCCTGAGGGCCGGGAACAGCCGGTGTCTGTCGCCAGTGGCTGAGGTGGACGACCGTCGGCTCTCTGCGATTGTGGCTGGAGCAGGGCAGAGACCTCTCACATCAGCTGTGGTGCCTCCCCCCTCTCTACATCACGAGGACGAACAATCTCACACGCCTCAGCACCAGCATCACCGTCGTCACCGTCCTCGTCCTCGGCGGCGAAAACTCCGGGCCGCGCTCGATACAGCTCGGCCCCACAGGGCCAGGCCCCTCCGTCTGCACACACCTGGTCGACACATACGCCGAGTCAGTACTACGGCGGCGGTGGGTACTCGTCGTCGTCGTCGTCATCATCATCGTCATACGGCAGCAGCAGCAACAACAACAACACAGGCCTACCAGCCCCGCCGCCGCCGCCGGTGGCCACCGAGCCGAGAAGGTCGTCGTCTCCGGCGCGGATCCGCCTGACCAGGGCACAAGAGGCACTCCGGGTCCACGGGTCAAGGTCTACTGTCGCTGTGCTGAGGAGGCCGCAGCGGCTGGGTGATGAGAGGGCAGGCTCGCGGCCTGAACTGTTCAGGATGCCGGGATCATTCGAGGACGAGTGAGAGGACTGAAGCCCTTAAGCTAGCTGAAGGGGCAGGTAATGCTGAGGACAAAGTATGAATAATGAAATGGGCTGGATATATTCCATATGTACACCCGAGGAAAGTATGTTTTCGATGAGTAGATGACGACAAACACAATCAGACTGAATGAATATCAATCAGGATTGACCAGGATAATGGATAACACAATGTTCATACTCCCCTCCGTTCTATGATGATGAACCCTTTTCTGCGCCACAACACCATGCAATGTAAAACAAATATATGTTCCCAAAAAAAAAAAACCCCAAAAATGACAACAGCCCATGAACCACGACCACAACAACGCTCCTCAAGAAAAGAAGTGGCTCGAGTCCTGCAACATGGCCACCTCAGGACACCACTCCATAGCCCTCGCCTTCTGCGCATCCGTAAGCCACCGGAAGGGCTGGTGATAGCCCAGCGGCTCCTCGGCCCACACCGTCTCGACGGCGAACTGGCTCGCGACCTCGACCCCGGGCAGCCTCGCGGCGCCCCGCTCGGCCCTCTCCCTGAGCTTGACGTAGAACCACTGGTCCTCGAACTTCTCCCAGCTGGGGATGCGCGCGTTCTCGCGCCTCTCTGCCTCCTCCCCCTCCTCCTCGCGCACCCTGCGCAGCGCGGCGGCGTGGGCGTCGAGCCTGGCCTCGAAGTCGTTGGCGGCCGGGTCGCGGGTGATGTCGAGCAGGGCCCTCGGGTTGCGCAGCGACAGGCCGCCGTTGAAGCCGACGCCGTAGGCCGGGGCGATGGGGGCGCCGACGAGGTCCCACTCGAGAAAGTCGGCGGGGCGGCGGGGGCTGCGGCTGCACAGGACCGAGTCGGCCTGGAAGAGCAGCACGCGGTCGGCGGAGGCGAAGCGCTCCCACAGCCAGGGGCGGGTGAGGAAGCGGGAGACGGAGGCGTGGTCGGGGAAGGCGGTGTCGTCGGGGAGGAAGAAGATGCGGATGCGCTGCTCGGCCATGAGGCGGCGGAAGGTCGGGCTGGGGGGGCTCGACCCAGCTCCCGCGGAGGGTGAGGAGCACGACGGGCCAGTCCGGGCCGAGGACGTTGGCGAAGTGGATCATGACGGGGACGAGGTTGGGGACGGCGGAGGGGTTGGTCTCCATGAGGACGGCGACCGAGGCCGGGAACTCGCGCGGGGGAGGGGGCGGCGGGGGGCGGCGGGGGCGGTGGGTGGAGGGCGGCGTGCAGGGCGTCGCTGAGGAAGAAGGTGTCGCCTGGGAGGTCGACCGGACGCTGCTGCTGCTGGGGGTGGACTGTCTGGGCTGTTGCCGGCGAGGCTGCCGTGGGCGTGGCCGTGGCTGAGGGGGGAGGGTGGGCAGGGTCGACGATGTCGAAGCCGGACTTGTACTTTTGGGAAAACCTGTCAGCACACGTCGAAGAGGAGCGACGAGGAGGAGGAGGAAGGAACACCAAGGGCAAAGGGACAGCAGCCAAGAGACTCACCCGTATCCTCATCAGAGGCGTCTGGCGCAGTGTCCAGATGACAATGAGGAGCATACCGGCCATGGCCAGCATCCTGACATGACGACTCCGCGCACCGCCCAGCAGCCCTGCGCCGTGGGGACGCGAGTACTCGTGCTGCGACGCCGCGACGGCCATGATGACGCTGCTGTCTCTGTGTTTGTTTGTTTGTTTGTTTCTGCAAGGGAACCAACCACCAGGGTTCTTTTCATGTCATGATGGACAAGAGAGATGGAATATGAAGCAGTAGACAGAAAAGAGAGAAGAGGAAAAAAAAAAGAAGAGGGGGGGGGGGGGCATTTACTTTTATTACGCAACCCACAATCCCGCCCGGGAAACGCCCTGCATCTCCATATACTGTACCCAGCACAGCATAGCATAGTATGATGCCGTTTGAGCATCGGTGGAGTCGCCCTGGGGAGGGGGGGGGGCCTCCTACAGTACTGTGTGTGGTACCTTCAAAAGGAAAAAAAGAGACAAAAAAAAATTGGGATTGCGTGGCCCACGCCTATTGTCTACTAGAGCCAAGCCCTTCCAGAAGCCCCTGAACCTAAGAAGACCCTGGAGATCGGACCCGGCTGGGCGGCACCCACCACCACCACCACCACCACACGGAGGGCGGGAGCTATTTTGGGGGGGGGGGGGGGGGGGGGGACCCTGTAGCGGCACCTGTCCGCTAAAGCTTTAGGCCTGAAGAGGCAAAGGGGGGACTTGGTTGGCGTACAGTACCCAAGAGTGCTTGCTGCAGCTGTATTTTAGTGTCGACCTCTTCTTTTTATAGCGCTGGGGAAGATTTTCTTGTCCAGTACTTGGTCTTCAGCCGAGTTATTGAGAAAAAGAAAGAAAAAAAAAAAGAAAGATAAAGAGGATCCATTAGTTTGGTAGACGCCAGCCCTGTTTCCCTCCTCAGTACAACGTCGTATCCCAAGATGAGAGAGACACAGGACAGGGTAATCTTATTTACTGGCACGGACAGAGGGACGCCCCCCCCCCGTCCAAGGGCACCCAGCCCCTGAATACAGCAATCCCCATCAGAAAGAAGAGCTACTCATACAGTAGTACATACATTAGTACCACCAGAAAGATGGACTAACAAGCCTCTACAGAGATCTCTGCAGTGTCTGGTATAGCTGCTGCCCATTCACAACGGCCGCCGAATCCCTCCCCCCCCCCACCACATCTCAACACGTATACTCCACCTCCAGCCTCACCCCCGGCACCCCCACAAACCCCTCCGGCACAGCCCACGACACATTATAGTAGTAGTGATCCTCCAGCGCCGAGCTCGACGCCGTGACGGGCAGCCTCACCAGCCCCGGCGCAGACACGTTGACCCCCAGACACGGCAGCACCTCCAGCCCCCCGACCCTGTTCCCGGCCAGCGTCCACCCGGGCGGGATCCCGCTGACCGCAAAGGTGAAGATGCCCGCCCCCCTCCTGCGTCGTGTTGGGGTACGACACCTCCAGCACCCCCGGCCCGGACACGACCGCGTCGATGGTCGATGCCGACGGGTACAGGGAGAAGAAGCCCACGTAGGGGGTAGGCGTGCGGGCCGGGTCCGACGCCCAGTGCACAATGGCCGGCACAAACTGCGCCCCGCGGTTGACCGTCTCGGCCACCGCCTCGGCGCCCATCATGACCTCGGACGACACCCACGACGTCGCCGTCCGCACCACCTCCGTGTCCAGCGACTCCCGGATCGTCCTCGTCAGGAGCCGCGACCCTTGCCACCGCCCCGTCGCTCTCAGTGCCGACGCCGTCTCCTCCGGGATGTACCCGGCCACCACGTCCATGACCTGTGCCAGGGCGGCACCCTGCGCCACGTCGTAGAGCAGGTCCGCCTCCCCCAGCAGGGGCTGTCCGCCGTACTCGCGGCCAAAGAGGCCCCACCACCAGAGCGAGAGCACCGCCGAGTGCGCCGTCATGTCGCGGGTGTACGCCCGGTCGTACGGCCCGGCCAGGTTGCGCAGGTAAGGGTTGTAGTGCGCGGCAATGTCCTCCCACAGCTGCCCGAGGATGTACTCGGCGTTGGTCGTCATGGTGGCGTTGGCAGGGCCGTACGCGATGTTGGCCGCCAGCGCCCACACGTCCATGCCGTAGTAGGTGGGCGCGTTGTACTCGCCCAGCGTGTCGGAGCCGTTGGCCCGGAACAGCTCAATGAGCGCGGTTCCCTGCTGGTTGGCAAAGTTGATAAACGTGGCGTTGTTTCGCCGGGCCCCGATCCAGCCCACCGTCAGGCAGCGCATCAGCCCTGGGTTTGTATAGGCCAGGATGAGGTTGTCGCCCGCCGGGTAGCTGCCGTTGCGCCGCATCTCGCCTACTGCGCCCTTCTCGAGGGCATCCTCGATGCGGCTGACCAGATCGTCGCCTAGAAGGTCTTCATACAGTTCTACGAGTTGGACGAGCTGGGTGCTGTGTTCCAAGTCAGTTCGGATGCGTCGTGACAATCTTACAGCAAGGCCAATCATGACTTACCCGACGAACTCCCTCCAGTTGGGATCATATGTCGTCTAGTGGGTGAGATATGGCCTGTCAGGAAGAGTCTATGAATGATAGCTCGTGCCGGCACGAGAGGAACAGCAAGCTCACATATATCTCAGGAGGCCAGTAAGAAGAATTCTCCGTCGGCACAGGACCGTCCAGAGCAACCTTATAAGTCCCATACCAAGCAGAGTCATACTCCTCAGTCATCTGTGCCCGGAGGCTGTTTGAAAGAGCAAGTAAGCAAGCAGGTCAGCATGCAGCACCACAAGCCAGCCAACCAACCACAACCGTTTTTGGTAAATCTATTTTTCTTTTTACTCACATATTCTCAATCGCAGCCTTTGCATTCTCGACATCATCCCCCCTGGTTCCGATACAACAGCCCCGCCGTGTACCAGGCCGTAAACCTCGTGTTCAGCTCCCCGGCCGCCTCCTGGTACCGGATATACTTGTAGTACTCGTCGAACCTCAGGTCCTGCACCTGCATGGAGTAGTCGAACAGGCTCTGCGCCGCTGCCGAGAGGGTCCTCGACGTCGTGTTTGTGCTGGCGGTGACGGGCTGGACGACGACGCTGCTGGAGGCCAGGATGGCGACCAGGGCCGCTGGGATGCGGGCTGTCTGGCTGTGTATGCGCATGATGAGAGGACAGTGGCTGCTGTGAGTGGAGATAGAGACACTGGTCACACAGCAGTGTTGTTCGAGGACGACTGGACGGTATAAAGGACAGTAGCAAGGGTTGTTTGTCTCCTCGTCTGAGCCAACAACACCTCAACACCCGAGCCCATGACCCTTTTTATAAGAAAAAAATAAAGACCGTCAATCATCATGGTGCCTGCTCCGCCTGTGCGTCTCCATACATGCAACGCACATGCCCCGTCAACAAGCCATTGCGTGTGACCTCTTCTCTTTTCTCCCCGTCCCCCCTCTCCATGTCCGGCCGGCAATGATCATCCTGACCACCACAGGAAACAACAGGTGCTAGATCGTCCCCGCTAATTGAGGGGAGCCTAGGAGGAGGACAAAGTGGAAAACTTGGGTGAAAAGAGCGATACGCCCCAGTCGTCGGTGACATTGTGCCGGGCGATCTAGCTGCATGTAGGAACGGGTCTTTGCGGAGAAAAGTTGGGGTCCGAGTCGGTGTTATATGTAGCAGATATAAGTACCCGGCAAAATCCAAGGGAGACGTGGATCCCTCTGCTCGGTGTGATGTGCTCGCGAGAAATGCTTGCCGCCTTGGTAGGAGGAAGGATTGGAAAACGAGGTCCGACTCGGGGCGGATATTTCCCTGTGTGGCTAATAACACAGGTTTGTGGAGAGCACTCTCTCTCTCTCGAGGAATAGCGGGAAAAGCACCGAAGGCTATGCTGATATCCGGTCCAATAGGATCCTATCAAGCACAAAAGCATATATATATAGTGGGATATATATAATATATATTATATCATGTACAACAACAGATCGTAGATCACGTAAATCTCATCGCTCGCTCAACATCAGACAATCCTCCTCGGGAGGAAAAAAAAAAAAAAAAAATGATACACATACCATCATCTACTTCCTAGACTCTTCAAGCTTTATGTCGGTCGCACACTTTCTCTCTTCATGACCCCTGGCTCATCCTCTCCAAATGTTTCGCATCGATATCGTTCTTGTAATTATCCATGACGCTGCCTGCAATGCTCCCCTCAAAGGCGTCCACCTTGGCGCTGGCAAACTTGCGTGCCGAGATGCCCTGTTCAAAGAGCATGTCGAGCTCTGCAAAGGTGCGGCCGGTGGGCTCGGGGACGCGGAAATACGTGTAGATGATGCAGAGGAAGCAGATACCGCCCTGAAGAGAGATGACATGGTCAGCTGTGGGATATTCCGGGGGAAAGAAGGAAGAAAAGAGGGAAACAAAAGAAAAAAAAAAAGGAGTCAGTCTTACCCAGAAGAAGCCGGCAAAGTTGCTCCAGTTCCAGGCGCTCGGGTTCAGCATATAAGGGGTGAGGACACTGCACACGATACCGACGATGATGTACAGGACACGGCCCAGGACGACGGTCTTGATCTGCAGGCGGCGGGACGAGACCTCGGCGACCAGGGAGTAGCACACGGTGCCGACGGTGAGCTGGTAGCACAGGGCCCAGCCCAGCATGATGGCGCCGGTGGCGATGGAGGCCTGGTCCCTGTGGGCGTCGGGGACGAGGCCCAGGAAGCCGAGGACGAAGAGCATGGTGCACAGGCCGCAGAGGCCGTACAGGTACAGGGAGCGGCGGCCGATGCCCAGGGTCATGAGGAACCAGGCGCCAAAGACGCCGACCATGTTCATGCCGTACTGGCCGAGGGCGAAGCCGTAGGACGAGTTCTCGCTGAGGCCGGCCTGCTCGAGGAAGTAGGTCGAGTAGTTGGAGAAGGAGTTGCCCGACAGGTTCTGGATGGCCCACACCATGCACACGATCTCGGTGCGGCGCAGGTCGTGGCCCCGGAAGCAGTCCAGGTAGCTCGCGCCGCTCGTGGTCCGCTCCTCGAGCGCCGTGGTGTGCACCATCATGGCGATGGTCTCGTCGGCGTCAAAGTCCGACTCCTCGTGCTTGCTGGTCAGGCGCAGGAGCGACCTCTTGGCGTCCTCGGTGCGGCCCCTGCGGACCAGCCACCAGGGCGACTCGGGGGCGAAGAAGATGCCGACCGCGAGGGGGCAGCGGCCACATCCACTGCAGGGCGTAGGGGATGCGGTAGGCCCACTGGTCGTCCCGCTTGAGCATGCCCATGATGACGCCGATGCCGATCTCCTGGCCGAGGCCCCAGCAGAAGTTGACGTAGGTGGTCAGATAACCGCGCATGGAGACGGGGCAGACCTCGGAGGCGTAGGTGATGGTCAGGGTCTGGAAGACGCCCCAGGGGATGCCGCACAGGATCTCGGCAGCAAGGAGGGTCTGGACGTTCTGGGCGGTGAAGAACAGGGCGGTCCAGCAGGCGATGAGGCCCAGGCAGGCGATCACGGTCCACCTGTAGCCGAAGCGCTCCGAGACGAAGCCGTTGATCAGCAGGCCGATCAGCTCACCGACGTTGGCGCCGTTGCTGAGGCCGGCCTGCCAGGCGGCAGAGACCTGGTAGGTGCCGTCGGCCAGCTGGGTGCCGTACTTCTTGTTGAACTGGCTGAAGGCGTAGAAGTTGTTGATCAGGCACACGTCGTAGCCCTCCATGACGATGCAGGTGGAGATGAGCATGCTCCAGAAGATGGCCTTGGGATACGTCTTGACGCCCTGCAGCAGGGTCATCTTGTGCTCCTTGTCGGCGGCCGACTTGGCAAAGGCGAGGATCTTGTCATTCTTGGTGCCATAGGCGTCGATACCAAGGCCCTCCTTCTCCGTGTCGATGGCCGGAGTCGGCGCCTCCTGGGCCACAATCACATCGTCTACAGCCTTGGACATCTTGACTGTTGTTGTCCGACACCCCCAATTGCCCGTGCTGGCTGTGTATGTGTGGATGCGTGTGCTGTTGTGGAGGTGAGAGAGTGAGGGTGGGGGTGGTGGTGGTGGTGGTGGTGGTCAAGATATGCCCAGGCGGTGAGGTGATGCGTGAAAAGGCGCTCTCTGTCTCTTGTTGCTCGCGCGTAGGAAGAAAAAAAAAGCGAGTAGCGCGAAGACGTCTCCCCTCTTTTCTGCGGATCTCGGGACGGCCACTAGAGACACATCAATCAAAACCTCGACCAACACTTCTCTTTCCTATCTCTCAGTTTGCTGTAGGGATAAACCAACACCACAAACCAAGGAATAAAAAAAAAAGAAAAAGGTGAAGGTGTCGTGAGGACTGGGGAACACAGTCGGCCTTTATATCTTGGATCATGGGGATCAATCGAGCGCCCAACCAAAGACAAGGCATGGCGATAGAGACCCATTCACCTGCTGGCTGTTACCGCGTAGCCATATCTCGGGTTCTGCTTTCCCCTCTGAGAAAAGTTAGCGTGTTTTGGTCCTGAAGTGGATCGGCCTCTTATCAGAAGATACAAGGCGTACCCGCACCCAGCACACCCCGGACGATGTACTTACTGTTATCGCACGCTCGGCGCGATAGCGACCAGGTCGACCGACTCGAGGCCTCTAGAATCTCGTAGATTCAAGCCCCACCCAGAAAGAGACACAGGAGGAAAGAGTCAGTGGCAGCTCTGGCCAAGATTTCCCCGCGTTCGTGTGTTTGACCCAAAAAGAGCCCACAACACAGACGGGCCAACAAGGTGTGTGTGAGAAGGTTGACAAGCCAACCCTTGACTGGGCCCGTTGCTCAGCTAGCACGTGCACTGCAGCATGGATTAGTGACACTTGCTTGTGACAAATTAGGTGCGACATCCGGGGGGTCTTTGGGGGGAGGGGTAGCCGAGAGTATGGGGTAAAGGGGGGGGGAGAGTAATTTACCACGGACCACCCGTCCATGACAGTATGCCACTACGATAGTAATTCATTCATACTACCGCACAAGGTCGGTAACAGACTTTACTTGGCACCGAACCAAGCAGAGAGACGGCGTTGTGGTGGAGTTGCAAATGGCTGCTGCTTGGAAAACATTAGCACTGATTCGCCCTGTTGGCTAGTGCGGGGGGGGGGAGCAAGCATGAGTCGTCATTGGCCGAAGGTGACGGATCCTGGAGGGAAAGAGTAAGGGGAATCGGAAAACTTGGACTTACTCGGTTGGTTCCTCCTCTGGCCTTTCTCCCCTCCCCCCTCCCCCTCCTCCTCCTCCACCAACCAACTCCTCCTCTTCGTCATCCCACACCCCAGGTCTTCCCCAGATATTACCCCAGCCTTCTGGATCACTACTATAGTGCAGGTAGTGCTGGCTTGAGTTTCGATCCCGGGTGACTGCTGCCCCCTGGGCCTTACCTCTCTCTAGGTGATGATCATTTCCCCAAAAAGAGGAAACGAACGAACCCGGTTTCGCGGATTTTCACCTTCTTTAATATCCTGACCATCCCCGGCTCGAGGATTACCAAGGCTGCTAGCTATTCGACCTTTTTTCCTCTTCTCCTACTCTCGATATCGCCGTACGCAGTACGACGTTATTCTGAGGTGGGCCTTTTTTTTTTTTTGGTTTTGGTTTTGGTTTTACCGCTTGGTGGTAATCGTTGGCAAACCCAATATTCCGGTTTCCCCCTTTTTCACGTGCTCGTCTCATGATCGAGATCACCACACAGAGCACGAGCCGAGGGCACCATCATAGAGGATCCACATCTTGCTTCTCCTCTGGGACATGACGAATCGTTGCCCGAGATACTCCGCCTCGGCTCCGTCACCCCTCGGCGTGACGCCCTCACCCAAACCCTCGATCTGCGCCGGATGCCACCACCGGAGATTCAGACCAATTATTGCAACCTGAGACAGGGCCTCTTCTGCCGATCACCTCCTTCTGCATGCCGCCTTCAATGTCCTCGCCCAGGCCTGAAGCCCAAGTTGCACAGATCGGCTGGTAAGGAGATCTCCTGCCCGAGGCTGCAGCTCACGAGACATGCAGTCACCAACTGGGGCGGCAAAGGCTGACCAAAAATTACTACCCAACAGCCAGAGTTGCCGGGATCAGCATCTAAAGTGTGAGTGCTTTTCTGCTTTTCTTTTTGTCTCCCTCCAATCTCTTTACCCCAGATTTTCCAGCCTTGTAGAGGGTGTGTGGTGTGTGGGCGATGTTTCGGGAGAGAGGAAGACTAGCTCGTTGCGACTCTGGGGAAATGTCTCCGCCCGTCACACCTCTGTGGCCAGACCAGATCCACCCCCACAGCAACCACACCGGCGGATTTTGCCGACTTTCTGTTCTTGCTAATGAGACATCATGGGGTCTCCAGGCGACCGGGTGACACCTATCTGTGGGCGCTGTGCCGCCAACAACAAGGAGTGCACCCGAGGGTACAAGTTCCGCGTCAAAAATGGTATGGTGCATCTCGAGACCCTCGAGAGAAGCCCGTGGGCAACACACTGACCACCGTCACCGGCAGGACCCTTTCCCAAGAGGCAGAGGTGGATCCGTGTATCCAGGCGCTGTAAGTACACACAGACCTCTCGCTCTCACTCACTTGTTGGCTGGGCAAGCATGACGATGGTGAAGACACAAGGCTGACAACTCCTCCCCCGCAGTGAGGTTTGTAGATGAGACCAGGATTGCTTCTGGTGATATCGAGGAGCTCGCCGCGGGTACCTTCCAAGATGACTGGCCAGACTCGTACTCGGAGAGTTCCGATACCCTTCATACGGCTGCCACCACCGTCACAACGGATGCAGGTCATGCGAACCTTCACGTCCAGACATACCCAACTCCGCCGGAATTGGCTCCTGGCGGCGTGAGGCCACACTCGCCAACGGACCGCTTCATACCACATGACGACCATGTGATCTCGCCAGCCAGGCATCTTCCGCCTTTCCGGAACCTGACGGTCTCTGAGACTCCTATCCCGGCTGTCCTGCCCGTGATGCTTCCTGTCGAGGTGGAGACGGTAGATCCAGCCGTCCAGGCCATGAGATCCAGGATATATCGTGATCAGGATGCCTGGCCGCTCGAGAGCCGCGAAGAGGCCATGCTCTTCCGACACTATATCCAAAAACTATCCATATGGGTAAGGTTTTGATTTTTGGGGGTTCCTCTTCAAGCTCTGGGAGATGGTGGTTTTTTGGGGGTTTTTTTGGTGCTGATGAGTTTGCTTGATGTAGCTTGACTTGTGTGATCCGTGTCAGTCCTTTGAGACTGTGGTACCGCCGCGGGCAGGACGGTGTAGGGTTCTCCTGAATGCGATCTTTGCCCTCTCTGCAAAACATCTCGCCCACACAACCTCGTATGACCCGTACGCGTCAGACCGCTACCACCAGGAGTGCCTCAATGTTCTCATCCCCATCCTCAACCACGAGCACCACATCATGTCGGATGAGAACCTGTTCGCAGCGACTATTATCCTGCGGGTCTGGGAGGAGATGGAGGTCAAGGCCTCTGGCGTCGACGCACACAGCTATCTGCTGGGCATCCAAGCCTTTGTCCACCACGGCACCGGCGGCGACGGCAGCCGCTACCTCATGCCGGGCTCGCTGAGCGGCGCCGCGTTTTGGGTCGGCCTGCGGCAGGAGATCTACAGCGCTGTGATGAACCAGGAGCCGGTGCGCATCAACCTGGTGCACTCGTTGGTCGACCGCAGCCTCAGCCCGACAGATGATTATGTCTGGGCCAACAGGGCGGTCGTGCACTGCGCTGACGTGCTCAACTTTTGCTTCAGCGACGGCTCACAGGGCACCATGGGTCGGGCAGGGGGTATCGAGTGGTGGAGCGAGCTGGATGCATATAACAGGCAGTGGACGGGAAGCCTCCCGTCCAGCTTCACGCCCATCTTCGAGCGGGAACCGGAACCTGACAAGGACGAGGTCTTTCCGGAGATCTGGTACCAGAGCGCCTGTCACGGTGAGTGAACCCACCACACCATAATCTCATCCCCTCAGCCGGCGGACCTTGGCCTGCCTTGAGGAGCGGGCCCTCCGGTAGCAGGGTGGCATCAATGCGCCGGGGCAGTTTTGAATCGGGATGTTGATGATCTTTTGCAGCGATCGGGGTCCAGCACCATCTGCTCGCGGAGCTGTTCCTTGTGAGTTTTGACCCAAAGATTCCCCGAATGGGAGCGCAGAGGAAGGAAACGGCGAGGCGAATAAGCGTAAGCACAGTCCCCTGACCCCACGCCCCAGTTATACCACCTGGAACTGGCCACAGCCCTGCTTGTCTGTTTGGGCCAATGACCTTGGCAGCGGCTGACGTGTTTGTGCTTCCCCTCACCCACAGGATCGGATCAAGCGGCTCGTCAGGAGGATGTGCGGTATAGGACTGTGCAACCAGTGGACGCCACCGAGTATGTTTACTGCGTGCATGGCCATCGCAGCATGTGAGTCCTCCTATTGAGAGGATGCCATCAGCTACCTCGTCCCTTGCTGCCCTTCGTGTTGCCAGTACTCAACAGTCCCTTGTAGAAGAGAATGAGATCAAAAGCGCTGACTCACGGAACGCATTGTAAAGTCGGGGATCAGTTCCAGGACCGAAGAGATCAGGAGGCGTGTCTCAACATCCTCAAGATAACAGAGAAGGACCACGCCCGGCCCACCGAGGCTGTACAGAGACAGATGATGAAATCATGGGACCTGAGCGACGCGGTGTCGAGCTAGTGCCGTGTATGTACATAGTAGTAATGATACCATGCAAACGACAGTATTAAGCACACAGACGGGTCAAGACGATCATGTGTGCGCGCGCCCCTCTCTGAGGGGATCGGTGGGTGTGCCACGCATGGCTGGTAAGGCATGCGAACGGCAAGGGGGGATTGCCAGAAACAGCGTGTACGAGGCTGAAAAGAGAGAAACAAGGTAAAATCCAAAAGAGCCCGGGAACTCAAAAAGTGACGAAACCAAGAAGCGTCAGCCTCAGGCAAGGGGTCCCTGAAAGAATTTTTCACCCTCGTCTCTCCTGCGTGTTATTTTTTTTTTTTTAAAACTTCCCCGCAGAGACAGAAGAGGAAAGAATGAGGTCAAAGAAAGGGAAGAGGGTGGCACCAAAACCTGGACGACGGGTGGGAAGGGGGACTTGCAGGTTAGAGGATGTTTTTGGTGTGGAGTCACTCTCGGGAATTCTGACCTTGTTTCTTGACACGGAGAGATTGAATAGGAAGTTTTGAAAGAGTGGCTAGTCCCTGCCCAGCCGCTAAGCATGGAGCGTTGTGGCACCCCTTCACGAGTCGCCCAGAAGATGTGGTTAAAATCGCCGAAGCTCACCCTGAACACCTGCAAGGGATGAGTGGGACTCTTTACACAATCTGGCGCAGATCCGATAACCTGGGGTAAACGGAGATCTGTAATGCAAGTCGTCGGACACGCCTCTTTTTGCTTCTTCTTCTTTTTTTTTTTTTTTTTTTTCTCCCCTCAGCCCAGTTCTTTTGCCTAATATAGTAGTCTCTGTACATGGTCAAGTACCACTTTTTACCACGTCAGGACCAAAACAAGGGACAAGATTGGTGCGCCTCGTGGGTCAACCCCGCCTCAGCACGGTGGACCATGATGCTATCCCGACCAGCAATTTGGCCTTGGCCCCTGGGGCCCTATGAAGTGGCGTGGATTTGAGCAAAGTCTATCAAGCAATCCTGGGATGCTGCGGCAAGTCTATCCAGTACGACAAGTGTCTTGCGATGTGGTGGTGATGGGGATGTCGGGTCCCCTTCTTTTCCCGGTATCATCCTGGTAACCGGTCTGGAGGTGGAAGGGAAACTTTCTCCGCAGTGCCAACACTTTGATTTTTGTCGAGGGTAAGAGTGTCCGATATCAATTATTATTATTATTATTATTAGTATTTTTTATGGAAATATTTTGAGGGAGGATTTAGTATAAACGTCCTCCTTTAGTTCGAGTGGCTCAGATGTAGTGTGCTGGAATTCCTTCCTCCTCAACAACCACTCTTTCTTCCTCCCTTTTTTTCCCCCTCAGCTGTGCATAGAATATCAGATTCACTGATCCCATCAACACCTGATCATATCACTTGTCTTCTTCTCAAAACAACACAATGGCCCCAGCAGCCACAACAGACTATGCCGTCAAGTCGGGCGCGGAGCTGGACTCCATCTCGGACAGCATCGACGCCGTCAACGTGCTCAAGGACCAGGCGCGGCAGACGATGATGTCGGAGCTGGGCAACTACGACGACGAGTCCCAGTTCGACACGGAAAAGGACAAGACGGGGTTCCGGCAGTACGAGGACGCCTGCGACCGGGTCAAGAACTTCTACAAGGAGCAGCACGAGAAGCAGACGGTGGCGTACAACCTGGCGGCGCGGGCGCGCTTCAACTCGGCGTCGCGGCCGCGGGTCGAGATGACCATCTGGGAGGCCATGGAGAAGCTCGAGACGCTGGTGGACGAGAGCGACCCGGACACGGAGCTGGGCCAGATCGCGCACCTGCTGCAGAGCGCCGAGGCCATCCGCCGCGACGGCAAGCCCCGCTGGATGCAGCTGACGGGCCTCATCCACGACCTCGGCAAGCTCATGTACTTTTACGACGAGGCCGCCGAGGGCCAGTGGGCCGTCGTGGGCGACACCTTCCCCGTCGGCTGCGCCTTTGACGACCGCATCATCCTCCCCTCCACCTTTGCCGGCAACCCGGACCACGGCCACCCCGTCTACGGCACAAAGTACGGCATCTACTCCCCCGGCTGCGGCCTCGACAACGTCATGCTCAGCTGGGGCCACGACGAGTACCTGTACCACGTCGTCAAGGACCAGAGCCGCCTGCCCGACGAGGCCCTCGCCATGATCCGCTACCACTCCTTCTACCCCTGGCACAAGGAGGGCGCCTACAGGGACCTCATGAGCGAAAAGGACCACGAGATGCTCAAGGCCGTCAAGGCCTTCAACCCCTATGACCTGTACAGCAAGAGCGACGGGATCCCCAGCCTCGAGGAGCTCAAGGTTAGTCGAGTCTGCCCTAGACCGTCGTCCCTTTGCATATGATTGTCCTTTTTTTTTTTTTTTTTTTTTTTCAACGTGTCCCTTTACTGACTTTAATTTTTTTGTCTACAACTAAAACAGCCTTACTACTTGGATCTCATTGATGAGTACTTCCCTCAGAAGGTGGTCAAGTGGTGAGGACAGTCAAGTCATCTCACCACCCACCAACCAGCAGGAATGGCCCGGCAGGGTGCCGGAGGAGCTGGGGAAAACGAAAGAGACGACATGATAAACCAGCGTTGCATTTTCAATTTTTATTTCTCTTTGTGTTGATTTCTCTGCTATTTGAAGAGGCAGCCGTCTCTGCAGATATTATTCCACGCCGCGATGTTCCGCAGATAGACAGACTACTAGTTAGACCTGGTGGCTTCTTCTTCTCTCTCATGGAAGTAAATCATGAAAGTTCCTCTACAATTTTGAGGACGAATTGGGAATTTTCATTTCCTATCAACAGTCATCATATGCTCGACCTTGCTCTCCTTGTTGCCTTGTCATACAGACGTGCCAAGTGCTTGTTCAAGTATCCTTTCCTAATCACAGAGCAACAAAGTCAGTCGGGAAACAATGCATTCTTCCAACAAAAGGATTCTCTTGATGTAACTTGTCTACTGGCAGGGAAGATTCCCGTGCCCAATGTCTATACCAAAACAAAGGAAATATCACAAAGGAAATAGTCAACAGCAAAAAGACACCCGCCCCAACAAAGCCATTCTTCCTCGCCACAGCCTCATCACCCATCACCCCCCAGTCTCCTCAGCACTCAGGCCCCAGACCACCCCACAGCTCACCGAAACAAAGCAGTAAGAGACTCGCGCCGCGCATCCAGGCCCTCACGCACCTTGCGGTCCACCACCCCGTGCTCCGCCCCAGGCCCGCCCTGCGGAACCCGCCGCGGGATGACGCCGCCGCAGTACTCGTCGGCAAAGTACTCCTCCAAGGCCTCGAGGGACAGGCCGTGCCACTCCTTGAGGTGCTCCTGGTAGCGGGCCTCGGCGACGAAGCGGAAGCTGCACCGGCGGCTGGGGTCGAAGGGGGCCGTCTGGACGCCGGGGGGGTCCTTGTGGAGGAGGGAGCAGCCTGACCTCTTGATCCTGGGACAGAAGAAGGTGGCCGTGCCTTGGCCCTCTAGGACGGTGGCCTCCTCGGTGGGGGAGGGGGTGGAGTCTGCTGCTGGAGGGGTGGGTGCGATGTTGGCTGCTGGGCGGCTGGTGGTCTTCTTCTGGCTGGCTGAGGGAGACATGATGACTTTTTGGTGGCTGATTTGATGTGATGATGGTGATGCTTTGAAGGTAGTCTGGTTTGGTATATCCAGATATTAATTACGATCAGATTCATGCTTCCACGCCTGATACTTATGCACTCCAAGGCATACAAGAGCCTACATCACAGGCTTCAAGCCCATTTACAAAAGAATGTGGAAATCAACAACACAACAAATCGATTGTCTACCTTGTTGAGACACTTGATGTGGACGAACAAAGAAGGGCAGCCTCGGGTTTCACGTCCAACCTCACCACCAGGCAAAACCGTCAGTCCCCACAACAACAACAACAACAACAACGGCCCTTGCGGATAACAACGCATGTCTCAAGGCGTCACTTCAGCCTTTGTGTCCTCCACTGTCTCCGAGGTCGGTGCCCCTCCCTTCTTCTCGCGCAGGTCCTCCTGCCTGCGCACCTCGGCCAGCGCCTCGTCCTGGATGGTGGTCCGGTACGTCCTGAACTCCCAGGCCGGGACCCTGTTGGCGAAGAGCTCGTCGATCTCCTCGAGGGTGCGGCCCTTGAGCTCGGGCATGAAGAAGAAGAAGAAGAGCATGCAGAGGAAGTTGGAGACTGCCCACAGGTAGCCGTACTTGGAGCCCTGTGCCGGTGCTCTTTGTCAGCCCAATATTACAGCGTGATTGGTGCCATTGTGAAAGAAAGAGGCAGGGGAAAAGAACATAGCTACGGAGAGAAGAGGAGAAGTGACAGGACTCACCCAGTTGAGTTGCGAGGGGTTGATAAAATACGGAGAACAGAAACCAGCCAGCCAGGCGAAAAAGTACCCGAGACTGATAGCAGAGCCCACGGTCCACGAGCGCAGCCGCGTGCTCACGAGCTCCGTCGCGACGGGGTAGCTGGCGTCGCCCACAAAGGCGTTGTACGTAAAGTTGTACAGGGCCATGAAGGCGATCAGGCTGTTGTTCCCGGCGGTGCTGCCGACGGGGTTGACGGTGCCCGCGCCAACGGCCACGCCCAGCATCCACGCGCCCTGCAGCGCGGCGCCGAGGGTCAGGATCATGCGGCGGCCCACGACGTGGCGCATCAGGTAGATGCCGAGGTTGACGCCGACGAGGCCGAGGCAGGTGTTGACGATGGCGTAGTGGAAGGCCTGCGCGGTGCCGAGGCCGGCGATCTCGAGGAAGTAGGTGCTGTAGCTGATGACGAACCAGGACCCCGAGCCGGACTGGCTGAGGATGACGCCGTAGCAGAGCAGGGTGCGGCGCAGCTCGGCGCCGCGGAACTGGTCCAGCGGCCCCACGGTGCGCGCCGACCTCTGCTCCTCCTCGATGCCGCGCACCATCTCGACCCACTCCAGCTCGAGCTCGCCGGCCCGCAGCGACCCGCCCCGCAGGCGCTCGAGGGCGCGGCGCGCCTCGGCGGTGCGGCCCCGGCTGACGAGGTAGCGCGGGGACTCGGGGACGAAGAGCAGGCCCGCGGAGAGCACGGCGGGCACGATGAAGAGGGTGCCGATGGGGATCTGGTAGCTGGCCCTGTCGAGCCGGGCCTGGGTGGCGTTGCACACGACGGAGCCGACGATGCTGCCGATGTTGACCCACTCGGAGAAGAGGGCGACCATGACGGCGCGGAGGTGGGCGGGGCTGGCCTCGGCGGTGTAGATGTTGGAGAAGGTGACGAGGAAGCCGTTGCCGATGCCCAGGACGAGGCGGCCCAGGTAGACGACGCCCTTGTCGGTGGTGCCGATCTGGATGGCGCAGCCGGCCGCGGTGAGGAGGCAGGCCAGCCAGAGGGCGGTCCTGCGGCCGAAGAAGTGGGCAAAGACGCCTGCCGTCAGGGAGGAGAGGAACGCGCCGAGGGTGAGGAGGGAGCTGATGAGCTGCTGGAAGGTTCCCTGGACAGAAGAGAAAGAAAAAAAAGAGAGAGACCAAGTCAATACAATAATCAAATCACATTCATTGCCCCCTCAGCAGTGGACCGGACTCACACCGATGGCATATCCTCCCGCCGCCTCTGGGTCAGGATATCCAAACACGACCAGGAAGCCAGGCATGGCCTGTAGACTCGCGATGACGGCCGAGTCCAGGCCGTACTGCATGTTGGCGATGGCCACCGTGGCACAGATGAGCAGACATTTCCTGTTGGCCCACAGGGACGTCTCTGGGAGGTGTGCTTCCGACGCCGTGGGTGAAGGCTTTTCAGGCATTATGTGTGTCCTGGGCGTTCTTTTACAAGTAATTGATTCACTCGCAGTGCGTTCTCGATGTGAAAGTGAGGAATTCTCCTGTCGATTGAGGTGGTCGAGCAAGAGTCCTCAACCTGGAGAGGTTTGATTCGAGATTTCTGGACGAGTTTTGCAGGGAAACAGTGACAGTAATCACGGACAAGACAAAAGATACCGCGCCCCCAGATTTAGACTCCATTGGCCTGGATGATCTCTTCTGGCATCAGCTCGACCTACACTCCCCAAGACGAATCGAATTACTTATCACGGCTATTCTCCCGTTACAAGCCATCTTGGCCCTCATCCCCCGCATCTCGAAAACCAAACATGCTCAGGGGCCGTTGGGGACTGTGGAGTGTGTTGTGGAGGAGGAGTACCATGGTTTTTTCCAAGGTGGTATAGGATCTCCCGCACTTGTTGCAAGCAGGCTGATTACAAGAATGCGTGGGGGGGGGGGGGGGGAGAAGGGCAGATCTCCCCCCGCAATTCGGTTGTCACTTACCCTGTTTTATGCATGTCACCTGTCAGCAGCCCCAATTGGAACCGGCAGATGTCTGGGAGCGCTGGACAGTTTGGAATCAACGGCCGGGAGGGGAATTACTCTTTGGGTTTGTATCGAAGAGGACTATGATCTAGAACAACTGCCCACCAACCACCGTAAGATATCAGGTCTGAGCCCCGGAAGCCCGCCACACTATTGATGTGAGCTGTGAGGTAATCAGGGCTTAGTCAGAGTGTTTGGTAAAGTCAAGATAAATGTAAGAGGCCATACAGTAGTTGGTCCATCGACCTCGCTTTCTCGTGTTGAGTAATCTTTTGTAGGAAGAACAGCCGAGTGGAGGTTGGAGGTGAGGGACAAAGTGTTGCCGAGAACTTGGACTTTACACGGACTGGTTGAGGATGTGGTATGTCTCGCGACGAGTAGCCAAGACTAGACTAACAAACAGAATAAATGCCATATTGATCAGCATGGTGAATAGTCCCAAGACAGCCATTAAGACTAATACTTGTGCCCCCAGTCCAAGGTTGTGGTCGCCCTTTGAGCTGTGGCAGACTTCAACCAACTTGGATCGTATATGTATGTATATATGACACAAGCTGCTCCTCTGGAGTCATCCAATCATCTGGCAAGCCTGGTCATGGTGTGGGAAAAGGGCCTAAAGATGCTCCCTATTGTCTCAGGTACCCTACGTATCTGCAGGGGTCTTTGAGACTTTGCAGGCCCGTCAGGCCGGTAGGATCGCCATCTTGGTTCTCACGTGTAAATGTCTGCCAAGATGGCTGACTAAAGTATTGGCAGTTATTGACACCTCTGCTACTAGATCTGGCCGGTAGGAATGGTCATGTCAGGTACACCTCCTCCGTTGTACGTCGTGATGTTGTACCCAGAGAAGATGCTGAAGGCCGTCTGAATATGAATAGACAATACGAAGGGTCAGATATATAGATCCAGTCAGTTTGCATGTGTACATGAATCAATCTTGGAGGCCTTGATTCGAACTCTAAATAAACACAGCCTGCTCAGCCAGTAATTACAGTAATAAAATGTTATGAAGCCGTCAGACGAGCATCATTCTGGACGGGGTATAAGATGAGGGATGTCAGAGGCCTTCCTCTTTCTCCTCGGCCTCTAGATATTCGCTGTCATCTGATAAGTGGGAAAATTGAATGGATGGAATTCCGATTATTATTCGCCCTTTAATTGCTGCGTAAATTCAATATCCATTATAGAGAATTCAGAGATTAATTACTGAGCCACTGAGGCACATGCTGAAGTCCTGACATGGGAACATCGCCTGGAGATCAGGATACAGTGGCAAAGGGAACAGTCCCGAAAGCCCCTCCGCTCGCCCGATCTATTGCTTCTTTACCCGACGGCAATGCATGCTGTGCAACTAACTGGTCAATAGTCCCTCATATAAAGGCAACGATGACAGGAATGAGGCGGCGGGCACAGAAGTCGTCACAATCGTACCACTGCATGTCTCGGCCGGAGCCAGCCGAAATGCTGCAATAACAGGGTTGCAAGTAACTGTCGCTGTGGACTTGTTAGTGCACTGGTCAATAATACTGCTGTTATGATGATGATGATGATGATGCCGTGCAGCCAAGTTTTCTTCTTTCCCCACCCAACCTCTCGAGACCTTTGTAGGAGCGGTATTTTGATGGGAATAAATAAAAAGTCCCCGGTCTTGGTTTAGAGGCTGGATGCTAATTAGGCCCGGCCCGCCTTGTCGCCTCGGTTGATTCCGACAGGGGTGGAAATATTACTGTAAAGGAGAAGGAACAACCATGTCTTCCTCACTTGTGTCCGTAAACGTGCTCGGGCATGTGGGGACAACCCAACACAACCTCACACGAATGACGGAATAATTGCATGAGGAACAACCAGACACAACACACAACACACACACACACACACACACACACACACACTTGACGTCGACGGTTGGGTCGGAGAAAGCTTTTTTTCTCGCCGTCTCTCTCTCTTTGTCTCTCTATCCTCTTTAGCACCGGCCTGGATTGCGCTGGCGAGGGGGCCCCTGCTCAGGATAGCTTCCAACAACCTCCTCCTGCCCCTCCAACCTCAGGTCCTCCACCCTATCGATACACCCCGGCATATAGAGCAGAGCTAGAGGCTTCCAGAGAGAAGAAGAATACACACCGGAAGTGTCTGTATTCTCATGTGAGAGGGTGAGAACGGAGCACCGGAGAGATGCCCACCAACGGCGTCACCGCCACCTCGCCGTCGAGCTCCTTCGCGAGCAGCGATGGCGACATGGACGTCGACACGGACAACACCACCGCCGACAGCACCCGCTCAGATCACGAGGCCACGCCCCGCCCAGAGCCCATCAACGAGGATGATCCCATCAGGATCATGCCCGTGCTTGTGCGGCCACAGCCACAACAGCAGCAGCAGCAGCAGCAGCAGCAGAGGGGCCAGCGCCTAGAGAGTCACGACGTGTGCATCGTGGGTGCCGGACCGGCCGGTCTCATGCTTGGGTAAATCTCACCACCTCATCCATCCACCCGCTCAACCAACCATCAGTCGCGGTCACCACCTTCTGACACTGAGAGCCAGGCTCACCCTTGCCCGCCTGGGCATCACCCCGCTCATCCTCGACGAGCGCGCCGAGCAGACCCCAGCAGGCCGCGCAGACGGCATGCAGCCCAAGACCATCGAGACCCTGCGCATGCTGGGGCTCGCTGATGAGCTTCTGCAGCAGGGCGTGCGCGTCTACGACCTCTGCCTCTGGCACGCCTCTGCCACTGATGACCGTCCCGTCCGCGTCGCCCGCGAGACGCACTACCCGGCCTTCATCGTCGACCTTGCCGACCCCCTTCATGCTCGTCGGCCACCAGGGCATGGTCGAGCGCGCCTTCGAGGCCGATCTTGCCAAGCGTGGTATCTCTGTGAGCCGCTGCCACCGCTTCGAAGGGCTGCGTCTCATTCCCGGCACTAGGAACAGTAGCAGCGGCGGGAGGACCATGTCGCCCATGATGGAGGTCCAGGCCCGCTTCAACGTCACCCGCGACCCCCGCGCCTTCGAGGTGACCTATCTCGTGGGCTGCGACGGCGCCCACTCGCGCGTGCGCAAGATGATCAACCCCCAGCCCGCAGCCCGCGACGACCAGACCGACGACATGTCTGTCTGGGGCGTTCTCGACGGCGAGGTGGAAACGGATTTCCCCGACGTGTGGACCAAGGCAGTCGTCTCCAACGAGCGCTTCGGATCTATCCTCATCATGCCCCGCGAGCGCGACATGACCCGCCTGTACATCGAGATGCGGCCCGATGCCGACCCCGCAGCCGCAGGCACAGACCCGCGCCTCGTCCAGGCCGCCGTCATGCGCCGCGCTGCCCAGATCCTGCTGCCCTACCGCATCCGCTGGCGCACTGTCGAGTGGTTCGGCCAGTACCGTGTGTCCCAGCGCGTCGCGCCCAGGTTTGCCTCTCCCCTCTCGAGCAGCAGACCACCACCACCACCCTCCAGCAACGAGGGCGGGGCCATGGACGTCGAGAAGGACGAGGAGAAGGAGGAGAAAGAACAGCCCAGCAGCAGCAGCAGCAGCAGCAACAACAACAATGACGACAACCCCCCACGCGTGTTCATCGCCGGCGACGCAGCACACACGCACTCCCCAAAGGCCGCCCAGGGCATGAACACGGCCCTGCACGACAGCTGGAACCTCGCCTGGAAGCTCAACCTCGCCGTCCGCGGGCTGTGCCGCCCCGCTGTCCTGCTGGGCTCCTACGAGGCCGAGCGCCGCAAGATCGCCCGCGACCTGGTCGCCTTTGACTTTGAGCACGCCGCCGAGATGAGCCGTGGTGACCCGGCCGCCCTGGCCGAGAATTTCCGCAAGAATGTGCGGTTCATCTCGGGCGTTGGGGTCGAGTATGGCGAGAACGAGCTGAACCAGATGGACAAGAATGAAACGGATGAGGAAAAGGAAAAGCAGCAGCAGCAGCAGCAGGAGGAGGAGGAGGAGGAGGAGGAGGAGGAGGAGGAGAAGAGCATGGACGACGATGACGAAAGCAGCGGCAGCCCCATCGCTGCAGGCGCGAGGCCAGGCTGTACCCTCCCGCCCGGCAAGGTGAGCAGATACATCGACGCCAACCCCGTGGACGTGCAGCTGGACATACCGGTCCTGGGCCAGTTCAGGGTGTACATATTCGTGCCCGACGTGGCGGAGGCGCGGCAGGGCGCGTTCCTGACGGCCCTGTGCGGCGCCATCGCCCAGCAGGACTCGCTCCTGAGCAGGCTGTCTGCGGCGGCCAGCAAGAGCTACCTCGAGAGGCCGAGGGTGCCCTCGTCGGATGACCTGTTTAAGAGGCCCGAGAGGTACACCGCCGTCAGCCAGCTCTTTGTCTTTGCCCTCATCAGTAAGCCCATCCTCCTGATTCTCCATGTTCACTTCTGTGCACTACTGACTTCAGGGCCCTCCTCCCGCTGCAGCATCAACCCCAAAGCCCAACTTCGAGCTGTCCCAGCTCCCCCAGATCCTGTCCCACTCCCCCTGGACCGTCTACCTAGACGACGTCCCCGTCCTCGACACCCAGGGCACCACCTGCACCGAAAAGTACCTCGGCACCCAGGCCCTGTCCCGGGGCGACGTCGCCGTGCTCAACGTCCGGCCCGACGGCTACGTCGGCTCGCTGAGGACGTGGAACCTCGCCGAGTCGGCGGGAGGTCCTGCTGCTGCTGCTGCTGCTGCTGCTGAGGCGGCCGAGGTGGGGAGGGAGGCCGCGGGGTGGCTGGAGCGGTATTTTGACGGGTTCCTGGCGGTGCCCGGCTGATGATGGGGAACAGGAAGGGAGTCTCTCTTACAAGATGCGCTTCTCCGTATCTACTGGTGGCCTTCTCTCCAAAGAAGAGGCCGGTGGGCGGGCGACCAGGAATGCTAAGAGTCCTAGAGATGATCAAGATGTTCAGTGGGAAGACGAAGATGGGCCCGGGTAAATGCGCCCGATTCCAACCAAGAAGTGGGAACTTCCTTTCAAACTCAAAGCATATATCCCACATGCTGTGTGATAATTATGCCCTACTTTGTGATTGGGTACTTGAGTTCACGATACAGTGTTTGATGTTTGAGTGAGCCGTCAAAATCAAGCTTTTATTTTTTTTTCCTTCTTCCCCCTTTCACTCGTAACTCGGTGACGAGATGCCTCTCAAACACTGGGGGCGGCAAGAGTTTGATCTAGTTCATCTGATACACGGGGCCCATCCCTTCTCGCTGCTGCAGCTTTAGTCGTCCACTAGAGACCAAACAACATCCTGAACCCTCGCCCTCACGTCCAAAAACACAATTCCTTTACCTTTACTGCCTGCTCACATCTTGACGCGGAAGAGGTACCGAAGGCGGATCTGTGCAACGTCATAACAGATGTATTCATTGTACAACAGCGACGAGGCGAAGCTGTTGTCCCGCGCAGGCGGCCCTGCCTTTGTGTTGGGCACCTTGACGCCCTTCAGCGACGGGTGGATGCAGCCGGCGTCTTGCCACTGCGACGGGCTTGTGCCTCCCTTGCCGAACGTCGACCAGCATCCCTTGGCTGCAGCGTCCTGCGCCGCGGTGTAGTTGAAGCCGGTGAGCTCCAGCATGGGCGTGCCGAGCTCGGCCTCGCAGAGGAGCAGCAGGGCCGTGCCGCCCGAGATGTGGTGGTAGCAGTAGTTGGCCGACTTGCTCGACATGTCGGCCAGGTAGACGCCCTTGCCAAACATGTAGCCCGTGGCGGGGGCCTCGGGCGGGGCGATGCGCAGGCCTTGGCTCAGGATACCGCCAAAGTTTGTGGCGCGAGAACCGTGCCACAGGAGACGCCGGTCGCGGGGCGGGCCGGCAAAGATGCTCTGGTCGAAACGGTCCTTCTCGCCCTGGCGCTCGATGCGGAAGATGTTCTCGACCCGGTAGTTGGCGTTGTGCGTCACGCCGCGCGTGTTCATGAGGTACGTCGCCAGCTGCTCGAACTCGCTGTCTTTGGGGTCGAGAGGCGTCATCTCCTGCAGCTTCAGGCCCTGGAACTGCCGGTCGAGCGGGTGGACGGGATCCTGGTCGTCGGCGTCGCCCTTCATGATGTTGCTAGCATCCTTCAGGTCCGACAGGGCCTCGAGGAGGTCAATCTCCCGCTTCACCTTCTCCATGGTGTTAAGGACGGGAGGGCGGTTCCGACCAAACACATGAGGGATGAGGGAGTAGTAGCGATTGGAGATGGCCTCGATCGAATCATCGTCTGCCGCATTGCTGGCCGGTCCGATGAGGTCGGACATCTCCTTCAGGGCCGCAAAGCCTCTCATGATGGTTGCCTTGCTGAGCTTGCCCAGAGGGAGTTTCTTGTCGTCATATCTCATATCCGACATGGTCGCTGCGAACAACTTGGGGTCGAAGATGAGCTCCACCAGCTTCTTCACCTCAGGATCCAAGGTGCAGCGTGGTGCCTTGCGCTGCTCGACGCCCTCGGCACTGGATGGTCCCGGACCATCGTCGTCGTCGTCGTCCGAATCAGGGTCGTAATTACGCTCGATGTAGAAATACTTCTTGGGCTTGGGGGGATCCGTGCGGTTGGCCCAGGCCAGCCCGCTCTTGTCTTTGAACTTCTTCTCAAAGACCTGCTTTGCATTGGCCAGGGAGCCATCGCCCAGAAGTGCGCTCTGTCCTACCTCGCCCACGCGACCCCACCTGGTCCAGGTCTGGCAGTGGTTCGAGGGGTTGACCAGCACCTGAATGCGGTAGAACTTGTTGTGATTTTCACCTGCATTGGTTTGGCTGAGGAGAGATGCGGTCAGCTCCGTCCAGGGCTCCACACACCACAAAGCATGCCAAGAGGTTGAGGCTGCAGCTATGAAAAGGCGGCGGAGGCAGGCACGATGTTTTGCTTACTTGAGCGAGGCATCCCAGATGACACCATCATCGCCAATGTGTACGGCATAGCCAACCAGGGGACAGCCCTCATCAATGTCGACACGGACGGCCGAGCTCTTTGCAATCTGCGCGCTGCCAAAGGTTGGGGGTTCCTTGCCGTCGGCATCCAGCTTCGCCTTCTTGGGGTCAGGGGCCGGGCTGTCCGATGCCAACCGTTTCTTGGGGTCCTGTTGGGTGGCGGCGGGATCCGGAGCGGGAGCCGCGGCAGGAGGGCTTTTGGTGGTTGTCAGGGCGAACTTGGTCTCTGGCTGTTTGGCATTGTTTGAGTCGGACTGGAGCATCCAGTCCAGGCCCACAATGGGAATTCCCAGGTCGATCGCCTGACTGCACTTGGCAGACGGCTTGTCGCAGTCGCTCTGGCTGGAGATGAGGTGCGTGACCTCCTGACTAACAGACTTGCTTGTCTGGGCGCCGAGGCGAGCGGCATGGCTGAGGAGGGAGGCCTGTGTCTGTCCTGGGAAGCTGCCGCTAAAGGCAACACAGCAGCCAGCCAGCGGTGAGGGGCCAGCGGGAGTAACAGCTGAGGCGGCAGTGGCCGCACGACGGCGCGTGGTGGCTCCGGTGGCCGCCGGCATCCTGGGCAGCTGATATTGTGGCTTTGATTAATGTAACTGCTAAAAAATCTCGTCAGAAATTAATTGCAAGTACAGATGGGAGGGTTTCTGGGGGCTGTCACCAATTTTCTCCGAGTGGCCGACTTGTGTGACCTCCTCATGGGGGTGCCGTATACACGTACTGTTTTGGGGGGGGGGGTCCTTTAAGTGTGTGACAGTAGACTCGGTAGCGAGCTGGAATATCAAATCATAAACACGTCACGACTGCAGACAGGGTGCAGAGCAGCAGAGCATGGAAAGATGAGGCTTGTTCTGCCAGAGGCTGAGTTGACCAAGTATAGTTGCGGGTTGAAGATGAGGATGAGGATGATGGGTCACGTCGAGAAGCAGACGTGTGTGCGAGGGGAGGTTCTGTTAGATGCACAAGAAACCGAAGCTCGGACGAGGAAGAAAAAGAATGAACCAACAAACGCAAACAGATCGACAACAGAACAAAGAGAATGGGAGATGATTGCACGACTTATGACTCTGTCGACTGCATGGCTGATGAGTTTAATTTAATTTCCAGGCTTGGTTGGTAGTTGGGCGGCTTGCCTTTTTAGAGACGCGCTGAGACCAGCGGCTCTATCCCGAAACGGGACAGCCTCGAGGCAGCAGCAGGCAGCAGAGGCTCGAGCTGGGGAGGGCCTGGGGGGAGAACGGCGTAGAGAAGGAGCGACACGAGCGACACGGACGACACGATATCACATGATTCAGGCGGTCTCCTCATCCTCTCTGTGAGTTATGGGGCAGCTTTCAGGCACCCGCCCGCTGTGGACCCCACTGAACCTAGAGGCTACGTAAAAGCCCACCCGCTAAACATAGTATAACGGTTCAGGGCCCGGGCAACTCGAAAGCCAGACTGTGCAGTAGATACTGTCATACCCTGCCGTGATCCCACGTGCATACCTGCTATCTATGCATGAAATCATGTACTGTGCAATCAATTGATCATCAATATTATCATCACCATTATCATCATCACCATCATCAGCATCATCATAATCATGGAGGGTCACACTCCGAAGCGCAGAGGGCAGGCAGGCTGCAATGGCATGGGGGTCCGGGAGTCGAGCCCAGCCCAGGGTAGCGCAGCGTCGATCGCCAGTTGCAAGCAGCCAAGCACACCACAGCACAGTACACCCCCCAGGCCAGGTGCAGCTGCAGGTGCTGTCCCAACTGCTACGCTGCTGTGTGCACTTGATCTTACCTGCATCTCCGCTGCCTGACCGCTTCTTCTGCCTACTGACTATACAGGGCGCCTGAGCAACCAAGTACCCTACCTACCTGCCAGCCTGCCTACCTAGCAGATTAATTAAACCCGTTCACTTCCTCCTCCTCTCGTCCTCGTCCCTCGTCCTCCTCCGCCTAGTTATTTTATTCCCCACCCCGCCCTCACTGTCCCTCTCGAACTTTTGGATCTGGTGTCAAGACAACCTGCGGCCAAGGAGCCAGCACAGTACCAGCAAGAATCACAGTCATTTCCCCTCCCAGACATCATGTCCATGGACACACTCCCTCTTCAAGGCGCCGGCGGGCTCCTGCGTCCAGTGCCGATGGGCACTACAGACGCCAACGCCAACGCCAATACCGACATCACCAACGCCACCAGCGTCAATAATGCATCCAGCATGCCAGCCCTTGGCGGCACTGATCAGGATCAGGAACAGGCACAGGGCGGCTCGACAGAGTCGGCCTCAAATGGCGGAGGAGGGCTGGAACCTCTTACCACCGCCAACAACACAACCACCAACACAACCTCCAGCAGCAGCAGCAGCAGCACCACTACCACCACCACCGCCACCACCAGCACCCCAATCACCACGTCAAACTCAAAGTCGAGGCTTGTCGCCCTTCCACGCGAGCTGCTCGACGCCATCGCAAGTTATCTACCCACACTCGATTTCAACGCCCTACGCGGGACGTCAAGACACCTCGAGAGCAAGCTTTTCCCCTACGTGAGTCTCAACCCCTTCCCCTCAAGACGGGGTTAATTGTTGGGATTGTTGGGACTGTGTGATTGTGTGTGCGTGCGTGTGTGCATGCATGCGTGTGAGCGTGTGCGTGCGCGCGCGCGCGTGTGTGTGTGTGTGTATCTCTTGATGGGGGTGTGGGGCTCGGGTTGCTTCTGCTTGTCACAGAGCAAGAGAGAGGTGGTATTCTCTGCCGCTCACCCGCCCGCCCACCCACAGGCAGGGCCACTCACAGGTCGATTCCTGTCATGTCTTGTATTTTTTGCTTCTGCCGTTTGCCGAGTGTGCCGCCTGCTAACATGACATGGCTGGGGGGTTAGTGGGCTAATTGTTTCTTCAAGAAGAAACAGTTCAGTAAGTTCTCTTACCTGAGCCGTCCCTGACGCCCTGGCTGGTGGACTGACGCCCCTCGGCCTCGTTGCAGTGATTTCCGAGTTCAGCCTGCAGGCCCTATTGGCGATCTCTCAGCATGAGACCCTGTCCAGGTGTCTCAAGCATCTGATCATCGGCCTGGACGAGTTCAACGCCGTCCAGCCAGACGACCTGGCCACCGTGGGCATCTTTCAGCAGTATCATGCCGCCGTCTGTTCGCAGGAGACGCTCCTCGACACGGGCGCAGCCGTCGACATCCTGTCCCAGGCCCTGGCCAACTTTCCCAACCTCGAGACCATTGACGTCCGCGACTTCAACTCGCCCACCCGCTACCGGGACCCCAAGACGGCCTGGGGCACCATGGCCGAGTGGAGGAGCTACGGCTCGTCCGAGTACCGGAACTGGCTGTCTCACCGCTCCCGCGCCCAGAACTCACTCCTCCGCTCTGGCACGCACATCACCAACTCCTTCACCGTCCGTGTCTTCAAGTCGGTGCTTGTTGCCTCGGGCAAGAGCGGAAACTGTAACGTAAGGGCTCTCGAGATACTGCTCAGGAACCGCTACGGCGCCCTCAGTGACTTTGCGTTTGCCGTCGCCCCCGAGCTGGCCGGCAGGCTGTCTGACGTCCTCTGCGGCCTGACCCGGCTGCATCTGGACCTGCGCCTCGACAGGATAGACGTCCCACCGTTCATCCGACGGTCCTCGGTCTCGGGCAGGCCAAATTCTGCCGAGGCCTTCTATGACCCCTCGACAACCAACCTGCGTCGATTCCTAGGCGCGACGCCCAACGTGTCGTGGCTGAGGCTCAACTTTGTCCACGACCACCTGCACAGCCAGCCCTCGGTGGCGAGTCGGTTCCTGGAGTGGCTGGCCCTCGAGCCTGGTCAGTTATCGGACGGCGAGGACAGGCCCGGCTGGAATGATGCCAACCCGCCGCCGGTCACGATGCCGCTGCGGCAGCTGGATCTGGGCGACATCCAGGCGACGCAGGAAAGCCTGACGGCGGTGACCCGAAAGTTTAAGGCCCTGGAAAAGATGAACCTAAAAAACATCTCGTTGCCTGCCGATGCGGAGGAGCCGCCCTATTTCACCACCAGCAGGATCCGCGAGAAGAGCCCCTGGTTCAGATATCTCCGCGGGCTGCTCTCCATGGTGCCCAAGCTCAAGCAGCTGGGCCTGCGCCGCATCCAGGAGTCCCCGCCGGGGAACCCGCACGCCACCGAGGACGTCTTCTTCCTTGCTCCGGGCGAGGCGCCCAAGACGTCCCCGAGCACGACCCAATGCTTGCTCAAGGCCGTGGACCAGGCGGCCCTGGACCAGCTGCTGGAGAAGATGTGGACGTACCGCACCTGGGCGGAGGCGAACAACACGCTGAGATCGGAAGAGACGGACCATGAAAGCTCGGACGTGGACGGAGACATGTCAGAGTTTATGTCGGATGTCGACGATGACGAGGAGAACCCGGAAGAGGAGGAATAGCAGCAGCAGCAGCAGCAGCAGCAGCAGCAGCAGCAGCAGCAGCACGAGCAGCAGCACGCTCCAGGTTTACAACAAGGCGAATCTTGCAGGCCAGGTCCTGAGAGAACTTGGATATATCGGCGGTGTGTTTCAAGACAGATGGACTTCTGAGAGGACTCTCTGTCTCTACTACGGCTCCGTGTAGCATGATTATGCGGAGGCATCTTTGCGATGGAGTTTGTAATTCCACAATGTGAATATTTAATAGCTATTGAATCTCAGATTCTTTCTCCATCGTGAGCACTGATTCACACTCTCAACTCCCAATCCCACCATAACCGCCGCCGCGGCGCCCCTCGGTCAACAACCCTCGCCTTTCGTCGTCCTCATCGTCCTCCTTCTTCCTCCTCTCTACATTCTCCCTCGTCTTGACGTACACAAACAGCGTAAGCGCAGCACTCAGCACCGTCCCGACAATGCCAAAGACGATATTCACAGGGACGGGGTTGTTGTGCAGCGGCCCGTGGGTGAGCGTGTCCAGGGCAGGCTGGATAAACTGGCCCGCGCCAGACACGCAGATGACGGTGCCGTAGATGCGGCCGAACGTGGCAAAGCCGAAGACCTTGGTGGCATAATCTCTGGAGGAAGAAACAACAACACAAGTCAGAAACAGACAGTACGAAAATAAATTTCAGAAGAATTGTTTTCGGTTGGAGGAAGAAGAAGAAGAAGAGGAGGAGGAGGAGGAGGAGGAGGAGGAGGAGAAGGGTAGAAACACTTACGAGACGGCAGAGTAATACAGCGGCCGATAGAGCACAAACACAATCACGGTCGCATATGCTGCGCCCAAGCTACCACTCACACAGTTCAGGACCCCCAGCGCGGCCACCAGGACCGACAGCACGGCCAGGGTGCCCCAGACGGGCACCTCGTTGAGCAGGACCCCGATGAAGGGGGTGGTCAGCACGCCGGCGACGGGCAGCGCGGCATCGAACAGGCCGTTGACGGCCCCCGCGGCGTCCTCGTCCCCGCCCAGCATGTACCGGTACTGCGCGCGCACCGTGGCGATGAAGTAGTTCATGCGCGTCATCTGGGCGGCCGTCATGGCCAGGAGCAGCCAGAACCACGGGGTGGCCACCTGCGCCGCGACCGTCTGCCTGTGCTGCAGGATGCCGTGCACGCCCGACGCCTCCTGCCGGCCCCTGGCCGCGGCCCTGTCGGCGGCGCGCTCGTCCGCGGTGCCCGCCACCGCCTCGAGCGCCTCGATGCGCGCCTCGCGCTCGCCCGCGCGCCGCCTGAGCTCCCGCCCCAGCGCGCCCGGCGGGCCGCCCGCGAAGTGCTCCCCGTCCGACCCGTGCCCGTCCCGCAGGGGGTCCTGGGCGGCGGCGATGGCGGCCTGGTACTCGCGGCGCGTGCTGTAGCCGGCGCGGGGCATGAGGGCCAGCTCGGCGGCGCAGAGCAGCGGGGGGATGGTCAGGGCGAAGGCGAGGAAGAAGGCGGCGGGGCGGAAGCGGTGGTGCGTGGCCTCGTAGGCGAGGCGGTAGAAGAGGAAGACGGCGGCGCTGGCGTCGAAGGCACCCGTCACGAGGGCCACGACGAGGCCCGCGTGGCGGGGGAAGGCGTTGGAGAGCTGGTAGGACGAGACGAAGAGAAAGGTGCCGCCCAGGCCGAGGAGGAGGTTGCCCGTGATGAAGCCGTCGAACCAGCCCAGCCCTCCGTCGCCCAGGTGGAAGGCGAGGCTCATGCAGCCGGACCCGAGGAGGAGGATCGCCGCCGACAGGAGGTAGCACGTCCGCCGCCCGTGGTGGTCCAGGACGTAGCCCGCCAGCACGGTGGACACGTTGAGCGTGATGGAGGCGGTGATGTAGAAGAGGTTGAGGCGCATGTCCTGCTCCGGGCACGGGATCTGGGTCTCGCCGTCCGGGTTTCCCGGGGAGGGGGCGGCAGGCCAGTCGGCCGGGCAGAGGGAGCGGTAGACGCCCTCGGCGATCAGGATGGGCTTGAGGGCTGCGAAGCCGCAGACTATACCCGAGGCCAGGACGCATGCAACCACGGCGAATATGATCTGACCTGTTGTACCATTTTACTTAGCTCAGAACATACATAGGAGAGGATTGGGGGGGGGGGGGACACAAAAAGAGACAGAGTAACTTACATATTCTCCTGGCAGTAGACACTTCATACGCAGCAACATTCTCTCCAGCCTCCGGAGGCACAGGCTCATACTGCTGGAGCTCAGCAGGGCCCTGGGGCGGCGCGTGAAAGGCGTCATAGCTGAGCACCTGCCAGATCTCCTTGCCGTCCTCGACGGGGATCCCGACGACGCTCGCCCTGTGGCTGATGATAGACGCCCTGCGCGCGCTGCTGTTGGCGATGGGCACGCCGTTGGCCGCCTCCTCGTCCGCCGCTGTCCCCGCGTCGTCGTCTAGGAGCTCATCGTCGAAGAAGGGTGAGGGGAGGACGTCGATGTCGTCGAGGGTGGTGCGGCGCTGTGCCAAGGACATGATGCGGGGGGAGAAGAAATAAGTATACTTCTGGGGTGGAGGGCGAGGCTGCTATTCCAGAGAGTCCGGAGTGGTTTTTCCTCGGAAAGGATGGCTTCACAAACTTGGCCGAGAGAAGGAAGAGGCGAACAATGACCCAATTATCTATGGCTGGCTGATGTACATGTACACTACAACGTGCCTGTCTTCTCTCTGATCGAAACCTAAACAAACACCACTACGGTGATCTCAACCTCTCCGTCGTCTCAAGCAGAAACCACCCAGAGGACGAGGTGGCTCTTGTTCCGCGGAATATATATCCACTACACACACAGGTGAGGGCAAAGCAGGCTTTTTCAGTGCAAAATCTCGATGACGGAACATGTTCCCCAGCCGCCGCCAGGGAAATTTCGAGATGAGGTCCCAGGACGATGCTGGGGCCCATGTCTGGCGGTCGCATTGTGGGAACTCGGCCGGGTCGATCCACAATGCTTATGCTTTTTTGCCCTGCACCCAAGAACCAAGGTGGTGGAAATGTCTAGAAACGCGACACTGACCGACACCCGATGTGACACAACATCGACCAAACTGTGCTCCTGTGCTGCGAATCAAATCTCCGGTTGATTCATTTATATGGACTGCAGTATCGTGCAGACATCTTCTTGGCCAATCGGCTGCGTTTGACGGTGCGCTCAAGATTCAATTGCTCTCTTGTCCTCTCTCTCTGTGTGTCGTGTTTACAAATTTCCGGCTGGAGAGAAGGGGGAGTGGGTGGGGGGGGGAAGGTCTAGGCCGTCGGTAGGAATTACAACGGCTACACCCGGATGTCGGTCCATCACTGCCAAAGCCTGCTTGTTGGTCATGAGAACCTGGCTGGCTGACTATTTTCATCCAGAATCATCGATGTTCGCGTCCATGATTGGTTGAAATATAACCGTCATATATATTTATCTCGTACACTGTTTTCAACCCAACGCCAGAGGCAATGCAAGGAGAAAATTAACCAACTTTCCTGTCGACTTCTATGGTATTGATGTATGCGTGGTGGGTGATTTTTGATTTTACCGCCATGACAACGAGAGTGGACTGGCAGAAAAGATGATGTGCATGGCAGCCTGGTGCTCAGCGGAGCATGTATGATAGGTTAGGTAGGCCATCCAAGATCCGCCGGACAGCCGGCTCGTCCACGCCGCCACCACCACCACCATCATCGTCATCATCATCATCTTGTGCAAAGCTGACAGACTTCGTCGCCGGCTTGTTTGAAAGCTCTGGCTTGGGTGAGGTGACCTTTGGTGTGATGACATGATGCAGCGGTGACGGGCGAACCAGGCTCAGCGACGACTTTGGTGTATGATGGGTTCGAGTAGCAGGCGAAGCGGATCTAGGCGTTGGTGTTTGTTTTGGCATCTGGCATGCTATTGGTGACTCGGCCCGCAGCGGTGCGGCCGTCGGCGTAGGTGGTTTGGAAAGCTGAGATGATGCAGGTGACCCGCTCCTTGATGGTATAGAAAGGCTGGGTGATTGTAATGGAGTATCAAAATTGAACTCGGGTTTTGATGTTGTAGTTGGTGGAATCGCTGGAGGAGGGGTAGGTGTGCTGTCGAAAGCCGAGAAATCCCACACATCACCAGAAGGGGCGGCCGAAGAGCTCTGCCCGTCTTGACGAGGCACAGCGCTGAGAGCAGTGGGCGTGCCGTGAGAGGATCCGGTAGCCACGGGGTTTGTTGAGGCTAGGCTGGCCATGGAGCCGTTGAGACTGCTGTCAAAGAAGCCGCTTGCGGGACGGCTGTCTGTGGCGGGCGAGGCTATCATCTCACCCCATTCCTCCTCATCGTCGTCCTCGACTGGGAGTGTCGGGTGGATCGGCTTCACCGGCAGCCGAGGCGAGGGCGCAGCTGGGGGCGCCACGAGGTGCAGGGAGCTCCGGCCCTCGGGAGGCTCGAGTATGCTGGGCGGCCTGCTGCCCCCAGAATGAACAGAGCCGACCTCAAGTGACGGCCTGGTGTATTCGCTGGGCGGCCGCGGCGAGGCAGGAGTCAGTGAGCCGCCGCTGGCGCCTGTACTCCACCCAAAGGTAGGTCCAGCAGGTGGCAGAGGGATGCTCATCGGTGAGCGCGGCGGTAGGCTCCTGACGCCGACCGAGACGTCTCTGGAGTGAGCTGGTCCCGCCGACTGCACCTGGAGCGACAGAGGCCGCGGTGGGGCGGCGGCAGAAGCAGCGATAGACTTCGGGGCTTGCACGCTCTTCCTCTTGCCAAAGATCTCATCAAATGACAATGGCTCTGCTTTTGCTTTGGCGTCCCAGTTGAAAGCCCCGCCCTTGACCATGGACCGCCCTCCGGCTGCCGAACGTCCTGCGTAGGGGCCCTCTTCCATCCAGCGACGGACAATCTTGCTAGCATCTTCCCGGACCTTGGAGCCGACCCAGGAAACCCGACGGTACGCGTCATCATCGCCCAGGTCGTGCTTGCGCATCGTGCCGGGGCGAGAAATCCGGTACCACGTCTTGCGCTCAGAGACCGTGGTGAAGCTGTCTTTGATGACCCCCTCGACCGCATCCAGGCTGTAATCCTTTGCGCCCGGCTGCTCCTTGTCCAGCCTGGGCCCATCAAACAGCTTGCTGACAAGCTCCAGGTCCGGGGTGAAGCTGACGGGACCGAATCTGGCGCGCAGGTCTTGGAACTTGTTCGAATGCTCTTCCTCCTGTATCGGGCTCCTGGCCGCAGCGGCTCCAGCAGATACCACAGATGCTTTTCGCAGTGACGTTCTCGAGAGAGAGCGTACGCGACCGGCCCGCGAACTAGCTGGGCGGGGGTGATCCAGCCACGGAGGGCTTGCGCGACGGCTTGCAGGATTCAAAGTCCTCGGCGTCCTCAAAGTCACCAAAATCACTCGTGGCGTCGGTCTGGAAACTCCGAATGCTCATGGATCGACTTGCGCTGCGCCGCCTGCCGTCATTAGAGGAAGGAACCAGCAGCGAACCGCCCGTGATCCTGGCCAGGCCGTCGTACTTGTCCACCAGCTCCTGCACCTTAGCAGAAGGCCTTCGAGGTATGGCAGCACGATCCTTGCAGTCCTCGTCCATGGAGGTGAGAGGTGAGTCGAGCCTCTCCTCATGGCGGCTGTCATGTGAGACGGAGGAATGTCTCGAGAGGCTGGGCGAGTCCAGGCGCTCCCTATCCTCTTCGTGTGTCTGGCGACCTGGCTCATTCTCCTCGCGGCCCTCCGGTCCAGCCTCCACACTCGGTTCCTGAGCCAATGTGGGCGTGGCAACGAGGTCCGTGGCAGACCCAGCATCAACCTCGGCATGCACATCTTTTGTATCGTTGTCACCGTCACCCTGCACCTCCTCTGCTGCCTCGTCGTGGCTATCAAGTGTCGAGAAGGCGGCCTGCTCGGCCGAGATATGTACAGCAGCTGGAAGGCTGAGGCGGTTCTGGGAGATCTCGCTGACCCAGGGATCGGGGGACGGCTGGCGCGACAGAGACCTGGCGCTGCTACGGCGCGACACCGTCTTGGCCTGGCCAGGCGCCAACGTCGCAGAAGCCGGCCAGGTAGTCGTAGGGCTCGGCAGGCCGAGGCTCCCCTCTCTTGCCCTCGCTGTCAGTGATGTCTGGCTCGAGTTCGGCCCGTGTTCCCCTCCCCATCCGAACCATCCGGCATTCGGCGTGGCAGCAGCTGGCGGCAAGGCCAGACCTGCGCCTGTGGATGCCCAGCCATTGAGCCCGTCGTCGTCCACCGCCCAGGGCGAGATGCTCGATGACGATCGGGTTCTCGCCAGGGCACGGCCTGGTAGTTCGAGGTTGTTGGAGGCTTGTGTCGGAGGTTCAAGGGTAGAACTGGAGTCGTTCGTGGCCCATGGGGAGCCCCATGGATCGTCCATGCTTGCGAGACGAGTTTCTCATGATGTTGAAATGCTATATCGAATTCATCTGGGCGTCGTGAATGGAGTTTCCACGACTGTCACGTTCTGGTACGTTCGTTCTTGTGCTGTAGGTGACGGGAAGCGAGCCCCTCTCCAGGCAAGGGAGGAGGATGAGGACGGCGGCAGCGGCGGCGTGTAGGTCTCGGGAAGTCTATCCTGTCCGTGTCCCGCTAGAGATGTCTCTGTTGCAGGTGTCTCTGTATATAATCGTCTCGTCGTATCTAAGAGTCGTCGCAAAATGTAGCGGTGTCCAAGAAAAGAAGCGAAGCGAAGAGCAATGGGTGCAGGTGGGGACGTGTCTGAACGGGCGGAGAGAGGGTCGGTGATTGACGAAAGAAGAGCTGGTCTTGAGGCAGATACGGCAGGGAAGGAGAGCATACAGGAGACAAACAGGCCTAACTTTCAGGCCCAAGAGGAAACACGGCTGTATCCCCCAGTCAGCAAGACCAGGCGGCCACAGTTTGAGCCTCTCTCTTTTTAAGGTTGTTCCCCTTGTTTTCTTTCCACCTTCCTGCTTCCCTTGGGACAGTAAAGGTCATGCAAAAGGGAGAAATCGAAATTGGCATCTCGGACTAGTTCCTTGGTCAACCACGATAGCATACTGTCGCAATAAATCGCTGGTTATCATACCCCATATTTTCGCCCTGGTTCCTGAGGCCTACCACTGAAAGTAGCTCCAATTGGGACTCGAGACTGGTGGCAGTTTACAGCGGGGGAGACAGGGGCCATTCAGGGGCATGCATCCCCTGTTGTACCTGCACATGCAAGACAGCCCGCTGACCACAGTACCGTGGTACCCCCTGTACCCGTCAAAAAGAAAAAGACTGACCGCTCGCTTACCTCATCGCCTTGCTTTATCAGCTGCCGCCGGTTCATCGCCGAAGGTTCTCTTCTCGATGACAAAATATCCTGGCGGGTGCTGTTCGCGTCGGCCCTCTGCTCATGCGAAATGGAGGCACCAAGAAACACTACCGCCTACATTCCCCCATGACCCGTCTTGACTGACGTTCATTACCCTCTGTTCACCAACTGAAGTACAACACACTTACTACAGCAATGTCGCTGGCAAAAATAAAGCACATTGTCCTGGTGAGCAATCTACCCCTCCCTCTATAACACCAACCCTGCCCTGAATCACTTGTCGCAAACTGTCCAGAACCCTCTTTCCCCTAACAAATGGTGCATCAATAGGTCCTATCGGGCAAAGGCGGAGTGGGAAAATCCTCTGTCACCACTCAACTGGCCCTCTCGCTCTCGTTAGCTGGCCATTCCGTTGGCGTCCTGGACATCGACCTGACCGGACCTAATATTCCACACATGTTCCGAGTGGCAGACCAAGGCCGCATCACCCAAGGTCCTGATGGCTGGCTGCCTGTCGAGATACATGACGCCGATGCTACAAGAGGTCGTGGCTCCCTGCGCGTCATGAGTCTGGGCTTTCTCGTGAAAGCAGGAGACTCGGTCGTGTGGCGCGGCCCCAAGAAGACGGCCATGATCAAGCAGTTTCTGACCGACGTCGCATGGGGCGAGACTGACTACCTCCTGATCGACACGCCTCCGGGAACGAGTGACGAACACATCTCAGCCGTCGAATATCTCCTGCAGTTTGCGAGGCGAGACCAGCTGGCCGGCGCCGTGTTGGTAACGACCCCGCAGGCAGTGGCCACCGCGGACGTTCGCAAAGAGCTGGACTTTTGCCAAAAGACGGGCATCCGCATTATCGGTATCGTGGAGAACATGAGTGGCTTTGTGTGTCCCAACTGCTCCGAGTGCACCTATCTGTTCAGCAAGGGTGGGGGCCAGGTCCTAGCACAGGATTTCGGGGTCGAGTTTCTCGGCAGTGTGCCTATCGACCCTCAGTTCTCCGTCATGATCTCCAAAGGCAGGCGGCCAACCTATCCTGAGGGCACAGTCCTACTCGGACAGGATATGTCAGGAGGCACCAACGGGAACGGGACCGCCGAGCACAGTGAGCTCCTAGCGTCCATGTATCAGTACTGCTCTCTCTGCCCGGTTTACAAATCAATCACGGAGAGTATTGTCAGGGTCGTCGGCAGCACAACAGGATCTTGAAACGATGCTGTACCATGGACCCAAGATCCCGGCACTTGCGTGTTGTGTCTTAAAAAGAAGACGCCGGCTGCGCAAATTCAGCGCAGTTTAGCAGCCACCATGACGTCTGACAAGAGGACCCATCCTCGCACCGAGTTAAGTAAAGAGCTCGTACCCATCATCTCGGTCCTCTGCCAATCGTGTGGCTGCCGAGACAGACCGGTCATGCTTCGAAGGGTCGAGACACGACGGGTACTCCAACGACCAGCTGGCAAAAGGCAGCCTGCGGCGTTTCTGCTGTACCACAATCATCTGCGATACCCCATACTAGGTCGTATACCATATACGCGCCATACAAAGACTTGTTACTGAATCATAGGGATTACCTGTCACACATATTGAATAAGACCCGAAAAAGAAATTATGGAGATGCCTAGTGACGCAGGGCGAATACAAAACCCCATGGCTGTGATGGGGGTTTGTGCTGTTCACATGTCTGCTGCCTGCCACAGGGCCGCCTATACCGTCTGGAGGCCTAGCGCTTGGGCTTGCAGGCCCCTGGAGAGGGAGGCCAGGGGGGCAAGGGAGGTGCTCCCACCATCGACGTAATTGGCCTGGATCTCGCTTTGAACTGCCCCAGCCATGGAATCCGCCCCACCATGGCCAAGGGCAGCCAAGCAAATACCGCCTGCCACCAATGCGACATTGTATGGCTGTCCAGAAAATTTCTCCCCCGTCACAACAACAATCATCGACGACATTGACCATCGTCAGTTGTCCATACACTTCTCCGCATCCCGTGCTGGTGAGCCTCTGAGCTTGTACCATCCATATTTTCTCTTCTTCCAAAAAGAAACACCGATACTCCCCCACAGGTATCGGCGCAGGCCTTGGTTCTCAAGGGCACACGACACACAGCAGCCCACCATTCCGTCGTCGCAAGTTTTCCTTCTTCCCCTCCCTGCCCGACCTCCCTAACGTCCCCTCGTGAGACGTTGAGAATATCCACCATCGCCTTATTGTAGCTGGCTCCGCCAGCACACGCAGGAAACCACCGTCCTGTGGGCCTACCCTCTCAAACGGACACCGCAAGGTCTGTTTGAGCTGGCAGTTAGTGTCCCGCGGAAGAAATCCCTCTTCCTGCGCGCCTTGTGACCGACAACACCCACCAACGCGCACTCGTCGACCTCTCGTCCCCCCTCCCCTTCGGACCTCTCGCGCCCCCTGCTCGTCATAGCCCAGCACCGCTACTCGGCAGAGCCAAACGGATATGGTCGATCTTGAGGCCCCCAACAGCAGCGTCTTGTCGACATCCGAGGGTACTCCTCATCTGACTATCAATCACGATGTCGCCGCCGATCTAGACTCGTCCAACGCCTTCGAGGGGCCAGAGAAGCTGCTGGAGGTCTGGTTTGCCCCCAGCCCCTCCGCGCTCCCCCAGGGCGCCAAGGAGAATGGGCTCCTGTCCGTCCCCTCCAAGACCTGGGAGGGCATGCTCGACCTGGTCCACTGCCAGGTGCTGTCTGTCGTCTCGTCTGGGCACATGGACGCCTACCTCCTGTCCGAGTCGAGCATGTTCGTCTTCCCCCACAAGCTCATCCTCAAGACGTGCGGCACCACGACCCTGCTCCTCGGCCTCCGGCGCCTCCTGCGCATCGCTGCGGTCGACGCCGGATTCCCGTTCCACAACGCGCAGGACCTCGCGGATGAGACTGCACTGGCCTCTCCCTACCGCGTCTTCTACAGCCGCAAGAACTTTCTGTTTCCCGACAAGCAGCACGGGCCCCACCGCAGCTGGGCCGACGAGTACAAGTTTCTGGACAAGCTGTTTGACAACGGCAGCGCCTACCTCGTGGGCAAGATGAATGGGGACCACTGGTACCTCTACATCACTACGCCCACCGCCCAGGTGACTCCTCCTCGGACCCCCGACAGCGAGAAGGGCAGCTCCGGCAGCCCCGTCCGCCCCTATGCCAAGATCCCTACGGGTCTCATGTCCTCCTTTCCGCAGATTCCTGCTGGTGGAGACCCCCCTGACGAGACCCTGGAGATCCTCATGACCGACCTGGATCCCGAGAACGCCAAGCAGTTCTACCTCTCCCACGCGAGTGCGGTCGCGCGCGAGCGGGTTCCTCTGCAGGCGTGCGAGGCGAGACAGGCTGCGGTGGACAGCCTGGGCGACATGTCGGAGGACAACGGCGCCTCCAGCGTCGGCTCTCCCGTCAAGAGCGAGGATCCACTCGACGTCTTCGACCACGGCGCCGAGCATGGTGGTGCTCAGACCCCGATGACAGACATCGAGCAGCTCACGACCGAGGGTCACGCTCTCGGCACCGTGGTCTCCGATATCTGCGGCCTGTCCGGGGTCTACCCGCCCTCCAAGTACCCCGATGCGCGCATTGACGCCTATCTTTTCTCCCCGTGCGGCTTCTCGGCCAACGCCGTCATCCCCGCCCCGGTTCAGGAGGCGGAGGACGGGAGCAAGACCATGGGGTCCTCGCACTACTTCACCGTGCATGTCACGCCCGAGCCGAACTGCAGCTTCGCCTCCTTCGAGACCAACGTCCCTGGCGGACAGAAGGGCCGCGAGACCAGTGAGGTCATCGAGCACGTCGTGGGCATCTTCAAGCCCGGGCGTTTCATCGTCACGTTGTTCGAGGCCAAAGATTCCGGCGCCCCCCGAACTCCCGACCCTTATGGCCTGCGCAAGTCGCGCACCGAGGCTATTGCTGGATATCGGCGGGTTGACCGGATCGTGCACCAATTCGACGACTACGATCTTGTGTTTGGCTTCTTTGAGAAGGACGGCTGGACTGGATATGAGGGTGCTCGGGTCGGCGAGATGATGTAGAAGCCTGTCTTACTTCTGTCTCTGCTGAGGACCTTGAGTGAACATGTGGACCACGATTCATTTCTTATCGTCTCTTTGACGTTTCGGGCCTTTGTTTGATTATGCAGATCTCGAAATCGATCTCCGAACGGGAGCTGTCAGCGCTTTATCAGTCTCTCGGAGGTCTCACGAGGGACATTGGCGCCCTTTTAAAAGTATTTCAATATCATGTTATCGCAGATCAGTTCCTGAGCTATATGTTCGGTTCGCTTGACGAACTCCCACATGTACCAGGCCGCTTTTGTCGTCATCATCATCATCGTTCATCACAGGACTAAACCAGGAAACCCGCCAACTTAGAAGCAGGCCATCTCGCTGCATATGACGTGTACACAGCTCCACGAGTGCCGCCACCTGATGTATCAGAGTCGAATCAGCCATTCACTAACCCTGGACGATGATGCCATCGTCACAGAATCTCTGTATCAGGTCAATGGTTGACCCATGGCTATTCTCTACCTCATCGCAGCATATATGCACTACGACTAGACGTGGCAGATGGTTCGGCCCTGTGGAAGACCCTGTTGATTACTTGTCAGCTTTGCAATCCCATCCACCGCCCTTTCCCACCCCACAAAATGCAGGACAGATGACATACTCCCGGTGTATGACCATCGTGGTCCATACCATATCCCGTTCTCCCACAAATTCCTGTCGAAAGCTTCTGCCTCTTGCCCTGGCGGTTGAGAGAGCGCCCTGGTCGTCATGTCAGTACCTTGACGTCGAAAACTCGGGAACCCGAGGGGGAGGGGAGGGGGGGGGGGGGGGGGGGGTGCAGCGCCTACATAAGGCCGAGGATTACAGGCAGCGAGCCCGCCAGGCCGCCAGAGACTGGGACATCTCGACTGGGGTTCTTGTAGGTATCAGGGACCAGCCTGCCCAACCAGGCGGCATCTCGTCCGGCGATCTGCAAATTTCCCCCGGCGCCGGCCATACTGACAGTTTCCCTGTTATGTTGCATGCGAAAGCTTAGAGGGACATACACTGCGGGCTAATCAGCAAAAGATACCGGGCCTCAACATGGGCGCAAGAAAGAAAAAAAAAGGAGGGGGGGGGAGGGACGACTAGGACGTAAGGGAGAGGAAAGGGCTCACTTTGCTCAATGTTTGCGTCATTCACATCATGAGCAAGTGCGTCGCTCCCCATGAAGAGGAACGGTCGAAGGGGTGGGCCACGAAGCACGGTATGGGTCTCGTCGAATCTCGTCAGGTACGGTGTTTCTTGGGTGCTGGCCCCCGGCATTGGGTCCCGAAGCCGGATGCCACCTTCTGCGCCTGGGGTCCGGTGCCAGACATATCCCGGCGCCCTGTTGACACGGCCGTTCTCGTAGCGGAAAACTGGACTGCTCGTCTCCCCGGCAAAGTGGCTTGTTTTGTTCGGCGGAAGGATGATACCCCACTGGTCCCGCAGATACTCGTCTGTGTATTGCTCGCTGTGGTTCAGCTTGTTGACCACAAAGAGGAAGCTCAATAAAGGCAGCCGGAGGTGCCGCGGGACTTCCCTGCTGCACAGGGACGGGACCTTGAGGCTCGTCCCGCCTCTTACGATGACCAGACCTGGACGCTTGGTCCTTGTGCTAAACAGTCGTGGTCAGCATGGCAGGGCGCAGAATGTACCGTGGGCTTGACTTGCCTCTTTGGATGAAGGCCACATCCTCACTCGGAATATTTCCTGGTCAGGCGTGTCCGTGACGGCTCGACTTTATCACTTATCCAATGATGGAGACCACAAGACGGAGGTGCAGGCCCCTCTCTCTCTCTCTCTCTCTCTCTCGCCCCCAGTTGTCCTCCCCGTGTGTGAGATATGACACGATGTTGGGCATGCTGTGATCACAGTGCTTACCACTGGGGGTTTATATGGTTGATTGGGGTCACACCTCGCTGGCCACCATCCTTCCCCCCCCCCGTCGGAAGACTGATGTGAGCAGAGCCGCATGGCTGACCGGTGGTGGTCGACCACCAATGTCAGGCCAGTCACTTGCAAAGCGTCAAGATGATGCACACGATAGGTCCCAGACCAACATGTCCCAATTGCAGTCCAGTCGTCTTGGTTCTGCTTGCCCTGCCTCAGTCCCCTCTCCCTTCTCAAGTGGCAGGGCACAGCCCCAGCTCGTCTGTCAGGCATCAAGAGGTCTCATACACCCTCATATAGTCCGGGCTAACGTTGGGCATCTACCTTCGTTCTCGCAGTTCCCGTTAGATCATGACCCGAGTGGTTCGACTTCCTCGCGCCCGTCAGCCTCGGAGAGGACTCGGAGAGGGCGGCAGGGGAGATCATGGGAGAAAGAGGGCGGGAAACTCCTCGTCAACAACCGTGAGATCTTCTTGTTCCTGGTATCTTGAGAGGATGTGTGATTGTTTGTGGTTGTGGGTGGTGCTCGGCTGGAGGCGTTGTGGAGTGGGTGTGCGGTTGCTGCAGCAGCCCCTGTCTCCAGTCACATTTCATGTCGACCTGAGGATGGGGATATGCAAGTGTGTAAGTGTGTATTGAAGTATCACACACACATGCACGCACTATTACATGGCATCTTGCTCTGCCCCCATCCAAGACACTGTGGCTTTTGTTTTGGGGGTTGGGAGTTGGGGGGGGGGGGCTTTCCTTTGGGCTGCACACACTCAGTGAACAGGTGGGCACCATAGGTCAATTTGTCTTCTCACCCCCACGAGGCGGCACCAGAGCAGTTATTTCAAGCAAAGTCCCATGCACATGTACCTCCTTCTTGACCACAATTCCAAGCATGCATGCATGAACTACAAAGAAAAGGGACAAAAAGAAGGGCTTGTTTATCCTGCACATACAAAGCCCACCCACCCATCCATCCTCTGTTCTTCTTAAACCCACCCTCCCCCCCCCCCTCTCCCAAATGACAAATCTCTTGGACCAATGATGGTGTAGAATCATTATCGACAACCATTCCCCCCGACGCCTTTACCCCTCCGGAATACATTTCCCCGAGACGGATATATGCTCGGAGGTTCGGAGGTCTCACTGCAAAAGTGCCAGCCAAACAAACACCACAGCCATTCTGGCTTGTGGCTCCCTATCGAAAGAGAGGGAAAAAAGGAGGGTTTCACGTAGTACTACCACATGCAGATCTCGTGCTGCGATCGACAGCGAGACTCGTGATGGGACGCAAAGTGGGTGTACCAGTGAGCTGTGTAATAGGCGGTCTCCAAAACGGCCTTCCTTTCCTCATTCGCTAGGCTGAATTGGGCGGAAGAAGAGGAACGAAAAAAAGAAAAGAAATGAACGCCTAGTTTCGCCAATTCCTCTGGTTGTGAGGCAGGTTGGGCCTCACCGGTCTTTTCCTGCTAGGCGGCGACGTCGTATAAGACCTCGCGTGTTGAAAATCAAGATCGGGGGGATGAATGTAGAGATCTGGTTTTATCGGGGGGAGGGCAGACGTGGGACATCGAGATCGTCTTCATCTTTGTGTGAACAGGGCGGAGTGATGAACATTGGGGCTTGCTTGATGGGGGCGCATGGAACTTCCCAAAAGGTCGGCCTCGTTATCAAAGTGGTTGCGTCCATGGGCATGCAGAGAAAAACAAGCGAATCAAGGTGCGGCCATGCTGTGGTACGACAGCCTCCCTTTTTTTTTTTTTTTTTTTTTTTTTTTTTTTTTTTTTTTTTTGAGGCCCGACAATGGATCATGGGCTCGTCAGAGGTGTGTGAGTGACTAGGCCTGGGAGACGCAGCCGTGCATCATCAGGTTCGGAGGGGCACCAAATTGATGTGATTGGGGGCGGGACTCGGTAGCTTGATTATGAGGGTGCGTGCTAATGAAGTGGCTTTTTTTTGGGGGGGGGGGGGGGGAATAAATTCTTTATCCGCGAGAAGCGATGGCAGAGGCTGTGGAAGACCGCAGTCAAGCAGGTCGACGGTGCATCTGACAAGCAGTAGTCAAGTGACATCTCATAAGATCAAGTGGTATCGACGACCTGGTAGGTCAAGCTTGTTTGTTTTGGTGTGTACAATGCTTTGGGAAAGGCATCGTCGTGCTGCCGTGTCGTTGTTTTTTTTTTGCGAGGCATCATTGGGCCAATTCATTACTCATTCATCCGTAAGCGGGTATAGCGAGCTGTCATCTGGCTCAGCAGTCTGTCTACACTTGAGACAGAACTCACCAAGCAGCCTTGACCAAAGCTTAGGGCTGGGACGTGTGGCGGTGTGTGTGTGCAAGGCTGACGCATGATCTAGACGGAACCCCGCCTGCGCCGTTCTATCGCCAGGCGGGCGATGCTCTGCCACCTTCCTAGACACCCTCTACGCCAGACCTAGCAGCATATGGTCGAGAAAGTATAAACTTTTGGGTGTCTCGGCTGTCGGCCCTGGGACTGGCTGAGGCGGGCAGACAACGCCATCGCTGGGAGAGGCATACTGCTCACCTGGGCCAATATGATTAGTCTGCGATTGTGGTTTGTGTCGTGAGCTCCTGCATCCTTGAAAAGATTGTCCGCCGTGGATGGACCACAGCGTGTCTGCGATTGCTTTCCCCCGTTTCTACTTTGGCTCTAATTGGAGTGAAGTCAGTATGTGGCTGGGCCGTCTGTTCCGGAATAGTGGCTACCTTGAGCACCAGTCACGGCTGTCGTATCGAAACTTTGGAGACTCGAAAGGCGGCAGGAATAGAATAATTCATTTTATTGCAGGAAAATATCCTCCATACGCCGGTGGTGCAATGCTGAACCTCTGAATATTCTAACAAATCTGTCGTAGTCTTTGTGTTGTTTCCCTGCCCTTGAGTGGCCCATGTAATGTGACCGAATGAGTTTCAATGACCCTCCCTGAACGCCGAAATGCATTCGCAATGCCGTGCACACCATCCTGATATCTCTGAAAATAGTTGCTTCATGTAAAAGTGCTTGTCTCCCGAGTCTAAGCCTCTGGGTCGCCGGGAGCATCGACGTCAGTCCCCGCGCTGTCCTGCCCTGGGTTGACCTCCTCATAGTGCGCCCACTTGACAAAACGATAGTAAAAGGCTGCGAGTGCGCCTCCCATGGCTGGCCCGAGCCAGTAGATCCAGTGGTATCCGGGGAAGCTCCTGGCGGCGACGGCACACCCGAAGCTCCGTGCCGGGTTGAGCGAGCCGCCCGTGAAATAGACACCTGCAAAGAGAATTGATCAATTAGTGGTGAAGGGGGTTGTCTTGAGCAGAGACATGTCAGACTAGATACTTGTGAACATGGCACGCTTACCGCTCAGCTCGGCCACGAACAAGGCTAAGCCGATTCCGATGGGGGCCATAAAGGTGTCTTTGGACTTCTCTGCCGCAAGCATCAGGATGACGAAGACCAGCTCCGCGGTCAGGAACATCTCGATGAAGAGGCCCTGGGCGGTGAATGTCCCCGACACCAGGATGGTGTTGACGTTTCCTATGGTGGTCGTGACGGTGAACATTGCGCTGACCAGCCCGCCTGCGACCATGGAGGCGAGCAGCTGCGCCGGTATGAGGAAGCAGGTCCTGAGCCACGAGTGCTGACCAGCAAGGCTCATCCCCAGCGCCACCTGTGTGTGGATCTTTTGTGTTAATTCGAACATGGATCTCTTGACGACTTTCTCGGGGGAGGAAGATCACCCAAGACCAAAGAAGAGACATACTGCTGGGTTGAATAGGCCGCCCGATATCCTGTAGAATGCCCACGCGTTCACAAGCAGCGAAAACCCATAGACGATGGCGATGAAGACAATCGTCTCACTGCTCGCCCCTCCCAGCGTTGCCGTGCTGGGCGCCTGGTTGAGGACCATGATCTGGCCCGAGTATGCCATCCAGAGGAAGAAGAAGGTGCCGACGAACTCACCGGTCGCGGCGATGATGTGGCTCTGGATCGAGCTGATGTGCCCTCCCTCGACATATCTGTCCGTAGACCGCCGCTGCAGGCTGTTCTTGACCAGATCCATTGTTGATCAGGGGGTTGAATTCTGCCCTCGTATGAGCAAGCAAGACAAAGAAGAGAAGAGAGAGAGAGAGAGCGGAATTTTGGGGAAGTCCCCCCCCCCCTATCTGAGGTTATCTCGAAATTTATTTCAGCATATTTGCTTTCCCAACGTCATCGCCATAGGCGCTGTATCTAGTGGTGGGTCAGCTCGCTGCGGATCTCCCAAGTTAGCTTCCACAGCAAGGCCATTTTCGTGTGGGCGAAGGGCAGAGGCTTAGTGAAGAAGCTAACATCAGCTTTGGCTCCGACCATCTCAGCCGCGTCGTCCATGACGCAAGGGTGGAAGCTATGGGGCGCTCGTTGTCTCTACCGCCTTAGTCGACTGTTGTCATGCTTCGAGCTGATGTGCATGGTAATCAGAGGGGCATTGACTCTGTGGCCCCAGATGGAACAGGTAACCCTGCGTTTGAGGAAAGATGTGACCTAATTAGACTATTCTGTATGCTAGGTGGTGCGGAATCAACAGAAACTTATTCACGGCTGTCAGAATACCCGAAGATGTGGGCTACGGGCACATGACAATATCACAGTCTAGCTCCGGGCCGCATCCAGCGTGTCGGGTGCAGGTATAGTGGGCTGGTCAAGTCTTTCGTACGCAACAGACTAATTAGATTGATCTGTCTGGATTTTGTGGAGAATCTAAATGCTATTGGATCCCAGGATTGTGACAGTAGAGAGGAATGCTAAAGTATCCCAGGGTCTCCTTCATTTATCAAGCCTTATAAAGATGGGTTACAATAGGATATGTGTCATGGTGAGTGCAAACCCTCGGAACATAAAGCAGAGATAGGAGCTCAAGTAAGACTGGAAACGATTGTATACCGAGTATCTTGAACCTTGGGCACTCTGAAGTTTTAATGTTGCCCTAATTACAAGCAATCCTACACTACAGGTCTGCTGAATGGCACTGTCTTCCTCAAGTGCGCCACCTAAGACGCTGACGACGAAGATGGCAAGGATGGAAAATCGTCACTGGAATCTTTATATATTTGACATGAATCCAGACCTGAAAATTGTGTCAATAATAACGCTTCACCTGGAAGTTCATGGATTGCAACTTCAGCCTGATAGGTTCTCGAGATTGCCTACCAACTGTCCTTGCGTAATTATGTAGTGACAGCATAATCTATGAGTAAACTAGAATAGGGAACTCGCAATGTATGACTTTGACCTGGTCCAATAAAATTGCTTGATGCTTTCGGAGAATCAGACAATTACGAGAGTAGGATCTGAAAAGGAAGGGCCATTGAAGATCTAAATAAGAATAGTTAATTACCCTGTACTTGTGTATAATTAATACCTCAAGATACGGCCAGTTGGAAGGTGAAAACCGAGAGTTCCGACTATCCTACTTGGTTTTCACCTTACTCTGGGGCTGGACGAGTCCTGGAAGGGAGGAGAGAAGTACTCAATCTAATTAGCAGCAACTTGACGCAAGCAAGGATAAGGAAGCACACCGTTGTCAGGGGTTTAAGTTGATTTGCAGGCTATGAGTCTTTTGTCAATTTAGAAGATTGAAAAAGTCCATGTGGTAAAGCAATCAGTTTTGCTTTTGTATAGATGTCCATGTCCAGGTGATCAATCCAATCATACCTCCTGGCTTGCTCTTCGAAGAGCCGTCGTACAATCACGTTCCGGCAAAGTCGTGACTCTGTACTCGGCCAACAATTTCTGACCTTTAACCTCTTTCCCTACTCCTCTCTGCTACTGTGATCTCAGTGATCGTCTTCCTTGAATCACACTTGCCTTATCTTCACATTGTCTTGACCCTTGCGGACTTCCCAGGCGATCTTTGACCCTCGTTACTGTTTTGAACGTCTACTAAACAACTAATTACAGCCTCGTGAGTCGACGTCACACCAGCCCACTTGCAGCCAAGTTCAAGGCAAGATGAAGCCCAACAAATATTCCCCGCTCACTTCCTTGCTCAACCTGGCCATCATCAGTCTGGTGACTGCCAGCCCTGTGGAACAAAATGCCACCAACATGCCGCCGCACGGCACCTCTGTCCTCAACAAAACCGACGCCACAGCCGTGTCCCCCCGCCGCAACGGCTTCAGCGACCTCCCTCTCACGTCCACCCAGTACAACCAGCAGGAGCCCCAGAACGCGATCCCCGACTATGTCATGGCCACCAGCGCCGGCCTCAACAACCCGGGCGCCAACAACGCGAGGACGAACAACATGATCTACAACCAGGCTGAGATCTACACGGCGCTGACGCAGGGCTATGAGGCCCTGCAGCGTACCCGGGATCCCACGAACCCTGGCCAGCTTGTCTATCATGGAAAGTCAGTCACATCTAGCTTATGTTGTACAATTTCATTACTTGTTCTTACGCAAGCTTGCTTCCCGATAATTACTTACACACTTCGTCAGCATCGGATACCCCAACCGCATCAGTGACGACTGGTACAACATCGACGGAACCGATCTCGGCCGCTTCACCTACCACACGGTAGGAGACTGGTACACCTGGCCCCTGACCTGGTCAGGCATCTGGAACGGGCACAACCAGAATCCAGGCAACGACCGCGTGGTGTTCAACCAGGACGGTGTATACCTAGGGGTGATCACACGCAGGACAGAGAGCGCGGTATTAGCTGATGGATCTGTCACATATCGGTAAGCTGACCATGCCTCTCCTGCCCTTCCCCCCCTCCCCCCACCCCCACACACCAACGGTCCAAGTGCTCGTTAATCTCTGACCATCTCTCCTGCCCACAACAGGTGGTGCGCCGCGACAGACAACGTGGGCCGCTGGACATCGATCTGGCTGTACAACCGCTGGGACCACACAGGTCAGCCTCCAGACGGCGAGGGCGAGAGCCCCGAGGCATACGCGCGTCCCAACCGGTGGTTGACCGCGACGTCCCAGCGCACGCTCTGGTACATGAACAATCCGGGCAAGCCCCCCTTTGGCGGCCCCGGCTTCTCGGAGGTCGACTCTGACACCCTGTTGCCGTTACGTGGATCGAACCAGGCGCGCATGCACGCCAACAATACTTCGAATCCTCTCGATCTGCCTCCACTTGACAATAGCACGGGGGTGTGGCAGGTCAATATACCGCCTGTGTGGAATAGAGATGGGAATGCTGGGTTGCAGGACACGTATGTCGAGGTACCGGCTGGTCATGATCTGGGCCTCGAGCCATCGCCAAAGACCTGTCAGTACGCCGCGGGCCACGATCAAAAGTTCTACTGGCAGACGTGTCAATCATACTGGGACATAATCAAGACCGACAACAAGTTGACATACCGCATTACCATCTCGGGAACGGGAGTGGACCCGCAGGCCTGGTGTGATGCCATCACGGCGAGTAATTAGTATTTAAATTGTGACTGGCCCTGTGAGAATGTTGTTGTTGAGAATGTGAAACTAACAACACCCTTTTCAAATAATCAGGACAACATTCACAGCATCTGCGGGGTCTGGGCCAGCAAGCTGAGCAAGACGTCGTGCAATACGCAGCACACGGGAAGCATCGCCTGGACATCCGACGACTCAGCAGCCTACCCCGACGCAGGAGAGCACTACTATGTGTGTATTATTCTATCCTTTGTGTGTGTTTTCTTTTTTCTTCTTCTTCCGGTCGGTGACCAGGCTGTGATCAACTAATAATTTTTGTTATCGTTATTTATTCTCAACAGGGCATCGACATGCACTTGGTGTTTTCGGTAAGTTTACATCGTTCGTCCTCCTCGACTCCACCTCATGTACAACCCTACATAATCAATTACCCATGCGTATTGAAAAAACGACTGACGGGATCACATTGTGCCACCCGGGCAAAGTGGCCGTGGAGCCAATCCGACGCCAACCACATCTGCGTAAGCAGGGCCGTACCAGGCAGCCAGCTGCAGCGCCTCGGGACGCCAGCGCCATGAACGGCCAGTGGTGCCGCGTGGCCAGCTGGCAGAACGCCTCCGAGGTCGAGTACGGCGACGACTTGGGCCCGGCGTGCTGTTGAGGACTGGCTACCCTCCTTACTCGGATTGCCGCCTGGAGGGGAAGGCCAGAGTAGGATTGCTAATATTCTCCAACGGGTCTCGTGCGGTCGGTGTTTTCTTCTCGGGGTAGGATTTTATTAGTTCGTCACGGGGTGAAGGATTGCTGCCTGCGTCTCGGAGGGTTGGGAAAGGGACAAATAAAGAAGTCGTGATGAAGCTCGGGGGCTTCGGGGAGATTTGCCAGTACTAGTAGTAGCAGCAGCAATGCGGTGCAACACACGCCTGCAAGGTATGTGATAAGAGCCATCTCCATCAGCACACACACACACACAGCGGAAAGGCCACCACAGATACCCATCCATCTCATCTTACTGATCACCGCCCCGAGACGCCCAGCTCAGCGAGATAGGCACTGAACTTGCTTATGCGGTGCGGGGTGGACTAGGTATCAGCCCAGCATGCGCATCCTGTTGTGAGATCCACCATCCATCCATCCAGCCAGAGGCAAACAAGAAAAGGGCCAAGAAACAACTCACTGTCTCTCTCTCTCTCTCTCTCACCATACATGTTCCACAGAAGGCCCCGTAGCGCTTACAGCAGCATTCGTTTACCTCCCCTGCCCAAGTCAAGCGGTAAATCATATAGTGCACGGGATCTGATCTGCGGTCAGCGGGCACGGGAAAAAGGCAAAGGGCTGATGTGCCGTCACCCGGAAGGTACTTTGGTCGTGCCCCGTCGCCCGCTCTCTTTCTTCTTCTCTCTTTGTTTTAGAATTTCCGCCGAGAGACGACCTTGCGTTATCTAGGTGAAGAGCCGGGGCCCTTGGCTGGGAGGGAAGGCTGACTGCAGCACACGCAAGTTAATTAGTACGTCTATGTATATTGTAGAAGCAAAGGGGCCCTCTTTCTAAGCAAAGAAGTGTTTGTGGTGTGAGGGGGGGGGGGGAACCCTTTTGTTGCAGAGGTGGAGCATAAAGTGGCCGGTGTCCGGTATTATCCCTAAACGGAACTCGCCGTCTTTTTTTTTTTTTTTTCTTTTTCAGTCAAATCTACTCAAGACTCGGGTGGGTGTGCTGTTTTTTCAAAAGTAATTACTTGTTGAATCTCATCTCTCATGAAAGCAGCAGACAAAACAAGACAGGATTAATTATCACAACCACGCAAGCATAGCAAATATAGAGAAGGAAAGAAGACAGGGCACAAATAATGTCCCGAGAAAGACAAACCGCCCCTCCCCCACCCATCCTCACCCAGCCCCTCCGCAGACTTCTCCTGCCGCTGGTCCCCGTCTTGTTATCTACTGTGGCCGCCTTTATCATCGCCATCCGTGCCAACTACACCGGCCTCTCCTCCCTCTGGACGCAATGCTCTGCCGATTCCTCTGCTTCCAGGCCGGTCCTGGAGGGTAGTAGTAGCATCCATGCGTCGACACCAGCAGCCCTGCGCACACCCCTCTGCTTCGCGGTGCTCTTCTTCCAGACGGCCCTGGACTCGACCCGCGGCCGGCTCGAGATGGCGTCCATCGTCGCCTTCCTGGCCGCCCTGGCCACCGTCACGGCGACAGAGGCTGCGAGGGTGCGCGCGCAGGAAGAGCGGAGCCAGGCTGGCGAACTTCGAAAGGAGAAGCCGGTGATGACGGCGGAGGACGACAACAACCATCGTGGCGACCGCCACCGCCGCCCGTGGAGCCTAATGGCCATCCGGAACCTTACTGTCCCCTGGCTGCTATACAGCCTAGCCCTGGGCGCCATCTCTTGGCAGGCTATCATCATCCCGGCCTTCATCACCCGGCAGCGCGCCCTGAGCCAAGGCCCGCCACTCGGCCCGGCGAGGAATAACCACATCCTCGGGCTCGGTGCGGGTCGGCCCCGCCTCGCCATCGCAGTCGGCACCATCCTCGGCGTCCTCGCCCCCTCGGCACTGCTTCTCCTCCGCCCCCACTCATCACCACCACCAGCCACCATCGTCCTGGCCTGGCTCGTCTTTCCCGTCTGGGCCAGTCTCGTCCGCTACCTCGTCCGGCTACCCGTCTTCAGCGGCGGTCATCACCACCACCATCAGCCGAGGACCGCTTCTTCCTCGTCTCTTTCCTCCATGGCCCCAGCCTACGCCATCCCCATCCTCTGCTCCGTAGCATCCCACGCCCTCCTCCTCACCCGCCTCTTTCTTCCCCTCCTCCACACCACCGCCACCACAGATGACCAGGCCACCCTATCAGCCCGCTCCGCCCTCGCCCTCCTCGAGCTCGATCACGCCGCCATCTTCCTCACCTTCCTCTACTGGGTCCACGCCGAGGCAGGCGGTCGCGCCGTATGCGTCACTGCCGCCTCGTCGGTCCTCCTGGGGCCCGGGGCAGGCGTCTGTCTAGGTTGGCTGTACCGCGACCACGTGCGCGCAGGGGTGTCACTGGAGGAGGACGGGTTGGGAGGACGTCAGGGTGGTGCTTCTCCCAAGGTGGAACCGAGACCTAGGAGGAGGGCGACGACGGGACATTTCTTTGACGGGCCTCTGGCGTGAAGAAAGGCCCTGGGCGACAGACAGACACCGTCGTTCATGCCCTGCTGCTTTCTCATCAATTTTTGTGTCGACTCACCGGTCTTCACCTTGTTTCACATCTTTTCCCCAACGACTAGAACCTGCCCACGTCTCGGAACGGACGATCGGTCTCTCGCGCCCAAGGACTTTTTTGACGTCCACGGTCCGTTTTTCTGCTGCTGCATATCCAGGGGAGTTTGAGGATCCCAGCGCCGGGGAAAGGACGGGAAGAGGGCCGCCCATCAACTTAGGGGCCCACGGATGGAAACAAACCCTTGACTTGATCTTCATAATGTACCTTAAAAAACAACTTGCGCTAGCAAGCCCTTGCAGAGTATAGGCATAGTACTGTGTACAGGCTTCTGCTCCTGTAGCCCTGGCCCTGGCAACGGAGAGGGGGGGGGGCCAAAGAGCCGCCCGCACCAGGAACAAGCGGCTGAGATTCGTTACCAAATTGACTTTCCTCCTTGATATGAGCTCCCTCGCACCAGTTTCCCTCCTTTCATTGCTTTCCCTCCCCTTATTCTTGTCGATAAAAGGAAGAAAGAATAGATCCACACCTGGAAAGCTGCATCATTTTGGGCTCACCCATCAATGCAAGTCCCCCACTGCGGTCTGAAAGGCGTGATTTGCCGCGATGGTGACATTCTGTGGGTCCAGCTCGCCATGGCACGCCCACGCCTTGCTCTTTGTGACGGAGCCATACGGTGTCGCTTCAGCGCTTCAGGTAACGGCTGTTCAGGGTCAACGCGAGCCTACTCCTGCTTGTTCTGTATCGTGATGTCACCCTACTTCATCTCGAGGTTTGAATTCTGGGTACTGTCAGCGGCGGCTGTCTCCGAGGGGAAACCATGCTCCGTAAATCTATGCACCCCTTCGAGGGCACGTTGCACACGAGAGGAGCCCAGAAAGACAATCTGAAAATGATAATGTGATAGATATTTTAGGCAAGGACAGACACGCACACAGAGAGAGTGTGTGTGAGAGTGTGCCGCGGTATGAACAAGGGCCCGCTGCGGGGGATTTCGCAGCTGCAAATTTGATTCATTAGTTTGATAAACCCTCCCCCTGGGCTGCTCTCTTTTTGTTTTTTCTCTACGCGACTGACCTTTTTTACCTACCCCATTGGATATAAGACCATTCCATGACATGATGCTAGGTTCTCTGTACAGACGATGATGAATATTTCACGCTTTCTTATCGCCCTGTAAACGACGACTGGCCGCCCCCCAGCAAAGAAGAGAACCAAGATCCAAAAAGAAATAAAAAAGAGAGCGCAAAAAAGGGACGTTTTCGACCCAAGAATTCCGAGTCGAGCACACCAACGTCCGATCGTTATCGTCGCCACCACTGGTCATAAGGGTCGACCACAATGTTTACATTATTCCGCTGTGCCTCGATGGGTCCGGGTCCATCCCCCAGTCCCCAGTATACCAGCTCGATGAGTCCATACTGAATGGCTCGAGAGCCCCGAGACCGACAGAGTTGAACCCGTCCAGGGCGCCCTCGAAGGCATTGCTCGTGTTCGCAGTGACCCCCGCCATCATGCCAGCGTGAGCAGCCGGTGGCATCGGCTCGTCTTCTGGCGGCAGGACGGGCGTCTGGGCTTCCATGGGCGCCTGTGGCTGTGCGTCGTCCATATGTTCGTCGGCCGGCTGGTTTTGTGGGATCGCTGGGTTGTACAGCTGATGTGCAACATCTGCGTCCTGGAGCGCATCCCGCTGGAGCATAGGATCGACTGCCATCCCGTCCTGCTTGGGTGTGTCCAACATCTCGGGCGAGGTCACCGTGCTGGGTGTTGTGGGCCTCACCCAGCCCGTCTCCATGAGCTTCTCGAGAGCTTCAGCCTGATCATTGTGTGTCAGCTATATGCACGTCTGCATCTCTGAGAAACAGGGTAAGACAACTCACGATTGCCGCCGCGGCCGGCCCAGGGGCGGACTTCTTCACGATCTTGAGGCAGCTGGTGGCCATCTCCGTCACGCTGGCCGGGGAGAGGTCGAACTCGTCGGGACAGGCCGCGAGCGTGTAGAACAGCGTGTTTGCACACTGGTAGACGCAGACCGGGGAGGTCGAGATCCGACACTGGAACTCCTTTGTCGAGGGTCACCTCGGCAAACATGTCGGCCATGGCCTTGGCGTGCTGAAAGCACTGCTCCTTGCAGCGCCTCACAAACGCAGGATCCAGCATCGCGATCGCCCTCTTGGACAGACTCTCCCTCCTCCCGACCAGCGCGATCCTGTATAGATCGCAGTGGCACTGCCGCCACCAGATGTGCGTCATCAGAAAGACACAAAGCCGGGGGTGGTAGGCCCGCAGCTTGAGATTCTGGGATGTCCACCGGAACGGGCCCGGCAGCCGCTGCTCGAACGCATCCAGGTCTGCCTGGAGCTCATCACACCTGCGCGGCAGCGATTGCAGGTCCGCGCCCTGAGGTCTCGACGTCACAAACGATTTGGTAAAAGCCAAGATCTTGCTCCTGATCCACTGTATGCGGACATGCAGCGCCAGAAAGCCAACATTGTCCGACAGCGGCGGCAGGGTGCCATCAGGCAGCATCGGCGGCGGGGCAAGCGCCTCGGTATTTTCTGGGAGGTCATACTCGAAATTTCGCTCGTTGCAGGGCAGTTTGAGGTCGATCATGTTGGGCCGGTGCGCCCACAGCGTGAAGTCCGGGTGGCCGGCAGCCATGCCGATGTCGATCATGAAGAGCGACCACATCAGGCGGCGGCGCGACTCCTGTGCGAGGAAGCAGAGCTTGGGGATCTCGTGGTTCAGCCTCAGGGCAGCCGCAAACCGGGAGGCCAGCCCGGTCAGCATGAACGCATCCGAGAACCGGCGGCAGAAGATGCGGTGCTTGATGATGAGGACCAGGGCCTGGATCTTCAGCACCGTGGGCCTGTCCAGGTCCCGCAGGATCAGCCTCTCGGCCACGGCCACACACCTGTTGCCATACTCGCGGGCGCCGTGCCCCAGGTCCGTGAGCAGAGAGGTGATGCCGATCAGGGACAGGAGGAGCGCTCGGTCCATCGAGCCCGAGTGGTAGCGCTGCATCAGGGAGGCCTGGTGCAGGAAGGAGAAGAGGGGGATGTGGTGGATGTGGCGGAAAAAGTTTTCGAACGTCTTGAGGATGAGGGACTCCTCGGGCGGAGGGAGATGGCGGAGGGTGGCAAGCGCACTGTTCTCGGCGATGTCAGACAGGCTGCGGCTCTGATCCGAGAGGTAGCCGTCTCGGCTGCCCGAGGTATCGCCGGCAAGAGAGTCGCGCGTCGCTGCGCCGGGGGTGGTGCTCGTCCTGGAGCGCTTGGACGGTCGGTAGACGCAGTCGAGGCCATGCGTGCGACATCGGTCGCACTTGGGCATGGTGCCGCTGCATTTTGCCTTGCGCGAGTGGCAGGTCTGGCAGGCCTGGCGCACGCGACGGCGCGGAGGGTGGGCGGCGACGACATGAATGTTGAGGGCGTCGCTGGCGGCGGTGCCGGAGGGGATCATACCGGCAGGAGAGGCGCTGTTGAGGTGGTGGGGGACGGAGTCGTCGTACGAGCAGGTAAAGCCGAGGCGGGAGCAGTTCTGGCAAACATCGCGGGTACCATCGCAGCGGACCTTGCGCGCTCGACAGGTCACGCAGGTGTTGGAGGGTTTCTTGATGGGCGGGATGGTGATGTTCATCAAGGCCGGCCTGGCGGGGGACTGATACGCGTTCATGGGTGATGGGTGAGGGGTGAAGGGGGGGGGGGGTGTGGAAGACGGGCAGGACGAGGACGAGGGCGAGGCGGTTGTTGGAGATTGAGATGCCGGTGACGACAGCCGGTGGAGAGGTGTGGTTCTCTGATCGGCGCGAGGGCCACGGCGCAGTCGCAGGTTTATGCAATCTTGCAGGTACAAGTTCCCAGGTTGCCTGGATGAGGGCACGCGAGTCAAAATTTGGCGTGGGGTAGCGAGAGGGCCGACCGACGACTTGCGAGCAGGCGTGGATTTTAAGACAGAGAGAAGCCTTTCTGGTTCCCGTGGCGGGGCCGAGGACGGGCGATGGAAAAATAAAAGGGTTGATGGATGGACCCCTATTCTCGACTTTCCTCTATTTGCCTCTGCTCGCTTCTCGCCCCTTCTCTCGACTGTGGAGGCCGTGCCGGGTGCTCAGAGCTTGACTCGGCCGGTGGGCTCGGACGAGATCCGGCAGTGACAAGAATGACAGCTCGAGCGGCGATGTGAGAATCTGTTCTTGTTTTTTTGATCTTAGAAAAAATGACAGTCGCAGTACCCTCGAATACACCAGAGTCCTCTCAATGTCCCAGTGATGAGGAGGCGGAGGAGGAGCTGGAGGAATTCTGGCCTGCAGACTGGGGTGGATGTTTAGAGCCGCGCGCGCAGAGACCGAGCGAGTGAGTGAGTGACTGTGTGTGCGTGTGTGTATATAGATGGGACCGTGGCTGGTGGGGTCCTGGATGAGTCTGTTGAGGCGAGGGTTGGTCAATTCGGCCTCTCTGTGTGGCCGGGCTCGCCCAACTTTCTCTCTCGCTACCAGTCCGATTTTTCCGTCGTCAGCCCACAGCGTCTCCGGCAATAACCTCTTCGAGTACGATGGCGACGCTGCAGGTGGTCATAACAACAGCCTGGTAGACAATAGATGTTGCTTGCAAGATGACAGGAATGCAATGTAGCCAGCCGTGTTGACGAGAGGAGACGAGAGGAGGTCGTGATGGTGTGTCCGGAGGAGGAGCCGGGTCTGTTGATCCGCAGTCGGCCTCGGTTACGACGAGGTACCAGGAAGGGTGCGACGGTGGATGGGGAACCCCTCGACCATGAAAGAGAATGACGCCTGTTCAGGGTCGAATTTGTTAATCGGGGTAGATGGCGGGGGATCCCAACCCAGCCGGATGGAAACTAGAGGGTCGCTCGATAGAGCTAAGAAGAGCCAACGGAATATGGAGCCACGGGCAGTCCTGGCGAGATGAGGTTTCCTCTCGAGGGGACAGAGTACAGTACAGTGCCGCACACACCGCAGTCGGGCTGCTGGTGGGCTCAGGTGGTGGAGGCAGCGGAGGCGGAGGAGGAGGAGCAGCCAAGCAGCCAAGTCAGGTCGCGAGGGTGGGTGTAGAGCGTCGTCGACGCGGCGAAGGCGGCCAGAACAGGAATTGTCGGATCAAAAAGGCCCCACGCAAACAGAGAAGGACAGATCAAAAAGCCTAAGATGCCCAGAGGCGCCAGGCCTGTACACGACTCGACACACGACACGACACGAAATGCAGGGCCCAGAACGTGAGCTGTCAGAGATTCTTGCCCGAAGCAGGAGCAGCAGTGACCAGTAGCTGTGGTGGCTCGAACAAAGTCATGGGGAAATCAAATTCGCAATCTTCGGTACGGTAGCCGGCGAATATGCGCCACATGGGGCATGTCGCAGCAGGGAAAGAGAAAGAAAGAGAGAAAAAAACAAAAAACAGCAACAAAACCCAACGAGATGCCTGCTGTCCGTTTCTCTTTGTAGCAGTACCTCTGACCGTACTGTGCTGTACCGTGCTGTGTAGTACAGCTGTACTGTATGTACGTACTATGATGTGGTCGATGTCGCAATTGGGGATCTTCCAAAAAGTCGAGGGTTGGAACACAAGAAATCTTGTTGGTCGGCTATTGCTTCGGCTCGGGGTCAAAAGAGGCAGGGTGGGTTCATGACCTCAAGGACATGGGCAACGTCCCGTTCATGCGAAGGTGTGAGATCGAAACAAGGAGGGTTAGCCTCTGGGAAGGGAGGGGGGGCCAAAAGAGGGAGGGAGAGAGAGAGAGAGAGCAATATTGGTCAAGGAGTGAGAGAGCAACAAAGAGCAGACAAGAATTGACCACCACCCCCCTGACCCCCCACATATTTCCAGACAGACCAGCCAGACAGCAGAGAAAAACAAGCCAGCAATCTAAGCCCAGCTACGAGGCAAGTTAAGAGAGAATTGACCCGCTTGTCACCTGCGAGCGAAATTCTTTTCTGGTGGCACCTTCCCCATCTTTTTTTCTTCCGCCTTGAACTGTGGGGTCCAAGGCAACGCTTGCGACGGCTGTACCTGCACTACTGACGGTACTACAGGTACCTGCTGTATGCACTGTACCGTGGTCTGTACCTACCCTGTGTCGTACTGGTCCTGCGGTACATGCTGAAGGCACGGCACACCGTACATATGCTGGTAGCCACTGCCCGCACGTTCGTGGCTGGAAACTGCAACTGCAACTGCAGCCACTGTCGCTGGGCAAGGGCAGCCTGCAACCGGATGCTCCTGCTGGTTTTGTCCTCGTACTCAGTCCTCCCTGCTTCTATCTATGTATAGTGCCATGGGATCCTGTACACAATGCCCGTCTTCATCATCCCCATCTTCTCATACGGGCAGACAGATCATCGAGTACCTGTATACATGCAGTACTGGCTGGGCGTGTGCTGCCTCTGCTCTGCCGCCCTCTTTCCCTTTGTAGAGATGTCACCTAACCCACTCCCTCACTTGCATCACCTCATCCCTGCCACCGGTCTTGCCGTCTCAACATTCATACGCTGCCATGCGTCAAGTCTGCAACTCATTCTTGGACCTCAGTCTTCTGGTTTCTGTCCCAGGTGGGGTTTTCTCTGGGTCTGTAATTTTCATTCCTGCCTCACACGTCTAAAGAAACGTAGACGCACGTACCGCCTTTTATTTGTGATCTGATCCACCTCGTCACATCGTCACTTGGCCGCCATTCAGATGCCTGCTAAACCTGGTGGTTATGTGCTGGATCATGTGTGCTCTCGTCCTCTCATCCCGCCCTCCTGTGCCCCGTCGCCCCGCTGCCGAGCAGATCTCTACCTCCGAGCATCAACAATCATGATCTAAAAATACGAGAAAGCGAGGGGCCTCCAGCTCAGGAGAAGGTGGACTCATCTGATCCGGCTATCTTCCCCCATCCTAATTGAGGGCGGGAACACCCGTAGATTTCGTGGGGGGGATAAAGATATTTCTTTCTCACAGGGGCATATAGGGGAAGGCAGGGGACATACACTATAGTGATGGGGCGATTGAATGTTTTCCCTTTTGCTTGGACAAGACAAGAAAGAATATGAACACAGACGACAGACCACAAGACCCTCACTTCCAGTCATCTGCCGCTGCCGTCTTCCTTCCTCTTCATTCGAGTTGTGATGGCATCTGCCGCGGGCTTTCTGCTACACCTACCGCCAACGACGGCCCTCGAGCCCCTCCAATAGGACTATAAACAAAACAACGGTTGGCCAATTGCTGCGGCCGGTTTCGGCACGTAGAAGCGGCGCCGGGGAACATCTGACAAGAGAATAGTGTCTGTCGCTGACATGGGCGCTTATTGTTCCTTGCCCCCCAGCGTGCCCAGCAGAGCTTAAGTCCAATCCACCTGCACTAGGCATTTGTGCCCAGATTTAACTAAGCATTTGTAGTCTTACCGCCTTAGGCTCCGCAGATCATGAGACTCATACTATGTAGATAGTGAAGAGCAGTACCATAGTACGGATCTCGAATTTAACTCCTCGATCCGCCCCACGCGTCCCAGTATCATGTGACTCTTTTTCGAAAAGAGAACCGTTGTTTCTCGGCGCGCTGGGCTGTGGCGGGGATGATCACTAGGCTCACGTCAAAAAAAAGGCAAATTAAAAGAATTCACCCTTTTCTCTTTTCGTATGTGTGTCTTGGCTGGCATGGCGGCATGAGGGACAGCGATGGTGCAAGATATGCGGTAAGCACCAAATTGAGGCACGGCCTGTACCAAGACCATCAAGATTCCTGTTGGGAAAAAAGAAAAAGGGAAGAGAAAAAACAAATTGTGTGTGTCGCCTTTCCCGTCACACACACGTACATACATACAGCACACACACTTACTTGGACCCCCCCTCCCCCCTTGTGCCGTTTGCCCGCGTCATGCTGTGTCTTTGCCCCAAATGGCGACATCACCCCCCTTCGGTCACCGTCTGTGCTCCATTTCCCCGACACTGTGCGTTCTTGCTACCATCTTAAGTATAAGTCACCTTTTTCCTGCCCTTAGAGGTAAGGGCTCGGCCGGAGCACACCATTGCCATTCGTCTTCTGTTTATCTCCTCTCCTCTCACGGGATGGTGGGATCATAGTATAGACTGGAGGATGATGCTCCTTGGGAAGGGAGGGGGGGGGGGGGGGGGAGGACCCGCCGGGATAGCCGTAGGTGTAGTAGGGCTGAGAGACTTACCGCCGCGGACACGGACTGTCTTGTTCTTACGCCCTGACCAGGCGTTGCTGAATAGGCTTTCCTAGAAGAAAAAAAAAAAAAGGGGGGGGGCTTCGGAACCGTGTTGAGACTGCGGTGTTGGGCTCGGCCGTCTTCAATTCTCCGGTGAGCCGCCGCCTGTGGTCGTGATAACTTGCTACCATCATATCCAAAGACCTCAGATTTTGTGGTGCCGAGCAGGTGACCTTCGTGATTCGGGATACCGGCGCCAAAAAAAAGTGCACAATCATGCAGGAACCAGGGTTACAGTCATACATTTCAATTATAGTAAAAACCGCCTGCTTCGACAGAGTAATCAAACCCTATGTTCCTGTTCGTGGCAACACACGCCCTATACCATATCCCCAGGCCAAGGGCAGATCGAAGCAATGTACCGGATGAAATGGGTCAACCATTCATCAGTGGCCGCGTGCAATGTTTTGACTCGTGTAGTGCCTCCCTCCTCCTGCTCCTGCCCTGTCTCCCCACCGGCTCGTCCTGGTGGACAACTTTGTCTCTGGCATGCCGCCGAGCCGGGTCTTTTGCATCGTCCTCGTGGCCTCCATCTGAGGTGTGTGCCTCCTAGACAGCATCCGGCAAGCGCACCGCGATATCGCCCGACTGTGTGATATATCTCACCCATGGCAGCGAAGGGTATTGCAGCTGTAGCACACACAACATGTCAGCGATCTCGTCACACCAGGTCTCTTCCGCTCCTTACAAGATCAGGGTGGGGGGGGGAATCAGGGGGGACAAACTCACTTTGGGCTCGGTGATCTTCAAGTACCGCACCTGTATCCCGCTGGTCGTGAAATACGGGATCTCAAACTTGACCTGGATCGGCCTCTTCGCCCCCTTGCCCGGTGCACCCACACCGCCCATACTGCCACCGAAGCCGCCCGTCATGCCACCTCCGTGCTCATCATCGCCTCGAACGCTGGGAAGGCCCAGCTCTGCCCGCATGAGGAACTCCTTAAGGCCCCCGAATTGTTTGATCTTCCAGACGATGGCGCTCTGCTCCGGCGCGTAGTGTACGCTTCCTATGTTTGTTCTGAATCTCGGGGTATCTGCGTCCTCGGGCACCGGCACAATGATCTCGACGTTGTTGGCTGTGCTGCGCCGCTTGAACTGCGCCCGTGTCTTGACCATATACTGGATCCGGCTCCCAGAGTAGCTCTCGACCGCGCATTCGACCCAGATGAGCGGCTTGACCTGGGTGTTGAGCCGGTACGACATGAGCTCGAACTCGCCGTCGGGTGGAATGAAGGAGATGGTACGGTCGTTCTCGAAACGCGATAGCCGCACGCACTGATGGAACTTGACGTCCTCCATCTCGATCGCCTTGCCCCTTGTTGTGCGCCCCGTCGTCTCGAACATGACCTTGTCATTCAGGCCCAGTCGCAGCTCGGGCATGCCTGACAGGTAGCACTTCATCTTGATGGCGCCGAGGATCTCGGACCGCAGGACGTTGCCGTTGGCGGAGACGAGGAGGTTGAGGCTCTCCACGACGTCGAGGAAGACCTCGTTCTTGCGGTAGCGGATTCCTTCTGATCGCCATGATACCGAGTTCGTAACTGCTATGGGTGGCCTGGCCTGCACCTCGAGCTTGTGGGATTCCTGGGTGATGTATTCCTGGAGGATCTTGGACTCGGTGGTCTGGGGGTAGCCAAAGTCCATCATCTCGTCGAGAAGCTCGTATATGACAACAAAGTTGTCCCGGATGGACTCCTCTTCGAGAACTTTGAAGTACTCAGTAAAGACCTCGACAATCTTGTGTAGGAAAAGGATGATCTCGGCGGCGTTCGTGTTGCGTTTCGTAAGGGCGAGGAGGTAAAGGTTGTTGTGCCGTATATACAGGTACTGGAATCAGGCAGGAAGGATCAGTCACAGCACAAGTTGACGCAAGCAAGCAAGCAAGCATGTTTTTTGTTTGGTTTTTTTTTTGACAAAGGGCTGGCATACGTTGATTCCCTCATGTGAGAAGCACGGCGGTACTGCTGATGACTCTTCTTCGGCATCGCTGAGAAGGACCGGGAACTTCTCAACGGCTGACATAGGAATGTCTCCCCTATAGTTGCGAGCAAGAAGGGTCTGCGGCCGTGGCGCTGGTCAGTCTTGAGATGCTACATCTATATATCGTAGGCTCGGCCGGACTGACCTTGCCCTTCAAGTCCAGGAAGAACACTGCGGAGGCCATATTGACGGCTAAGCCCTGCACTGCGAGCTACTGCGATCGGAGGGGAGAGGGAAAGCTTGCGATGGAGGGGTACGTGGAGCAGCCGGCGCGCTGGCAAGGAAACGAAGCGGCTTGTGAAAACTACCGCATTCAGAAGAGGTAAAATCTGAGATAGGGCCAGCAGGATGGCGAAGGGAGATCTGAATGCGCCAATCAGTGCAAGCTGTAGTGCAGGTTGAGAAGTCGTCTTTGACACCGTTGGCAAGTTGTGCTATACTCGTGCTGAATGGATGAATGGCGACGCATACAAGGCCAGCCAAGCATCTTCGTCAAGGCTCAGGGGCCTGCTGTTAGGTAATCAAAGGCAACCAGAGCTAAAGGGGAGAAGAAGCACGGGCCAATACCAGGAAACCACCGGAGTCGGAGGAACCTGTCCGGAGACAGAAGGGTGCACGGACCACTCACGGGCTCCAGCCTGGCAAGCCTAGCTATTATCTGCGAAAAATCTCTGCTGAAAGTTTCCCAGTCTTCTTCCCTTCTCCTCTCAACGCTTCCTAAAAGACAGTGCAGCCCATCATATTGCGACACGCCAGATGCGGGCTTTCTGTTCGTCATCGCCTGTGCTCGACGTTGGTGAATTCTGCGATCGTGGGAGCGGAAAAGGAGGAAATTATTCGGTGCCATTAAGAACTGCCCACGTATCTTCCCTGTTACTTTGGCGGCGTCAGAGGCACCGTACATTCTTTGACCGTTTTTCTTTTCTTTGTTTCTCTTCCTCTTCCTTCATTGCTGCGACTTGTTTTTGCCGATCCCGTGACTGTATGGACGGTCTGGCAATCAGGCGGGCTAGTCATCTCGGTGAAGATGCGTGACAGCGAGTGAGCAGTTCTGTTGTTACGCCACATGTGCTACCTCAGTCTTGGGGGAGACAGCCAAAGGCAAGCCTGTGGCGTCGAGTACGTCGTGCTTCAGGTTCAAGAGGTTGTATAGCCTGGCCGTGCATGGATATAACCTTCGCAGAAGTACCGAAGTTTGTCCAGTGCCAAGCCATAGTAGGCATAAGGCATCCTTCGCCTGCGCCAGGGACTGAACATCTTGGTGTCGCGTCCCAGAAATAGCCTCCCCAGCAAAACTGCCCGCTCCCTTACCCCACACCTGTGCCTCAGTACCGGCACGCCGACTTGCGCCAGTGGCTCTCTACGTAGCAAGGGAGGGCGAAATGACGGTGTGTATCGCCGTAACAATTACAGCAGAAGCTTGCAAAAGCACAGTGGCTCGCTTGACCGCGGTTACTGGAGCACCCATATGAACAGAGGCGATCTGGATGATGAAGAAACGTCAATCTCGACAGCATCACCACGACGCGCTGAAGCTCTTGTCCCGGATCTCTGTGTCGGGGTCTCGGACACCAGCTCCACAAGCAGATTCGTCATCAAAAAGCATCCAGTCAATCAGTTTGCACCATGAAGCGCCTGGTGTCATCTGGGGCATACTACATAGTACAAGAAAGAACGCTCTCCTCTCGTATATGCACTATAATTATGGTATCAGACCCTGGGCCAGACGGAAGCAAAGATTGCTGGTGGTGGTGCTCTTGCCGAAAGCCCCAACGCAGGCTGTCGGAGGGGGGGACAGAAAAAATTGCTTGTGATAATGGTTATATGTGGGGGGCCAGCCGATCGACGGCCCAGCGTCCAATACGGTTGCAGCCAGGGACACAGGGTCGTCCCTGACTGGCGGCAGGTTTTGAGCATGTGACAGGACAGACCACCCGCACCACGGCCTGGGGTTGTACCTCAGAATAGCGCTGTGGTGGCCCTGTAGTATGAGGCCAAGCCCATGACAACCCCTGCAGCAGGACGGGGTAAGGGCGCTTTTTGTTGGGGGGTTATTTGGGGGTCTGCAAGCAGAAGGGGGTCGATTACCAGTGCTGACATGTGCCGGTCAGTGACACCCCCGTGTTACCGTCGGAGCCGACGTTGGAGCCGGATTTTGGCCCAAAGCAGCCCTGCTTTTGCTTTTCTCCTAGTCTCAGCCATGCCGAATGTCCTTGCATATACGATAAGAAAAGACCAATCTTGTGCCATGGTGCGAGTCTAGTCTCTGCTGAATCTCGGAAGACTTAGTTTTTGCTGTTTCGTCTTTGGACAACCCTTGTCCGCATGTGAAGAAGATTTATCCGCTGGCGCTGACGCTGACGCATGTGAATGCGACCTTGACCAGGGGGTTATGTTCCATCTGCCAAAGAGAGGGAGGGAGGGGGAGAGACATTCCAGAAAATCATCCTCTAGCGAACTGAAGGGAAGGACAAGAATACGCAGATCATCACTCCAAGTGTGCATGGGTACGGAGCAAGCGAGCAACAGACGACCAGGACGATGTCCGATTTTCACACAGACGGGTCGTTGGGCTGACAGGGTCATGTTGGATCAATTGGCTGTTGATGGGTGGCTGCTGGCTGGGCTAGGGGATGAGATTGGGGGCAAGGGCGGGAAAAGGGGGGTCTCCTTGGATTGCATCCTGTGACACTCGGGATTTGGCAGGGCATGATAGCACGAGAGAGGAGGTTGATCACCTCACATGACAGAGTAACCTGCATCCGCTGATGGGTACTAGAGACCCTCAACACTGGAGACAACGGTTGATTTCTGCTCTCCTGGAATAAAGAAGAGGCCCGGACTGTCTCCTGGATTCCATAGTTTGCTTCTTATCCATCACGTACTTGCCGACCATATGGTTCCCAGAATCTCACCGCCCGTGCCGTGATCACCAAACCACTATCATCATCCCGCAGAGCCATACACGACTTGTGCATATATCCGGAAGCGACATTGATCCATCCATCCATCCACCCATCCCTCCATCCCACCTTGTTTGTTACATGCAGCCTGCAGACTGCCACACCCTTTGTGCGGTGTAGACCACCTCCCCTCCTGGGCCGATCATCCTTCAGGTGCCGTTGCAACCTTATCTCGAGGTTGTAGCGTAGACGCACCGCACTCACTTGCTTTTCTGACCAACCTCTTGGGCCTGCACGAACATTGCTCCCCCACCGGATCGCTGTGCCTGCTTTATTGGCATTGTTCTCCAGCCCGTTCGTTCTCTGGCGTCGGATTCCTTTGCGACCCCGTTTTATCTATCTATCTACATTAATCAACCATCCTTCTCCCCTCTTCCCTGAGGCACCGTCCCTCGTCCTCCCTGTTGCTTCTGCTCCGGTGATCCAGCCAGGGACACCCGAGTCATTCGTCTCTCACGTCTAGTCGGTCCTTTTCTTTCTTTTTTATTTTTCGTCTTCTTTCCTTTTCTTTCTTTGCCCCTTATGAACCGAGGCCGGCCTTGTCATTTGAGATGACGGTTTAAAGGCGGATCTACAGATTATTTAAATCTGTTGACGACCTGATCCTGGCCCGACCTGCATCGTCAAGGCCCTTCAGGCCCTGCAGGACCTGAGTTGCCGAGCAGTAAGACACCCTCCAGAGTTGCGCCGAGAAAGAGACAAAAAAAAAAAAAGAGGAGGGGAAAAAAAAAAAACCAATCAGGAAGAAAGGGAAGAGAGAGAAGAAGACCAAACAGTAAAAGCACAAGAAAGAAGAAGAAAGAGGAAGTCGGGGAAGAAAAAAAAGACGAAAAATAAAAAAAGAGGAACCACGCCCGCTTGGGGCGAGAGCGAGCGAGACAGGAGGCGGCGGTTCCTTCTTCCCCCTACCCACAATGGAGCAGCAACTAGAAAATCACATGCTCCTCCCACCTCCCGTCACCACCAACGCCAACAAAATCGGTGCCGACGCAACGTCCTTTCTTCAGCAGCCCTCACCCCATCAGATGCAAGCGTCACAACAAGTGCCGTCCCAATCTGTCGGGACACTGTCGTCACGGCCGTTCATCAGTGCCAACTCAGGCATGTTCCAGGGCACAGGCACCGCTCAGCACCAGCACTTCGTATCCGCAGCCTCACGGTCACCCAGGACAACTCCTCGCCAGCTGCCGTCCTACTCGCCACCGACCTATGCATCCTCGCAGCAGCAGTCAAATCACGATCCTGCCTCCTCCGTTTTCCCAGATCCCCCGTCCAACGAGCTCGCGCCCCTGCAGCTGAACGCGCAGGCCGACCCCAGCGTCAACTCGCTGCCCTCCCTCGCCTCCCTGACGGGCGCTTCCACCACATCTTCTCTGCGGTTTCCAGCCTCCTCGGCACCCCGCGAAACATCATACTCGCCGCCTCCGAGGCTGCGGACTTGGCCAACCGGCAATCCCTATTCGGCCTACTACGCTACAGGCCATGGGCAGTCGGCCGATTCACCAGCAAGGATGGACATTGATAATATGAGCACTGGCACAAGAGGGCCCTTGAGCCCAGATCATCTGACCGCGAGGGCCAGCAGTGTGAGCCTGGATGACCCAGACGTGCGGATGGCTGCTGAGGCCCTCGGCGACCTCAAGGCTGGTGAGTCCTTTTGTTTTTTCTTTCTTTCTTTTTCTCTTGCTTCACTCCCCGTATCTCACAGTCCTCTTCGTTTAAACTTGGTCTCTCCTTCCCCCGCCCGCATCCTCCATCATTCTAGTAACGTATCGTTTTCTCTAATACATCAGTTCTTTGCGGCAACAGATTTCGTCTCTTCTCCCCAGAATCAGAATAAGCCTGGGCCATCGTCGCCCCCTCATCAATTTGGCACACCGGGCCCGTCTGAAGCCGAACCACTCCTGTCGTTGGTGCTATCTTCGGGTTCGATGCTGGCGAGACCTATCGAGGGTACTGTCACAGCCTACAATACCACCAAAAACTTCTCTCCTGGCTTTATCAAGACCCCTGTTGAGTACGTCGAGGGCGTCGTGGGCTCAGGCTTCCACATGTCTGGCATCGAAGGCGGCGTCAGGTGGTTCTTCCGCGGCAAGGGCAGGCAACATCCATCGTCGGCCGACTTGGAGACGGGCGAGAGCAGCCACAAGAGGCGGAAGGTAGGCAGCAGAGGCAGCTCGAGGTCGGGATCTCGGCGTGGCGACGCGCCCGGTGGCATGGCCCTCGCCAGCTCGCATAGTCCGGAGATCGAACCTTTTGGCATGGGCGATAAGGAGCGGAGGCTTTCTGTAGGCACCGTCGACACCCTCCCGGCCTATGACGATGTCCGCAGCCCAGCATACACCGAGAACGCCATGGCTTCGTCGGACAACAACCAGGCCACATCCACAAACTCGCGTGCATCCTCCACCAACCCTGCCTGGCAGCAGAGACTCATGATGTCGACGTCGGGTCTGTCGATTGCCATGAGCGAGGAGAGTTTACGCTCCCTCAAATATTGCCTCACCTGGCTGCGCTGGGCGAATGATCACATCGGTCGTGTCATCCTGGCACTCAAGGACGCGCTTGACAAGTACGACAGCCGGCAGCCGAGCGATGCAGCTATGAGAAACGATGCCAGCGGCACTGAAAACTCGGATCACGCCCGCCGCGAGCTGAGTGCCCGCGTTGCCACACTCAGGTCCGACGTTCTCAAGACGCTGACCAGTGTCATCGAGACGGTGTCCAAGTACACGGGCGGCGCCCTGCCAGAGAATGCACGGGCACTGGTCAGGAGGCACCTCCAATCGCTGCCGCAGCGGTTTGTCCTTGCGACGCAGGAGAGTGCGAACGCGAATGCACGCAACGCGAGCCCGAAAACTGCAACGACAGAGGAAGGGCCCAAGCACAAGGATGCGCGCGAGGGTGCACAGAGGGTGCTGGTGATGGCCAAGGAGGGCCTGGACATGATGGCACAGGTTAGCTGCGTGCTTGACGGGACGATTGTCAGCGCCGAGGAGTGGTGTGAGAAGCTCGGGCGCAAGAAGAGGGAGGAGAGGGCACAGCCCACAAGCCAAGGCCAGGGCCAGGAGCAAGAGCATGGCCAAGGCAAGGGCTACTATCCTCAAGGTCAACAGCAGCCGCAGACTGTACCATTTGCGGGCGTGCGCATCGGGACCGATGGGGACGTGAAGATGGGTTAAGCTCCAGACAGACCAACGATCACAACAGGCGACGACCAAGCTGTCGCCAAATCCCGGGCTCGTATGGGCGTCTTTCGACCCGAGCACAAACTCAAAAACGATCACTACAGACGAAACCAGAGAGAAGAAGAGTAAAGAGGGCGCGAATCGAGGCAGAAACAAAGTCAATGTCCAACGTTCCCAAAAGTTTTCATTTGTTTACAACATCGGGGGCAGGAGTTCTAGCATACATGATTGGCAGGGGATGCGCGGAGAAGGGACTTTGTCGCTGGTGGGGGTCATATATACCTTACAGTTCTCATCTGTTTTGTTCCCAACACCTTTTTATAGCCTGCTGTTGCTACAGTCGACCCCTTTCTTACTTCTTTTCTTTTTGTTGCTTATACACGAAGCTATACGTGCTCGAGGGATGGTTACGAAAACTTGATATCAACACTAGGCCAGAGTTTGAGGAAGGCTTTGGATATGCATTATCGATCTGAACCAATTCATACCCAAGGTGGTACTCGGTACTCCGCCTTGATTTCCTGAGGCTTCCGGTTCCATTGTCGACGACAAACCTACTGTGAGCTGATAAAACTTGACGGTATCCACGAGGAGTCACGCCACATAAGTACGAAATGATGGTACCAGCTACCAAATCACCAACAGGCAACCCTTTAGAAGCGATACCTAAACCCAGAAATTTGCCAGTCCGTCACATCCTCGTAATCCTCGTCCCTCAACTCTACCCGAGAGACAGCATCCGGCCCGCCCTGGGCAATATCCACCACCTTGCCTCCGCCCACAGCACCCGATGCACCCGCGCTCCCTTCAAACCCTTCCTCCCTCGCCCTCTTTGCATTCAGCCTCACCAGGTACACGCGCAGCCCGATCGCCAGCGCCACAGCCAGCGAGTAGCAGACCATTATGGCGCGAAAGGCGGTCTGGTAGACGGGTGCCTCGCTGGACCGGAAGAACTGGGGGCCGGCGATATTTCCCGCGCAGTAGGCAAGGAACAGCAACGAAGTAACAGTCAGCTTCTTGGTGACGCCGCGGTAGTTGGCCTGCACGAGGGACAGGGCGAGGGGCATGGCGGAGGAACCGGTGCAGAGCATAAAGTAGCCAAACAGCTGGACGCCCAGGCTGACGTGCGCACGGGCGTAGATGAGGGCCGCGCCGGCCACGCAGGGGAGCACGACGGCGGCGATGAGGAGGCAGTGGGCGCGGCGGAAGCGGCCGGCCAGCCAGCCCGTGAAGAAGATGCAGCCGCCGGCCAGCAGGGAGTAGGGGATGTTGACGAGGGTGCTCTGCAGGCTGGTGAAGCCAAAGGACTCGATGACGAGGTTGGCAAAGTTCTGGGTGCCGCCGTTGGGGACCTGGGTGGTGATCTCGAGCCCGGCGAGGAACCAGGTCTTGGGGTCGGCCAGGCACTCGCGGGCCTGGGCCCAGCTCCAGGCGGCGGACTCGGTGCGGCCGGTGCCCGCGACGACGACGCGGTCCGAGGCGTACCGGCGCTCCTCGGGGGTGAGGAAGCGGGCGGTGGACACGCCGTCCGGGAGGGCGAGCCACAGCACGAGGCCCCAGAGGAAGGTGGCGAGGCCGAGGATGATGTACATCCAGCGCCAGGGCCCGACGCCGTCGCGGTCGCTGATGTGGCCGACGCCGAAGGCGAACAGCGAGGCCAGCATGCCGCCTATGCTGTTGCCGGAGAACCAGATGCCCGTGCGCGCGGGGATCTCGTCGCGCGTGTACCAGCTGGTGGTGATGAACATGAAGGCCGGGGTGATGGTGGCCTCGGCGGCGCCCAGGAGGAAGCGCACCGCGAGGAGGCCGGCGTAGTTGGTGCAGGCTGCCGTGAGGGCCACGACGGCGCCCCAGGCCAGGGCGTTGGCTGTCAAGTAGCGGCCTGTGGGGAGGCGGGCGATGAGGATGTTGGTCGGGTAGGTCCAGGCTAGGTAGCCAAAGTAGAAGATGGACGAGACCCAGCTGTAGTCCTGGCCCTGTAGGTTCTGTTGTGGCAGTGTGTTGTGTCAGCGGAGGGAGGTTAAAGTGGCTAGGTATTGATGAAAAGAAGGGAGTATAGCAATATAGGTTGGTGGTGGGGGCGGGGGGGGCGTCTTTGTGTCCACGAACCGTGTCTTCTTGCAGCCCAAAAACAGATGCGCTGGACAGGATCGTCTTGTCCATAAAGTTGAGCCCGTACGTGATGAAAAGCAGCGGTACGAGCCTCATATCGATCTTGCGCAGGACACGCTTCGCCATGGCATCGTCGACGACATGGCGGCCCGGTGTCTCGCTCACGACGACGTCTGGATCTTCCTGGCCGCCCATGGTGTCTGTTGGCAGCCTGTCGTATCTGTAGTCAGGGTAAGGAGAACTATGAGTGGATGAGGCTGGTCTCATCGACGCGGACGAGGTCCTAATTAGTCCTCTTAGGCGCTGCCATGGTGTTGTACTAGACATGTCGGGCTCTCATTCTTCTTTTTACGTTGAGAAAATCCCCCCTCTCTTCTTCTTATCATACATGACCATCGGAAGTAACGTTCTCACTGCTGTGGAGTGTGGTGGTGCATGCATGCGTTCCGGTCCGGCTGTGTGTATGCAGGTGTCTGTCCCGCGGTTGTGTGAGAGATCGGCAGAGTATAGGGTGCGGCTTGTTGTCTTCTGCCGGTGGCCTTGTTGCTTATCGGGGCCCTTGTAAGTACTGGCTGCATACGGTACAGTAGCGGAGCAGGGCCCGTAGTGCAGTGGCCTGGGTGGGAGGGGGTGCTACTTATTGGTGCTGAATCAAGCCCCCTTCTCTTCTCCTCTGAGCCTATGTTTGCGTCGATCTATAGAACACAAAAATAAATAGTTCATATGGGAGAAGACATGTAAAGAAAGATGAGTTTTGTGGTCAAAGCATCCATTCCAACCTCGGAACTTCAATTCTAGAACCGTGTTGAACCTTGCATCTGCTATGCTATATAAGAATCAACATCTCTTCCGCTGCTCTGGGCTGACCAGCCGTGGCTACGCAAACCACAAATCAACAGCCTGTAATATACTGCATACGCAGTGTCATGTTCCATCATACCATAAAATGCGCCCCAAAAGAAAAACCCAGCCTCAATACAGTGTATGGTATGCATGCCGCTTCCCAAAGAGACGCCCCCAAAACATCCATGTAAGTTTACTCCTTTGTAACCATATGCCCGGCTCCCCGAAAAGCACTCGCTATATTTCATGATCGCACCATGTTGTGAGAGCCGTGCTGTCTGCTCGCTCTCCATCTCCGCCCGGAACCGACCACTGACTGCTACTCTGCCCTGGCCTTCCTCCTCAGGTTCACAAAACGCCACGCGATAGCAGCCGTGCCGAATCCAGCCTATATAAACCAAAAAAGGTCAGTCAATCATCCTGATTCGAGTCTGAGTGAATGAAATGAAATGGCACACAACATACCGCGGCGACAAAAAACGGAAGACCCCTCAGAACCCCACCCACGCCCATAGACGCCGCAAAGATCCTGAGCAGGATCGGGTCACCGCACATCCTGCCGATGCCCTCCACAATCTGCGCAAAGCCAAACGTGCTCGCACGGGTGTCCTCGTCGGTCCACGCGGTGAGTAGCGAGAGGACGGCGACTCTTGTCCCGTACCCGGTGGCGAAGAACAGCACGGCTATTGGATTTTTTTAAAATGCACGGGTCAGCTTTGCTTCTCGGTATGCAGGTATTTTGGTTTGATTCTTACAAAGGAATAGTCCTGTCATGGAGGACGCGAGCCCCATCAGCACAGCCCCGACCGTCAAGACAGCCAAACTGGCAGACACCACATTATAGTCGATGATCTGGGGCACAATGTGCCACTTCGAGGTGAGGAAGGCGACAGTCTGCGGGAGGACGACCAGGAACAGCACAATGTTGCTCGCGGCGATGGCCGAGACGAGCATGGCGGTCTGAGAAGTGGGCCAGCCGAAGCGCACGGCTGCGTATTGCAGGAGCACGGAGACGGTGCCCTGCCTGAGGGCGCCGATGAAGAGGACAAAGAGGGAGAGGAGGATGTTTCTCTGGCGCAGGATAGCCAGGAGACCTGTCTTTCCGGACTGGACTGATGCAGATGTTGGCGTCGCTGGACGATGGACCGACGAGGAAGAAGAGGAAGAAGTGAGGAGGGGGCTCGTCTCATCCTGGTCCTTGTTCGGACGACGCCGCACCCCGCTCAGATCTCTCCTGGCGATGCCGTGTGTCTCTGGCATGATGCCCAGGATTGGGAAACAGAGAGCAAGGCAGGCAAAACCGACGCCAAAGGGGACGATCAGGTGCTTCTCGATGGTCACGGACGCGAGAGCCGGCGCGAAGAGCTCGCAGACCAAGAAGGTGGAGTAGAGGTAATAGAAATAACGACTCCGCTGAGAGGGCGGACACGAGTCTGCTGCCATGGCGTAGATGGTGGCATTTGCTGACGACAAGTTGCCCATGAGGAGGAAGATGGATGAGGCCCAGATCAGTCGCATGTCGCCGTTGCCGTACCCGCCCATGCCTAGGGTAGATGTTAATAACCAAGGTCGTCGTGTTGTCTGGTTATTGACTTGATTTCATGAGTATCAATAAAATAAAACTCACAGATGGTCACGATCCAGCACAGCGACATGATCGGTCCTAAAATACTCGTCACGATGACTTTCTTGCGGCCTATCCTGTCGGCAAGGAGACCCATCGGTACAGCCGTGAGAAGAACTTTGGGATACATCTTAGCAGCAGGCCCATACAATATCCCATCCCATCATCGCTAAATCCGCACTTACTAGCAACGCCATCGAAAAATGCCTTCCAACTCCTCAGCCGGGCCAGCTGGTACTGCACGTCGGGCGATTTGCACACGCCTTCACCCAGGCCGCCGCCAAAGATCTGCTCGCCGCCGTACGCGGGGGCGTAGGAACTACAGACCCATCTCTCGAACAGGACAATCTCGGGAACGATCCTGATCTGGTCGTACGTCTGTGTCAAAAAGTCGAGGAGAATGCAGGCCAGCCTGACCCAGAGTGGTTGATACTGTTGATGCTCCATGTCGGATCCACCACCGCCGCTGCCCTCGATATCGCCGCTGCGGACAATGACGTGCTCCGCTGCAGGTCGGCATTGGATAACACCGTCGTCCACTATTGAGTCTCCTGTCCTGTCCATGCTGTCCGGCACATGGCTCTCACAAAGGAGAGGCAGGAAACACAAGGAGAATGATGAAGAAAGGAAAAGAAAAGAGGAAAAGAAAGAAAAATTCACAAATGCAGGGATCAAGATGGCATCTCGTGCATGTAAATTTAGATGGGATGGATGCAAGGGAAGAAGAAGAAGGGGGTCAACAAGAGGAGTCAGCAGACCCCTCCTCCTTTACAGTTAGTGTTGCAGTCACAGTGCAGCCTGTCTCGCCTCCCCCTCCAGCCGCCACAAGGAATCACAATCCCACCCACTGCGCCCCGCATCGGAACCACGGAAGCCTGACAGGCCGCCTAACGCGCCCGCCTTTCCTTTCACTCGAGCCTATGTCCCATCACATTTGTGCCCCTAAAACCCACTATGCAGCGCGGGCGGAGCAAAGAGACGGTAAGCACGACATCTGCCGTCGGTATCTCGTCTTGTCCTTGTGATGCTTCTCAGCTGGGCCCTCGAGTGATCATCAGCACTTTTTGAATAATTTTCTGAGTACTTAGAAAGAAGAAGCCGAAGAAGCAGCTATGATTTTTAATTCATGTACTCGTGGTAATCTGCAGGACAGAGCGGTATCTATTTTATAATCACTTTCTTGTTCTGTTCTATCTCCTCGATCATCCTCGTCCGAAATAATGGAGCCCGCCCTTCTCATAGGCGGTGGGAAGTTGTAATCTGAGAGATTTACGCAAAGACTGCATGTACATGTGCAGGACTGCAACCCTATGCAAGCCACCTAGAAGGCATGTCGGGACTGTGATATGCTGGTTATTCCGGGGCCATAAGGTTTCCTGGACGTGGCCTTGTGGGTATAAAGGTTGATCTCCAGTCTATCAGGCCGTACAGTGGTGGAATGGTATGCCCAATGGGCCCCTCTCAGCCCCCGAGATTCATGCATGCATGCTTGCAGCTGCATCGTCATCTGCCAGGAGAGAATTTTCGTCAAGTAGAAGGTACAAGCTGCCCCCTTCAACCTACTCTTCCCCTCCCTGTTCTACTCGTTTCTTCTTTTCGCTTTCTTCGTTTCTTCCTGTTGGCCTGCGTCATATCTTGATATGATGAGGTCCACCATTGATTCGATCGTCGCATAGAGGTCGTCGTTTCTCAGGGAGTCACATACACTGAATCGGACCCAGAGTCACGATGACCGTCTTGACGAGAATCTCCCATATCGGTCAGAGACGTCGCCGAGTCCGTGAAAGGCACTGCACCGCTCATAGTCACCTCAGAGATCTTGCTGAGAGAAGGTGAGTGAGCCTTGGACAGGCGCTTTGGCCTTGTGGATGACGATGACAGGGACTCGCCAGTATCATCATCATCCGCTGTGGCCTCTCGATGCACTGCTACCCCGTTCGTCTGGGCGCCGTCCTCGACTGCTACCTCAGTGCCGTCTTCGCGGTGTCCATCTCGAGATCGTGGTGTTGTCGTCGTCGTCGTCGTTGTCTTGCTGCCTCCACCACCCGCTGCTGCATCGCGAGCATCGTGTATATCCGGGGTCTCTCCGTCCCAGAGCTCAACAGAGCGTATGGAGAAGGCCGACCCCAGGATGCTCTCAAACACCCTATCGACTGGCATCATTACCGCGTACGGCTCGTTTTCGTACGCAGCAAGTAAGATGCCGTGTAGAACCTCGCCGCGGACCACCCAGGCTCCAGCCACACCAGCAGCATCTGGGCATTTCAAAAACAAAAATTCGCCGTTAGTCTTCCTTGAGCTAGACTTACAACGACTGAACATCGTCTCTGGGCCGCAAGATCACAAGATCAACTTACCAGAAAGAGGAGCGCTGAGCTGTATCCTGCGCACACGAAAGTGTCGTCCCCTGACGACAAAACACGCAGTTCCCCATACCAGCTCACCCTCGACGACGACATCTCCGCCGCATAAGACGTGTACCGGCCCTTGGTCCGAGGAGGAGGAGGGGGGAGGAATCTGGCTCTGACGAGCTCCTCGCAGGTGCTGTCGAGGTAATGTTGACAATCTCTTGCGTACCCGGGAGAACGTACTGGTTCCGAATACGGCTGGGCAGCTTCCCGAGCCGCAGGAGCGCGAAATCCGTCGCGTTGTCCGGTCTCGTCTGGTTGATGGCCATCTCGCCGCGGGAGTTCATGGAGATGCCGAGGAAGTCGACTGCCGCGTCGCGCGTGACGTTGTGCCATCTCGAGACCCTGCTCGCCTCCTTCTTGAGGATCCTATCCGTATGGACAGCGGCTAGATCCAGTGTCGGTTTGGACTCCGCTGTCTCGTCGATAGGAGTGTCCCCAAAAACGCCGCTGCCGTCGAGCATTGCATGCGCTGTGGTCACGCCGAGGACGTATTTCCCGTTGATCTTCAGCAGCCCTCCCACGCGAGAGAGGCTTTGCGTTTTCTGCTTCTTCTTCTCCTGGGATCCCCTTTCAACCGTTATGCAGCAGAGCGAGCCGCAGACAGAAGATTTTCCCTGGCTGGTCTCGACATGGACCGAGAGGTCGGCGCCGTGGGGCAGCTTGATGCTCTCTCTGTGGTCCACTCTCACGTCGACATGGCCCTGGTGGTTGCTGCTTGGGTGGCAGTAATTCCCGCCGCCTTCGTGTATCTCGGGGCTCCTGTGGAGATAAGAAAGTCTCGAGACGGCCTTCTGGAGAGCTTTGATAGAGTTTTCACTTTCTGAGGACGTCGTGTGGTGTGGTTTCATGTACAGGATCCAGACTGTCGGGAAGAGGGTGACAGTATTATCTGCGGCATACCCCGACATTCGAAGCTCATACGTAAGACGTATTCCCTGCTGGCCGAGATGCCTGCTCGTCTCGTGCAGATCATGCTCAAGTGAAGGTAAAGTCTCCGTCTCAAATTTCAACAAGGCCGTGCGAGACGGCTGGACGAGGCTGGGCCGGCCGACATAGAGGCCTGCTCGCGTTTTGGTCGTCGGAAATCGACAGATTGCAGGTGAGTCGAGTCCATAGTCATGCGATACCTCGTCTTCCTCCTGGCCTGGCGGTGCTGGTGATCCGGTGCTCAAGTCCGCGATGGCTGTGTTGTCGTTGTTGGCCGAGACTGGCGAGCGGAGACTATCATGACTGAGACGGCTGCCTGGCTCGTTACCCCGACCACGGGAAAATAGAGATGCCAGAGAGGCGAGGTACGCCCTCTGCGAAACCTCAAAAGCTGGCAGCCTGCCCGGGGCATTGCTGTTGCTGTCGTCATTTCTGGCGGTGTTGTCGCCTAGCGGGCCATCGGGACGCCTCTTGGCACCCCATGGTCTTGTCCTTCTGCTCGAGTTCACCACCCCCTTAGCCGCTCCTGCCTCCTGCTGCTGCTGCTGCTGCTGCTGCTGCTGCTGCTGCTGCTGCTGCTGCTGCTCACCCCGACTCGCCAGGCTAGAGTTGGACCTGGAGGTGGACAGCCTCGAGTGAGCGATGGACAGCTGGCGGAGTGTGGCGACCGACACACGTCTCAGGCGCGAGGAGCTGGACGTCGCGCTGCTGGAGGCGATGGAGTGCTCGGTGGAGGCGGTGTCAGAACCCGGGGCATCCGTAGTGCTGCTCTTGGCCTCCGTGACGGAGGGGCGGGGTTTGCCATTGTGATTATTTCTAAAGAGCATTGTCGTGGGCAGCCGGGGGTTTCTCATCTGGGGATCATCTGTGACAATAATGATAAAGGATTCAAGCGTGCTGCGAGCCGTGATGAGGACATGCCGGAAGGTCGTGTGAGCTCGTCGTGTTGGTGTTGGTGTTGTTTTTTAAAGTTTCGAATGTTTGTCCCGGTTGCTGACGATGACGATAATGATGGGCTAAAGTATATCATGTATGTCTGCAGCGGCCAAGAATGCAAAGCAAGACAAGAAAAAGAAAAAAACAAGGATAGGTCAAGAGATAAGAAGAGCCAATAAATAGAAGCCACCAGCGGCTATAACGTCAAAAGTCCGTCGTCCAGCGCAGTGAGAGCACATGTCATGTAATAATGCCCTGCCTGCTTGGGCCTGTCCCGGCTTCTCCAGTGCGACTTTGATCTGTTGGAGGGTGGCATTTACTGCTTTTGCATAAGCAACTGAGCTTTGATCTCAAACAATCAGGGGGAGGGGGTGTGTCCTCCCCTTTGGCTTGGTCGTGTGATGGTGCGACGCTACGCTGACTTTTGTTCCAGTCAAAGGCTTTTTTATTATTTTCCAGGGAAGACACGAGTGACCCCTTGGATAGCGTCGAATTCCAGGCCTCCTCTGGCAGGTAATCTCTCAACAGCAGATGTGGAATCTTTCATCAGGTTAGGTCTTGGGCTAAGCACGGGCTGGGGCTGCTTTTGTGTGGCTGGACTAGCTGAAGAGTCCGGCTCCCCGTGCTCGAATATTACCATTATGCCGCAAGGCCGAGGGGGTGGATCTTGGGGCCGTTGGCAGTCATGACAAGATTAATCTGACTGGCAGTATAACATGGAAATGATATGGAAATCATTAGGTGGAGGAGAGAGAAGGTTAAAGTAAATGGCTCTGTTTCTTTTTTAAAATGCATCTGCCATTTTAGCGAGGCCCTATATGGAAATATCTTGCGTCAAAATTACGGCTCCATACAATTTATCGTTAAGCAAGCCACGATTGCGGCCCATGTTTGGTACTACCCTGTGGTGGTTCGATCTCCTTCAGATGGAGAGTGTTTGACTTGTCGGGAAATTTGATAAAAATAAGCCTACTGTCTGACATTTGGGATGAGAACGGGTGCGGGTGCGGGTGCTTATATGAATCAGCGAGACATTCTCATATTCTCCTCGTCCACTTTCTCGACTACCAAAAGCATGAGCAGTGACGGCATTCTAGTACGGACCCGGATAAACCATGGCTTACACAAGCCCCAGTCCAGCCTTTTGTTCGTCCTGTGGTGAGTGTTCCTCCCTGTCTGTCATCACGCTCTCCTCATCACCCCGATCTCCAGCCCCAACGGCTTCCTCAGGAACCCCTCGCTCGTGTCCATGTGATCCTGTCTCAGAAACACATGGTACCGCCTCGCCCACGTGGCAACAATCAGCTTCATCTCCATCTCGGCCACGTTCCTCCCCACACAGGCCCTCGGCCCATGACTGAAGGGAATAAAGGCATTCTTCTGCCGCGCCGTGACGCTGTCCCACCTCTCAGGCCTGAACTCGTCCGCGTCTGGCCCCCAGATCGCCCTGGAGTGGTGCATCGTGTACGAGGGGACGCTCAGCACCGTGCCCGGCGGGAAATAGTGACCCAGGATCGTCACGCCCTGTGGGCTGTCCAGGGGGATCTGCCGTGGGAGACCGATCCCGGACGTCGAGTGGAACCGCAGGGTCTCGTTGACGACGTTCTGCAGGTACGGGAGGTCGCGCACCATGTCGTACGAGGGGACGTCCACGCCGGGCGGGATGGCGGCGTCCAGCTCGGCCTGCAGCCTGTCGAGACAGCCCGGGGTGCGGGCCACGTGGAAGAGCAGGGCGCACGACGAGTTGGAGGTGGTGTCGCTCCCCGCGATGAGCTGGGTCAGGGCCTCGGCCGTCAGCTCCTCGCGGCCCAGCGGCTCGCCCTTGTCGTCGCGGCCCTCCATGAGCCGGGCCAGGAGGTCCTTCCTCTCGGCCTCGGGCGGGTGGTCGAGGCGGCCCTTGACGCGGGCGATGGCGATGCCGGCGAGGTTCTCCACGGCGTTGAGGCCGTTGCTGAAGAAGGGGTCCGGCAGGTACCGGGCGTAGGGCTTCAGCCGGGGCATGCAGCCCAGGGTGGCGCTGACCTCGCCCCGGCGGTTGAGGATCTCGATGGCGGGCGCGTAGATGGGCTCGGCGTCGGGCGAGCTGCGCACCTCGGCGATGTCGGCGCCGGAGCGGAGCATGCCAAAGGGGGCGCCAAAGGCCAGGTCGCCAATGACATCAAAGGCGAGGTAGTTGAACCACTTGAGGCAGTCGAGGTGTGCTGCGGGGGCTGCTGCCGCCCGGGCGAGGAGGGTGGGGGGCTGCTGCCGGCGCTGCGGGCGACGAGGTCGTCCCACTGCCTCACAAACAGCTCGAGGTTGCCGTGGATGTAGGGCTCGAACTGGGAGATGGACTTGAGCGAGAAGGTGTGCGACACAATCTTGCGCTTGCGCGAGTGCTCTGCCCTGTCGCGCGTGTTGAAGAGGCCTCGCTTGATGGACACGAAGGCGTCGTAAAAGTCGCTGGAGGGGTTTTTGCTGTCAGACTTTGGGTTTCAAGGTAGGAGCCGCAGCGAGAGGGGGTGAGAGGGATGAGAGGGAGTCGTGTGTCTCTGCATTTTCCGAGTCCTCTCTCTCGCTCTCTGGTGTTGCCCTACCTCTTTAGAAAACCATTACCGTGGCCGTAGATGACCTGGATGGCCTGGTCGTCGGCCACGCTGACATGATCTGGCTGGATCCGCACCAGTGGTCCCAGTTTCTTGTGCAGCTGGTCGACCACCTCATAACGGTTCCCGCTCCTGCACACAGACAGCAGCCACAGGTTGGTGAACTGGGCGGGAAATGGTGCCGGTATGTCGCGGAGATGGCCATTGGTGACCAGATATGGGTATAAATAGTAGACGGTCAGCAGGATGGGGACCGCAACCAGTGCCCATGGCGAGAGGATTAGGTGAATCAAGGCCATTGTGTCACGGTTCCTCCTTTTTCTACTTTTTCTTCTTCTTTCTTTTTTCCCCCCCCCCTTCTCCTCCTTCTTCTGAGTCTTCTCAGGTTATAAAATCTCTGTCTGGAATCGCCGTCGTCCCCTGAGCTCCTGTCAAGACCCAAGAGGCTGAAGTATATCCGCACGATCCCCCAGACAAACCCAGGGGCCAGTCGACTGTTTTTAAATTTTTCTCCCCCAACTACGTATGGCCTAAGTAGCGAGTGAATTCTAGCGGCGGGCCCGACCCCCCCCCCCCCTCCCCTCTCTCCCCTGAGTTGATATTCTTTTAAGACCTGGGGCCCCAGTTACCATCTCCCCACGACTCGCCTGGCCTCTAAACCAAGCCAATTGTGTTAGGCTAATGTGTCAGCGCCATGGTGAAAACACCTGCCTGTCAATCACTAACTACATAGGCAAATAGGGAGGGGTCACGGTTGTTGTCGTCGGCTCTTGATAATTGTATGTCAATCACACAACACACACACACACACACACACACCTACACACACACCTTACTAGTCGATTATATGACTAGGCTCTTGTCTCGCTGGCTCGGCCCTTCGCGCTGTTGATAGGTCAGGGTGGGAATGGCGGAGAAAATCCAGCCAGTGAATGTCAACCTGTTGTGAACATCCATCATCCATCGGATGTGGACCCCCGCCCCATCCCCCAGACCTCCGCCGTTGGGACGCAGCCGATGGTTGCCCGCTATGTGCTGTGCCGTGGGGCTGTGATGCTAGTTCTTGGAGTTCCTACTTGAGCTAAGACGCCCAGGAGCCTAAACAACCTTCTCCTCACGCACACACGCTGTCCCTGTTTGCCTCTGAGGAGGCGCTATTATTACCGCGCGGCACTTGGGCACGGCAAGTTGGATTCAGGCCAGCACAGCAAGACCACAGTCTCGCGATTATCTCGCAGCTCTCTCTATTCGCGAGAAGGACACATCGGCTCACGCACAGCACTGGCACCGCTTGAATTAGCGTATGGCTAGGGGTCTGTGGGCTCTTCGGCAAACAGCCCGGCTATGTTTCGGTCGTCGTCCATATTATCGATACCTGCAGGTAATAAACTTCGGATATTGATGAAGTGGAAGTCTTTCTGCCTCGTGACCTTGTGTTATACCTAGGTACTCATGCTGCATACGTCATGGCCCGACACAAAAAGTAAAGTCACGACATTACATTAGGTTGCATTCACGTGATTACCCTTACCCAGGTCCAAATCAACAGTATCGTACATATAGTAGGATACTGGGCAGATGTCTTGACCTGATTTTATTTTATTGTTTATTTTTCTTACACAAGAAGGTAATTTCAAAGATGACATAATTTGTTTTAATCTTGCCGTGTCCTTTCCACGACCACTGTGCTTGTGTAGTGATAGTAACTTGGTGCAGATTCGTCTGTGCTCCTCCTGCTCAAACCTTACTTTGATGTCCTTTCTGTGATACGATGCTTGTTTTCACATACAGCCCAGAACTGCTGGAGAGCAAGCCCATCTTTTTACTTCCCTCCTACATAGCATCTCTCCAGATTTTACGGGCCAGATCCCTCACCAGAACCAGCTTTTCCCACTGCCTCTCCTCCGTCATGCCCACACCACCCCCCTGGCTCTGGCTCGCAAACCCGCATTGCGGGCTCACGGCCAGGGTATTGTCGCGCAAGACCTCCTCCACTGCCCTTCCCTGCGCCTTGGCAATAACACCCGCAGCCTCGTGCACCCTCTGCACCAGATGATCCATATCCTCCAGCGCAGCCCGCTTCGTCGACACCAGACCCAATACCACCCTCTTGCCCCCGGGCAAGAACCGCAGCGGCTCGAAATCCCCCGAGCGCTCATCGTCGTACTCGAGATAGAACGAGTCGTAGTCCAGCCCGTTCAGCATCCTCTCCGCGATCCGCTCGTAGGACCCGGCGCCCACCCCGCCCTCCACGACACCGCTCCACATGTTGCCGCGGCAGAGGTGAACGCCCACGTGCATGTCTCTGGGCCGCCCTGCGATGCAGGCGTTGTGCACGCCGATGTACTGCTCCATCAGCGTGTCCGCATCCCACCCCTCGTCGCGACACCCGGCCCGGAACGAGTCCATGACAAAGAACGTCATGTTGGGGTCGTCCACCTGCACGTTGCGACACCCGGCGTCATACAGGCTCTTCAGCTCCGCCCGGTACGCCGCCGCCAGGTCCGCAAAGTAAGCCTGGTCGCTCGCGTAGCCTGACTCGGCCGTGTATGCGGTGCCGGGCTTGAGCTGGATGTGCTGGTACGTCGGGCTGGGAACCGTGATCTTGCATCTCTCAAGGCACCTCTCCTCGTCCGCCGGCATGCTGCCCTTCAGCAGAGCCCAGCTGTCCCCGTACGCAGGCCTTGTCCACCGGATCGGCCCCGTCGCCACCACGCCCGGCCGGGTCTTGACGCCGGCCTCGTGCAGCCTCGCGACGCTGGGCAGGTTCCGCCGGAAGCCAGACGGGATGGGCAGGTCGGGAATCGTAGTGAAGCCCTCGAGGGTCTCGAAGAAGCCGCCGTAGAAGATGGACCGCTCCAGCTCGCCCGTCGTGACCGGGTAGATGGACTGGTCGAGCTGGTGCTGCACTGCGGCGGCCACGGCGGCCGAGGTGGCGCGGAGGACTTCCTCTGAGGTCGTGATGGTGGCGTAGCTGGCCGTTATTTGGTGTTTGGTGCGGAGGTCGAGGAGGGAGGTGGGGCGGAGGAGGGAACCGACCTGGTCCGCGCGGAAGATGGGCACCATGATGAAGGAAGTAAGAGTGGTAAACACACGAGTAATGGTGAGGTTTGGAGGCGCGTTCAAGTATGGCAAGTTATTATATATAGATACATCAATGTTTATAGTACAGTTATCAACAGGTGACTTATACCTTTTAAGACGCCAAAATCTTAGGGCTGGCGATGAGGGGTCGGGAATGCAAATTCCCGCTCGAACAGCGGATATAACCCTCTTTTATAACCCAGTAGCTAGGCTCTGATCACTATGCTCCACATCTCGACATTATTTCACGCCGGCAAGTCGGCAGTACGCTGTGCGAGACGACGGCAGTCCTATGCGTAGAATATATTCACCAAGCCCAGTCGGAGTGTATGATGATCTTTTGAGGAGGGCTCCGAGTGGCCCGCTCTATAGTCCAAGGTCATCCTCAGAAGGAGAGGGTCTTCTCAAGGCAAGACAAAAGGGAATCATAACATACAGTCCGGGCAGGCTTGAATAGATATCGAGGCAATTCAATACTTCTTTTCATGGTGTAACATGAATTGTGGCAAATTTGCACTGGATGGACAATAGTATCCCATGGGATGTGGACACGCACGAGAACCGCAACAAGGCCACCGAATGTATGATACTTTTTCCAGTCTGTCAGTCTATCGAAGAGGGTCCGTTGGCTTCGGAAGACTTCGTATTGACTCGGTTCTTAATGTGATTAGCTTTTAGCTACCCTAAGCGAGACTTCAATAGGCTTATATATACCTATGAACATTTCTAGCAAGACCGATTCTGCAGTCGAAATGCACCTTTGCATTTTTGCAACCGCGGAAAGAGGCCCTTTTAGGCCATTCAGATCTCCACGACAGTGATTTATTGCATTGCCTCATCATTGACATGACGTCCACCTATATTCCTTGTCCACAATGTCCTACCACCTGCATTTGTCACCGCAACTTGCAGGCGAGGCGCATCGAGCGCAATCAACCCAAATTGTCCCGACCTGGGCTAATGCTTACCAGCCTGTTTCTCGTAGAACTCTGCGAATCAGGAAGCGGCCCTCAGCCAGCCAAATGAAGCAGATTTTGGTCGTCTCGGCCCAGCATGCGCGCTGGGATGCCAGCCGCAAAGGTCATCCTTCACTAGCCAACGACGAAGACAATCAAGAGTCACAAGCAGGCATACTGCCGGGATTCGCTATTACAAAAGTCCTCGGAATATATTTTTGCCTGCAATACTTGTCCAAGATAGTTGTGTAGGCCGAGCAGAATGCAACGATCTAATAAGTGAGCTCCTGACTTGGTAGGCCATTAACCATTCAAAGTGATGAGACTGATTATCGCGTCAAGATCCCATGTATACAATTTGACCAGATCTCTATAGTAAACATTAAATCGGGCCATTCATGGTTAATAATTCGGTAGCAGTGCGGCTGGTAGAAGGAGGCTCTCATGTGCATGTCCGGGGACTCAATGCTTTGAAGTGAATGGATCCGCATCTCTGTTTGAGAGATCAAACGTTTGATCCAGGTCCTTCCCAATTACAATAACGAGTATTGAGAAGGGATATCTTGTCGAAAGATCCATCGCTATCTTTGATTCTTCCTAAAAGGTGCACCACAGTACTCTATAGGTAGACCAACCACAGGAATTGGGCCGATAGCCCCGTTCATCGCTCCCCCCCAGATTCCATGGACAAACACATATGAAAACAGATTCAGTTGTCAGCTCATGTAGACTGTCAGCACGACCGACTGTGTGTTACATACTCGGTTCAAGACCAGGGAAATTTCCTTCAGATAGGCACTGGGGGCCAAAACAAAAAGGTCCACAACCTGATCCAGAAGTGCGATATTCCAGGGCATCATGCGGCATCTTATGTCCATTCAATATGGGGTTTCCCAGCCCGTGGACTCAAAGGATTTCCGACAGGAGGCCAGCTCGCTCGCCAAAGCCTACAGCAAACCACGCGCGGTGTCGTACGGGCTGATCTTTGCTGGACTCTGATTATGCCACATAGGTGCCCTCTGTATCTCGTGGGTAGACCTATTGAGGGTTAGAAACAAGTAGATTATGTTGACTACTTTCTCCGTTCCATGTTTATCAAGACTGACAGGTCCCTTTCCATCATCAGCAGCGAAGATGAAGGTGTAACATCGCTCCCAGTGCATTTCGTGATATTACAGCAACAACAACAACGCCGAGTACAATTCAAACACGAAGTACTTCTTCAACTAAGAAGTAAAAGAAGAAGTGGAGACGCTCTTCGCCGTCATCAGTGTCATCATTCCATTTTTCTGTGTTCTACTCATCTATTACTTGATTGTGTATGTATATTTCCTCTCCCTTCTCACCTCATAATGCAGATATCTCCGCTTCAGCGTACGCGTAGCTGTCTTTGCTAACAGGTGACTCGCCTGCTACGCTGGGTGTAGGCATCCTAAGGGCCGCAGGTCAAGGCACGGCTACCAGCCCGATGCTGTGGAGTTGATGGACGCAACACGAGAGCTACGCGCTGCCGTGGACGAGGTCGACCATACAAGACGGGATTCTCAGGCACATTTTGAGTGTCCAATCTGCAGTGAGTTTTTTTATTTTAATATATATATATAAGCGGAACTCTGCTAAGGTCATAGTATAGTGAACGAGCTGTTCCGACAGGTACTGCAGAATTATAGCAACAACGATAATGAAGGTACAAATCAGAGCTCAGAACCGTCCACAGCGGAAAATTTACCAGTCCAGATTATGAACCAGCTGATGTCATCCCCGGTCAGCCAATGGTTCGGCGACGATGTCGTTTCTGCCAAGACGTGCCAACACTTTTAGTATGAGCCATGTCTGACTAAGTAGTTTCTGAGGGGCAATCATGAATGTCCAGTCTGCCGAACGCCTTGCTGGGTAAGGGTAGCGATTAAGGAACAACAGCCGGCCCCGGAACAGCTACCAGCAGGGGAAGCGGCCATTGGAATTGCGATCGCACTACCTGGAGCCAACTCGCCATCGTGGGTGACGGGGACTGATGTGGATTTGTTAGCCTCAAAGCCGTGAATGAATGGGGGGGTTACATGGTTCTCTCACAAAAGTGATAATCCCCGATGGGGTTACACCGGCTAAACTGCTATATCTCCTCCAGATAGTGCTATAAGTACTTTGGGCAAGGGCATGTTCAAAGAGAAAGGCGTGTGGCGTGTACAGACTAAATCACAATACGTTTTTGTCCTCGGACAGGAGCGTCTTGTCCGGGGACTCGGCCGAGGTACGCGTGATTCTACCGGTTTGGGCTGGTGTTGTGGTGCTATAACATATACTACTGCGACTATCTGCTGCTGTACGACACTAAGCAATCAATGCACTCTGTATACGGAGCAGATTCTCCTAAAGTCTATATCACTGCGGGTAGTCGAAGGACATTACATGTGACACCTACATGGACTCCAGATTGGTACAATGCCCTGTTTATGCTTATCTTGCCAAGATGTCTTCCAACCCCTGAATATATTGTGTATGAATAAGTACTTGTAAATTCCAGACAGTTCCTCTTGAAGTCTCGCTGGCTGGAATCCAAGCCAAAATATGCGATATGTTGCTGGCGTTCGCGGGATAAGGTGGCAGGGCTGCAGGGGTATCCTGTCAGTGCGCAAACATGCTAAAGCCGGGATCGCAGATCATGACAGGGGCATTTGGGACATTACATCATCAGCCTAATCATCGACGTGAGATGAGGTTAAGTCGCTCTTTCCTCTGCTATTGCCACTACCAGACAGAAGGTGATGAGACGGAAAGCACACCCCAGCAGTCTCGATCGTCCAACAATCGAGAGGACCGAGGCCAAACCAGTCATATGCATGCGGTCCTTCTTGCCCTCTGATGTGATTGATTGCGTATCTGCTACTAAGGACACAAAGGACCAAAAAAAAAAAGGAAGCCGTCGTCGGTGGTCCGTCCTGTCTCCATACCGCGCGAGCTGGTGACACATCGGGATAATCAGAACCTGCCCCCCCCCTTCCTTTACCAGGGGAAGAAATGACGTTGGTCTCCTGCCTTACAGCCTCGATCCTGCCCTGTTGGCTCGATCCGGGCCGTGGACTGGTCTCTCCAATTTCATCATAGTCCCCCGACCTACGTCGGCCACTGGCTACCATCGCCCATGATCAAGTTGTAGGACCCTCATCCATCAGGTCGATTTTGTTGGGTGGAAGCCTTTGAGATCTGAGAATTGGTGTCCCTCCCACCTCGCCACTGGAGACGAGAAGGAGAAGAAGCAGCGTCAGCAAGTCCATACGATGACCTCGGCGACTTGTCTGGTGGCTTGCTTACCGTTACCAGCCCTGCCAGCCTGACGAGACGGGCGTCAAGGACTGAGTCTACCAGTCATCTACTTCTACATGCTGCCACCACGGCGTGAATGGTAAGTCTACTAGTCATCTAATCAAAGGCCTAGTCGTTGCAGTCTAGTCCAAGTTCAGGGCTCAGTCGCTCGCGTTCAGACGAGATCAAAACTCTGAGCCCCGGGTTGGACAACATCAACGACGCTCACACCACAGCCAACTACAAACCGAGCTGCTAGATCTCTCTTTGTCTACGTCTACCACACAGCTTACTATCCTGCCACGGAGCCAGCCTACCAGCCTGCCTTCCCACGAGAGTGCAAAGTCCCACGTGTGTACTTCCTGAAATCCTGCAAGGGGAGCGCCTGAACGACCAATCACTACCACACTACACGCACCCTGTCTGGCCCTGTGAGCCCAGGTCTTCACTACACGGCATTCTAACCGCCAGGCCTGCTCACTACCACTGCCCACCCTCACAGCACAGCCGGCCCTGCAGTCTGACCCAACTTTCCAGCCCTTGGCCAGATCGACCCGAACCGACCCGACCCACGCACGCACGTAGGGTCGAGCCAACTGTCTTGTCGATCTGCCTGCCTGCCTGTTCATTTTTGCCAGTTTCAGCCATCTGCAGAAATAAGGAGGAGGAGGAGGAGAAGGTACTGAATCATCCAGCAACATCCAAGCATTGTGTGAGACGAGGCCCGAGCCCTGGTACCACACCCCAGCGTGGCCTCTCGCATGCGGCCCAGACGTTCTACCTGCATGTCATCTAGCCTCCTTGTGCCACGGGTCACCGGACATCGAGCTCCGATTCTTCGACGGTTGGCTGCCCCGTCCTACAACACCCTCCGGACCAGCAGCTCCGCCGCCACCATCCTCCCGCTACTTTGTCTCCGCGCCCTCAGGGCGGACAGAGCTGCATTGCAACTATATACTACTCCTCCCCCGAGACGTCATACCGCCACAGTCTCCACCATCGCCATGTCATCGCGTGCTGCTAAGGGCAAGAGGAGGGCCGCTGCTGGTGCTGCTGCCACCGCCGGTGCTGATGCATGTCTACCCTCGCACGTCGCTGCAGAACCTGCACAGTCGGTGCAGAACAGCACAGCCGCTCCTCAACCTAACAAAAAGGACTCATCGTCGGATCTTACGTCACCCAGCAGCAGCGGTAGCAACAGCAACAATAACAACAGAGCCCTGAGGAGATCATCACGTCGCACCGCCTCGTCGCGCGGCACCACCACGGGCCAGAATAAAGGCGCCGGTATTGGGCCCAACCTCGGAGACCTCGAGAAGATGCGCCAGAAGGGTCTGTCGACGGAGAGCAGCGCAGAGACGGCAGAGCACCGGGTCGAGGTGGCCCAGGTGGGGGTCGACGACGCCATGCAGGGTCTGGAGGAGATGGAGCTGAACTTCAAGAGGGACGTCAAGAGGCGCAAGCTCCAGGTCGAGGAGAGCCTGGCCAAGGTCGTGGGAGACGACCAGCTTAACCGTTCTTACCTCCTGCGACCACTTCATTCCGCAGATGACGTCCTCAAGACCGACCGCATCCTCCTCACCCCGGACCGAGAACCTGGTGAGGCCGACCTGACTAGCCAGACCGGGCCGGAATGCCCGCCTGAAGAGACAGGAGGCGAGGCGGACGATGATCCCGCTACTGTAGATAGTGCCGCGAGACGGCCGCCAGCCGTCAACAGCGGCTACCTGCCACTGCCGTGGAAAGGTCGCCTGGGATATGTCGGTTTCTCTCTCTCTCTTACTCTTCATTTTTTCTTTTCTTTTTTTTGTGTCTCCGGTGATGTTTGGCCCTCACGACACCAGACTGACGGGCTTCATCATTAGGCCTGTCTGAATACGTATCTGCGCTGTGCACGGCCCTCGGTCTTCAGCTCACGAACCTGTCGCATTGCGAGCATTATGGAACACCGCCATCCTCTGACGGACCCATCACAGCCTGAGGGTCCTAGGAATAAGCCCGACACCACCAAACAGCCGGATGTGGCTCGCGGCCAGAGGTGGGTAGAGCGTCTGGGCCTCGCCAACGCCCGAGACATTATCAAGATGCTCCGCTGGAACGATAAGTATGGGATCAAGTTCATGCGTCTTAGCTCAGAGATGTTCCCCTTTGCGAGTCATGCCGAATATGGCTACAGGCTTGCTCCTTTTGCATCTGAGGTTCTGGCTGAGGTCGGCGAGGTCGCCGCCGAGCTTGGACACCGCCTGACGACGCATCCTGGACAGGTGAGTAGCATCACAAGATTGACGCTGGTGGTGGCGGTGTTTAGGTTTCATAAAAGACACGACTGATCCTGAGCCTTTTCCGGCACTCTGCCTATAGTTCACACAGCTCGGCTCGCCCCGGAGAGAAGTTGTCACCGCGTCTGTAAGAGATCTGGAGTATCATGACGAGATGCTCTCGCTGCTCAAGCTCCCGCCTCAGCAGGATCGCGACGCCATCATGATCCTGCACATGGGTGGTACCTTTGCCGGTGATGGCGGGAAACCAGCAACCCTCGACCGCTTTCGCGCCAACTACGTCCTTCTCCCGGACTCCATCAAGCGCCGGTTGGTGCTGGAGAATGACGACGTGTCCTGGTCGGTGCATGACCTGCTTCCTATCTGTGAGGAGCTGAACATTCCCCTTGTCCTAGACTACCATCACCATAACATCGTCTTCGATGCCGACAAGTGCCGGGAGGGCACCCTCGACATCTCACAGCCGGAGATCTCGGCCCGCATTGCTGCCACCTGGACTCGCAAGGGAATCAAGCAAAAGATGCACTACTCTGAACCACGCCCCGGTGCGGTGTCTGCGCATGACAGGCGTAAGCATAGCCCCCGTGTCGCGACGCTGCCGCCGTGCCCGCCGGATATGGATCTCATGATCGAAGCCAAGGACAAGGAACAGGCCGTGTTCGACTTGATGCGGCGCTTCAAGCTGCCCGGCCACGAAAAGATTGCTGATGTGATCCCCTTCGAACGAGAGGACCAGGACCGCCCGGCCCCAGCGGTAAAGAAGGCCAAGAAGTCCTCGCCCAAGAAGCGGAAGGTCAAGTCTGACGATGGAGATGACGAGGCTGTAGGAGGGGGTGCTGAGAAGGAGACAACAGCTGAGCTCGCCCCCACTCCCGGTGCCCTCGTTGTGAGCCCCGAGGACTTTGGTATGGGTGGCTCGCTTGGGCGTGTGTACTGGCCCGTAGGATTCAACGAGTGGCTGGAGCCGAAGAAGAGGGAGAGAAAGAAGGACGAAGGCAAAGACAAGGAGAAGAGGAAAGCGAAGTAGAAGGCTGAAGACTAGAGCGCTGCAGATGGCTACGAGACGTTCTGGACGGGGAGAGGAACCAGATGAGGAGCATGTATGCAGGATGCCACAAACGGTTGTTGTATAAGGTACCCCACGAGGTCCTGTCAATGGGGCATGAGTCGAGGCAGTACCTGGATCAGGCCGTCTGACAGAGGGCAAGACTGACGTCAAAGCCTTTATACTTTAATGTTCTCCGTAGATATTCTATTACGGTCACGATACTAGCTGCATTGCACCCGCAGTAGCTACTCCAGTATCTGATAGGTACATACACCTACATCTACATACACATACACAGATGCATATACATATACACATAGATACACACATATGCACACATATACACATATACACACAAGTTACAAGATATCTACAAGCCCGTGCCGCCACCTGAAGAGCTCTTCACCATGGCGCAATGGCGGGCTCCGCAGACCGTCCCTTCCCCAACCTCCTTGAACCCTAGGGCGAGATACAGTGGCCTACCCTCGGCTGTCGAGCGAAGCCACGCATCTTTACCCTCTGCAGCTGCACGTTCGAGACCTTCCTGCACGAGTAGTCGTCCTACGCCCTTGCGCTGGTGAGCTGGGTCGATCATGAGGTATTGGAGTTCTGTGTGCCGAACGTGTTAGATAAGTCAGGTCAGCCGATAATGAATGAAATGATTCAATACTCAACAAATCAGAGATGCCCTATAAACGAAGGGGGACGATTGATACCTACCAATTGATTTCTTCAACCTGTCCGGCCCCAACGCCTCCCTCGCCATTCCGTTCACAACATCCCCCTGCCGCCCCATGTCCTCCCAAGCCGCCCTGTCAAGCCCAGGCGGGCTAGCACTGCCCCACGTCTTCTCCAGATCCGCCATCTTCTCCTCGCTCGTCCACCCCGCCGTCACGTCCCGCGCCGCGTCCAGCCAGCTCGCCCAGCCCACGATGACCTCCTCCTCTTCGTCCTGCTGGTGCCGCCGCCGCTGGACGGCCAGGACGTGGTGCCGGCCCGGCCTGCCCAGCTGGGCGCGGAACACGCGCACGCGCCAGTCGACCTCGTCTGCGCTGCCGGGGCGGGTGCGCAGGCGGGGAGGGAAGAGGAGGGCGCTCCAGGGACCTGGGGAGAAGGCGGCGATGAAGATGTCTACCATGCGGGGGAGGTCGGTGGGGGTTGCTGGGCGGAGGTAGAGGGTCGGGGCCATTGTGTCTGTTCTGCTCTCTCTCCTCTTTTTTTTCTTTCTTCTTTTTAAGTTTATATAATTACCAGGGGAGAACGAGGCCGTAGGCGGAATTGATATGACCTACGTCTTGGAGCGTCTGACTAGGTAAGCGAGGGAGTCGATTGAATGTCTAGTGATTGAGGAATCAGAGAGAGGGAGATCTAGACGGAGGAGGTGATGGGTCGAATGTAAAAGGGTTGATAACTTCGGAGGTGAGATATAATGAAGGCGTAGAGAGTGTTTTGTTTCTTTGCTTAATGCCATCCTTGCTGGAAGACGGTCCTGGGTGAGTCATTGAGGTCTCGAAGAGGCGCAAATGCGGACCGGCACGGCACGTTGCCTATCGGACCCTGGCACGAGCTACCTCGGCGGGATGATGGACGGAGGAGGTATTGTAAGTTCGAAAGGTAATTGTGAGCGATATCTCATTGTTTGTTATTTCTTTACCTTGTACCAATCCTGTTTCACGTGATTAAGTAGAGATATCTCAGTGCCTCCTCAACCTCTTGTGTTCTCCTTGTCTTTGGCTGTTCTCTGTTGAGAGACCGTGTCTAGGTTGTACATATGATATACAATAGTCAACTATTAATAAAGCTAGACCATGACAACCTTCTCAAAGTCCGTCTGAGAACGATGTATTTGCTGCATCAAGTACTTGAGCATCGAAGTATCCCAAAACCAAATAGGATCTATGACTGGCTCCCTTGCAAATATAATTGTTTTCGGAATGTGAGGTTCCAAACTCAAGAGACACAGGATGACGGTGAGATCGGCGACTGCTTACTAACACAGAGTAGGAATATGTTAATAAACAACGCGTGCTGAGATTGCAATATGACAATATTGTACGGTCTTAGTCACGGTGCAGGTGCTCGCGTTCACAGGGGCGGGGATGAATCTGGCAAATGTCAACCAGTTGTCAGCTGTGAAATCCTTTGGTGCCGTGCGGAGAAATGGACGTCTTCCGCGAGTCCGAGTCTGTCCGACTATAATGTCTTTCAATATCTGCAGACGTCTCTAGTCACCAACTGCAATTGTTATCGGTCTCTAGCCATACTTGATATCATATTTAAAATTTCATGTTCAATTCAATTTGACCAGATTCGTCTATCTTTATCAACCGCCCGGGTATTGTTCGACACAAAAGACACGCCATCATGTCGGAGCCCCAGCCTGCCCTTACACTCTTCCGAGGCTGGCCCACAAAAGGCGAGCACGTCTGGTCGCCCTTTGTCATCAAGCTCGAGGCCCGTCTCAGGTTCGCCGGTGTGACCTACGAAAGCGGTGCTGGAAGTCCTCGGTCCGCGCCCAAGGGCAAGATTCCCTACATCGAAACAGTGCTCCCGCCATCGCACGGGCAGGCTGGACCGGTGCAGATGGGCGACTCGACTCTCATCATCCAGAAGCTTGTCCGGTGGGGGATGTTACCAGATCTCAACGCCGGCCTGTCGGTCGAGGGTAGGGCGCAGGACCTGGCGACCAGGGCACTGCTAGAGGACAAACTCTACTTTTATCATGTGAGTTTGTGTCTATCGAGATTGTGAACAAGGCGGACCGGAGAGGAGGGGGGAGACCAGATAGGTCAGGCGCTGATCGAGAGGCTCTCTAATCATAGACCCGCGAGAGGTGGTTCGATAACTACTATGCTATGCGCGACCATGCCCTGTCCGCCATCCCGTGGCCTGCCCGCGTGCTCGTGGGCCAGCTCGCCTACCGTAGCCACAAGGCCACGCTGTACGGTCAAGGGACTCTGCGGATGTCCGACGACGAGGTGCGGGCGTCCAAGGAGGAGATCTGGGAGACCATCAGCAATGTTCTCTCGTACTCTCGCACGCAAACTTCCAAAGCGGATTCGGTGAAGCCAGGGCCGTTCTGGTTCCTCGGCGGCAGTGAGCCTACTGAGGTCGACGCGACGCTGTTTGGTTTCATCGTTTCGGTCTTACTGTGTACTGCGTGAGTGTCTTTCTCGTGAAGGTGTCCGTGTGGTTGTGGGTTTATGCTCTTGCTGACATTTGAGGAATTGCGGTATGAAAGCGGTCCTGAGTCTCGACAGATTGTTAAACAGTATCCTGTGCTGACGGAGTATGCTGAGAGAATCCACGATGCCTACTTTCCCGACTATAGACAGTGGTAATAATGACTTGAGCCTCTGATCATGGCATCAGGACGGGCGTAAAGCCCATATGAAGATGGCCGGGCTGGTTCTGATACGCCATGGCGAATCGTGTGCCGTTCTTGAGCTGAGGGTACCCCCGAGGAAGCGTTTGTGTGTTTATTTGATCCATGGTCATGGTTGCATCCGGAGAGGAGTTCGGATCGCCAACACGGTAGCGGGACCATGGATAGAGCCGTGATGGCACCGTGAAGATGTCGTGATCTTTTTTTCTAGGATTAGGGCGATAAGGTCTTTGATGCCCTTTTTGCTATTACTGAGAATTATGTGTGAAGTGGCCGAGACAAGTTCTTATCAAATACAATCGGTTCTCTTCCAACAATTGTGACTGTTGGCTTTCCACCTGGACATCAATAACAGGACTGATAATATTGGGATGTTCCACTGGCCGCCACACTTGCTACGAAACTCTATATGCCGGAATATCCGACCTGCCCAAACTGTACTTGGCAACATTGTCATTGCTCGTGATCTCTTAGCTGGCACGGTGATGCCGGATCAACCTTTTGCATGGTATACATATGGTTTGCTGTAGGCCACGTGGGCATGTGTTAGTTTCCCCTGGACTAGACTCAACGATGCTGCTTGGGTCCCCGAGTCTTCCCAAGGTTCCCCGCAGTCCTCTCCTTCCGCAGAGTACCATTCAATGCAGATCGTCTCGCGGTCCTGGACATTGCATCGGCTTGGCACCTTGGATGGGCAAGCCAGTGGAGAACAGGAAGCTTTTGAGAGTTTGTCCGTTTCATTAAATTCTCTACTTTTCCTTAATCTGCGGCAGGAATTGCGTGGAACTCAACGGGCGGCCCACATCAGTCCAGGGCATATCGGTGAGCTGTCACATTTGAGGCAAATTTCTCTCTAGTTTGGGACGATTTCTCGCTGGATTTCGAAGCGGTGTGGGACGGTGAAGAGGCGCTGCATCAAGACCTCTTGCACCATATTACTCCACCCCTGGATCTGTGTGTCGACGAGTATCAGAGCCAAGAGGATATATCAAACCATGATTCTTTACATTGTAAGTATTTATAGTCATTTAGAACAGCCTGAAATTCTTTCCATGGTACACTTCTTCCTAGTGATGTAACCGGCTGTCGATTGCTCCTGACAACAGCCCTTGGGCCCTTGCCGAGGCTAAGTAATGCTCCACGCTGCTCCTCCTCGTCCTGGCGCATCTGGGGGTGCACCTTGTCCCAAGGGGGATCCGGCAAAGAGTGGGAGACCCGTCGCAATGAAGACAAGGGTGGAGATCTTGGAAGCCATGTCGGGCATGTAATGTATTTGTATCCCGTATATAACTCGACAGACTGACCCCTAGGCTTTCTGTCTTCCACAAGCTTCACGCCCTCCTTGTCGAGCCTGCACCAACATGAGATCTCTCGGATTCCCGAACTCCATCTTAGGATCTCTGGCCTTGCTGGCCAACCTGGTGGGCGCATCATCCGTGCTCAGGCGGAACGGCACTGTTGACTTTGACACCCAATGCATTGCTTTCGCCGACACACTCCAGAGCAGCCTCGACAACGCCACGGTATGGTTCACCGAGCCCGTCGCCGCCGGCACAAATCTGTCGCTGCCCGACTATGACCCTGATTGCGGCGACCAGTGGCAGGTCGTGGGCGTGGACATGTGCCGGGTCGCCATGTTCGTGCCCACCTCGGACCGGTCCAACATCAGCATGGAGGTCTGGCTGCCCACCAACGAGGCCTGGACTGGTCGATTCCTGAGCACGGGCAACGGCGGCATGTCGGGCTGTATCCAGTACTACGATCTGGCCTACACTGTCGATCTGGGCTTCTCGACCGTGGCCACCAACAACGGGCACAATGGCACGAGCGGCGAGCCCTTTTATGACAACGACGAGGTGGTCGAGGACTTTGCCTGGCGGGCCCTGCACACTGGCGTCGTGCTCGGCAAGGAAGTCTCTCATTTGTTCTATGGGGCAGAGCATAACACATCATACTACTTGGGATGCTCGACGGGAGGGAGACAGGGCTTCAAGGAGGCCCAGGACTTCCCAGATGATTTTGATGGTCTTGTCGTGGGAGCCCCTGCCCTGGCCTTTGCCAATCTGAGCTCGTGGAGCGGCTCTTTCTTCGTCAAGGAGGGAACCGCCAATGCGTCGACCTTTGTGCCTCTCGACATGTGGTCTGCAATCCACGACGACGTCCTGGACCAGTGCGACGGCTTGGATGGCTACGTGGACGGCATAATCGAAGACGCCGGCGTTTGCCACTACTGCCCCAGCGACGCCCTCCTCTGCTCTTCTGGTGCCTCGAACTCCACAACCGGCTGCCTGACAGATATTCAGGCCGATACGGTCCGTAGCATCTTCTCTCCCCTCATCAACGACGAGGACGGCAGCCTGGTCTTCCCAGCCATGCAGCCCGGCTCGGAGCTCCTGGCAGAGTACATCTACTATACGGGCAGCGCCTTCATCTACACCTCAGACTGGTACCGCTACGTCGTCTACAGCGACCCTTCCTGGGACCCGGCCACCCTCAGCTCGGCAGACGTCACCGCCGCCTCGAACCAGAACCCCTTCAACATCCAGACGTGGAACGGCGACCTCTCTGCCGTCCAGAGCCGCGGGTCCAAGATCCTGCAGTACCACGGCCAGCAGGACCCCATCATCACCAGCTACAACTCGCCCCGGTACTACGAGCACGTCTCAGAGACCATGGGGCTGAACTCGTCCGAGCTCGACGACTTTTATCGCTTCTTCAGGATCAGTGGTATGGGTCACTGCTCTGGGGGGCCTGGCGCGACTTTTATCGGCCAGGGTATCACGAGCAATGCCACCTTGGATCCGGAGGGCAATGTGTTGACGGCTATGGTGCGCTGGGTCGAGGAGGGCATTGCGCCTGATACCATCCTCGGCACGGCGTATGTGAACGAGTCACAGGCCACGGGAGAGGTTGCTTTCCAGAGGAGGCACTGTCGGCATCCGTTCAGGAACGAGTACTCAGGTTGTGGAGACCCTACAGATCCGGACAACTGGAATTGCGTCTGAAGGGACGGAGAGATGGATGTGGTTCATAGACTGCTGTAAATAAATAAGTTGGAATGAGAATACATTGCCTTTCGACCCAGTAGCAATTGTGGGACCCGATTCAATGCCATAAGTGTCGACTACGATATATCAATGATTACGGATCCATTTTGTATTCCGTAAGGCCCGCAAACGATGCACGTATCCCACCGAAGGATAACAGACCCGCGATGCTCACATTGAATGAGAATAACGAGGCTCAACCCTAGCCCGCAGTCAAGGATAGCCCGAAGATATAATTACTTGATGAAGTCCTGTAGACCCAAGTTTTGTATGGCGAGGATGGAGTCTAATCTAACTCGATTAATGTACAGCTAGTGAGCTTTAATACTCTGTACTTTACTGGCTTTCATAATGCTTACAGCCACCGTGGTGCCATACAGGTAAAGTCAAGACGACATAGTCATGGATCCACCGTTCTGGGACTGCCCCGGCGCAGTCATTCATCGAGGTGTGAATGTAAGACGAGAGAGGACGTGCTACCACGGCATATACATATATAATGCTGCTCCCTTCCGCCCTCAAGCCAGACTTTCTTCTTTCCACAACACCAAACCAAGCAAGGCCTCAGTCAATAGCAAGCAAGTCTTTGAACCTCGTTCAATGTCGATCGTCAAGATGTCGTCGACAGTTATCCTTGTAAGGGTCCAATCATTATTCAGCCACACCTAATCCCCAACGCAAGTACCTCTCCAAGACTGACAACCTCTTCAATATAGTCCTCTCTTGCCCTCCTGGTCACGGCCAGCCCCATCAATACTACCATCAACACTGCAACCAACACTACTATCAAATCTGCCCTTGATGTTGCCTGGACTGGCATTATTCCCGGCCACGGAGAGGTCACTCTGTACGGCCACGCCAACTCCGTCGAAGACCAGATCTTCGCCCTCGACCCGTCCCTCAAGGACAACTTCGTCGCCACGAACCCGTTCATGTCCAAGACCCCTCAGGACTTCAACGAGACCTACATGACTGTCGCCAATTTCTCCTACATGGCCAAGGTTGCCATCGACGAAACCCAGTCTGACATTGCCGCCCGCAGCTTCCCTGTCGACAGCTCGAGGCGCCTTGACGATGGATTCACCGAGACCCACTGGAACTGTGGTAACTTTGCCACTGGAGACTGTAAGATGTCTATTCCATATTCCCATTACGAACATAGTTTGTCTTACTCCCCTCTACCATAATCAGTCAACGAAGGCTTCGGCGCCATCGCCGCTGTCAACGCTCCCGGTGGTGTCAGTGGCGGGTATTGGACCATCCCTAGTGCCGAAGACGACGGCACTGCCACTTGTCGACGCCTCGGGTGCTCTCGCGCCAGCTACACCCACACCGCAGTCTACGTAAGTACTTGATCATATGAATTGTAACCACCAAGCTCCCCTCTCTAGTTCCGAGCCAACACGGCTACCATAGTGTATAAGGCTGACTGTTTACATCACAGTGGTGCAACGACCAGCCCTACGAAGTCACCGCCCCGGCCAACGTCCTCGCTGCCCTCGCCGGCATGATCTCCATGGGCTACAACCAATATGGCTGGTATGGTTGCTGCCTCACCAGCCAGACCCGAGGCATTAACAACCAATACTCGGGCCAGATTGTAAGTCGCGCCAGGACAACAGAAACCTTGTACTTGAATGATTTCGGGCTGACGGTGAGACTTAGTTCCCTGGTAACGGCACTAACATCATCGTGGGCTGGGGCGACTGCTCCAACGATGACTACGATGTGCTGCCCAGCACCTATGCTCTGCCTGGTCCGTATGGCCTCTGCATGTGAGATCCTAGGGAAATGAAGGGATGCTTGGATTGTATTGAGGATGAGAGTGGTCAATTTCTGTAGACACAGTCATGTTTGCAGGCTTCTGAAGGGTTGATGCGTGCTTGGGTTCACATGTCCTAAATAAGTAGGTTTCAGACATTGGTCAATAGAACTTTAGCAGTCAATGGAAACTGCATTGCCATGTTGACCTTATAAGTTGGGGTAAGTTTAAGTTCTCGAACCTGTAAGAACGTGTGACAAATGACCAAAGAGGGTTGTACGTGTTCGTTGTCAGGATTGCATACGATATTAGGACAAAGCAACAATTTACACAAACAAGTAATGATATGGAGCTATTACTGTATCCTACAGACTACTTTTGCGAAAGCCCCCCATTTCCAATCCATCCGTCTTTCTGTTCAATCCTCCCCCTCTGTCTCGGAGGAGCTCTCCTCCCTTGAATTCGGAAGATGAAAGTCACGCGCTTGAAGCAAACCACCATCTAGTATCCTACCCAGATGCGTCTTGCCAATCGATTGGCAGTCCCGCCGCGCCTTCGTAAGGAATGACTTCAAAAATGTGACAGGGCTTGAAGTGAAACTTGACGCATTGATCATGGCAGTGATGTCAGCCGAGGTGGAATATCGAATGAACCCGTCAGCGTCGATGATCGTCCCGTCCACGCCTTTGTATGGTGACAGCCTGAGCATCTTGCAAAGCTCTAGGTACTCAAGCTGAGAGCCCAAGTACAGCTGACCTGCGAAGAGGTTCAACTGGGTCTTCAGGTGGAGAGGGAATGGCGTGAGCTGCGTGAGCGAGGACGAAGGCACAGCGTAGAAGCCTAGATCATCAAGAGCCTTGATCTCTAGACTCGGACGTGGGCAGTAGAGGTGCAGTGTTGCATGCTTGCCGGTCTGGATCTGGGGCAATAGCTCTTGAGCCTCGTGCGGACTGATGATGATCACATGGCTCCAGTCCTTGGGCTGGCTCGTCAGAACCCAGGTCACTGGTCTTTGATATGCGTCCGACAGAAAGCGGCCGGTTGTGCTCTTCTGAACTGTCCTCGCGAAATCAGCCGTCACCATAAGGTTCCGTGGAAAGAGGCCCGGATCAAAATTGATCGCCGCACTTGTGTCCCTGAGGGCTTTAAACGCAGGTAAAAAGGCAGAAGACGACTCTGTCCACTTTCCATGCGTTACGAACTTTCTCAGATCAGGATGAATTGTGTGTCTTGCTGCTGCAGCCGGATCTGGTCTCTCGATCTGTCGCTCTTCCTCGATCTCAGGCGATAACTCGCGCTCTTGCTCCTCTTCCAACATGGCATGATCCGCATGACGTGTGCCGAAATCCTGACAGCGGACCTGGATCTTTTCCAGCATGCTCGAGAAGTGGTTGTGAGGAGTACTCGTATCCGAGGACTGTATGAATCCAGGTTTGTAACGGCGCTCAATTGTCTGGGCTTCGTCTTCAAGAAACTCTCGAGCAATCTCGGTGGTCATGTTGAGACCGTCACTGGTCTGCGCGGCGTCTCTGTGGAACTGCTGGCGCGCATATCGGCGGCCCTGTACAGCCCAGAGAGGGATGCTGTTCTCGATTTCACGGATAGTCTCGCTCATGGCCCAGCTGAGAACGTCTTTGACGTCAATGGTACTACTGTTGAGGTCGTCTTGGGCATGCTCCGCATGTTTTAGTTTAGATTCGCGAATCTTGGTCTGGATCTCGGGGGGGACGCAAAAGACGACAGACTGTCCCTTGCCAAGCTTGCGCATTCTCATGCAGGCTGCCACGCCGTCAGTCCTGGACCTTGTCACCAAAATATACCAGAGAAAGGGAAACTCACCTTGAACCAGTCGATCCTTGGTAAGGTTAGCACCCAATGTGACGGCCGCCTTGTAGTTATCAGGCAGTCTCAGATCGATTCCTCGTGTGTGAGCCTCGTCCAGGAAAACGAGGCATGCATCCAGTTGATCAACGTAAGGTGACGTCCAAAAGGGTTCAGAGATGCCACTCGTATTGAGCACCATCATCTCTTCATTGTTGTCAAAGTAGATCGCTGCTTGGACAGATTGGTCCTGTTCATGCACCTTGCCCAACCAATTGCGCGCCACTTCTATGTTCGTCATCTCGATGATCTGTGCACCGACGTCAAGGATCACCCTGAGGCATGGATCATCTTGGCCGGTGACAGCCGTGATAAGTATCTCGGCGTCCGAGGCTGGCTGTGAACTAGAGTATGCATCAACAACGGAGCTCCTCAACTGCCGGGACAATAACAGAACTCTGTTCTCGGGTTGCAACAGGTAATTCAGAACCTGCGCATTGGTGCCCTCCTGGTCTGCCAGCCCAAGGTAATGAACTTCGAGAGGCAGGGTCAGCTTGGAGTCGATGGTGCCGCTGAACCCTGTAGTTGGGTGAGTTTTGGCCGCTCCAAGATCCCAGCCGGACGCAGACAGTTTCTTGGGGAATTCCTTCATGTGTTTCGAAAACACTACATGTTGTAAGAAATAGTCAACTGTGGACTTGGCATATCGAACTTGAATTGATGGTGCTGTTAGTATGATATGCAAGTCATGGAGCGTTTTTGGGGACCTAGAGTCAGCTTACATGCTGGGAAGACTTCAGTTTTGCACTGAACTTTGTCTTCCAGGTTGATCCCCATTAAATGACGAAAACCATCCGCAAGATTGTGTGAATCTTTGAGCCACAGGTCAAATTCCGAATTGGCTAGGTCTGATTCCATTAGGTGGCTGAATGTCTTGAAAAGATCCTCGTCGTCTAGGCCCTGGTAGTAATAACATAGAGAGGTCAGACCAATCGTCACATCCGGGTGACTGAACTCTGCACGTGGAGATGGGCTGTCCTTGGCTCGATAAGGTACAGCAAGTCTGGTTGGTGGACGCCTAGTGTTGTCAAGGCCATAATTGACGCGCCAGCGCTTTCGACCAAAGATGAAGGCAAGGATACCCTTCGCGAAGAGACCGCGGAGGAGCAGGATGTAGCTCTTGGTTTTCTCCGTCCAGAAAGCGCCATTCTCAACACAATCTTTGTCGATCGAGCTCAGATTGGATTGCGTGATGTACCTCAGGACGGACTCTCGGGAGTGGGACTCTTGACGCCCGATAGGGAACCCGGGGAAGCCTTCTTCACAGAGCTGCTTTGCTACCCGCTCAAGCAGCATGTCTGCTGCATCTTTCTTGATGATCCGGATGCGAGGAAACACATCTTCTGCTCGTCCTGAGACCTCAATGGATGGTGGCAACAGGTTCTTCACCGCTGCCACGTTGTCCCTGATGAGCCCAAAGACTATGTGAATCACTATCCATCGCTCGGGAGCAAAGTCTATCAAGCTTTGTGTGCCCATCGTGTAGATCAGCTCGAACTTGGTGCTGAAATTTTCGTCGCTTTCGTCAACAATGTCTCGAGTATTGTTGTCGAAGAATTCCTGAGTTTGTACTAATCTCCGTCCTATGATTCCTCTGCTCGAGATGAACGATTCGAGTCCCATGAGCTTAAACGAAAGAATGTGCTCTGGCTGGACAAGCATGACTCCGCCATGTTTCATGCAAAGGCGAGACTTATTGAGAATATTCAGGGCATCTTCTTCGGTCAATCTGATGGACCGAGAGAAGGGAAGGTGGAAGACCCTTCTATTCAAGAGCCCGCCGAGTTTCGAAACGAGCATGCGAAGCATCTGACGAAACTGAGGTTTCGCGACAATGACGCGTACTAGCCTGTCGCCATTTGCCAAAGCTGCTGTCACGATCGGGACGATGACTGAAGATTTGCCCTCTCCCATGTTGAGTTGCATGACCGTGTTTTGCTTTTTGGAGGGGTTCCTGGAGTGCGTGAACAATCAGCATTCATTCAAAACTTCGGAAATTGAACAAGTGTGGAGTGAGGTATAAGTTGAGTGCCGATAATCACTTCCCACCATTTTCAGGTCAAGTTTTGACGCAGTAACTTACCTCATTTGCTTTGCAATGTCCTCTTGCACATCTCTGACCAAGATGTCACTCTCCACCTCCATGAGAAGAGTCTCAGGGTAATGCATTGGGTCCCAGTTCGTGTGTCCTTCGTTTTGCATCTCCTGTACCAGTTTGTTTCGATCTCCAACAGACTGCAGTAAGCGTTGAGCACGCTGGAGTTCCGCTACCGCGATGCCATAGGCAATGATCCAGGGCTTCCATGCGGCTGGCAGATCGCTCCAACCATTACCATCCTCCCACCCCTTGTCAGAAAGCTGGTGGAGGAAGAAAACTGAAGACAGCCGAGGGGAGTGGTGAAGAGATTCCGCGAGTGCTCGTCTTCCCAGATGGGCCCGTATCGAATTGCTCATGTGATCGTACAGAGACTTCACATGTTTTCCCGACTCGAAGACATGACCTTCGAGTATGGATCGCAAATCATCATCACCCACCCGAAATTCAGGCTGCTGACCACCACCAGACTCGTTCTTCCATTTCGTCTGACTCTGTCTCAGCTCCCTTACGTACTCTTTCTCCAGGACAGATCTGGCCGTGGCTTGCTTGCTGTCGATCAACACGTCAAGGTGAGAGCCGGACAACAGACGCGAACTTGATGTGAGGTCAGCATGGGACAGCAGGCATTTCCATGGAAGTCGAGGCTGATCAGGCACTGAGCCAGGGGGAGCATGAGCAAATATGTCAGCAACCCCAATATATCCCTGGACTGAAGCAGGAGCGTCATCAGGAAGCTTGACTTGGAGTGCCTCAATGCGAGGAGGCGCTGAGGGCGGCTGTTGATCGACGACTTTCTCGATTCTCAGGAGATAATTCCTGAAAAGATGGTTGTTATACCAGGTGCCGTATAGAGCCCGAACTTCCGACATTACTTTGTCAAGACGGATGTACTTGTCCATTTGTGAGCTGTTAGGATGTGCGTCCAGTACTGGAGATGGAAAACTGCTGTTCACGTGGTCCAAAAGTTGATTCCTTGATTGGTCTCGATTCCGTTGATATGATCTGTGCTTCCGTTTCTCAAGGTTTCCGTGGCTCTCCTGTGACATTCGTGGAAGTTCCCTTTCGGGACAGTCTTTCAGTGGACGGAGGTTGTTCTGGATCAATTGTCTCAACCTCTCGCGCTCAACCACGTAGCCCGGTCCAAGCGAGTAAGATACTGCGTCTGGGAGCAGTGTCTTAACATTAATGGCCCGAATGTCAGGATGGAGGAACATTGCAGCTGCTGTGTGAATCAGATGTAGTTCAGCCTCTGCGGAGTATGCCATGGTCGCGAACCACATCATCAGTCGAAACTGTGGTCGCGGAGCTTGGAACGTCCCATCGTGCGCGTGCTTGTGCATCCAACACCAGATTTCAGCCCAATGTTCAGAATGGTTTATTGACCATTTGGAAGCGTATGTGAAGTCATCTGCAGAAATTCCGGTATTGGCTGCCCCTTTCACGGAACTGACGGCTAGGAATTCTGTCCATATGCGTCCTACCAGATCTTTTTGTGAAAGTCCTTGGCACAACTTGCGATAGTCTTGTTGGAAGAACATTTCAGACACAAATTGAGCCTGTTTTGCTCTCTGCGAAGATTGTTGTATGTCTCTGGATGAATAGGTTGCATCCGAATTTGCACCTGAGTCTTCCGCCCCAAAGCATGAGATACGGAACGGCGACGAGCGCACCAGGTCTCTCTTGAGCAAGTCCGGATGTACGCCGTCTAGCAGTGGGAGTTCAACATACTCATCCGGAAAGTAGAGTTTGGTCATCCTGCCTTGTTCGAGAAGATATTGTACCACGACGCGGAATTTCGAGTGCTGGGACAGGCTTGGGATCCTGTCATCCCATTTCACCGTTTGCATCACCCTCAGATGTGCAGGATAGAACTTGCGTCGTGGGGTGAGATTTTCGATTTTCTGCAGGATTTCCAGGTCTTCTAAGGACAAGACCCGGAAAGAGCTCACTGCCGCGCTCTTCAAAATCGAGAGAGATTGTTCCGTACCAGTCCGAGCGGTCAGCGGATCTGGGAGGCATGACGAGGTCAATCCGTGTAGGTAGCAGAGAAATAGTTTGCTCCGAAGGCTCCCGTTGTCGGCCAGCTTCTGCAGCGATTCATTGATAGCAAAAACGTGTGGCGACGTGGCACTGGCATCAATCGAAACTGATACGTGGTCTCCGTCTCGTTTGAAGACAACATGTCCATCTGGTATTAAGACCTTACGATCAAGGTTGTGGACATGTTTCAGTACGAGCTTCGACTTGAGACCAATCAAAGTGCCAAAAGACTGGCTGGTGTCGACTTCGAAACCTCTCTGTTTCCGGGACAGCACAGATGCAGTTCCCCTCTTGAGGCAAAAGTCCATTCGTAACCGGGGAAGCTCAATTTCCATGGTCTCTCTGTCAGCAGCGAGTGTCAGGTTGATGTGCAGTCGCGTCTGAAGCGACGAGAAAACCGATGCGAGCGCCGTTCCAGTGGCGCTATGCGGGTTGACAAGGGCGCTTCCATGCCTCTCCAGTGACCACTGACCCGAACTGAACTTTAGCTGCCAACAATTATCGCTGCACCAGGGACTGTCCTTGCCACGAAACTCTATTACACCAGTACTCGCATTGTACCAGTGAAAGAAATCATCCACGAAGAACTGTGGCAGCCGTTGCTGAAACAAGCTCCTCGGTACCAGCTCCCAGGTCTCGAGGTTTCTAGAACCACAGATGAGAAGCTCATTGTCGTACTTTCCAAAGTGAAGAAACTGGCCCATGTATATTCGCTTGGACGAAAAACGCATGGCTGGCATTCCACTCGGCACGACTTCGAAGACCTCATCGCCGAACAGTTCGATGAAAGAAGCGTGCCTCTCATAATCAGATGGAAGTCGAGACAAAGGCTCTCCGTCGACCATAAATCGTCCTGTCAACAGATTGTAGTGGACTTCCCGCTGTCGTCCTTTTCGCGCAACGGTCTTGGTGACGACCCAGTACTCCGTGCCTCCAGCAATCTGCCACTGCTCGCTTCGTTCATAGTCAGGCCAATATTCCTTCGCCGCCACATCAAGGCCTGTTGAAACATCGCCCTGGAGGATATTTGTGGCGAGTAATGGATACAACCGATAAGAGGTCTCTTGCCACCGCCTATGAAGAATGTGCGTCAAAGCATCATTTGTTGAGGCTGGCATCGCCGAGTGATGGTCATGAATGAGGATGCTGCACTGGATAAGGATGGAAGCGTTGGTATCATTCGAAATGACACCCCCGAGGTGTTCATTGTCCACATCGAATGTCTGGCAGCAGACTAGCGCAGCTTCAACGACTTTCGTCCGGAATTGGCTCCTCTGATCACTATCATTAGAGATCTCGAACTTTTCCGTCAGTATCTGTACCCACTTGAAGGCAATTTTTCGTAGCCGAAACAAGAGGTCCAAAGACTGGTCACTAATGTCCCTGTCAGGAGACAGGGATAAGAGCCGTCCGACAATGGAAGCGAGGATACCCAAAGCTGCCATAGATTCCCAATTTTGTTCGATTCTTGCTGCGGCTTCCTTTACAGCACCGAGCATCCTCATGCCGAACAAATGATCTGCAAGGATTCGGTGTCCACTCCGCCGGTAATCTTCAGCTTCACGGGGCCCCGCCTGGTAAATCGCTTGGAGTATCACAAGGCTAGCTTCTGTTTTCTTCAAGTCAAGACAATGGATCTGTCCAAGGATGGTCATCCATTGCAGTCGATGACCCACGGGAATACTCGCCAATGATCTGAACTCAGCAAGTGAGAGGTGGTCGGGGCATTCAGACTGGTCGGCGATCACCTTGTTTGGCGTTGCGTCTTGGCCTTGAAAACGTCGGACGAGGAAGTTCTGCAGCGCAGAAGACTCGGGAGGGAGAAGATAGGTGCATAAGCCAAGAACGACATCTGCGCCATGAGATATGTTGGCAACAAATACGTAGAGGCGTTCATCAAAGTACCGTAGGTGTAGACCGTTGTTGACGCAAACTCTGTCGCGGGTAATGGAAGCCACTGAGAACACCAGGTTTCGGTGAGTGGAAGCGTGCGGTTTGCTCTCTGACAGCAGACCAATGCGGCGGGTTGTGGAGGAGGCCCGGAAGTATCTTCGAAGACCTTGATATTGTGCTAATGGAAATCCAACACCAGGACATGACTCCTCTGCATACTGAGATCCAAGAACATTCTGGATCAGGAACATGGTGGCATCCCGCCAGGTGCAGAAGACTGGCGGGGCATTGAGCTCAAACACGACGGACCTGACCTTGAATTCCTTTTCAGGGAGCGGCCACTCGTGTACTGCGATCTCGATTTGATTCAAGTTCCTCTCACAGCAACACTTCTCACAGAAGGAAGGGTGATGACCAAGCTGAGTCTGACCCCATTTATCTATTATTCGGTGATTCTCCTCGCATTGAAGCGCGTCAAATTTTCGTTTGAGATTGTTGTACTCATCCTGTTTCCTCTCCAACTCCTCGAGCTTTTGGCGGCGTTGGACGTCGGCATGAGCTACGATCTGACGTCGTAGGTTCTGGTGCTCCAAAGAATCATCGTAATGCCTGACAGAATAACAGGTCTTGGTCCCAAAATCGACGAATATGGAGCCTGGGCTACCGTATTGGGCCTGGTGACCCCTCAGCGTCATATAGTCTTCCACCCGACGCAGACGGCGCAAATGGTCGGCCTTTGACATGATGAAGCACTGAACATGGTCGTAGGGAATACCAGGGTCATAGTCTCGGAGCTTTGGTAGTTGAGCCATGGCGGACTGGTCGAGCGCGATCCATATCTCGAGCAGAGTGAGAAACATAATGGATCTCCTCTCGGGGTTGTTCTTGTCAGATCGAAGAGCTTCCGTGTGATACTTCTCCATCAATGTCTCCAGGGCGGAGCAAGTTTCAGCGTCGTTCAGATGATCTGCTGACCAGGTCGTGAGGTGGCGAGACACCCATGCTTCAAATCCGCTTAGGTTGTATGCTGTGTACTCGTGCGAGCAGACAAAGTCGATGCAGGGCAGCCTGGATGCACGAAATGCTACCAACTCATCGGGTGGTTTGAACTGTGAGGTCTCAGGTGCAGATGCCCTGGATGACATCTGAGCTAGGTGCGTATCAAGCTGAGGCAGCGACAGCGCCAGGTCCTTGTCGAACTCAAGAGACGAGAGACGGGAAAGGTTCACATCTCCTTTGGCAGCTTGTACAGATTCCCACCGATGAGAAACGTGTTCCTTGGCTTTCTCGAGCACTTCCTTGACAAAAGTGATACCAGGCTGATCATCTGATGCCTTCAGCTTGAGCATGCGTCGAACAATCTTGGCGCTCATGCAGTGGAGAAGCTCGACTTTGGTCGTGACCCCTGGGCGCAAGGCCTTTTGCAAGACGGTAGCAAGGATATGCAAGAGACACAGCTTGTAAGTGCAAGCATTGTTCTCCTCCCCGGAGTCAGCGCATGGTCGAGATCGGGCGAAGACTAGCTGCATCACTACTCGCAGATGCATCCAAAGAGGAGAGCGTCGCCAAGGAAGTTTAGCGTTATTCCACGAGACGTCGTCTCGGACGTTCTTCCAAATCCTTGAAGACTCAGCCGACTTAGCAAACGGCATCAGGTAGCTGATCTGAAGCTCGGTGACGTGTCCTGGGTGTGTTGTATCGCGGCTCTCTTCGACGGTGTTCTTGGATTTCCGTACGGTCGGTGTCATTGAAGAGTCTGCCTGAGAACTCATCCTCGATAGACTTTCGGCTATGGTAGCTCGAAATGCCTTCTTCTCGAAGTGGCCAATGTCTATCGTCAAAGCTGGACCTGGAAAGCAGCGTCGAAGTCTTCCTTGAGTGGACATGACGGCACGGTCCTCAGCAGAAAGCTCGAACGCTTCAAAGCCAATGCCATCTGCGCATTTGGTGAAGATGACACCCGCATTCTGAGCAACAATATGCAGGGGAATCACAGTACCTAGAGGTCGTCCATCAGTCAGCTAGAGCGCGGTGTGGAACAGATGGGGCGTTATTTACCAGGAGCAGCACCACAGAGATCCCCCAACGCTTCTCGCAGCTTTGTTTCGTCCACAGTTCCATTGGCATTGTGTAAGTTGGCTTGACGCGAGATGGCTGCCGCGACAATGTTTACCTCTGAACGTTGCTCAGCAGGTGCAAAGTTGGCAAAAGTGACAAGCGCCTCGCTTGTAACGCGTAGGAGGGCTTTGTCGAGATCGGGGCGGTAGTCATCTGACTGGGGAAGCTTCGGAGGCAGGAACAGGTGGTTGACCAGGAACTCGAGCTCCAGCTGATGGTTATCGGCCATGGTTGCTGTTTGCGACGGGGAGTTAGGAAAATGCGAGGCGCTGCAGAGATGCAAGGCGAAATGACAGAAACGAGACAGAGAACCCGCCTAGACGGCAGCGGCTGGCTTCGGGAGGTCGAAAGGAAATGCAAGGCAAACGATCGGTCAGGTGGAGGCTGTGGTGTTTTGTCGTCAAATTGGGCTCTTGATCAGTAAAAGAGGGAGAAAGATGAATTCTTTGTGCACACAAAAAGTTGTCCAGTTGAATTTTATCAATCACTCGCAGTCCATTCACAGCGCTTGTCGACGCGTGCCGCAGGAACGCTCAGCCCTGTCAGCTTTGAGCAGCTTTTGGGGGTTCGATCTTGCTGGGGAGTTGCTGGTGGCTATGCTGTGCATTAAATTCAGATGAAAAGGCTTGTCAACAGTTTACGCGCCCACTGCCTGGCCGACCTGGTTCGGTGCATTGAGTTCGGAACCCTGCGCATGCGTTGGAAGTTTGCCAACATTCCTGCCTGGTGATTGGTGGTAGGCCTCCTGCATGTTCCAACACCCACTTGGTAAAGCTCCGAAACATGTCCACCAAGAAATGCTGGTCTTCTTTTTACACATGACGTCCAAGATGCAAGACAGGTCGCTCAATGAATGCGCTGTCTCCCGCTTCTTGCGTGGCCTAGCAATGGGTCGGAGTGTCAGCTTTGACCCAATCATATGTCATTCCACATTTCATCCACTTTACGCATTCTTGTTATCGTAACTGCTGGGCAGCAACCCAATCAGTGTGTGTTGTTTGCTTCAACTCGAGGCTGAGCATGTGATGGTGTAGGCAGAATCATGAAAGAGGGCAAATTTAACTACATGCCAATACCAATAGTGATTTTTTTTTCTACAGGAAAACACATTACTGCTGTGCCGCACACCACTTTGTTGTGTGTGCCACCTTCTCTTTGGGTACACACTCTGTTCGTAGCCTCCTCCATGGGATCCAACCTGCCAACAGACTCATGTTAAATTATCATTTTGTCCTATCATCTTCAGGTTGCTCACCTGGGAGGTCTGACATTTACAATGCAATGTGGATGAAGTATATAAAATGTACCCCTCCTACCAAGGCAGCCAAGACAACCCCAGTAGAGACCGCACAGCCAGCGCTGGCCAAGCTCTTGTTTCAAGTTGTACTATCTGGGCCCGGATTTACTTCCTCGGTGTGCATGTCAAGAGACGTGAAAGTCGTATTTTTAATATGCATCTGGGGGATGGGGAAGGCCAACTACTCAGCATCTAGGTACTTACGCACCTAAGGTCCACTGAGTGGGGAAAGGTCCATTGCCTGCCTTCCCTGTGTCTTTGGGGACACTTGCACAGAAAAATCCCACTGAAGAGGGCCAAATAAGAATGAGGTAGAATCTATTGTGTTATTAGTTGAATTTGACTAGGTAGAAGCTCAAGGAGGCTCATATCATGCACCTGATTTCTACTCAGAAAATATCTGAGGTGGTATGCTTGCCAATATCTTGTCATGCTGTTGCTACCGCTTTTTTCTTTCTTACATTTTGCTCTACAGATTTTCAAGAATTAAATTGTTCGTGATGTTCCCTTGACCAGATGTTGCTCTGTGCTTTTCTTGCCTGGGGCAATTTTTTTTGGGGGGGGGGGGTTGGAATGGGAAAGAGGCGGTCAAACCCTAAAGCTTCCCATGTTGTGCCTAGCTGACTCAGCTTCATGACATCGTACGGCACGGAAACCGCGTTGCCGGGTCCGATTCGTCGAAGCTTCCAAGCAACATCATTAAAACCATTCCCGACTACACATTGGTGATCAGAAGCCATTGGCGACCGCTGTTCCAGTATTATAGATTTGCTCAACCGCCCTATCGCCCTTTCTGTCGGGTTCCTCTCACACCATACGAGCGCATCGTCCCACGCGAATTCAACCTTGACCACGCGCCCTTGCGAGATCATGTCATCACAGAAGCCAACCTACGACTTCGGAGGGCCGTATGTGTATTCCCATGGAAGCTGCCTCTTGAGTTACTGACTGATGACTCCCTAGTCCCGGCGCTGCGGCCATTGTTTTGGGCTTGCCTGTCCTTCTGAACCTGTGGTACTTCGCGTGCAACGACGTGTCGGGGTGTCCTGCCCCAGCTTTGCTCCAGCCGAGTAGCCTGACGTGGGAAGGCTTTAAGTCGCAGACTCCGTGGCCAGCTGATGGGATCTGGGGCTTCTCCAGCTGGAGGGTGACAGGCTGGGTGCTCGCCTACTACGTGCTCAGTCTTGCTCTCTATCGTATACTTCCCGCTGACGAGGTTTACGGCACGAAATTACGCGAATCTGGCCGACCGCTGCTGTACCGCTTCAATGGTCAGTGTGACCCTCCTCCCTTGCCGAGAAACGCTCACAGTACTTACCTGCCCAATAGCATTTCATGCATCCGTCGTACAGCTAGTCGCCTGCGGCGTAGGGACCTATCTGTACGGGGCCGGGTGGACGTTCTGGACATTTATCACCGACCATTATCTGCAGATCTTGACAGCCAACACCCTGCTAGCCTTCGCCATCTCAACGCTCGTCTATCTGCGCAGCTTCAGTGTCAGACCTGGCAATAGCGACATGAGAGAGCTGGCTGCCGGCGGACACACCGGAAACCTCATCTACGACTTCTATATCGGCCGCGAATTGAACCCGCGTGTCACGTTTCCCTTGTTCGGAGAGGTCGATATCAAAGCCTGGCTAGAGATGCGGCCCGGCCTGACTGGCTGGGTTCTCCTGGACCTCGCATTCTTGGCCCAGCAGTACCGCAACTACGGGTATGTCTCGGACAGCATGGTCTTCACAGCCGCTGTGCAGTCCTTCTACAGCTTGTACGGGCAGTACAACGAAGCCCGGGTCCTCTCGATGATGGACATCATCACAGATGGGCTTGGATTCATGCTCACCTTTGGTGACATCGTCTGGGTCCCCTTCCTCTACTCCACACAATGCCGTTACCTCGCCACCTATCCGGTTCGTCTCGGCTGGCCTGGACTCGTCGGTGTGAGCCTCGTCTTTTCTCTAGGTCTGTACATCTTTCGAGAGTCCAACAGACAGAAGAACGTGTTCAGGACGCGGCCAGACGATGCTTCCGTCAGGGGACTGTCGTACATCCAGACCAAGCGGGGCACGCGTCTGCTCACGGCAGGCTGGTGGGGGACAAGTCGCCACATCAACTATTTTGGTGACTGGCTGCAGTCGTGGCCCTTCAGCCTTCCCACTGGGCTTGCCGGGTACATGGTCATGCCTGCTGGGAGCGCCCTCGCCACGACCCTTGCCAGCTCGGGCGAGGTGTTCACGACGGTCGATGGCCGACAGATCGTTCAGGGAGAGGCGAGGGGCTGGGGTATGATATTCACTTATTTCTACGTGTTCTATTTTGCGGTTCTCCTTATTCATCGGGAGGCCCGTGACGACCTGGCCTGTTCAGAGAAGTATGGAGACGACTGGGAAAAGTACAAGAAGATTGTCAAGTGGCGCATATTGCCGTACATTTATTAAAATGGCCTGGGGTGGCGTCGTTCATGCACCCGCGGGTAGACAAAGAGGGAGGCAAGGAGTCATAAAGGGCGCTGGACGAGATGACAGGAGCATCCACCCCGGTGCCACATGGGCTTTGAGGTTTTCCGGATTCCGGGAACTCAGGCCGCAACAAGGCCCCCTGGGTGGTCTCACCGTTCTTCTCTACTGTGCCCCCACCCTGCTCCATGGCCCCATCTTTACCCGGAGCGCTGGGCCAGAAGTGGAAGCCTCGTCGCATGCACGGGGCGGCCGTGGGCCGTGATTTCGTGGGAGATTGGAGGACAAGAAAAATTCTGCACTTCCTTGCTCGACCTCTGTCGCTCCCTCGTCCCCAACCAAAATTCCCATATCCCAGCAGCAGCAACAATCTAAGCGCCGCAATTGAGCCATCGCGCCGGCTCACCGTCTTGTGCTCGCAGCAGGTTTGCGGCGTCCTCCCGGCGTCCTTCCCGGCTCATCCTGCTCCTTTTCTGCCCAACTGATGAAACAAATTACGTCGTGTGGCCCCCAGCCCGAAGCTCCTGAGTCTCCCCATCTCCAGCATGTTCACGAGCCCGACTCGACTCGATTGGCCCACCTCCGTTGACGACCGCACGTGCATGCGCTCCACCCACCCTCCTACCTCTTCCTTCCACCCATCATCCTTGCTCTCTCAGTGTGGGGCACATGAGGTGGATATGGTGGGTCATATATGCGCCCCACTGGTCCTCGAGTTCGCAAGCGCCCCCCGTCGCCTGTCACCGCCTGTACTTTTGAAGGCACAGGCGAGGTAGGCGAAAGCATAGACAGAGCGGTGATAGATATATAACATCAAGTATGTCCACGACCCCGAGCGACGTATTTTGTTTCTCTCTTTTTTGTTCATCATCATCATCATATTACCGGTTTGTGGGGTTTTCCTTTTCTGGGTTTCTTTCGTGTCTTGATTTTTCCCCGTCACGAATCATCACTGTTATTTGGAACGAATTTCGATACCCATCGCGACACCATCGTCTTGCATTTTGAGTGAAGGGAAAAAGGAAAAAGAAAAAAAAAATTCTGCAAAAATGTTCGGCCGAGGAAGGAAGCAGAGTGTCTCGCAGGCCTCTGTCAAGTCTGTGAAGCCACCGCCAACGGCTTCCGTCAGAGACTCCGGAGTTTCGAAGCGTCGACCATCTGTTGCGTCGACTCGCCGTCGCCCCTCGATCGCACCGTCTGCCAACACGCTGGTGGACTCTACTGGCAGGTGGGTCACATCTCTTGTGACAGGCAAGCTCCACAAGCTCCCTTTCTAACACATCTCTGCTTCTGGTACAGCAACTCTCCCATCGTTACACTCGTCGTTGGTCCTGAGCACAGGATATTCGCCGCTCACGAGGACGTGCTGGCCAAGTCTCCCTATTTCGGCACGGTCCTGAGGAAGCAGTACATGGAGTCCTCAAGCAAGCGTATTGCCCTCCCGGACGAGGACCCCGAAGTGCTCTCCTCCATCCTCGAGTACCTGTACAAGGGCGACTACTCTCCCCGCCTCGTCCACAACAAGCGCCGCGATGCATGGGAGATTGAGAGCAATGACGCGGCCACGGTCGAGCTCCACGGAATCAAGGGCGAGGTGTTGAAGGATACCGTCATCTACTGTGCCGGGGAGAAGTATGGCCTGGATGAGCTGAAGCGCATCGCTCTGCGCAAGCAAGGGCTCCGTAAGTTGAACACCCTCCCACACCCCACACCTTCCACACTCAGTAAGCCTCAGCCACACCACACAGAGCAAATGACTCACATGATGACATAGGTACTGGTGTCCAATGCAACACCATCCTCCTTTCTGCCCGATATGCCTATGCCAACACGTCCGACAATGACTCGAAGCTGCGCGCACACTACCTCGCCCTGATCATCCGCAGCCGCAACACCTTCAAGCGCAGCGGCACCATGCAAGCTGAGATGTTCAACGGAGGCAGCCAGCTCTTCTTCGACCTCTTCGTTGCTCTCAGTAACCATGTCGATGACGTTGCCAGCCCCCGTGGCACGACACAGGGCCGGTTCTAGACGCCACCACCGCCACCCTTCCGGCGGCATCCACCATCTTCACTCTTCCGATTTCCTTGCGTGCTTCCTCTCCTATCAACAAGTCGTCCTCATCTCGCTCAAGAAAAACAACAACAACACAACCTTTACTCTCTACGACCTATTTAATCCGGCATGGTTCTCTGGTCACTGCTCTTTCCCTTATTGTCTCATTTTTTCCTCCATGATACCGTTTCGTCGTTCTGGCAATCTTTTTTTTTTCTTTCTGTTTGGTTTACTGTCGAGGTCTCGAATCTTGAATGTTGGTTTACGGCACTGCATTTATTGATTCTGGACACAGGCAGGCGTTTTTGCTTTGTGTTTCTCTGCGGTCTTATACCCATTTCTGCGTCTGCGTTTGTTCCTGTTTGTTCTGAACTGTTTCGATCTGGTTGTTTTCTCTATTTTTCTTTTCTCTCAACAAGGAACTGTACCACCACCATTCTGCATGATTCTGTCAACGGACTTACGGAGGTCAGGGAAAAAAGTTTGCGGTTTTGCATTTATGACTACGACATGTTCTTGATGATTTAAAAATCTCCTTGAATCTCTCTTTTTGTCTTTTTTTCTTACTATTGATATCAACGATACCATTCTCAGTCGGGACAAAAGGGAAAACCGCCGGGCGGACGGAGGACCATCAAAATAGAATGTACTAATAATGATTACATTTTGGCTTCACAAAAAAAATCCTTGCTTCTTGTGTGTGAAAAAAAAAATCCTCATGTGTGAAAGCAAAAGAAGAAAGTTAGAAAAGCCCAAACTTTGTGTGGTGATTCCTTCCGGAGTACATGACCGAAAACGGGGGCTGGGTGTTTTGTCGGTGAGCTTCACCTGTGCGGTCCCCCATGGCCAGCTGCAACCTTGATTCGCCTCGACCCCCAGCCATGCACGCGACGCAGTGAGACGTTAGAGCGTGCATGAACACTAGCTGCAGCATGCAAGGCAAGACCACGTCACGATTTTCACTGCAGAGCTGGAGCTGCAAGCCGGCTCACCAACCCGAGTGAAGAAATTCTCCGGCCACCCATAAAAAAAATCCAAAAAAATTCCCACAAAGATTGATCAGAAGATGGGAGAGGACGCACTTCTGCCCAATGGCAACCACCATGAAACACTTTGTTCGGAGCCGAGGGAATGTGTAGCCCCGTACTGCGGTACGTACTCCCAAAGTGAATAAACTTCAATTCTTTTTTTTTTCTTTTCATCTAATCTCTCTATCCGCAAATCTTTGCCCGCAATATCGATTTTTCCTTTTCAATTTTTTCTTCTTTTCCCCAATCTATCCTTCATTACTCTGGTACCGGAACAATAACCCGTTGTCCTCCGAAACACCCCAGTCACCGGTGAATCCGAGGTAACTGGTAGATCAAAACGGTTCTCACTGTGCGGAAGAGCGGACGAGAGAAAGTAAACAAGGGCTCTCCCGGGCCTGCTCACCGAGTCGGGACGGAACCGGGGGGGGGGTTGTTTGTCAGGGTCAAGTAGAGTAAGGTGTATAAGTGATAAGCAAGCGAGGCGAACGCAACGTCGATCAACAAAAAGAGTGAAGATGGCAGGGAATTCGGACTAACTCGGGACAGGGGAGGTTAGGGTGGTTGGTTGAAGGATGGGCGGACAAGAAGGAAGCAAAAACGAAAGAAGGACGGGAAGGGAAGAAAAAAGTGGGCGAGTTCCTTCACACACAAGACCTGACAGCACAAAAAAAATTCTTCAAGTCCAGTCGTGCTCTGATGTTCTTCATATGATCTCATAACCTGATTTTCTGTCGCCTTGCTTTTAACCCACCTCGAAGGGGATCCGGCGGCTGTTTCGTGTGAGGCGCGCAGAGCGCACACTGCACACCACCACGTCCCCATTGAGGTGCAGCAACAAGCAGCATAAGCGTTATGCAAGCCTGGCAGCCTGGCAGACCGATTTTCTTCTTTCCCCCACGTCCGTGACACCGCTGCCACGACACCCTTGTCCATACCCGCTCAGCTGCAGCCCATGGGCTGGGGTGGTTGGGAAAACCTTGGGTAGGGTGGCCTCATCGGTGTAGTGGTGGTGGGTATCGGGTGGGTTGCGCTCCCACTCCACCTGAGGTGGGTCGGGTTTGGGTCCCGGTCGACAAAGAGGGTGTGGACCCGCACGAGGTGCATGCACTGGCCGAGGTGTGGTCCCCCGGGGAACTTTCTTTGTTCGACGTCCACATTCACGTTCACGCTCCTTTTGGTGAACCGTGAGGCGATCACGGATGTCGATAGGACGTGCTCGTGAAGGTTGGCACGGTCGTGCACGATTCACGCACGTGAGTGGTCAGCCACGTTAGAGCTTGATCACATCCGCGGAGGCGGACGAGGCAGACCAAACAAGCCTAACAAAAATTCAATTAAACCTCGTGTCCCCTTTCAAACATAGTGCATATGACAGACACTGAAAAGAGGCAAACAGCAATTTCCCGGCGTGTTTCCGTTGAACGTGCTCGGAGGATCCCGGTTCTGGAACGACGACGACGACGACTACATAGTACGAATACTGCGTGCAATATGTACAATGGAATTGTGAAGAATACCATGTCAAATGTTAAACCTCGGCCCCCCGGCCGTTTTAAGATCAAGGATGGAAGCTTCGAAAATGGAAGCTTACGAAGTCTAGGCCAGGACTATCCCTGAGAAGCCCCGAGCCGCCACCCCCCCCCCCTTTTTATTTTTCCTTTTGTTTATTTCCACCAATATTCATGATGATCCCAGAGCAGATTCACGCAGTACTACTACGTTTCTGGTGACGAGTCGCCAGGGTGGCGTTCTCAACTGATTCGATACCGAGATGAGGGCGCCTGTTGACAAACCAGGGCGAGGCTGCCAGCTGACCATACTTGAAAAAGTGCAGATCTTCCGGAACGCCCGAAGAGGCGTTGGTATTTGAAATTGCTCTCATCGTCTATTCAACACAAACACAAAGAAACAAAACGTTTCCTTTTTTTGGTGTTCCTCGGCCCTTTTCTAGAAGCACATGCTGTCTTGGTGCGTTTCGTATTTCGGGTTTGACTCACTTTTGGAGCCTTGGGTATAAATAAATTTCAGGGGTGGAGACGATCGAGTGCCTCGCCCAGGAAAAACAGTTTGTTGAAGACCCCTGGTGCTTGGGCAGTGTAAAATTAATGAAACCGCACCGAAGATCCACAGCCTTCACAATTTAATCAGACGTAGATCATCGAAAATGCTCAAAGCTCCGGGGAAGGGGAAGGGTTTTCTGGGAGGTCTCAGCCGCGACCCCGACGATCGAACCCTTGTGCAAATCTAATTTCCTTTTGATGAACTGACTGATAATATTCATATGCTCCAGCGCCACATGGGCCTACAGCATGGGGTATGTGATTGTTCATCACGTGTGGCGAGAACACATTTTGCCGTATCATGGTCTGCAACGGAGGTGTGAGCAGTCTCTCCGAAACTAAATTTTGCCAGGCACTGAAGTGCTATGTATGGGTGGTGGTGGTCATGGTGGTGGTCATGACGAGGAAGACCTTGGATACTCTGTATATTGATCCGAAATATGGGAGAATGCATCAGTATACGAGACGCGGTTCAATTAGATTGGGTCCGGTATTTGAGTGAGACCGCCAGCTTTATCCTGTAAAAACTGATTTTGCGGTTTATGTTACATATCAGCCTTGCTGACAAGGCTACACCTCCTATCCCATGTACTTGCATGCACCACTTAGAAAGAACAAATGAAACATCATCAATCGATATATCACTAATATATACACTTCATGTACTTATAAATCCAGCTGACGGTAGTCATTCATACCTAGCAATGATAGATGACACCTCAATGCTTCCAATTTCGGCAAGTCTTAGTGATTTGATCACTTAAGAGCCTGGATGATGCACAATCACAACTTTGGAATGAGTCATTGTCTCCAGCAAGAATTGGCTCGAGCAAGAGGGTGTCGAGATCATAGGACCACGGATCACCAATAGAAAGATATGAATGCAATCGAGGAGAAGAATCCAGCTCACATTCTGCAAAATTGGCGGCTCTCGGAAAAGAATGTTGTTGCTGTACTCAACTCGAATAGCAAGTCCTTGTGACGCATGCATCAGACATAAAGTTTACACAAACAGAATATCTCCAAATTCAGTAGGAGGTTTGGCAAAAGAAGCTTAAAGGTACCCAGAATGAAGATTGCATCTATTGATTTGCCCACATGCTGAGAGAAGCCGAAATTACAACACTTTCGTCTAGGTGTATCAAAAGGTGAACATGTTGTTAAAGGCGATACAAAATGATTGGACATCATGCACCAGTTAGATCATCTTCTAAGGGAGTCTTTGGCTGTCAGCACTGGTCAGACAGAAAGGAAAGAGGAAGAGAAACCCTATCCTGCTGCCAATGTAGCAAGTGGCTATTAACCTTTTTAAAGGATAGAAATTTTCAGTAAATTTAATTACTACGTAGGCTCTTATTGGAGTATATTGATGACGTGAAGGTATATTAGCTCTATGCATCTAGAATGATAGATTCACATACTGATTGACAAATTTATGAGGATCTGGTCCAGTGGGGCAGTTTCCATGACCTCACTCACGCAATGACAGACTTGATAGTGAGAAACTAGGCCAACAAGACCTTATTCGAGCATGATGTCTGCTATGACTGACTGGATCCAACCGCGCATTAGTATCTAAACATTCGAAAATATACAACCCATCTTATCGTTCTCACCCTTTCTTGGTCCATTTGCAGCTGACGCAATGCTGCATCTGGACGTGTATGACCGCATTAAGTGATTAGTTCGTGATTGTTCGAGTGTCTGGTTATTACTGATTTTGCTGGGGACAGCCAGCTTTGCAGAGTTATTTGCCAGATTTTCTTTGAGAATTCATGCGCAGGTCCTCCGCTTACCTTGAGCATTGTCAAGAAGCCTAGGGGAAAGAAATGGGGACAATCTATAGAGGTAGCAGTTAGGGTAAACCATCATACTTGTGCCTCGTGGCTGTCGCAGCTGTGATACTTAATAATTTGGAATCTCGTGATCTTACCTGGAAAGATTGTGGTAAGCTCAGTGCCAGGTATCTATTGTCCTTTTCACAATATGACTAGCGTTATGCATGCGCACTTTGAATAAGATGAGAAGTTTTATCCTCCAGCAAGCAGGTAGCAGGGAAATCCACTCATCCAATGCCGTAGATCGGAAGTCAAGATTCATATTGCTATAGTATCCATTAGGTAGAAACAAGTAATTAATTCGCACAAGAGAACGGTAAGCTCCAATCTGATTGTCTTCTACGCGGCAGTAGTAGTACGAATGTATATGGCTTGAAAGCTCAACCAGAGAATTGTAGCTGTATTCCCAAAGCTAGATATAAGTGATCAACTTAATTTGACTTGTCCGTCCATTCATAACCTTGATTTCGGCATCTTCCTCCCCAATATGTTGTTTTGCTGCCCTGCAACACTGAACATATCTCTAGCGTTTATCAGGCCTTTGAGCAGGAGCTGGAGATCTTGGCTCTTAGAGTGAATGATTTGCTGTCGTGTATCTCCATTCTTAACCGTTTCAATCTCACCCGGAAGCCGTAAGGTTATTTTCTGACATATCCAGTCTGATCTCAGCCAGAAGTGAGGAAATCGTCGCTTCTCGCACACGGATAGCTTGCAGAGCCAAGTCTGGTACGATTGCTAATGTGACTCCTCCAAAAGAGTCGAATCCACCTCTATAACCAGACGTATCCTTAGGTGACATTATCTTCTGAACGAGATGCTGAACACGTGAGAAGCTGCAATCGATCCAGCCAATGGTCGAATGAAGCTCATCGTTATAAAGAGATGACTGCATGCCGCCCTGACCCTGGCGCTCTTTGAACTGCTCTTGTATCTGATGTAACAGATTGTGAAGAACCTCAACGAATCGCAGATACGTAGAGATCATCAACAATTCCGATGCCGGGTCAAGGGACAACGCATGAGGTGATGACTGCGGCGGACTTTTCTTTATCAGATAGTCCATCTGTCTTGGACTGGGTGGTAGCTGTTCCAACGTTCGCGTAAGTAAATGAGCCAGGTCTTCTGAACCCCTAGTAAACTTGAGTAAATCCAGGTAAAGGGCTCTGCGTGGAACGACCTCACATCCTGGGACGAGTCCCACGTTGGCCGCTAGCTTCATGCGGGGGACTTCCTTCAAATGCTGGGTCATAAGCGCATTGAGGTCAGTCATCTTGACCGTCCAGGAAACAAGATCTAATTTATCCACAGACGCTGAGCCGGATAGCTGGATTGCGTCTCGATCTGCTCCAGTCCGAAGTGAGGGTTGTGTTTCGCGATGAGTTTCTGGTGAAGAACCCATCAACGGGAATAACACAGTGTTGTTTGGCTGTGATCGAAGAAGATGGCCGAGACCATTCACTCCAACATCGGATTTCTCGATTGGTTCAACAGAGTTTATCGATATGTTACGTGACGGGATCGCATTTGTGCTCTCGGCAAACGCTATCGCTACAGAGCCTGGAGTCAGCCAGAACCCGCAAGTGTAGATTGCTAGAACATTCTCACCTCGACCCTTCGAAGTCACAGACTCAACCCTGGTACCAACGTTTTCCTTGTTCATCTTCGAGGCTTTCTGAGTCCTGAGCAAAGCATGGTTCTGGCGTTTGCTTCTCTTCGCGACGCTAAAGACACAGGTGTTGCCGGATTGTTGACATCGTTGGCAGTGCCCATTTTTGCTATCGCAGTCGCGTATACACTTGACCTTGTTCCTGTGACATGTATCGCATGCTCGCCGGACCTGTGCTTGAAGCGACGGGTCAACCTGAATCACCGTATTCATGCTGTACGCAACGCGCCGCACACGTGCATTGCGTCACCTTGAAGTTGATATTGGAGTGAGGTGTAGGCTCCCAGTGCATGCCCTGAAAAGACTGACACACTTGAGGCTGGGACTGAATATTTGCTGAAGGAAAACAGTGCACAATGCCGAGATCTGGGACAACCTCAAGTGCCTAATACCTAATCAAAGCACCACTCAGTGTATTACTCAGAGATCCCTGTCGTATTGAGGATCTGGCGGATTGCCTATATGGGAACAACGCCGACTGGACCACGTGCCACCTTGCTACCTAGGCGAGGCTCGGCACGCATATAGAAAGTGCTAAAGTGGTTCCAGGGAGTATCAGGCTGAATAGATATAGGGTATCTCATGCACGATTGTGGACATCGTGAAACCTTGAGGGAATTATTGTAGTCTATTTCTGAGAACGCCTTTCATAATGGATCCAACTGTAGAATGGACCCACGGTCGTGTTCAGATACACAAAGGAGGGGGGGGGGGCTTGGGACTTCTTTCTGCCGGTCGTATGTATCACTATGCCCCTATGAGGGTGGGCGGAAAGTCAGAGACTTGTTCGCCGCCAAGTCGACTGCAGTTGAAATGGCTCTTCAGGATGATTAATAATTGGTGCGGGCATGAGCTATGCGGGATGGGATTGACTTCCGCCTCGAATCCCGTCCACATATGATATGCCACGACAGCCACCTTCTCACTTCCGTGGTTGCAATACCATAAATTCAAGGGTCCGGATCAAATCAGTCAGGGTCCTGCTATCCGTCACCTGAGACACGGCAATGTGGAAAGTCCATGCAAGTCTTCGTTAGAGTGGTTCCTAATGGACATCTCACCGCCTGCTCACAAAGAGATCGTTTTGGCTAGTTTCGGTCGCGTGCCGGCTGCCGGATGCCTTTGCTATGGTAATCTAGGGCATTCGCGTTTTCCGATAGGTCCGACGCTGATGATCTGGTCGTGAATCTGACCATGCTCTATCTGTTCATACTAAGCACTCTGGCTACAAGTCATGGGCTGCTTGGTCTTCACCTCGGGCTGGCTCCTCAGATCCCATATCAAGTGATCATGAGCTCATCTATTATTGTCGCCAAGACTTCGGCATATCAGCTGCAGGTTTGCCGTCAGGCGCGAATATTACTGGCTGCCCCAGGGTGGTCTCGCGCCCAGGCAGGGCATAAGGAAGGAAAGGGGCAGAAAGAAATAGAGCAAGAAAGGAAAGACAAAAGAAATGGAGTACAGTCCTTATCGTCGATCTAAGGCGTAGATAAGATGCACAAGTATGTGGCCTTCCCAGCGAGAAGCGAAAGCCGACCAGATGTCTTTCCAGCGACTAACTCAAAATAACACAAGGTGGAGCGGAGTCAGAAAATCGCTGCACCTTCCCCGATGACTCAGCTCCTCCAGATACGGTATAGCAGCGTTCCCTCCTTTTAGGTGGTCCCGACCCGGCTTAAGCCCCAGCTTCCTAGCTACAATCCCTCAGCTCCCTTCGCTCCCTTCCATTTGCCTTCTATTTTAATCTCTTATTTAGCCTTGCTAGCTGCTACTTTACTTTCTGTAGGGTGCAGGCTAGGGGGTAGTCCTTAAATTAAAGGGCTTAAGGGGGGGAAGAAGAAGGCTAAGCGCTAATAGCCTAATTGCTATTTATATTTATAAAGCTTAGCAAAGCAAGCTTTTATCTATTAGAAGTACTATATTCCTATTCTATATTTGCATATATATTTCTTTGCGCTTTATTTTATTTCTTATATAATAAGCTATTAGCTTATCTTTGCATTTTGCTACTTTTGCAATACTCTAAGTATATTTTTTTATGCTTTAATTGCAATGCCCTATACTATATATATATTCTTCTCCTACTGCCTCCTTCTTAAAAGAATCCTTATTTAGCTTGCATTTAGTTTAGCATTCTAAATCTTTTGCTATTATATTAACTAGCTCTAGTTTATATAATAAGCTATATAAAGACTAATATATTATACTTTAATATATTTAATATAATGCTTAAAGATAATAGAAGTATATAAGCAAAAGTTTTTTAGTATAATATCTTATATAAAGTAGCTTTAAGTATAAAGGCTAATTGCGCTTAAATATTTTCTAATTAAAATAAATATACTTATTTTCTTATTCTATCTTAATCCTTAGCTTTCTAAGCTAACTTAATATTAGCTTTATATTTAAAAGGCATTTAGATATTAATTATAAAAAGCTTTAAGTAAAAATTATTTAGAATAACTATATATTTAAAATTATTATTCTAAATTTTATTAATAATTATATTATACTTTTAGGCTATCTTATCTAAATCTAAAACTTTACTTTTAAAATAAAATATAAAGGCATAATATATATTTCTATAGCAATTATAATATTTAAGATATTAATTATTACTACTAAGGCTAAGATTATAAGGCCTTAAAGAAAGGCTTTTACTAATATATTTATAATATATCTTGCTTACCTCTAAAGTATAAATAATTCTCTTAATAATAAGCTGCTTTAGAATATTACTAAAGTTAATTTATATTTTTCTTCTTTACTATCTTTTACTTTTCTGCCTATATTCTTAACTTGCTTATCCCTTTAAACTATACTCCCTTTACCCTTCTACCTATAGCTTAACTATCTACCTAGCCTTTGCAACTAGATTATATAACTAATATATTTATATAGTAAATTGCTATTATATTAAAAGAAAAGTAGAATTTAAAAAATAATAGCAAATATAAAAAGATATTAGTAATAATTAAGGATCTTTAAAGACTTTTGCAAGCATTATAGAAGTATATAGATTATATTCCTATAATGCTATAAAACTAAGTTATAATTTATATATATCTCTTTTTCTTTTTCCTAATTAATTATTAATCTAAAATGCTATTTAGTATTTAGTAAAAGTATATTATATTATAATTATAGTAAAATAAAAGCTATTTAGGCAGCTAATATTTTAAGATTAGTATAACTTTAATCTATAATAAATTAAAGAGAGCTATTATCCTAATTAAAATAAACTAAAAAAGATATATATTATAACTTAAATATTTAATAAAGAGTTCTTAATAAATCTAATTATAATCTAGTTTTAAGCTTAACTTTATACTTCTTCCTACTCTGCTTTTCTGCTTTATTTACCTTTTTATTATCTAAGCTTAGCAGTAAGATGCATTCTAGATACTCTTTAAGTGCTTAAAGGATATAATATATTAGCTAATTATTAATAGTAATAGCTTTACTATTCTAGAATAGAAAAAGAAGATACTTAGCAAATATATAATAGCATTAAACTATATAATCTTTAATCTACTTTAGTATTAGCTTTATATAATTGCTAGCTATAAGAAGATAGTGCAGCTATATTTATTTTATATTAGTGCTAGAAAAACTATTAATAGTAAATTAGCTTTTTACTAACCCCCTCCCCCCTCCTCTCACTTAACTATATAATTTCCCTATCTTTCTGCCCTCTGCCTTTTCTCTTCTTATTATAGTAAAGATTATAGTTTTATAAGCTTTAAATAGAGTATATAATTAATACTAAGCGCTTTTAGATTATAGGAAATATAAAAGTAATTTTTTAAAAAAATTATTAGAGCTAGAATATTTAGATTAACCTTTTAAGAATATACTTTAGCAAGCTTGCAGAATTAGAGAAAGCAATCTCTCTTTATAGCATTTTGCAGTATATTAATCCTAATGCCCCTATTTATCTTATGCAATACTAAATTAGCAAAATTAAAATAAGCCCTACTATATAATAGCTTCTTAATAAAGTTAACTTCTTAAAAGCAAAGAGCGCTAATACACAAAAGACTAAATAAGCAAAAGGCATAGTAAGATATTAGCAGGAATATTTCTATAAATAAGAGCTTCTAAAGTAGCAAGACTTATACTTCTAATAAATTATATAGCTATAGTAAAAAAATAATTATGCTAGCCTTTAAGATTTATAGGAAGACCTCTATTAGTACTATATTAGCTTAAGACTATATTTAAGGCTAAATATTAATAGGCTAATGCGCTTATAAGTATTAGCAATTATATTTAATAGAGTAGCAAAGGCTAAATTGCTTAAAGCTATGCAATAGCTAGTTTTCTATATAGAGAGCAGCTATAAGTTAATCTTATAGCTATCTTGCAGCCTATTATTCCTAGCTTCTGCAAACTTAAGCTAGAAAGCTTAATCTATAGCCTTATAGGTAATTAGCAAAGATAATAAAATAATTAACTTATACTAGAATATAATCTTAATATAAGAAAAGCTTTAAGCGCTTATACTTGCCTTTAATCTTATAGATAAAAAGGCAATAAATTTTAAGCCTATCTATTTTATTTACTAGCTAAGCTTTAAGTAGTATAATAAATTAATAAGATATATATAAATATACTAAGCAATCTTATTTACTCTATTTTAATGCTCTAAATGCAAATATCTTAGCTTATCTTTATTTATTATATAAATGCTATTTTAGTAAAGCAATTATATAAAAATAGTCTATAGCAAGCAGTATATCTCTAACTTTCCTAAGCGCCTTATTAGCGCTCTTATCCTAAGGGCTAATATAGCTATTTAGATTATATATATAATCTATAATAGCTAAGTCTCTCTTAATAGTTTTATGCATTATATTAATAATAATTATAATAGCAGCTTTTTTGCTAATAAGTGCAAATATATTATTTGCCTAGTATCCCCTAATATAGATAATCTAAGTATTAAAATCTATATTTTCTATATCTCTATATAATATAGCCTTTAGCCTATAAATTATTATTTATTCTATAGCGCCTTTTTAACTTAGAAGGATCTTATTATATATATTTATGCTTATTTTTAGCAATTATTAAGCTTGCTTTCTTATCTACTCTATAAAAAGCAAGATAGAGAAGCAGCATACTTTAAAAATTATATATCCTAGCATATATATATTATCTAGATTTCTAATTATTTACTTAAGAAAGGCCTTACCTTACTACTAGTCTACTCTTCTAATATAGTTTTAAGCATTAAGCGCAAAGCTAGTAAAGAGCTAATAAGCTTCTAAAAATATCTGCATCTAATAGCTATAATAGCTATATTATTTAGCATTTCCTAGAGTTAATAATATAAAGAAAAATACTCTTGCTAGACTAGGATTTAAACTAAGAGCCCTTTATATCTCTGCTTTGCATAATATAAAACTTTATATTTTTGGAGAAAGTAAAAGTGCATTATAAAGTAAAAGGTTTTCTATAGCCCCTTATAACTAATCCTAAATATTTTCAGAAAGAGCAAGACTATAATATTATAGTGCTAAAGGATTAAAAGGCAAAGAGAATAATAAAGATCTCTAGTCCTATATAAAATTATAGATTAATAAAATAAAATAAATAAAATTAATAAAAAATTATAAACTAAACTAAGTTATTTATATTTGCTTTATATAGCTTTAGCTATAATCTATAAGGTATTTATAAGTACTCTAAAAAGTCTTTTTTTAATTTTCTATATAATATTGCTTTAATGCTTAATAATATTGCTCCTTATTATATAAGGTAGAGGTTTTGCTATATATAAATATAAAGCCCTTAGTATAGCTAGCAAAGCCTATCGAATCCTATTAAAGTAGAAAGTATGCTATACAAAAATAAAAGCTAGTTCCTTGCAATAATAATCTACTTAAGGAAGCGCTAAGATTTGCTTTCTTAAAATATTAAGCCCTTTTCTATTAAAATGCTTAATAAGCATTATAGCAGCTAACTAGCGCTCTTGCAAAGCAGTCTGCGCTATGCTTTCTAAAACTTCTACTTGCTTTGCCCTCTCTAAGGCTATATACTGCGCTTTATATAGAGTCTTAAAGTCTCTACTTTAGTCTTAGAAATTATTAAGATTAAGCATTTATAGTATAATAATAAAAAGAGATTAAATATTAATCTTATTCTAGTGCCTAAATAGAGCCTTATTAAATAATTTAGAAGCTATATAAAGATAAGTACTAATAAAATTTTTTGCTAGGGCAAATTAGCTAGAAAGGCTAAAATCCCTAAGCTAAAAGATATATTAGCTATTTAGCTTTTTTAAATAGAGAATATTCTCTAGTTTTATATCCTAATAAATAATCTTAATTAATATTAAATAATTAAGTGCTTAAAGCATTTAAAAAAGAATCTAATAGGCAATAGTCTTATATAATATAATATTCCTATTTAGCATTAGAAAGTGCAAGCTGCCCTCTTTAAAGCTTATAAATATTGCTTATTCTTTATATAGCTAATCCTAACCTTCTAATTCGAAATAATTAATAATATATAGCTAAGATTTAATTAGTATAGCAGTTAAGATTTAAAAGTAATAATATATATAGCTAGTATTTAAAAGGATCTTTATCTTTTATCTAAGTATAGCAAGTAATATAAATATTATTTGCTTAGATTTAAGTATTTTAATTGCTATAAATTTCCTAATATCTATATTAATAGCCTTATATATAATTGCAAAGATCCTAATTCTAAAATTAGTTATCTTTAAGAACTTTAGCCTTAATTAGCAAGATCTTAATATATATAATTAGATTGCTGCTTAAAGAGGCAAGGCAATAGCTAAATAGTAAATCTTAATATTATTATTAATAGGAAGGATTATTTGTAGTTATTTAAGAAAATTATATATGCGCTTTATTTAATCTTTCTACTACTATAACTCTATTAATACTAAATGCTAATATAATTCAAATATAAGAAAATTATATCTTATACTATTTATATCTATAAGAGTATTTATAAATAGCTATATAAGAACTTTCTAAAAGCATTTATGCTTGAATAGATAAGTATATTAGCTAAAGATCTAGATTATTTAATTATATAATCTATTAAAAAGCATAATAATATTTATATCTAGATTAACTTTAAAAAAGCATTATAGCCTTAAGATACTAGATCCTATTACAAAAATATTAGCATCTTAGCTATATTCTAGCACTGCAAGAATATTATATAACTGCAAATATATATAAAAATCAATCTTAAGAGCGATTTTATCTTTATCGATTTCTAATATAAGATAGCTATTATTAAGACTATTAATAATTTTGCAAGTATGCTTATTTATAAAAATAAGCAAAAATATAATAGAATACTTTAGTCTAAGTATTATAAGAACTAAGTATAGCAAAGCATAGAGCAGAAAAAGGGTAAAGAGATATTAGTGCTTAGTATATGCTTCTATAAATTAAGGAAGCAAGAGGAATATATTAGTAAAGGCTTTATTTAAATTATAATGCTACTAACTTTCTTACTTTAATCCTGCTTTCTAGCATACTATATATTTTATGCTATATAATAAATTATATTATGCCCCTATACTATATAAGCAGAAAATCAATAAAGTATTAAATAATTAGCTTTTAACCCTTATTTCTACTATTTAGATAATAAATTATACTAATTATATTTTAGAAATATTAGCATTATTTGCTCTAGCTTCTATAGAAGGCAGAATATCTGCTTACCTTATTTACTTTCTCTTTATTATTTTACTATGCAATATAGTCTTCTCTAGAGCATTATAGACTGCTAATTATATTCTATAATAATATCTGCAGTAATAGAATCTAAATGCTTAATGCTATCCTGCTAGACTATACTTAAAGTCTAAATTTCTCTCTAATTGCAATAATATACTTTAATAGCAACTTCTCTTTATCTAACTTATTAATGCAAGCTGCAAGTTTTAATATTCCTAATATAGAAATCTAGCAACTCGAAATAAACTAATTAGCATTATTATCTAATAAGCAGTTTAAAGCTTAAGTATATAATAAGAAGGATTATATTATTAGAGCAGTTAAGCAATAAGCGCTTAATATATTAGTTAGTATAGATTATAGCAAGCTAGTATATAAGAATATAAAATAAGAGTAGAGTTATTAAGACATTTAGAATTCTTAATAGACTAATTTATTCTAGAGATAGTGGCCTTATAAGGCACTGCCTATATAGCTATTTTAGCAGCATTTAAAGGCATTATAGCTACTTAATTAGTTTATAAATTAAGTATTAAAGAAGCGTAAGCAGATTTAAGGCAACTTACTAGCAAAAGAGTATAAGTAGATCTAAAGTTAAATAATATGCAAAAGAAATACTCCTTTAGGCCCTCCTAATATAAATATAATTGCCTATAAAAATATAAAAAGAGACTAAATTAAAAGGAGTATTTAGGATAATAAATAGAAAGTTCTTCCTAGAGTATTATAAAAGTATAAATAGCTAATAAAGATACTTTTCTATAATAATCTTACTAGTTAGCAAGCAGATAGATTAGAAAGTAGATATACTAAAGGAAAGGAATTTTTGCAGCTATTATAGATATGCAAATCTTCTAAAGCAGAAAAAATAGAGTTTTGCTAGATTATTTCTAGGAACTAATAAGCTAAATATCTTCAATTTGCTACTAGGGCAAAATCCTATAATATAAATAACGATATTGCAGCTATATTGCTATGCAAAAGCTAGCAGATATAGCTTAAGGTAAAGAACTTTTAAACTATTTATATAAGTAGCCTGCCTAGTTAGCTTAATTGCCTAAAACCAAGAAATAAGGGCATTATTAAGGCTAGATGCTTATTAAAGCATTAAAGAACTTGCAAAAGATAGAATGCTATTAGATATAGTCCTTATTAGTTTAATAAGTTACTAAGTCTATTTAATCTAGGTTTTAGCAAAATTAGATAAGTAATATCTACTTCTTTCTTTACTAGTTTAGAGATTATAATGCTATATATTAAGAAGAGATAATATCTCTCGAACTTATATCTACCTCTGCTTATAAAGCCTATTAAAACTGCATCTAGAAAAAAGCAGAGTTATTTTATCTTCTTGCTATATATTATCCCTAATTAATAGAAAATATAGGCTCTAAGCTTCTTATATATTTATATATAATTCTTTTTTGCTATTGCTAGGCTATCTCTCCCTTATAATTATTATATTTAGGTCTCTATATAGTATAAGCAGGGTCTTTTATAATATTTGCATTCTTTATATTATTAGCATTATTTATACTTGCATCTAGCTTTATATTTATTATATAATTTTAGGGCTACTACTCTACTATTTATTCTTACTTTATTTCTGCTATCTTTTTACCCCTTTATCTCTACTTCCAACTTAGCTAGCTATTATAGGGTATTAGCTAACTTAGTAAGTTCTAATTTCCTGCTATAATGCAAAAGATAGATCTAATTTATAAACTTTAGCTTAAGTAAGGCATTTTAATTAACTTAGTAATACTGCATAATATATTAAGAATTTAGCTAAAAGCAATTATAAAGCAACTTATTAGCTAGAAATAAAAGATAGTATAGCTAGTTTAAGTAATATAGCTAATAGGCCCAAGTAGAGCTTAAGATAAGAGCATAAGCTAAAGCTAGACTATTTAATCTTAAAACTTGCAATAAACTTCTTCTTTCCTATAATATTATTTTCTAATTAAATTTAATAAGAATTTTAATTAAAACTATTAAATACTATTTAGCAAGCAAAGATGCTCCTAGCTAAAAGAGAAAATAGCTATACTTAATAAGAATAGCGCAGAATTAGGCTCTATAATATTAGCCTTATAGGTGCTTACTATATAACTAGTCTATTACCTATCTATAGCAGCTAAATACCTTACTATCTATTTTATATACTTCTAGTAATAAAAAGCTATAGATAATAGAGTTAGCAATTAGGTAAGCAAATAAATAATTGCTTGCCTAAATAGGAAAATAAGATAGATTTATAAAGTATTCTTATAAAGTAGCCTTTCTTTTATAAGTCTATTATATAAGATTTAGCATTAGCTAATAATCTATAAATAGAACTTGCCTTTACTAGGATTAAATTAGGATATTGCTAAAAATAAAGGCATAGTATAATAAGTACTGCTATAGCATAAGGAATCTATTTTAAGCATTTTATACTACTAAAAATAGGCTATTTTTATTATTATAAGTAATCTAATTCTTAAAATTAGCAATCCTTTATACTAATTAAAGAATTCTTTTAATATAATATACTATTATAGCTTATATTTTCCTAAAGCGATCCTTTATTATAAGATTAGTTATAAATCAATTTTTAAGAAAAAAATATATAGTCTAAGTAAAACCCTATAGCATCTAATCTTTTAAAAGATAAATGCTACTAGCAGGAATTAGTTCCGATTTAGCTTAATACTGCATTATATCTTTAGCAGCTATATATTGCTTTAAATTGCTCTTAAGTCTATCTTAGCTTTAAAGATTCTATTTAGTAAGAAATAATTAGTACTTAACTTCTATATATAATTTAGTTATATATACTAAAGAGAGTATATTTAAAAAATATATAAGCTTATTCTACTTAATAAAACTTCTAAAATGCATAGTTTTCTCTTGCAAAGTATTAAATAAAGAAGAATCTAAGAATTGCATAAAGCTTAACTGCTTATATACGAAACTTAAGATCTAAGGATCTAAGCAGCAGAAGTAGGTAATATTAATTGCTATAATAAATAGTATAAGCTATGCTTTCTAAATATTATTCTTTTTTAGAGCCTCTAATGCTGCTTTTACTGCTCTTAGTGCAAAGTTTAATATATTATAAAGTATATTATTAGTAAGGCAAGCAACTATTAGGTTTTTAAGTTAATAATTAAAGCTTTAAGGAATTAAGAAATAAATTAATAAATCTTATCTTAAGCCTTATATTAATAGTAGTTAAACTTTAGTTTCTTAATACCTAAAGCTAAGCTACTTATAGAAGCTTAGCAATATTATTGAAAATTCCTAAAGTCCTATATATCTAAATAATGCCTTATAAAATAGTAAGCAAAAGCAGCAATTATAGAATTTAGAGCAAATTGCGCAGACTTATAATAATATATATAGATAATATGCAAGGTTTTTGAGATAACTAAACTATTATTCTTGCAAGCTAGGTAAGATTTAATAGCAAAAGCAGCTTTTAATAGATAAAAAAATCTTATAGTTAAATTGAATAGCTTTTTTATTAAATAGAGTTATAATATAATATAATAGATTGCGCTATTCGAAATATTATAATTCTTAACCTTTCTTAGCTTTAAGTAGCTTAACTTTGCTTAATTAAAGCGCTAAAGATTATTCTTAACTCTTTTGTAATTATATATAATATAGAACCTAGATATTAAATTAGCAAATAAATATAAATAAATATAAAAAACTAAGTATAAATCTTAGAAATGCTATAATTCTTATAAATTTATTCTAATCTTAGTAATATTTAGATGCTACTTAGTAAAGCTTATAAAACTTCAAAATGCAATCCTTAAGAAAGCATTTTAGTTTTATAATATTTACTAGCAAAGAGTTAGTAATTAGAATAGAGAATATTTGAATTACCTTCTTTAATAATTATATAATCTTTAACTAGTATTTATAGTTTATCCTAAGGTTCTCTAATAATTAAGAGTATTATAAAAGAAAAAATATAATTTTAAATTTAGATAGGAAAGCCTAAAAAGAATTGTATAGCTTTTAGATTTGCTTTTAATTATAATAATATGCCTTTCTTTTGCTATTAATATTAGGCTAGCTTATTGCAATCTCTTATTTAAGGTTATTATACTTTGCAACTTTTTTTAGAATGCAGTTTTTGCTTTATTAAATAGCAAACCCAAGATCTTTACTGCTATTTTATAGGAACTTTTGTATTCTAACTATTATCTCTAATTCGCCCTTAGTTAGACTAAGCTAGGGTAGCTAAATGCCTCTATAAAATTTGCTTTCTTATGCTGCTTAAAGGGGAGATGCTTTGCTAACCTTAAGAGAGATATTTAGAGAGTCTAAGCAAAAAATGCTTTTAGCTATAGTTATAAGGTATCTTAGAATAGTTATTTAGTATTAGGGTTTTAATAATAATTTATTAAGTTTAATAGTTTATAATTAGCTATAGCCTTGCATTAGATTTAGGAAATTTTTAGGCAATATAGTATTATATAATAGACTTTCACTTTTATATATATATAAGCAATCTTTTATAATTGAGTTTAGGTAAGCGCTCTTAGTAGTATAGCAGTAGTTTGTATACTAGGGTCGCTTATAGCCTAGAGAGCCCTTATAATTATATAGACTAAAAGCGGCTTTTGATTGCCTAGATTTTAAATCTTACTTTGCTTACTAGAATATACTATCTAGTTTCTTAAGATAAGCTTTTAAATGCTAGTATACTTCTAATCTTAACTAATAAGAGAAGTATCTTAAGTCTAGCAACTGCCCTAGATAGAATAATAAGGTATAGGGGATAATAATAGGGCAGCTAGGCTTAATAGCGCAGTATTCTTAGTAAAGATTAGAGAGATAATAAGCAGTATTATAAATATATACTTGCAGTTAAGAAAGATACTAAGTAGTTATACTTAATAAGTGCTTTAGCGCTATATAGTATTTATATAGCTTTAGAAGATATTTGAGAAGCTTTTAAGCTTAGCTTAGAACTCCTTCTAAAATAAGCTCTATTAATATTATTAGTTTAGAATTAAATTCTTATATCTTTTAAAGCTATCTAAACTTGCAATTTCTTATTATTAGTAGATATTCTCTTTATAGTATCTTAGCTATAGTTTTCCTTTTTATAAAATACTAAATAAACTAATATTGCATTAACCCTTTGCCTGCTTTATTTTAATTACTATAGTAGCAATCTTGCTTATATACTATAGTATATAACGCAAGTGCCTAAAATTAGCGTATGCTGCGGCAGCCTATACTGCATTGCTTATTTTAATGCCTAGCAATTATATTAAGCAGGCGAGCTAAACTCCGAGTATAGAATTAGCAAGAACTGCTAGCTGCATATTCTACTATCTAATTATGCCCTTCTTTGCAGCTAATTATAATCCTAGCATATTATTATATTTAGCTTTTAGCTAAATCTTAGATTATACTAGCAAAATGCAAATTCACTTATATAGTAATCGCTTAAAAAATATGCCTTTAAAGCTAGCGCGCTAATTAAGTAGTAATCTTAAAGGTAGGCCCTTACTAAATTAAAACTCTATAAGCCTTAGAGATATGCCCTAATTTATGCTAGCTAAGTACTCTCTATAATTCCTAAGATATAGTGCATTTTAAGCAGAAATAGTATAACTCTAACTTATTAAAGATGCTTATATAGTAATATAATTAATATAAAGACTTTATTTCTAACTTTATATAAATAACTAATATTTAACTATATAATATTTAAATTGCAGCTAAATTACTAAGAGATTAATTAATTATAGTAGAATAGATAAGCTGCTAGAGAAAGAAGGAAAAGAATAAAAGGCTAGCCAAAAATAGCTGCAGCTAATTACTTAGGCAGAGGATAGATATCTAGCAATATATAAGTTAAGGGCTAGTATTATATTAGCTTTATTATATTTTTTCTCCTAGATAATAGAGGCAGGCATAAAAGCTAAGAGGATATGCTATATATTATTTTGCAGGCTGCTAATAAAGTAAAGCATTAAATAGATATATAACTCTAGTAAGATAAGGAAGAGTTGGCATAAGGCAATTTCTTTAATAAATATAATTTTTAATTTATAAATCTAAATTAGCTTATAACTTTTAAGCAAAGGTAAACTAAAAATAATTTATTATAAGTTCTAGAAATCTATTAATATAGAAGCTGCCTCTTATACTATAGAGTTAATCTTTATTAAGCAGCTTATATCTTTTTATGCTATCTTTTTCTAGATAGACTAAATAAGTTATTTTTCTAAACTCTTTCTAAAGATATAAATTGCGCTATCTGCTTTAAAATCCTCCCCCCTTCTCCCTAATATAAAAAGTTTTATTAAGCATATGCCTTTTTTAAGAGTATGCTATAAGCTATTATTCTAAATAGTAATTCTAAAAAGTACTTTTGCAATAGGCGTTATATATTTAGCAGAAATAGAAATTAGTATATAGAAATTGCTATTATTCTTAGAGACCTATTATAAGGAAATCTTGCAAGTATAAGCTCTGCTTTAGGCATTAATATAGAAGGAGAGGGGATATATGCTTCTAAAAGATAGTAGCAGATTTAGAAGGGCAGATACTAGATAAGCTTTATTATTCTAGCTAATTATAGCTAGCTAAGGGCTTAGGCCCGAAGGCATAGTAGCAATCTATAGTTTCTTATATAGCAGATCTTCTCTATTAAAATTATAGTGCTATTTTAATAATGCAGTATATCTAGAATATAGATATAAGTGCTTTAGGAGTAAGCATATTGCTAAAGGGAGCTTAAGGCCTATTAGCAATGGAAGCAAAGAGCTCTATAGGGGTAGGATACTATGCTGCTAGATATATAGCATGCTATTTTAATTAAGGAGGCAGAAGCAATTAAATAATAGTAATAAATTGCCTTTAGATATATATAGAGAATTTATTAGCCTTAACTATACTTCTAATAGAGCATATAGACCTATTTAGATACTTGCTATTGCTTTATTATCTTAAATAATAGCAATTTTTGTTAAGCTTATATTCTAGGATTAAATATAGAATTAGAATATAAGTTAAAAATACTTATAATGCTATAATAGCATAACTCTCCTTTTAGGACTTTATATAGGCTATAATTTATATTCTCGACTAAATACTCTCCTTTATTATTATTTTTTTAGATCTTTGCAACTATTTTACTCTATTAAATGGATATTTAAGGCATAAGATTTATATTATTAGAATAATATATAGTTTGCTTAGAGAAAGTAGGGTAATTAATAATTATTAGCTATTGCATTTCTTAAATAGTATGCTTAGGCCCTATAGCCTCTCTTGCTAAAATGCAGATTATTGAATAAATTAAGTAAGTAATAGTTCTATATGCTTAAGTACTAGATAATATTTAAAGGCTACTATGCCTAGTTTATATCTGCGCAATTATATATATAGTAGGACTTTGAGGTTTATACTAAGATATATAATTAATTTAGCAGTTTAGTAATAATAGAATAGCAGGCAATAGAATATATATTAAGCTATTAAGATTTTCCTCTTACCTCTAGATTTACCCTAGTACTAATCTTCCTATTCTTTTCACTAGTTACCCTATCCTGCCTTATAAATCTTATATATAGTCTTCTCTACTTATTATTCTATAGGGTAGGCCTTACTGCATATAGTATATACTACAGCTAATTTATATTATAGCTCTCCTTTCTATAAAATCTAAGTGCTAAGGCATATAATAATATATATATAATAAATACTATATCGCTTTAAGAATACTATTATAGATTTAGTCTCTAGATATCTAGCTTAGTAATAGTTATACTATATTATAAATTAGCTAAGCAGAAATCTAGATGCATAATATGCTTACTTATAATAATTACTCTTAGCTATATTATATAAGTTTACTAATATATCTATTATCTCTATTTAGTTTTTTATCTATTATAGGCATAATCTACTCTTTAGGAGCTTAAATAAATATAGTGCTTATATCTGCTTCTAGTTATGCGCCTGCTGCATTGCGCAGTCTTGCTATATATTTAACCCTTAGTATATCTAGAATATTTCTCTATATTAGTAAGTCTAGATTATTACTTCTTAAGGATTTCGACTAGCCTAATAAATCCCTGCTATAGAAGCTAAATATCTAAGCAAGGGAGGCAATAGTGCTATCTAAATTGCTAAGTGCGAAAGATGCTAGTAATGCAGATAATATTAAAAATACTAAATTCGCTAGATTATTAATCTAATTATATAATAAATATAGAGCAAAGCATAAGTGCGAAAGATGCTAATAATGCAAATAATATAAAAGATGCTAAATTTGCTAGATTATTAATCTAGTTATATAATAAATGTAAAGCAAGGCATAAGTGCAAAAGATGCTAATAATATAAATAATACTAAAAATATTAAATATGCTAGACTATTAATAATTAAAGACTTATAAACTAAGAACGCAATAATAAACTTTGCTAAGCTAGAACTTAGGAATAGGGCTTTACTAAAATAGTAGTTAATATTTAGTTAAAGCAGTGCTAGCTAATCTTAATATAATTTTTTATAAATTATATGCTTATACTTATATAGCTAAATAGCTTAATATTTAGTAATATTTAATTAATTAAAGATTTAAAAAGAAAAAGAAAAAAATAAAAAAATAAAGCATTGCTAGTTTATAATATTATATAATAAATAGGAATTTTAGCTAAGGCAGAGCAGATTTAGAGCTTTAGCTAGAAGTAGAAGGAGGTATAGCTAAATTAGAAATTAGCAAGCTAATTTAAAGCTTCTAAGTATATTAAGTGCTAAGATTGCTAGAGATAGATAGAAAAGCATTATAGAAAGATAGAAAAGAAAAGACTACTCGCATAATAGTAAAAGTTAGATAGGTAGATTAATTATTATAGGATAAGAGTAAAGCTAAGCAAGATAGCATATTCGCTTAGAAGAACTATTAAATTACTTAAGTATAATATCTTATAATATAAGACTAATAATAATAAGAGATGCAAAATAGTATTACTAAGCTAACCTTAAACTTTATATATAAAATGCTTATAATTTAAGTAAATTAGTATAGTAGATAATTTAGCAGATAATTTAGATAATTTATATAGAAATACAATCTTAATTCTATTTATATTGCAAATTACTACTTTTTGCCCTTAGTAAACTTTATGCAAGTAGGGGCTGCTATTTAAAATAGAGATAATTATTAATACTAATAAAAAATATAGCTAATATATAAGCTCTACTATTCTATAATTATATACTCTAGTCTTCTATAGTCTTTATCTAGGGGCTTATTATATTATTTATTTAAGCTTTTATTCTTTATGCAACTGCGAAATTGCTTTTAAGTTTCTTGCATCTTAAGAAACTAGTATTGCTGCAGTCTAATTAAAGGGCTAGAACTAAAGCATAAATAGATTCTTTCCCTAATTCAGGCGCGCAACTATAGCTTATATATCTCTTTAATCTTCTTTCTAAAGCATACTTAAGGATAATTTCCTTTACTCTAAATCTACTATTAAAGCGACCTAAGAGAAACTTTATACTATAATGCTTGCTTTTAAAGAGCTAGCTAATAACTATTCTAAATATAAAAAACATTTACTATATCTAGCATTACTATCTACTGCTAAAGCCTATTTAATAATATTTAGGATCTGCTACTCTGCTATTCTAAATAGTAAGCTATTTATCTTTAATCTAGCATATCTTTAGCTAATTCTTAACTAAGCACTATTAAGTGCTTCTAAAGGAAGCAGATTATTTTTCAATTGCAGCAGTTCTTCTATAAGCTACTCTATAATTATCTTAGATTAGGGGCCTTCCTTCTATTCTTATTATAAGAATGCAATTAGAGCTAATAGTTATAATTAGAATACTTCCTTAATAAAGGCATTACCTGCTAATAATTTATTATAGTATAATTTAGCTATTTATATAGCATTAACTCGATTATATAATTAAGCAAAAGATAAAACTAATAATTTATTCCTTAATTATACTTTCTTTAATAATACTAATATAGCAGAGGATAATAATTATAATACAATTAAGCAGCCCTATACTTTTAGCAAGAATAAGCAAGTTGCTATAAAGCCTTTTAGAATTACTGCAAGCTTAGTACTAGTTATTAAAGTTTTATAATTTCCTACTTAGGTTTTCAAAGTATATAGATAATTAAAGCAGAAATATTCGAGTCTTTAGAGTATAATAGCAGGCAATTATTCTCTCTATACTATAGCTTTCTTTAATATTCTAATTAAAATTATTTTAAGACTAATAAACTCTAATTTATCTTAATAATAGCTATAGCAGGCATATTAAATATAATTAATATTTATTACCTAATATACTGCTCTAATTATGCGGAAAAATGCATAAACTATCTAATAAGAGTAAAATCTATTAGAATAATATTATTTTGCCTTACTAGATCTATTATAAATAGTTTATTTATAATCTAGGCTTAGATATCTGCACCTGCAGTTTTTACTTATAGGAAGAGAATAGTTAGTTTAGAGTTTATTTAATTAATTAGGCAAATAGGCTATATCTCTTTTGCATTTGAATCTAGAGCCTAATATTCTATTCTATTCTCAGTTCATTTGCTTGAAAATTTATAACTATAATTCTTACCTAAAGCAAAACTGCAGCTCAGGATTAGCAATAGCAATTAAGTAAACTATCTATTGCGCAGTTATCTATTATAGAGCTATCTTCTTTTAAAGTCTTTAGTTTAAATCCTATGCAAAGCGCTTTCTGCTATAGAGAGTTAGCGCATTATAATACCCTTGCATAAGATATATATCCTATTATTCTTCTTCTAATAGCTATATAGCAGGTATTAATAGAATTCTCTAAGAATTGCTTAAGGCTTTATTATTTTTATAGTGCAGTTTAAGAAAAAGGATAGATATTAAAGTTGGAAAGTATAAGAATAATAATGCTTAAAGGTAAATAGATAGAGAGAAAAATGGATATCTAAGATAGATAAGCTATCTTATCCTTTTTATAAAAGTAAGACTTATTTAGTATATATATAAAACTAGCATAATTATATATAGCTAATAAAGCAGGGAAAAGTAGGAGCAAATCCTAGCTAAGAGCAATTACCTCCTTAGCAGAATCATACTATTTAGCTCTTATAGATACCTTTATATCTTTCAATATAAGAATAATAAGCTTATAGGTAATGCTAATTAAGGTTTATTGCTATAGGAATGCCTACTTTACTAGTATATAAAGTAATAAGTATTCCTATCATCTGCAGATAGTCCTAGCAATTATAGCAAATAATTAATTATGCGCATTCTAGTTCTATAAAGTTATTCATCTTTGCTTTAATGCAATAGAGAGGGTCTTAAATAATAGCTTAAAGGATTAAAATTTAGATGCTTTACTATATCTCTAGGAATTGCGCTTATATTTATAGGTCTAGCTCCCCCTCTATTATATTAGTACTATATATACAATAAGATATAATCTATAATAGGCTATATATTAATCTATAAGCTATAGACTAAATAAGGAATAATAAATTAGCTAAAACTTAGTTATCTTATTAGGAGAAAGGGCGCAATTATATATGCATAGCATATATTAGCTGCTTATCCTAAAAGATTAGCCTAGACTAAGGAATAAAGATTAAAATAGAAGCTATATAGACTAATATAAATAAGTGCTGAAGTTAAAATTCAATAAATATTATTAGTAGCCTAGAGCTTAAAGTAATATATTCTTAGATACTAAGTAGTAAATAGCCTACTTTATCTCTTTTACTGCAGCAAAGTTCTATAATAGTTAGCTTAACTTAGCTAAGCCTCTATTAAAACCTCTTTTAAATTTAGCTTTTACTAGAGTATAAGAAGCTATATTTAAAGCTTTTTATATTAGGAGATTCTTAACTTATTTTGCTTATCTAGAGTCTAAACTATATAATTTAGTTATTGCAAGTCTAGCTTTATATTATAAATTATGCGATTATTGTTAAATCTACTTTGCACTATTAGCATAATTACTTATAAGTATAAAGCTATTATAATCTAGATATTCTAGAGCACCTGCTCTTTAATCCGCTATCCTTATCTAATATAATTATATATTATCTCTATTCTCTTATTTTAGCATCTCTATATTCTTATATTATCTTTATTAAAGATAAGTTTCTTTAATTAAGCAATATATTCTAAATCCCTGCTTTTTAGGCTAGCATTTCAGAAGGCTAGCAGCATTAATACTATCTACTTATACTTATTATTTATCTAAAGTTGCCCCTAAATTCTTCTTTCCTAGAAACTAATATAACTAGAGAGATTCTTTGCTATTTTAACTTTATATACAAGTAAAGTAATTTAAATGCTAAAGAATTATAGAAAGCCTATTTTGCAGGCATTAAAGCTTATTATCTAGACTTCATAATAATAACCAAGCTTAGCAAATATGCTTTCTTTGCAAGCAAATACCTTAAAGCGCGAGGATAGGAATTTATAACTATTATAGGGGCTATATATACTTATTTTTTATATAATTCTAGACTAATTCTTTATTTTGCACTTACATTATAAACCTACTTGCTTCCTTCTAAATTCAATTAATAGATAGCCCTTTTCTTTAATTAGATTTAGAAGGAATCCCTTTAGCAGAATTATATAATTAGTCTTGCAATATCTATATTAATTAGGGACTTATATTATACTAAGCTTAATAGTAAGCTTTATTCTATCTCTAATTGCTAAGCTAAAGCTTATATTACTTTAGGCTAATTATCTACTAAAGTCTTTAATAATATATTTGCTAGTCTTAATGCTAACTTAAAGGAATGCTTTTATATCTTACTATGCAAAGAGTTTCTTAATTATTATTTAGATATAAATCTGCTATAATATTACTAGATATCTTTGCTCTATATATTATAAGTTATAGTTCCTAAATTACTTTACTTAACCTATTTAGCCTATAAACTATCTTACTTTCTTAACTATAAATATAGGATCTATATAAGCTGCATTTAATATTATGCTATATAAATTAGCAGATATAATTTCTACCTATATGCTTATATAGTATATAGAATCCTTATTAGCTTACTAATTATTATTAAGCTTTCTGCTATAGATCTTTAAGTGCTAAAGTTAAGCAGCAAATTATATAATAGAGAAGCATTAGCAAAAGATCTTACTTGCCTTAGCAATATTCTATATAGACTATAGTATAGCTATTTTAATATTATTATAGGCAGCAGTATTAGTATATTTTTTGCTCTTTTCCTATTCTATAAGAAAACTATAATAATTAATAACTATTTTTATTATTTTTAATATATATAAAAGATCTACTAGAATTTAAAGAGATTAAGTTTAGTTAGAAAATAGAAATTAGATTAGCATCTTAAGCTAAATCTGCACTTTAAACTAGAGGAATTCTATAGCAATTAAGTAAAGATTATTATTAATAAGTATATACTTAGGCTAAAATTAATAGCTTAAATGCTTAAGCTAATTCAATTTATAGATTAAGTTAAATATTTCGAACTATATAGCTTAAATTATAATTAGCTATTTTATTAAGCTATCTATATAAGGAAGCTAATATTAAGCAGGAAGGCTAGATCTGCTATTATGCTTATAAATTGCTTGCATTACTATTCTATATTAAGCGCTAAGATATTGCATTAATATTAGCAAGCTATCTATAATAAGTATAAGCAGTTATTAGATGCTGCTTAGCTCTAGGAGAATAATTAGTTAGTATAGTTAAGCAAATAAAAGATATAGAGTTTAAGTATTGCTTTAGTAAGAATAAACTAAAAAATAAATTCTCTATTTATATACTAGAAGACTTAATTTAGATTAAATAAAGCTGCTTATTTAAAAAACTATATAGCTTTAAAATTTAATCTTATAATATATAGATATAGATTAAGCTTAAAGGCAGCAAATTTGCAATATATTATAGTATAAATAATAGCCCCTGCTATATAGCTAACCTCTTTACTATTTATTTAGTAAAGCATAGTAAAATAAATAAAGGAATAGCATAATCTTACTATATAATATCTAAAAGTTTTAGAAATTGCAGGATAAGATATAGCATAATGCATAGCAGCTCTATAATATTTCTTAGCTGCTATATTTATAGCATTTATTATTACCTATTAAAATACTTAATAGTAATCTTAAATATCGATTAAGCTGCTTCTTTCTTATTATATAATAGTAATAAGGGTTGCTCTTTATATATATAAAGAGCTTAATAGTTAGCTATACTTTAGCTTTTGCCTTAATCTTAATATATACTTAGTCTAAGATAGAAGCTATATATATTATAGAGTACTAAGTCTATAAATTAGGAATAAATATTCTTACTAATTTAGCAATTACTTAAGTATTAGTACTAGTTTAGAAAGGGCTATTTAGTAGCAGACCTATATAGCATTATTATATAATTAATCTTAAAATTCTAGGCTTTCTTTTAGCCTTAATTATATAAAGATATTAGCATTATTCTCTACTATAGCAGAGATTGCTATTAAAATATAACTTATTAAATCTTTTTTCTTCTAAACTTCTGCTTAGTATATTAGAGTAGCAAAGATAGCATCTGCAACTAGCTAGCTAAAGAAGCTGCTAATAGAATCCAAAAAGCATCTTTAAAGCATAATGCAAGAATAAAGCGCAATCTTTTAACTATTGCCTAAATATATATAATATTGCTTATATACTACTTCTAGTTATATATAAAATAGCTTATAAGCAATATATTTAATTTTGCTACTTATAATCTTTATCTTTAGCAGGCATTCTAGAAAGCCTTATAATAGGAATCCTATTAAAACTGCTGCTTCTATAATATTAAGCTTATTTAGTAAGGCTTACTTTAGAATAGCTTTAGCAAGATAATTAAAAAAGATATTAGCGCATTTAGCAATAGAAGTATTTATAAGAAGGCCTTAGCTTTAAGCAAAAAATTTAATTAGATTAATAATTATAATTAAAGAGGTAGATATAGTAAGAGAATAAAGGCATTATATTATTAGGAAGAGTAGATTATAAGAGATTTATATTAGTATTATAAGTTAGATAGTTGCAGAATTTATGCTATTGCTATACACTACGCTATAGTTAGCCCTATAGTCTGCGCTATAATCTGCGCTATAATCTGCGCTATAGTCTGCACTATAGTCGGCCCTATAGTCTGCGCTATAGTCGGCCCTATAGTCTGCGCTATAGTCGGCTCTATAGTTAGCCCTATAGTCTGCGCTATAGTCTGCGCTGTGATCTGCACTATAATCTGCGCTATAGTCAGCCCTATAGTTGGCCCTATAGTCTCTGCTATAGTCTATGCTATAGTTAGCCCTATAGTTAGCGCTGCCTTCTAGCTGCCTATCTCTTATATCCTAGAGACTCTCTATAGCGCTATATTCCCTATTAGCACTAATGCTTGCAGGTTTAGATAGTATATTAAAGCGCATTTCGAAATGCTCTTGCTAGTAAGGATCTATCTATTGCAGCAGCTTCTCTGCAAGTAGTTAGCATTATTAAAGGCTAAGTTAATTTATATAGTTTAGAAGATATTTGCGCTTTTCTTTTTCTAAGATATAGCTAGTATTCTTTATTGCTATTTCTAGCAGTAAATATATAGTTTAAACTAGTATACTACTATAGTTATAAAAGATCTTTAGGGTAGTATTCTCTTTAGCTATTTGCATGCTTTCTAGTTATTTAAAAAAGCTTTATAGCAGCTTTTAGCAGCCTTTAAGTTCCTTAAAGATCTCTTTGCAAATATTATTATATTCTTTAATATTTATAATTAGTTATAATTAGCATCTAAATTTATTATATACTATATTAGTAATAGTAGCTAATATATAAGTAGTTTAAGGATAAATTATATATTATAATTAATTAGTAGCAAGGGGAAAGGTGCTTTATATAAGCATAGCATTAGTATAAAGAATTTATACTTAATAAATCCTAATAGAAATGCTAAAAGCCTATAGTAAATTATATATAAATTACTTAAATATGCTACTTATATATATAGCTATATTAGTATTAGAATAATTATGCATTAAATATTTAATACTTAATTTAATAATTAGTTTATATGCTTTAATTATAAAGTTTAGCTATTTTCTAATAAATTATATAGCCTCCTGCAAAGAAGTTAATAGATTTTTATTTTAATTGCTATAGCCTTTAGCTTGCGCAATATGCTAGCTTTAATAGTCTTAAACCTAATAGTTATATTATTTAAAATTAGAATATACTTATAATTCTCGAGATAAGCTTTCTAGAGAATAATAATATTGCCTAGTATAAGCTTGCAGTATATATAATAATCTATCTAATCTACTTGCTAAGGCTTAATAATATTTATTTAGCATTAGTAAGCAATTATAAGCTAACCTAATTAGTTTATCGAAATAATCCTTACCCTTGCTTGTATAACTGCTAGTTTTTATTAATTTTAGATTTGCAATCTAGCATTCTAACCATTCTTCTATATAATCTATATAGTAATCTATAATTATATTAGCTAAATTATAATACTATAGCTATAAGAAGATATTATAAGAAAGTTACTAATATAATAGAAAGCAATATAGTATAATTAGCATTTTAAAAGTAAAAGGAAGCTTCCTTAAGTATTATAGAAATTATTTCTCTAAAGAAGCTAAATTAGAAGGTAATAATTATAGGGACTAAAGTAGATAAGCATTATAAAAAGGAGCAAAGAACGAAATACTAACCGAAATAGTTTATTAATATATTTTAAGCTATATAAAATTTCCTTAAAATAAGTTTAAATTTAATATTTTCTATTTTAGAATTAAATTTTTTAAACTAAATTAGTAAATCTTTAATATATTAATATTAGATATTAGCATTTATAAATAAGAATGCTTTTAGTTATCTTAAAATTGCTTTAGGGTACTATTTTAAATAAAAACTATAGTAGCTGCTAGTTTAATAATTTATAAAGAAATTATATTTATTACCTTTAATTAAAAATAAATTATAATAAGATTATCTTTAATTCTAATAGCATTCTAGCTTAATATAATATTGCAGCTACTACTATATTATAAAGTATTTTTGCTAATATTCTTATTTTACCTAGCACTTTTACTTCCCTATAATAAAAAGAAACCTTCCTTTAATATATCTCTCTTTTATCTATTACTGCAATACTCTTTTTTTTAGAATTATAGAATGCAGCTTGCTTTAGTTTAAATTTTAAAAGAATTATTATTAGATAATATTATATCTTTTCTTATAAAGTAGCTTCTTCTATATTATAGCATTCTTATTATTAATATTGCTTATAGACTAGAAGCTTTAAATGCCTTTAGTAGATTAATCTTAATTCTTATAAATATTTATATAGCAAAGAATTGAAGATAGTCTCTTATAGTATAGATTTTCTTAAGCATTATTTTAATCTTTTTCTAGTTTATAATAATTATATCTTATATCTATAAGTAGAAGCTTTATCTGCTTAAGCGCTAATCTAAAGAATCTATAAGAGCCTAGCAGCAGATAAATAGATTATCTTATAAACTTTAAGAAAGGAATTAGATTATAGTTTTAAAGTAAAGGAGAAAGAGGAAAAGAAGATAGAATAGGAGGAGCTAAGCTGAATTTAAATATGCAATTAGTAGTTTTAAAATCGAATTAATTAGTTAATTAGTACTAGCCTTATAGTAGATAAACTTAAGCAAGAGTATTATCCTTTAAGCTAAATATATGCATATTCTTAAAGTTGAGGTTATAACTAATTCTAAAAGAGGCCTATAATAGAAATTAGGCCCTAAGGGCACTAAGAATATTGCCCTTAAGGCATAATTCCCGCCTTTCTAATATATATCTATAAAATTCGAGAATTGCAGCTTCCTTAGCTCTAAAGAAGAAAGAAGCTAAGTATTAAGCTCTTTAGAAAATGAATAAATAGTAGACTAAGCCTTCTAGCATAGGGCAAATAGAGTATATATAGTAGTAGTAGCCTAAAATTAGCTTAGAAAAACTTAGATTTGCTTAATATATTAAGAATATTATTAAGATAAGCAATTCCTATTATATAAGAATAAGCATTTTTATTATTGCTAAGCTAATTATTATATAGCTTAAATAGGACTTAATATTTTAATATGCTATAATTTTAAATAAATATTTAGCAATAGGACGATTAAAACTTAATTCTGCTAAATATGCAATAGCAATGCATTACTGCAATGGCAATGCATAGGATATAGCCTGTATATTATAGGAATAGCCTATTGCAATGCATATATATTAGCTAGATAGTAAACCTATTTTGTTATATATATATACTAGGCCTAGCTAATATATGCAGCTAATTCTAGATTGCATAATTGCCTTATATATATATTTATGCATACTCTTAATATAATAATTTAACTTAGGAATTTAATTATTGCTTCTATATATAAGAAAAGCCTCTGAAAGTGCCTAAGTTTATATAATTGCTAAGAATAGCTAAATATATTATATCTATACTTGCATAAGTATATAAATTTGGTCTAAAAAGAGGGAATTATTATATGCACTTATATTAAACTAGAACTTGGGCGCTATTATATAAGAAAGAGAATAGAAAACCAAGTTATAGGCAAGGGCCCTATCGACCTAAGCGTGCTATATTGTAAGAAAGGCAAACTAAGGCTAACGAAGTATAGGATTAGGGTGAAAAACCTGCCCTAGACCTGCCTAGGTAGCTTATAGAAGATTTAAATTAAAAAGAAGGCAAAAGAATATATTATTATTATCTATCTAAAAGCAAAGCTAGTAGTAGCTATTCCTCTTCTTATATAAGGGATCTTTAGGACCTACTATTTTTCTTCTGCATTTAAAGCTTCTTATACTAGCTACTATAATAATACTATGCTAGCCTTTTGCTTATCTAGCAGTCGAAAGGGGTCTATAGAGTATCTATATACTTTACTTCTTGCCTACAAAGAATAAGCCTATACTTAGTTGCTAGACTTAGTGCCTTCTCTTAGCGCCTCTACTAGCATAGGGCAAGTACGCTTTATTCTATAATATTTCTATTAGATATTTTTACTAAAGCTATAACTTTCTACTGCTATAAATATAGATTATTACTTATAGTAGTAGTGCGATTAGTAATTAGTTTATAAATCTTATATTAGATAGCTATTTTTAAAGAGCAGAGATAATATTCTAAATTTCTTATATAGTTCCTATGCGCAAGTATTTACTAATGAGCTTAAGCTGTATATTAAGCTTATAAAGCATTCTTTACTAGAGCAAGCTCTTCTTAATTAAACTAATAAAATAGTATAATTAAGATAAGTAATTAAAAGGATAATGCTTTAAAGATTCTTTTAGAATAATTTATAATTATCTATACTTTATAATATATATTAGATTTATTATTAGGATTTAGTAGTCTTTACTAAATATATTTATTAAAAGGAATTAGGAGGATATTTTCCTTACTTTGCATCTATTATATAATCTTATACTTTTCTAAGAAGCTATTTTATTAATCTATTAATATATATTTATATAATTCTTTAATATATAAAACTATACCTTAGCTTAGGGCTCTTTAGTAGTTTCTAAACCTTATATAAAGATTTTAGAAGGCCCTAAGCTAAATCCTTAATCTTAAAAAAAAGAGGTACCCCCTAAATTTTAATTTCCTTTGCTTTAGCAAGAAATAGATATAGAATATAGAATAAGCTAGTAAGTAAAGAAGATAAAAATAAAAGATCTGCTTAGAGCAATTAAGTATTCTTTAATTTATAATACTAAGTTCAAAATAGATTTATATTTTAGCAATATTAGAGATTACTAAGGAAATTATCTATACTTTGAATAAAAATAATAATCTAGATAATAGGTAATGCTTAATAATGCTACTAAAATAAGGTCTTATTAAAATCTTAAATATTTTAGCCTAATTAAGCTAAGATTTTAGCAGCTAAGACTAGCAAAATGCAAATAGAGAGAAAATTATAGCGCAGCATATGCGCATTATAATAATCTACGCCTTAGGTCACTATATCTAAGCTCTTATATGCAAACCTATAAAAATGAAAGTAGTTTGGATTATAATATCTATAAGCATAGCTTATATCTATATTTAATTTATCCGAGTTCTTAAGATTATAGAAAAATATATAATTAATATAGGGGTTACTATAATGTAATAAATATATAATTTCGCAGCAAAATTGGGAATAATGGCCTTGCGCTAAGAAAGTATTGCATATGCTTTAGTATAGATAAGCAAGACCTGCAGAGGCAAAGATAGATTTAAAATGGAATAATTTGCAGTTAATAATTAATCTAATTATATTTTCTTCTAATTTATTCTTACTATATTTACTAATATATATTTAGATAATTGCATTACTTCTTATACTTATAAATCTATAGGCTTTTTCTAAGTAGCTAGATTCTTTAAGGATCTTTAACTATTAAGTTAATAGAATCCTTTTTTATATTAATTCTAGTTAAATAAGAAATAGAGCATATATCTTTGTATATAGAGTAATCGCTTCCTTTATACTTATTAACTTAATTATATTTGCAAGTATATTAGCAGTATTAGAGAATGCAGTTTATATAAGCACTAATAAGCTTATTGCGTTCTTTATTCTAGCTCTAAAAGATAATATAGCAGTCGAATAGGTTTCTAGGCTTTCGATAGTTCTTATATGCTTACTTCTTAATAACCTATTATTAAGAGCTATATTAATCTAGGATAGATATTTCCCTCTCTTAAGTAAAGACTAGAAGAGCATTAACTATATTATCTTTATTATAATAAAGGCTATCTAGAAATAGTTTCTTAAGATGCAAGAGTATTCTTTAGATATAATATCTTTTTAGATGCTTAGCTATCTCTTTATAAGTAGCATAAGAGATCTAATCTCTAGCTAATATATTAATTGCTATTATAATATATAAACTAATATTAGTGCAAAGGCTATTAAGAATATAGATAAAGATATTAGGGCTATAATTAAATAGTTTTTAGTGCCTAAAAAGGTTGCTATATAAGAAGAGCTAGAAGAAATTATTTTATCCTATATTAATATTTATTAGCAAGAGGCAGAATATTAGTATATATAATATCTAAGCTATTTAATAGAATATATTAAAAAGATATATTTTTATTAGCAGAATCTAAAGTATTTATATAACTAGTAGCTAAGTGCTTTTTAATAATCTCTCTCTTTTATATACCTTCTAAAATAAGTGCTAATTTTTATAACTTTATAGAAAGTAAAAACTAAGTTAACTATATAGTAAGCTTTGCAGAGAGATTAAATAAGGTTAGAAAACTAGATTAGCCTAATATTCGTATAACTAGTAAGGCTAGTTAACTAGTTATCCGAATACTAGTAGAAAGTTAGGCTAGTAGGCTGATTAACTAGTTATCTAGAGACTAATAAGTAGTTAGACTAGTAGGGCTAATTAACTAGTTAATTAATTTTAGTATTAGTTATAATTTCTAAAGACTAGTAAACTAATTAATTAGTTAACTAAAGACTAATAAGCAGTTAGATTAGTAAGTAAGTTAAGCTAATAAGCTAATTAACTAGTAAGCTGATTAACTAGTCGAATTGCCCTACTAGTTTAACTAGGTTAGCTAAGACTTTAGGCAGTATATTGATATTAGTTCGCTTAGACTAATCTAAGTATAGTTTTCTATCTATAGAAAATCTAATACTTAGCATTAATTAGTAGATTCCCGAATTGCATCTGCTAAGCAGGCTGCTATCCTCTATCCTTTAATTTGCAATAAAATACCCATTTATATATTGCAGCGCTAGACTAATATATAATTTATGCAATTTAATTTAGAATCTATTTATTATAAAGCTAATATTATCAGGATCTTCTAAGCTTCTTTTATAAACTTAGTATACTTATCAAATTTATTTCTAATTGTAAGAGCATGCGATACCCAAATAAGCCTCCTTAGTTACTATCGCTTCTAATATATATCTATTCTAGCTTTCTGTTATGACCTATCCAATATGCAGATCATAATAAAGATTGCGGTATAGCACTAAGGCCATATAGAACAGACTACAGGGAGCCGGGAGTCCAATACTCTAGAATAGAACTAGCATAATGAGATTATATAAGCCAGGATGTTATAACCCGCAACCGTCATGACATGGCACACCAGGGCCATCCGGAACGGAACCCTTAGTACGGGAAAAGTTCAACACTCACCTATAGAGCCACGCCAGGATTACGTAACCCAGGGTTAGGGTTAGGACAAGGACCAACCAGGATAGATAGCTTTGGATATATGCTATCCAGAGATATCCAGATAGTTCGGATATATTGCTATCCAAATTAGCTACGTTCGAAGACTAGTTATATAAGGGATACATTTGCTACTATTAGATAGATTCAGTATATAGCTCTTTAGTCATCAATCTAAGTATTACCTCTAATATAAGTAATAGCTCTATCGCTAGTAATATACTGCAGAAGACTTTAAAAGTTATTTCTATATTCTTTAGATTATACTTTAATATTATTCTTGCCTAATATAAACCCTTTTATATACTTATTATATACCTTAATTATAGCAGTGCTTATTATATTTTAACAACTCTTGTTTAAGTATAGTTTAGTATATTCCTTCTTAGGCAATATAGAAATATAATATCTCCCTAGACTCTGACCCCCTCTACTATAGGCAGGGCCCAGACTAGCGCTAAGCTACAGCAAACTATTATAGCCCTGCAGGCTTGCATTTAGGAATTTAAAGAATCTAGCAATACTTAGATTAGGGTCTATAAGATAGATAAGCCTATCCCTTATAAAGGATTAAAGGGCACTCTTTAAGCTTTTATTACTTAGTGCAAGGCCTACTTCTTTCACTATTTGGCCTAGTTTATAGATAAGAGAGAGAAGGCAGTCTTTGCAGGGACTTAGTTAGAAGGCGATGCTCTTGCCTAGTTCAAACCTTCCCTTCGAAACTACCTTAATAATCTAACTATGCCCAATAATTATAATAAGAAAACTAAAGCTATTTTTAACTTATTTAAAAGTTTTAAGAAAGTATTTAAGAACGCGTTTAGCAATCTAGATAAGAAGCGCATAGCAGAATGCAGTCTTATAGACCTCAAACAGACTAAAGCTGCTTTAGATTATATAGCCAAATTTAGGCAATATGCAGGATAAGTTAGCTAGAAAGATAAAGCATTAATATCCTAGTTCTATAAAAGACTAAAGAATAGGATTAAAAACGAACTTTATAAGATAGACCGACCCAATGACCTAGCAGAATATATTGCAATAGCAGTATAAATTAATAACTGCATCTTCAAATAATAATAGGAGAAAAACTGCAAGGATAATAGATAATTATAGAAGTTTAGAGCCCCAGCTAATAATAAAAGACGCTACTAGCCTCAGCAGAACTACTAAGGAAAACAACAGAATTATATAAGTACAGCACAAAGCGATAGCATATATGCTAGCCTAATAGAACTAGACGCTATATATCGATGCAACGACTTCTAGACTTAAGGCAAAGGCAATAGGGCGTGCTTTAATTATAGAAAGCCTAGACACTTTGCATAGGAATATCGACAACTATAAAAGAAATAATAGCAACCTATCTAGAAGGAATAATAGCTTAGTATCGCTACTTAACAGAAACCTAATTATCTAAACAAAAATATCCTAATAGAGCAAGTAATAGACTCTATTAATTATAAATCTCTTAGTTAAACTGCATATTATAATAATAATTGCATACTATATCTCTTAGAGAAAGAAGGTTTAGGATAATTTCCCTAGAAACCTAAAGGACAATAATAACTTGCTATCGGAAGCAGGATTTCCATTAAAGAAGAATAATTAAACTATTCTACCAACTTTATAGGTCAGAGATCTAAGGAAGAACAAGACCTAGGAAAATTTCCCCCTATAGCACTATCTTATATAGCTTACAGATAATAACGAGCATATATCGGATACTATAGCATCTCTAGCCTATAATAAGCGCAACGATGACTCAGAAAATGCAGACTTTACTCCAGCCCCTACAGGAGAATATACTATAGAGATACTTATTCTTAAAGAAGAAATCCTCTAGAATAGATAGCCTAATATCCTACTCAAACCTATTATGCAATAATATATAGATAACTTAGAGGAATCGATTCTAACTACCCAATGCAGTAGCCTTAGTTCTAACTACCAGGATATTAATATCTAAATAGAATATCTTATATATAGAATATCTCTAAAAGCCCTCTTTAGGAGCATCCTACTTTAGAATTATAAAGCAGACGAATTAGAGGATCCTAGGATTAATGCGTTCTATCTTGGATACTACTAATTAGCATAGATTTTATATACCTATTATAGCTATTAAACCCATTTTGAGGAAAAGGTCAAATACGGATAGTTCCTAACTAGGAAGGAAGAACAACTCATTTAGGCATATAAGGAATCCGAACTATAGTTTAGGGAAGTACTAGAGAAGAAATACTATAATGCACTTATCAGACTACCAGAAGGTTGCCCCTAGCCTTACGTAGATAAAAAATGCAAATAATAGCAATATCTAGTAGAATAATGCATTATCCATATACAAAATAAGGCATACGCCTAGCATATATAGCAATGCAATAAAAAGCATTATAAGTATATATAATAATAAGCTAAGGCACTAGCTTAGCAAGCAGCCAAAAAAGCCCTAAAAGGAAAAGATTGCTTATAAAGGGATAATAGTCAATTAGGACCATAAGGTCCCTATGCATAATAGCAAAAGGAAGCTATGCATATATACAGCTTAATATAAATATTAATAACTAATATTATAGCGCGCTATTAAATAGCAGCATATAAGGGAATTATATATCCCCCTGCATCATTAATATAGCAAAAATACTATAGCAATAGAAAGAGAAGCCCTATATACTTAATACTGTAGAAGAACAACTTATCGCATATAACTAAGGGATAATTAATAAGGAGACTAATCATCTATCTATCTCGAACTAAGGATATACAACATTTGTTTCTTTTAATATTACAAATATAGCATACTATAATATAATATTAGGACTTCTATAGCTTAAGGAGCATAATCCTCGAATTAATTGGACCACTAGCTAGATCTCTTAGGAATAAGCTATACCCAATAGGATAGTTGCAATCAAAGGCGCAGGATAAGACTTAGTTACTAAGGACAGCCAAGATAAGCGCTTAAATAAGCATTTACTATATACCTCTAAATTAGCAGGGACTAATAGCTTATAGAGAAGAACTACAAATGCCTTAAATCTATAGATGCAGGTTAGGCATAGGTTAAAGATATAAGTAAATAAAGATTAGTTAGGAAGATTTGATCTAATATAGAGCAAAAATAATAAATAATTGCAATAAAATGCTTAATAATACCTACTATTCCTCTAAGAAGCAGAAATAGAGGAAGAACTAATTCCAACACTTGCTAATATACTAGAAAAGTACTACAAGTTTATAAAACTGTTTTAAGAAGAATTAGTTATAGGACTACTAGAATATAGTCTATATAACTATAAAATCCTACTTAAGAAAGAAACTCAGCCCAAGTTCTTCCCTATTTATAGACTAGATAAAGCACAACTCAAAGCACTTAGGGAGTACCTTAACGAAAACCTAAAGAAAGATTACATACAACTATCACAATTACTAGTAGAATACCCAATCCTATTTATACCAAAGAAAAATAGCAAACTATAACTCTATATAGACTATAGATAGCTTAATAACATTATAATCAAGAATTAGTACCTATTACTACTTATTAAGGAATTATAAGATCAACTATAAGGCGCATAATGATTTATAGCACTTATTGCTATTTTATATAATATATAGGCATAACTTTATAGCATACTATAAAGTATTGCTAGGAGCAAATGCAGAAGCAGTAGAAAAAAAAGCTTAAAGGATTTAGAAGATCTATAAAGAACTGCAATAAGAATTTGCATTTATTAGAAAATAAATAATAAAATATGCAAATACTAAGAGAATTAAGAGACTAATCCTTAAGAAGGAAGATAAGGTCTACCTTTTTTTAATAAAATATTAAGATAAAGAGACTTAGCAATAAGCCGGATTATGAAGAAGCTTTAGTCTATTTAAGATTTTGCAGAAAATCTTACTAATTAACTATAAACTTATACTCATATAATATAAGAATATATCTAGTTTTTCAATATATTTTAATACTTAAGCTAGTAGGCATAGAATATAAAAATTAATAATAGCATTAGTGTCAAAAAAATAGTAAAAACTAAACATAAAGTTAGAAAAATCCTTAAGCATAGAGAATAGAATAATATACTAGAAT